>JAWNNU010000152.1:0-1317543 GCA_035044585.1 Scaptomyza polygonia | reverse complement strand
TTTGACATTATTAGACAAAAATGTTTGTTGTTTTGTTATTTATTCTTATTGACGCCTTGCGGCGGAGAGAAAATATTTGAGTGACGCCTTGCGGCGGAGAGAAAAATGGTGATTTGACGCCTTGCGACGGGGAGAATATTTTTTTTGATTCACTTTCTAGTGTGAATTTACATAATTACCCTGCCTATTTGAAGCTACTAAGCCCGCAGAGTCATCTGCTTGGTTTTTACAAAGGATTCTTTACATTTCATTTGGGGAATTGTACATTTTTGAGGATATTATAAATATAGGTAATTTTTGAAAGGTTTTGTTTTTTTTTTTTTTTTACATTCGTGTATTTAATATATTATTTGGCTCCCTCGTTGTAACTATTTTCGGTTTTATGTCCCTCGTTGTGGAGTTCCTTGTTTTTGTGATTCCCCCGTGGCTGTAGAGAACTAGCAGACCGCTGTTCTCCGCAGTGATTTCTCGTTCGGTGGCCGGTGCAGGCTGCACAGGCATCTAATTTAGTTGTATTTAGAAAATTTTTTTTTTTTTCTATTCCACGTTGCTATAGAGGACTAGCAGACCGCTGTCTACCGCAGTAATTTTATCGTTCCGTGGCCGGTGCCGGCTGCACAGGCATTTGATATCAGCAATGTTTGAGTAATTTTTAAGTTTGAAAGTGTTTTTTACTTTTTTTTTCATTAATTTTTTTTTTCTATTTCGATTTCATTGAAAAAATTGTCATGAGTGCTTTGACTTAGTCAGTTTTATCAAGACTTCCAATTTACTGTTTTAAAAACGCTGTCACTATTATTCTTTATATTGAATTGACTTTATTTAAGTTCATCTTCTTGTTAAGAACATTCAACTTTAGTGTCATAATTGTAGTTTTAACACACACATATTTTTATGTTTTTATATACTTTAATATGGAGTTTCATTTTATATATTATTTTATTTTTTTTTTTCACTAGTCACTTTGTCGGTCCTGTCACGGTCGCCATGTGGTGATTAATAACTGAAGTCTTAATGGTTGTTGCTTGAGCAGACACTTGCGTGTGCTCTTAGTTCTCTTTTATTAATGAATTGGTCTGTTACAATTCGGTTCTTAGGATTATGATTAACATTGATATACTTATGCTGTTATTGGTTAACAGCTACAAAGAGCGGGAGAGTTGGAGAGTATTATACATATGTATCGTGCATAGTCCACGCATGAGAATGCTGACTGGGCATTGGTTATGCCCGCTACATTCTCAGGCGATCATATTACTTGCACTTGAAATGTGCTTGTGTTTATATAACGACAAAGTATCGTTGCTTGAGTTATATTTATGTAGCAACAAAGTGTTGCTGTTCAATATATTTGAATTACACTGAGTACAGTGTATTCTCGATATATGTGTATACTACAAGGCGCTAGTTTTCACAAAAACGTAAGGAAATTGGTTCAGTTCCTTTCACTCCTCCTATTTTTACATATATGCAAATCGATTCTTAAGGAGTAAACTCAAAAAAATTAGCTTTCACACACAAATAACTGGCTCAACTGAATGTTAAAGTTTCTAACTACACTTTACTTTCTCATCTTTTAAATAGCCTACTGCCATATGTTATTTTTAAACAAGTGTCAAGCAAAAAGGAAGAATCTTAGTCTTAGGGGCTTAAATAATAGATAATAGCCAATTCTCATAATTTCTGAATATGCATACAAATTTTCATTAGAATTGGTCATGTCGTTTCGGAGGAGTATTATAACAAACTGGAAGACATGAGAATTTTATACATAAGACGAGAAAAAAGATTTACAAAACAAAATACAATATTCGTCTTAATTCAATGCAGAACAGTTTAATTTGTCCTTCAGTAAGTTTTAATGGACACGCATAAAAGTATGCATTAGTATTAATTGCAAATATGCTCCAGAGTAAAAGTATGCAGTCATTTCTCTCAAATAGAGAAAACTACCTGCTGCTGATTTCTGTTCGCCTGGTGCCTTAACTCGTCAAACAACACAAACGCTAAATTTTTTGGCAAGAACGTAATAAAAATAAACAAGAAGGTAAGAAAACTTAAGGAGAACGTAATGAAAATGGAGTTGTGGCACATAATGGAAAATAAATATATATTAATAATTATGTTTTAATACTAAAAAACCGGCGAACTTTATTCCGCCTTAGAACAGACTTTTTATTTAATCAAGTTCAGTTTTTTATTTGGATAAGTTGAACACATAATGCCATAAAGTGCATTCACCCGATTGGCTAGTGCGCTTCCGCAATCCTCTCCGATTTGTAAAAATTAGCCTATTTTATGATAAAATTGGCTTTAAATGTAAAAAAAATTTTGACTATTTGCACTATTTCTGTTGCATTTTTTGTCTGTAGGACCAATTACCACTTTTTAGTGAGCATAGTATTCAATTTCGGGCTGGTACTGGAATGCTACACGCCGGATAGATTTGACTAGGAATGCTCGATGTGCCTGTTGGCGTTGGGGGTGATTGGGTCTGCAGGTGTGATTATCGTTTTCCAAACTCATGTCTTCATTGCGATAAGCTCGTGTTTCGTCTAATTGTTCTTGACGCAATTCCGCCTTTTAAAAAGGTAAGCAGTGCCTCAAGGTACTGTTGCCGGTTAAGCCCTAAAAAATTCACAAGTGTCAGTTTCATTTTTATTGTAATTTATTTAATTATGAACTGAAAAAAAAATGTTTGAGAGAATTTTAATGTTGGTGATAGTCCGAAAAACAATTCTTGGCGTTAGAGCAGCAAATGGATTTTGCATTTTGAGCAAAGACATTGCGTTTGAGAGTTTTTGCATAATTTGCACCACTTTTTACCACCTTCTTTCGATAGCCACATTGGAAAGTGGACAATATTATCATACCGAACGTCATCAACTGGATGTTTCGCTCTTTGACCCACTTCAGAATCGTTCCTTTTTTCTGCGTGTATACGACGATACAAATCGTAGGCGTTGGTAGCGGCCATATCAATGAAATGGTAAAACGAGGTGTCATCGCATCTTGGGTTTTTGTACGAATATGGTACCGACTCATAAGACCATCCATAAGGTCTACGCCACCCTTATGGCTATTGTACTCGCGAATTATTTGTGGACAATCAATTTCAATATATTTTTGGCCTTTCAGTCATAACATGGCGCCTTTGCTTTGGGTAAATCAAGAGAAGATGATCTTGCAAACGGTGCAACGCCAACGAATGATAAAACCAACCGCACACACTAAGTACTCTTCCACAAGACGTTGCTTATACCAATGCCAAAAGCAGATCCCTGGAACTCTACTGAAAAGCCTCGTTCTTGGTGTTTTGATTGCATTATCCAAAGGAAGCTTTCAATTTGGTATTCTGTTTGCTCGGACCGTGCCTAAACTGTGAATTCCTCTTGCACGCAGATAAACTAATAGTGGAATTGACGAATAAAATTTATCGAAATAGACAATGTGGTGTAAAAAGTTGTTTGCTGTTGCACCAAGGTCCGGTGTGCCAGGAAGATTTATGTTATCACCAGCACCATTATATATTTCAAACTTGTAAGCAAAACCAAATGAATCGCATAGCACGAATAATTGTATTCGCCAGTTATGAGGTTTATTGGGCATATACTGTCTAAGGTGATGTAGCATTTAAGTACTGCACGTCTGCTCGTCAATGCACAAGCTGCTTTTGGCACTGAGTCGAATCTTTTGTTGAGTTCGTTGGCCATATTTCGTATACTTAGCATGGGGGATAAATGTACACTGGTTTTTTGCTTTTACAACCCAATAATTACGTATAAATTACTTGGAGAATGTATTATTTAGTTCAATTCGATGAAAGAAACTTTTAAAAATTGTATTTAAAAATCATAATTTATTTCACAAAAATATTCCCACTAAAAATCAAAGTGCTCGCACAAAAACCAGCGAAGAGTTGAATCAAGTTTTCTTTGATGATTTATCAAGTGTAGAACCTGTACAAACATAAAAGTACCTTAACAACACATGGAAGTAACTGAAAAATAAAACCAAACCCCATAATGTAGTATGAGGATTACTGGGTATTGGAGTCTTATTGACGTCCAATTGTCTTAGCAAAGCCAAGCCGTTTAAGTCGCCTTAGAGGGCGAGCAGGGAGTAGTTGTCTTGCAAGTAGGCTGCGGTGTCTTAGCAACCTGTCACTGTATCTGCTCGTGTGTCTACAAATCTGCTCTTCCACTGTATGCAGATTAAGGTCTCTGTGAAGTGTAGAACCGCGTACGTACCAGGGACAGCCTGTGATCTGTCTTAGTACCCGATTTTGCAGCACCTGCATACGTTGAATCAAGTGATAACCTATTACAAAAAGATCATATGCTTTGTTATTTACTGTTCTGCTTTTATAGTTTAACAAAAACAACGGTATATTGGCATAACGGTGAATTTTTCAAAGCATGCCTTGAGGCACGCTTGTTGGTTAGAGTGTTAACGTTTTGTTGGAATTATTCAAGATTGAAAAAAAAATCAGCTTCCTAAAATTTTTTATTATAGTTTCAGTCACAAATAACTGGCTCAACTGAATGTTAAAGTTTCTACACTTTGCTTTCTCATCTTTTAAATAGCCTACTGCCATATGTTTTTTTTATACAAGTGTCAAGTAAAAAGGAAAATATCTACAAATTTTGTGGCAGACACCCCTTATCACTTAGGGGTTTAAATAATAGATTGTAGCCGATTCTCATACTTTCTGAATATGCATACAAATTTTCATTAGAATCGGTCCAGCCGTTTCGGAGGAGTATTATAACAAACTGGAAGACATAAGAATTTTATACATAAGACGAGAAAAAAATTTACAAATCAAAATAATAATAGCAAAATACAATGTTCGTCTTTATTCAATGCAGAACAGTTTAATTTGTCCTTCAGTAAGTTTTAATGGACACGCATAAAAGTATGCATTAGAATATATTGCAAATTTGCTCCAGAGTAAAAGTATGCAGTAATTTTTTTTTAAATGGAAAAAACTACCTGCTGCTGATTTCTGTTCGCCATTTTTTTGGCAAGAACGTAATAAAAATGAATGAGAACGTTATTAAAGTGAAATTGTGCCACATAAAAATGGAAAATAAATATATAGTAATAAATATATATAATTACTAGAATGACCGGTGAACTTTGTTCCGCCTTAGACCAGACTTCTTATTTAATCAAGTTCAGTTTTTTATTTGGATAAGTTGTACACATAATGCCACAACGTTCATCCACCCGATTGGCTAGTGCGCTCCCGGAATCCACGCCGCCCATAAAGTAGATTTGTAAAAATTAGCCTATTTTATGATAAACTTGGCTTTAAATGTAAAAAAAATGTTTACTATTTGCATTAGTATTTTGAGTATTTCTGTTGCTCCGAACGATGTCATTTGAAAGCATGAATACAATTTTTGAATTGACTCCAGAAACACGTTAAAAGTCTGGTCCCGTGCCGATAAACCCCTTTGGCTTACGGGGGAACTATCTAAATTAACAAACGTGAAAACGAGATACCATAAAAAACTTAAAAAATCTGGAAATACTATAGATTTATCCTTGTATATAAAAGCAAAGTCATATTTTATTTTCGTAAACGGTTCCTGTTACAACAACTATCTCAATCGATGCAGATTAAACTTTGCCTGTGATCCCAACAGTTTTATAAATTTGTTGCCTTAAAACGTTTATCTTCTTGCTTGCCATCCTCGGTTTACCTCGAAAATACAAAGACAAGTTCCGATCAAGCGGTGGCTGATCTATTTGCTGAGTATTTTCAATCAGTATATCGAGTTTATATAGTTATTTAACTTGTCGGTTGACTCAGCTGTGTTTACTGGTATAGGGATAGAATCTTTTATTATTCCACTTTATGAAAATTCTTCGCCCAACGTTAAAAAACTTTAGGGGTATATCCAAGTTGTCAGCCATTCCGAAAGTCTTTGAAAAAATTATATACTCACAATTGCAGCACTTATGTATTTAAATTTTATCCCCTTACCAACACGGTTTTGTAAGACGAAGATCTACTACCACCAACCTTCTTGAGTTTACCTCACTAGTTATCAAAGGGTTTCAGGCAAAAATGCAAACTGACGTCGTTTACACAGATTTTAGTAAAGCATTTGATTCTGTGAGTCATTCTTTGTTGCTTCATAAATGAAATATTATTGGATTTCCAGCGAAACTCTTATCGTGGCTTTCTGAGTACTTGTGTAGCCGAACACAAAAAGTAGTTTTTAAATCTTAAGTGTCCAAATCTATTTTTGTTACCTCTGGTGTTCCCAAAGGGAGTCACCTGGGACCATTGCTATTTAATCTGTTTATTAACGATTTTCAAGCTGTTATTACTAACACTCGTGTTTATGTGTTTGCAGATGATGTATGTTTCACCTATAACGATGCTTCTCTATGTAATTTACTACGGTTGGACTTGGGTGCACTGTCGGCCGTTATAACTTATTAAATTTAAATTGTTTTAAATTTAAAGTCATGACTTTTTGTAGAGGTACCCCTCATACTGCTCACTACTTGATTGTTGCTTAACCACTTGTTCGCGTTTTTGAAATTAAAGATTTAGGCATCACTCTTGATAGCAAATTCAAATTTGAATCTCACACATCGTCGATGGTCAATAAGGCCATAAATGTTCTTCACCGAGCGGTGGTCAAAAGAGTTTAATGATCCCTACACAAATAAAACGCTATATACATCTCTAGTACGTCCCATCTTGGAGTATGGATCTTGTGTGTGGTGCCCGCAATACAGGATTCACCAGGATAGAATTGAGTCTGTGCAGAGGAAATTTCTTCTGTTTGCGCTTAGATGTTATAACTGGGATCCTGGAATAGACCTACCCTTATATTCAAGTAGACTTCATATCAATGCCAATAATTTTCTAATTATAGCGAAACTGCCAAGTGAAGTCACGACATATGGTATACATCAATTGACAGTGCTATGAATCAAGATGAGAAGATTTGTTCAAGTGAGTTTTGTAAATTCAGTGGATCCGCCTGGTATTCCACCGCATTGCTTGAGTCTGAAAGTTGGTTCTTTGATTATATTATTGCGAAATTTTAATCTACCAAAACTGTGTAATGGCACCAGATTGATGGCCAACTTTATGTTGCCTGTTCCAGAGTTGGTACCATCAGTTTTGGTTTGTTTATTCATGCTCAAAATGGAAAAACAAAACATATTGTTTATCCAAATGTTTTGGATTAAGTATTTAAATAGCTAGCCAATAATAACATATATTTTTGTTGGAATAAATAAATTGGTGTTACAATTAAATTATTTTAAATTTTTCACTTTATACGTAGGATCGGATCTTGTTTTCACGTTTTTTAATTTTGATAGTTCCCTCGTGGCTTATTTTCACTCGAAGGACAAGTGTGGGGAACACAGATATCCAAATGCGAATTCAAAGTCCTGTAAAAAATGGCAATGGCAGTTTCTATATCACTACAAAAATAAATGTGAGACCAATTAGTATGTTGAAGAAGATCATTAAATTTAGTAAAGTCAGTTTTACGAAAACAACGGGTCTTTAAAGAATTGTTAGATGCTGGTCTAAAGTTAAGAAGTTCGAAGGAAAGTTCTAAGGTTAGATGGTAGATATGTTCAGGAAGCGCTAGAAGGGGTACTTTAATAACATTGCTACAATCTGCGTCAGAAACAAATATCAAATCAAGCATTTTGTTACTACAGTTATGCGCCCTTTTAACTTGCGATATCCCTAACTCCAGAAGGCCATCAATAAAATCATCAGAAGTGGCCGGTAATTGCGCCGAAGACCATACAACGTGCGGCAAATTTAAATCGCCAGAAATTATAAGTTGATCCATATCCGTCAATTTATATGAATTTTGCTGTTGATGCTTTTAGAGAACATATATCCTGTTACGATTCGAGCTTTTTTTTCAAACACTGTAATGACAACCAGCTAGTTTTAAATTGATTATTAATAATTAAATAAATTCGTGTTTAGTAAACAATGAGATGTTTTATTGCTTATTTCATTAATGTGTCCTTTTAGAATTTCCATAAATACATAAGTATGATAAAAGGACAACCAACATAACGACGTGATAGTTGCTTATTGAAATATTTGCACACTGGTTTTTAATATGCGCAAAGCGTTGCCAGACATAATGCGTATACAAACATTAACAGAATTGCTCCACACAGGCAAAAGTACCACTCCACAGCTCTTAAAATAAAATGTATAAACTTTTTGTTTTGATTGAATTTTTTTGCTGTATTGGCATTCTAAAAAAAAAAGGTGTATGTATATATTTATATGTATGTGTAATAAGTAAGCATTAAAATGCAGCAACCGCTCAATTAACAGAGCGAGCTAGGGCGGTATATATAGGCAATATCTCTACCAAAATACTACATAAAGTCGTCAGATTCGTTGCCGGCATCGTAATTGGTGCGCATGTTTTCCGTCTTTTGTAGTGAGGCATAACTGCGCAACTCGGCCTCCAGTTCACGCTGCTTGGCCGCCTCCTTTTCCTGTTCGCGCTTTTCACGCTGCAATCGCTTCTGGTCCTGTCGATCCGCGGCGTCCCGTGCCTCCCGTTGTCCGCGAAAATCGGGTTGCTCTTCCTCGGTTTTGGTGCGATTCAGGCGATTGACAATTTCGTTGACACGCTTTTCCAAACGAATTTTACGCACAGCCTTTTCGTCGTGGTAGGCCACCTGGCCCGGCTCCATATCCGGCGTTTTCTTAAGGTTCTCCCACATAGTGTAGACCACTTCCAGATTGTTTACCTTGTTGCCCTGAATGCTGTTGGCCTTACACAACTGTGCGGCATCCACAAGCACATCGGTGGGTATATCATCGATAGTTTGGCCCCTTCGCAGACGCAGATAGACGTGCGCCGACGATAGGTTGTGCACATGGAACCACACATCTTCTGGCCAACCCCATCGAATTAGCTCCTCGTTTTCGTGCTTGTCTCGGCCCATGTAAAGCATCGCCACCGGCTGCACGACATTGCTCTTAAAATAGAAAACCATTTTGTGTTTTTACTTGGGTAATTTAATTTGTTGTTTCGTTTGTCAAAACTGATTCTGTATTATTTTTGAGAGCTATTCTCTAATTGTTCGCGAATTAGCATATGACATTTTAACATAACTACGTAAATAATGACTTGCAGCCAACTTCATGCGACTCAAAAGTGTACGTAAACATGCCATGTTGAAGCTATGTTAACTTGCGGCCAACCGCACGCATCTTTTGTACAATTTTTTTACATGCGTTCCAAAGCAGTAAGCTTTATGCCAGCCTTGTGATTTATCTAACGGGTTTTTAAAATTATTTTTTTGGCGACAAATTGGCTACGCAATAAATTATTGGTTCTATCCATATTGAAAGAACAGTTGTTGTCAAGTTAACATAACAATATAGCTTGTTATTGCAGATTAATTTTAAATTTGCAGAATCGGATGACAACCCCGTTTTTTTAGCCACAGACGCTTTTACATATCTAAAAAAACATTTTACCAGCTGTTGGCAGTCGCATCTTATGTAAATATTTACACGTGTATTTTAACACGCCAATTACTAATTAAATATGCATGCAAAAAGAACAAAAATATTTGAAACTCAGTGCCAACAGACATTATTGCATTATTATTTGTTTTTATTTCTGATTTAGGAATAAACTTATAGCACTTAAAACAATACAGCAAGTTTTGTTTACATCAAAATATAGAATAAATCATGTCACCTCAATAGACGTGTGTAAGTGAGTGTGCGCTTGTCAAGAATGACGCTGCTGTTATCTGGAACTTTGGCCTCGACATTTGCCATGCTCTTTTATCGCGCTTTTAACTTGGTTTTTGTTTTGCATTGCATGAAAAAATAAAAGTTGTTAGTGTTTTTAGTTACATTATGTTTAAATGTATTTATTTGTTTAACTGTTTTTGAACATGTTGGCAAGCAAATTAAGGATCTTAAGTATGCTAATGAAATCAAGCTGTTTTCGTACAAACATCGAAAATGAAACATAAATAAACATACGAACCATTAACGTGGGTTTCTGCCCTCCTGATAAGCAGTCCGCAGGAGGACGGACAATTTGATTGCAATTCCATATAGTGCTATCGTATCGTTGACCGCACGGCATTATTTATGACACTCTTCCGCACAAAAAAAGAGAGAGAGAGAGAATTAGAGAGGATTAGAGAATTAGATAAGCATTGGTAAGAGAATTGTTTGCCTTTTGGCTTTCGGCCAGCTATAGCTGAATTTACACAGTGCACAACGAACCCGAAGTACTCTAACAAGTCCAGTGCACTTAAGAGCTATTATTTTATTATTAAAAAAAACTCAATGAATTGCACCAAAATTGTAGCCTCATTTTTTAGACAGACTTGTAATGTAATGGGCTACTTTATTAATGTTGACATCATCATAACCTTTCGAATGAGCACTACATATATATGTAAGTATGTATGTATGTACTTTCTTTCCTCAACCCACTTGCCGACAAATTCGTTGCCAATGTTGCTTGTTTGTGGAAACAATGAGCGTTCTCAGGGCAGGAAAAGGATTTTAGGTACGGGTTATGCACTTGATTGACGCGTGTCAACCCAATCATCAAACCTGTCAGCAAAATAGTTGCATCTTCCGATTATGTAGATGTGTATTTGCGTGTATGAAGCCCAACTTATACTTGTATATGCTTGTATGTATGCGTTTGTTATGCGGGTCGCATACGTAATAACAACGTCTATCATATGCAGCGTTACACTTATAATCGCAAAATCGATTAGCTAAATAAAACAGCAAAAGATTCAGAATTATTTAAGGTCCACTAAGAGATACTCTATTTTTCGTATGCAAAAAGTACTTTAAGAAGAAAGCGACAAAAAAACTCGAATCTTAATCACGCCCGTCAATCTAAAAGCTGTTTCCTTTAAGATCTCAAAGAGCATTTTAAAATATAATGAAATAATCAAAAAAAAAAATATGTTTTTAAACTTTAATAACGCAAACAGAATAAAACTAAATAATTACTCAAAAATCATGTTAACCATAAACACACATTTAACCGATTTTGTTACCCTAACGCAGGGTATAAAGAGCAACAAAGCCACTGCAGCAACAGTTGCTATTGTAGCCAACAATAGGAGCAGATTGTTGCTGCAGCATTTGGCAAGCAACGGCTTTTTTTTTAGTTGCTGCGCAAACGCTGCCAAAAGCGGACACGTTGTATTTTTGCTAGCGCTTATTTCACAATAGAAAACAAAGAATAACGTAAATGAATAGATGAATAGCAGCTACTTCAATTAACAATTGGCAATTACAAAAGCCCGCCCATCTTCTGAGTGTTTCCTCTAATATTTACACTTTGTATATATGAATGTGGTCTGAAGAGGCTCGTCATTGGACGCCCGTCAAATCAATAGCCAAATGAATAGCACGCCGTGCGCAAATGCACAAAGTTCGAGGTGAGAGCGTGAAACAATTGATATAGCTTCTCGAGATTATAATGATCAACAGTCTTTAAAAATACAATCCTCTTTTTTTCGATTAGCTTTGTGATTGTGTTAACTTATTATCCATAATTATGGAAAATTATTATTTTTATTTATAAAACAGTTTAAAAGCGGGCACGCTCAATCAACAAGTATTCAAAGACTTCATAACTGATAACGGTAAAGCCGGGATACTTGGCGAAATATGAAAATGGGAGTTTTCTAGGATCAGCAAAGCAAGAAGGTTTCTAAAAAGTATTTTGTTTTTCTTTAATTTTTTTTTTTTTGGTGTCATAAAAAGTGGCATGAAGCGAGCTATGAAATTGATACCATGTTGGCAATCGCCATATAATTGAAATGCGCGGAAGCTCCACTTGACGCTTTTCAATTAGACAAGTGTCAAACAACAACAGCAACATTAGCAGCAGCAGCAGCAGCAATAACAACCTCAACAAAGTCAACACTAGAAAGTCAAAGGAGTGCACGCAATATAACCACAGTCGGTTCGCAATCGCAATTGCGGCAACGCGTTGATAATTTTTTTTTAAATTGCCATTAATACACACACACACAGACAAGATGGCGCCGGAGCAGGAGGAGCTGATGCCACCGCCGTACGATGCGGGCATGGCTATTATCTGCAAGGATCTCGACAAGACTAACAATCTGCAGACCACCACCGACAACAACAACTGCAACAATAATAGAAGTAAAACTAACAATAAGAGTCACATCAAGTCGCATAAACGCAAAGAGAGCAGTCTGCCGTTGGGCGAACGGCATTTGGCCGTTCTGCGCCAGGAGCTGATGGTCTTGCTGGGCAACAGTGGCGTCCTTGGTTCGGGCATGGTCGTTAGCATGCCGAGCGTTACACTTAATCAGCTGCGCGATGAGACACAGCCTTTCTGGCTAAATAAGGATGAGGCTAGCTGGTTCGGTGAGTATATTTTATAAATTGCTTTTGACGGGAACGAATAGTAAAAAAAACGTGGCTTCATATGAAATGCAAAATTAAAAAACACTTGTTATTCGAATGTTATGTTAAAATATCTCAAAAACTTTTCCGTACAAAAATGTTGCTTTGTGTTTATACTCGATACCGAAGGTAAAGAGTATATTGGGTTTGTGCAATGTCCGTCATGGTGTCTGTCCGTCTGTCCGTCTGTATGTTCGCAACTTTTTTCCACACCCTTCAAGTTAGAGACTTCAAACTTTGCAAATCTCTTTATCTATGGCATAGTAAATTAAAGTGTCAAGATTAGAGTTCTACGATAACTAGGGGGCTGGCAAATCGATAAACTCGATAACGCAAAATCGATAGATCCAGCTATTTCGCAAGCCCTTACAGCTAGAACTACTAAATTTGGGGAGAAAATAGCTACTAACAATCCCCAAAAAACTGCATCAAAAATTTTGGAGCCACGCCCACCCATACCGCCCCCAGCCCCCCGCAGTTTAACACTAAAAATGCCCATATCTACTACAGTTTTTGAGCTAGACCCACCAAATTTGGTACCAAGATAGGTGTTAACGATCCCGAACCCAATTCATAAAAACTTTGGATGCCACGCCCATCTATACTGCCCTATCCGACCTCAACCACCCCAACGATTCGCTAAAAACGGTAGTGCGTGTATCTTCCATAGTGTTTGAGCTAGAGTCACAAAATTTGGTAGGTAGATAACTGGTAACGATCCCCCAAAAACTGCATCAAAGTTTTGGAGCCCCACCTACCCATTCCGCCCCCAGCACCCCCGCAGTTTGAAAACAGAAATGCTTATATCTTTTACAGTTTTTGAGTTAGAGCCACCAAATTTTGTGCCAAAATAGGTAATTATAACCCCCAAAAAAATTCATAAAAACTTTGGATACCACGCCAATCCATACTGCCCAAGCTGCCCCAAACCGCCCCAATGCTTCACTAAAAACGGGAATGCGTGTATTTTCCAAAGCGTTAAGGCTAGAGTCACCAAATTTGGTAGGAAAATAGCTATTAACGATCGCCAAAAAACTGCATCAAAGTTTTGGAGCCACACCCCCCCGTTCCCCAGCCCACTGCATTTTGAAATCAAAAACGCCTATATTTTCCACATTTTTTGAGCTAGAGACGCCAAATTTGATGCCAAGATTGGTGATGAAGAAACCCAAAAATTTTGGATGGCGGCACCCACCCATACCGCCCCCAGCCCCCCCTTCACCATATTCTACTAACTTTGAGCTAGAGTCACCAAATTTGGTATGAAGATAGCAATTAACATCATAAATAGATCTACAGCAAAACTTTGGACGCCACGCCCCCCATACCAGCCCCCAGTCCCCAACCCTCTTCCACCATATTCTACTAACTTTGAGCTTGAGTCACCAAATTTGGTATGAGGATAGCAATCAACATCATAAATAGATCTGCAGCTAAACTTTGGACGCCACGCCCCCCATACCAGCCCCAAGACCCCAGCCTCCCTTCCACCATATTCTACTAACTTTGAGCTAAAGTCTCCGAATTCGGTTTGAGGATAGCTATTGACATGATACATAGATCTGTAGCAAAAATTTTGATGCCACGCCCCCATACCGCCCCAGCCCCTACCTTTAACAAACTTTGAGCTAGAGTCACCAAATTTGGAAGGAAGATAGCTTTTTGGCATCCCCATCTGCACCAGACAATCGTTGAGGTAGCGTACACCCCTGCCGTATCCACACACCATTGCAATCAGCTCTCTTTTAATCTGTTTTACTTCTGGTATCGAGTATACCGCAGTCGGGTGCGTCCGACTGCAACGTTTCTACTTGTTTTTTTTTTTTTTTTTTTTTTTTTTTTTGTTTAAACTAAGAACATTTTTCTGGGTGAAACGACTTTGAAGCTTTTTTTATTTATTTGGTTTCACTTAAAGATAAACAATTTATTATACATATTACTTTAAAAATGGTACCTGTCTAGAAATATAGAATTTTTGATCTGGTTTTTTTTTTTTTTTTTTTTTTATATTTCTCGGTTCTATTCTATGATTTTATTACCCTGACCCCAGGCCGTCAGCCAGTTGGAGAAACAAGGGGAATAACACGCGCTGTGGGGGAACGCACTCATATCGCCATTATGAGTGCGCGCCTGTGCGGTGCGTGCCGTCCTTGGAACTCACAACTGGTAGTGCGACTACACTCTCCACGCGAGGGCGGCTGGAAGCAGGCCCTTGGTAAGGTCATGTCTCTGCCAAGGGTGCTGACGAATAGTAGTCGGGCGAGAGAAGAAAACTCTTTAAAATTACCCCAGTCCAAGGTGGAACAGCATCGTGCCGAGGGACTCGTGGCTGAGGGGGAGCTCAGTCGTTACTTTGCGAACTCTGGATACCTGCCGACCTCCAGTTTAATAAGGCTTCCCGCGGTACACGGGCTATGCCGCGGGTGACTGTCCACACCCGTCTACTCGTGGGACCAAATTATGAACACCGACAAACAAACAAACCCAGTGTCCGGGACACTCAAAAACCCGGTGGGAAACGCCAATCCCTCTATAGGTGCTTGCACCTCCTCCGCGACATCTGGTACGCCAGCAGGTGCTCGTAACGCCGCAAGCGGCATTGGTGCAGGACGGACAAGCCATTCGTCCTCACACCCCGGACGCCGACCTGGAACGGCTCCTGGAGCTCGGAGGCTGCAACACAAGTTTGCAGCACCAGCGTCCAGGTCCGCGACGCAGGCGGTCGCCCCGGGGTCCGCCTCTACGGCAGCAAATAAACCGCCTATACAAGACCGGAGGCGGGCTGCAGAGATTCTGCAACTCAACCTGAGCGGCCAGCAGTCGTCTCCCGACGGACTCAAGCTCGTTGAGTGGGCCAAGACAATATTGCCGGATTTTAAGCCAGCAATCCCGGCCGCTTCTGCAAAAGCCAAGCAGAAGCGCCAACGCTCCGTGGAGGAGCAGGCTCCGCAAGCCAAGCGGATAAAGCAGCCACCGCGTCCACAGCCACTCACTCGGTCCTTCGCCGAAGCCGCAAAGGGGAAGGTTCTAATTGGGGTCCTCGACAGGGGCCACAAGGAGGGCCATATCCCGCGGAACCAGTGGGGGGCCATTGAGAATGAGCTCCAGGACAAGGTGGTTGACCTAATGGAGCGGTCTGGTGGACCGCCGCCTCGTTGCTCTGATGCTGGGTGGCATCAGGGCAACATAAAAGCGATAGCCTGCGAGGACGAGTCATCGGCAGAGCTCTACAAAAAAGCGGTGGCCTTGCTGGGGGAAGTCTACCCCGGGGCGAAGCTCGAGGCGGTCGACTGGAAGGACGTGCCAAGTCGGCCCAGAGCGAGAGCTTGGGTTTCCGTCAAGCCAGAGGAGCCCGAGCGAATCCTCAAGCTCCTTCAGATGAGTAACCCCGACTTGGTTACTCAGGATTGGAGGATTGCCAAGGTCGAGGCGCCTGAAGGCAACAGCCGACAAATCATCCTTGTGATAAACGATGAGTCGGCTGAGACTCTGGTCGCAACAAATGGGGCGGCTCACTATGGCTTCAAGCCTATCACGATTAAAGTTTACCGCTCGGACGCAGCCAGCAAGCCGTCAGGGTTGGAGGACGCACCGGAGGCACAAGTCACTGCCGCACTCCCGGAGCAGCCACTGCCGGTTGCTGTCGCCGATGATACCACCGCCAATGGTAAAATCATAAGCGAAGCGCCGGCAGCCAAGACGAGTGACGCCGAACTCGCCGACGCGGCTCAAATGATCAGCCTCGAAGAGGAAACGGATGACGAGGCTGATCTCACAGTGGTGGAGTTGAGAACGGAAGATGTCTTTGACACTCCTCCAAATCAACCTCCACCATTGTAAAGCGGCTGCAGCCGCCCTTCTGCTCCGCATAAGCCAATGCGGAGCAGACATTGTCCTGATCCAGGAACCTTGGGTCTGTGGTGGCAAGGTTTCTGGACTGGGGACTCAGGACTACAAGCTGCTTGTAGCCCACAACGAAGGTAAAGTCCGCACCTGCATTCTAGCAAGAAAACATCTAGACATTTTTCTGCTTCCTGATTTCAGCGATGGTGACAACACGGCTGTATGCCTTGAGCTAAAGTCTGGACAGGTCAGACTTAGCTCCGCCTACATGGCCCACGACCACCAGGGGCCCCTACCACAGCAACGACTACGGGCGTTAATCGCTGACTGCGAATTGACGCATACCGAGCTGATTATATGCTGCGACGCCAACGCTCACCACCATCAGTGGGGCAGCTCGGATATAAATGAACGGGGTGAGTTACTCTTCAATTATATCTTAACAACAAACTTGAACATTTGTAACATAGGTAACGACCCGACCTTTATCATAAAGAATAGGGAAGAGGTCTTAGACATGACGCTAGCCACAACCTCCCTCTATAAACAACTGACAAAATGGAGGGTACTCGTAGAGCACTCTTTCTCCGACCATAGGTATATCGACATAGAGTTCTGTCTTGACATACCCAGACCCAAATGGTGCAGAAACGTTAAACGTACAAACTGGACCAGATTCAAAGAATGCCTCGAAAGGCTAATCCCAGAGCATCCCCCAGTGGGATCCCCCTCTACCGAGTACACAGAGTTACTCACAAGTAAGCTCACGGAGGCATGCAAGTCCGCCCTAAACATGACATGCCCCCAGAGCAAACCAAGAGGCAAAACAAAACCACCATGGTGGTCCTCGCAATTAGGCGAGCTTCGTAAAACTTCACGAAAGCTCTTTAACAGAGCTAAGTCGAGGGGAGACGACCAATCATGGAGTCTCTACAAAGCCAGCCTATCCACCTTCAAAAAGAATCTTAGACAAGCTAAACGCTCCTCATGGCAAAACTTTTGCTCCAAAATAGAGAGCACTGCAGAAGCAGCAAGGCTCAGGAAGGTTCTCTCAAGTACTCAAGCAACCATAGGCTACCTCAAAAAACCTGATGACTCATGGACAACGACCAGTCTAGAGTCACTAGAACTTTTGATGGCAACCCACTTTCCCGGATGCTCAGTTGAAGTACCACTACCCCTTATCCAAAGAGAATTTCAGGAACACGTTTCCACCGACCTATTCTCCAGAGATATCATCTCGTGGGCTATTCGTAGCTTCTCACCCTTCAAGTCCCCTGGGCCGGACGAAATTATCCCAGCCCAACTGCAGCATGCAGGGGACATCGCCATAAACTGGCTTCAGAAAATTTTCTCCGACACCCTGACAACAGGAACGATCCCCAAGCCATGGCTCGAATCTAAAGTTGTCTTCATTCCCAAGGCGGGAAAAGCCTCACACACGACCCCCAAAGATTTCCGACCCATAAGCCTAACATCCTTCCTACTCAAGACACTAGAAAGGGTGCTGGGCTTACATATTAGAAATACGATCAAGACCGACAACTTCTCCCAAGCACAACATGCCTACCAAAAAGGTAAATCTACCGAGACAGCACTTCATGCTGTTGTCTCCACAATAGAAGCAGCACTCCACCACAAGGAGTATTGCCTTATAGCCTTTCTAGACATTGAGGGCGCTTTCAATAACGTCGTACCGTGGGCGATCACTGGAGCATTGTCAGAGCTGGGGGTGGGGGACCGCATTGTGGGACTGATTGATCAACTGCTCAAGAGCAGGACAGTCAGGGCCACTCTGGGGTCCTCAACCATATCCAGATCTGTAAATAGAGGCACACCGCAAGGAGGTGTCCTCTCTCCTCTCCTGTGGAACGTAGCGGTAAACAACCTGCTGCGCTCCATGGAGGGAGGGGGCTGTCGGGTGATCGCTTACGCAGATGACGTTGCCATAGCCTTCTCGGGCAAGTATCCCCAATCCTTGTGCGAATGCATGACCACTGCACTTCAAACATTGTCCTCATGGGCCACATCAAATGGACTAGGGCTGAACCCAGCCAAAACTGACTTAGTCCTCTTCACTAGGAGGTATAAGATTCCCCCCCTCAGGCCGCCGTCGTTGAATGGGGTGGAACTTTCCTTCAGTAAATCAGCCAAATACCTAGGGCTCACTCTTGATAGCAAACTAGACTGGAACCTCAACTCGGAGGAACGAGTGAAGAAGGCTTCAGTCGCACTATATACATGCAGGAAATCCATTGGATTAAAATGGGGAATGGCACCTCACATCACCCTCTGGCTGTACACAGCCATCGTAAGGCCTATCCTACTGTACGGAGTGTCGGTATGGTGGCCAGCTCTTTCAAAGAAGAAATTAGTCCACAAGCTTGGCAAGGTACAGCGTGCCGCTGGACTGACCACAACAGGAGCCCTCAGTACGACCCCAACTGAAGCTCTTGACAACATACTTAATCTTCTACCAATAGACCAAATGGGGAAGCTACTAGCAACTCTCTCTGCCCTACGCATGAGAGAAACAAAGCAGTGGTCCGAACAGACTTACGGACACTCCAAGGTTCTTGTGGGAAACCCACTTATTCCCAAAAACACGGACTATTGCCGTCCTCAGGAATTCCCCAAAACTCCATTCCATACACTTATCCCCTCCAGGGACGATTGGTGCTCAGGCACGCCAGGGCCGACAAACTCAATAAAAATTTACACTGATGGCTCTAAGCTAGACGACCGGGTAGGGGGCGGCGTCTTTTGCGATGAGCTATCCATTAACAAATCTTTCAGCCTCCCTGACCATTGCAGTGTGTTTCAAGCTGAAATCGCTGCAATTCACGAAGCACTCTCCTGCATATCCGAAATAAATTGCTCTGCAGCCAGAATCTGCATATTTTCTGATAGCCAGGCTGCTATCAAATCTCTCAAAGCGATATCATCTAACTCGATATCTGTCACAAACTGCCGCAGATCTCTGAAGGAGATGGCCGAGCAGTTCGAAATACACCTCATATGGGTGCCCGGACATAAAGGCATCGAGGGCAACGACAAAGCAGACGAGCTGGCAAGGCATGGTACTACCTTGCCTCTCCTCACAGGCAAGGAGAGCATGGGTATCCCCATGGCCAGCTGCAAGCTAAGAGTCCGATCGCACTTCGAACTTGAAGCAAACAAGAGATGGCAACTCACCACCGCCACGGGTAGGATTGCCAGGCAAACCTGGCCAACGCGCTGTAAAAAGCGGTCCTTAGGCCTTGTTCACTTAAACAGATTAGGTTGTGCTGCCGTAATCAGGGCCATTACGGGGCACTGGCTAGTGGGGACTCACGCAGCGAGACTTCTAGCCCCTTTCAATGATTTCTGCAGAAGCTGCCGAGACGAGGAGGAAGAGGAAACAGTCTCCCACCTCTTCTGCGACTGTCCAGCTCTCTGCAAAAACAGAAAGCGATACCTTGGTTCTTTCTTCTTATCGGACCTCTCTCAACTGGCGGACACTAAACCGAAAAATATCCTGTCCTTTATTCGAGCCTCGGGCTGGGACCACGCCCTCGTAAACGGTGTAACACACTCTACGTCTGGGTAGACGGTATCTGTGGACTAGGTCCACGACGCGGCATCACAATGGGCCAATACATGGCCTACGTGAGTGGGGGGTTTTTGTCTCAAACTGCTCACTACCGCTCTAACCTAACCTAACCTAACCTACCCTGACCCCATGAAATGGGTTAACAGAATATAGTGATATTTTTCAAATGCATTTTGTATGCAGAAGGAACCATTTTCGAAACCATAGTGTATATAAATTCCCGATTATACAAGAGCCTATACTCTGAAATTCTCATGTAAATAGCACACACTTGTGTATTATTTAAATTTATCTGAAATAAAGTGTTCTATATGTATACAAAAAATCAAATTCTTGATTAGCATTTAAGGCCGAGTTATTGTAGCCATGTCGTCTGTAGAACCGTTTGAATCAAACGTCAATATCAGAAACTAGAAAAGCTATAGAGCTCAGAGCTAGAGTATAAGCTCTTTATATCAAGTTTGGTTGTAAATCATCCACAGCTCTTTTCCTTTATATAAAAATCTTAAGGTTTCCAAACATAAAAGTTAATAATTCCGTGAAAATCTGCCAGAAAACTGTTGAGAAATACCGGAGATATCGAGGGTTAAAATTAAGTCCAGCATGCTGTAGTCCAGTAATGCTGTCGTATTTGTACTCTTATACACAGAATTAAAAACTGTTTAGATCTATTTCAAAGCCGATCAACCTAATTCTTAACACGCTTTCATTAGTAGTTCCCCATCCCCAAAATTTGCAAAAATTGTATGACAATAAAAAAGTTTCATCATGATGTCTTCATGTCCTGCCAGGATTGGCAGTATGAAGAAAATAATAGAAATCCAACTGCTTTTTGTTTATAAGTGATCCGCATGCTTAACCCCTGTTTGTGTTTCTGTTCAAAAAGAACACATCCAAAACTTACAGTCCTCGGATTCAACAATTTAAAATAATTGAATTCAATTCACTTGTGAATGGATCTGCATTGGAATTCCATTGCTGATCAGTAACAATATTTAGATGTTTGAAAGAGAAATCTATCTATTGTCTTTTGCAGGTTATTGTAATTTGAAGAGAAAAGAGATAAAAATAGTTACTATGGTTTCATTGGACATGCAACCCGTTTTATCAATATGAACTTTCGTTACATTTAACATTAGCTTCCATCAATAATATGGCCTGTCCTCTGGGCGGGCTAATGGTTGGATTCTTTCTGGATCGCATTGGACGCAAGAACACGATTCTATTGACGAATCTAATGGGACTGATTGGCTGGCTGCTGCTGGCGACAAGTTTTTTGCACAGTAATCGAGATTATGTTTACGCACAGATGCTCGTGGGTCGAGCATTTGGTGGCATGATGATTGGCATGTTTGTATCACCCGTTGGCGTTTACTCTGCCGAAATAAGTTTGCCAAGCATCCGGAGTCGACTTATATTGGGCACCTCAATCGGCCTGGCATCTGGCATACTATTGATGTACGTGCTGGGCTACTTCATACGTCATAATGTCGTCCTCATTGCCAGCATCAGTTGTGCATATCAGTTGGCCGCATCGCTCCTGGTTATACCTATGCCGGAATCGCCCAGCTGGCTGCTGCAGAAAGGTCGCATCGAGTTGGCACGACGCTCGTTGCGCTACTTTCGTGGACTGCGGCGGAGAGGTAAGTAGTGGGACTCAAGAATTTTCACCACACACTAGAATAAAACCTGAGTTATAAAATCAAGATGGATTGATCTTCATGTTATTTTTTAATTCGTTTTTTTTTTTTTAGGAAACAAAACGTTCTAAAAATAAGTTCAAAACTTATTTTTTCTTATCTAGCTCATTAATCCGTATTATTAATGTGACTTTCCAGGTAGCTAAACCATTTTGATTTTTTTTTTGATTCTCTAATGAGAATGCGCTTCAGCCTGAAAATTATTCTCAAAAGTAAATCTATGAAAAGTTATTTATTTATTTATTAGCTGAAGTTTTCACATTACTTTTCTTTTATGCTGAAATTTATAGCTAAGAAAATATTTCCTATAACCTTTGCATGCAACATTTTGTTTTTTACTATTCTTGAACAAGTTTTTTATCAAAGGTCTACAAGATAATTCACCTTCCTTTTCACATGCCACCGCAATAAGAATAGCAAAGAAAAATCTTAAGATCCTTTCAATTTTATTGTAAGATTTAAGAAAGTTATAAGTTCTTAAAAGTGCACGAAAAATTTAAAAATAAAAAATTTTGATTTTCATACTTGGTGATAGTCTTTGAATTTTTAAACCGGAAAATCTTAACTTAAGTCCAAAACTCTTTATATCACCTTCCATCCATCCATTGTATAGATGACGATTGTGTGCCCGAGTTCGAGGCGGAGTTGACACAAATGAAGATGACGGCGGACAACAGTCGCGATACGGCGGCCAGTGAATCCATTGGTCAGGCCATACGCCGCCCGGAGGTGTACAAGCCGCTGCTCATGATGATTGGCTTCTTTGGTTTTCAGCAGGCCTGTGGTGTCGTTGTGATCATTGTGTATGCCGTGCAGATAGCCCAAACCGCTGGTGTGACCATCGATCCAGTTCTGGTTGCCGTCATGCTAGGCGTTGCACGCATCATTACCACCTTCTTTATGAGCAGCATCTTTGAGAAATATGGACGCCGACCGGCGGGCATCTTTTCCGCGTCCGGCATGGCCTTTTGCATGCTTTTGCTTGCCGCTGGAGGCTGGTGGCCAGCGACTTTGGGCACTTGGTCGTGGTTGCCCGTAGTATGCATTGTGGCACACATTGTGTTCTCAACGATGGGCATGCTGACGCTACCATTTATCATGATATCGGAGGTGTTTCCGCAGAGTGTGCGAGGCAGTGCATCGGGCATATCGGTATTTTTTGGCATGATACTGGCCTTTATCTGCTTGAAGATCTATCCAAACATGGAGGCGCTGCTGGGCACTGCCAATTTGTTTGCCTTTTATGCGTTGGTTTCATTTCTATCTGCCGTATTCATTTTTAGCTTTGTGCCAGAGACGCGAGGACGAACCCTCATCGAAATCGAGGAGCACTGGCGCATGGGAAGGCAGGGTAGGCGCGCGCAAAGAGCATCCACGGCTGCTGCCGTTAGCAATCTGAAGGATGTGGAACTGCACCAGGTCTTCTTGAAGAAATGACGACAACTTAGATACGACTAGTTTGGGAATGCAATCTGTGATGTGTTAAGTACTTAACCTTAGCCAAATGGAATGCGGCATTTTCTTTGGCAGCCAAACAAACAAACAACAAACAAATCATAAAACTATTTACAAATAAATACAAATGCATACCACTTATGTGTACTTAAAAACAAATCTAACTGTGATATTTTGATTGGACAATTGAAGGATTTCGAGGACAGAGTGTTTATTTCACTTCGTATATATTATGGAAATAAGGAGGCCGGCCGAGGTCAATCTAGTGAAACTCATAGTAATAATTAACCAGCAAAAACAATAGGCACTCATAATTATTATTACATTATAATTTTAAGAGTACAAACGGGAAATTTATTTCTCGAGAACTCAGGCTTCTGATATGATATGTATCTATAAGGTGGGCCAATAATTATTAACCAAGTTTTCCAACATTTCTAAGACCATGAAAAGTAGTGGACGTTTAAGCTTTTACCGGTATATATGTATGTTTCATAATGAAAATAAGGTTTATTATCTTTACAGGTACTACTTGTACCTGAAGTTCAAATTGAAAGATTTATTTTCAACCCATTTTAAGGAATTTATACTTCAATCAAGTTAAGGAATATTAATATCGCGAATTCTAAGAAATCGAATTAGGCATTACTCAGTGTAAAAATACTTTTTTCAGGAATATCTGTTTTAGTTTCCCTGCTAACATCTTGTTGACGTGTGATTAAGTCAGTTGGGAGCCGCTTAAAAGTTTACTTGCTCATAAAGAAAATTACCGAAAGAGAGGGGGAAAGAGAGAGGGAGACGAGACGATAAATTTGCATGATTTTTATTTGTAATCATGTATTTTAACATTATTATAATAAGGTTCAAGCTTGCGGAAATATACTTAAGATGTTGTTTGATCTAGTACTTTGAATGTTCGATTTTATAGAACATATATGCGTTTAAAGATTGTTAGAAATTTTATGATTGACCGCTGGAAAGAAACAGCTGTTCGCAAATTCTCTCTATAGAACACACAAATTTTTAATTTCATGAACTCTTATATGGTTAAATAACTTAATATAGAGTAAAAAATCGGAATTCTATAAATCGGCCCAGCAAAAAAAACATTTTTTTTTTTTCTTTTAGAACATTTCAAGCAATCCATTTACCCTCTTTAATAAAAGCGTTCTATCAGCTTTAAAATATTGAAAAATTGGCTGCGATCGCTTTTCGAACCCATTCGGATACTGTTCCATTCCACATGTACTCCGAAGTAACATATCCGGCCGGATGGGAATATAATATTAGCTGGGAAAAGATCTGTAGCATTGCTGTAAACAATTTATTTAAATTTAAAGGTTGTTTTATTATACAGTACGACCTCGCTCAACGCAAAAAATAAATAAAATAAAATTAAATGCTTGCTTTAAACACAGATTTATTCGATTTACTTTAATTTTAATGGTTAGCAAAGGTATCTCTTTTTGGAAATACATAGGTACCTCAGTGTTCGCAATTGCCCAAATTTGTATGGGTTGCGTTGAGCGATGTCGTACTGTATTAATGTTTTCATTAAGCTCTTGTTTGTATGCAATACAGCGCTTCTGAATGCTTAACTTAACTTTATCTATAACCGGAAGTGTTATCGATAATTTGAAACAAACTTGACCTGCGAGTGGTAAACACGAACATAAATCCCAAATTTTAAGTCTCTAGCTCTTATAGTGTCCGAGATCAAAGCGCACATACGGACACGGCGCTAGCACAATACCGGTATAGCCTTTTTCTCATTCCAAGGGTTCTGGGAATAAAAAACATCCACCAGGAAAATAAAAAGACTGCAACCATTCGAGCTGATGAAGCGCAAAAACAAACAATGCAAGAAGCAATAACAAAATTGATAGCAACGGGAACAACAAACGTTTATCAGTTGACTATTCAAAGGAATAAATGTCACATGGAGGACAGCTGGAACAGGCCTGGTCAAGCGCTTTGTTTACCACTTGAAAACATATACGCGTTCCCATTCTTGATATTTGCCCTCAACTGCATATTGAAGGTGCATACTATTATCATCAAAGCGATGCGAATTCCCGCCCATTTCAGGAAGCACAGCCAGTTATAGCACCGAGCTTTTGTCTTAAACAATAATATTGAAAGTGCAGCAAATTTTTGTTTGGTTGATTGGTTTCAAATTTGAGATATTTTCGTTTATTTGTTCTTATCTTGGTTTAATGTGACTTCTTAGTACAACAATTAGCTGCTGTTATTAATATATATATATATATATATATTAATATGCATATGTATTTGTAAAAACGAATTAAAGTTCAAGTTCACTTTCATATAAGTTTGTAAACAATGAACATTACAAGTATATATATGTTTATGTATATATATATTGTGTGTGAAGTGTAGTTTATCAAATTTTATATTCAAAAAAAAAAAATTGTGAGCGCATTTTTTTTTTTTTTTGTTGCTTAACATTCTTTTGTATAGGTATATAGTTACATATATATATATATATGTATGTATATATGTATATATGTTTGCATGTCTGTTTTTATTAAATTTATTTATTTAATTGGTTGCCATTTATTGAACACGTTTTCCACATGTTTGCATATTAATTGCTTTCTCTTCTTTAAATTTGTATATAATTTGTTATGCTTATTCGATTATTAATGCATGTAGTATATTGCTTATATTGATTTCGTGTGTTTCGTTTGCGTAGGCATTTTAATAAATAGTATATGTATTTGTTTATATTTGTGGCTGTCGTTATTGTTAATTGTTAAATTTGGTGTTTCTTGTTTGGGTTTAAAAAAATCTTTCAAAGGGCAGTTCACGTTCCACAGACAAACACTGACAGCTGTTTGACCGGGTTTCACTTTACTTTACTTAATTATTGTTTAATGTTTATATTTGTTACTATGAATGTATGTGTATATATTTTTTTTACATGCACTACGTAGTTCAAGTATAATTTCTAAGCCCAAAAAAAATTATCATCCTTTAGTAGTATGTAGTTTATATATGTGAATGCATAATGCATACATGCAGTTGCATTATATGTTCTATGTATGTACTAGATACGTATGTAATATTTTGTATATGAATACGTTATATGTCTCTATGTATATATATTCAAAAAATTCGGTGTTTGCTTTTTTTTTATTTTTTGCAGCTACTAACACAAGTTATATGTTTATACATAGTATTAAAATGGACGTCATGTAATATGACTAGATGGGGAATAAGAAATTTATATAAAAAAAATGTGCATAAAAGATTGAAGTTACGTTAAAAAACAAAAGGAAGATGACTTTTGGGTATGTAGAACTAGCGTCTTGCTTTTAATTTGTTGTCGTTTAATAAGTACTTATCTCAAGTAATTAATTATGGTTTTTGCTATTTTGTCTCACTACTCTTTGTTGTTCTACATATATAATATATAATTACATGAGTCGTCTGTTATTTATAAAGTTTGCTATGCACTTTGGTTCAATTGCTTACTGACAAAAAAAGGTTTTGTTTGTTTATACGTAAGAAACTATTTTTTCTAATCAGTTTTGAGGTTCGATTCGTTAACATAGCTGTTGTTTTTCATTCATAATTCTTGCTTTTTTTTTATTTAATTTTTCATTTCAATATACATACTAAAAAATTGGTTTTTGTATTTGGTTTTAATTTTTCGCTTTTGTTACCTATTCTAAACACAAAAAAATTTGTATGCTCTCTTTCGGTTAATAATGCATTATAAAAAGATCTTTTTACCACTAAACATTTTGTTGATACACATATAATATTTAAAAAAAAATATATATGTTTACATATTTAATTATATATATATTTTTTTTTTCTTGAACAACATTTTAAATGTATGTAAGTATTTCTAATGAGGTTTCGTTAAAATGTATGCTCAAATGTATGTATATATATGCATTTATTTAATCGCTCTTCATATATTTCCACAAAAAAAAAAAAAAAAAAAAACATACACTTTTAACAAAATTAGCTTGGCTGCTTATGCATTACAACAAAAAAAATGGTGTTCTTTCATTTCAGTTCAAAGTATCGATGTTAAAAAAATATCATCAGCCCTACAAAAAAAAAAGTATATATGACTTTACACATGCTCAAAAAAACATATTTGGCTTGAAAAAAAATGTCTATGTTAATTTATTTGTTATCAAAGATTTGGTTAAATATATAAATTCTTCAATAAATACGATTGAATTCATATTTGTGAACTTTTGAAAAAACGCATTAATGCTATCGATTATCAATTACCGTTTGTCGATTATTGGACAAGGAAAAAAAATTGACTATAACTAGTTACGAGACGAGACGCTAAGTACTTTTATATTATCCGTATTCGTTACAAGCTAAGGCTACGATTGGTTGAGTGTTAATTTATTTTGTAACTGTCGTTCTTCATATACACTTGCATACACGTTAAAAATTGCATGTTTGAGTATGTTTGAATATTGGTGTGTGCAATGCGATTATATTTTTTATATTTGTATAATTATTTGCGTTGTCTGCGAGCTCAGTTTTTTTTTTTTAACATTTTATCTCGTTACTTTATAATCACTTCTCTCGGCTTCTCAAAGCCTATTCATCTAAGCTGCATATTTTAATGATGTATATTGTTTTCAGAAAAAAATTGTTTTTGTATATATATTTTTTGGTTTTGTTGTTGTCGGTTTTTACTCAGCACAACCTAGCTGTATGCAAAAATTATTAATAGTATGTACTCTATTCAACAATAGTTTTGCATATTTTTGCCATTATGTATCCTTAAATTTGAAATGTATAATGCCAAATATACTAAAATGTGAACTTTGCTTCTTATAATTTGCAAAATCGTTGCACATTTAACTCTGTTTTTTTATTTATTTTTTTTTTTATTAAATTTCATTAAGTTTTTTAAACTTAAACCTAGAAAATCAAAATAAAACAAAGGAAATAAAGTTTGTTTGGAAGTTTTTTTATTATACTATACAAAGTTCTGTTTCAATTTGTTGATTTTGTAAGATCTGATTAAAATAAGGTCAAATTCATCATTTTGATATAAATGTATTCACTAATTTTTGACAAAATAAAAATGTTTACATATGAATTTATGTTGGTTATTAATATTCGTTAAAACTGAAACCAAAAATAATGAAAGAGATCATCAAATACACATTAATTTAGTTCAAATCGTATTGAAAATAATTCAATTTATTTAATGACGCACTTTGTGTACTTTTTCTTTTCGGAAATGGGCGGCGCGAATTTGCTCTGGCCATGAAAATGTTTTATTAAAATGAAACGAAAAACTAACTTTCAATATTACCAAACAAATTAAAACGTAAAATAATTAAGTTGGTTTTTCCAAAAAAATATTTTGAATAGTAAGCTAGTGTCACCAATTGACACGCCTCTTTTCACGCATAGGCGCCTTTTGAATTTAAGTGCTTTTTCCATACACTTAAATTTAATTTTAATATTTTTGGATTTTTGTCTTCTTTTTTTTTGTCTGGTTTTCATCACGTGCCTTTCGTTTCATTTCTTCAAGGTTATTAATTTGTATGTATTTGTGTGGATAAGAGTGTGAGTGTGTGTGGGTGTGTGTGTGTTTAACATGCTCAAGTTGTTTAAACGCATACAAAAAAAAAATTTGTTTCAAAAAAAATTATCTTTATAATTATGAAAAAAATTCTTTTTATAAACTATGCAAAAAAAAATAGTAGGTTCATTATCGTTTTCTTTGTTTTTGTTTGTATTCTCTTTTGTAATTTTCTCCCGAGAACAGGTGATGGGGAGGTAAAGGGGTTGAAGCCTCCCCACAATAAGCTGCACGTTTTGTAAACTTTATACAAGTTTTCCCCTTTCCCCCCTCATACTTCTTTTTATTATCATCATATATATATATATATATCTATGTAGATAGTTGGTAAGAACAGCCTGAACTTGAGCATGCTAATATTTATATTATTTTTTATGAATATAGATATATAATAATAAAAAAAAATATTCATTTATAAATTATGAAAAAAAAATAAAAACAGATCTTTCAGCTATATAAATTTACATACATTTATACTTCGGTACTCGCTTAAGTCAGTTTAGAGACACAGAAACATAGAGAAAAAAAAACAGAGCTTATGCCTTCACGCCTAATTGTATGCTATTAATATTAAATTTTATATATATATATATATATATGGTTGAAAAAAAATTATCGTTTTGCCTTAAGTTAAGCACAAAAAAAACCTTTCTACAAAGTTGTTATCCTTTTCTAAATAGTTATAATATAGTATTATTTTAAATATATATATTCTTAAATTTAAGTATGTTTCACTTCATAAAGCCAATGCATACATATACAATGCATAAGTAATCGTATGTGTCTTTAAATTAAATATACATAGTTTTTCATATATGTATGTGTGTTGTTGCAAACATAAAAAGCAAATAAAATAAAAATTCAACCCAAAAAGCACAAAATTAAAAAATAAAAAAAGTACAACATAAACTTAAAGAGGAACATTTAAGGATAAACACAAAAAAGGAGCAGAAAAAATAGCAAATTAATTAAGATTAAATTGATTGGTATTCGTTGGAACATAATGATGATCTTCATTACTTATATAGTTTAAATGTTTTTAAATCAATTGAGTTTTTCGCATTCCCTTTTCATTTAGATAATTTTTTTTTTCATAGTTCTTTTTTAAATTTTGCGTTTAATGGTGTGTCGATGTTGACAGTTTGAGGCTATGTGTGCCACAAAAAGCCGCCATTTGAAATTGCTTTTGTTGATGTTGATGTTGATGTTGCTGTTGACGTTGATGTTGAAGATGTTGTTGTTGTTGTCATAGCTATAGCCGATGTATTTTTTGATGTGTGAAAACTGCTGCTACTTAGCAGCTTCTGCAGCTTTTGATCATGCTGCTGCTGCTGCTGCTGCTGCTGTTGCTCAATGTTAAAGCCAAAGTCATGCAGTTGTTGCTGTGTTGAAGCTGGGATGTGGCTGTTGTTGCTACTGTATTGTTGATGTTTTTGTTGTTGTTGCATGCTAGTGCTGGTGTGTGGTGACAAGCTAACGCTATTGATAAAGTTATAGGCGCCGTTAGTGTTGTTTGTGTTGTTGTGTTGTATATTGTTGCTATATTCGTTGGCAAGTGTGCTAGAGCTGAAGCCATTGTTGTTGCCATTGTGATGTGGAATGTTGCTGCAGCTGCTGTTGCTGTGAGTATCTAAGCTCAAGCTTCTGATTTGATCAATGTTTAAATTGTGTTGCATGTTAATATCTCTGCTGTGTGCTGATAGGTTCAAGCTATTGCTGTTGTGGTGTTGATGCAGCTGACTGTTACTGCCGTGTGGCGATACATTCAAGCTTTTGCTGTTGTTGTGTTGTAGCAGGTGGCTGCTACTGCTGCTGCTGCTGTTGATGTTGTTGGTGTGTGGCTGTCGAAGCAGATTGCCATCTAGCGACAACTGTTGCTGACTATAGTTGAGCGAGTTGGCAACAGTGTTGTGATTAGGTTGTTGGTGACGCTGAGCATTGCTGCTATGATTTAGAATGTGGCTACTGCTGGGATGATTGCTGTTGTTGTGTTGATAGTTATTGCTGCTGTGAGCAGCAGAACTGCTAAGGTGTGGTGGCTGACCATTGTTGTTGTTGTTGTGGCTATGTAACGGTGACTGCTGTTGTTGCTGATGATGATGAGAAGAATATTGTAGCATGTTGTTGTGATTCGGGCTGGTGTTGTTGCTGTTGTTGGTGATGTTGCCAAGGGGATTGAAGCCGCACGCCTGCTGATAGAGTTGCAGTTGCTGCTGCTGTTGCGGTGTCAATTATAAGTAGGGATAATGGTACTTCCTGCGGTACAGTCCATCAAGTAAATCGGCAAAGTTGTCGCCTATAAATTTTTTATTTGAATTTTTTTAACAGCATCAAAATAAATAAAAATAAAAAAATTAGTATATTAGTAAGTGGTAATAGTAAAAAATGTCGTTATAGCGTATATTTGAAAAAGTTGCATTCATATTTAAGATTTAAAATTTAAAGTAAATTAATTTAAGCTAAATATTTTAAATTTCTTCCTTAAGACATACATTAACATTATATTAAAATAGTTTAAATCTGTTTGGTTTTTGTTTTTCAAGGTGCTGCTTCACAAAAAATCCCTAACTTAAATAACTTAAGCGATTTGTGTGTGTTTTCAAATGTTTTTAGTAAAGAACTATGCATATTTATTTAGTCTATATATTGAGAGAGAAAGTTTTTACGTGTTACGTGTTTATTGTTGTACTTGATTTTTGTTTTGTATTTTGTATTTTTGGGTTTTGGGTTTTGGGTTTTGTTTCGTTAACGTTAAAAGTTTAAATTTGATATGGTATTGTATTGGAGTTAATTTACTTTATTTTCTTTTTTAAGATTTTGCGAGATTTGTTATTATTTTTAATTTTTTACTTTTTTTTTGACCTTGTTACGTGGTTTAAAGCGCAATATCAAGAGCTGATTCATAGACGATCTCGTTCTGCATTACACGACGTTATAAAAGCATTGGAAGATTTCGTGAGAATTGATCGATTAATTCATCATTCATTCATTTAACGTGCCATGTTTTGTTTTTGTATTTTGTTTTAAAAAATAAAAATAAAAGGAAGTAGTATCAGGTTTTGGGATAGAGGCAGGTGATAAAAACAAAACCAAAAACTAGCCACCTGAATTCAATGCAGAGGTAAAACATAATGATTGTAGAGCATTTTAACGTTCGGTGCGTAATGTCGTTATGAACTTAGCAAGCAAATCACAAATACATACATACATATACATGTCGATATGTATGTGTATAAACGAATCATCTAAAACAAAACGCAAATTCTGACGCATTCATAAGTTAGGAATGAGGAGATGTTATTAGAATGAATGAATTTTATGAATGTACAACAATGCGATCTAGGTAACGCACAGCTAGAATTGTTTTCTACTCGGACAAAGATCATTTTGTATCGAATTATGAGCAAAGAACGCTGTGCCAAGTGAAGGATCTTGTCGTATAGATATAGATATACGCTATGCATAAAATGTCAAAACGCACATATTTTTAACTTAGACAAAACCCAAATAGATTTAATTGGCCTTTTTATGTTTTATTGAAAAGCGCAAGCAAACTAATCAGTAGCAAAATACGAAGTATTACACATATCTGGGATGTTATCGAAAAAGCGAAATGTTAATGATTGATATTACAGCCATACAAAATAAATGATTTCTGTTCGGGGGGCGTGTCGCTATGTTTACGACATGTTTTTGCGCTTGCTGAATCCGATTCCGAGGCATTTATCTTTGCATCAGGTCAAAAACATATAGTAAACATAGCGACAGAACTTCTTTATGGCTGCGTAATTTTGGCGCAATTCTTTACAATTATGAAGAACAATATAATTTATAAACTTTATTTTTATGAATATTTGTATTTTATTTGCATTTTTTGTATTGCAACTGGAACTTTTTCAAATAACGCTCTAAACTTTTAAATTTTAAAAATACGTAAATTTTGCGAATGTCTTAATTATTTAATTTTTTTTTTTTTTTGAGAGAGAGTCAAATAATTTAACGATTCATGTTGGTTATCGAATGAGCTGAGAAGTGAAAAAACAAAAAAAAAAAATGTTATATGTATAAAACATGGCACGCTTTGAAGATTTTTTTCTTATTGTTGTTCGACAAATTTAAAGCTCGCATTGACATTAAGAAAAACAAAAATAATAGAGATTGTATACAGATCTAAGCTGTTTCGAATATTTATAGTAAGTCAGAAGAGTTCGTCGAGCTATGTCAATGTGTGTTTATGTTGTGTGGTTATGTGTAGGTGTGTATGTGTAGCTGACTTTCAATTGGACGCAAGAATCAAAATATATAGTTTTTAAACACAGCCTAAATCCTTTACGGAAAGCAAAAATCTTCGTGAGCCTTTTATCTCTTTCATTATTGCATCCAATTTAATAGCCAGACTGAACTAGTTTGTGTATGCATGTATTGTATGGCGTGTGTGTGCGTGTCGCTTTGTCGTAAACTACTTAAATTATATTATTAAGACTCAAAATTTCTTAAGTGCTCTCAAAAAAAAAAAAAAAAACAATTATGATTATCGATATCATTATCATTAGGAATAGTAGAGAATATAAAAGGAATAATTACTATCGAGACCAAAGATAGCATCGCAAATAGCATCGAATAATGAGCGTAATTTTTCCATTGCTCCGTCTATAAAAAAAAATGAACAAAAATAAACAAATTTGACAACTTATTAGTTGTGGGCGCCAGCTGATTTTTTTTAAGTTAATTTTTTAATTTTGTTATAGAATAAATATATATATAATTTGGTTTTTCTTTTCATATTTTTTGTTTTTTTTTTTTTAATATGTCGTCGATGGTTCAACAACAAACACATTTGTAATCAAGAAAAATCAAAGGCAGAAGAAGAGTCGATAGAATAAGTTTGATGGAATGACAATTTTGAGGGTTAGTTAGGCTAATGGGCGTGATATAAATCAAGAATGCCCAGCCGGGTAAGTGCTTCAATTTATGTATGGTACTACGGCAAAAAAAAAAACAAATGAGTTGATATAAAACACAAACTACATACTTGAAACACTAAGAAATATTAACTAAGTAAACTTGAGGCATTTTTATATACTTTCAATTGTAGTTTTCTTTTCGGATTTCATTTAAATTAAACTAATCAAATATATATAAATATTTAAACTATATTAAAAAATATTGAAAATAAATAAAATACATAATACAAAAATTTAGAGACCTAAAATGGACAAACAACAACAAAAAAATGTATACCAATTTTAAAACAATAGAAGCAAAATCACAAACTTAAAAGTAAAAAGTAAAAGAAAAATTTCTTGTTGCCGTTGTTGGCGTTAATTTCGTAATTTGAGAATGTTTTGGTATCGAGTCGTCTGTTGCTTAGAATGATATATGAAATTTTGATAAATTTGATTTTCTTGGTAGGTTTTAGATATTTATGTTGTTTATATTGTAACACTGAAACAGCAAGCAAAAATATTTAAGATTAACAACTTTAATAGTATAAAGAAAGAAACTTTATTAAAAGTATTATGAATGTGAAATGCTTTAGAATGCATTAACTCTAACACCAAAACAAAAAAAACAAAAATTATATACATTTATAGAGGGGAGCTTTTGAGAGCTCTTAAAACACTTGTCACTTGTCGTCTTGGAAAAAAAAAATATAGAACAAAACCAGTCGAACAATGTTTTTTATTTTTTATTTTTCGTTGTATGATCGATTATGTATGATACACTTGCAAAAAAATATGAAAAAAAAGAACAACATATATATATATTGTTTATTTTGGTTTTATGTGTTTCATAGTCGTTTGTTATGGAACTTTTGGCACTGGAACCGATAAAGGGGTGTGTGGCAGCATAGCTCGTTCAGTTACTTAACGTTTTCGATTCTTGTCTTTGCAACAAAGAAAAAAAAACACTGTTAAAAAACAATAAAAAAAATATATATTTATATATGGATGTATGTAGGGTGCGTCATCATAAGAGCGCTTTGTAAAATTACACATGAAAAAAAAATACAAAAAATGTATATGATATCGTAACGTTGATCGAAACACATATGTATGTAGATCGATCGATAGCACTTTATGAAACAAGCACCCCGTTATCGTTTCGTAAGTGTGCGCATACTTACCATGCGCAACGCCTGCTTTTCTTAACATGTCAATAGTCCCTGCCATTGTACCTCTCTCTGTCTCTCTCTCTTTCTCTTTCTCTCTGTCCTTGTTAAAGTTATATTTTTAGTCCCGGCTGTGAGCTATAATCGAAAACCTGCTGCATGTGCGTGCGCCCACTGGCGTTCATTGGTGGCACACACACTTTGCTCCAGTTGTTGAGTTAACGGAAAAAAAATGGCATAAAAAATATACAAAAAAAAAAACAACAACACACTCACACCAGTATATGCACAAGCACACAAACATACACAGAGAGGAAAGACACACTCGCATACGTTTCCGTTATCCTGCGGCCCACACAAAAAAAAAAAAGGATTACATTTATTTAACTGCAACTTTTTTTGCTGAGGTTGAACAACAAAAAAAAATGAAAAAAATTTGTTTAATTTTGGTTTTGTTTTGCGATTGGCTTTTTATTTTAATTTTTTTTTTTGGTTTTTTTTTTATATATACATGGATTTGTATATAGGCGATAAATACATATGTATGCATACATAGACGTGCATCAATATATATATAGATACATATGTATATTTTATAGACCTTCTCTCTTTGTTTATTGGCTTCCATCGCTCGACGTTGTTGTCGCTTTTGTAACGCACTACAAACTAAATAATTTTAAATGTAACGCTATTCAGATATATAGGTACGTTATATAGTCAATGTATGCTATAATGTATGTATATCTATATATGTATATAAAGTTTACACAAATTTTTTGTTTTCTCATATGTATGTTAAATGATTTTCAAAAATCGCTATTTTATTGCTGAAGTTGTTGTTGTTTCTGGTTGCTGTTGTTGTTGTTGATATTTGATATAAAATCATAAATATGAAGGGCAAGTGTGTTTTACTTATAGGCCAGAGAGGGTGGTGGATAGTGTGACAAACAGGGAAACGCTTATTGATTTCGATTTCGATTTTTTTTTTTTAATGTTATGTTAATTATCAGTTCTTTTTATTTAGTTAATTTCTTTCAGTTCAGCAGTTGGTTCATTTTGATGTTTTGTTTTTGTTGTTCATTTCAGCACATAAAAAAAAATATGCACATTTTTTTTGTAACGAGTTTTTGTTATAGTTTTTCTTGTTTCTTTAGTTGTAGTTTGACGTGGGGAATTTTTGTTGGATTAGGTTTTTTCGGCTCAGTACGTTGTTTAATGATTTGCACACAAACTCACACAGTCAACATTTTTGTTTTAGCTGCTATTTAAGCACATTTTTATGTATATAATGTATGTAGATATACTACGATTATAAATGTATCAAAAAAAAATAAAGGTTTTGTATATTTCTAAGCCTACAAATGCAGCGCAAAACAATGCTGAAAATTTAACTGCAATTTATTTTATTTTTTATATGTGTGTATATCAGTTATTTTTATCCATTATGTATGTGTGTGCTGTTATGCGATTTTTGCGTGACACGATCGTTGTTTAAGGATTAGAAAACCAAATTTCTACGGCACTTTGGGTTTGCTTTCTCGTTTTCGTCATCTTATTGCTTGTTTTAATTATTATTTTGTCGTTTTATTTTTTGTAGCTGTGTAAGTGTGTGTGTGTTTTTTTGTGTATATATGTACGTATTAAGTTGCTGTTGTTGTTGGTCTGCACTTAACTTAAGTGAGACAAAGCTATAACAACAAAAAAATATTTTTTACCTTAAAAAAAATTTGTTTTTCTTTTTTAAATATTTTTTCGCTTGTCGAGTTTTGTAGATTTTTTTTAGGTTTTTTTTGTTAGTGTTATCTAAGTTATTTGTAATTAAAAAATACGCAATTAGTTTATTTAAAGAATTATTTGTTTTCTTTTTTTGCTTTTTTTTCTTATTTAAAAAAAAAAGAAGTATTTTATACTAAAATCGTTCAAATGTACAATTTAATTTTGTTGCTTTTTGCTCATATATGTGTATAGCAAATACAATATATGTGTAAAATAAGTGGAAATTAATAAAAGTAAAAATGAAAACAAATAAGTAATTGCAACATGATATTTTAGTTTTTAATGAGTTAGAAATATATGTTTCCTAAGTTTGTATTAATTAGAGAGAACTAAAAATTATTATTATAATTAAGATTACTTATTGAGTTTTAAAGTTGTTTTGTTTTTTTTCGTTTGTTTTTTATATGTTAAGTTGTGATTTTGCATATGTTTGTTATTTGTTTGTTTGTTGTTGTTTGTCAAAAAAAAATAAATATATATATATATATATATATATATATATATATATATATATATGTATACATACATATATATAGTATTTATACATAATTGTATGTATAACTGGTCTGTTGTTTGGTTTATCTTCTTTTTTTTTATGTTACGACTGAAAATTCTTTTTGATTTTTGTTTTGTTTTTTTTTTTAGCTTCCTGGGGTTTTGTGTGTATTTTTGATTTAGATAAACTTTTGTGCATCAAAGTATGGATGCGTTTTTTGGAAGCGCTGTTGTGTTTTAAGTGATCTACCTCTGTGAACCATATTATTGAAGCTGGGCGCCATGTGCGCCGGTGGTGGTGGCGGCGGTGGTGGCACCTGTGGCGGCCCCATGCCCATCTGCGACATAAAGTGTGCCGCTTTGGCCTTGCCATGCTCCTCGGCCAGACGTACTGACAACGGCTGTGATCCGCCCTCGGGTATGACATTGTTTAGCGCCGAGATTGCCTCCTGTGCTTCCTCGCGTTTGTTATAGCTGTTGTTGTTTTTTTTTTTTTTTTTATGTTTATAATGATGATGATTGAAGAAGGAGGAAGTGAAAAGAGAAATGCACGATTAAATGTAACGTCGTTGTGGAGGTGGTGAGTGGGGTAAATGTGTATATTCTTATGCATAGATGATATGCATATTAAAAAACATTGCGTGTTTTTTTTTTATGTTGTTTTTTTTGGTGCCGTCAAAACTTACCGTACAAATGCCACGCCCCGTGGCCGACCAGTGAGCTTATCACGCAATATATTCTTCTGAACAATCGAACCGTATTTGCCAAAGATCGTGTCCAGCTGATCCTCGGTTATCGTGCGGGGCAGATTGGTCACATACAGATTGGTATCCTTAATGGATTCACCGCCTGGACGCGCATATGAAACCTAAATCACAAACAGAACACACAAATGTTAACAAATTTTAATGAATATATATCGAAAAAATAAAAGCAAATCATACCTTTAGCCGCTTATTACGAACTGTGATCCCATTCAGCACTTTGATAGCACGCTGCGAATCCATTTCCGACGTAAAGTCCACGAAAGCATAGCCAAAACTGTAACCAGTCTGTTAAAGATATCAAAATATATTATTATCGCTTGTTTATATCTCAAATCAGAATTAAATATACGACATACCTTATAGTCTCTCATGATTCTGCACGTATTGATGGGTCCAATGGCTCTGAATAGCGCATACAGCTCACGATCAGTCATATCCTGCGGCAAATAGTTGACTATCAAGTTGGTATTGCTGTTGCGTGGATCGTTCATAAGATCATCGCTGCCGCCGCTGCCTATCGATAGGCCGCACAAATTGTTCATCGAATTGTTGGCCATGGGCATATTGCAGAGTCCGCCAAGCGAATTGGCGCTACCGCCATTACCGCCTGCGAAATCATTATAGCCGCGACGCGACGAGGAACTTGGAAATGTAAATTCTGTGTCCTGTGGTGAGAACGCATAACGTGACTGTAATCAAATTAACCATACAAAGATATTCTAATGTTGAGAGCACGCCTCATAAAACGCTGTTCTGTTTGGGGGATTTAATTCGATTCGATGCGATTCGATGCGATGCGATTCGGCTCGTGACTTGACTTGACTTCGATTGATATTGTAGCATCATCGCGTTGTTATCAATATAGTATATGTATATACATACAGTTTCATTATTTCTCAGCAGCAGCATTAACAACAACACACTAATACATTCTTTTTCTTTCACCCGCATACGTTAAAGTTAAATTTGCTACAAATTGATTAGTGCATAAGAGTAAGTAGTTGCAAAAGTATGCATATCAAAAAGTTGTTTGCATGAAATAATGTCTGCTGAATGTTACGTGCTTACTTAACAAATGCTATAAATAAGTCGCATGTTAACTTTTAACACTGTTAGGGTTGTGTGTGTCCATTTGTTTATGTAAGTGTGGGTGTTTTTGTGTTTGTAACTGCAAACACTTAACGGCATTCAGCGTTGCATTTATGTATGTTAAAGACTGACTATCGGAACTGTGGAAAAAAAGCTTAAAATAAAAACAAAAATAATCTGCCAAGGAAATGCAAGGAAAACGAACAAACGAATGCTCTACAAGCCGCTTAGAGGCCGGCCGGCCGTGTGGGTGTAATATTTGTTTATCAAGGTGTTCTTACTAAACTAAGGCAACACTAAACCTAGGCCATTTTCTTTCATATGATAATTTGTTTAATGAAAACAAAGCTTTTCATTTATTGTGTTATTGTATTTCAAATTTACTTGTACAATAAATATTGATAAACAAAAAAGATTGGCATGACACAATTGATAAACAATAATTTGAGCCTAAAACAACATGAAGTATGCAGAAACGGAGAAAGATTAAATCCTATGTACATATTGCAAAGAAATTGTTAAGCACAGAGGAGGCAACTAAGGGTTTGGGGTAACTTTTCTGGGCAAGGAATCTGGACAATTCATGAGACTGATGCGAGTTTTGGATCGTTTTAAGTATGTAAGTATAATTTAGCAATGATGAGCTGCCACTAAAATAAACTTTTCAGTAAGATAACGATCGGATTCGATTGGATTCAGAGCAATGGTATAGAAGTCCTTCGTAAGCCTATGCAATCGCCAGCTTTAAACCCAATTGAAAACACTTTTGGGAGATAGTTTACAGAGAAATCAACAGAAAAAATTGCAAAACAAAGAAAGATCTATTCGAAGCCGTAAAAATAGCTAGGGAAGCAGTCTCACCAGGTATAATTTATCATTTTATATCCTCTTTGCCTAGAAGATGTGCATGAGTTATCAAGAATGATATATTCACAAGGAAATATTAACTCCAAAATTTTATTTTGTTTCATTAGAAAGAGGATGCTTTAATTTAGTGGTTACGGGTTTTTTGGAATAACATTTTTTTTTTCAATTTTATTATGCCAACCTTTTGAGTTTATCAATATTTATGGTATATGGTAAATAAATAAAATTCACTTACACAATAAATAAATATATTTGTTTTTTTTTTTTAAAAATAATAGTCATATAAAAGAAATGGCTTAGGGGGGGGGTTTCCTTAGTTTCGGTCGACACTGTATGTTTGTGGCTGTGTACATATGGGTGTGTCTGTGTACATATTTCTCATTGCTGCAACTGAATAGAGAACTAGTTGCGGTTGAGGGTAGGACAGCAGGAAGGGGTAGCCACAAAATATGTAATGCTTTAGTTGTTGTTGTATGTTGTTGCTGTTGTGTTGCATTTAAAGTTTTCTTTGTTCTTGTTGTTATTGTTGTGACTTTTGTTTAAGTTTATTTTTGTTATGTAGCATAATGCAAATTTGAATTGTAAGTTAAGTTATTTGGAATAATTGTTTTTTTTAACTGAACTTATTGAAAGTTTATTAAGTTTTGAATATTTTGTATAAATCAAATGTTGAGCATCCATAAAAACGAGGTTATTATTATTATTATTATTTTTAGCTATTTGAATCTGATTAAAAGCGTGTGCCCCAGGAGCGTTCAATGAGACAAACTCAATAACATTCAACTAGAATAAATTCAAGTATATTTTGAATAAACATACGAAACCGAAAACAAAAAAATTCAATTATCAATGCAAATTGCAAATTTTGTTTATATTTTAAATATTATTAATATTTTCAAAATTATATCTCTTTATCATATTTTTGATTTTCTTATCTTTTTGCTCTCATGCAATGAAATTTGAGTTTCGATTGGTTTCGAACCTTATGTCCAAATAAAATATTAAAATTTATTGCATATAATGAGAAAAATATGACAATACGTACCATTCCAGATGGCAGTGAATGCGACATGCCAAATACACGCCCACCGCTGTTGATTGATCGTTGTTTGATTGACGAGAAGAAAATATTGTATATTAGCATTTTGTAAAGTTTATCGAAAAATAAATTATTTAAATAAAAAAGTAATCAAGAAAGTTCATTAAATTAAAAAAAATCATAATGAAGCGCAATTTACTTTTTTTGGTTTTTTCGAAATATGAGCAAGTAATGTTCAAATGTATGAATGAAATATCTTAAAGCACTAACTTAACTTGGCTTAAAATAGTTAACAAGCTTAAGTCATGCCAATGGTTGATGCTATTCACAAAAATAAATCAACAGAATAACACACTGTTAGGCCTCTGTTAAGAGCCTAGCAGTGCGCTGTTGATAGTTTTATAAAACTAAAACAGCATGAACCAATGACAAGCTATATAAATCATTGTATAAACTAAAAAAAAAAAAACACTTAAAGATAGCAATACAGTTAAATGTATTTCAAGAGAGAAGGCAAATAATTTGCGTGTGCAAAAGCAGCAGACTAGAACCGTTTTCCCCCAAATTCCCATTCATTTATTTTTAAAAACGGAACTAGCTCTGCGCAAACTTTAAGACATTAAAAAAAAATTAGAGCCCCAATCAGATAGATGTAGGACATTAACACATTAAAAAAAAAAGCAACGATTCACTTTAAAAAAATTTGATCGTAATTTAATTTACGTTTAACATCAGGCACTAACAAATATATAATCACTTTAAAAAAAAGGACACCAGGTTTATTTTTTTTGTAAACTTGTGTATTCCTTTCTATTGCACTTGAAAAAAATATAAAAAAAAATACTTTTCACCAAAAAAAAAAAACCCCTTTCGACGCAAATTATTTTAAATTTGATTAGAGCACTTGAAAAAAATAAACAAAAAAATATTTTCAGTGTTTATTACACTTAAGAAAACATTAGTTATTGTTGAAAACCCTTTTTGAAAAACCTTATGCAAAGATTATTGAATTTTCGTGGAGCACTCGAAAAAAATTTAAAAAAATAAAAGGTGACTGCACTTGAAAAAAATTTTTGAAAAAACAATAAAATATAATTTCTGTGGAAATATCATTGTATGGAGTTTCCCACGTGGCCAGTTGAAAAACTGTGTTTTCTGTTGTAGTTGTTGGTGGTTGTAGTGTATTTTTAGTGTCTAGTTTATCTTTAAAATGCATGATTATAAATATTTGTTTGTTTGCATTTTGTTTTTATAAATATCGATTAATGTTTAGGGTATGGTATAAATGTCAGTCTTTACTTACAGGCGTTGCCGGCGTCTTCGCTTAAGGAACATTTTGATGTTGCGTCACAGAGTTTATCACACCATTTTTCAAACCAAAAAAAATTAGGGCTAACACAACCTCACTACATACTATCTAAATGTTTGTGTCTCTCGGTTTCGCTGTTGAGATCGCTTCATAATGCTGCTTGGTTGCTGTGAAAAAAAATGATGTCTACACAATTAAATCAACTGTGAAATATTGAGTATTTAATGCTTCGGGCGTCGTTATCATGGATGGATCTTTCAGTTTTGCTGTGGATAGGTTTTTATCAGGAAGAGTAGTGTAGTGTAGTGTATTGGTTGGTGTCAAGGTGGGTCTGTAAGTGTGTTTATGTGTATGTAAGGTGGTATAACGGTAATTTCCGAAAGATATTTGTGTGTGTAATTAAAGCTTTAAGAATTTCATTCTTATTTTCTTCATTGATTGAAAAAAAAAAATACAAAACATTCAGTTTTATAGGCACAAGAAAAAAAACAACAAAAATGGGCATTATGCCATATAGCTGGTCACACAGATTTTCTGTTATATTTGACTGTTAACGGAAGTAACGGTTCGGTTCACTGTTAACGAAAGTAACTGCTGGTGCTGATGTTGTTGCTGCTGTTGTTGGTTGTTGCTTGTTGATTGCAGTTTGTTGATTATTGTTGTCATTGATGCTGGTGTTGCTGCTGATTGATGAATGTTGTTGCAGGTCGAGGACATTTATTGTTGCCTTCGTATATTTGTTTATAACTGCTGATGCTGTGGCTTTTACAGCCATTTTTGATTGAGAATTGATGCATATGCATCTAATTGGCGAATTCGTCGAACATGCATTGGACATATGTATGTATATGGACACGTTTATTTATTCTGTCTGCATATGTGGGTGTGTATGTGTCTGTGTGTTAGTGTTTGCTGCAGATAGTGTGGTACGACTCCAACAACAACTACTACTGCTGCAACGCTGTGCTTACAGACGTAGCAGTAAACTGTTAACTAAACATAACTTACAACTAACAGTGCTGTTAACGCAACTTCCGCTGCTACTGGTGCTTGCATGCATATGTCAAGGTCCTGACACAATTTTTGACCGCCCAGCACGTGATTTGACTCGTGTGCACGTTATTCTCTGTCTCTCTCTCTATCTCTCTCATTTTCGGTCTATTACTCTCGTTGTTGTTGCTGTTATCGTCGTCATCGTTTGTTTACATTTTACAGCATCCAGAGCACAAGTAATATGCAATAAATTCTACTTCTTGCACTAAGGCCGAAACAAAAAAAAAAAGCAAAAAATCTGATGACGCCAGCGCACAAAGTTCAATGGCTGTGACATTTTTGGCATGTGCAGCGTACCTCTCTCTCTCTCTCTCTCTATAAATTTGTGGGGTGCGCTGGCTCTCATTCAATTTGTTTTTATAATGTGAAGCGTGGCAAGCGTGGCGCCGTACACAAAATTTTTTACATTTTTTCTTAAATGCACAAGAGAAAGCTAAGTTATAAGGCGGCAGCCCAGAATCCATAAACAATGGTCGATGGTGGCCTAAAAGTGGGGCCGCCTCAAAGACTTGAAACAAGCCAATGTAGACCGAGCGCGCGCGTTGTGGGTTTATGGGTCAACTAAGGACGCGTGCACGCGACAGCAAAAAGGACAGTCGAGTACAAAAAATTCGTTTTCAACTTATAAACATATACATAGCTTATAACTAACAAGCCCTGGGATGAATGTGAAACATGAAGTTGAGTGATATTTATTTTTCGTTTTTGCAATTGAGTGACGTAAACTTGTGATTGATTTCGAATTTGAATCTGAATTGGCAAAGAGCGTTTTTAAAGAAAAAAAAAATGATAATGAGTAATCAAAGCAAAGCAAGTATTTTGCTAAAAACATAAATACACAAATAAGAACGTTGTAAGTGAAGTACTTTGATGTTAAAATTTTTGATTTTTTTTTTACAACATTTACCGGTACATTGTGAGGCCGTTTAGGTTGCACAGGCCGCACGAAAACGTTGTTAGGCCGTTACGTTTATCCTTGGGGCCAGAAACGAAATATATGGATTTGTGTGTTTTTCAAATCTCGATGGATTTTTCAAAGGCGACGTGGTTTTTCATTATGTTTCGACTTTTTCTTCTGAATTATTATGTTATGTTTTTTTTTTTTTATAAATGCATGTGGAAGAGCTTACGTTTACGTTACGTTATATTGCTTTCGTTACGTTAAGTTTATTTATGTTAACATTCATATATATTTATCACAATGCAAGATTTGCAAGACACTGCGCACAAAACGCGACGCGTTGCGTTACGTGACATGACGAGACGCTACGTTACATGGCGTTACGTGACGTTAGAGGCACATGAACACGGCTGTGAAGCGGAGCGCTGTAGATAAATCGTGTCTGTTAAATATTTGTATATATGTCGATATGAACAAGAGAGTATGCTGATGCAAAATATGATCATGAAACGACGTAACTAACGTAAAAACGTAACTGCGATTGGAATTTTGAAGATGAGCTAAAGAGAAAAAAGGCGGCAAAAAACGCTACTGCCAATGGAGTTCTAAATGGACGCTACAATTGTGTATAGATGAGAGATAAAGTTTGTTAAATGATGCTTGACAAAAACTAAAAAAAAAAACAATTAATAAACAAACATTTATTTACAAGGGTTGCTTAATTAAGGGATAGTGTCGTAATTGTATATATTTTGTATATTTTGAAGTTGAAAACCTGTCTTAAAACGACTGCTTTTTGCTGTGCTGTGCTGAACGCATTTATGTTTTTGGTTTATTATTATATATAAGGTTGGGTTAAGCATTTTGTGCTTAATTTAGTTTTTATATAGCTGTACAATCTAGTACATATATAAGATAAATATTACATAGAATTGTTTGTAGTCTGCTCTGCTTGTTGCAATTTTCGTTGCTGTTGCTGTTGTTGTTGTCGTAGCACACTCAAGAGTTTCCATTGTTTTAGAACAATTTGGCTTTCTGCTGTATTCGCAATATTTCAAGATAAAAATAAAGAAAATGTGTATGTGTGTGAGTGTGGGGGTGGGGGTGCGGGTGAGAGGTATGGTGGTTGTTGTTCGAGCTTTTGATGATGTATGGATATTGATAGGGTCTCAGTTCTTAGTGTCCTTTGATCCTTTGTGTTAATGCACATGTGACACACAAGCAGCAATAGGCGCAAATCAATAGCAGCAAAAACAATGACGAGGAAACGTATTTGCTCGCCACATTTTAGCTAGCAATTATTGACAGCAGCTTTTTGCCACATGCGACACGTGACACTTCCCAAACATATGTTAACATATACATACATGTTTTTTGACACATACTTATACACCAATGCATATCGCGAAGATGCCAGATTAACTTTTGAGAGCCTAGCAAAAAAAATTGTTTGTGTACTATATCTTAAGTCAGCTGCAAAGTATGCAGCAAAATTTTTAAAATTAAACTGTTAGATTGGGACAAACTGGGAGATAAAAAAAATTACTAGAAGAAAAACGTTGGACGTTAGATTTTGGTTTTGCTTGTGTGTTGGTGTGTGTTTGTGCGTGTGTGTGTGTGTGGGTGTATAGGTAAGAGTGTGAGAAAAAGTGTTGGGGAAAAATTGGGAAATTATTGGGGGTTAGGCTATCTTTTGTTGTTCTTAGTTGTCGTATGCTTGAAGATGAAGGAACTGAAGTTAAAATTTACCTCGACTTGTTGTTGTAACCGTATGGAGGGTAACCACCGTTATTATTGTTACTACCCGGATTATTGTTGCCGTACATATCCTGAGAGTGTGTGTGCACGAGTATTTTTTGCAAAATACTCTTAGTGCCCTTTATATGTGAAGGTATCGGTTGCTGTCTTTGTGTGTCTCTCCCTCTTCTTTCCTTCTTTCACTTGCGCCACTTTACGTGATCGACGAGAGATCTTTTTCTAAGTCTCTCTCTGAGGTTGTTGGCGCTCTGCGCTCTCAGCTGCCAGCTGCTGGTTAATGTCACGTAGCTGTGTTTGATTTTGTTGTTCTATTTTTGCTCTTGTGGATGCAGCAAGTGTGAGTGTGGTGAGACTGGGGTAAGTGTGTGGGAGTGTGTAAGTTTCTATATATATATGTATATAAATATGTATACGTGTAATTGTACGTATGTGTTGCTCGCAACACAACAACTTTAGTTGTTGGTTTTATTTAAAATTTAAGCCTTTTGTTTCCTTCCTCTTCCAGCCACTTTAACAGTTTTCTCTTATAGTATCAAATATGTGTCATATATTAATTTTTAAGGATACGGCTCTCTTTTGTTTTGTAGCAGCGATCTGCTACTTTTATCTCTTGTGTGGCTTTTATCTTCTTCTTTGAAGCGGTTATGTTGGCGCGCTCAGCTGTGTTGTTGTTGTTACTAAGGTTGTTGTCGTTGGTTGTTGTTGATTGTTGATTATTATTTGGGAGTGAGAGGTGAGAAATTGGTAAGGAAATTAACATATGATTCAAAGAGAGACGTGCTGTTTGCAAATTTTGTATACATGTTCGCAAATATATGCATGTCTGTGTGTACCTTGGCGAGAAACTCAAAAAACAATAAACAGCAGGCATTTTACTGATATTTCAACCCTGTATCAAGAGTAGTTTGCTAGCGGATGTGTATACATGTTTTGAGAAATAGTTTTTCTAGCTCAATTCAATAAAAACCTTTTTAAATAACTTTCTTAACATATGACCTGACTAAATACAACAAAATATTATTAGATATAGTTGCATTTGAAGCAATGAAAGTTGACACTATAAATTTATAAACTGCCTTATTTTAACAAAACATATTTTAAGATGCTTGTTGCTTAAGTACAGTTAAAGAGAGCAACCAGAGTCGTCACTCTGCGGAAAGTTAGTATGTATATCAAATCGAATCGGACGGACTCCCGATTTTTTTTTTACCATTATATCTTAAATATTATTGTTTATCACCTTAATTGTATGAGGATATTTCGGAAACCAAATTTTGCAAATTACGCTTTAAGAATAGTTGTATGTTAGCTAGAGTTAAGCACATACCTTGCCATTTTAAAGTTATAATATGACGACATGGTCGTTGAAGCTGTCACAGTATCGAAATTCAAATCCATTTTAAAGGGATATTTGGTTTTAATATCACGTATTTGACGCACAGAAGCGAAATAAAAATCACAATTTGGGCACAAGTTAGACTTGACACGAGTGAAACTCGACTGAACTCAGTTGGCGAAGGCCCAAGCTATTTAAACGATCGACGAAAAGGATCTTCGCCCAGTGGGAGGAGGAGAGGGCACGGGCACGGGCACACACTACCTGCTTCCACTACCACTAAATAAGGTGCAAGGTGCACGCGTGCCAGACGCGTGCGCTACCTGTATTTAACCAACAAGCCAACCACCCACCCAATCCGACCCGATCTACTAGGAAGTGTGCCATTCCATTGGGCGGACTTTTTTTTCGCTAGGCCGGCTGCAGCTTGGTTCAGGCAGATGTTTTGTCTTCTCGGAAGCTTTACTCAGACTCAGCTGAATTTTGGCAAGGTGCTAGCTGCTAAGAAGGTGGCAAGCTGGCAAAATATTGAAAAAGGTGCAACATTACAAGCTGCAAACATATTTTACTTGGAAGCAAGCTGCAAAAATGTTGGAAGAAAAAAATATACTCTAAGTAGTTTTAAAGGAAATCAATCAAGTCAATTAGTAATTACTTAAAAACACATTCGAAATTCCATAAAACGAATTAATTTTCCAAAGACTCTATAACGGAATATTTTCTTGTCCCTCTTCAGATTCCTTACATGAAACTTTGACTTTTTAAGCCAAATACTGTAAAATAAAAAAATAACTCTTTGTTTTAAAACAACTTTTTATAGAATCTTTTTTATTATAAGCTATTCATCCTGAATCGAAAACTCCAAATATAAATCATTATTTGTGTTTTTTTATATCACGATTTTGATTTATTTGAATATTTTAATGGACTAGTCAAAAACTGTTTGACAATTAATTAAAACGTAGCGCACATGTTCATCCCATTTTCAAATTCAAAACAGTCCGAAATCAATAGGGTCAATAATTAAATTGACTAACCATTAAACCGATAACCAAAATCAAAGCATATTTCTAATTTAAAAAAGAAATTTAAGTTTAAATGTTCTGTTCTAGGAAATATCCGAAACCCAGACATTACGCCTACAATTATTGTTTATATGTAATACAAACAGAAATTGTCTGCCCTTGCTACAGCTTGCTCAAGGATTTCTTTTAAAGCTTTGTTATCAAAGGTTAACTTATAAAGCTTTCCCCAAATTTTCAAAATTCATGTTTATTTTCTAGATATCATGTACATATCGGAAATGTGTAGTGCTATCGATAATTTAAACCATATTGTACTGTGCAAGGGATACGCAACTTGTAAGGCTCTAGCTCTTACACTGATAGAAACGAACGCGGTATACTCAGATACCTTAGGGGACATCGCAAGCTGAATTGCCACCAAGCTTGATAGCTCTAGCTTAAAAAGTGTAAAATATATGGGGATTTCTTACTTAAAAAGCGGGCGGCATGGGTGGGCGAGGCATCAATATTTTTGAAGCAGTTCCTGAGTGGATATGTCACCAGCTATCTTTACAGCAAATTTGGTGACTAAAAATTTCCAAATTTACAGACCTTTCTGAATTTTCAAGTTGGCGGGGCGGCTGTGATGCAGTTTTTGGGAAGACGTCATTACCTATTTTGGCACTAAAGCTAAAACTCTAGCTATACGGATGTGGGAACCGTGTGTAATTATAGATTTTTAGCTATTAATTTGATCTATTTCCCAGCCTCCCAGTAGACATTTCTATACTTGATACTCGAGATACTTGCAAAATTTCAAGTCTCTGGCTTTATGGGTGTCAAAACGTAGTTCCGTTCATACAGACGAAAAAGCACCATTGCACAAAACCCGATTTAAAATCACATTCTAGATTTTTAAGTACAAAATCAACTACAAAAATTTTTTAAATAAGATTATATAAACTTGAGTCTAGTAAAACTCCAGAAATTTTTATATCTTGAACGGAAATTCTTGACTCAAGTACGAAATTCGGGTTCAAGTCCCACAAAAAAATTTAAAATAGTTTTGCGTTTATAGTTTACAAAAAAAAAAAATAAGAATTGTATGTGAATGGTTTATCAATTTTCTTATTGTAAATTTTGTTAAGTTAGTGTTTAGCATAAAAATGCAAAGAAGCTAAGCCAAATGAGGTTTGTTTTTCAAAAATTTCTTTGGTATTTTTATCAATTTTCATTTTGTGAAAATAAATTGAAATCGTATTTTACCGTAATATACTTGACTGACAAAAAAAAAACATCAAAGTAGCGAAACAATATAAAAAATAGATTTTTTTTCAATAAACATGAACAATTTGCTCATATAATTCATTAAAAACAGTGAACGATCATAAAATCAAGAAAAATAAAACGCATCTGCTTTAAGCAGGAGATACACAAATTGAGCAGATGCACTCATAAGATGGATTATTTGGGAATCGGATACCAAGAAATGCAGCTTGGCCTCTAAACTAGTAAAAACACGAAAACGAAGAGAACCTTAAGCCTTAATATACAATATGAAATTTGCACATAAGACATTTCTGAGTTCGATATTCGATAAACATATTTGACCTTCAAAACCAAAGCTTATAAATTAATTGCTTTTAAAGATCGTGTCTTTCACTTTTTCAATCAAAGACTAAGCCCCAAAGTTCAGGGGATGTTTTTCTGCCAAACAAACAAAGAATAAAAGTAAGAAGAGAGACAAATCAGGAAAGGGACAGTCCAGCAAAGCCACTTCTTGTTTGCCAGAAACACCCCGCAGCACGCAAAATGCGTAACCAAACGAAAGTAACTAAGTACAAGGGTGTGGGTTGGAGGGGTTAACAGGGTGGCAAGCGACCCTACACAGCAAGTGCCCTTGCTATGGCTACATAATGCTCTTATAAGCATACACACACGCACACACACAAATATACAAAATGTTTATATACCGGTACAATTTTCTGCAAGAGTACATAGAAGAGCTCGGAGCTTATCAAGTATATAGCAAAAACAAAAAATGGGGCGGAAGTGGAGAGAAGAGAGCTCGAAAAAAAAGGTACTTAAATTTGGAAATGCACAGTGGTTTAGGGTGCAGCGTAAGTGGGGTGGGTTGGGGTTGCGGCTGTTGCTGTTACAGAAACATTTACTGTTGGTTTTGCTGCTACTGCTACAGCGAATGGAAAATAACAGTGTGCTCTAACTCACAGCACAAAGAGAACAAGAACAACACAAAGATAAGAAGACCATAAGATATTAGAAATGAATATACACATATGAACAATGTGAATGCTAATGCACAAACATACATACATATCTAAAAACAAGATGTTTTTAGGTGAAAGCAAGCGACAAGAGCATGGCCAAAGAAAAACAAAATATATTTTAATGAAAGTCAAACGTCTCTGCGCAAATTATTGAAGGTAGTATGCGCAAGAGCGAGAAGCAAATCTTGACTAGTTCAACGCAACAAAACAGACAAAATCAATGACAAGACAAAAACAAATGCGGAAGCTTGAAGCTTTGAACAATAATCGCCAACCTGCAAATGCAAATTTTGTGCATATGCTTTTTGTGCGTGTTTCTCTGTTTTTTCCTGTGTGCCACTGTTGCTGATAATAGCAGACTTGCTGTCTCAGCCAGGAAGCTTAGTCGATGAAGAGAGATAGCAAACAATATTTAAAAGATCTCCTGTAACATTTGAAAAAAAAACCAGCCAAGCGTTGCCAGACGTGATCGACAACAGTGAGTTTGAGGAAAAGAGACAGAACAAGGCCGGCAAACCACAGCTGATTGCTGCTTATAGTCATTAGTCATTATTTGATGTTATTGTAAATGTTATTTCGTTATTCATAAGCAGAACATTGTTGCACTTTCAACTGGGAAAGTAATCACCCTCGTACAATTAACGATCGTTGTTTGTTGATCGCTGCTCTCTCATTAGGGGCATGGCCCACCCGCCACAGGAAGTGCGAGACGAAAACAGAAAAAAATTAAGTGAAAAACGAGCATTAAAATGAACAACCTTGTAAAGAGAATGCGGCAGCCACTGTATAAACAACTAAAACAACAAAACAGCCTAGCGGCCTCTCATGCTCTCGCTTGCTCTTTGTGGCGGCAGCGGCGGGCAGCTGCATGGCATGAAACTGGAACGGAGCGAAATTGGAACAGGAAAATGCAGCTTGCACTGACGACATCGACTGCCTGTGCATGGCAAAAAGTAAAGCTTACACACACGCATTTAAATTAACATTTGCACCTTTTCTTCAATGGAAAATGGCCATAAAATTCGAGCAAAAACCAGCGTAATAAAAAAGCGGGCGTGCGTGTGTCCCCTGTAATCTTGTTTGTACTGCAGAAGCAGCGTGCCAAATTTTATGATACGCAAAAGCGATCGACGATCGACGCATTTAACATGCATAGCTGTAAATATTAACAGTTGAGCGCAGTCGAGCAAAGAAAGTCGATGGAGAAGTTTTGGGTATTTTTTCTTAGATCTTCAGAATTGCTGTCAATTATTGTAATTGTTATTGTTTGTATGGGCATAAACAACAAAACTGCATGTACACAACATAATTTGTAATCTAAATGCAAAGCACATGTTGACAGACAAACAGGCAGACAGACGATAACGATAACAGCTGGTCGAGTTATTGTTTTTCGCTACAGTGGCATCTAGCAAAGGTGATACCACTACAAAATTATCAGTTAATGAGCATTTACAGCTGAATTAACATGTATTGTTTTTGTATGCGTTTATAAGAAAATATTACTTGGATATAAGAATCAAAATACTTGATCTTATTATTTCTAAGGTTTCGAAATTTTCCAGAATTCCAATATTTAAGATAGAACCAAACTTAGAGCCGAATACATTTAAGTTAATCATGCTGCCCTTCGAAATATCACAAACTGAAGAAAACATGCAGGCCGCATGGAAAGGTTGATTTAGGCGATAAAGCGCAACCAAAAAACCAGGTACCCTTCTTTTTCTGGATGCGACTGTTGCTGCTGCTGTTGTTCATGCAGCAGCTTGCAAGTGTTCACTGTTCCCTTTCCTCTTCCCAATCCCGTACTTTTACATACACACAAAATTATAGCTTATACATACAAACAACAACAAAAAAGAAACAACAGAAGGCAACCCGATTTACCCACGTTGCGAACAGAATGAATTTTATGCGACAGAGCTACAAAAACAAATCAACACATCTATATATGTACATATGTTAATATGTTCATATGTATGTACTTAATGAAACTATTTTATGATATGTAATGCATTTGTCATTCAAAACTTACTGTTATAGCATGGCCGCTTGCTTCTTCTTATTAAAATTGTTCTTGTTTGTTGCTGAGCTTCGTCAAAACGGGGAAATAAATACAAATACAAAAAAAAAACCCCAACAGCATGAATCGGAGGTAAAAGAACGAAATGATGCAAAAGTCTCTGGCTTGCCAACGACGGGTGCGACGGACGAGGGCTAGCGCGACTAACAGAGCCAGCAGCACACACACACATAAACGCGCGTGCTTACATACAAACGCGCTTCGTTCACTCACACGCATTCGTCATCGACGTTAACAGCGAGTGTCGGCAACAGCGGCCACAGTGAACGAGGACGTTGTGAATGTGTCTGTATGTGAACGCTTGTATATAGATAAGTGTGAGTGCGCGCGTACGTTTTCAGCGGCTCGTTGCTTTGGTGCTGCTCTTCTTTTGCTACCGTTGTTAGCTATACACAACAGTACACTACAAAAATTATGCTGACCTCTTTAAATGCGCACTATTACCATGCAAGTATATACGTGAATACGTTTATTAGGAGAATTTAGTTGAATAACAATATTTGTTATTGCAGAAATGCGGTGCACACTTTTCGTACGCACTGTAACAGAGTTCGTTTGATTTATATGTGTACGTACGTACGTACGTACGTAGTATGTATGCAGACACGTAAAATATACATATGCGGCTCTATTGTAAACACCACCGTCAGCTTTGTCGTTGCACTTTGAAAGCAATTCTTTGCATTTAGTTGAATTGGAATTGATAGCCCGTTTTACACAAACAAACAACGGAGAAAAACAAAAAGTTAAAAAAAAACAAGAAAAACAATACAGCGAGTAACTGCTACAGTTACTCGAAAATGCTGCCCTGCTACTACTCGCTGTCTTCTCACCGCACACAAACATACATACATAAGTACATAGTAAATGGATGTGTATGTTGTAAAAAAAATAAAAATAAATACAATATTTAAGCATTTTGTTGAACTTTATGAAACGCAAATAACTACGCATGTATGCTGAATGATGGATTTGTCAAAAACATTCTTTAATGCAATATATTTTTAGCGTATATTTCACAAATGTCTGTGTTTTCTTTTTTCATTTTCTCTTTTCGTTGATTCATTTTTTCAGCTTCTTTATATACACTTCACGTCACGCTAAAACCCATTGTGGGCCCTAGTACATATGTACATGCATAACGTAAAATATGTGTATGTACATGCACACGCATTTGTCTGCATACGTGTGTCTGTGTATGTATATTATATTGTTTTTAGGCTTTAGTCTTCGATTACACGTCAATGCCAGTCGGTTAGACGATTTAACGCATACATATATATTGCATTGTTTATTTGATTATAAAAAAAAAATAAATAAAAACAGTACAAGGTGGAGAAAAAAAAGTTACCAGAAAAAATTGCACTGCGCGCGGCGCTACAAATTTCCTTCACAGTTTACAGCCGACAAAATGATACTGAAAGCGTGACCGACTCGAGCAGTGGCAGAAGAACTTAGCGATTACAGCTTTATGTAATACTCAATTGAGACTGTTAACTGGCGGTAGCACTGGGAAACTTAAAACACAAGCTTGTGAGCGCTTATCCCAGTAAAACAGGCAAACAAAATTATAAGGACTGGTTAATGTATCAGTATTTATACAAATATGTAAAAAGAATATTTTATTTTATGTATTTGTTTACGACATCGACTGATAATGATAACATTATTAGTCTTTGGTTAACGATAAGTTTAACGCATTTTATGGCTCCTGTTAGCGCAATGTTGAGATAGATATTATTCTACCAGATGGTTGATATTTTAGTCAGCTGTCAACACTGATCGTTTAGCCGTTAGCGGTAGTTACTTTCCGCAAACATTATGAATATATAGCTGTAAAAAGAACTTTAAACGTATAAATGCATTTTAAATGCGGTTGCAAACAATACAGTCGAAAAAATACTAAAATTTTGCCTTTTATTTGTTTGTACACTTTTTTAAATACTATAACTAAAACGAGTAAAAAAAATTTGAGTTGCAATTACGACTAAATTTTTTATCAGTACATAATCATATATATGTACATGTATATACTATATACACGTTAATATAAGGTATATAAATAAGATAAAAAGGTAGTCTTTAAAATTTATAATACATATAATCATTTATAAATATATGTGTAATTGTAAAATTGTACATTCTATAGATCATAGAATATGTAAAAAAAAAAACATACTTATAACTACAGTTACAGTTACTTAGCAGTCCAAATCCGATTTTTAACAATTTGTTAAAGTAGCATAGCTTTTGCATTAATGTGTATACTTTGTGTTATGTTTGGAAAGGAAGGGAGGAAGGAGTAGGAGTTGTCAATGTGTTTGATATTTTTTGTATAAAATAAATTGCTACAGTCTTTGTGTACGGAGCGAGGCGGGATGCATTTAATTAATTTAGTTTCGATTGCGATTATTGCCACGGTTACGATTATTGCCACCAATGAAATGGCGTCCCTGATTGCCACCATTGTTGTTGTTATTGCCATTGCTGCCACCCAATGCACCGAAATTCTTGAAGGGTCCGGGTGGTCCGCCGCCACCGCCGCCATTGAACGGAACACCCATATTGTTCATATTCATGTTGTTCATATTATTCATGTTGTTCATGTTCATGTTATTCATATTATTCATATTATTCATATTATTCATGTTGTTCATGTTGTTCATATTGTTAATGTTATTCATCTGATTCATCTGGTTCAGATTATTAAGATTATTCATGTTATTTAAATTATTGCCAGCAGCAGCAAATGGATTAAACGGATTATTATTTAAAACACCCATAACATTAACATTGGCAACATTTGGTGGCATACCCAAAATGCTATTGGCGCGTATTATTTGTTGTTGTTGTTGTTGTTGCTGCTGCTGCATTTGTTGCTGTGGCGGTGGTTGATTAAATGTGGACATGGCCATATTCATGTTCATCATACGATTGACATTTGGCGGCGGTTGACGCAACAATTGCAGCTGCACCAGATTCGGTGGCGGCTGCGACATGTTTGGCAACATGGGCACAACAATGTTGCCAACATTGCCAACATTGATATTCTGTGGCGGATCCTCGGGCAGCTGAACAACAAGTCCATTGTCATCGATAAAGATAAACAGCTTGGCAAAGATCTGCTGCAACGTTTGATTGCTAACAATGAAATTTACATCGAATATCTTGTTGGGTGACTCCTCCTGTTGATGGAATTTTTTCAGTTCGGTAAAGACCAGCGCCAGCTGTTGATTCACCATTATCTTGTTGTTGCTGCCCAAACTATTATACCAATTCGAGTTTTGCAGCAAATTGCGTATGTCGGATATTTGACGATTGCAATCGATTACAGCAGCGGCAACTGCTGACGTTCCTGTTGCCGTTCCAGTTCCACCAGCTGTTAAGCTGCTTACATTGCTGCTGTTGCTGCTGCTGTTAGTGTTAACATTAGAAGAACTTAAATGCGCACGTCGCGGATCACGACGAGGATCAGTGCGACGCGGATCCTTTGAGCTACCAGTTGCTACTTCTGCTGCTATTTCTGTTGCTGCTGCTGTTGCATTGGATGAGTGTGTTGGTGAACTGGGCGTAGAGTCCTGTGCCATGTTTTGTGTAGCATCCGGTGATGAGATGCAGTTGCTTATCTTCCGTTCACGTCGTTCCCTTGCGGCATCATTGCCCAACTGTGTGCTGCTGCCACCAATGGTGCTGGTAATGCTGCGGCTGCTGCCAGCAGCAATCACTGGATCATCGTTAAGGCTTAGTTCAGCCAGGCCGAGTATGCGACGCAATCGAGGATCACGCAGCTCTCGCTCCTGCTTGTGCACGGCACTCTGACGCAACTGTGCATAGCAAGCGGGCTCCACAAGCACCTCGTCCATGCGCCATCGAATCGGTATGTGTGAGAATATCGCCGCATCAACCTCTGTTGCCGGCAAATAATGTTTCATTGGCTCCAGAAGCAGTCGCATATCGATGTCACGGTCCCGTTCACGTTTTGCCTTGCTGCAGCGCTCATCCTCGTCAGCTGCTTTTGCCGGATCATAATCATACATGGAGGTTCGCGAATAGGGGGATACAGTTTTGAATGCTGCAACGGATGCTTCGGCTGCTGTTTGTTGATGTTCTTCGTCATCATGTCCAAATCCCAAGCCCTTGGGTGATTGCGAACCCGTCTCTGGCGTTGGTATTGGCGTCAACGAACGTGAATTTGAATTCGAATTCGAGTGTAATCCATCAAAATTGTTGTTGTTTTTCATGTTGTTGTGATTGTTTGATGTTGTTGTTGTTGTGTCGCTGCTGTCATTAAGATCCTCATCGCCGCTGTGAGCCTTGAATGGATTACGTATAATGTCACGATAGAAGGCAGCACGCGACTCTGGATCCTCCTTTTTATTATTATGATCAGCTAATTGCAGTGGCTTGACACCACTTGAATCCTTATCAAACGGATCGAAAACAGGAAGAAACTGTGCTGTTGTTCTTTGTGTTGTTGTTGACGATTGTTGATGAAGCAGTTTGCTCATAAAAGTGGGCAAATCAAAAACAGATGGCATCGGCGGCGTCTCTTCCTCCTTAAACTTAAATTTATCATCCTCCTTGTCCGATTGATTGTCATGGGAAGATACTTTCGATGATTTCTCATCCTCATCATCGTTGCCATCATCAATGACCAGCTGTTCATCATCCTCTTCGCGTTCATCGTCCACTATAAGAAATGAAAAAAAAAATAAAGTAGTTTGTCATTTGTCATTATATAATCTGCATATTTTAACAGTGCACTGTTAACAGCGCACTGTTAACTTTTGACCGTTAAGGGACTTACGCATATCATTGCCGTGCAGAAGATTGCAGTGTGCATCCTTTAAATATTGCGTGTAGTCAACGGTAATGACACCAGTATTGTTGCTATTATTGCTATTGCTATTTGAATTATTGATGGCGCTTGTACTGCACATTATCGGATCCTGATCCACAGTTCTGCAAATTGGCACGAAAAACATTGCATAAAAATACACAAGACTAAAAACGTAAGTAGCATTCAAACTTACTTGAATACAGGCGATTTAGTAACTGTTTCATTGCCTGTTTCTGTTACAACTAGATGCGTTTGTTCTTGGCTTTGATTTGGCTTGGCCTCTTCGACCTTGCGCTGAATCTCACCAATTTCAAGCAGTGTCAGACCAGCTTTGGTTAGCTGACCGAAGGGCACTTGCTGCATTTGCTCCAGATTGCTAATGCCCAGCTTATTTAGCTTGGCCATGTGCTCCATGCTGAGCACCTGCGTCAGATTCACCAAATCCAAATGGACTGGCAACGCTTTAGCAGTTGCCACTGGGCAACTAGGGGCAATGGCATTGGAAATTGCATTTCGATTAACGGCTGTTTTTGCGGTTGTTGTTGCACTTGTTGCTGGTGGTGTTGTTGTTGTTAGTTTTCCTGCTTTCTCAGCCTTCTCCGCTTTCTCGGCCCAACGCGATTTGCGTTTCTTTTCGGGCTTGACATCGTCCGACAGCTGCGACAAATTCGGTGGCGGATTAATGACCATATCCAGCAGTGATGGTATCAGTACAGTACTGCCACCAGCTCCAACAGTTGCAGCTGCGGCTGCAGCAGCAGCATTGCTGGCTTTGACCGCAGCAATGGCAGCCGCTTGAGTGGCTGCCTGGACTGCGGCTTTAGCCGTTACATGCTGCTGGTGCTGCTGCTGCTGCTGCTGTTGATGCTGCTCCTGGATACGATTTAGGCCAGGATTGGCCAATGTTGTCCAGGTGCTATCCATTTTGAACTGCTCGCAGAGCTGTTCGTGGCGCCGTGTCATCTGGACGAGGGCAATGTCGCGCGAGATGCGCTTAAAGTCACCGAGAATCTCCTTGGGAGCCGTCTCCATATGCTTAAGGAGTATATTGCGCAACTGTTCGGTCAAAGGCTCACCATGATGGAAGAGGCAATCGTCATTGGCATAGCAGTCCATGCCCAGATAGTAGTATTTGCATGGAAACTCCTTGTGCATATAGCTACACTTGTCACGCTTGGCACAGCAATCCTTCAAATAGAACTTACATAATTCCAATTTACGCGGTTCGCGACTCATCTTCTCATCAAGCGACTCGCGACGACTGCGCTTGTTGATGTTGTTGTTAGCACTGTTGTTACCACCACCACCAACACCACTGTTAGCAACTCCAACTCCATCCTGACGACGATCCGCATCGCGTTCTCGATCACGCTCCCGATCACGATCCCTTCGCTTGCGTCCACCGCGCGTTGAGTCCTTTTCGCGTTCACGTCGCTGGCGACGTCGCTGGGCAGCGCTAACGGCTGCGATCGAGGCATTCAATGTATCATCTTCCGAATAGGAATCATAGCTGCTGTACATATCTACCGGCGAATCATAGCCGCCACCGCCACCACCACCGGCACCATCTGTTTCCCATCTACTATTTGTGGTTGCGACGTTGGAGGCACCACCCGGCGGCGGACTTCCACCACGCACATTCATCATTTCATACTCATCCATTTCCATTTCATCGGTGCCAGCAGCGGCACCTTCAACGTCATCCATTGAATCGCGTCGAGCACGTTTCTATGCGTGCAGAAAAAAAAAAATATGTAAAACGAAAATTAAAAGCTGAAGGAATAGTTAATTTGACCAGTAAGTTCTGAATGCTAGAGAGAGAGCTACAAAAAACCAAACCCAACTGCTTTGTTATCGATAACTCGATACTACTACAGAGAGATTGAGCAGGGACTATGTGAATGTCAACGTCAAACGCTTTTAAAGTTTCGTTTCCTTAATGTCATTGTCGTTTCCAAGATGGCAAATGCTGCTTTCTTTGAAAATTATTCATGATAATGTGAGAAAGGTATGTACATGGAAAATTCGTAGTTTGCGAAAAATTTGTACTCAGTTTGTAGTCAGAGTTTTCGCTGCTATCTCTCAAATTTACCGTTACATTCGCAGCAGAGGCAAAACGAATGATGAATTTGATTTGCTGCGATTGGTGAAGCGCAGAGGGCGGAGGGTGGGGGGTGATTGGTCTTTATTTTTTATAACAATGAAACTCACCTGATGCGTCTTGCCTTTTTTTTGTACACGTTCGCGATCCTTTTTGCGCTTGCGCCGACGGCTACTGCGACTTGGTGCAGCTGCAGCAGCATCGTTAGCAGAAGGGGAATCGGCAGTGGCGCTTACGTTGTCGTCGGCAGCTGCATTGGCAGAGCTTTCGACATCACTGTTGGTGTTGTTGTAGTTTGTAATGCTGCTATTATTACTAGTGTTGAGTTTGGTTAGTGGCGGTTCAATGCCGCCTTTTTTGAGCGCATTGGCAATAGCATTCTCAATACTGACCGCATGATCATCTGTGTGTTTAGATATGTATGGGGAGTATAAGTATGAGGTGAGTAAATCACTAATAACAGATAAGATCATTTCCGTTGTTGTATTATTTTACCTTCAAGTGGACGCGGTTTCTTTGATTTGATGTTGTTAACAGCCGATAGGCCCCCAGATGCTATCTCGCTGCCCAGGAATATGACATCGTCATCATGGATTGGCGGCTTTTCAATGCCTACAAATTGAACTTCATCATTGGAAATGGCAGCGGCTAAGGCTAATGGCTTTTGTGGTGATTTTTTTAGTTGCTGCTCCTCTATTTCATCATCATCATCATCATCGATCTCGCCATCTTCTAAATCATCGTCTAAATTAATAAGGGGCGGTTCGCCTTCCGTAGTGGTCATTTTAAGTTTCGTTTTGAAAACTAATGAAAGGCGCTGAAAAATAGATATGTTTTGGTTTAAGCTTAAGACTGCTGGTCATATTTAACGCTTAATAGAGGAACATACATATACATATACATACATATATATTGTATGTATGGGTTTAACACATTTACGCATAAAGATTCAACCAGACTGTTCACCACAGTGCGGCTAAGTGACATGTTGCCAACATATTGGCGCAACATGTTGCTGAGCGGGTGGGCCAGCTTAATAACAAAACATGAAACCAAAACAAAGGTTCTGCTTAACATACATATGGATGCTTTGACACATGCGATCCCATGAAACTATGCATTATATGTATATACAAAAGGCGGCACCTTCATATGTACATACATATACGTACGCCAACACACGAGTTCAAAATTTCAATTCACTTCACACATAACAGAGCGCTGTTAACCACAATGGCAGCGTAGCTACAATGTTGCCAGCAACATTAAATGCACACACTTGTTGCTGGGATGGCCCTACAAGATAAACATTTGAAATATACAATATTTTGGTACAAATGTACATACATACATAAACTTTTGCAGTGCATGGATCAAATAATATGGTAATTTTTTTTTACCATTTAATACTTTGTGTGTGCATATAACAGCGAAATGTTTAAGAACGCTGTTATATCTGTAAACATACCATCGTATTTTCAAAGTATGTTCTTTCATATTGCACGTTAAACACAATTTGTTGTTTTTGAACAAAAATAGGTGCTTAATTACACATGTCTATAATATAATTATGCAAAAAAAATGTGTTGGCCTAAGCAACGCATACACTCCCACGCATGCAAACGCAAACACGCACACCCCAAAACGAAGGTAGAATGCAACGCTCTCGCACGATTGAAGTGTTTCTGCCGTCGGGTTGTCTCGCTTGCGCGCATGAACAAGGCATAGAACGCTGTGTGACACACATACAGATAGCCATGTAGGCATGTATGCGTTACCATGCGTGAGCGTGTGTGTGTGATGGGTCTTAGCTACAAAAAAAGTGTGTAATCAATGCATATTTTTTGCATACATACATATGTACATTATGAAGTTTGTTATGTTACGATATTACACTTTGGCTCTGTTGATGTTGTTAGGTTTATAACTGTTGCAAGTTACCGCAATTGCCAGGGCCACGCTAAGCGAAAGTTATTGTCTGTTAGTGACTTCATATAGATATATATATATTTATGTATATATATATGAATTATATGTAAGTGTGTGAATAATGCGAAGCCCCGCATTACACACGAATGTTGTACAAAAAAGGGTTTGGCAATCGCCTCTGCGCAGTGTTTACAATGCACAAATGCATTATGCATAAATGTGTGTGTGCGTGTGTGTGAGAGGAAAACGTAAATACGCATGTATGCATGTACATATATATGTACATTTGTTGCTGGAAAATATAATTACTTTTAATAAGCCATTGCTGTGTGGTAATTAATTTTTTTCTCTGGCTTTGATGGGTGGGTGTGGCTTTTGAAAGCACGAGCGACTCGTGTGACTAAACAGAACGAAACCGAGTACATAGAATTCGTTTCGAAGAAAAATTTGGAAAAGATTGTGCATTGCATATTTGGAACAATTTCTCTTACGTTTCAGCGTGTGGGCGTGGTTTGTGGTTACGGAACATTACAAATTACAGTTATTTATGGTTTATAACATTTCTGTTCAATTTAGTTTTCTTGGTTATAGTTTTTGTTTATCGTTGGATTTTTTTGCATTTGCGAGTTTGTTTTTTTTTGTCTTTAGCTCTGCTTGTTTGGCGTCGTAGTCTCCGCTGGCTTACATAATGAAGTGGTACAGTAGGTGAATAGATATGCATATACATATGTATATTAAATATGTGAAGGTATATACATATATACAGCCATACACGTATACATACGTATGACTACAGCGCAATGAGTGCAAACACGCACATATAACATTTATTTATGCATATACACGTATGTGCGATATATATATATATAAATATATATATGTATATGTACATATGTATGAGAAATATAAATTTCTTTGATTATTTTTTTTATACAATATATGCAAGCTGTCGCTCTTTTTCTCTCTGACTGCGGCCCTGGCCTCTGTATATGTCTGTCCCTTTCTCTCTGTTTTGCTCATAGACAGAATAACAAATACATTAAATAATTAAAAACTCTTCAACATGAGCGTTGTTAACAATTCAACAATATCTACTTGAATGATTTGTGAATATAACAACTGTATGACACGACCTTAAACCAGGGATACGTACGAATGTGGTGAGTTTGCTCAAATTTGTTTAACTTACGCGGCAGCTCTTTATAACTACAACCAAGCAGCTTTATACAAAAATGCCAAACCGAAATCGCATGACCGCATTTTTTTTACTCGTGTTGCTGAAAAAGTACACAAATTAGAAATTTGTGATACAAAGTTTTTCATTTAATTTTGTATATGAGCATTATATTTAAGCAGCATTTGGGCATTGCTAACCGTGAGGTGAACGTTTTCGATATATAACAGGGCTGTTGCGGGCACAACAATCGCATATTTATTACACCACCAAGGGGATACCTCGATATTCATAAATTCAGAATGAAAACGTTAACCGATTTATTAGTTAATTAATTATTGTTTAATTAGTTAATAGTTAGAAAATAAGTTATTAAATTGTTATAATAGCGTGGTGGACAGAAATATCAATAATTCATATTACCTTTGACATAATGTTTGACCAATATTTATTTTCAATGCTCAAACGAAAATAGTTTTGATCTTTCCAAAAACTTATATTGCTTTTTTATTTTTTCTAAAAAAAAGTCGACCTGAAATATTTGCATGCACAGTAATGAACATAAAGAAATTAAAAAGCCAAGTAACAAAATATTGATCAAGACCTTAAAAGCAAAGCTTGAGTGGTTGACCGAAAATTGAATGTTGAAATAAAAATGGTGTTTGTAACAGCTCTTCTTAGTTCATATCATCAAAAGTTGTTTATTCATACTTTCCATAGTAGTTTTGACTAATATTTGATGATAAATTCTTTTATTAGCAATAATAATTTTTTTAAATAATAGGGACCAAAAAAATCACCGGCAAATTTTTGAGTACCTTCATTTCTATTTGCTATCAGTTCTTTCGATCAAAGTTCTGCTTTGTTCAATGCCAAATTAAGTTGTCTCTACTAACAAGAAAAAGACCAGCGCATTAGGATCATCCAGTCTATAAACATTTATTGCTTATTCTAAAAATTATAATTGTTATATACAAATGTTTGTATGCATATTTGCTTCGTGATCACTGATCAGTTATTTAATTGCCTATCGATGAGCAGTGTGACCTAATCCGCGACCGATTGTTTCGCCGAATTTGCTTTGCGCTGATCTTGTGTGCTGTTTTTTTTCGTAATTTTCTTTGTTATTGTTTGTTAATAACGTTTACAACTTGATAATGCATTACATCAACATTATCAAACACTTAAACTGTTAACCAATTAACTGTTTGCACCACAGCTTCTACAACTGTATGTTTCTGTCGATCAGTTAGAAAATTTTAACTTAGACTTCCCCGCCATAAAAAAATGGAAGATGAACTGGAGAATCTGCACTTGGACGATTTGCCCTATCTAGAACGCGATCTTAACTTTGCCCAAAAGGTAAGCATATTGTACAAACATTTATTCAAAATTTTGCACTACGATTTTAAACGACTCTGCAGGTATCGCTTGCATTTCTACTCTTTGGTGATTCGCACGGGAATGCGACTTACATACTGCAGAAGCTGCTAGCTTTAATGCGTGCGCCACAAACTGAACAATTACACAGCGATCTGTTGCGACAATATGCACAAAATGCAAATCCAACACATTGGCGCGGCCATCTGGTTGAGGCGCTATGCATCATCGATGCTCGCCAGGCGCTACGCCGTTTGGGGTTTAGCTGGCAGGAGCTGCGACTTCACTATTTGCCGCATGTACGCGAACTGGCGCTTCATGTGCATCCCCTGCTTAAGGTCATGTATCACATTTGCGAGCAGCTGACAATCGCCCAGAGCGGCCGTCTCGTTCTCGATATAAATGAGCAGTTGGCGCGCCGTGCTGCAAAATTTGCTAATAATCCAGGACAGAATGAACCGCTGCGTTTCTATGATTTCGCATATTTGGAGATCTTTTTTCTTGAGTGGTTAACGCGACGACATCTGCGATTGGGCGACATTAATGCGCTAGGCAGCGACGTTCAGCTGCTCATTGAGTACTTTAAATTCAATGATCTGCAATCCTTGGCAACGCTTCTCATCGAAACGATTAATAGCAGTGCAGTGACGCAGGACAACAGCAGCTCAAGTATATCAGATACTGCACTGGAGGAACATGTGGAAACAGTTAAAAAAGAAGCAGCTGCTGCTGCTACTGGTGCGTCCGCTGCATTGGTTCGGCGTTCAAATGCGCTGCAGGTGCGACACGAAAATGCTGGCATTATGCTTATTATCAATCAGCAGAGATTCCATCGCGAAGTCGGAGAAGAATTGCGTGTGAGTTAAAACATCTGCTTGCTTAATCATCTTCTTAAAAAATCTTCATTCTTAATAATATAGCCATGCTTTGATTTCCATAGCACCTGCTGCCGTCCGCAGAGCTAAGCGACCGCAACGGCACCAACGTGGACAAGCAGCGACTCATCGAAGTCTTCTCGGCACTCGGCTATACGGTGGAGGCGCATGATAACGTCGACCATTTGGAATTACTCGACCACATTCGTTGTGTTTGTGCACGTTCATTGCTGCGGGATTCATTGATCGTTTGCATATTGTCGCATGGATTTGAGGGTGCCGTTTACGCGGCGGATAGCATTCCACTGAGCATCGTTGACATACAGAATGTGCTTTGTGCCGATGGGAATCTGCACGACAAGCCCAAGTTTCTTATCATTCAGGCTTGCCAGGAGAATGAGAAAAAGAAGGCAACGGTAATTACCAATAAGTCAACTTTCATCATTATATCAACTGTTTAAATCGCATTTGTCATCCACGGTCTATTTACGAATGAATAGTAAAATGTTGCTTGTGTGATTAACATTGCAGTGTGATGTGAATGCCAGAACGGAGTCACCAAGTCAGCATGCAAACATGGTGGTTGCCATGTCCACAGTGCCGCGGTTTGTTGCGCTGCGCCACAGCGTTCAAGGCAGTTGGTTTATTCAAACGTTATGCGACACAATTGAACGATATGCGGACAGGTCAGTTAGTCAAACTATTTATTTGACATTCAATCTAATACTCTAAACGTCTCTTGCAGTGAACATGTGCTGGACATTTTGACCATTGCCAATGGGCAGGTGAGCGACAAGCGCGGCGATAAAGATCAGAAAATGGTACCGGTGCTTGCCAGCACGCTTAAACAGAATGTGTACTTGCCACATAAATAAAACTTGGCAATTTAATAGGCAATTAATTTAATTTTTATGTTAATTTATTAGGTATGGATCAAAAGTAAATACGTTGTTGTTCAAAGTCTCTTATTAAAATTAAGTTTTTCGTATGTAAATAAATCAAAAATTGTTTATATAAATGTATAATGTCTATAGTATGTTGTTGAGTTGTTTGTGTGTCATGAGTTTAAGTTTCTTCTTTTTAACCTAAATATATCGAATGTGTAAGTTCATTTGGTCAAAACACACATTGTTTGAATACATTCAATTTTTAAGCTTGTTCTTAACTGCTTGCAGAAATTATTCTTTGGTATGCTACCTTTCTCTGTTCAACTCGTTGCTTTGTGTTGTTAAGCAGATTGTTTTCAAATAAATTTAGTTATTGTCATTTGAATAACTGAGTCTTCTTTTTTTTTTAATAATGCCATCATCGAAAAATTTACCATACTGATTAACTTATTGTTAAGATCTTGGAAGTTTCGTTACTTTATTGCATTATTCACTTTTGTAAACTGAAGACACATAAGCACTTCCTTCCGCACTTTTTTTTACTTAAACTTCCGTTTTTTATAAATGCATAAGAAACGGAAATAAAATTGTTTGAAACATAGTAAATATGACTGGCAAATTATTTGAATTGTAATTATAAACTAACAACATTTATGAACATATTATCTTACATATAAATTATGGGTGTTTTGCTGGCTTGGTTGTTTTAATCATATGAAAATGTTTTTGTCTAGATCAGTTTTTAAGTATCTAATTAGAATACAATTCCCCCATCCCCACCCCCTACCTAGCCACACAAAACCAACCCCGGTACCATTCCATAGTACCAATATTTGTAAATTGTTATAAACAATTAAAAAATAAACCAACAACTATATAAACTATTGCAGCCTGGCAAGTAGCTTCTTCATCTTTTGACGATCATTTTTGGAATTAGGCTGGTATCCGGACAACACGGTTTTTAACTCGTTTAACGAATCCTTCCTGTCCTCGCTCTCCATAATGCGCTTAATGTGAGCTATACGCTTGAGTAGCATGTCCAGCACATCGCTGCGTCGTTGCTTGTTCCAAGTTCCAGCTGCGGCCAACATTTTGCAGATGCGTATGGCCACATCCGGTATGCCATTCCAGTGTCCCTTGAAGAACTCATCAATGTTCTTAGCTGGCGTGCTGCTCAAATATTTGTGCAGCAACGTTTCGACGGACTCGGTGCCTAAATCATTCATCGAAATGTTTGTGAACAAATAGACAATACACGCATTACGCAATTGAAACACTTCGGGCCCCGATGTCTTCAGTTCCATAAATGCTTCGATGCTCTCCACAATGACCGTCATGTCCGCCAGGCTGGGTGTGCTAAGATTGGGGCTGATCAGTTTGCGAAGTAGCTTGGCGCAGCGCTGCGTCAATGGTTGTAGTTTTTTATCATCGCTGGTATAGAAATAAACATTGAATACACGATTTAGCGTATCCAAACGCATTTCCATATCTGTATTCCCTGTAACGACAAATTTCTCCACCATGTCCAGAACGCGTATGCGAAAGTGCATCAGTGCAGTGGTGTTGATGCGTTCTGATTTTGTTTGGCGTTTAGACTTGGATTTGCCATGACCATTGGGTTTGAAAGCTTGAAAAGCGGTCTCCAATGCCAGATTGAGACGTTCACCTTGCTTTTCGCTAACATCGTTCCAGTCGACACTGCTGGCATTGTCATCGTCATCGTCATTGTCACCGGCAAGCAGTGCGAGGCGAACATTTTCGCGTCTTTGTGCCAAAGCTGTTGCTTCATCATTGTCCTTGCCGTCACTGTCATCGTCATCGTTACCGTCGCTTTCGTTCTCATCTTCATCCGAATCGATATCGATATCGCTATCTTGTGCATCATTCGAATTCTCATCCACATCTATTTCGTTCTCTTCATTCTCCTCGTCTTCATCATCATCATCATCATCGTCGTCATCAGAATCTAGTTCACCGTGTTTGCCCAACGGGTTTTTAGTTATATCCAGTGTATCGAGCATCTGCCCCAGATTGACTCGGCCAAGATGGGGCATGAGTAGTTCAAAAATAGATATAGTAAATTCACGCCAGAACGAGCTGGTTTGCAGCTGCAACTGAAGCAGCACATCGGTGAGAACTTCCTGCCAGCTCGGATTCGATTCAGACTGTGGCAAGATCAAGTAGAAAACATTAAAATAGTATGTTTTTACAATATGTATATATGTTCATATGTATATTTGATATCTTACCATTTTCTTTAAGTTCAAAGCGTTTTCCTTGCAAATCAAAACATCTGTGATAAGTTCCGGTGATGTGCTGTAGCTGGGCATGAGCAATGCCAGACCAAGAGACAGGGTAAGCGCATCAAAAACAAGTGCAAGCATTGTATTCCTTTCCACGGGCTCATTCGGTACGACCTGTTCTGTGCCAGCTTCAATAACGAGACGAACCTGCTTCCACACCAGTTTCGACTCTGGCGTTAGTTTTGTGCGCAGTTTTGTCTCAAATTCGGGTTTAGTTATCTGCTTGGACAGCGGCTTGAGAGCTCCACGCAACAGTTGGTTGAATGCGGCCAGCTGCTCCGCGTTGCTTAATACCTTATGTGACAAGCAACTGAATAGCAGCTCTTCACAGCGAGACGCCGTCTGGCGACTGAATAGAGATGCCTGCTCAATACCGCACGGCTGCTGCTCTGCATCTAAATGAAAGACTGCAGCCGGCAGCAGTAAGTCGAGGTCACTGCTACGCTTAAGCAGCAGCTGCAGGTGGTACATTTGATTGAGATAGTACTGACGCTGCCATTTGCCTAAGTTCTCATCTTGGCTGGTCAGATGTTTTTGATAAAAGTTATATACCACGGATTGGCCGTGCTCGTCCAGCTCTTGGAACAGTTTGTGAGTTAGGTTTGGCGTTTGCATCGCATCGTCCAGATCTGGTTTCTCCTTCAGCAGCGACATTATAATCTTCAGCTTTGTCGGCTGCGTTAACAGTGTTTTAAAGCTGGTTACCAAATCCATCTCAAACTCGTAAAAGCACTCACGCAGCTCGTGCGATGAGGATTTTATTAACTTTTTGGCCTTTGCTTGCCGGTTCATCGCCCACAGCTCCTGCAGCAGCATGGTAAAAAATTGTGAATTAAACAGCTGCTCCAGCTGGTTACCGCTGTGCTTGCTATCATCATAGTACAGTAAGATTTGGGACAGCGTGACTAAAATATAGCATTTGTTGGCGTTGCGCTTAAGCGGCATCTTTGATGCAATATGCTGCTGCCATGCCATCAGCAGTTGCTCTTCATCCGGGCTGCTGGCCAAAAAATTGCCCAAATGCTCATTGGCATCTTCAAAGGATATGTTGTTATTGCTATCAAAATATAGATCGAAAAGCTGCGCATATTGCGGCTGCTGATTTGGCCACAAAATCGACTTGAGCTCACTGAGCGACAGCGTCGAGGGAAAGATCAGATGCACAGCCAGCAGAAGATCGCAAGTGAATAGCGTCTGTTTAGTGATTGGTTTGCTGAGCTTCACCTGCAGCAGCGGCCAAGCATGCGACTCAAATATATCTGGCTTAACCTGTTTAAAAAACAAATTAAACTAATTATTTAACTGAATGCTCTTGATATCAAATGGTAATATACCTGCGAAAAGGATTCCTTCAATATGCGGGAACACATGGCCACCAGATATTCGCGTCCCTTTAGATGCGCAACTAATATAGGATATATAGCGACTATCAACTTCGTTGTGTTAGCAGCAAGATGTTGTGATGTTAACATTGAGAGTGCTGCAAGCAAATGACCCACAACAGCCAACGAGTCGTCTTTGCCCTTATTCTCGCCTTTAACCGGCAGCTCGCGTTTCAAGATGTCTAGTATTTGTATTGGATCAATGCCTTCCAGCTGGCGGACAATAGCGTTAACATAGCTTGCACTTAAAGCCACCGCATACCTATCGTCGGAGCCAGTGCAACGCACCAAACGCCTAAGCGCATATGCACAGGTTGCCGTGCGCTGTGGGAACAAAATGCAAATGCATAATTATAGATTCTTGAATTATCATTTGCCCATTTTAATCTACACAAATATGTATGTATCTAGCAACTATGCAAAAAAAATATGGAGTGTGGTATTTTAAGGTTATGTCACAATCCTGATTTGATGGAAAAAAACAGACTTGGGATTCGGTCGGATACAGCGATCCCAAAAACATTTCAGACTTAATTTTTGTTCTTTTTTTGTGCGACTGTGAAACAAAACTTTTAACTCACCTTGGCGTCATCGCTTTCGTCGTTTAGAAGTTTTATTAGGTCATTTAAGCGCTCCTGCTTTTGTAGATTAGTTGAATCCATTAGTTTGGCTAATATGTTAAAAACATCTTTATTTATATGGCTAAGGTCCAGCTTTAATGCGGACAATTCATCTTCATCGACCTGGGTTTTGATCTTCTTCGGATTTTTTGTAAGAGAATCTAACATTGCCGACTTTCTTTTTTTATCCATTTTTAAGAGTTTAACACTCTTTTTACAAGTAAATTAAATTTGCACGCACGTGTTTCAAATAAGAAGCTTGTTACTTTTTTGCTTGGCAAGAGCACATGCGTTACAGAGTTGGCTGTTCGACACGATTACTATCGATGGCAGCGATAATTTTTTATGTCTTGCAGTTTACAAGATAGGTATGCAGCTCATCGCAAACGTTGTTAAGGCCTGTTGTCACATACACCGTAAACCGAAACCGAAACCGAATTCAGTACATTTGCGACTGCGATAGAAACTGCAACCGAAACATCGGTATTTTTCAGTTGCTAGCAATAGTAATCGAATTCAGTACATTAGCAACTGAAACCAAAACAAGTACTTTTGACTTTATTCGGTTGCTGTTAACCGACGATCACCTGTTTTCTACAAACGCAGATAACTTAACGCTGGTCAATTCTTTGTGCAATCGATATTTTTATTTCGGTTTCGGTTTACGGTGTATGTGACAACAGGCCTTTATTTGTTATTAAACAAAAGTGGGCAAAAAAAAAGATATTGAAAGGTTCACATAAAAAAGAATTTTGCATGTGCATATTAAGAATAGGGAAAAGATTGTGCGTTCTTTTTACAGCTCATCGATTAAAGTTGGACATCGATACGCATAGTCATTTTTGCTCAGCTGTTGCACAAGCGATAGCACGTGTTGGCAGAGCTGCATTAAAATTTTTCCCATATTTGGTTGTTGTTTTGGTGTTGCTTCGCCGCGGCGTCTTTTAACCGGTAGTTCACATACATACACATTTAATTGTAAAACAGTTCACAATGGGCAAAAACAAACGCAACAAACAACAGCAACAGCACAAAAACGCTCAGCAAGCGTCGTCGACGTCGTCAAAGAGCAGCAGCAGCATACCCAAGCTAAATGAAAAAGATCGCCGGGTATTAAATCTTATTGCCCAAGTCATATTGGAACTGGTGCAAAAACCAACGGCCAATACGAATGATGAGTGGAAGCAATATGTGGAGCTGCAGCGTCTACTAGAAAGCATGATGATACTTGAAAAGCCGCTGCAACAGGCCGTCCTTCCCGTCGACGACGGCAATGTGAACGAAGAGACGCGTCTCACCAAGGTGGCTGCGTTCGATGAGTGGGCGCGTGCAGGCGGTGTTCAGAGTGATTGTGTAGAAATCACTACATTTCCTGGCTATCAGCTTGGCTTGCGCGCCAAGCGTGATCTCGTTGCTGGTGAGCAGGTGCTAAGTGTGCCGCGCCAGCTAATCTTCTCGGAGGAGCTACTGCCCGAAGAGAAACGCAAACTATTTCGCAATTTTCCTACCCACCTCAATGTCACATACACGCTGATCATTGAAAAGGTTCTCGCTGCCGCCAGCACCTGGCAGCCCTTTATCGATACGCTGCCCACACGCTACAGCACCGTTCTTTATTTTTCCGTGGAGCAAATGCAACGACTCCGGGGCACATCTGCATGCGCGCCCGCAATGCGCCTTTGTCGTGTCATTGCTCGTCTGTACGCCTCCATGTACAAGTGCGCCTATGTTGAGGCCGGCGACAATGTAATGGCCGCCAAGGCCAATCTCTTCACCGAATACGGTCTCTGCTACGAGCTCTATCGGTGAGTATGGTGCAGCTTTATATGCAAAACACAACGGTTTTGTTATTATGTGAGTTCATGAACTTGTATGGATGTACCATCGAACTTCCATTTAGTGATTATCATGCAAACATGGGAAACAAGTAAGAAGGCTCTAGTCAGGAGGGCCCGACTAGAAGATACCCTGAACCCAGTTCCAATAAATATTTTACTCGTTGCGCCCTGAAATTAAGCTTTAAATAATGTTTAATTTAAACAAAACTTATAACATTTTCCAAATTCGATATGTTTTGTAACCGATTCCATGTGTATATCGGAAACCAGAACAGTTATCGATAATTTGACAAACTTGTTCTGCTCATGGTATAGGAGAACTTATATTCAAAATATGAAGTCTACAGATTTTGTAGTCTCTAAAATCTACGCGTTCATACAGACGCGGCCATATCGACTCGGCTATTGATGCAGATCAAGAATATTTGTATGTACCTTATGGGGTCGGAGAAGTTTCCTTTTGCCTGTTACATACTTTTGCACAAAACCATTATACCCTGTTTTACCCATTTTATGGGTTCAGGGTATAAAAACCGCCGTAATAAGAATTGGTTTTTGAGTAAGCTAAATAGCAGTGTTTGGAAAATTTGTTCACTTTTTAGAAAAAAACCGTTGCACGGAAGTTTGCATGAAAGACTTGAATTTTATCTATCGTGATGATTTTACTGTCGTCTTCGGCAACAGCAAATACCAGCTGGCCTGTAATTGTGAGTTAAGCGCTGGATTACACAAGGTTGTAGCATCAACTGGCAAACAACGGCTCTTAACAGAGTTCACTGTTAAAAATTTAGGTGCTGAACGAGCTGGAGCAAGTCCAATTTATAATTACTCCAGACATGATAGTGATTTTATAGGCATTTGAAATGAGTATCTGCTGGTGAAATCAATTTAATTTATGTTCCAGTACTTATGATTATCATGTTATTTGTTTTGTACCTTAAAAATTAATAACCTCTTCTTTATGTTAACAACATAGTTGTTTTATAGATTTGTTTCAAGTTCCTGAACATGTCATACATTTAAGACATACTTGTTCTTAAAAAATCCTGGTTTTTCACAAATTTTAATAGGTTTTAACGATACGATCAATGTCTTTTTGACACGTTTTTTTTTACACAATTTTTTCTGGAACCAATCTTCCATGTACAAACAGAATTAAGTGTATTTACATTATTTACATTTAAATTTTTTATTGTTGAGATTAATTCTAATATATATTAAAATTCGTGTCACGCGGTGCGTTATGAAACTCCTCCGAAACGGCTCGACCGATTTTAATGAAATTTTATATGCGTATTCAGTAGGTCTGAGAATCGGCTAGAATATATTTTGCATCCGCCTAAATGTTTAGGATGGTCCACCAATAATTGGTTTGTTTGTAAATGCCTATTTGAATATACAGGTGCTTTTGCATTTTGTGTCATTTGGCATTTCAAACTATTTTTCGAGATAGTAAAGAAATTAGAAATTAGAAATTTTAACATTCAGTCAAGCCAGTTTATTATGTGAGGAACTAAAATAAATTGTTAAATTTGAATTCGTGTGGGAAAAGTCGATTCATTTAAGAAATAAGATGTACAAATTTATTTTGAATTAAATTGTCAAACGTATTTACATAAATAGTAAGTTTTGAACTGTTAAAGAAAAAATGCCACGAGCCAGACGAGCAAATATAGGTCGGCGAACGCGTTTTGCAAATGATATGGCATTACTAAGAGCACGAAGATCAAGCGAACAAATTCAAGAAGCCAATGCCGATTTGCGTGTGACAATGTCGCAGTTACGTGATTCGCCAACACAAGAAGCACGAGATGAAACTGGAACGAAGACAAACAACGCCAACAAGTTCATCGTGCTTTTACGTCAGGTTCATTTCTTCGGTTAGCATTCCAGTAAGAGCCTGATGTTGAATACTATGCTCATTCAAAAGTGGCAGTTGGCGCTATGGACAAAAAATGTTCGCATTGTAATGCTCTCAAATTCAAAAATGAGACAGCAGGGATGTGTTGCGCGTCGGAAAAGGTGCAACTACCTGAAGTTGAAAAAACACCTGAACCATTGCACGGTTTACTTACCGGTACAGATTCAGATTCTAGCAAGTTCCTGAAGTCGATTCGCAGATTCAATTCATGTTTCCAAATGACATCATTTGGAGCAACCGATATAATTGACTATAATACTGCATACAGTCAACAATTTAATTCCACGTTTAAAATCAAAGGACAAATTTATCACAAAGTAGGCTCTTTGCTGCCAATGCCAAACAAATCTCATACATTTTTACAAATCTAATTTATGGGTGGCGAGGAATCCGAACGTGAACTCGCGAATCGTGTGGTTACAAGTTGCAACTACTTTTTTTTCTAAAAAATCAGTTATTTATTTTTATTTAACTAACAAATTACTGCTAGAAATCAAATGTTTAGCAAAACAACGTTTGCCGGGTCAGCTAGCATTAAAGCAAACAAGCATTAAATTGAACATTAAACAGCATCGTAAAAGTGAGAGTCAACAACAAATTGATGCCTTTTAAATAGCTAGGAAAACTCCGTTTTGATGCAGTACGAAGTCTGCCGGGCAGCTAGTATATTATATTATATAGCTGCTTATTTTATTTTCATGTTGTACTAGCTGTACACCGAGCGCTTTGCTACGCCACCAAATAAAATAAATTTAAAGTAAAGACACTTACATTAATATTCATTTATCCAAACTATTTTGATTTTAAATTTTATTTCCATCTGGGTCGTAGAAGAATACGCGTGAGCAGGCAACATAGAGCTAACCATGCTTTCTTCAAAATTATTCCACACACAAGAAATTGGCCTTCTGCTTTGTTGATAGTCTCATACCGAAAGCGATTCGCACCGAAAAAAGCAAATCATTGTTTAATAATTTCTTGACTGATAATCTGGTTCCGTTGCAAAGACGTGGTGGATTTATGTTTTGCAGAGTGATGAAAGCGCCAATTTTCTATGAATGAATGTGCGGTGGCATGCCTGGAAAATCTGTTTTTCGCTTTGAGGCATAATTTTACAGTAACGACGTGAAAAAACTGGCAAGACTGAATATGAGAATTTCTAGCTTCACATTTCGTAGCAAGTAGTTTTTTTTTTGAATAGCCTACTACGGTAGAGAAATTAATTCAACTCACAAAGAAATTCACAAATGCCACGTCAAAAATTGGTCGTACTAACACAGAAACAATCCCAGGCTCATGCACAACAACTTTGCTAAAGATCATCGCATGATCAGATGCATAGTTTATGGTTCAATATACTATACCTCGCATAAACAGACATTCGCTTTTATATATATAGATTTAATTTTTTGAATGTATTTGTAGTGTAAGCATGTGGTTTTGGTACTTAAATTTGGTAGTATACATATGTATGTTGGATATTTTAAGGAAGGATAGAATTTTGGAGTTGGTTGGGTTTAGGTCTAGAGAATTCTTGTTGTTGAATGCTTTTCGGATAGCAGGTTTAAGTGCTGGGCATAATTTCAGAAGGTGGCATAAGGTGCAAGATGTTGGTATGTTGGAGTTGAGGTAATGTTGGTGTGTAAGTCTTGTGTGTCCTTGTCTGAGTTGTATGATTTTAATTTGCCAATTATCCCTGCATGAACAGGAAACCACATCAGTTTTATTTTTAAGGCTTACGTAACGATTTTGGATTTTATATTGTTTGGGTATGTGTTGTTCTTGTTTGGGTTATTTATCGAGTGGCGTGGATTGTTTTTTGTGTTGTCGTAGTGTCGTGTCTATGAAGTTGTTAATTATCATGGTATTTTTAGTTCCTTACATAAGTTTATTGTGATGTCTATGACAGTAGCGTTTTTCTTGATATTTTATTTTTGGGAGCGGCTAGGGCTGTATGGAATGGAGCGGCATCCAAAGTTTTGGTGCATTTTTTTGAGGGTCGTCAGCACTTACCTTGGCACCAAATTTGGTGGCTCTAGCTTAAAAACTGTAGAAGATATAGGCGTTTCTGATTACCGATTTGCCAGCCCCTAGTTATCGTAGAACTTGAATCTTGACAGTTTAATTTACTATGCCATAGATAAAGTTTCAAGGGTGTGGAAAAAAGTTGCGAACATACGGACGGACAGACACCATGACGGACATAGCACAAACTCAATAAACTCATTACCTTTGGTTTCGAGTATAAAAAGTAAGTATTTTAATGTTTTTTTAATTGGCCATGTACCTTAGTGCATAGGTTCCACTCTTTAGTAAACCACCTTGTGATACACGACATTTTCCGTTTTATTATCAGGTGCAAGAACAAATAACGCAGATGGTCTTCCGACCCCTTAATTGACCATGGGGAAAACATGGATTTTCTAGATTCAAACCACAAACTTTTAAGGATTGGCCTTGTTATTGGTTGATGGTCATGGCGAATGCGAGACGGATCGGAAATTCAAATCGTTTCATTTCAAACGGCATGTCGCTCGAGGTCCTCGGGTTCGTTGGACGGAGAACTTCCTGATTTATCGTCGCGTAAATCAAAATTGATCATAAATTTTCTTAACACCAAACGCGATCCGTTGCAGTTTTGGTTGGTATATGTTTCGAATCCTGATTTCAATGGAGTCTATCTTTAATAGTAAATTGTTCGGTGGTAAGCTCGGCACATCCAATGAGTTAAAAAATTCAATTCAAAGCCAATTGATTTCAAAGAATGCAGTGTACCAATGATCTGATTCTAAATTATGGAGTTTAGGTGATCTACATCTTTAGCTTCCGAAATTGTTCGCTCACTCAACCATTTTTGTGGTTGATAATGATGTTTGGGAAAACTTTGTCAATGAGTTCGTCTTTTGATGAGACAAAGTTACAGAAATTCTTAGCCAATGAAATCAATCCGCTCGATTCGTTGACTTCGGTACTCGACCATTACCGCAATCTCTTTTTCTTCTGTCCTTTCATTCGCAATGTTTCGAATCCTAGTTGCTTTACGGCTTCTTTGGAAAAAATTTGATCGTGTTGGACACGGTAAAGTTTCAACACGGATTCAAATTTAAATATTTATTGTGACAAAATCTTCTTTCGACAATTTTTGAAATTTATTTTAGTTCCATACGCAATAAACTGGCTTGACTGAATGTTTAAATTTCTAATACACTTTGCTTACGACAACTTTATTTTAGTTCCACTCACAATTAACTGGCAAGTCTGAATATGAGAATTTCTAGCTTCACATTTCGTAGCAAGTAGTTTTTTTTTTGAATAGCCTACTACGGTAGAGAAATTAATTCAACTCACAAAGAAATTCACAAATACCACGTCGAAAATTGGTCGTACTAACACTGAAACAATCCCAGGCTCATGCACAACAACTTTGCTAAAGATCATCGCATGATCAGATGCATAGTTTATGGTTCAATTGGTTCACTTTAATTTACTATGCCATAGATAAAGACATTTGCAAAGTTTCAAGTCTCTAACTTGAAGGGTGTGGAAAAAAGTTGCGAACATACGGACGGACAGACGGGACAGACACCATGACGGACATTGCATAAGCCCAATAAATTCTTTACCTTTGGTTTCGAGTATATAAAGTAAGTATTTTAATGTTTTTTTATTGGCCATGTACCTTAGTGCAAGGTTCCACTCCTAAGTAAACCACCTTGTGATACACGACATTTTCCGTTTTATTATCAGGTGCAAGAACAAATAACGCAGATGGTCTTCCGACCCAGATGGTCTTCCGACCCCTTAATTGACCATGGGGAAAACATGGATTTTCTAGATTCAAACCACAAACTTTTAAGGATTGGCCTTGTAATTGGTTGATGGTCATGGCGAATGCAAGACGGATCGGATATTGAAGTCATTTCATTTCAAACGGCGTGTCGGTCGAGATCCTCGGGTTCCTTGGACGGAGAACTGCCTGATTTATCGTCGCGTAAATGAAAAGTGTTCATAAATTTTCTGAAAACCAAACGCGATCCGTTGCAGTTTTGGATGTATATGTTTCGAATCCTGATTTCAACGGAGTCTATCTTCAATTATAAATTGTTCGGTGGTAAGCTCGGCAAATCCAATGAGTCAAAAAATTCAATTGGATAGTTGGTGGCTTCATCTCCATTTGTTACAAAGTCAACTGATTTCAAAGAATGCAGTGTACCAATGATCTGATTCTGAATTATGGAGTTTAGGTCATCTACATTAATTCTTAGCTTCCGAAAGTGTTCGCTCACTCAACCATTTATGTGGTTAATAATGATGTTTGGGAAAACTTTGTTGATGAGTTCGTCTTTTGATGAGACAAAGTTACAGAAATTCTTAGCCAATGAAATCAATCCGCTCGATTCGTTGACTTCGGTACTCGACCATTACCGCAATCTCTTTTTCTTTTGTCCTTTCATTCGCAATGTTTCGAATCCTAGTTGCTTTACGGCTTCTTTGGAAAAAATTTGATCGTGTTGGACACGGTAAAGTTTCAACACGGATTCAAATTTAAATATTTATTGTGAAAAAATCTTCTTTCGACAATTTTTGAAATTTATTTTAGTTGCATACACAATAAACTGGCTTGACTGAATGTTAAAATTTCCAATGCACTTTGCTTTCTCGATATATTTTTTTATCAGATTGACATGAGAATTATATATATTTTATATTAGTTATATTCATTTACTCTTTTTCAATCGGCAACACCAACACCACATGCACAGTTAGTTTGGCATAAATAAAAGTTGTCAAAATTCAGCATCGATGTACAAATGACTCTGTCTTCTTAAAGCAATCCCATATTTCCTCTCAGTTCCATAGTTGCAACGGCTTTGTAAAAATATCAGCAAGCTGGCTTTTTGTAGAAATACATATACTCAACACAAATAACATTATTCTCCACTTGCTCTATTTAATATCAATATGTTTAGACCAAACATTTTAAATAAGTTGTCTGATGTACTTTTTCTACCAATTTCATTACAACCCCAGTTAGAATCTATATAGCCAACTAGTATATTTTCGTATGTTGCATTCTTCCAAAAATCAACAATAATGGTTCCCTTCAAATACCTAACAACTATTTTAAACATTGCCATTACTCAGAACTATTCTTGCTAATATATCTGCTCAAGATATTTACCACAGTCGCTAAGTTCGGACGTGTACAAAGCTTTATGTACATTTAACAACCGATTAAGTTGCGAAATGTCGCATTAATGTTTTCATCTAAGGCAAGGGACTCATAAGAGGGGTACTGACTGCATTGCAATCTTCCATATTTAATTTGTTTAAGACCGTTTATCATAAGCAACCTAGCTTTAGCAAATTTTACCTTCGCACAATTCTGTACTAATTTATTTATTCCAAACTACCAAAGAGCAACATAGTTCTCCGTTCTGGTATATTAACTTATAACTACTTAACACTAAACAACACACAATAAGAAATACAAACATCATCTTAAAAAATACGGCTTAAGAAGATGCTTAATTGATCTAGAATTAAAAATAAAATCGAAGCGCAACTCGACTGGCAGCGAATTATAAATACCGAAAGTCCTGGAAATAGGCTCATTTAGACCATAGTTGGTACGGTGGATGCTTATAAAAAATGTATTTACAACCCTGTGACACCTCGATGGGGGGAAAAACATTATTAAAGAAAGTAAGACAAGACAATCAATCCTTCCAACAATAATATCATTTACAAACGACAATGGCGCTATTGTACGTCTATCCTCTAAAGTTGAAAGGCGCACAAGGCGACATCTATCAATATAGCTAGGCAGCGGTTCACGAAATCCAAGAGGATGCAACGCAAATTTTAAAAATTTTTTTTGTACACGTTCAAGTCTTTTTATAAGTATTGAAGTGTATGGATCCAGATTAAGGAGCCATATTCAAGTTTAGAGCGCACAAATGCTGAATACAAACATATCCTTGTAAACGGATCAGTAAATTGGGCCGAATTGCGTCTAACGGAAGCCAACATTGCATATGCTTTCGGCAAAATATAATCAATATGCTTTACAAAACTGAATTTAGAATCAAAAAGGACTCCGAGGTCAAGCGATTCACATCTGCTAGATAGAAGCGAGCCACCTAACGAATAGGAAAATTATTTTTGGATTTTGAGCTCTACAAAAAAGCATTTTGAAACATTGAGTGGAAGATGGTTTTGCAGGCACCATGTGCAAACTCTGTGTAAATCCTCCTGGAGGTCAACACAGTCAGTTGATGATTTAATCATTTTAAACAATTTAAGATCATCAGCATATAAAAGATGACAGGTGTGCTTAAAGCAGGAGGAAATATCATTAATAAAAAATATAAACAAGATAGGTCCAAGGACACTACCTTGTGGAAGACCAGAAGGTGCAATGTAGGGCCTTAAAAATTTTCCATTTACTACCACACGGTAAGAACGCGAATCAAGGTATGATCGAAACCAATCCAGAAGGGATGAGTGGAAACCTGCTTGAGATAGCTTTGCCAAAAGCGCATTATGACATACCTTGTCAAAGGCTTTGGCAAAGTCTGTATAAATTGTGTCAACCTGTAATCGATTTTCAAGAGAGTTAATGCAGAAATTGCTGAAAACTGATAAATGCGTCACAGTAGATCTGCCATTCATAAAACCATGCTGGTTAAAACAAATATAAGACTTAAAAAGAAATGTTAGACGCTTTGCAACTACACGCTCAAATAATTTTGAGACATTGCTTAATTTTGCGATGGCTCTATAATTGCTTATTAGGCTTTTTGACGAGTTCTTATGAACAGGTGTCAACAATCCCGACTTCCATGACTTAATAAATATGCCATTCAAGAGGGACTTAGAGAATAAAATTCTAAGTGGCTCACAGAGCTCACTACCACAAGATTTAAGGATAAACGAGGAGATTCCATCACTATCAGGAATGATTGAAGAATTAAAATCGGACAAAACTGCAACTATGTCATTACTCGAGAGTTGCAAGTTACCTATAATAAATAACGTTGGTATTTTTGAATGAATATACGAATCATGCCAACCACAACGCGGCTCAAAGTTAGAACTAAAGAATTGAGCAAACAGTTCAGCAATTGAGGCATCAGAACTAGCAGTATGTGAACCTAAGGTCATAGAAGACGGGATGGCTGAGCAACCCTTTTTAGCTCTAACAAATGACCAAAACGATTTAGGATTAAGCTTTACTCCTGATTCCACTTCAGTGATGTATTGATTGTAAAGAAATTTATTTAGAAATTCAAATTCACGCTTATGAAGCTTATAGGACTCCAAATCAAAAGTATTCAGGGAAATAGCATATCTTTTAAAAAATTTATTGCGAAGGTTTTTTAATTTTTTCAAACGAGCAGTACACCAAGGTAACCTCGGGTTGTACTTTTTAATAATGGAATTATTTGCCATTATCTGCTTTAATAAACTTAAAAACATGTCGTAAGCGCCTTTTAAATCGTACGTCTTTTAAGTCGGTCATTCGAAACTTTTCCATTAAATGCCTTATAAATTCATTCATTGGTTTCATGTCCTCTGTTGCTATGACTACATCATCTACATATTACAATACATATATTTTTTTATTTATTTATTTTCAGCTATGAGCAGCTGACATGAAATTAAGATTAATATAAAATAATAATGGTTAAAATAATTAAATTAAAAGTAAAATTTTAAATTATTTTAGGAATCTGAAATCAAATGAACGTAAAAAGTTAATAAGTTAACGTTAAAGCTCTGGGAAATTCAACAAGAAAATTAGTGGTCCAACATTTGTTGCATGGATTGGGAAAAACCCAATCAGACCAGCGGTAGATTAGTGATTAGTGGTTACGATTAGATAAAGAAAAGAGAATCGAGTGTTTTAGTACTGCAGTTGAGGTCTCCAAAGAGACAAGGGAATAAAGCCTGTTATAGTTAGAACAAACAACTCGAAATGGTTCATGAATTAAATAGTTGCTTGAGCAACGATCAAGGATAAGAGGTAAAGAGGTTTCGGGTAGATCTTATCGGAACATTTAATTTTATTCGACTTAATTGAACTGATGAGTCGATTTCACCATTGAGTAGATTAGTGATGAATACTACACCATGCATAATTCGACGGTTCAAAAAGCAAGGAAGATTAATTAAAAGAAGTCTACTTGAATACGGGGGTAGGTCAATCCCAGGAACCCAGCTAAAACTTCTTAGCGCAAACAGAAGAAATTTCCTCTGCACAGATTCAATTCTATCCTGGTGAATCCCGTATTGCGGGGACCACACACAAGATCCATACTCCAGGATGGAACGTACTAGGGATGTATATAGCGTTTTGGTGGTGTAGGGATCATCAAACTCTTTCGACCACCGCTCGGTGAAGAACATTTATGGCCTTATTGACCATCGACCATCGATATGTGAGATACAAATTATAATTTGGTATCAAGAGTGATGCCTAAATCTATAATTTCAAAAACGCGGACAAGTGGTGAAGCGTCAAGCACGTAGTGAGCAGTATGAGGGGTATTTCTACAAAAAGTCATGACTTTACATTTTGAACAATTTAAATTTAGTAAGTTATAACGGCCGACAGTGCACCCAAGTCCGACCGTAGTAAGTTACATAGAGAAGCATCATTATAGGTGAAACATACATCATCAGCAAACACATAAACACGAGAGTTAGTAATAACAGCTGGAAAATCGTTAATAAAAAGTTTAAATAGCAATGGTCCCAGGTGACTCCCATGGGGAACACCAGAGGTAACAAAAATAGATTTGGACACTTAAGATTTAAAAACTACTTTCTGTGTTCGGCTTCACAAGTGCTCAGAAAGCCACGACAAGAGTTTCGCTGAAAATCCAATAATATTTAATTTATGAAGCAACAAAGAATGACTAACAGAATCAAATGCCTTACTAAAATCTGTATAAACGACGTCAGTTTGCATTTTGATCTGAAACCCTTTGATCACAAGTGAGGTAAACTCAAGAAGGTTGGTTTGCTATTATATACGAGAATAAATCTATTGTATTTCCAGATTTTTTAAATTATGTATAGGATCTTGCCTTCACTTTTTTTAATTTTGATAGTTCCCTTTTAAACCAAGGTGGTTTATTTTCATTTGATGGACAAGTGAGGGGAACACAGATATCTAAATGTGAATTTAAAGTCCTATAAAAAATGGTAATGGCAGTTTCTATATCACTACAAGAATAAAGGTGAGACCAATTAGTGTGTTGAAGAAGATCATTCAATTTTGTAAAGTCAGTTTTACGAAAACAACGTGTCTTCAAAGAATTATTAGATGCTGGACTAGGGCTAAGAATTTCAAAGGAAAGTTCTAAGGTTGGGTGGTCGGTATCTTCTGGAAGCACTAGAGGGGGTACTCTACCAACATTTTTACAATCCGAGTCAGAAACAAATATCAAATCTAACATTTTATTGCTACAGTTATACATCCTGTTAACTTGTGATAGGCCTAACTCCAGAAGGCCATCGATAAAATCATCAGAAGTTGCCGGTAATTGCGCCGAAGATGTGTCATTCACAGACCATACAACATGTGGAAAATTAAAATCACCAACCACTATAAGTTGATCCATATTCGTCAACAACGACGAAACAAGTTGCAGAGCATTCAGATGGGATATGTAAATGTTATTATCAGAATTTGGAGGAATATATGAGCAAGTAATATGCAATGAGCGGCCGCTACATAATATTTTAACACATAGGAACTCAATATCCGGATGATCATGTGAATGAATCTGTTCAGAGGAAATCAAGGAGTCAACAGCAATGAGAACACCACTCCCCTTGCAGGAGGTGCGATCGCATCTGTACAAGTTATACTTATTAGGCAAAACGGAATAATCAGATATATCAGGTTTTAACCAGGTTTCTGTGAATGCAACTATCTGTGAATCAAAGGATAATCTGTTTACATAAAGTTTAGAAAGTTTAGTGTTAAGGCCTCGAACATTTTGCTAGGCCAAGCTAACTAATTTTATTCGTTTTTTGCCGCCGAAGTTTAGGCAACAGGATTGATAACAAGCGATGCAATACTGATTCTTATACCATTGTTAATGTTTTTTCGCCTGTTCACATACTCCTTTACCACGAGCTTTGGTGGTCAAAACTTTTCTAAACAAATTGTTGCGAAAAGTTCGGGCGGAACACTCAACTTGAAAGAAGATATGCTTTGGGCATGTTTAAACTTAAACTTTTCAACATTTATATATGGGGAGTCGATTTTATTTTTATCGTAGGCACACATCATCCAACGAAGTGTCGTATGCTAGCCTAGACACGAAAATATATTTGTTTATAGGCACAACAACAAGAGGCTTGTTGGCCCCAGGTGTACCCACAGTAGAACTAATATGCAAGCATTCTGTTGGTATGGAATGTTCATTAATAGGATTGGGAGTGAAGACGTGATTGGTTGTGTTAATAACATCAATGGGCTTGTTGTAGTACCCATTGGAGGATTTATGCTGGGGACAAGGAGAGGTTTGGTAGGTCGGACAGGTGGAGCTCTGAGCGAATTACGATCCGAAGTCTTGTTTCGCTTCGGAGATTCTACCATTACCTTGCCATGTTTAAAATTGGACTCTAGCGCTTTGAACGATACATGCAAGTTATTAAACGCAACATGCATAGCTTTAAAGCCTAAGTGAGTCTGCCTCATTTACTGGGATGATTTATTCATCACTTCGTTGCAGTTCTCCTTGACATCACCTCCATGAAGTATATATATACAGCGATTTTCCGGAGAGTTTAAAAAAGTTCATTCTTTTAATGCCTGCACAAAAACTTCAAACCAGCATCTAGCAATTTATGTACATCTTTATTACTGCAGCTTGAGGAAGTTCAATATATATTTCCTCACTCAATTTATTCTTTAAGAAAGTTTTTTATATCCATTTGATGGACTTTCAAATTATATTGAACTACTTATGATAATATGAATCTAAAACTCGAACTCGAAACTTTGTAATTGTCCAGGTATTTATTTCATGAGCACTAAACAATAATTTCATCAAATTTATTTAGAAAATCATTAAAAATGGTGTGAGCATTTTTATTATAGGATTTCTCTCATTTCTTCTACTTATTATTTCTTTATCCCAACTTTTGTTCTCAACTATAATTGGATTTCTATCAAATAAAGTTATGGACTCGGGGTGATGTTTTAAATTTAGGGTGATCAAACAAGTACTCTGAGTTTTCCCTGTAAATTACTTTATGTAAGAAGAGGAGGACTCTCTTAACATTAATTAAGGACAACAAGTCTACGCCAAATAGTTGTTATGCAAAGCTGGTTATATGGGTTAAGGACAGTTGTCTGAGAACCCCATAGCATTTCCTCACAACTTTATTTATTCCATGATAGTGTCGTATTAAATGCTATACCTAGGTTATCTGGTTTATCTACATAACTTATTTCAACGTTCTCAATACTGAACTTTGGAAAACTGTCAAGATTTAGGTACTTTTTATATATCACAATACACTTAGACTTAATACACAGATAATTGCGATACGCCCATTTATTGACGAATAACAAATCATCGTTACACATACGGATACATTCATTGATAAGACTAGTAGGACGACTGACAGTCAATTGGACATCATCAGGTCCCAAAATTGATCTCTGTGGGACACCACGTGAGACTGGCAAGATATCAGAGATTTTGTTGAAGGGACCAACGGATTGTCTACGATTATTTATGTGGACAATAATTTTATTGCAGTTTGACTAAAACTAAACATTCTACTAAGCTTCGACAGTAATATATCGTGGTTAACCGTGTCAAATGCTTTACTAAAGTCAAGGAGTGTCAAGAATGAAACTTCAAAATTGTCTATGTGGAGCCGAATGTCTTCGACTACATTAGTTAGCGCCGTTGTACAACTTTTTCCCATAGGAAACCCAGATTGTTTTTGATTAAGAAGTCTATTGGAGTTTAGGAAGAAATTTATTTGCGAGGCCAATATGTGTTCAAAAATTTTTGAAAGGTTAAACAGAATTGATATTGGCTTGCCTTAGGGATAGGCAATACTTTGGCAACTTTCCATTTGTCGGTAGAGTTATTTTTATAAATTTCGGATTTATATTATCCAGGCCAGTGGCATTGGATTTTATTTTTCTAATGGACTGCAACACATCGAATTGGTTGACAATACTAAAATCAAAACTATTAACACAGTTACTAAATGACCTTTAAAAACTGTTACAGGAACATTAAAGTTTACGAACTTATTGTTTACAACATTAACTCTACATCACTATCTAAAACAAAAGTTACTTACTTACCAATCCTCATTCAGGAGATCATTTATCTTTCTTTTTTTACTTGCGTTCGGAAAATTTACATGATCAGGAATTCTGTTTTATCCCTTTTTCATTTACTTTCATTCGGGAATTTTGATTGCATTTTTTCTTTGCTATCATTCGGGAATTCTGTTTGCTCTCTTTCTTTACTCTCATTTGGGAAGTCTGTTTCATATTTAACTGCTCTTAAACTAACCATATTCGTTTTATCGACAAATACATCTTGCAAGAATACATTTTTCGTTTAAGCCATCCCATAATTTAAAACCATTTGGTTCATAACCAACAAGAATACTTTTGAAAGATTTGTCATAAAGTTTTCCTTTTTTATTTTTATTGTCCTCATATACGGTTGAACCAAAAACACTCAAATGTTTTAAAATGGGCTTTCTTTCGTACCGCATCTAGTAAAGAGTCGTTGCATTATTTCCAAGTGCTCCGCTTGGTATTCTATTAATAAAATATATTGCAGTCAACACAGCTTCACCCGAGAAGTTTTTATCTTATTTTGCCACATTAACCATAGCGCTAGTATTTTCGATAATGGTTCTGATCATTCCATTCGTTTAGATACACCATTTAATTGAGGTGGGGTGGCACTGTCAAATGATAGGTAACCCCTTTATCAACACAAAACTCACGTATCTGATTGGACGGGTATTCTCTTCCATTGTCAATATACAAATTAACCATCTTGAGGTTTAAATGTGCCTCACTCTAAGCTACAAAATCTTCAAACAAATGAAAAACAGCTGACCTGTGTTTTATTAAATAAGTTTCACAATAATGTGTAAATTGATCTATAAAGATCACATAGTAATTTTTGTCATTTATTGTAACTGGTGTGATAGGGCCACAAACATCTGATTTTGAGATAGTTACACCATTCTTGTCAAACTCGACTAACATTCCTGCCTCCTTGTCTTTTGTCGCTTGACTGACATTAAGTTGGCTGCAGACACCTTGCAGTAGAACACATCCTCGAGTGTGATATCGTGGTCGTTATGCAGCCGCACGATATCACGTTCAGTGGCGTAGATAAATTCGCCTTGTTTGGCCACTGCGATCTTTAGTGTCTGCTCCAAATCCACACTGTCTGCATATAAAGACTCTTCATTTATTAAATGTCAGTCGCGAGAGAATCAAGAAGAAAGCCAAACTTATCCAAAAACCACCATAAACGCGAAACCGAGCTGCGATTTGACCTGTTATGCTCTCCGTATGTTGATCATTTATCAATCTTTTTTAATGTTTTTCCTCTTTACCACAGTGATGACACTTAACACTACTAAATTTAGGTTTGCCCTTAAATGTTTTTTTTTTTTGGTGTTACTTTGTTTTTGAAAAAACTAATTTTCTGGAACCATACCAACGGTTTTGAACAAATGCCTTCATAACTTTTCTACTCGTATCATTGCTGTCACTTTTTATATTTATTTCAAGGTCTAGTAGCGTGTTTTAACAACAGCTAATGTCATGCTCTTCAGAAATGAGTCTCTCAGATATTCACAAAGCTCTGCTCTTTTCCAAGTATCATCCACTTCAGCGGGCATCTTCTCATCAACAACCTTAAATACATCCAACTCGGCAAAAAGAGCTCTGATTCTGAATTTCCATACGGAGTACTTCTCGTCATCAAAAGGCTTTATGTTCCGCTTTTCCTTTTCTATTCTGCTTCACACACTCACATTTAGCTATTTTACAAATTTTAATTAATTACCTCTATTGCATAACTTGTTGGGAAAAGTGAAATTTGTATTAGCGAATAAAGAAAACTTTGCGATTTTATATGTTATATTATTTAATTTAATTTAACTCTTTTTAATCGCAGCACCAATATTACAACTCCAACTGTGACCATCGTGGGTTAATAAGATAATAATTAAATAAGTGCTAATTTATGCTAATTTTGATTAGGAATTGGGGTATTCCAACATTAAGCTTTCGAATTAATCGATTGCCCAGCCACCTTGTCTATCCCGGCTATAGAAAAAGATATTTGCAAAGTTTCAAGTCTCTAGCTTGAAGGCTGTCGTAAATTGTTGGCTTCAAACAGATGGAAGGACGGGGAGACACCATGACTCAAACTCAAAACACTATTTACCTTTCAAGTATACCGGTATCGAGTGTAAGAGGCACCAGAACCGGTAACAAACAAGTAAGAAGGCTCTAGTCGGGAGAGCCTGACTAGAAGATACCCTGAACCCAGTTGCAATAAATTTTTTACTCCAAGCGCCCTAAAACTATGCTTCAAATAATGATAAATTTAAACAAAACTAAAAACTGACTAAACTTTGAGATATCTTCGGTGTTTCTTAACCAATTTGGACGAAATCGAGATAGAAAATGAGAAAATTTCTATCGATACCCATTATTTCAACGCCCATTTTTACATTTTAAAAATTCATAATTTTTTGAAAATCGGTTCCATGTTAAACCAAAACAGTTATCGATAATTTGAAGCAAACTTGTTCTGCCCATGGTATACGAGAACTTATATTCAAAATCTAAAGTCTCTAGCTTTTGTAGTCTCTGATATCTAAGCGTTCATACAGACGGACAGACGAACGGACAGACGGACATGGCCATATCGACTCGGCTGTTGGTGCTGATCAAGAATATATACACATTAAGGGGTCGTAGATGCCTCCTTCTGCCTTTTGCACAAAACCATTATACCCTTCTTACTCATTTTATGGGTTCAGGGTATAAAAATGATTCGTTTTTTCCTGGTTTTGAGGATATTCAATATTGCATTTCGCCAGTGCATTATATATCTATGACATCCCTTCTTTTTCGACGTTTTTTGACGTAGAATAGGTCTCACCTTTCGGTAATGAGTGTGCTATCTGAAAAAGTAGTTGTTATAATATGAGAGTTTCACAAAATCGCTCATGAACTAATTGATAATTTTCCAATTTTCAAATTAATTTCATTTTAAAGCCAAGCCTTCTAACTTTATTTTAAACTATATTTGTATATGTATTGATACCATTTTCGATTAAAAAATGAAATCAAAAATATGCATATTTTTACTTCATTTCGATGCCTTTAAATTGCTCAAGCAATCTCAATAATTCATCAATTTCTCGGATTTTTGGGAATATGAGTTAAGATGAGTTAAGCAAATTTTCCAACATTCAAATTGTATATGGGCACTTCCAGGATGGCGAACGCGACATTCGTACGTCTTAAAATGAATAAAAAATTGGTAATAATTGACATATTCAAAAATATTTTTTGACGTGCTTATTGCATTTTTTCAACACTTTTTTTAGCAAAAAAAAAACAGGCTTTTAAGTCTTGTGGTTTTCGAATTATTTATAAAAAACAGTGCATCGCGAACGTGACGAAAAACAGAAGTCGTATTTGAGTTCATCCTGACAAATGCGAAAATCTGCGAAGTGTGGCGAGTAATTTGGATACATTTTTTTTTAAACTATAATAAAATAATGTAGAATAAGATTTTGTAAAAAATTTTGGTATTTTACTATAATTTTATTTATTTTACAAGCATTTTTAGAAATTTGTTACGTGACATCGCGAGCGTGACAAGATTTCCACTCAGTTTTTGATAGGAATTTTTCATTAAATTTTATTCATAAAATCAAAAAATATAATTTCAAATCATAGAAATATGACAATGATAATAATAATAAGGAATATATGTTTAATATTTGGCAATATTATTTTTTTTGAGTATGCTGTTTGAGCTAATTGTATCATATCATGTATATCATGATATCATGATATGATATGATGAATTCCAAAAACATTGTTTTTCGCGCATTCGTAGAATGCATTATGAAGCAAGACATTTTAGGTTTTCGTGATTTGCCAAATTTTTCTTTTTAATACAGTTCCAACCCCATCGACTGCACCCTTGTCATGCGACGATGCAAAATAGTTCCACTCAACTGCTTTGCATTCAAATTCAACTAAAAAATCTGTTAAGCTGTAAAATATAAACTTATTTTTGAACAAAAAAAAATTTTTTAAATGTCCATGATATTTTTTTAGTTTGTTAACAATTTTTGTTAAAAATAAGAAAACTTCAGCCTTTTTATGATTCAAGCTATCACTAATTACAGCCAGAGATTCTGTTTTGATTGCTGGTAATTAAAGTGCGCGACTTGAATTTCATTTTGGAAGACTAATCTATAATTTTCGGCGAAGTCTATCTGTAACACGAGTTCTCCTGGCTTTACATTTTTCTTCACCTCGTCAAAATAATTTTGTTGAGCTCGTTTAACAAAGAAGTGACTTTTAAATTGTGGCAATCGCAGGTTAATGTCATGGATGCATTTTTTAGGTACTTATCGCGCTTGACGGGATCTGAGTTAAGTTTTGCTAGATATCGTCGTGATGCTTCTTTATTATTATTTTTACTCATCTGCATAAAAAGTAAGCATATATGGAAAACAATATATTTTGTTCTAATATTTCGAACTTACGATGGCGAACGCGACAAACTTTAGATTAAAATTAAAACTTTCTCAGATGTGATAACACACAACTGTTTTTTTTGTTAAATTAAGCTCAATTAACTTTCTTTAAATACAAATTTTCATCTTATTCCATCGACTGGATGATCAGTAATGAAGAAAAATTCACTTTTGGCCTCGCGAACGTGACACAAATAGCATGGGAAAGAAACTTGAAAATTTACCGTTCCTCGATGATTGCCTTATCTCATTTTCTACTTTATATATTAGTTAGATGTTCGTACTAAATCCTACAAAAAAGACACCAACCATAAAACGAATATATAAAAAATTACAACGAAAAGCAAACCAGCAATAAAAGTAGCCAAAAATGAAAAAAACATAAATTTGACTTTCAGTGCAAATATTTTACAAAAAAAAAAATAAATACGCTAAAAACTCATCATATTCTTTCAATTCAAATATTTCTTTATCAATATAAAAGAACAAAACATTTGTTTATCAACTTTTAATTTTTGTGTCGTGGTGGACCTTTTTCTGGAAATGCCCATATACTTTTGCCAAATATATAACTTTTTAAATCAAAAAATCAGTGCAAAAATCATGACTTTTTTTTAAATTGCAAATTGCTTTAAAACTCGCTAATGAATTTGTTTTATTTTTTTCTCAATACGAAATAGACTTGATTTCCTTTCGTTTGATATATATGCGGTCATGACTGATAGCTTCTAAATGTTGAAATTTGAGTAATGATTCGGTACTAAACCGGTTTCTCAAATATTTTGTTTTAAGTATAACTTTTTCATAAAATCGTTTAAGTTCTAAACAATATACAATAATAAATAAGTTTTAATAAAAGATTGAACAACTTTTATTAACTCTTTTTGCTATGTAAGGCATAAATATGCATTTCAGTATTTTTTATATGTTTAAATTTCAAACCATATAAATACTATGTTTACATACATAATTTTTATTGCACAAGGACAGACGTATTCTACGGTTAACCTATGCGTCCGTGTGATCTAAGACAGGTTAAAAGTTTTTGTGTTCAATATAACCTTTGACGTCCCCCAAAGATTTTTATAGGCCATGCACATCCCTGCCGCCTCTTTTACACAAATTACCAATAACACCAACTAGCAGATATCAGAGTACTCCAAAGTCGGTTCAGATATTATTTTTTGAACCGCTGGCTGGCTTTCTTATTAAATCGGGTTTTTGAATTTTTCTTTATTTATTTTCAGAAAAAAAAATAAAGTTATGAAACAACAAAAAGTGAAAAACATAACGAAACTTATTTACATGCTTACATCTAACGTATATATGTATATATTTAATTGAAATTCTTATTAATTATAATATATTTTTTAATGTGTATAATATTAGTAATTGGTTTTCGCTATTTTTTGGGCACAACAAAATCGAAATCGGAATAACCTATATTTTGAAAAACTATGTGGATACCCTAAATCGCTGATATTAAGCAATATTGCAGTTTTCCAGTGCATAAATAGGAAGCTGTTTAAATATTTTCAAACGCCAAATATTTTGTTTATTTGTTGACTTTTGTCAAGTAAAATATTTATTGTCCTCAAAAATGTCTTGAAAGTTCAAACGATTTTGCATCTTTTAATTTTAAATTTCATTTTTCGTGCAACATAACCTCACTAATCAAATCCACGTAAACTGTTATATTGCGTGTGTGTTTCTTTATTTTTTTATTTATTTATTTTATTCTTTAAGTGCGCTGCCGTCACCCATTTCCAATTCTGTTTGTGCCCTTGAAACGCAGTTTATTAAATCACTTATCTTGGCTTTTAGGTTCTCATTTTCTAGTTGTACATTTTCTTCAAATGTTTTTATGTCTTTTCTTTTTTTAATGCTAATATTTAAGTGACAACGTGACAAACAATATCCTAACAGCGCTTGGCCAGTACGTTGCATTTAAATAAAAGGCTTAATGTCTAAGTACCTTTTTTATTTAAGTAACATTATTAAAACCGACATGACACTCAAGCTAACATATTTGTATGAATAATGCAGCATTTATTTGTCATACAATTTTACCAAAGCCTTTTTTGATATTCCATCGAGCGAGCAACTAAGCAAATGGAGCATTTAAAACAAAAGCGAGAACGGTACAGATATATTTAACGAAAAATTTCACCACACATTGTGTTTCGCTTGGCGCCGTTGACGCCGTGAACGGAACCACTGCGATTCCTCGCTTTATTTTGCCTGGTGCCGGTTTTTTATTTTGCTTCGATTTGCATTCTACTCTCCCGTCGTTGCCTCGTGCATATTTAAGCTTCTCGCTGCGTTTCGCAGATCCTGTAATGTTACTCGTTAAGATTCTGTTTCGTTCTGATATGCGCTTCTCTTCGCTTTCCTTTAACGAGCCATGCACAGCGAAACTTATTAATTATGACGTTAGTAAAATAATTCTAGTGGTTGTCAATTATGAATAAAAATAAAAATGTTTTATTATTTTGCATCTTGTTTCGCTAGTCATAATGATTTATTTTGTTTATGTATGTAAGTACAATTTGTTGTTAAATGTCATGTGGGTTTTTGTTCAAAAAAAATTCATTAAAACTAACGCTATGCAATTTACTGCGTGTATATATATATATATGTATGTGTATATATATAAATATAAAACTTGGCCTAATGGAGCGATCGCACTACATGTTCTCTAGTGTTTTTTAAGTGTTTTGTGTGTGTGTGTATTGTCTAGAGCCTAGAGCTTATTTATCGAATGATTTGCGCAATGTGTCAAATAGATACTCCTGCACCTCCGGCGAATTGGGATCCATGGTGTTGAGCTTGTGATGTGTGCTGCGCAGGGTTAATGCCAGCGAGTTAACACCGCCACGCCCATTGCCACCCGATGTTGACGTTGCTGTTGCCGTTGCACTTGATGTTTTTGCTGCTGCTGCTGCTGCTGCTCCAGGTGATGTTGCTGCCGTTGAGCTAGATGTAGAGCCCTCGCGATTGAACAACAACAACGAGCTCTGACGCTGTAGCTGATGATGATGATGATGCACTGGCGTGTTGCACGAGACAGTTGCAATGCCAATGCCAGCTTGCTTGTGGCAACTATTATTATTGTTGCTGCTGTTGATGTTGCTGTTGCCGTTGCTGTTGTTGCTGCTACCGATAACTAGCTCTTCCATGTGGTGTCTCAACGAATTGCGTCGCGATGCATTCGCTGTTTGTGCCAGCTGTGGCAACTTACTCTTCATTGCATTGTAGGTCTTTAAATAACTGGTCTTGCGCCGGCGATGCTGCTTCCAGCGGCACACCACAAATATGACGAGAAAGGTCGAAAGCGATGTCAATACTATAGCAGCACTAGCAACAATTACCGATCGTATGCCCGCCGGCATGCTGGCGTACAAACTGCTGCTGCTGCCAACGCTACCAACGCCGCTGCCCAAATGTTGTTGCGACATTGATGTGGCAGCTGCTGCGGATGGACTGCGGTGAAAGCCATGACCGGATAACTCCAAATCCAACAGATCATGTGCACGTGCCACCTCATTCTCAATGGTATCAATCACATCGCTGTTGTCCTCGTTGTTTGTTGTTGCTGCCGCTTGTAGCTTTGTTGCATTACCATTGCTGCCGTATGCATTGACGCTTAGATCTATGTCCATGCTGTTGTTGTCATTGTTTTGATCCTGGTCCAGTTCCTGCGAGCTGCCAGCGTTGCCATTGCTGTTGTCCAGAAGTAGACGGGGCGGCGGCAGGTAGTACGCATTGCGTTTGTCTTCCATGTTGGCAACGGAGGCAGCTGAGCGTCCAGATGTTGCAGTTGCAAGTGAGGCAAGCGCCAATGATTTCCACGACGGAAAGAAATCCAGCGATTTTTCAGCGCGCTGTTGCTGTTGTTGTTGGGATGTTAATGTTGCTGTCAAGGAGTGTCCTGTGTGTCAAGACAAGAGAAATATATATAGAAAAGGAGAGAGAAAGAAAGAAAGCGAGAAAAAATTAAGGAAAGATCGTGTTTATATGTTTGTGCGGTGGTTCACCATCAAGCTGTGGCATGTGTGCGTGTGCTAAATTACCGGGCGTGTGATTTGAAATAAACATCAGTTATCGGTTGATATCGATATGAAAAATTGCTTAAACCGTTTTGTTGAAAATCGCAAGCCATGTGATTTATCAAAAAAGATATATTTGGTAGCCAACGATTCTAGTCGATAGTCAATATATAGCGTTATGCTATATCAAATACATACATGTATCGCAAAGATAAATGAACAATTGCTATCGACTAATTAACACCTAATGCATAATCGATCGATTAATCAAAAACTAGTCGTTACCGATGCAGTGATTTGATTAAAACTCGCCTTCAAAACAACACCAACTTTTCGATTAGGTACATCGAGACAAATCGATAACAATTTAAAATATGCACTTTGCCGCCTGTTACTTACGTGTGGGTGAGTTTGTGGGTGTGTTTGTGTGTGCTTTTGGACCCGTGCTGAGCTGATGCCGCATTGTTGTTGGATGACAACGGAAACAAGAACAATAACAAGAAGAACAACAACAACAGCACAGCAACAATAATTAGTTAAGAAAACAATAGTTATAATAATAATAATCGATAATACACGGCAACAGGTCAGCACGAGACCAAACGCGCTCGCTTCTTCGAAACACGCTTTTACTGCAGCTGTCGCCGGCGCTGCTCGCGCTGGCGCTGACGTTGCCGTCGCAGCCGCAATGCAGTTATACCTTGATTGCTATTGTTATCGTTGTTGTTATCGCTGGGCTCGATATCAATGATCGATGTGAAATAGCTGGAGCCTTGCGAATCCGTTTTGATCTCATCCGGCTTAACACTCTTCAAATCAATTAAATTGAAATGCGGAAAGTTCTCGAATGCTGTCACAATATCCATATTATCCTGTAGCACTACCTTCTGGCCAGGATAGAAACGTGAATGCTCATCGCCATTGCTGAGTATGGTCGATAAATGCAGCTGACTGGAGCCGCGCTTACGATGCTCAATCAGCTCCTCCAGTGTCATATTGCGTTGCTCTAGCACCTTGAACAAACGGTTGCCCGAACGACGATCCTCGATGAGCTCTAAAAGATCGGTACGATCATCCACATCATCCACTAAATGTGGTGGCTGTGCCACCGGCAATTGTTGCTGCGGTCGTTGCTTTTTTTGTAGCTTGCCACGTTTTAATGTAGCTGCTGTTGTTTGGGTTGTCGATGTTGTCAATTTTGCTGCTATGGATGTGGGTGATGTTGCTGTTGGTGGATTAGGTGCTGGCACTCGTACATGATGAGTATTGCTTTCGACCTCGTCGAAAAAGTTCTCCAAATCATCGTTACCATCATTGTAGTTCGGTTGCTCTTCATTGCTGCTGCTGCTGCTGTTAATGCTGTTGTGTGTTGCTGCGGTGCTTAACACAACATTTTCTGCCAGCTCTAGCTCCACATCTTCAATGCTCTCTACAGAGTTTTTATCATAATTGCCGCCTATAAAATTGTCGCTTATATGTTTTGGTTGCTCTTTGCTGTTGTCGTTGTTGTTGTTGTTGTTGTTGCTGTTGCTGATGTTGCGTGTCCGATAACGTGTCGCTGCTGGCGGCAACTCACTGCTGTATTGTTGTTCCTCAGACACATCAAGCTCTGGCATAGGCTCTGCATAAGCAACGCTTGCTGGTCCCGTTGTCTGTGCTGTTGTCTTCAGCAGCAGCTCTTCTTCTTCTGCTGTTTCCGTTGCTGTTGTTGTTGTTGCTGCAGCAGCTGTTGTTGTTGTCGTCGTTGTTGTTGTCGCTGATGTTGCTTTAAACAATGCTGGCGGCTTTAGCGTTGATCTCATTTGCTGTCGCTTCTTGTACAGCGGCAAGCGTGTTGTTGTCGCTGCTGTTGTTGTTGTTGTGCTTGCAACAGTTGTGTGCGCAGTGCTGCTGCGCCTGCTGGTTGCGCTACCATCGCGCGACGAGCTGCCAAATAATTTTAAACGCTGCAACGCAGGCAACTTGTTTGCTTTTGGTCTAAACAGCTCCTCCCGAGAATCCTCTGACGACAACTGTTGCTGTTGTTGATGTTGCGCCTCATCATGCTGGCCTTGGGCCAAGAAGGCTGCGGGTATGCGCCGTACACTCTGCTTATTGTTGTTGTTTCTTTGGCCAGCGACTGTTGTCCTTGGCTCCTGGCTAGATGATGGAACATTGATGGCCGGAGCAACAGCTGTTGTTTGAAGCGCCAAAAGTGCATTCTGTTTACCCTTAAGCAGATCGTCAAGCGATAGATTCTTCTGCTGCAATATCTCACTGAGACTGAGTCCACCAGAATTCTTTAGAATGTTCTTTAGATCAACGGGTGTCTTATTTGCAACAGTTGGTGCTGGCTGTTGCTGCAGTTGTTGGAGCTCTTGTTGTTCCTGATCCTGTTTCTTTGCCTGGCCATAAGGTCGACGATAGGCTTTGCTACTGCTGCCGCTAGGTGGTGCCTCGGTCTGACGCTGTCGTGGTCGATTGTCACGTTCACGCTCCAACGTTGCCAATTGTTCATGTTCCGGCAATTGTTTGCGCCTAGACAACTGATCATCCTCCACATGACCCCGCCAATAGAGACTACTGCCACCAGCATTCGGCGGTTCCTCCTCGTTGGCACCCATTGTCGCCAGCGGCAACTGTGGTCGACGCTTACGTTTACTGCCACCGGGACGGCGACGCGGCAATGTTGCCTCCGGAGTCGATTGGCCATCGTCCACTATAAGCGAGACACCAGTTTGGAGCAGCTGCTGCAATTAAAAAAAAAAAACAAACATAAAAATAAAAGTCAGTTTAGTTCGATAAAGTGTTTATTGCTCTTTTCTGTTTATATTTATTTATTTATTGTGTCGAAAAAGTGGCTGTTAATCATTCTTGTTTTTGTACCCAAACGATAAACTATTGAATTAATTAATGTTAAGTAGCAGCTTAAGCAGCAGCCACTGAGTCGCTTTTACTTGTCGGCGACCTTGACAAAGAATGATAAAACTTTTAGTCGAAAGAATCTTCCTGGTTAGGATCGATTTTGCCATGCGACATGAACTGCCTGAAATGCCACGTAAACCTCTTAAAACTTGTTATTATTGCTATAGAGTAATAACAGTTAGTACTTTTTACTTGTTTTCCATATCGCGGCAATTAAGGCATTAAAACTCTGTATTAGAGGTTGCCAGTTTTTGTAATGTAGAACGGAAGAAGAGACTAATTTGGAATTTTTTTTGTTTTATTTGATTTACGCAGTAAAATTTTAAGAAGTTCTTTATTCAAACGCTTAAGTTTATGTGGCATTTACGAAAAAAATATATATTAAACTTTTAATCCTTTATAGGGTATAAGAATGAGATTTATTGAACCAGTAAGCACATTTTAAGCGCTTGACTTTCATTGATTAATGGACTCACTCATTGATTGATGGCATTTCTGAATGCAGCCAACACAGAAAACACATCTCGTTCATTTTCTCTTATTTATCTCTGTGTGTTTTGCTTTTCCTTTTTTTTTTTGTTCTAACTGTGGTTGTGGGTATGAATTGAAAACCGTTTTCCCACCGCTATGTATGTCTTTATATATAAATAAAACAAAAGCCAGAATCCGAAAGTTGTGAGTATTAAGGAGTACCCTGTACTAATATAGGATAAAGAAAAAACAAAAAATATGCAAATGAACCTCAAGAATTGATACGTTAAACAAAAATATTAAAAATTACTTTGTAAAACAATTCGATATTAAATACTTAGAAAATCTCCGCCAAGGCAATCAGTATTTAAAAAAAAAAAAAGCAGCACTCGAATCAACCCCCAACTCAACCATTTTAAAGCCACCGCAAGCCCATTCCGGCCAACGTGAGCTGGTGACATAATTAACTTGCGGATCTTGTTTAGCGAGGCCAATTGCTGTTGGCCAGGTTAATGCACAGTTAACAGACAAGTTGAAAGCTGTCTTAACTTCATAAACTGCACTCAAATGAAAATAGTTAAAGAGCTGACTACGAAAGACAGGAAGATAGAGAGAGAGAGAGAGAGAGAGAGAGAGACACTGCAAGCGCTTTTCTGCTCACGTAATTAATTTTCAATTTATCTCCGTGCAAACAATCCCTATCTGGCCCATCCTGTCCTTAACATTTAGTATGTATGTATGCATGTATATAGATAGACACAGGCCCCGCATATAATGTTGAAGTATGCATGAAAAGCGCAAAATACTAGTCGACTGATGATTATACTCGGTCGGATTATCATGATGTTGCTGTGTTGGCATCGATGATGCCATGTGCGCCTGTGTTGAGTTTCTCCCAAAACCCTTCAATCCCCTCCTAGCTCCTCCTAACGCCTACACACGCCCATCATTGCCATCACTTTCTTGATTAGTCTGAGTAATTGCCTTTGCCCAACTGGCAACTCTTCTCCCTAACTCGAACTCTCCGCCTCTCCTTTTGTGCCATAATCAGTCTAATGCAAATGCCGATTTGTGCATTTATGATCCCGCTGTGTCTGTGTGTGTAATCTGCGGTTTGATGCTTTGAGCACACATGAATGAAATTGATAACTTTGCTTTTGACGATATCATTGCAAACGTGCTGGGATTGAATAATTTTGTCACATCATTTGCAATGCACCAAAAGGAAATATCATCGTACTCGTACTCGAGCCCTAAAGCGTGAAGCCTTATTATTAACTACAAGCTGATTCATTACAAGATAAATTTAATAATTAATATTGCAGCAATTGCCAGTGGAACGGAACTGTTACACTCTTGGTAGCAATCCAATAAAACAGCTGCTACTTTTTGGGTTCGGTAAATCGTAGTCATTAGTTAAGAATACAAGAAAACTCAAGCGTTCGAATTTCTATGGGACCGTGCAAATAATTAAGTTGAAGGCTAATGACAAAACTAAATTGTTGACGAAAAAGTTATGCAAAACATAGTAAACCAAAAAAAGCAAAATAAACTCGCTTTTTTGGCCAAAAACTCATTACACAATATGCCAACTTGAAAACCAAGACTAAAGGGAATGAGAATGAGAAAGGCAAGAGCTTAGAGCAAGAGCAAGCGCAAGCGAACGAAGCAACGAACGAAAAGTGTGGACAGGCAAACAGAGTAGCTAAAAGTTTTTGCGACAACTGCAAACAATGCAAAAATAATATAAATTTAAAACACAAACTAACCATACCGCTTCCTCATTCTGCCTGGTTACCTTATCCAGCCAGGAAACTACTACATAATAAAATGAAATGAAACCAAACGAAACAAAAATGTAACAGTATCGGAATTTGCAGATAAGACACAGTCCTGTCATTTTCTTTGAAGCACATTTAGAGATGAGCGAAATACTATGGTATTAGTAACACAAATATTTGGATAATTTTCAATAAGACGTTTTAAAAACTTTGATTGAAGATATTTTTAAATGTTGATACTCGAACTTAGATAACATCGATAACAGTCTTCTTTTTTTTTTTTTGTTGAATAGGTTCGAAAACGCGCCCATCTCTGCTTTGCTTAGAGTCGAAATGCAATTTCTCTCAAATCGTTTAGACTGTGACAATGACTGTACTTTCCCTGTATTTCTCTCTGTGTGACATGTTTTGTTTGTTTCCATTCAAATTCAATGTCGATTACATCTGCATTGCCCCCTCCTGCCTGCCTCCCTTCTCAATAACCAAGCGAGCTTGGCTTTTTCTTAAATTTAGACAAGTTTTGGCTGTGAAGGAAATTGCATGCATAATGAAGATGGACGTCAATGACAATCGAATTGTTTCAGCCAAAGTTTTAAACAAAGATCTTATCCCGCTTTCCCCCTTTCTGCTTTTTTTTTTTTTTTACCACCGAAGAATTGAACAGAAGCCAGAATGTCGCAAGCTGCAATTGAGGTTGAACAATAGAGCCTGAAACAAAACAAGGAAAGCCAATGCAAGGCAGCTTGAAAAATGCTATCCTGCGCGTTTTTGCGCTGCATTAAATCAAGCTCACACACACACACGGACACAGACTCTAACGTAGCATGTGTGTGTGTGTGTGTGTGTGTGTGTTGACAGCATTGGCAACACTCTGGAACTTGGCCTGTCATCAGCAGCAGTTGCAAAAGCAACAGCCCTCAAAAGTTTTTGCAACGCGCTTCGCTGGGCTTTGGCATGCGGCGTTTTCATAGTCACATAACCTCACTTTTTGTGCTCTTCTTTATTTTTTATCCGTTTGCCATCTATATTTCGTATACCCTGAACCCATGAAATACATAGGTAAAAATGGGTAGAATAGAATTTTGTGCAAACGTATGTTATAGACAGAAAGAAGCATATAGTATATTTTATTACTCAGCAAGAACAGTCGACTCAATTTGACCATGTCCCTGTGTCGATCCAGCTGTAGAACTACCAGATCTGGAACATAAACCCTTTAAGCCCATAGGCAGTTCAAGTTTGTTATCGATAATTTTTCTGGATTTCAATGTACACATGAAATCAATAACTACAAAATAGTTATAATATGCAATTTGATTTTTAAAATGGAAATGCAGTAGACATAATACAAAAATTCCACCGTTATCGGCTAAGAAACATCGGAGATATTGCAAATTAAGGTTAAGTCAAGCATTCAGAAGAAAACAATGATTGTTTTCGGGGTATATCCTAGTCGAGCCTTTTCGATTAGAGCTTTTCTACTTGTTTTTTTTTGTGCACTTATTGGCCTTGTTTTTCGTTACGCAGCGGGCAGTTGAGCTGCAACGCTTTCTTCTTGTGTTAATGCTTATTGTTCTTTTTGTTGTTTGTTGTCTTGTCAAGTCGATAAAGTCAATCTAGAACTATTCGTACTGCATTAATTGCAGCGAGAAACTGTTCATGCATTTAGAAGCACTGCGCCCACTGACAAAATCTCGCTTATCTTTGACTAACTTGTGAAATCCGACTACCAGAAAGCCTACCAATCACAAAAAACTTGCATATATTTTAGGAAAAAGAATGTTCAAGTTCGGTTTAGTAGATCCAGAGATTGTCCCCTACAACCATACACACACATACTTAACCTCATTACGCTACTAAAATGTAATTATAGACTACTGTTATTTTCTTAATTTTTATACCAAAATGTCAATATTTAACGGGCATCTGTACTTTGACACTTTGTGAAAAACCGTCATTAGAGATTGTTTTATTCTTATTTGGTTTTACTTCTGATGTTTAACAATGGTAAACAGTCAATTAATATTAAGTTTGAGTTGCTGTTTAACATTTAATTGGCTTAACTAGCACTTTTTTGTGTGGCGCTTTGATCGACTTATGCCACAAACACTTTGATAAGTTTTTCGGTGCTTTTATTTAATGAATAGAAAAATTTTACAAAATTCCGCCCAAAAGAACTCTTTGGCATGGCAACTTTCGCCCCCAAACACACATAATGACTATTACAGAGTGGCGCAATGTAAAGTCCACTAGAGGGTGTTGTGTAGTGGCAGCAGAGGGGGGGGGGGGTAAAGAGGGACAGTGTTGAACAGAGGACTTGTGTTCCGGGCAACCACAGAAAGTTGCTTAGCTTCTTGTCGTGATTTTTGCTTTTGTTGTTGCCGCCGCTGCTGCTGCTGCGTCTGCGGCTTATGATTTCTAACCGTACCTGCATCCCTGTCTCATTCTTTCTCCTCTCTTTTACTTCTTAACTCTTTTGACTTTTGTGTGTTTTTTTGTTTAACCACTTTAAACAAGTTGCTGCCTTTCATAATTAAATTGCAAAATTTATGCGCAATTAAATGGAAAACTTTGCTTTGTGGTCCAAAGCCATGGAAAAGCCAATGAAAATCAAATCTAATAAGCAAGCTAGACACGCTAAAGTGTGCGCTTGACTTGGGTATACCCTGTGTACAAGTTTTTGTTATGTAAGCCATAAAACAAAAGAAAATTAAATCAGCTCGAAATTTCGATATTATCCAATGCAAGTTGTTATGCAGTAAACTGATCTAGCCTTTTTGTTACTATATTTTTTCAGTTGGGCCGTGTCAACGGTAACAACACGTCAGAACTTGGTGCCGCGATTGCTGGCAACGGATGGTGTTGTGGATCAGTTAACTCAAATGGATGGCTTTGGAGATGGACCGGAGGTGAAGCCAGATACTGAGGCGGGTGAAGGAATATCACGCATATCGGCATTGATACCCTATTGGGATATGGCAAATCATCGATGCGGCACAATAAGCTCATTCTATGACCGTGCCACCCAGCAGATGGAGTGCACCGCCCAGGAGGATGTTAAGGAGGGTGAACAGTTCTTCATCTACTACGGCGATAGGTCCAATGCTGATCGTCTTGTCCATCATGGGTGAGCATTGAGTGGAAATTTATTATTTGCTATATAATCAACAAAAATTGTTGTCTTCAACAGATTTCTGGATATGAACAATCCAAAGGACTTTGTGCAAATACGATTGGGCCTCAGTCCCACAGATGCGCTGGCCGAACAGCGTGCGATGCTGCTGGCGGAGCTTAAAATTGAGCGCAAGGCAGAGCTGCGAGTGTTGCCCGCACCGGAGTATATATCCGGTGAGCTTTTGGCATTTGTGCGTGTGTTTAACATGAGCAAGGATCAATTGGAGCATTGGTGCAGCGATCTTGAACGTGCCGTCGATCTACTGCACATTGATTGTGCTCTCGAAACGGATCTGGAGACACGCACCTGGCAGTATCTGTACCAGCGTCTTAAGCTGCTAATCGGTGTGCTCGATGCAACTATTAATGATGCCGATGAGCAGCAACAACTGGAGTCTCTGCAGGCACTCAATGAGCCGGCAGTTGAGCGCGAGATTGATATTATGGTCTTACAATATCGTCGCCTCGAACGTCGCATACTCACTGATGCTCTACAATATGCACAGGAGCGTCTCAAGGTCTAAACGGGAGCCCAGAAAAAAAAAAATATATACATACATATATATATATATATATATACATAAAACAATACAAATACGAACTCAAGTGGCCATTTAGAGAAGTCACCAACAATTTTTTTTAATCGTAGTACTCCATACAAAGACTATGATCCTAGTAAAGCCAAACGAATTATACTTATACATGTATTTTGTGTGTTAATAACTATGGCTTAAGTATCGCACAATTGAAGTGTTTGAATTTTTTTATTATTTATTTATTTCTGCAAAGCACAAAAGTTTAATTAAGCACAAAAGTTAATAAACATTTTTTGTTTGTTTGTTTTATACATTATATTAGTTTTGCAATTTAATAAAAAGATTTTGGATATGATCTTAATTTAAATTGTTGCTTTCATTTTAATGATTATTATTATGATTTTGAGTATTTATTATTTATAGTCAGTAAAAAAGTCATTTAATAATTGTTGTATGTTTACTTGAAAACTACATAAAATAATAATTAATATCAAACTTATATTATGAATGTCTAATACATATAATGTTAAAATTTATTGCGAACATAAACTTAATAAATTATTCAAGCTTGAAAATCACTCAGAAACCAAATCCTACTTTACTCAAAACATATTTATTGTTAGGAAAAGCAAAAAGCATTTTGATATCCACAAATCGAATTCTGTAAATGGCAGCAAAAAGAAGAGCAACAAATACATTGGAGCATTTGTAATGGAAACGCATTAAAATATTTGTAAATGCGCTTAAGTTATAAGGTAGTAAGCACACACACACACACACACACACACACACACACACACACGCAACACACATCACACAAACAGACTCATATTGCGGTATTAGGATTAAATCAGGCATTGCCTTCAACCACGTGTGCATGCGGCTGTCCCTCTGTCAATGTTGGCTTGAGGCATGTGGCATGTTTGTGTGTGCTTGGCAACATGCGTCGATTTTTGGAAACGTTGAACAAGGAACATACACACTGGGAAAGTCGCAATATGCGAAAAGGGTTACTAGGCAAGAACAAAGAGAATGATGTAATAGAGGGGAAAATAATTGAAGTTAGAGCTCATAGCTTAGCATTTCAGAGTCTCAGATAAAGGTAATATAAACAATGTATGTTTCTGTTTAACCAAAAAGTTGAGAGCTGAAGCTATTTATTTTTACTTATGTCAATCATATTTCATTTCAAATTCTTTTTTGTTTTCTGTTTGAAATAGAACATGTTTCCAAAAAAGTTCCACTTAGTATGTGATCACTATGCGTTAAGCAAGACATACTTGTGTAAATGTGTCATATACATATATATATATGTATACATATATATATATTTATATATATGTTACCCAATTTGTGTCAACAAGTGCTCACAATTTAGGGGAAGCATTTTTGTTGTTTGTTTCTCCATTTAGAGAGTGGATACGTAAGTTTTTCGTGTGTGTTGCATAAATGTTAAGCCGCTTAGGTTTTTGAGGGCCAATGGTTGTGGCCATTTGCTAATTGCTTGACAGCAACAAATTGGCCAGTCCAATTAGCAATTTTTGTATGTATGTGTGCATGTGTGTGGGTGTGCAAGTTTAAGTGATGCGATTGCAATTTCGCAGTTTTGGGTTTTTGGTTTTGGGTTCGAGTTCAAGAGTCCCAAAAAAAAAAAAAATAAAAAAACGGAAAGAGAAGGAAAACTTTACTCAACCATATAACAGAAGGAGCAAAAGCAGCAGCAGTTCCAACTGGCAATCGATGCAATCGAAAGCCAAACTAAATTGCCAGCAGATTGTACACAAAAATACATACATACAAACATATATACATATGTACATATATAAATGCATGGTAAATTTCAATCAACTGCCTAAACACTTTTCAAATTGTGCAATTGAATTTGCAAGTGTGGAAAATCGACTGCCAACAGTTGTGAAACGCCACTCAGCGAACAGAGAGTTTCCACTGATGAATGGTAATGGGTTGTGTGTGTGTGTGTGTGTGTGACTTCGCGCTAAAAATTGTTATTCAAATCTCAAATCAAATGTCGCGAAAATTGGGTTGCAAGTGGGGTGGTTGCTGCCGCTACTTTTGCATTACTCATGATTTTCAATAACATTTTCAAATTGTTTGCATTTGCAATCTGCCAAGCATAGTGCAGGGCTATACAATAGCGGCAAAAGGGTTGTTAGGTTGAATGTTTGAAAACCAAATCATACATATATGTACATATATACAATCCGGTTTCATCAGCAACAACTTCAGCTGCAGCCAATCATCAAAATTGTATTATTAATTCTAAAGTATTTTAGAACTTTGAAACCAACAATAAATCTTGTTATTTTTACTTGACAGCCGCTGGTTTTAGTAAACATAAGAAATTTGATTAATTTTCGTGCTTTTGTTCTGCTTGCAAAGGGTGAGGATGGTGGCGGCAGGGGTGTGCACCTATATGCGTGGCATCGACACTTTGATGCAGATCTTTGGGGCAAGTTGCCAGCTATCTTCCAACCAAATTTGGTGACTAAAGCTGTTGAATTGCGGGCAACATGTGTGTTTTTTTGATCGATTTTCAGAACGAGATGTATCGGTACGTTATCGTATTTCACATGCAATTATATCAGCCAGCTTGTCTATTGCTATTTTTACAAGTGAAGGTTAAGGTAACGAACGTATGTAACGTACATAAACTCATACGCTCAACTATATGATAGAGTTTATATATTCTAATAACTGTAAATGCGCACTTTCATTTGAGCATCAATCTATACATTGGATAAAGTTTAACAACAATTCAACAAAAATATATAACATCCACACACACACACACACACATATGTAATACATACATAAATATCAGCTTAAATATTGTTGCAATTAGTTGCGTGTCAGTTGCATAACCCATATAAATGTAAAACATATCTCAAAATGTTCATTAATATGTGTCTCATCAATAGCCGGCCATAATTTGGTCAGCCACTTTGCATAGTATACGCAACATATGCAGCGTAACGTAACTTATACGCAGCGTTGCATTGCCTCGCAATAGCCATTAAAAGGAATAAATAATGTGTTGAACACGCACACACACACACACACAAACGCAGTGAGTGTGTCTGCCTACAACATGGGTAAACATACATACATACATACATGTATTATTTACCCACACAACAAGAAAGACGAAGCCAGAAAGCTGCCCGCCTGCACTTAAAGCCACTGGCTGGCTACACAAAGGGAGTGTGGTGTTGCCATAAAAACAGATTGTAATATGCGTAAGTGGAAGTGGCCACATTTGTAGGTTGCAGGCATTCCAATGTCTCTGCCCGTTGCCCATGCAACACAAACACAAACACACTCGAGAGCGGAGCATGCAAAATAAAAACACAGGCAAAAACATTTAAGAAAGAAATAAGCTAAAGTGATTGTCAATGGAAATACCCTGTTGAGAGAACAACAATCAAAATTACATTTGGGAAAAAAGTCTACTATACAGCTATAACTGTGGCTCTTCCTATAACAAACACCAACAAAACTACAACAAATTCCCCAAAAAGAATATAACTTGACAACTCTTTAAAGCCAACAACCTAAAATTGAAATAAATTAACCAGTCATATGGCAATTTATTCTGATATATCATGTATCATGTTTTTGAAAAGTTGTGCAAGAAGTATTTATATCGCATGGATTAAAAAAAAATCGTTGCTGTGGTTTTGGTACTCGTAACATTTACACTGTCATTGTTAATGCCACCCACTTAATGCTGTTAAACGATTACAGGGCATGCGAAAGGGACAAATAATAGCCTAGCAACAGTAAGAGCTTTTAAATTTCATAGTTGCTATATTAAGAGATCTGCATGTTTTCAAATTGTTGTTGCTGTCGTTGTTTTTTTGAAGACCCGAAATTTAGCATGGAGCTACTTTTATATTTCCTTTTCTTGCTTGCAGTAAGCAGATGGTTCCTGTTGTTTTTTGCTTTCTGCTCCAGTTGCAGATGTGTTGCAACGAGGAGACAGCAGACATAAGCCAGAGACTTGGGCTAGTTTCAAAAATATTAGAAATTCATTTTTGAAATAAACACTCGAATTTCATTGTACATTCTTGAAGCACTTCGTAATGCAGAGAGATTAATTTGTGAAATTAATTAATTTAAAGCAAATCAGCTATGAACTGGCTTTAAACAAGATTAACATTCCGTCTGTGAGGAAAACAGCAATGCTGCATTACTGTGATTAGCCTTCTACCTTTTGGATAAAAGTTATGTTTCACATAGGATGTTAGTGTATGAAAAGCATCGACAGACAGACTTTTGCTTGAGTTCGATTAAGTTCTTTGCTTGGAAACTTTGGAACATTGTTTTGATCATTTAGGCCAAATTTGAGTAAGATCAGTGTAAACAAACACGGAAAATATCGTAGATTCAAATTCACTCAAGCATAAAGTAGACACAGACACTGAAAGTCTAGTGAACCATTAGCCCTAGCCAAAGCTTCTTGTCAAGATTCGTTTTTTTTGTTGTTTTGCTGCCACTTGTTACTTAGCCACGGCATGCGCTCCTCTCTTTCTCGGTTCTTAACAATGGAATAATATTTGCATCTCGCTTTGCTTCTTAGCAAACAAATTCGTTGAAATAAAGCCCAAAATCAAGGCGCTCGCATAATTGATTGATTTCGTTTTGCTTTGAATGCTACTAAAAATTTCGAAATTAAATGCAGATTTGTTGTTGCTTGGCAAATTTCCATTACTTGCACCGCCCGTTTTTGGCCAAAACTGGTTATTTAGCTTGGGGCTTTTCACTCATACCTCAGACATTCGGCAGCGCACTTGCATATATGAGTAACTGAATAACTGAGAGTAACTAGAGTGCTTCAAAGTGCTTGAGTGGCAGATGTTGTTGCTGATGTTGCTGCTGTGCCTTAACAAGGTTACCTGAGCAACTAATTTGCATGGAACGTGACTGTACGTAGTGGCTGTAAGGCACTATGTCGCAGTGTTTGTAAGCAATTAACTGGGCCATTGTTGTTGTCAACATTTCTTAGCCAATTGCAGCAGTGCTGTTGTTGCAAAAATTCTTGCATTTTGCATTTGCCAATAGCCACGCAACAGCAGCAGCGACGACAAGGGCAGCTGCTTATTTTATTTGCTAATTGCAACACTCAACGGACAAGCTGACAAGGATGAGAAAAGAACGAGTCCTCTCAACGACAAGTGCTCGACAAGTTTCTAGCATCAGCAACAACAACAACAACAACACAACGTTGTCGCCAGCGGGGTCAAGAAGGTATGCTGGCTTACCTCTTTGCCCCATCGCAGTCTTCTCTTTCATCATCTTCTACTGGCAAACAAATTAAAAGTGACGCATCTATTTCTTCTTCTTCTTCTTCTTAGTTTTGTCCCTACTTCTTTTTCATTCTATCCAATGGTGATGGCGGCGGCGTCTTCATCTTTTACATTTACATTTACATTTATACCTCTTCTCTTTTTTTTCTTAATATTTTTTTTTCCTTGGTACATTGAATTTTTTGTTCACAGTTTGCAAGTTGGCTCAATCTTTACTGGCAGCTTAAGAGCGTTGGAAACATCCGACATGTAAACCATATACGCGCTTGACTGCACACATTGTGTTTAGCTCTAGGCTCGGTATTAGCCCACAAAAAAAAGGCAAAATAATTGCTTCTCAGCCCCAAAAGCTAAAGCCCACAAATGTGAAACTATCTACTCCGAGAATGTGTCATTTTTTGCAGTCCTCCAATTTGAAAGGGTTATACCTTTGTTAAGATTTGGAAAATGTTTATTTTTGTTTGATGATGTGCTAAATTGACTTGAGTTCAGATCTTAAATGCTCAAAACATTGTACAATCGTGTTTCACTAATATTTAGATAATCTGGTTTTTTTTCTACAAGAAAAATCCGATCGAAAACTAAATTCCTCAGCTCAAAAAACTAGAAACTTAATCCAATATTATTTTACTTAAATAGTTTATTTTTAATCGTTACCAAACTTGTTTATCCTTAAGTATATTGCTTGAGCAACTTATTTCTTTAATTTATAATAGAGTGGATCTTAATGGATTCCTATTTGCCGATAATTTTCTTTACTTTTTACTCATCCTACGCTAAGCCAAGATAAATGTCAATACAATAAACTCAACTGCAATTGGGGAATTCGAAACTTGTTAAAATATCAGTTGTTTGTTATCAATTCTCGGTATGTAATCCATAGAGAAAGAAAGGAGGAGCAGGATGGCTGAGATGCAGATGAAGCTTACACCAATTGCAAAAAGAAAATGTCAAACAAGCTAATAACAAGCTTGCCAGCGACACACAGAGAGTTCGAGAGAGACAGAAGAGGTATGAACAAAATGCAGAAACTAGAGAAGACATTTAGAAGGCAGTTAAAGTAAACACGCATACGCCATGTGTGCAACAAAAGCATCGAAATGGGCTATAAAAGCGGGTTTAGGGTGGCGGTGAGGTGGTGGTAAGTCAGTAATCCATACAAAATAGTTGTACATGTGATGCATATTTCATGTGATATGACCGGGGCTCAAGGCAAAAGCACTGACTATACTAACTGTCTGGTCATGTCTGGCCATTATATATTCATGTTTTCAACCCGGTTTCGCCGCTCGATAACACTAACGCCCACAAATTGAATATGCTTGAGGGGCGAGGGGAGGTAGGCATTGGGGTTGAGCGGAGCTAACTATTTAATATGAATAATAAGTAATAAATGCATGTGCTAACAATAACAATAACATGACGTGATGACTTCATAATGCTGTTGATACTTAAAACTAATGCGATTTTATCTCTTTGTTGCATTCCGAAGGGAATTTTGTTTCTTAAATGTTTCATAAATTGTTCATTTGTGCACACAGACAGCACAGACAAACAGACAGTTGCAGCAACTGAGAAAGAAGCTGTTAAAGCGAAACACTTTGGCTACATTTATTAAATCCATTACATGTACTAAGTATGTTGGTATTTCTAAATCAGCCGGCAGCACAGCAAAGGGATCGGAAAACGGGAAACGGGGAACGTGGCACATCTCTCAGTGGACGTTTTGGAAATTCTGTTCCATCTGTCAATTGCCGTGCATTAGTATGTGTGTGTGTGTTGTGTGTAGTAATTGTCCCAATTCTCTGCACACTGTTGATAAATTAACATAATTGCGCAATTTTTCACAATATGACAGCTTCATAAATATTAAATTTTAATTAATTAAATGCCGTTAAGAGTGGCCCAGATTGCAACAGCTTCAAGTGTTTGCAGTCTTTCTGTGTGTGTGTGTATGTGCATTTAATGCTGGCAATTAGCGGCCGGTCAACAGATTCATAAATATATATCAAACAATTAATCAAAGTGCAACACGCCAAAAACCAGACAAATTCACAAAAGGACAACAAAAAATACACCAAACGGCGGCTTACATTACGCATCAAGGTAATGCAAATAAAAAAATATAAAGAAAGTGCATGACGTGTAGATACCCCCTACTAAAATCTTACCCTATAAATATGAGGTAAAATTGTTATTCCTTGTTTCTGTAAAATATATGACTATTGTTTTGCAATTTAATTAGCAGCTATAAAATCATCTTAAATTTGTATTTGGATATTCCCATATTTATTTTTGTGAGCAACAGGCTGAATATTAAATGCTTGGTGTAATTGAATAACTTGTAAGGCTTATAAGAAACTCTAGTCCAAGTCAAAATTCCCTTTCAAGAACTACATAGGTGTATATACAAATTAATTAAACAGCAATATGGTGTCGCGGGCATTACTTTGATTAAGTATCCTTTTTGCAGTGGAGACAAGCCGCAGGGCACAGATCACATCATACTTATATATATTCCTATTAATATATGTATATTTATCGTACATACTACGTCACATATCACGTATGTATGTGTGCATAATTATTGCGTTATTTTAATTTGTATTATGTCGTTCAATTTATTAATTTATGTGCATAACTTTGGGCAACACAAAACATGGGCTTTCAATGCGCACGATTGCATAATTAAACCATTAAATACATCTCAAATTTCCATATCTTCAATTTAATAACACGTGCCACATACGCCCCTACAGCCATACAACATTTCTATAGCCTTGTAACTTATGATGGCATGACGTCTCACTCTTATTTATACAAAAAATTAGTGTTCAGCATTAACAGACTAATGTATTTTTTTTGTTTGTGTGTGATGACAGCGAACGGGTTAGTTAATAGTGTACTACGACATGGATGAAATATCTAATTCTAATTCTTAATTTGAACTATGCATATTGGTCATTATTTTGTTAACTATTGTAAAACATGGTTTAAGAACTTTCAAAAAACAGAACAGAATCTAAAAAGTGTTTTCTCAAAACCTCTGAAGGACTTTCTTATGTTTGCCCTTAAATTGTTCATAGCATAGAAATGGGAGAGTGATTTCTTGGAAACGACTTTTATAATACTCGCGATATCTCAGAAACGGATGATCCGATCCGATCCGATCAATTAATCAATTCTTTTGTGGAACAAGTTTACGCAATTTGTGAAGCTGATCTTTTTTTTCTATCGATTTCGTCAATTTTGTCAAATGACAACTTTTATAGTCTTTTCTAAAAATATTCAAAAATTGAATATATTTTCATGTCGCTAAATTTTAAAGATTTTGTTTAAATCCTAACAAAAACTTTTAAGCATAACCTTTCAAAATGCAAAACGAGCATTTTTAAACTCATTTTATCCTTTTGCGTTTTCATATCCCACACATACACACAAGTTACTTAAGATAAGAAAAGACATCCGGCGCATCGAAAACGTTATTTTGCAGTGCCCATATGTATGTTTGAATATGTGAATGTATACACAATTTAAATTTTTTTTTGTTTATTTATAAAGTTAAATTATTTAATTTCATAAAGAATACAATTTCAGTGCGTTTAAAGAGATTTCAAACAAGTCCCTAGTTAGGCGTTAGTAAAATGCATATCGTATGGAATTTAATGCAAATATTTAGTTGACACAAGTCTAAACTAAACAAATTGAGTGAATAATTGAATGAGTAAACAAATGGGTTCAATTCAGTTGGCAATTGCGACTGTTGGAATTGATTATGTCATTTTCTCATAAGCATTGTGGCATAAGGCTAACAGTTGACAGTTGTTGAATTTTATATGTATTTAAATATTTAATATTTCAATTATGCAACCGCAAATGACAAATTTCAAACGACACTCACGCTCCCGCCCATACACAAACACAGGGTCATTGCGTTTAATGTGGAGCACACAAGTACACGTACACATGCACATACAAACACACACACAACAGCAACAATATACACTCTCACACAGTTCCCGACTCGGTCTACTTTTCTTTGGTTTGAGTGTTCCGAATTATGGTGGAGCCGCTAAAAAACTTGCCTTAAGTAGCAAACGTCAACGGTTATTCGAGGCGCTAAATAATTTTGAAAACACAATGTTTTAAATGACGTAGCATTTGTTGTAGCCACATTTGTGTGTAAAGTGCCGGTTTAATATGGACTTCATTACGTTAACGTAAATTTTAGCGAAACATGAAAAACGAATAAAATATTGTGCTTCGTTGCAGCGGCAGAAAAAATATAAATTTAAAATATTTAAGTATAAATACTTAAATGTTATAATATTAGCTTGCATCTAGTCTTAGTCCTAGTAATTGTCCACTTCAATCCACACACGACTTAGTAAAATGGAATAGACGAAATTCATTGATGTGGACAATGGCAAAAGTGTGGACTATAGTACTAGCCCATGTGGACTTATCGAAACACTATTTTTGGCCATAAAAAATTAAAAACAAAAAATAAAAACAATTAATAATAATATTTAATTGCACGCTGAACAACAACAGCAACCATAACATGATTTTAAGAAAATTTCAATGTTGAACCCATTTTGCTTATAAACGGCACAGTTACTAACGGTCAAAAGAAATGGCGTTGCAGCAACGTGTTCGTTATACTACTACTGCAGCTCTTTTGAATTCTTTTTTGTGGATATTAAACGAGTGCCAGACACCAGATTATATATGTATGTACATTTTTGAATAATTACCGCAAATGCAAAATGTTGTAACTGAGAAACCTGTAATTAAGTTGCAATTATTATAGTACTGAAGTTGTTGTTAATCATGGGATAATTATGTATTTAAACTTGATATTTGAATAGATTGCGTAATTACATTTACAAGCAAACCATGCCTCTTAAATGTGTCTCATATTGAAATCAACAATGTATTAAGTTTCGCTGTATTCAAATTTCAATACGCGCAATGTAATCATTTCAATGAGATGAGTCTGTGAACTATAATTACTGGTGTTGTTGTTTAAGACAAAATTTGCTTAAATTTATATTATAAATAGCCTGCAAATCGAACTGACCTTGTGTGTACACGTGTGTGACATTTGAGTGACGTTTAAAGTACAACCCAACTGCAGTGCCCCAGGTTGTGTCTGTGTATTGTGTGCAAGAAAGTGACCTGATTGACTAAGGCCTCGATGGCGGCATAGGCAAGCGGAAATAGGAGCCAAGCACACACACACACACACACACACACACACACACACACACACACACATAGAACTTGCCTCGCAGCCCGGACGCTCGGCAAAGTAGGCAACAAAGTTATGCATGCAAATATATACGAAAAAAAAATGTATAATAAAAAGAAAAACCATCAAAATACATGCAGAAAAAACGGGAGCTTAAAACTGATGACATTGCTCCCGTGCGAGTGTGTGTGTGTGTGTAAATTGTGTGGGCTTTTGTCGTCACGTTGTTTGCTGCAAGTTTCTGTAGCAGCAATTGCAGCAACGAAAATTTTTATGGCTCCGCACATTCACGTGTCGCATATTCATTTAAATTTAAATTTTAAGCAAATACACATGAGTGTGTAAGGACGTAAAAGCCGCAACGTTGCACTATCTCTCTCTCTCTCTTTCTATCTCTCTCTCTCTCTCTCTCTCTCTCTCTCTCTCTTTCTCTCTCGCTCTATATATATAAATATATATATATAGTGTTGCCGTGCTTCCAAAACGTGGCGCACATCATTTGAGTAACTTGCAAATGTTCATAATGTGCAACTCATTACTCGTATAATAATGTTTACACGCCGTTAGACACGCACTTACTAAAACACTCAACACGCACTCACACACACACATACAACAGCAACCAAAACATTTTGATGCTTTTTAAGTCTTCAACAGCCTTTTTGCCGCAACATTTTTAAATAGAACGAGAACGGTTAGTAAATAATATGCAATGCAGCCACATGCCGAGAAATTTAAATTATAATGTTTAATTCACATCAAATACATCTAATTAATTTGTAAAATCCAAGAAGTTGTGTACTTGATGCAAGTATGACACTTCCACTGCCAATTCGAAGCACGTTTTTTACTGCAGCTAATGTTAATCTCAAGCGAACCTCTGCCATTAAATGGCTTTTATAAAAAATAAAACACGAATAAAAGTTAACTATTCACATTAAATCCACTCTTAACAGCAAAATTAAAAAATTGGAGTTTTAAAAAAAGTATATATATTCTTGATCAGCATCAAAAGCCGAGTCTATATGGCCATGTCCGTCTGTCCGTTCGTCTGTCTGTCTGTATTAACGCGTAGATCTCAGAGACAACAAGAGCTAGAGACTTCAGATTTTGAATATAAGTTCTTCTATACCATGAGCAGAACAAGATTGTTTCAAATTATCGATAACTATTCTGTTTTCCGATATACACATGCAATCGATTATGAAAAATATTGAATTTGGAAAATGTAAAAATAGGGGGTGAAAAATTTATAACGATAGAACTTTTCTCAAAATTTTGTCCAAATCGGTTAAGAAACACCGGAGATATCGTAAAGTTAAGTCAGTTTTTAGTTTTGTTTTAATTGAACAGCATACTTTAAGGGCGCAAGGAGTAAAATATTAATTGCAACTGGGTTCAGGGTATCTTCTAGTCGGTCTCTCGCGACTAGAGCCTTCTTACTTGCTTTTTTTTCACTTCAAAGCAAAATGCAAAAGTTCGAAAACCCAAAAATAGCAATCAGAGTGCAACAGACAATATGAATACGCAAATGTAGGTATATATATATATATATAAATGATTGTATGCAGAATGTTGGAAGTGTAAAGCGTAATAACTAATTATTCGGCATGGCAGCATCAGTGCGTATGAGCGTTGCGCGTATTGCGTATCGTACTCAACGCACTGGGGCGTAATGGGAATTTCTTTGAACTAAAATGTGTGGTTTCGGCGAAATGTTGGAAAGTGCATGCAAAGTTGCAACAATTGCTACAGTTTTGCGTTCGTGTGCTTGTGTGGCAGTTGAAGTTAAAACAATCGACAGCGACACACATAAAAGCTTTTAAATCTTAATAAATCTTGCATACAATTTCAAAATGTAGAATCAGAAACAGCAGCAGCCGCAGCCGCAGACCAAGTTGAAATTTCATTTCGCGGGGCGTGACCGAGTGAGAATGATATGGAATAGATTGTGGCAAACAGCTGTGTGGCAGGGGCAAAAAGGCACTTGGTGGTTGTCTGCTGCTCCTGATGCTGTTGCTAGTATCGCTCCCATAGCATTTTTGTCAGCTGGAGCCCAAATAAGTTGGCGTGCCACAAGTCAATGGCAATGGCAACGCTCACCTGAAACTGGCATAGAGAAAGAGTGTGTGTTTTTCCCCCTTCTATTTGTCTAAAATATTTTTCCTCAATTTTGCTCATAAGTTGCTAAAATATTCAATATAGTAGTATATTTTTGAAGTTCTCCATGCTAAAATTTATTTTATTTTATGTGTGTGTAAAGAGACGGGTAAGTATTTCATATCCTTCAGCATATAACTAACAACTTGTCTTATGGCTCATATTTTGTTTGGTGGCTGTGCTTAGATTTATGTTGAGCAGCTAACAGAATTTAATATCTATATATATTAAATTTTCATGTCATGCAGTTCGTAATAATACTCCTCCAAAACAGCTTGACCTTTTCTAATGAAAATTTTTATTTTTAAAGTATGAGAATCGGCTACTATCTATTGTTTAAACCCCTAAGTGATAAGCGTTGTCTGCTACAAAATTTTTAGATTTTTCCTTTTTACTTGACACTTATAAAAGAAGAAAAACAAATGGCGAGCACTTTGATTTTTAGTGGGAATACTTTTGTGAAATAAATTATGATTTTTAAATACAATTTTTAAAAGTTTTTTTCATCGAATTGAACTAAATAATAAATTCTCCAAGTAATTTATACGTAAGTATTGGGTTGTAAAAGCAGTGTAAATTTATCCCCCATGCTAAATATACGAAATAAGGCCAACGAACTCAACAAAAGATTCGACTCAGTGCCAAAAGCAGCTTGTTTGTGCATTGACGAGCAGATGTGCAGTACTAAAATGCTACATCACCTTAGAAGGGCATGCCCAATAAACCTCATAACTGGGGAATACAATTATTCGTGCTATGCGATTCATTTGGTTTTGCTTACAAGTTTGAAATATATAATGGTACTGGTGATAACATAAATCTTCCTGGCACACCGGACCTTGGTGCAACAGCAAACAACTTTTTACACCACATTGTCTATTTCGATAAATTTTATTCGTCAATTCCACTATTAGTTTATCTGCGTGCAAGAGGAATTCACAGTTTAGGCACGGTCCGAGCAAACAGAATACCAAATTGAAAGCTTCCTTTGGATAATGCAATCAAAACACTAAGAACGAGGCTTTTCAGTAGAGTTCCAGGGATCTGCTTTTGGCATTGGTATAAGCAACGTCTTGTGGAAGAGTACTTAGTGTGTGCGGTTGGTTTTATCATTCGTTGGCGTTGCACCGTTTGCAAGATCATCTTCTCTTGATTTACCCAAAGCAAAGGCGCCATGTTATGACTGAAAGGCCAAAAATATATTGAAATTGATTGTCCACAAATAATTCGCGAGTACAATAGCCATAAGGGTGGCGTAGACCTTATGGATGGTCTTATGAGTCGGTACCATATTCGTACAAAAACCCAAGATGCGATGACACCTCGTTTTACCATTTCATTGATATGGCCGCTACCAACGCCTACGATTTGTATCGTCGTATACACGCAGAAAAAAGGAACGATTCTAAAGTGGGTCAAAGAGCGAAACATCCAGTTGATGACGTTCGGTATGATAATATTGTCCACTTTCCAATGTGGCTATCGAAAGAAGGTGGTAAAAAGTGGTGCAAATTATGCAAAAACTCTCAAACGCAATGTCTTTGCTCAAAATGCAAAATCCATTTGCTGCTCTAACGCCAAGAATTGTTTTTCGGACTATCACCAACATTAAAATTCTCTCAAACATTTTTTTTTCAGTTCATAATTAAATAAATTACAATAAAAATAAAACTGACACATGTGAATTTTTTAGGGCTTAACCGGCAACAGTACCTTGAGGCACTGCTCACCTTTTTAAAAGGCGGAATTGCGTCAAGAACAATTAGACGAAACACGAGCTGATCGCAATGAAGACATGAGTTTGGAAAACGATAATCACACCTGCAGACCCAATCACCCCCAACGCCAACAGGCACATCGAGCATTTCTAGTCAAATCTATCCCGCGTCTAGCATTTCAGTATGAGACCGATATTGAATATTATGCTCATTAAAAAGTGGTAATTGGTGCTTTGGACAAAGATTCCGGATGCGCACTAGTCAATCGGGTGCATGCACGTTTTGGCATTAATTTTGTGTACAACTTATCGAGATAAAAAATTGAACTTAAAAAAATAATTGGCTCAAAGGCGGAACAAAGTTCGCCGGTCCTTTAAGTATATACATAAATGATGGCATCTTTTTATTTTTAATGAGGTGCGATCGAGCAGTTAGGGAGAAGACACTTAAAAAAAGTGAAGAAAGTGAGAGCGAAAAGTGTGGGACAGGACAAACGTGATTGAAAGCAGTGGATAGTAAAGTTTTTTTTTTTATTTACACAAAATCATATAATTTACTAATAGCTTTCTAAATAAAAAAAAACTTGTAGAGAATCAAACATTATTATTGTTCGCATTAGATTACGATTTTGGTTTTATTAGACCATAACAATTCAAGTTCTTCTTAAGCCTTAATAAACGCATTTTTAACTGCTTTCGGTGCTTCTTCAAAATGTAAATCGACTCATTTGGCTAACGGCTTAGCAGTAAGGTTTTAGTACGAAACGAATAGCAGTTACTTGCAATTATTTTGAACTTATATAGCGTTAAATAAATTCAATGTATGACACTTTAAATCGCTCTCGCAGAGGTATTTAGTTTTGAGAGAATCCTTCTCGATGGCTGTTGCTAACTTTGTAGTATTGCCATAAAAAAAGGGAGCAAAAATTGTAACGCAGGCAGTTTGTAATGTTTTTCGTGACTTAGGTTCTACTCAATTCTCTCTCTTCCCATCTCGCTCTTCACTGTGTGAATCTGACTTAGAAAGTTGCTGATGCTGTTTTTGTTTTACAATGCTTTCAGTATAGAAAGGGGCAACCCACAGAGAGATACACGTACATAGTCTGTGCTTTAACGTGTATAAATTTTGCACAACTAACTGCTTCACATTTTGCATAAGTGATGAGATCGATTTCCGGTGGCGGTGCGTGATGATGACGAAAACGAAAAAGAGGACGACAATGTGTACGAAGAATAACCTGTAGCAATGGCACCAGTAAGGGCAAGAGGGACAACAAGGGCAGCTTGACACGCGTCACAGCAGCAGCAGCGAAAAATCTTTGGGGTTCAACACAAGTTGCCAAATATTGTCAACATTTATTGCTTATGACAGAGCATTGCCATCTATATCGTGTGTTTGCTACCGTCAAGGTGTTTGTGTGTTGGTGTGTTTGTGTGCGTGCATTGAAGCGCGTCGCAACTTGCACCTTGAAGCTGAACCAAATAAACCAAAAGTGCCATAAAATGTTTGCAAACAGTTTTTGCAAGCAGAGTTTTTGGCGCTTGGCTTTTGGTTCCAGCAGTCAATTGCTTGCCACAACGCCGCAAGCCACCGCATGGCCATTCATCCGTGGAAAAGAAAAAAATGTTATCCTCACACCTTTGCTGCATGTTGTTTTGTTGCTTATTTACGTTCGTTTTGCCCATTTTTATACACACCATTTATTTGGGTTTCTTGTTCCCTTTTTGTTTTTCGTCTTCTTGTTTTCCTTATTTATGTTTAGCTATAGCACCAATAGCCGTTTTTCTTCATTATACGCTTGCACTGAGTATTATAGCTCTTGAAAAAGGTGTAAAGACAAAGTTAGGTTACATACTTGTCTGTACATATACATACATAGGTACATATGTCTCGGGCAGAGTTCAATTGATGTTGTCTACAAATAAAACTGATGCATAAGGTCGGTACAGAAAAATGTTGTTCACTTTATACACACACATACATACATATCTTGTCAAATCAAGATTATATTTCATTATATTTATTTTTCAGTTCCTTTTAGCTTAAGTCATTTTAACAATTAAGTGAAAGCCATGAAGATAGACTGTTTTGAAATACAAACTCTTGTACTTTAAAGGGCAAATCAAGATTATTTCAAAATCATTTTTTTTCTAAGTCGAGCTCTCACGACAAGAGCTGTATTACTAACTTTCGTATAAGCTAAAGAACGTTTAGAATTCGTTTCTGTTATTATATTTTAATAAATTATGGTTCTCATTTTGTCGAATTTTTTCTATTATATTATCCTGAAATCTTTTTTGAAAATTCGTATTCTAAATTCAACTGGAATTAAAAAAAATATATGTGTATTTTTAATTGCTGAGAATATATTTTAAGGTTCGCCGTAGCTCATGCAAGGATATGATTAATTTTGATGTTGTTTATAAATGTGCTCAACAATTTAAAGATAAGTTTCAGGTTTTTTTTTTATTTGGTTTAGGTGAAGCCTAAAGCTCTACAAAAAAATAATTATTTAAAATTTGGTTAAAGAACATTTTATGACTTGCATCAAGTTGCAAGCAACGGAAATACATTGTCACTTGAAGTTATTCTGATTTTGTAGTCTTGAGAATGTTATTTTGTTTAATTGTTCAATTTGCGAGTGAAAAGAAGCAACAAAAAAAAAAAAAAAAAAATGGGTTGGTTAGACATGTGCTTAGGACCTTTTCTGATGATCATTTTGAACTTTGCATGAACAAAAAACAGCAACAAGAACAACATTAATAACTTTTTGTTTGGTAGGCAATGTTGAAAGTTGAGGTAGTTGAAGTGGAGAGCCAGCCGGGCGGTTTCGTTGTTATGGGCTGGAGATGAACACATGACACATAAAAACTGACATGAAACTGCCCTTAACGACCGCATAAATCTTTAAATGGCCTGCAAACCAGAGAGGGCAAGAGAGGAAAGGAGAGGGAGAACTTCAGATGGGGCTTCTTCTGGCTGTTGTTGTTGTTGTAGTACATAGCTGAGGGCGGCTTTAATTTTTATTGTGCACACATTGCAACTAAGAGTGTTTGTATGTGTGTTGTGTTTATAAGTGTGTGCTCTGTTGATGTGCACTTTTCTATGCTTGTGTGTGTGCCATGTTTGTGTGTGTTGTTTTCGCTTTGTGGCAGTCAGCACTTTTTGTGCTGTGATTATTTTGTAGCATACTTTTTGGCATGCCATTAATTTAATATGCTGCAGCCAAAGCAAAAGATAGAGAGAGGCAGCAAACGAAGTACATACACTTATTTCTTGTGTTTGTGTGAGTTTAATTGCGCGTACAGCACTTAAGCCATTTGACTGGCAAGTACGCACGTGTGTTTGAAACTCTGTGTGTATATGTGTCACTTTAAATGCTTATTTAATTGTGTTAAGTGTCATTTACACATTAGTTCTGAGTCTCTCTCTCTCTCTCTTACACACACACACACACACACACACACACATACACAATCATGCATGAAAGCTTTTGCTTTGCGCTGAAAACTGCAAAACTTTTAGCTAACATTTTAATTAATGTTAGGCTGCCACGCCCCCACACACACACACACACACACTTCTTTAATACATATGCGCTTAAGCGACGCAGTTTTTTAATATAAGTTGCAGTGCGAAATCTGCGAATTCTTCATGACGGGCAGATAAACACGTGTGTCGAGTTCCAGTTACGAGCTTGTCAGGCATTCGAGCTGAATTTGGGCGTGTATGGCACTCACTCACTCATACAAAAAAGTCCTTTATTTGGCTTGGCTGTTATTTTTTCAGGCCTTATATCTACTATTACTACATACATATGCACATGTGAAGCGACGATTACTTAAGTTAGTATGAATGCGAATTCAGAAATCATCCACATTTATTTAATAAACATTAAGAATACATTTGTCGTAGTGGTAGTTTCGTTTAACATGTGATTTTTTCTTTTCACATATCGCTTACATCAAAGATATGCAGTGACTGCTACGTTTATTTTACTACTATTTCTTTTAACGTTAGTTATTATTATTCTTATTTTGACTGTGCTTCTTTTAAATTTAAATTTATTATCGCATCGAGAATATTATTATTTTTAGCTGACGAAAGCACAGTGGCAAAGTCTCCACAGGGATATATTATATGGGAATAGAAAATAAGTTTCTTTGGGGTTTTCATACCGAATGATTCTTTTTTTTTTTGCACTGATCCATTCAACAGAAACATTTTTGAAGTGTGTCGAGGATTTTGGTTTTTGGTTTGCTTTTTAAATCAGCACTTGAAGAAGATCCATGGCGACATTCAATTACTGAATAAAATTACACTTTTTTTAAAAAATATATATGTTTCTAAACGAATTGGTGCATACACAAGTAAGTGAATTATGTGATCTTGATGTTCATTAGAAAACCATAGTTTATAAATCACAATTAATGATTCATTTTTTGCTAATCTTTACGTATAAATTGTATTATGTCTTTTGTGCATTAAAATAAATTGCTGTATTGTTTGCAATGGTTTGTAGCATTCTGGTTAAATGCTAAAAGTTTAATTTATTTTGATAATAAATTTCAATTAAATACTGAACTGCGCACAGACATAAACAGCTATGGAAATAATAATAGCACTACCAGGCAAGTTTTGCATATAGACCAAAAAACAAATATTATGTTTTGCAATTTTTTCGCGTGAGCATTTTTTGTTTATAATGCTTTTTCAACTTTACGGTGCATTTAACGAGCAATAAACATAAAATGTTGGCCTATTCACCCCCCCAATGATTAAAATAATTGTAAATAAATGTAAAATAAAATTTAGATTTGGATTTTAACAAAGATTAAACAAGATTCACACAATAGTAAAAATGAAAGCTTGCACTAACGAATCAATAAAAACGTATCGTGTTTGTTAAGAGGAAGCTCTAAGCTTTGATCTGTATGCTAAAGCTGCTTGGTGGTTCAAATATTATTTTCGTAGCTGTACATAATATGCACACACGCTGGCAAATGTTTAATGATTAGCAGCAGCAAATTTGTTGCTTTTACAGGTGGTGCGAGGTGTAGGGGGGCGGTGGCGTTACGCTTTCAATTTAAAATAACAAATAGTTTAAGCGCTTTCTGACTGGGCCGTCTAATTTGTAGCACACATAAATTAAAACGGCAAGCTAATAAATAACGGCTCATTAAGCTCACACACACACACACACACACACACACACACACAGCAAGAAGTAGCAAAGCATAGCAACATTAGAGCAGAGTGTGTTTGTGTGTGAGAGCGAGAGAGAGTGCAAGAAATTAAGACAGTGTGTTTGTTGTTGACGAAATTTAAATTAAAGCAAGGGCGGTCGGTATTATCAGGCAGCTTTATACATATGTAGATGAGGGGTATCGGTCTCGGGGACTCTTATGAAATGAACAGCTATATGCAAAATGTGATAGGCGTGGCACAGTTTAAAAGCCGGGCTTTGTTCAGTGTTTGCCAGTGTTGACAAACGCATTAAAACCGTAAATTTGACCGCTAATTATAAATCCAGAGCGCGTGTTGTTAAGCTAAATGTATGTGTGTGTGAGTGTTGGTGTGTAAACTTTGCATTAATTAGCAATCAAAATGCATAAATTAGTAAAGCAATCAATTTAAAATGCAGCGCTAATAAATTTTAGAGTCGCTTTTGCCCCTTTTCACAAGTATGTGTGGGTGTGTGTTTGTGTGTGGTTATAGGGTAAACAACACTTGTTATTTGCAACCTCGGGCACTTTTTTGTTTTTGTTTTAACCTGTTACCCACCCTTTCCACCCCCCTTTTAGGCGCAAACAAATTTAACAAAACAAACAAGAGCACGTGAAGTACAATTTAAATTGGGGAGTACTTTAAACAATAATTGGTTTGTGCAAAAACTAAATGATGTTAAATGAATTATGTATATTATTTTAATTTTGTTAGCATTTTCATCAAATAAAATGATGTCTGTACAAAACAAACTTATTTTTGTAAAGCCTATTTACTAACATTTACTTGGCTCAATTGATTTTGTTTCGATTTAAATTTGATACATTCTGAATTTTATTATTATCAATTAATAAGTGATTTTCATATGAGAAATTTGTATGATAGAATAGTACTACATATTAACAGTTAAAGACATCAAATGAATATATATATAAAATGTTTGCTGTTTAGTGTTTATATCTCAAATCAATAACTTCTTACTATAGCTTGTCTACATATAATTAACTATTCAATTTGGCCAGCTTTTCCAAGAGTCAACTGGCGTTTCAAGCCTCCAAGCATTAAGCTAATGCAAAATGCATTCAGTCAAGATACTAAACTATATACATATATGCATATATGCCCTAACAATTTGACTCTCTGTGTTCATGTTTGCTTGTGTGCGTTGGGTAATCATAATTACCGGTTGACATATGCTGATAAGCATGAATGTGATTGTGTGCGTGTGTGCTATGCATCAGAGATCAGTGCGTATGTATGTATGGTATATAAGAGATGTGTATGTGCGTGTATTTGCCTCTTTGGCGTCATACGCATACATAAATTATAATTAATTGAGTGCAATTAAACGAGCCCCGCAACTTTGGCTAAACAAGTCAAACGGTGTGAAATAGTTTGTAATATGCTCTAATGAATCTTGCCTACGTTGACGACATTGTTAATAATATGCACCGACAGCAACCAAAATATGTTATAATTGTTGATCGATCAATTAGCTATAGCAGGGCATTGCGATGTAACCAGTTTTTCAAACTATTTAAACGTTGTTGTTATTATGTTGTTGGAATGTTTAACGATAATCGTTGAATTTTCGTTTGGCTTTAAACTATTTATACCTTTAACCTCTTCACCGGCAATTTCTATTCATTTAGTCTGAACTTTGTGTTAGCTTAAAACTTGTTTTTTATTCTCTTTTGTTTTCTTATTGGCTAATTGATTTTATTTAAATCGCAATCAAGATTAATATCAGAAATATGTCTTTCTATATCGCGCATTGTGAACAACAATGTTGAACATTATTTCAATTATAATTTTGTGATTGCGTATACGCCAGGTTGTATGGCTGGCAGAGTAGTAGTATTCTCGTATTAGCGTTGAGTACAAGTCCTGTCGTCCTGAAGCACTCGGAACTGCTTTTGCTTTAGTGAGAATGAGAACTTTGTCACGTTCATAATTGCATAATGTATTATGCAGATTTGGCATAACAAGTTTCGCACTGCAGGGAGTCGAAATCTGGCGATAGACGTCTTTGGCTTTTGCCTTGCATTGAATTTGCTGGCCGAGTGTGCGGCACATGGAGGTTGACATTGCTGGGCAAACAGCTCGCTGGCAAAACAAAGGCCAAAAGTGTAAAAGAACTATGCTAATAGCTTGGCTGCCAGAGTTGTTTGGCCCTTGAATAAATGGTCTGGCCCCATGCCTTGGTCCTTTCTACCTTTTTTCTCTTTTCTAGTCTGGGGCACAACAATGTTTAAGTTTATTTATATATAGATATATAGTATATATATGAATACGTATGTATATCAATTGCATCTGTGGGACCTCGGGTTTACTTAAGTGCGAGCTGTGCTGAGTCGTTGGGTTAACTTGTTGGGTTCAACTTTATGGCTTTCTTCACATTGAATGCGTTGCAATTAGCGATGATTTCTTATACAGTTATACAGCTGCAGCTGCTTAACAACACTAGTAATCTATGATCAAATAAAAGAGCGCGAATTCAACATGAGCTCTAACTTATTAAGTTTAATGCTTATCATTACATATAGAAAACGTTTTGTTATTTGAGTTGTTAACTTTAAAGTTGAATGAAGTATGTGTGAAGGTGTTACGTTGTTTGAATTTGATACATTATGTCAGTTAATTTAACGAACTAATAACTGATTGTTGAAAGTTAACTTGATATTTAGAATATGCGTTATGCATTTGGTAAAGTGTTAAATAATAAAGCTAAGCTATTATCTGGCTAACGTAATATACAGAATAATCATTACTTACTGTTAAGCAGTATTCAAAGAACTTGAAACATCTCGTTAACAAACACTTAAAGTACTTGCTTCGTTACGTTATTGACCTTAAACAGCTTTGCGTTACGCAATTTTGCTTTTTGTCGTTTAGTTTTGAAGGTTTTTGTTTTGTTGTTTTTTTGGCTTATTCAATTGATATCGCGCACACAACTCGTTTGCAGCCATTAGAAAACCCTGGGAGCTACAATCCGTGGGAAAGTGGTTGGTTGAAGGTTGAAAGGAAAGCAAAGAAAACAAAAATAAAAACATGGCAACAGCAAAAACAGATTCGTGCAATTTGCATATTTTCAATGCTTCTGCGGTTGCCGCCGTTGTCGTTTGCTGCAATGCACGACACTTTGAGTGTCGTTTGCCAACACTGAATGGGCAAAAAGAAGCAGCAGCAGCAGCAGCAACATCAGCTAAATGCAGACAAAGGCGAAGAAGGAAAATAAGTCTTGCATATGCAAAAGCTGCGGCTAAAGCCGCCGCCCACAATGCATCTTTGTTTTATTAAGTACTTCTCTTAGTACTACTACTATTATTATTATTATTATAATTTTTATTTCTCCTTTGCTGTTGTTGTGTGCCAACGACAACGTTGCCAAGAAGCAAACTTTGTGTTTAAATATGTGTAGGCGGTAGATAGTTTTTTGTCTTTATTTTTTTTTTTTTTTTGTGGATGCCATTAATAAAAGGCGTTTTTGGTTGAGATTGCTATGTGACAAGCATTTTTAACATATAAATATATATATATTTTTTGCAATGATTGGGATGCATACAACATTAGATTTCTTTAAAGGTTTATTTTTCTTATTAATAAAAAACTCTTTTGTGCATAATGCTAACAAAGTGAATAACTTGCCATTTCGAATTTTAGTTAAGTTGAGCAACACTTCTACTTCTTTGGTTCTTTTTAAAAATGAAGTGTTCTTGTTGCTTTTTATTTATTCTTTTCTTTGTATTTTATTATTTTTATATTTTATTTTTTTGCCTGAAACGCGGCTTTTGTTGCCAAGCAGCAGCCCAAAAGTGAACATACAAAAGACAAAGTAGCACAAATTTCCATTCAGTCACAGCAGGCGTATGATCAGAAAGAGTCAGGAGTGACGGGGGGAGGGGTGTGTGGCGTAGGAGTGGAATGGTGTGTTGTCGTGTCTTAGAGACGATGTGCATGCCAGCAGGCAGTAAAGCAAAAGGCGCCAAAATGAAAAGCTTTTATGCCGAAATGCGACCATGCCCCTCCTTTCCCCACCTCCACCCATTCGATAAAATACACACACACACACACACTCACCACAACATCTTCCCCCAAACACAGCTTGGACCCAGACTCGTCGCGAGGAAATGCCAAGAACAAAAGAATCAACGCTTAACACAAATTTTTTTTGTATTTTTGTATTTTTTATTTCATTTTTTTTTTTTTTTTCGGTTCAAGTGGATTGCGGCTCTCACACAAACACACACTTATAACTACCAAAAGGGGGGGACAAGGAGGGCTTACATACATATACAAGTCTGCAAGGCTCGAGTAAGCTCCAACATCGTCTGCTTCACATGTAGGACAAGTCGCAGGCGTAGTCCTCCGCCCTAGTATCCAGCCTAGTGCTGCTGCTGCTGCTGCTGCTGTTGTTGATAGAATTTATTTAGTTATGCACACCTTCATTTTTAAGGCCTTTTACGTGCTACACGAACACATTCTTAAGTGTCCGAGTCGTCTGTGTGTGTGTGTGTGTCTATGTGTGCCACAAAGTTTTTGGTGTCACGGCTTCGCATGAAATTATTACAACATGGCCCACATCACAAGTGTGAGCTAGTGCGGCGGTTTATTGACCTTTGTGAAGACAAATCGTGATTTTTATTGGTGTACTGCTATATTAATGTCTAGGTTGATTTTATCAAGTTAATAAGTCAAAGGTTTTGCGGTCAACAGTCAAAAAGTTTATTGCTTGGGTTCATGTGTGTCGTCTATGGACGTTTTTGACAAAATGAGACATTCAAAGCGCTTTTCTCTTAAAAGTTGGGTATGAAAATTATTTGTTTGTTAAGATATCCTTACCAAGCTCAGAAATAAAGCGTGTTTTCATGCTTTTATCTTTTGTGCAAAAAATCATTATCATTGTAATGAACATTGTGTTGCATACTTCTGGGATGTCACCATGCATGATTTGTTCCTGGACCGCTGCTTTCCCTGTTTCACTCTTAGGCCACAGAATAGAGCCACTGCGATAGCTCATTAAAAGAAGGAGCACCTTGCCGCTGAGTTGCAAAAGGACTGTGTATGCTCAATGTGTTGTCCCAATATGGCTTTATGGAATACAGATTTGGCGGATCGCAGCCACATCAAATTGAAAACTTACAAAGGTGCTGCAGAATCGGGTACTACGAAAGATAACATACTTTTCCTTTCACGCCAAAAAGACCTCGTTCTGCATACGATTGGACATCAATAAAACTGTTAATACCTAATAGTCCTCATACTGCGCTAAGGGGTTTTCCATAAACTTTTATTTAGGGGCCAACAAATACGAATTGTCTTGTGGAAAAAGTTCGACTAGAAGAAATCCTAAGTCCAGGTCTTTGTCTTACTAAAAAATGCTGGTAGAATTTTAATATAAATTCGTGTTTATATTCAAAGTTATTTCTGTCAACTTTGGTGTATGTGATAAATAGATTCTTCTTCCATGTTTCTAAATCTTTATGAAATTTCTAAGTCAGGGTACATGCATCCCCAATCCTAATCATGTGCCTTACAAATAACAATTCTGTTGAACATTCAATGTCAATTTATTTGGAAAGCCTTGAGTGTACTCGATTAATTAAAAAGCACTTGATCTGTATTATAATTCTATATTGAATTGTAAATAAATTTTTTTTGGCATCCATAAAATTTGAAACCAACACGATAATAAGGACATAGAACGGCAATGCTGTAAGGCAAAGGAAAAAGAATAAAGAGCAACTGGAACACAAGTTCCAGCTCACAAAACAGAAGAATCCGTATAAAAAGATCAAGTCTTTCGTTACTTCAGTTAAGCTGCTTGAACTTTCTGCAATTGAAAACGCTTTTAAGTGCGAATTGGGAATGTGTGGTCAAGAATCTATCAACAGAAGCAATGCGTTTAAATTGACACTTACTTGTGGCACGCGGCAATGGGTTTGAGGCGTGAGGTAAGACGGCAAGAATGTGTTGTCCGTCAGATGTAATTAAGCAATTGCCAAGTGGCCGAAATGCGCACTTAATTATGGGGCAAGATGAGTGCATTGCATGACATACAGGAATCCAAATGGCCCATATATATGTATATGTATGTTGTGCAGCTAAGGGGCAGAGAAAACTACGTAAAGAGATACACAGAGAGGGTGGATTGTCTGGATGTCCGGATGTCTGGGTGGTGGTAGTCTCAAGGCTGTCTCAGTAAATTGGCTTTTAAGTTGACTTTTAGGAGTTGCACACATATTTTAGCCTATTTGTGTTTAAGTAGTGCTGCATTCTTGTCTGTGTGGGCTTGGCCCAGCACAAACTAAAACAAAAAACACTTTGCATTTTCGTAATTGCTAAAAATGTATGTGTTGTGTTTTTGCGGTTTCGGTCAAAGCAACTGTTAAAGGTGCTGGCTGTAGCAGGGGGATAGAGTGGCAATTTAAGGAACTTAATGTTGAGTTGGTATTCTATGTGGGTTGTTTGTAGGTTAATCTCTGTGGCATTTGCGGTTGACAGCTGTTGTTGCTTTCGCCTTGGCTAAGGGCTTAAACTCGGATTTCTACTATTTAATTATCACCATTAATAAGCTTTATTTTTCGCACCATATGTTTAATCTGACATATGCAGATTCATTGGGCTTGTAAAGGCGGTGAAAAAGTTTAATTCAATAACTCATATCAATATCATAATTGGCTTATTAACTTACTGTGTGGCTAGCTCAATTATATTCGGTATGCATATATAACCTTAAAATGTTCAACTTAAATAAATACATAGCCAACAAAAAGAAACTCATTTAGATAAAAATTTTTGGGAATTGATATTTAGGCAAATTGCATTTAAGATTTATAGGTTTTGACATTTTTTTTTTCCTCATGACATTACGCCCATTTTTATGTTAAACAAACACAAATCAAGCCACGTGCAATCATTCAGATGAACAGCAGTAACAACAAAAAACAAAAACTTTTATCTGATTTGTCCAAAAAGTTTTGCATCAACCCTCTTTCTTTTTTTTGTATTTTGTGGGCTTAACCCAAAAACAGTTGCAAAATGTGTGTGTGCTTTTCTTTTTCAAGAAAGACACGCCATAAATAAATAAACAGCTCGACATTGTGACGTCACAAGACTTAACACGAACATAAGTTGTTAGTTTTCACTTTTACAAAGCTTCTAAAAGTCACACACATTCACACAAAGAAGTTCTCAACTAGCTTAAGCAACCTTGATGAATGTATATCATCGATCATCCTTGAAAATTTGTTAATCAAGCTGTATTAAGAATCAGGGACACAAAACAAAACCTTTTAATGGAGCTCGCAGCTTAGCAACATGACAACAACAGCTTCCACGTAAAAATTGACACATAGTTATGGCTGTAGGTCATGCTCATTTAAGGGAATGAATTGCAGGAATTGAACTTCCTGCCAATAATTAGCCAATTTTGTCAACTGGTGTGTAAAAAGAACGAGCAACATTAAGTGCATTAGTTGGTTTTGTGGGGTATCAACCAAGGGTTGATCGGATTGTAAACGTGGAACTAATGTTCATAGCGAAGCACTTCATTAATACAATTTCCGTTTCCGTTTCAAGTCAATGGACAGTGCTGCGGGAGTGGGGGTGATTAACACTTCACAGCCAGATAAGACGCTGCAACTAATAATCGCTATAATAAGCGATGGCAGCGATACTGTGGTTGCCATAGATATATGTATGTCGACAATATTGTCACGTTTTCTAGCTCACTTTCACTTTAACTCTCTCTCTCTCTTTCTCGCTGTCTCTGTGTTTCTTCATTTCCATTAATTAATTTTTGTTTCTATAGCTTTCAATTTTGTTGCTAATTGCTTCATGCATTCAGCTTGAAATGCTAGAAAATGTTTCGTACCATGTTATCGATTTTTTATCTCAAGTACTTGCCTTTAAAATATAGTAACAGTTAGTTGCTAAGGCAATATCTGTTTAATAGCCAAAAAGGTTTTATCATACAAACATTTTTTTAATTATTATTTTGAGCTTATCAGCCATGAAAACTAAAGAACGAAACTATTACCGTTTATATTCACCGAACGGCGATCATAAAAATTTGTTCACAAAACATGGCCAGCGTTCATAGATTAAGGAAAAGCGTAATTGATTATCTCTCCTTAAAAATAAATATAATAAAAACTTAGTGTTGAGCTTAGTTTAGCTTAGATCGCATGCTGTTCCATTAGGTAGCTAGTAAATGTGGCTAACCCCACTCACTAGCTTTCAACTTGATAAGAGTCGTAAAAACGAATGGACAGCTACCGTTCAAGGCAATAAAACAGTTAACCAATTTGTTTGGCACGTCCAAAATGCCACACGAAGAAGTCTGCCATATACAGTTCGAGATAAAGTGAGAGAGAGAGAAAGTTAGTGGCAAATGCAGTCAAGTGCATCATATCATAAATTTGCGCAGCTAGTGCCAATTTATAGCAAAAACTTAAAACCACTAAACTGGTAAAATCCAAATGTTTATAAAAGCAACTGAAACTGAAACCAACGCTCTAGAGCATATAGAAAAGGTGGTGGGGGGAAGGGGAAAAGCTACATTTAGGAATGCACAACAACAACAACAAGAACAAGAAACTAAAAAAAAAATGCTTCGCCGGAAATACGTGCTTAGCGTGCTAACGCACAAAACAACAACTAAGACAGAACGATAGGCAGATAGGCGCAGAGGCAGAGTCAGTGCTTCAGTGCAAGCACTCACACACACATATATACACACACACACATGCATATAAAGCGCTTAACAATGCCACTTCCGTTTTTGGCATGCGGTTTACCCCGCTCGGTTGCCGGCCTCATCGTTAGACATCAGTCGTTGGTCATTGTCGTTTGCTTTTGTTGTTGCTGTTATAACTCTTGTTTACGGTTTTTCACACACACACACACTTGGCAACATATTCAAGCTATGTGCGCCACCAACAACGCCTGGCAAAATGTCAGCTTAACTTAGTTCAGTTCAAAATTCATGCAGGGTGTTAAACGTGAAGATCAGCAAAAAAAAAAAATTACTCGAAAAATAAATGTAAATTATTGCACAAATTGTGAAATTTTTGATGGCCCAACAATTTTAATTGTGATTATGCTTCTTCATTGGTCTCAACAGGGTGCTTTTTTATTGAGCACACTCACTTAATTCCTTTTGCTTGTTACCTTGGCCGTCAAGTTGGCATTCTTGTTTGGAAAGTGTTGTTTGTTGTCTCGTCCCTCATAAAAGGTCAGGTCTTGCTTAGGCTCTAAATGTCAAAATGAAATTATTTCAGTAACATAAGTAATTGAGCTTAAATGACAGCAGCTGCTGCTTGCTCATTCTCAGACTTCATTTGTCCATCGTTCATCCTCAGGCTCATCCTCATGCTAAGCCACATTCTTAGACACATTCTGTTTTGGCATTTACGATACTTAATTTGAACACTTGAACATTTCGTCTACCACCATCTGCTACCAGTTCCTATATCTCTATCTCTCTCTGTCTCTTTCTCTGCCTCTGTCTCTGACTCTTCTCTTCCCCCTTCTCTACGTCACAAACTTGTATTTGCTTGTCTCTATCTATGTGTGCCTCGCATCTCGGTTTGTCGTCGGCGCCTGCAAGTAGGCAACGAAATTTGTGTTTGACTGCACTAGACTTGAAGCAACTGATGAATGTTGGAATGTAATGGAATGGCTTTCCAAGTTTTTGCAGCATCTGCCTTAATAATGCAATATTACTAATACAAATATGTATATATGAATAATATTAATCGTTCACAATTCAAAGAAATGATTCTTCTTTTGATTTTAATTAAAAATTCTTAGAAATGACAAATCAAATGTATGCTCGTTTTAAATACAGCTTTAGTTCAGATTAAATCCAAACAAACTCATTTACTGTTTAATTTCATTTGTTTAAAATCGTGAATGGACATAAAATATTGCCAAGATTGAGCGAGATTGCCAAGAATTGCTGCAATTGGAGTCAAAACCTTTTGTCTATTTGGTTCTTCTGACCCTGCTTCACCTGTCAATAACTGTCGCGTTAAGAGCAAATGCCGTTATAGAAAGTCGCAGCTGAGCTCGGCACAAATGGAAAAGGCACAGTGCAAGTAAAATCTCGCGCTAACTAAATTCACACACTTAATGCCTGCAGCACTGCAGAGTTCAATACTCGTCTCGTCTCATTCCCTCACTCTAAACAGTAAAACGCAGCTCAGCAAAGGGGCTAAAAGAGGCGTAGAAAGAATGGGGAAGAAAGGTTGATGGTAAGTGGTTTGGGTTTTGGGTTTCGAGTTTCGTAGTGTGTAGTAGTTGGGGGTATACTAGTTTATATATCGTCTATCAGCTGTGATGTGGTGCCGAAATGCTTTGGCAGCTTTGGCAAGTGGCAAAAGGCTGCAAATCCACTCAATTCTCGCCAGCTGCCAGGCCCCGAAAAAGAATTTACAGTCAGCCAAAAAGCCAAAACAAAACGCCAGCAAAAACAAGAAAGAACAAGGTTAAAGTTGAATAATCTACGACTAGCTTAATACCCTTAAAACCTTGTATAAAAGTCTAAATATGTAACGACCAATGACATACAATCGAACGAAGTTTTTTTTCAATACGAGTTCATTTCTAGAACCTTGCAATTTGGTTCAGTCAAAAATCCATTAAATTTAGGGAAAATTCTCTATAACGAAGGTTTTTCATGTCGCCTTGGGATTCGTTATATTTTTAATTTTTTGTTTGCATCTTAATATTGTTTTCTGTTTAATATTTTTTGTTCTAAACTCTTGTTGAAAGACAACAAAATCACCTCAAAGCCTTTTGAAATCTTATATTTAAGGATTTCTTTCAGATACATAGTTTTCTGTTGAAACAGTTAGTACACAACATTATTTTGAAATGTGTAATATGATATACATTTGTATGCATATAGATATATTTTTGATTTACCCTGTATTAAACTAATATATGTAGTTGCAGGGTATTCAACAAGTCTGAGTTGGTGTGTGTGTAAATTGAGTTCCAAATGTTGTTTTTCATCGTTTTGTTCGCTTGTTTTTACGTACAAAATGCTGCGCATTCGATTTTCAGTTCATTTCCAGTTTTCAATTTGTCTTCTTCTTCTTCTGCTGCTGCTGCTTCCGCTCTTTGTGTGTCTGTCTGTTTAATGTGTGGGCTGGTATTTGGACTCTTTAAATTTGTCATGGCAAGACGAGCATTTTCGTCGTGCCGGGGCCATTGTGGTACGAGGTCGAAAGTATTTTCACGTGCTTGTCAGTCCCTGTCACTCGGCCAGTTAATTAGCCAACGCTTTTTAATTACAAACAAATCGAAGCAATGGGCAAACTACCAGAGGCGGAAGCAAGAAGAGGGTCTGGTTGGAATCACTTCGTGTGCAGTCACTGTGCTAGGCATTCTGCTAAAAACCCAAAAATTTACATTTATGTCACCTCCCTCAGAAAAGTGGGTCACAAATGGATAATCGGATATATGACTCAGGCCCCACTTTCGGCTCCTCATCTAAAAGCCCCTGAAATACAGAACCGCATAGACCAGAAATGAAGAGAGAATTGAAACGAGCTTGTAAAGAGCTGCAACAGAGCTGGAAGCAACGAGCACACGGGGCACAGGGGCTTAGTGGTAAAACGTTGGCTGCTTCTAAAGCAGTTCTACATTTTAAATGACCTATTGCCTTTTGCGATGTTGCCAATTTCAAAAACTATTTGGGTCAATTCATCAATGTAAATCACAATGTAAATGCCAAAATGCCGTGGAACTGTCAAACACTCAATGCTTAGTTCGGAACTATGACGAAACCACATATATTTATTTTTAAGAAACATTTTAGCTCAATTATTTAAAGTTGTATTATTGCTTTGTTATTAAATGTGTTTTGCATAGTACTTTATTCTAAAGAAGTTCATAGGCTGTTGATTTGTCTAATAAAAATTAACTTAACTTTGGTTTGTTTTAAATGTTTTAAAAACACGGCAGATATCGATTTTCCTACTCAACCCTGGCACCTACACAGAAAAAAATATCTTTATAAATTTATGATTATACTCGATACCGAAGGTAAAGAGTATATTGGGTTTGTGCAATGTCCGTCATGGTGTCCGTCCGTCTGTCCGTCTGTCCGTCCGTATGTTCGCAACTTTTTTCCACACCCTTCAAGTTAGAGACTTCAAACTTTGCAAATCTCTTTATCTATGGCATAGTAAATTAAAGTGTCAAGATTGGAGCTCTACGATAACTAGGGGGCTGGCAAATCGATAAACTCGATAACGCAAAATCGATTGATGCAGCTATTTCGCAAGCCCTTACAGCTGGAACTACCAAATTTGGGGAGAAAATAGCTACTACCTACTCCCAAAAAACTGCATCAAAAATTTTGTAGCCACGCCCACCCATACCGCCCCCAGCCCCCCCGCAGTTTAACCCCAAGAATGCCCATATCTTCTACAGTTTTTGAGCTAGAGCCATCAAATTTGGTTCCAAGATAGGTGTTGACGATCCCCAATCAAATTCATAAAAACTTTGGATGCCACGCCCAGCTATACGGCCCTATCCGCACTCAACCACCCCAACGCTTCGCTAAAAACGGTAGTGCGTGTATCTTCGAAAGTGTTTGAGCTAGAGTCTCAAAATTTGGTAGGTAGATAACTGGAAACGACCCCCCAAAAACTGCATCAAAGTTTTGGGGCCCCACCTACCCATTCCGCCCCAGCCCCCTCGCAGCTTAAAAACAGAAATGCTTATATCTATTACAGTTTTTAGGCTAGAACCACCAAATTTTGTGCCAAGATAGGTGATTACAACCTCCAAAAAATGCATAAAAACTTTGGATGCCACGCCAATCCATACTGCCCAAGCTGCCCCAAACCGCTCCAATGCTTCACTAAAAACGGGAATGCGTGTATTTTCCAAAGAGTTAAAGCTAGAGTCACCAAATTTGGTAGGAAGATAGCTGTTAACGATCCCCAAAATACTGCATCAAAAATTTGGAGCCACGCCCCCCCGTTCCCTAGCCCCTTGCATTTTGAAATCAAAAGTGCCTATATTTTCCACAGCTTTTGAGTTAGAGCCGCCAAATTGGGTGCCAAAATTGGAAGTGAAGAAACCCAAAAATTTTGGATGGCGCCCCCACCTATACCGCCCCCAGCCCCCCTTCCACCATATTCTACTAACTTTGAGCTAGAGTCACCAAATTTGGTATGAGGATAGCAATTAACATCATAAATAGATCTACAGCAAAACTTTGGACGCTACGCCCCCCATTCCAGCCCTTCCCACAAATTTTACTATTTTTGAGCTAGAGTCACCAAATTTGGGAGGAAGATAGATTTTTGGCATCCCCATCTGCACCAGACAATCTTTGAGGCAGCCTACACCCCTGCCGTATCCACACACCATTGCAATCAGCTCTCTTTTAATCTGTTTTACTACTGGTATCGAGTATACCGCAGTCGGGTGCGTCCGACTGCAACGTTTCTACTTGTTTTTATTTTAGATTTACCCCAACTCTTACTTGAAACTTTTAAGTACGATTCAATCTAGAGAAATCTTAAATTAAGACTTAAACGATCTTAATGAGTAATTTCAGCTTACAAATTTTTGTTCAATACCAAACGAACTTCAATTGAGCATTAATTTTCTTAAAAAATCCAAAAACACGTTTCAAATGTTCTTGAATATATCTTATTTAATTCAAGTACAAAACTTTCTTAATAAGATAAAATTCTTGATCCAACATTCAAAAGTCTTATAATAATACTGAAACGAACTTGTTTATTGTATAAGTAATAAACGTTCTAAGTACAAGATTAAAATCTTGATTCTTCTATTAAAGTTGTTGTTGTTTGGATCCAATTAAACAAGTAACAAATAGTTTCAAAATTCAAGATCTAACCAACATCTTAATTCTAAGTTCACTTTAATTTATTTTGAGTTGGCTAGTTCTTAAATCATGTAGGTATGTTTATTTTTAGAATTTGCCAGATCTAAATTTCAAAGAATTTTGATTCTTTATTGAAGATTTAACAATCTCAAAACGTCCTCAATTTAACAATGCGCAATCTAAAGAGAATAGATTGTTTCTTACTTGATTAAAGGATTTTTCATTGCTACACCAGATATAAGACTGAAATGAGTTTATTCAAGGTGGAATTGTTAAGTCTATATCCTAGCCAAGTTTAATCGACTCAGTACTTGTTTTTAAATTCAAATACTAGTGCTTTAAATGGTTTTGCCAGCGATCTATTTAAAAGTGGTTCGATAAATTGCATTAAATGATATGCTCACGTATTAAATAAAACGTTGAAAATGCGCTGCATAATTGAATTTTGAAATATTATAAGGCGTTGAGACCTCCTAACGGTCACCGCATTTAAATAATTCAATTACAATGTAAATCCTTTAATTATATGAATATTAATTATACTTGGCCCAATGCACACACACACACAAGCACACAACGGCAATAGGGCCGACTGGTGGCAGTCATGTAAATGCATTTACCACAGCACATCCGCCACAGTGAACAAAAAAAAAAAATAGCAAAAATTAAAGGCAAGCGGAAGTGCAGATTTCTGCCAGTCCCAAGTGTCGCTTGTGCAGGTGATTGCCTGTGTGTTTGTGCGCGTGTGTGTGTGTGCGTGAGTGTATTGTGCGCCCGGATGTCAAGCGGCAAAGCCGCATCTTTTGCATGTCTGTCTCTGTCTGTCTGACAGTATGTCTGCTTGTGTCATTGCGAGGTACTTTTCCTTTATTTGTATTTAAAAGTTTTTTTTTAAGGCAAATTAATTGAAAGTGGCTTAATGTGCACACACTTGCACATTGGCCACATTAATGCCAGATCTTTAACATTCGAACAAGCCGCGAAATAACGCAAATTTCTACGCCATTCCTCCCCTTGCCACTGCATTTGGCAACTGTACTTCCCTTTTTAAAACACAATTCGCCCCGATGCTCCTTAATGCATTTAAAGCACCCGTAATTTTATGGCAATCAATGCGTCTGGTTGAATAATGCCACAACGTGGGCATTGCTGGCTGTTGAAATGGGCTGCTCAACGTGTTCCCGGATAACTTAAGTTAGTTAAACAGTCAAATGGGTCTTGCCAGACTGAAACAATCAAGCGACCCTAAAAAACTAAAGAGCTCACATTTTAAACATAATTTTTAACTAGTCATAAAAAACGATCTTAATTTTAGTCAAATTCTAATCGACTTACGTAGATTGTAGCATAAATAAAAGAATAGATTTTATTTTATTTAGACTTCTAAGCCACGATTTTTAATAATTCATTTTTAAACCAAGGAGATGAACAGAACTTTAAAATTAAGTCAAAATACACCAAATAAATAAATTTCAAAACTGCTCCTTGTTTTCATATAATTGATAGATTTTAATCGGAATGTTCATGTAAAACGTATATTTTATTTATTTATTTTAAATAAAAGGAAAAGGGTGGAGCGAATGCGGATTCCAATCAATAAAAAAAAAAAAAATCGCAAATTCTCACTAACTATAAGTCTCTAATGGTTTAATTGATGCCAAAGATATCGAGATTTTTCCCACAGTGGAATGGCGAATTTCTAAAGCTCCTCTCGTCTTACCGTTGAACTTCCATTGGCATTGCTGCAACGAGCTGAAACGGAGGTTAAACAGATGAAGGAGAAGCAGAAGTGCAAAAGCATAACCAGAACCAAAAACGCAAAGCTTCGAATGCCTCGCAACCGTATCCTGCATCCTAGCAAGCAAGCAAACCCGGTAATGGTACTCAGAAAGTTTTTGGCACTCAGGAGCATTGCATTTAATGTGCCAGTTAAATATCTATGCGACTGCTATTCTTCTTCTTCTTCTTCTTTAGTCTTTGTTCCAATTGCAGTTGTTGTTGTTATAGTTGTTGGTGTTGTTGTTGTTGGGCAGATCGTTTGCATAGGCAATGAAAAAGTTTGGATGCGACATCTCGTTGGCCATTAAAACTTGGCAGCCAGCTCATGTAATATGCTTATGATGTGCCATCAAAGCCGAATCGAATATCTAACAATCGCACTCACACCAACTAACAACAACTCACCTTCCCTTCATTCCCTTCCTGGTCAAACCCTTAACTGTTAGCACGTGCCAAACGCCCGTAGAAGAACTTATTGAAGCGATTGCTGCAATTGAATTTAAATGCGAAAATCATTTAATTGCTTTAATTAATAGCTCTGACGTGGCTCACTGTCTGTCTATCTAGCTTGCACTCGCACTGGGCTCAAAGCGTTAAGTGAGGTCTGAAAGTTTTATTTTTTTATATACCCTATGGTACAAAAGTACTTTTAAATGTATGCCCTACTATCTTTATCTCTTTGTAAGTTTTAATTTTCTTCCTTCTAATAGAAAACTTTTATGCTTTCCCACTTTCGGCCAATCTTTAGGGTATACGCCAAGTTAGTCATATATTTATATAAAGTATATTTTGATAAAAAGTGCTGCACACGAAAAACAAAAAAAAATAAAGAAGCGAAACCCGGCTGCACTGGGTTTTCATATGAAAGAAACCACTGAATTTCAATTGAAAATCGATCAGTCAGCCGAGGCATGTGTGTGCTTGGGTGTATATGTTGTGGTTGCTTGTCTGAAACTTCCGCTTGGCGCTTAAAAGTATGCTATGAACTATGCATGGCATCAGTTGCCTGCACCCCTCTCACTCACGCTATGCCGCTTGCAACGCTTGTGTTCGTATTAAGTCTACTGTAAAATTTGTTGTTTTTTGTTTCTGTTTCTTTTTTGCTGCATATAAACAATACATATTCATTTGTCATGTAGATGTCTGTGTGTGTGTGTGTCTGTGTGTGCACCAAATCTGTCTATGCAAGAAATTGTCACGTTTATTGGCTCGATACACTAGGGCTTTTACGTTTTAGGGCAATGAATTTGTGCATATTTGAGCGTTGAGTGCAAAACAATGTCAAATGGATATATCAATTGCTGGAACTAAAGACTTTCGTTTTTAAAATCAAACTTGAGCAAGGCAATAAGCGAGGGGAAATGGAAATTGCAATGACTTGCAATATTTGAAATTAGTTTGTGCATAAACAAATCATTGATTGCATTTCAATAAATATGAGCAAAATAAACTTTTGTGACAGTTTTATAAATGTAAGTACAAGTTATATATTACAGAACAGCAAGATAAAGTTTATAAGACTTATTTCGTGTGTATAGTGTGCGAGTTCTTGAAAAACACGCAAAGAAAAAAAGCTTAAGACAACCAGAAATTGTTGAAAAATATGCATTAAATTAGCAACTAAAATACATACAAATTAAAGTAAGTAAAATTTCTAATCTACAAGAAAAAAAACAATAAAACAATTGATTCCTGTTTGAAAACGGTTTAAAAAAGGCCCGATTGCAAAAGGGTACGGGTGCGGCAGGGGTGTACGCTGCGTTCATGCATTGGCTGATGCTGATTTTTCGGGGATGCCACCAACTATAATGCCATTTAGTGCCTTTATCTCAAAAACTGCGAAAGATACACCTATGCTCGTTTTTGAAGAGGTGCTGACGAGGCATAGTTTAGGCCTCCCAGTTTCAAGTTCCTAGGTTGAAGGGTGTGGAAAAAAGTTGCGTTCATATAGACGGACAGACGGACGAACACCATGACGGACTTTGCTCAAACCCAATATACTCTTTACCTTCGGTATCGAGTATAAAAACATGATTGTCCAAAAATACGCCTTACTAAGATTTTTTTAGCATTCGTTCGAATTTTTTGTATATTAGGTAAATGATATACTATATTATGAGCGCTGGTGCTTATTTTGAATTGACTTGTTCACGTGAACAAACATTGTTTGTGCGTAAGTGTGTGTACGTTTTTTGAAGAAACTTTTCTGAATCATCCCTATTGGGTCTATAGTTTTTATGTTCAGCGGTTCCGTGTGTATTTAATTTTGGAGAATGCGTTTTTGTGATTCTATTGAATTTTTATCAGACTTGCTATTTTTTTTTCAATCAACAAAAAATTTCAGATTGCTCAAAGTGCTGCTATGTGTAATTGATTTGTACAAATACATACTTAAAAATAGAAAGTTCACTTGCAGATATTGCTCTGCTTATATGAGCTAATATGTGCTGCACATTCGGATTAAGCATAAGTAGCGTGCCCAAATGAATCTTTTACTGAACTCAACTGAATATTGAACGTTTTATGGTCAAATTACTTACATGAAGCGGATACAAAAACAACTGTTTGTCTGTAGTTTATTGATAGCCCACATGCGAACTGTGACTAAAGCAAACGCAAACGCTTCATTACACACAGACAGACAAGCAGGCAGACAGACAGACAGACAGACATACAGAATTGAAATGGTAAGGGGTGCTCGATGGAGTCAGTGGTTGTCACTCAATAATTCAATGGGGTTCAGCTTCAGCTGGCACTTGTTCTTCGGATGCCACTTGACTATGAGACGACTCAACCTCAAATAGCCGGGGCACTCAAACTTTGCTTGTCGCTTGTATAAATCTTTGCTTAACCTCGTCTGAACTTTGAATGGCACACTCACACACACACACACACACACATACAGGGGCAGTGGTGGGGCAGTTTTCGAGCCAACACCTTTTGCTGGTAAAATCAACTGTCATGCAGTTTTAAACAGTTTACGAGGCGTATGAGCGATATTTGCACAGGCATTGCTTTATTTTTCCACACAAACACCAGCAACAACTGTTATGTGTGTGTGTGTGGAAGTATGTGATTTGAAAAGGGGGAAAGTGAGGAGAGAAATGTTTGCACTTAGCTTGCTAGCATTTTGTTTTATCGTAGCGAATTTTTACCCTGGCACTTAATTCAGCGTAACATTTCAACGATTGATTCAATGCAGCTAAGTGAGTGTGTGTGTGTGTGTCTGAATGAGTGAGTGAGTGCTTAAGTGCGTGTGCGAATCACTGTTGAGCTTGCGTTGTTGTTGCTGTTGTTGTTTCTGCAAATTTAATTACCAAGGCAAAATGCCGACATATCACGTTATAAACACAAACGCAAACAGATGCAAACACCTACAGGAGCAATATACAAACATAAATGTTTGTGTGTCTGTGTCGGTGTGTGTGTGTTTTGTACATAAATGGCTTATGCCATTGAGGTCGCATATTTTGCAACAGTATTACCAACATTTGTACGGTACATACGGGAATTACAGGTGAGAATATAAGTACAATAAGTCGAAACGGTTCAGTTAATCCTGATTGACGATGAGTTACCCTGTAGTCAATAAAAGTAAAAAAACACGTTACATGAAAATAGATTCAAAAGCAGCTTGTTTCAACTAACTGAAGTAAGTTGAAGAATTTTCAGTTTTACAAGTTATACAAAAGCAGGAAAATGTCAGTATAAAATGCCGCTATTCACGCATTTAGTTAGTTGAATGTTGCACTCCCGGGGTAAAATGCATCGGGGGCTTATCGACTAGTTTTATGTTGCTAATTGCAGTTGATTTTGCTGCTTTTGCAATATTATGACAGTGCCAAAACACAGCTAACACTGGGGAGCAACAAAGTTTTGAGCTCCCTTAAGGATATGTTAATTGCGATAATTACTTGCCGCACATGAAGTTGCATGATAGTAGCGAGTTCACAAAAAGTGCACAAACGAGCATTGCATGCTACATTTATATCGTTGTGAATATAGTTGATGTTGGTGCATAACAATGAAACTTCAGTTATCTTGGCATGATTGTGCACACGGTTGTTATCGATTAAACACTCGTTGATGGTCGATAACTAGCGCATTATCACTAACGATACCGAAGATAATGAAAGCAGAGAGTTTTAAAGCCTTGCTAATAAAATGTCAAGATTACCCCTTAAACCCGGCCCCTACCAACGCGAATATATATCTATAGTTGATAACGTCCCCCAACAAACTGTTTCAAAAATGTGTATCTCAAGGGAACAAAATAAAAACTTCGTAATAGAGAAAGTTCGTAGTATATAGTATAGAACAGTACTTATTATTAATTTGGCAATAACTTTCGAGCGTCCATGTGAAGTTGTTAGCCAATGTGATATTGATATTGCGTCGATATTATATTTTCAAAAATTAAATAAATTTATTAATTCCATTTGAATGTTGTACAAGTGCACAAGTTTGTATATGTTATTTAAGTGAATGCAACATCCACAATTGCTGTTCAATTGCCGATAACAACACCGATAGACACATACATAAATATATAGTACATATATGCACGGAGAATGGGTTTCAGTTGAGTTGAGTTGAGCTGAGCTGAGTTGGGTTGAGTCTTTCGTTCTTATACATACTATATCGACATATACATATATATTTTCGTTAATATTTGCATTTCCAATGCTCATGCAGTGAAGCGTGCTCTCGCCACACCAGCTTCACACACACACACACAAACACATGCACATGTACATGCTACAAAAAAAAAAAAAAAAAAAAACGCTGCAACAATGTGCAGTTTGGGCAACATTTAAACATTTATCTGAGCTCTTAACTGGCCAAGTCCTCGACTTGTTCTATTATTATTGTTATTTGAATCGCAAAGAGTGGAATCGATGGTTCCCCTTCCCCCCCCCCCCCTCACACCAAGTGCGTTTGTACCACAAAATGTCACACGAAAGTGGTAAATGGGCGTTTATTAGTCAACCGCTTGGAGCGTTAAAAGCAGAAATGCATTTTATTTTACTAATTATTTAAACAGGCCAATATTATGCCCTGTAAAAGTGTTAATTGCCATTTGTTATATGAATGTTTAAGAAGGAACTATTCATGATCCTATAAGTATAAATATAAATATAAATATATATATATCTATGTGTTCTCGAGCTAAATCTTTCGCGCTTGTCTTTGGCTACAGAAAGATCAGACAAGACAGCTTTATCATATAGTAAGTTGTATTCTTATGCAACATCTGTTAAATAATCTTCATATGAATAAAATAGATTGTTTACTCGTTCTATAACTTGTTCGTTATTTTCAATTATTTTCATTGCTGTTTTATGATTTTCAATAACTCACTTTAGGATAAATGCATAAATAACAGGGTTACTCGAGCCGAAGGCCAAGATTAGTACTTGTTTGTCTGGAATAACAATTTTTTATTATTATTAGCAAAACAGGGTAACTTACAGCATTGATTGCTCTATTAAATTGTGCACTGAATACAGCTGTTTGATCTTTTTGCGCCAATCTTTTGGCCCAATTGTTATCTCTATGAGAATTTGAAATAGCCGCTTTGGTTTCATTGTGAATTTTGTATATCCTTGCAAAGCGTATCATAAGGCTGAATGACTTATTGAGCCTATGTGAGCCTAAGTTGCAGTTACAGCTTCTCAAAAAAGCTGGATGCTACTGGATGCATTACGATTTAAAAATATCATAAATTTTGTTAACAATTTCGAGTAATTTACGCAATATTTCCTGTTAGCTTAGAAAAGGGTATTCAATATTCACCATAACATAAAAATTCATATGTATAGCTGCGTATTGCAGCGGTTTGCAATTTGATTTTTGGAATTTAATCAGGGTGGCATATGCGTATGGATAGGTGTGCGTAGTGCACGTTGGGTGGTTGTGCGTGTGTGTGTTAGCTGGTATCAAATTATTTAGTCAAATATTTGCATTTGCACTTCAATTAGCTGCACTTATTTGCTACATTTTCAAAATTCTGAGCTTGTGAGTGTGGGTTTTTTTAAAGGGTCGTTTCACATTTTACACTAATGAAGCTGTTCCTCTTTAGCATATTTACACAATTCCTCTGTGTGTGGATGTGTGGCTAATATGTGCTTCTCTTATGAATCGAGCAGAATGGAATGAAAAGCTGGAATTAAAAATTATTTGCTTTAATATATTATATTAGCCAAATGAAATCTCTAAAAAAATTTCTTTTTCTTTTAGTTGCATATTTAATGAGGTGTGGGAATGGAGATTTTAAGTGGATATATAACAAATATTTAAAAATAAAGCAACTTAAATATTTGTTAAAAAAGCATAAATCAAATATAGAAAAGATATAGACGTGTGTCCGTCTGTCTATCCGTATAAACTCCTCTATAAAATAGAACAATTTTAAATTGTTATCCATAAATTAAAGACGTTGAAGTGAATCATCCGTGAAAAACTATCGAAATCGATTGAAAAACACCGGAGACATCAAAGATTTAAGATAATTAAAGCTTGCAAACAAACAATAACTGTAAGCGAACTGTCTAAGCTTGAGGGTATCTTTTAGCCGAGTATATTTTAATCAGACCTTTCGTAGGTTCTTTACATTTTTGTATCGACTCATGCCTAATAACGTGCACTAAGTCCTCAGCTTACTGTTTCGTGTTATGGTTCCACAGACTTTAAAACAACGTCTGTTTTATTGGGTTAGTATACAAAATTTTCTTTTTGGTGCATTTTCAAATTTTCTTTTGTGCAGCAAGAAAAACCAACATTACATAAATTGCCCAGTAATGACTGAAATGCTCTTGCAATGGCCGAAAACGTCAACGTCAAACACAATGGCTCAAACAAAACCTTTGCAATCTATCGTCTACGCTTTTCCTCATTTCGTTATGACCAAAAACTTGAAAAGCGCAATAAATGCTGCTCAATTGCAAACCCGAACCCGAACCCAAACCAAAATTGCCCTCAGCTCACTTTTGCTCCTGTATAAACCCAACTGCTGGTGCCTGGGGTGGAAGCTTAAAAGCAAATTTGACAGCCAGTCTGTGCATTGTGCGTTGTCCAGCGCCTGCAACGGAATTGCGCTAATTATGCGGCGAGCAGCATTACAAAAGCATAGAGCTGATCAAAAGTAAATATGCACTTAGCTTAAAGCAGCTGAGTGCTGAACGACTCGAGCACACCCTTGAGACTCAAATGTAACTGCCAGTTTAGTAATCAAAAACCAAATATATTTCGTTGTATTTGCGCAGCATTTGAGTATTGTTTTTATTGTCTCGATGTACAGCTAATATACCCCATATACTCCAGCATTATAGAGTATATAAGACGCTAAAATTCTTATTGCGTTGTGCTGCGACAGCAAGCGACGCGACATTGCCCTGATAAGGATGTTGAAGCGTAGTTTTAACTTTAAATGGGCTCAGAGACTGTCATAGAAAAGGGGCAATAGGGGGTAAGTAAGGGCGCTAAGGGTTGCCTAACCAAAGTAGTTATGTTCTGGTATTGTTCGCTGATTTCATTGTTGTTGCTCAACGGCCGTGATTATAATGTTGAGTTAAAACGAACAAAAAATGAATGGAATGAAGAAATGGAGAATAGAAAAATGAAATAAGAACAAATTCACAAAAAAAAAGAAAAGAGCAAGCTAGAGAGAGAGAAGAGCGATAAAAAAAGAGTGTGCGAGAGAGAAAATATTTCTGCACCGCTGACTGACCCCAAAAATGAGGCAACTATGCAAAATGCATTTGTTGCTGCATACCGCGTGCCGCCTAGATAAAGGTTGAAAAAACATGCAGCCATGGACATGACACATGTCTTTCTGCATTTGCTTGCAACACCATCCAAGTACTAACTTGTTTACTCGTAACCCCACCTATAACTTCACCCGCCCTCCCACTGTTTGTGACACTTAATCCGCTGTGGGCTGTTGTTTGCTATAATTATTTTTGGCTTATTTAGCTGGAGTTATTGTTGTTGTTCTTGCTGTGGTTTCTAGGACGCTTATCATTCAGCCACAGGCGCAGTCGAAGTTGCAGCCGTTGCAACATCGTAGTTGCCTGCAACGTTTCACAATGTGTAATGAAATGATTAGGTTTAGGCTTTTGGCTTCGACTTTTCAGCGCATAAGCAAATGGCGCGACTAAAAAAAAACTATGCTAAAAAACTATAAAAGTAGAATGGACCAACATATTTTGTTTGAGCTAAATCGAGTTTAATTGAGCCAAGCCCGAAAACATACGAAATGCATTGTTGTTGCCCAACATCATGTGGGAAATTCTCTTTCCTGCAGCAGTACTAAATCTTTTGTTAATCTTAAGTCACTGTTAAGAACAATTTTTTATATGCCTGTTAAATAAAACAAGTTAGAAGGCTACTGTCGGGAGAGCCCGACTAGAAGATACCCTAAGCCCAGTTGCAATAAATATTATACTCCATGAGCCCTAAAAGTATGCTTCAAATAATGTTAAATTGAAACATAGCTTAAAACTGACTTAGCTTTACGATATCTCTGGTGTTTCTTAACCGATTTGAACGAAATTTTGAGAAAAGTTCTATCGTTACACATTATTTCAACACCCATTTTTACATTATTATTATTATTTATCAATATATTTTGAAATTTTTTTTTTTTGACATACCTCTTAAGTTGTAAATAATATGTTATCAAATTCAATAAAATAATATTATTCATGTCGCCGCAAAAAACATTATTTATTGACTGAAAGATGAGCTTTAAAAAAGAACAGTTTGTTGCGTTGACGAATAAAATTTGAACTTTTAACGCGTTTACCTCGCAATGGCTTTTGTTTAAGGTTAGCAAAATTAAACTTTTTACATTGGCTGTCTGGGATTAGACTATTTGAAATTCTTATTTATTTATTTATTTATTTATTTAATGTCGGCTATGAGCAGCTGACAAATCAAAATTAATTATAATTGTAATATTAAAATAATATAGTTTAAAATAAAGAATTATAATATCTGAAATAAAGTTCAAAATTAAGATAAAAAATTTAAAAAGTTAACGTTAAAGCTCTGGGAAATTCCAAATAAATATAACTGGTCCAACATTTGTTGCGTGGATTGGGAAAAACCCAGAAAAACCCAATCAGACCAGTGGAAGATTAGTGATTAGTGGTTACGATTAGATAAGGCAGAAAGGATAGATCGTTTTAGTACTGGAGTCGAGGTCTCCAAAGAGACAAGAGAATAAAGTTTGTTATAGTCAGAACATAACACACGAAATGGTTCATGAATTAAATAGTTACTCGAGCAACGATCGAGGCTGAGGGGTAAAAAGTTACGTGTGGATCTAATGGGAACATTTAATTTTATTCGACTTAGAAGAACTGATGAGTCGATTTCACCATTAAGTAGATTAGTGACAAATACTACACCATGCATAATTCTACGGTTCAACAGGGAAGGAAGATTAATTAAAAGAAGTCTACTTGAATAGGGGGGTAGGTCTATTCCAGGAACCCAGTTAAAACATCTGAGCGCAAACAGAAGAAATTTCCTCTGCACAGACTCAATTCTATCCTGGTGAAGCCCGTATTGCGGGGACCACACACAAGATCCATACTCCAGGATGGGGCGTACCAATGATGTATATAGCGTTTTAGTGGTGTAGGGATCATCAAACTCTTTTGACCACCGCTTGATGAATCCAAGTACATTTATGGCCTTATTGACCATCGACGATATGTGAGAATCAAATTTTAATTTGCTATCAAGAATGATGCCTAAATCTTTAATTTCAAAAACGCGGACAAGTGGTGAAGCATCAAGCACGTATCGAGCAGTATGAGGGGAACCTCTACAAAAAGTCATGATTTTACATTTTGAACAATTTAAATTAAGTAAGTTAAAACGGCACCAAGCCGACAGTGCACCCAAGTCCGACTGTAGTAAGTTACATAGAGAATCATCATTATAGGTGAAACAAAGCTTTACATCATCAGCAAACATAAAAACACGAGAGTTAGTAATAACAGCAGGAAGATCGTTAATAAATAGATTAAATAGCAAGTGTCCCATGTGACTCCCCTGAGGAACACCAGAGGTAACAAAAATAGATTTGGATACAGAAGATTTAAAAACTACTTTTTGTGTTCGGCCACACAAGTACTCAGAAAGCCACGACAGGAGTTTTGCTGGAAATCCAATAATATTTAATTTTTGAAGCAACAAAGAATGACTAACAGAATCAAATGCCTTACTAAAATCTGTGTAAACGACGTCAGTTTGCATTTTGTCCTGAAACCCTTTGATAACTAGTGAGGTAAACTCAAGAAGGTTTGTGGTAGTAGATCTTCGCCTAACAAAACCGTGTTGATAAGGGGATAAAATTGAAGTACATAAGTGCTGCAATTGGGTGCAAATAATTTTTTCAAAGACTTTCGGAATGGCAGACAGCTTAGATATCCCCCTATAGTTTTTAACGTTGGACTTGGAAGAATTTTTATGGAGTGGAATAATAAAAGATTCCTTCCATATACCAGGAAACACAGCTGAGTCAACTGACAAGTTGAATAATTTGTGTAAGGGTTTACAAAGTGAGTCCGCACAATATCTAAGTATACAACCTGGCACTCCATCAGGACCAGGCAAGAAGCTGGGTTTGATAGTGTTGAGGTCGCCTAGCAGCGTACACTCAGTTATAACTGGGACATAAATGCAGTTTGACGCTTGAACTTGAAATGGATAGGAATTAGTGCAACTATATGAACTCGATGTGTATACAGATTGAAAATACTCAGCAAAGAGATCGGCCACTGCCTGATCGGTATTTGCTTTTGTATTATCAAGGTAAACCGAGGAAGGCAAGCAAGAAGATTTACGTTTAGAGTTAACAAATTTAAAAAACTGTTTCGGATCGCGGGAAAAGTTTGATCTGCAACGATTGAGATAATTGTTATAACAAATAGTGTTTACAGAAATAAAATTTGACTTTGCAATTATATAAAAGGATAAATCTAAAGTATTTCCAGATCTTTTAAATTTTTTATAGGATCTTGTTTTCACGTTTTTTAATTTTGATAGTTCCCTCGTAAACCAAGGTGGTTTATTTTCACTTAAAGGAACAGTGACGGGAACACATATATCCAAATATGAATTCAAAGTCCTGTAAAAAATGGCAATGGCAGTTTCTATATCAGTACAAGAATACAGTTGAGACCAATTAGTATGCTGAAGAAGGTCATTTAATTTAGTAAAGTTAGTTTTACGAAAACATCGTGTCTTTAAACAATTGTTAGATGTTGAGCTAAGGTTAAAAAGTTCAAATGAAAGTTCTAAAGTTGGATGGTAGGTATCTTCGGGAAGCACTAAAGGGTGTACTCTACTAACATTACTACAATCAGATTCAGAAACAAATATTAAATCTAGCATTTTATTACTACAGTTATGCACCCTGTTAACTTGTGATAGGCCTAACTCTAAAAGGCCATCGATAAAATCATCAGAAGTGGCCGGTAATTGCGCCGAAGATGTGTCATTCACAGACCATAACACATGTGGCAAATTAAAATCACCAACCACTATAAGTTGATCCATATCCGTCAACAACGACGACACAAGCTGCAGGGCATTCAGATGGGATTTGTAAATGCTAATATCAGAATTGGGAGGAATATATGAACAAGTAATATAAAGAGAGCGGCCGCTAAATAATATTTTAGCACATATGAACTCAATATCCGGATGATCATGAGATTGAATCTGTTCAGAGGAAATACAGGAATCAACAGCAATGAGAACACCGCCCCCCTTGCGGGAGGCGCGATCGCACCTGTAAAGGTTATACTTCATAGGCAAAACGGAATAATCCGATATATCAGGTTTCAACCAGGTTTCTGTCAGTGCTACTATCTGAGAATCAAAGGATAAGCTGTTTACATATAGTTTAGAAAGTTTAGTGTTAAGGCCTCGAACATTTTGATAGGCCAAGCTAACTACTTTTGTTAGTTTTTTGCCGCCGAAGTTGAGGCAACAGGGTGGCTAACAGTTGGTGCACTACTGAACCTACTATCGTTATTATTAATTTTATGCCTATTCACATACTCCTTTACAATGAGCTGCGGTGGCCAAAACTTTCCAGAACAAATTATCGAGAAAAGTTCGGGCGGAACACTCAATTTGAAAGAAGATATGGTTCTGGCTTGTTTAAACTTGAACTTTTCAACAGTTATAAATGGAGAGTCTATTTTACTTTTAATGTAGGCACTAACATCATCCAACGAAGTGTCGGATGCTAGCCTAGACACGAAAATAAATTTTTTCAAAGGCACAACAACAAGAGGCTTGTGAGCCCCCGGTGTACCTTCAGTAGGCTTAATAGGCACACAATCTGTTGGAAGAGAAAGATTGGGTGTTAAAATCGGGGAAGGGTTATGGTTTGGATTTCTTGCCGGCGAATTAAAATGCATTAACGGGCTAGCAATTGAACCCGTTGGGGGATTAGCGATAGGTACCAAAAGGGGAGTGGTGACCAAGACCGGAGGAACAGTGAGCGGATTAGGCCCTGAAGTCTTTTTACGCTTCGGCGAATTACTCAACAACTTGCCTTTTTTGAAGCTTGACTGCAACTCTTTAAAGGAAGTATGCAGGTTATTAAATGCAGTATGCATTGTATTAAAACCTGCATATGTCTGTCTCATAAATTGAGTAGACTCCTTTTCAACCTCGTTACAGGACTGACAAAACCATTTAAGGCCAATATCTGCAAGTAAACAGTCCCGTATTTTGGCCGTAAAGCCGACACACTTCATGTGTATAACATTGTCACACAATCGGCACAGAATAAAGTCTTGGTTGGATGATCCAACCAATTTGCAGTTGTTGCTGCAACAAAGTAGCATATTAATTTTAAGTTGAATAAATAAAAATAATAATAAAAAGAAAAAAAGTAATATGCTTTATCAAAAAGCTGTAGGGTTCACGAAAGTAAGTGTGAAGGCGTTGATGCAATGAGCACGATCAAACGGTAAAAAGCAAGAGAGCGAGAGAGCTTGAGTGCGTTGGCAGATACAACTACAAGTACTTCGGATAAGAGCGGACGTTAGCGTGAGAGGACTGATGCTGGAGTGCAAGAGCAAGAAAATAAGACAAGCTGTTTGTTGTTATTGGATGAAAGAAAACACAGAACAAGCACAGAATAAGCAAGTGCAAATATACGTATGTATGTACATATGTTTTTTTAAAGCAAATGCAGCGTTGGTTCTGCTGCGACTTCAAATGTAATTTAAGTCCGCAACTATTGTTAAGCACACGTAAATACATACAACGTATATTTGCGATCACTGCTAGAATCGTTTACCAAATAAAACCAAGTAACACTAAGTGCACAAACACAAGAAAACAATAACTTATTGAGAGCGCTCAAAAACACAACCGACACCAACGAAAGACGAAAGCTTTATTATTTAACTAAATATATTAAGTCTTTGTTGAACAGAAGATCCACATCGCCAAAAATTACAAAAAAAAAAAAAACGTGCAAGGAAACCCATATAAAATGATAAATGGTTTTTTTACCAAAAAAAGAAAAAAAAAACTCTTGAAAATCTATGTTTTTTTTTTGGTTTTGTGTGTCTGGGTAACTGCTTAAAAAGAAAATTTGACGAATGTTAAAAGAATTTATATTGAAGATCTCAAAATCAAATTGAGTTAGTTGGGCAAATATTGAGTTCAGGTTTCACACATAACGCGTTCATCGGCTCCTCTTGCAATTGAAGGCTGAAATCCAAAAATGTTTAACTTGTTCTTTTCGTTGCTGTAATATGTATACACACAAGCACAGCTACATATTTGTTTGTATGGATGTTCATAAATATGTTTGAAGTTCATTAATATAACGGGCCTTAATCTCCTAGTCTGTTACAGCAGACGCCATCATATCCGATGCTTGGCAAGCGTAAAACGCTTTTAACAGGAAACTTGTAAATGCAACGCGCTAATTATTTTTCGCGTGGCATGTAAAGGCGTTACCCAAATCCCCATTTCAACCTCCAATCCACGCTTTTAGCTCTAAAGCTGGCTGAAGCTTAGCGTAGAACATTTCCGCACTTGCAAAGTTTTGCTTACAACGGAGGGAAGGAGCGGTTACTCCAGCACATAGAACATTTCATTTTCGCTAAACAGCGAGTGTAGTCTTTTTAATTACTCTGCACTTTTAATCTTAAGAACTTACATACGCAACATGATCTTTTTTTGCGGTAGCAATTTAAAATTATAATTATCGATAATTTTGTCTTTTTATTTTTCAGTGAAGTCTGAATAGACATTTTTTAAAAGTTCAATTTAGTTCGAATACTTTTGATTAAAATTGGGCACACCCAAGTATATTCATTATTATTCTTATGCTAAAGCAATCTTTCTAACTGAGCTTGACAGATTCAGCATTTGATACTAATCTTATATATAAAAATCAAATTCTGTTTATTTGTGTATGTTTTATAGACTCGAAAACTAAACAACCGATTGACTCCATATTTTCAGGATATGTTTGTCTCGGTGTCTGTAATGTTTCTGTCTAAAAAAAAACCAGAGTCGATGCTCTGGAAAGTGCTGAGCGGGTGGTAAAGTTGTATTGCCCGAACTAAATCAAGTGCCAGAGCCTTTATTGTCATTAGTTTCAGGTAAACCAAATGTAATCTATAGCACTCAAATTCATGAAATACTAATAAATGATGTTATGGGACTTCATAGGAACGACGGCGAATTCGAAACATTTCTTGAGCAAAATACGGAAATACAATTCGTGTTCCCAAATGACATCCTTCGGTGCGAGTAAAGTAGTTCGACACAACTTTATGGCAACGTTTCGAGTGCAAGGCCAGATATATCATCACATGGGATCAATGTTACCAATCCCAGATGCAGAGCATAAATTTTTGCAAATTTACTTTATGGGACAAGCGGATGATAACGACCAAGTGCAACAACGTCAGCATTACAACTCCGGTACAAATCAACTGATTGTCGCCGAATTGCAAGTTATGTTTCATCCTAACAACCAATTAGTAAATACGTTCAAACAAGCTAAGGATGATCCACGATTGCGTTCAGATGATCACTTTATCGCAATTCATGCTGATAAAACTCCAGCTGGAGAACACCAACGACGTTTCAATGCGCCTACAATTGATGATGTAGCAATATTAATGGTTGGTGATCCAGTGGCATCACGTGACATAATTATTCGTCGCCGCAACGAGAGTATGAATAGAATATCTGAAACACATCGCTCATACGACGATTTATTTATTTGTTTATGCCCCAAATGGAAAAACCAAGAACATTGTATATCCGCGAGCATTACAATAAGTTTGAATTATTCGTTAAACAGATACACACATACATTGCGCAATCGATAGATGAGTTGATTGAATGTGTTTTTCCGAATTACAGAAATCATGATTGGTTGAGAGAACGCGCCATTTAAGCACTGAAGAACATGCATATCACTTTATACGTAGCGAAGCACGTACCGGGCCGCTAGTCAAGAATAAAGTTTACCTGCATTCAATTGAACACCTCAAGATATCCCCAACTCTATTTACGTTGATCCATTGACAGTGCAACGGCTTCGGCGATGTTGTCATTTCCGTTTCCGTTTTCGCTCGCACGGGAAAAGCACTTTGGGCCTAGTTACTGCATGCTACTTGGATAGACACACATGCACACAGATCGCTAATGCATTTGCCGCAAACACACACATTACTGTCACTGTTGTTGTTGTTGTTGTTTACAAGTTGTTAGCAGCTATTTTTGGCTTGGCGGTTATTGTAGTTAAGTTTAATGCCGCCATTTTCTTCCGCTTTGCGTGCTGCACGTTTTGCTGTATCTAAATTCCACCCGCAGCCCCTTTTGGGGAGGACGTTACTATCTTTCACTACTTATTATTATGCTGTTGATATTGTAAGCGCTCTGAGGCGCCCTTGCACTTAATTCCATTTTCACTTTCTTTGATAGAGCTCAATTTTTTGCATCATTAATCTTAAGCGATTTTCAGCTCTGACGCTGACACACACACACACACATAAACATAAACATAAAATTAAACTAGCTCAGCCTTTCTTGACAGCTCTCCTTTGCTTTCTCTTTCTCTCTTAAAATGCAACTTCCACTTTTGTTTTCAGTTAACGCTATGCAAACATTGAACTATTGAGTTTGTGTTATAAATATAAATTTGGTTTGTTATACTTGCATTATACAAAAGCATAACTTAACTAAATTTACATACCATAATTTAAAGCTTTTTGCTAACATTGTTCGAAGAATATTATTCCTGTTAAATGACTGTTACAGCTGCGCTATTAATATATATTATGTGACGGGAGTTTTCCAAGGCTCAATAAACTGTGATTCCCAAAAATGGACAATGCCATTTTATAGCATCGAGTTTTTGACATTAGCATCACTTTTATACTTTGTGCTAATATACTAACAATACCATATGCATATTCATATAAAAAAACATTGGCGTCATACTGGTGGCAGCCCTAAAAATTTTCCGCTCGATTTGCCGCTTAGGCTTGCCAGCTTACAGCTGCCAGTTGCTAACTTTTCATAGTTTGCACACATCAAAACCATTTTCCATTTTTCGCCAAACGGAACAGAGGCTAAGCTGACCAAAACCAAACGGAACTGAAGCAAACGTAACAAAACCAAAACCAAAACAATGCTAAACAACACGATACGATACAAAACAAAACGAGACGAGACAAAAAGTAAGCGAACCGATTCCCTGATCTGGCTAGGCCTGGTCTGGTCTGGCCTGGGTTCCGTTGGTTTGGCTTCGCTTCGGTTTGGTTCGGTTCGGTTCGGCTTGGTCGTTGCTCTAGCGTTTTGTAGATTTTAAGAGCCATAAATTTTAAGTGTCAATATATAAAAACCGCATATGTGCGGCCAGCGGCGGCGGCAACGAGTCGAAATTCATAAATTTTGCCATGGGACGAAATGGTAAAATAAAATGCAGCAGCTTTCGTTGTGGCTCGCACACACACATACGAACAATATATGTATATGAATGGAGTTTTGCTTTATAGTTTTTGGCTGTATGTGTGCGTGTCTTTTTGTATGTGTGTTGGTTTCGATGTCCATGTCCGTTGCATGTGGCCGGAGGGCATTTGGCTGGGAAAAAAACACTATGGCTTACAGCTATAGCAATGCGGCCACATGACGCTCTGAAGTCTGTGCGGATTTTATTTTATTACAAACGCAGAGTAAAACAAGTAAAAGTACCAAAAAAAAATCAAAAAAAAAAAACAATGGAGTGCAGTGTGCTTGACTTTGAGATATCCAGCAAAAAAACGAGCTGTAGTGTTCAGACTCTGTCTGATTGACATGCATATATCCTATTAAAAGTACATTTAACAATCGCGTTAACCGAAGATCAAACTATAAAGTAAGGTTAAGTATTTTATTTTACAGCTTCAAAAAATAATATTTATTTAATGACAGTATATGCACAGCAAGCACATATGTTCAAGGTAATAAACATTGGCTTGAAACGAAGATGCAAATTTCTTTTAATCAAAATGATTTTTTTTTATCTTTCTTACACTATCAGGCTAGCTTAAAGAGAAAGTGCTGTATTTACTTGGATGGAATAAAGACCAAGTGATTTTTTGGCTAAACTCTTGGAGATGTATAAAAAAACAACGTTTAGTTCACGAAATCCTAAGATGTCCTTAGATGAACTTTATTGAGTTGAATTTAGTATAACTTTATTTTTTGAGTAGACAATAACCTAAAATTTGAACTGAATTCAAGAAAGTTTTTCTTTAACAAATGGAATACAATGTTTTCAAAAGCCAGATTTCTTTAAGAAAACTAATTTTCTTACTGTTAAAACGTATTGATGTAAGCAAAGATTTTTGCAAAAAAAAAGAGCTTTTATATGAATTTTCCTTCTTATTTTGGCAATAATTTTTCATACCTATTGATTCTTTCAATAAAATGTAAATGTAAACGTTTAAAAAATATCAGAACTTATCAACTTTTAACGGTTAGCTGACTTCTACTAAAACAGCAAAAGCGCTAAACAATTCGCTTAAAGACTTTTAAATTGGCAAACAGGGTATTGTTCAAATACAGCAGCAACAGACAAGAGCTTGATAAAAAAATAGAAGAAAACAACAAAAAACTATAGGAAATAAAACAGACGACAATGGCAAAGAATGTGAAGGACTAGGGAAGGACGCATGCAGTTAGCTTTATGGCCAATGCAATGCCACGCTAAACTGCAAGCCACTTGAAGACCCTTGGCCAGCTGCTGCTTCAATGTCTTGCTAGTGAGCTGGCTTAGACAGAAGGCAATCAAAGAAGCGTCGCACCAGTCGTGATGACTGTCAAGTATTGTCCAAATATCGCTTGCATTCTCAATATAATATATATATATATTCGAGTGTGTGTGTGTGTGTGTGTGTGTGTGTGTGTGCAATAATAATTTTGTAAGCCACGCGAACTCCGAACTGTGAGTGGCTCACAACCCAAACAAAAAAAACCAAAAAAATAGCTAAAATAAAAAAATAATATTAAAACGCAATCGACAATCGGCAATCGACAATGGAATCAAACACAAGCAATTTTCCAACAAAGAGGTTTATGGAATCACTTGTCCATGTGCAAGTGGTTTCAGCTATCGATGGGTGGCTGAGTATTTTTGGGTGGCAGCTGTTGCCGCAGGGCAGCGAAAGCTTTTGACTATTTGAAATATATTTTCAATGCGATTCTTTAATTAAAAACATTAAATCGATTTATGCTTAGACAGCGGCAATAACTTTTGGTTTCATATCGAATAAACATAACAAAAAAATATATATATATATATTTTGCTTAGTTAAAGCTCGATAAAGCTTACGATTAACGCTATTAAGAAATTAAAATGTGAATAAAACAATAAAATGTCTGTCGCTTCTTGTTCAGTGATATGTATATTTTTATGTTTACGGATGATTTTATAAACATGGTAAAACATAAATATAAATAGCCCGATTCCACTGTGAACATAAGAATAACATTAAATATTTGTTTTTTGTGTTTTATGCTGGATCGGGTGTCAAAATAGTTCAACAAAAATGATTTAATTTATATTAACGTTGTGTTTACTATATCAACTGCTGATACGTTTTTACATAACTTAATGAAACTGTTATCTTTAAAACTGCTGTAACTGCTACTGATTAAAAATGAAATTAACAGTGCAATTAGCAGGATATAACTCATATAACTCATCTTTTCACATATTGATAAATTAAGAACATTATTCAATTTTTTTGTATAAATGTAACTTAAGCGTAACTTCGTGTTAGTAATGCAAATGCCAACCGGCTTGCACATTTTACAGCAATTTCAGTGGCTTGGCACAGTCATTGGCAAATAAAATGGTTTTTGTCAGTGGCAGCTGCTCGAAAGGATGGTCAACAAAAAAGTTGGTTGTGTCTAATTAAATAAAACTTAAAGACTGTTAAAAACAAATTCGAAAACAATTTCATTTGGCTAATCAGCTTATTGAACTTTAGTTCGCTTTGGTGGAGGCTTAAAGGGTGGCCAGAAAGTAGAGGCCAAATGAAAAATGAAGTTGACGTCAAATAATGAAGTTGGCATTGGGATTAAGGTCTTTAAGCAGTTGCAGCTGCAAACCTCACAATTTCCAATTTCAATTTGTCGAGCTAAGCGAGCGAAAAGTGGCTAAAAGCAATTTGAGCACAAATAGGGAGCGTAAACAAAAAGCCAGGTTAACCCTGCAGCTGCAGCTTTGTCGCCAAATTAATCAATTACACAAAAAGTTAATTCAATTCGAAAACAAAAGTTTTGGCAAACAGAATTTACTAAATGCTTGTAAGTGAACCAGTACATAACCCAAGCAACAATTTATGCTGCAGTCAACAAATAAATATGTACATATATTGATAAATTGAAAGTTAATCAGGTAGAAAATATGTATCGAGCTGTATGTTGCGATAAGAACTATTGCTAAAATTTACTTGGAACCCAGTCAAGTTAAATAAGTAATAAATACAACTTGTGCAAGTTGGTAAGCACTTGAAATCCGCTTCAATCAAGACTAAAGTTATTCTTCAATCAGGCACTCAAATATTAAACAGCACTTACCTGACTCGGTTGGTTGGTGGCTAACAAATCGATGGGTTGCTCGGGTAATGCGTGTGCCTGGGCTGTTGGAGGCACTAGTTGCTGCTGCTGCTGTTGCTGTTGCTGAAACTGTTGTTGATAGTGCTGCTGCTGTTGATATTCATATTGCTGTTGCATTTGATATTGCAATTGCTGATATTTCAGTTGCTGTTGCTGTTGTTGGCCGCCGCCGGAGCTTGAGTGCTGCTGTTGTTGCTGTTGTTGTTGCTGTTGTTGCTGTTGGCCCTGCACCAGCGGCAGCAGCTTAAAATGAGAGCAACAATAGAAAACGATTGCCAGCAATTGAACTATGTGAGCAAGTCGGCGTGTTCTTCTTGTTATCCTTTTAGTTTTTTTTGTTGTTGTTGCTGCTGCTGCTGCTGCTGACTCTGTTGCCGACAACAACGACATGTTGTCGACTTATGTGTGTGTGTGTGTGTGTTTTGTAGTAACTGCCAAAGTATGCAACAATTTGGCTCGTTGCAAGCTGCTGTCTTCCTTATCCTTCTACTTCTTTCCCTGTTTTTACTGTCGCTGCTGTTGTCGTCTGGCTGTTGCTCTTGTGTTATTCTTGGCCGATGCGCTTCAGTTGTCTTAACTGCAAGGAAAAAATAAAAAGTATAAGAAACAGTAGCAAAAGTCACTTCAAGTTGAAGTTGCAGCTAAAGTTGTTGCAAGTGGATTTTCAATAAAAAAAAAAAAAAATCCGACATAAAACATCAAACACAATTTTTGCATTAAAGAACCTGCTTTAATATACATATGTGACGTTTTGAGGTGGGAATTAAATCACTTACAGTGACAAGTCAACAGAAAATTTAGATATAGCCCATGCCTTAGCGATCTCTTGGCAGATCGTTAACATAAACCGCATCTCTAGTCTATTCTACAATCGTTTTCTTCTGCTTTTTAATGACACTGTTGTTAACTTAACATCAAACAAAATCTTCTTTCTTCGTTCTTTTCTTTCTCATACCAACAGGCTATTGGTATATATGCTAATGAGAGGAGAATTCCCCAAAAAAACATACAAGTTATTCAAGCTTTGAGTTGATTATGGTAACAGGAAACTTTGACATGCATGTTAATATAAATATGACAATATTTTATTAAAATTAGTTTAATGCAGTTAAATGGGCTGCTTAACATCATAATCGTTTTAGATTGGAAACAAACTCCAATTAAACAATTGCTTCAGCACTAAAAAAAAAAATATAATAATTAAAAGATATTTAATATTAAAGTTAGTACTTTCCATGTCATAAATCTCCACCCACTTTCAACACAAAAACTATACCCCAAAGTGTAGCACATGATGCACGCACTTTAGTGAGTTTTCTTTCTTTATTTTTATTTTTTTTTAATGCGATAGGTGGTGTAATTGCTTAAGTCCCATAAAAAGCTGAAGAATTCATGGATTTCAATGTTGTTCATTTGTGCAATTACGGCGCAATTAAAGCGGCGATTCAGTAAACGCACAAATGCCAACACAAATTAAGATCAAGGGGAGCGGCAAGAGGGACAGAGAGAAAAAGAAAGAGAGAGAGAGAGAGAAAGATAGGGGGATAGAAAGAGGTAAACAAAACGAAATGGTAAATGCAATGTTGGATAAATTAATGAGCAACAGTCGAAAGTTTTTCGCTGGTTAATCTGCAAAGACGAAAATAAGCACAACAAAAGATGGAAAATAAAAAACAATATATGTGTGTGTAAACTTGTTCATAACTTTTATTATTGAAGTGCACAAGAAAATGAGCAACAAAAGGAAAAACCAGGAAAAGCATTTTCACTTGCAATCAACAAAGCACAGTTGGTACAAAAATCAATTTCACTTTTCAATTAATCGCGTTAAGCAAAAAAAAAATAACAAAACAAAACAAAAAGCTACAAAGGAAAGCAAAAGCATAATCAAATATCAAAAAAAAAAAAAAAAACACACACACAAAAAAACACAAAATCTCAAAACGCCAAGCTGACCAAAGATGATTAATTTCATGACTGATGTTCGTAATGATGACATGATGTTTGCATATTCGATTGCTCTTGCTAATGTGCACTTTACAGCTTAAAGGGCTTAAGCTTTTGCTGCAGCGTGAAGTGACGCGGGCAGGGACAGCAACTGTCTTTTTTTGGGTGTGGCACACAGCGGGAGCAGCATCAGCAGCAGCAGCAGCAGTCAGATGAAAATAATATGCAATAATAACGTCAGCGAAAATTGCGCTTTTGATGTTGCTGTTGGCTCTATGCAACAAGAAAGACGCTAAACGCGTCGAGTCACTGGAACGTGCAACACGCCGCGGCATGTTTCGTTGCGGCAGTGGGCTGCAAAAGCAAAAAAATTGTCTACAATTACAGCGCATCCAAAGCGGCCGCAACACAACAGCAACAATATAACAACAATTTTATTTGCGATTATTTCAAAGCACCTCCACTTCCGACTCTCTCTCTCTCTCTCTCTCCCCGCCTTCCAATCTAACCACCAAACTGCTAGAAACGCGTCAAATTTCGCGTGCCAAAATGAATCAATGAACCCCTAAATGTGAGCTTAAATCCATATAATATTGTGACTATAGAGCAGAGAACTCAAGTCGAGAGGAACTCGATTATGCCAATCTCAGATCTTAAGCTCTTGAAGACTCCAAAATCAATTAGCTCAAATAGACGGATGGACATTTGCACAAAACCAGTGATATTTCCCGAAGATCTGCATCATCAATTTGGTTGCCAGTCCCACCCAATCTGAAATTCCCATATCTTCCATTGATTTTGAGCTAGAGCCAAATTTGGTAGCAATTCAGCTGGCGATGTCCCTTAAAATGTCCATAAAACTTTAAATCGTATTTTGTTTACTGTTGTCATATGTAGATATTAAATTCTATATTCATATTTATCAATATTTAATATACTCAGAAACAATGTATCTGGTTATTTCATTTTGTGCATAAATGAACAAATCGAATGGCTTTCCAACTCTTGGGCACGCTACATACAGTTGGCCATGTGAGAAGCAAGGATTTTTCAGATTTAATCCATAGACTTGTGCTGATTGTCCCTGCGTCTTGTTGTTGGTCATTGCGAAAGCGAGTCGAATGGGAATGTGTAATCGCTTAAATTGGAATGGCATATCAGTATGTATCTACGGTATTCTTGGTAAGAAAGCATCTTCTTCTTTGAATTTACCATTCAAAACGGTCGCTTCATCAACTTTTTCACTGTAATCCAATTACAAAGGCAAGGTGAATAAATATTTCGAAAAAGAATCCTAAAAGTGCTCCTATACCATACCCAAAACAAGTTTGTTTAAAATTATCGATAAATACTTTGGTTTCCGATATACACATGGAATCGACTATAAAAAAATTTTGGTTTTGGAATATGTAAAAATGGCGATTGATAAAATGGGTAACGATAGAACATTTCTGAAAATTTCGTTAAAATCGGTTAAGAAACATATGTAGATATTGAATTGAATCCATTGAAGTTAAGTCAGTTTTTAGTTTTGTTTGCATTGAACATTATTTTTAATAGCTTAGCATAGTTTTAGGGCGACATAAGCGAACCGCAGCAGCTGGGTTCTGGGCATCTTCTAGTTGGGTTCTCCCGAGCCTTCTTTCTTGTTTTATACTAAAATAATGTAGGTTTGAAAACTGGTATATAAACTACCGGCACCTACTGGAGAGGTGTCGGACCTTTACAGAAACCATTCTCAAGATTTGCTTAACAAATTCATATAATGGTTCAGTTTGATTTCAAACAGACATTCATATATACCATATATATATATATATATATATATATATATATATATATATATATAAATTATTGGTGTTAACAAACATAATATTCAGTGTTATTATTTAAAATAAATATCGACAACATTTTGCTAAATAATTACTTATAGCTCATAATTATCAAATATAATTGATTTTAACTAACTTGAATACAAACAAGTAGAAACGTTGCAGTCGGACGCAACCGACTGCGGTATACTCGATACTAGTTATAAAACCGATAAAAAGAGACCAGATTGCAATGGGGTGCGGATACGGCAGGGGTGTACGCTGCCTCAAAGATTGTCTGGTGCAGATGGGCATGCCAAAAAGCGTTCTTCCTTCCAAGTTTGGTGACTCTAGCTCAAAGTTTGTTAAAGGAAGGGGAAAGGGGGGCTGTGGGTGGTATGGGGGCCTAACACCAAAGTTTTGCTGCAGATCTATTTATTATGTCAACTGCTATCCTCCGATCAATTTGGTGACTCTAGCTCAAAGTTAGTAGAATATGGTGGAAGGGGGGGCTGGGGGCGGTATGGGTGGAGGGTGGCATCCAAATGTTTTGGGTCTCTTCATCAACAATCTTGGCACCAAATTTGGTGGCTATAGCTGTGGAAAATATGGGCGTGTTTGATTTTTAACTGCGGGGGGCTGGGGGCGGAATGGGTAAGCGTGGCACCAAAATTTTTGATGCAGTTTTTTGGGCTTTGTTAGTAAGAACATGTTTTAAGAACGCCGTTCGTTTTTTAATACCAATAAGTCAAGAACGAAACGACAGAAAAATGAAGAACATTCATTAAATATGATAACCGTGCGCCTAATAATATCTCTCGATATTACGGCTAGACATGGAAAGACTCTCGGTTTCATTGTCGATTGAGAGACCTTAGATAGCTCGAGAACATTTTATATAAAGACTAGATCAGCATTCGGGGCGTAAATCAGTTGAGGGATCAGTACGATACAGTATGCAGTGGATAAGTGTTTTAGTCGCATGTCTCTGGGCCGAAAGTGCCAGCCACGTGGAATCGCATCAGATGCGCATCAATCGTTAAGCGGTCAGCGTGCAGGAGCATGAAGTACAGTAGGCTCGGGTGAAGGAGCTAAAGCCAACACCACATCCGGCAGCTGGCTATAGACCGGAAGGAAGAGCCTTTTGGCTGCCAGGTGATAATATTGTGGAAAGATCGGGTTCTGATTCAGTTCCAATCTCAAGTTCTGATCTTGGATCAATAATTACAGAGCTGCCAATAACCAGCACAACAGACTCACTCGGCTTGAGTGCGACAACAACATTGGATTCAATTGATACAACTACAACATTGTCACCCACTGAGTTGCGTTCTGTTCGCGCCTTTCCCACAGCGCCGTATCCAGCTGCCGGATATCGTCCCAGTCGAGCTTTTACACTGCCGACCGAAGTAACTCAGGGTCAACAACAGCAGCTGGAAGCTTAGAATGCAACTGCTGCATCTCCAGCTAGCAATGGCAAACATCCCGATTGTGGGGTCAGCACAAATCCATTGATGCCAACACCAGAACCCGGCTCCAAGGATGACCCCCATTGCTGAAAGTGTTATTTTTACGGCCAATCTGGGCCCAGCTGTACTTGTTGCCACTGCACCCAAATCTAGTGGCATTCCAGTTGCCCTTCCACTACGCTCCCAACCCCTGATTCAAGCGCCAAGTCGAGGATTTTTCTAAACCACCCATGTGGAGTGGTGAGAAGTAGGAGGCAAATAATTACTCGCTACATATTGTTATAAACTCATAGAATAAGGAATAATATTTGATTTTTTCATAAAATGACTTACAATTAATTTATGAAAATATGAGCCATTTACATCTTTCTCACTTTGGTGATTTGATGATTTGCTGTCTTTTCATAATTTTCTTCCAATGGAACTTCTTCATCTTCCGGTTCCGAGTTTATCTCTTTATTTTCGAACAACTCAACACACTCTTCTTCACTCACAAGCAAATCATAAGTTTCTTTGTCAAAAGTTTCATGGGCAGCATTGCCTTTTTCTAGGCGCATACCCGAACCTTTATGCGGCAACAGTCCAGTCAAATAGGCAGGCTGATTTGTGGTCTGCGGAAATGGCACAAATAATTGATTAATATCATTTGTTGGTACTCCCAATAGCGAAATCATTGGCTGTCCGCGGTTCGACAGTTCTATGAGTTTCTTTTGATACTGTAACTTTACTCGGGCCTGATGCTTTTGCTTATCTTCGTCGCTGGGTGTCGTGCTGGTGAGTGGGGTATTCTTGTAAGTGTATGCGAGTGGAAATGGCTCTAAGTACTTCGGTATGTGTCCTTTGTAGCGCCTTCTCAAGCCGACCCTAGCATTTTTTATCTGAGGCGTTGGCTGTACATAGCCTCCGGATGGCTCCGGTGTTCTCATGCTCATAGTTTCCGATGCCATCGGTGTAAAGGATTTCGTGTCGCACGTTTCTTGCTTGGCACCAACAAGATGCAGCTGCGGCTGTGCCTGCAGTGGGGATAACTTTAAACCGTCCCATTGATTTCGTCCTTTGTACGTCTTGTTAAACTCAACCCGCAGTTCACTAACATGAATGCCCAGCAAACGAAATGTCCTCTCCACATCATAATAACAAGGCCTTGTACGACTTGCAAGTGTTGCACTAGAGTTTGTAGTTTCTGCTACTTGCCGAAGTTTGCACTTAACCAATTCCACTAATTTATCGAACCAGTACTTGTCCACCGTGCAATTTTTTTCAGCGAGCATAATGTTTAGGAATTTGCAAAGTTCTTTCTCGGCAGCCATTATCACGAAGTTGTCAAACACAAATTAAAAGAATTTCGATCAGCTGTTTGTGCTCATGTGCTGTCACCTTTTCCGTATGAAGCTGCCAGATCATTTGTTAATTTTCGTAGGTGGCTCCCCCCTTCAGCAAAATGATGATATTTATAAAATAGCATAAACAGGCGTATTTTCAAAAGCGTGATTTGTAAAAATCATGATACAGCAAGCATAAACGTACGAATAGATAAATAACATTTTGATTCAAGAATAATACAGATATGTCATCAAAGATTTATCTGTCTATCGATTATCGATATGAGATAAGAAGAATTTATGCACATTCAAAAAGAACACGAATAAAAGCATCGTTAGTGTAAAGCATGGTTGAATTATACAAGGTTAAGTCATGCGCGGCAGAAGGAGCCTGTTGATAAGACCATGCGAGTGCAAGAAAGATAGCATAACTGCTGTTTTGATATTGCTTCATCGTCTTGTTTTAGTGAGCAAAAAAGAGATAGAACGATGTGTGATTTTGTTTACATTTTTCAACAGAGGTTCTAATATCAGAGCGTTCTGTGTTTTTGGCTACATGTGTAAACAACAATTTAATCTGATTATGTAAATGAAATAAAATGACATAAAACATGTATAAACGTATAAAACATATAAACAGCTGCTTTGCGACTAACAACAGGCTCCTAAAAATTGAGCGAGCATGCTCTCACGACTTAACCATGTATAATTCAACCATGGTTTAAAGCACTAATCAGAAAATAATATAGAGCATTTATTCAGTAGGGCGAATCTTATCACTCAGTACCAGTGCGATTGGACTCATCCAGACAAAAGAGCGAAAAGAGCGCTTTGCAGAACTCTCTCGCCTCAAATTTTTGCAGAAAAAGTTTGCCGTGCAGAAACTGCAAGTCATTCTTTTGCCTGCTTTGCTTGCGAACGATGAGCAACAGCAGACTCGAGGCGCTTGATCCAATCGTTGTGTATATGTGAGCGAGCTCGCAGCCAGTGTGAGCTGTTTGTGGAAAGAGAGGGCGCGCGGGGGGTAGGCAACCAACGGGCAAAATGATTAGTATGTATATGTTTTGACGTAGAATACGTCTTACGTTTCGGTATGAGTGTGCTATCCAAAAAAGTTGTTGTTGTAATATGGTTGCTTCACAAAATCGCTCATTGCTCATGAACTAATGAATAGATTTTCCTCAAATTAATTTAATTTTAAAGCCAAGGCTTCAACCTTTATTTTAAGCTATATATATATATGAAGTGATTACATTTTCTATTAAAAAAATGAGACCAAAAACATGCAAAATATTGCATCATTTTGAAGACTTTAAATTGCTCTAGCAATCTCAATAATCAATCAATTAATCTGAGTTTTTCGAATTTAAGTTGAGATGAGGTAAACAAACATTCCCACATTCAAATTTCTAATAATTTTGCCAAATATATAACTTTTTAAGGCAAAAAATCAGTGCAAAAATCACTACTTTTTCACATTGCACATTGCTCAAAAACTCCGCCAGAGAATCGATTAAAACTTGTTTTAATACAAAGTAGACTTGATTTCCTTTCGTTTGATATACATGCGGTCATGACTGATAGCTTCTAAATGTGGAAATTTCATTAAGATATTCCTCCATAATTAAATTTTCATACATAAATTCTTCCGTGCCAGGGGTGAACAAGCTCAGCTTAAGCGTCAGCCCCAAACAATTATAAAACAATAAAATATGTTTACCCCAATTCTGAAATTTGCGTGCAAGTTTTCGAAATCATGTTTTATTGTTTGTGTTGCACATTTAATAATGCTTTTGCACCAAAACAATAAATATGCCCGTGCAAAAATATCATATAAACTATCGTGAGTTAAACTATCGATAATTCGTCTTTACGGTGGCAGCCCTGATTTTCGCATCTTGTGAACAGTTACTGTGAATTAAATTAATTTAAATGAATATTGAACAATGCCGCCTGTAAAAAGAAACGTAGCTTCGATGCGTAACAGAGAGAATATTTTTTCTGCTTTGACTAATAGACAAGAATTTCACAGTTGACACCGAGGTGGACATGCTCATCGTAGGTGATTTTAATTTAGAAATGACAAATGATTGTTCATTTGCAGAATTTATGGATGAAAAATTCAAATTAAAGTATATTAAAAATGCAGCAACCACCTTAGCTCTAACCAATATAGATTTAGTATTTGCTAGAAATTTAAGTGTATCATTAATGAATTACATATCATACTTTTCCTTTCACAAACCTGTCATATCAAAAGTCACATTTCAAACATAAAACAAAAATACAATTTTAGATTTAATTATGCACAAATTTTGATGTAATAAATTATGTAAATATATATTTCTATTTCAAGTCAATGTTTGTTAAATTTATATCAGAGATGCTAACCAGTATTGCAGTAAAAAGGAAAAAATTAGCCAAACACAATTAAAAATAAAATAAAACATCTATGTGGTTGTTGTTATTAGGCTACCGCTTCATAATTTTTGTTGCACAAGGACAAACGTATTCTACGGCTAACCTATGCGCCCGTGTGATCTGACACAGGCTGTCAATTTTTTTTTGTGCTTTGCCTCGATTTTGTATATTTTTCTCTATGCCTATTTGCATGTGTGTGTTCATGAATGTATATCCAGCTCGTTTGTATGAGTGGTTACTGTTATCGCATTAACTGACCTGTCGCACTTTTAGGATTTTGGCAATTTATAAACAGGTTGAGGAACATAAAGAAGTGCAATGTTAACAATATGTGTATATGTATTTATTATTAATTGCTATAATTATTACAATTTATTACAGGTTTCTTATAACTATTGAAATAACTTAGAACTAATAAAACATATACAAACATAATTACATTTAAACCGCAAATATACATATTAAAACAAGTAGAAACGTTGCAGTCGGACGCACCCGACTGCGGTATACTCGATACCAGTAGTAAAACAGATTAAAAGAGAGCTGATTGCAATGGTGTGTGGATACGGCAGGGGTGTATGCTGCTGCAGGGGTGTATGCTGCCTCAAAGATTGTCTGGTGCAGATGGGGATGCCAAAAATCTATCTTCCTTCCAAGTTTGGTGATTCTAGCTCAAAGTTAGAAGAATATGGTGGATGGTAGGCTTGGGGAGGTATGGGGGGGGGGGCTTGGCATCAAAATTTTAGCTGAAGATCTGTGTATGATGTCAATTGCTATCCTCATACCAAATTTGGTGACTCTAGCTCAAAATTAGTAAAACTTGTGGGAAGGGGGGATGGGGTTGGTAAGGGGGGGCGTGGCATCCAAACTTTTGCTGCAGATCTATTTATGATGTCAATAGCTATTCTCAAACCGAATTTGGTGACTCTAGCTCAAAGTTAGTAGAATTTGGTAGAAGGTGGGCTGGGTGCTGGGGGCTGGTATGGGGGGGGCGTGGCGTCCAAAGTTTTTCTGCAGATCTGTTTATGATGTTAATTGCTATCCTCATACCAAATTTGGTGGCTTTAGCTCAAAGTTAGTAGAATATGGTGGAAGGGGGGCTGGGGGCGGTATGGGTGGGGGGCGCCATCCACTTTTTTTGGGTTTCTTCATCACCTATCTTGGCCCCAAATTTGGCGGCTCTAGCTCAAAAAATGTGGAAAATATAGGCGTTTTTGATTTCAAAATGCAGGGGGCTCGGGTTCAGGGGGGGCGCGGCTCCAAAACTTTAATGCAGTTTTTTGGGGATTGTTATTAGCTATCTTCCTACCAAATTTGGTGACTCTAGCCTTAACGCTTTGGAAAATACACGCATTCCCGTTTTTAGTGAAGCATTGGGGCGGTTTGGGGCAGCTTGGTCAGTATGGATTGGCGTGGCATCCAAAGTTTTTATGCATTTATTTTGGGACTATAATCACCTATTTTGGCACAAAATTTGGTGGCTCTAACTCAAAAACTGTAAAAGATATAAGCATTTCTGTTTTTCAACTGCGGGGGGGCTGGGGGCGGAATGGGTGGGTGGGATTCCAAAACTTTGATGCAGTTTTTGGGGGGTCGTAACCAGTTATCTACCTACCAAATTTTGTGACTCTAGCTCAAACACTATGGAAGATACACGCACTACCGTTTTTAGCGAAGCGTTGGGGTGGTTGAGGGCGGATAGGGCAGTATAGATGGGCGTGGCATCCAAAGTTGTAATGAATTGGGTTCGAGATCGTTACCACCTATCTTGGTACCAAATTTGGAGGGTCTAGCTCAAAAACTGTAGTAGATATGGGCATTTTTAGTGTTAAATTGCGGGGGGGCTGGGGGCGGTATGGGTGGGCGTGGCTCCAAAATTTTTGATGCAGTTTTCTGGGGATTGTTAGTAGCTATTTTCTCCCCAAATTTGGTAGTTCTAGCTGTAAGGGCTTGCGAAATAGCTGGATCTATCGATTTTGCGTTATCGAGTTTATCGATTTGCCAGCCCCCTAGTTATCGTAGAACTCCAATCTTGACACTTTAATTTACTATGCCATAGATAAACAGATTTGCAAAGTTTGAAGTCTCTAACTTGAAGGGTGTGGAAAAAAGTTGCGAACATACAGACGGACAGACGGACAGACGGACAGACACCATGACGGACATTGCACAAACCCAATATACTCTTTACCTTCGGTATCGAGTATAAATACAATGATACATTATATCTGATGTGATGATTGCATATACATATGTATATTATAAATATTATTTTCTGCTTAGTGCTTAAAGTGTAATAAATGGAATTGACTTAAATGAAAATAAATCGTTTTATTTCCAAAAAAAACAACAAGTAGAAACTTTGCAGTCGGACGCACCCGACTGCGGTATACTCGATACCAGTAATAAAACCGATTAAAAAAGACCTGATTGCATAGGGGTGCGGATACGGCAGGGGTGCAGATGGTGATGCCAAAAAGCTATCTTCCTTCCAAGTTTGGTGACTCTAGCTCAAAGTTTGTTAAAGGAAGGGGAAAGGGGGGCTGTGGGTGGTATGGGGGCCTAACACCAAAGTTTTGCTGCAGATCTATTTATTATGTCAACTGCTATCCTTCAACCAAATTTGGTGACTCTAGCTCAAAGTTAGTAGAATATGGTGGAAGGGGGGCTGGGGCTGGTATGGGTGGAGGGTGGCATCCAAATGTTTTGGGTCTCTTCTCCAACAATCTTGGCACCAAATTTGGTGGCTATAGCTGTGGAAAATATGGGCGTTTTTGATTTCAAAATGCAGTCGGTTGTGGAACGGGTGCGAGGGGAGGGTCGTGGCTCCAAAACTTTGATGCATTTTTTCGGGGGTCATTAACAGTTATCTTCCTACCAAATTTGGTGACTCTAGCTTAAACACTTTTGAAGATACAAGCATTCCCGCTTTTAGCGAAGAGTTGGGGCGGTTTGGGGCGGCTAAGGCAGTATGGATGGGCGTGGCATCCAAAGTTTTTATTTGCTTTTTTGAGGATTGTCAACACCTATCTTGGCACTAAATTTAGCGATTCTAGCTCTAAAACTGTGGAAGATATAAGCTTATCTATTTTGTAACCTCGGGGGGTGGCTGGGGGCGGAATTGATGAGCGTGGCATCCAAAATTTTTATGAATTGGTTGGGGGTCGTCAATACCTTTCTTGGCACCAAATTTGGTAGCTCCAGCTCAAAAACTGTAGAAGATATAGGCATTTTAAGTTTAAAACTGCGGGGGGCTGGGGGCGGTATAGGTGGGCGTGGCTCCAAAATTGTTGATGCAGTTTTTTGGAGGTTTATAGTAGCTATCTTTCCTCTTAATTTGGTAGTTCTAGCAGTAAAGGCGTGTGAAATAGCTGGCTTTATAGATATTGAGTTATCGAATTTATCGATTTGCCAGCCGCCTAGTTATCGTAGAACCCCAATCTTAACACTTTATCTTACACGGCCATAGATAAAAACATTTGCAAAGTTTCAAGTTTCTAGCTTGAAGGGTGTGGACACACAGACGGACAGACACTATGACGGACATTGCACAAACCCAATATACTCTTTACCTTCGGTATCGAGTATAAAAATTAAGCAAAATGAATATGATAGGATATCAATGAAATAAACTTAATTTTATTTTTAATTAATTGTTCGATGGTTGCAGAAACCGAATAAAATATTTATATAAAATCACAAACCAATACTCATATACAAAGATTTAATGGCCAGCCCTCTTTTCGATAGTCATTTCGGGGCATTTTGTTTGGGCACGGAAATTAAAAGAAAAGAGAGGTTGAAGAAAACGATGCGCCAGCATAATATAATATAGCAAGCGGTTACGTAAATACGCAAACAAACATTTATGTGCAATGCATATTTACAATTGTAGACACAAAAATGTAGAGATTTATACAATTTAATTGCATGATGCAACTGCAAGTAAAGCATTGCAATGAACAAAAGCTATTACTCTACCTACAATACTCTGAAGGATAAAGCATATGCAACTTGGATATTTTCCATTACTTTATATAGTGAAAATACTTTGTTAGCGAATTTTTCTTTTGGTTTTGGTATGCATTTTTATGCCTTAAATACCTGGTATATGGACTCCACATGGTGAAGTGTTTTAAATTATACAAAAATTTCGGCGGCTGTAGGCAAAGTTGCCCACAAAAATTTTTGCAAGTTTTGAACTGTGTTAACAACATTTTGGTTGAATGTTGGCTCTTGTTTTTGCTGTTTTTGTTTTTGTTGCTGTTGCTGTTGCTGTTGATAAGGATTCACGAGTTGCAGTTGCTGCTGCGCTTGTTTGGTGTCAATGATAGCGTGAATGATACTTTGTATCCACACACAAACACACACACACACACACACACACACACTCATTCACAGACACACACACACACATACACAGATACTCACAAACACGTACACAAAACATCGTTGGCATCGTTTGCATAAGTGGGACGCCAGTTTCCGGCAAACGTTGCGTATACGCAATATGCAATACAACAACAACAAAAAAAAAAGTACAAAAATCAACGAAACGAAACAAAATGAAATAAAACACACACACACACACTCACACACATCCATATTGCCAGCAGTTGTGCGTGTGTGTGTTCCGGCTTAAAGCTTTATGGGCACTCCACGGCCTTTCAGCGGTCAACTGGTATGAAGTGGGGGGTGCGGGGAGCAACAACAATAACAACATGAGTGAGAATCTGCATCAGGCTTCTGAAAATCAGATATCAGTATGAAAAACCCGGTGTGGTATGCAATGACTGCGACTTATATAAACATTGTCCAAAAAGTTGCGAATGTTGTGGCAATTAGCGCGTTGCATTTGACCCATGTGGGACTCATAACGTAATCCACATATAGCAATAAATTGCTTGAAATCAGACTTAAATCTGCAAAACCTGTCAAGCTATGTGCCACCTCAGGGGGGAATTAAACTTGAAGTTGACACATGTAAATGGGCTAAGAACCAAATTAAAGATAAAACAATCATTTCAATCCCGATGCCAATTTGCTTATGTCTTACTATTATTATCTAGCTGTAACCCGCGTGCGTTGCTAATGCACCAACTAAAATAAATTTGAAGGAAAGCCACTAACATTAATATTCATTTCTGTTTATGTTATTTCCAAACAATTTTGAAAGTCAAAATTAGCGTTTCATTTCTTGTTTTTCCAGCAGGCAACATAGAGCTACCCATGGGAGTAGCATGTACTCTTCGAAATTATTCCACACACTTGAAACTTGATTGCCCTTTTGCTTTGTTGATAGTCTCATAGCACCGGGAACAGCAAACGTTTGAACTCGAATGTCATATCTATCGCGATCATTGGAATAGGTGGCATTTGTACTTCTTCACCTTTAAATTTTCCAGTCAAAATTGTTGCCTCGATAACAATTTCTTGACTGATAATCTGGTTCCGTTGCAAAGACAAACATTAATTTTTATCATATATTTTTCTAAAGATATTTTGACATGCAATAAGAATTTTCATTCTCATTACTCTAGCTAATGATCCATAATTAGGCTTTACTCCAGTGGACTTCTTTATGTAAATTCTTCCCTTAATCTCTTGTCTCCCTTACCTTTTAGTTTGTTTATAACATAATCGTGTTTGATTTTACAAACTTTGTTACGAACAATAAAAATCTTTTTGAGTTGTCCGAGTGGCAGTCGATTACATTTGTAGCCACAGCCGCTTGTTGGACTTGTAAGCGTATTTCGTATACGTAATATGCGAATATTCCACTCTGCAATGCATTTTAACGGCCCATTGGGCTGCTGGCTGGCCAAACAACTTAACATTTTATCACCAGACCAAGCATTTTGGCAACTTATATATATATATACCATGTCTCTTCCGCCTGCAACTTGCGACCACAAAAATGAGCGAAAAATTGCAAGCCGAGTGTAAAATTTATGATAAAAACGTGTGACGCTGATAAGAAGGGCGGCTTCGGTTGTGGTGTGGGTGTGGTGTGGGAATGAGGCCAAAGCACCAGCAGCGTATAAAAACTTGAAAGAAAGTAATGGCAAGTGGACGACGGTTTGGTCAGAGAACGTTTGAGGCGTTGGTGTGTGGGCGTGGCGTCTTGTTGCTCGTTAGGCTAATAGCGAACACTTGGAGCGCTCTCAAGGGCCAATGGGGATGGTGGGGTGGTTGTGGACGAAGGTATGCAGATTTACGGCGATGATACAGCTTCCCGAAATTGCATTGCATTTCAAAGCGTTTTGTTAGGCAAAACTCAGAAGGAGAGATATATAGAGAAAGAAAGAGAGAGAGAGAGAGTGAAAAAGAAAACAAGTAAATATGCCACAAAGAAAATTGATGACAATCATCCACAAAATACCCTGTTTTGATCTTAAAATTAAAAAGCTATTATAAAGCATATTACTGACATAAAATACAATTTTTTTTTTAGGAATGGATTTTTATTGTTTAGCCAGAACTGCTTTTTAATATGAACTTAAAAGGTTTATAGAATAATAATTTTATATACAAATCAAGTAATAAATACATCAATGGAACAAACTGGAAATCGTTCCAGTGACACACAACTTTCCTTATGCCAATCGTGATGAGTCTAGCTTTACAAATGAGCAAAATATTTGCGCCTTATCGATTTGCAAAGTGACTTCCATCGACTTGCTATCGATATTTTGTTGGGGCTAACGATCGGTATTTTACAGTATACTGTTGAATAATTTTGAAAAGTAAGTGCGATAAAAGTAACCTATGTTATTTTGTCACCCGTTTTAATTATGGCTCAACCTATAAAACCTAGAAAATTAGAAATTAAATAAATTCGAAATTCTAATGAAGATTTTCTCAACAAAAACATATACTTGTCTTTTATTTTTATACTTCATAATATATTTACATAATATGTTTGTAATAATAAATATACTTATAAACTAATAATTTGGCATTAAAAAAGTTTTTAAATCCCATCTCTAATAGTATTCGACGGCACAAACAAGAAAATTAGCAGTTTTGTATGGATTGTACATGTCAGTCAATATGACAGATGAACAGGGTTTACAGAATGAAAGGAAAAGAAAAAAAACTACAGCAGCTGGTATGAAAAAATCAAGTGGCAATTGGCCTCATCAACTTGCCACCGCGGGCAACTCAATCATGACCATGGTCAATACTTTGAGCCTACAATTTCAATCACACGAACTTTTTTTTTGCGATATTGTTGTTGTTGTTGGTGTCGTTGTGACTCCTGTTTGGTGGAGGAGTTGGTTTGTACTGGTGTTTTGATTAAAAGTGTTGGAGCCTTTGAATTGCGGCACAGCTGCAACTGATCTAATTTGATTTGCATCCTGTGTCAAAGTCAATCACACACCAATTAAAGCTGGCCAATTCAAATGAACTTTTGACCAGACCAACGAACCTACAAAATCTCTTAAACAGTTCACAAAACACTGATGCTTCAGCGAAACGCAAAATGTTTTGGTGTGCAGTTGTCAGCAATTAACCTTTTGGCCGAATGGGAAAAAGCTCCCAAGCTTCAATATTTGACCAAATATATCCCAAAACTAATCAGCACAAAGAATGAAATGAAAGAAATGAACCAAACACACACACACACAGACGAACATACAAACAAAATACATATATGTATATAAAAAAATATACATATAACAAATAATGTGGCAAACAATATGAGTGGCAGTGTAAGAGTAACAGTTCCAGTTGAGTAGCCAGTCTAGTGTCCCTGTTTGGGGTGCCAAGGAAATAACCGCACATTCAATGGCAGCATCGCCGCTGTTGTAAACTTGTCTCATAAACGCAACGCTCTGAGCCAAAAGAGATGACCAAAAACCATTAATCAAATGTCTGCTCATACCCGTACGAGTCTGTACATAAACTTGCCCGCTTGTTGTAAGCAAATGCTATATGTCTGTGTGTTGATGTGTGGTGTGGTGTTGGTGTGCGTGTGACACGAGCACGAGGAAACGGAAGTGTTACTCTGAGCCATTTTGTCTGTAGCGTTTGTCAATTGTCAGTTCAGCTCTACAGTAAGTAGCAGCCATCTGTAATAAACTTCAAGTAAGAAGGAGGAGTTTTGTTTGGACTTAAAAAAAAAAAATACTATTATTTTTTTTTTGCAACTCTAGTTTGACATTAACAACAATATACAAATCAATAAAGTAAGTGATCAAGACAAACACTCAACAGTGAGTGAGAGAAAGAGAGATAGAATCAAAGAATAATAATAGCAGCTGCTGTACTTAGCTTAATTGATGGTCGCCGTTGTTGTTGTTTCCCCAAGCGATTTGACAAAAAACAAAAAAACGTATTTGCAATGCATCAGTCTCGTTCGAGTGGAATAGAAAAACAAGACACGCACATTGCTAAATATTTATATGCCTGGCGTTATGTGTGTCTGAGTGTGTGTGAGCAAAGTGCAGCTGTTGGCCAGCATTAACTTTTGGCCAGCTTTCGGTTGCCATTCGGGTTGTGAGCCCAGTTGACTGCCTTGGGCTTTAGGCAAAGTCAAAACTTTTTGTATAGTTTTTGCTCGGCTTCTGCTTCGGTGTCGCTCGACACGTGTTTGACACGCACACTAATAGATGCAAAAACATAGATTAGACAAATCCACACACACACACACACACACACACACACATGGTCAAAACTTTTATGGGAACATGTGTTTGCACATTTAGATGCCAGCTATAACGATGAAGAGCTTGTGGAATAGTATTGGGGTGTATCAAATTGATGAAGTGTGAAGAAAACAGAACAAAAAAATAACAACAAAACGTCGCAGGATAAGATGGCTTTAGAATTAGACTTTGAAAAATCTAAGGCCCGACTGTTGGGGTTGTCTGTTTTGTTGCTGTCATGGCTTAAGGCGTTTAGATAGGTAGCTTTACTATCCAACAAGGATAACGACCCCACACTACACCCTTCAACTCCTTCGCTTTTGGCAAGTTAGCTGGCGTTACCTAAATCTTTGCTTTTCTTATGGTTTAATCAACTTTGGCCCGCCAAAATGCAAAATCAAACCAACAACAATAAAAATCTGTTGTTCTCTTAGGCATCAGTTTAGTTCCTTGAAATACTATAAACATATTGCAGACAGCGATGTTATGTGCCTAAAATTCTTTACTTTATCAAAAAAAAAGAAAAACATAAAACGATTATTTTCCGAACACGTTTGTTATTCATAACTTTATTGCGTATATGTTTAAAGCAACTTTGTTAATCGAATTTCTAGAACCAAGTTGAGAATGCAACACTAGAAGATCTGGACAGCTCGAAATTCTTTTTATCGTTTTTGGACCCGTAAAACAGACGTTGTACACAACACTTTTTTGGGCTTTCCAATTTGGGATAGTTAGAATAAGTATTTTGCAAGTTTCTTTATTCGTGTTTTTTTTTTTTTTTCCTTTTCTCTTAAATTGCAATCAGACCCTAAGGGGACTATCAACGAATTGTAATGCATAACATTGACTTTTCTATATAACATATTGACTTGGGAGCTATTATTGTAGTTTAAAAGGGGTGGCTGGTGATGGGGGATGATGATGAGGAGGATTCAAAAGTTTATATGTTTGGCAAATCCAGGGGGTGTGCCCTCTTCAGTCGCCGAGTCATTAGACTGTTATCCAGCAGGTTTATGGCGAGAGGGTTGACATGGTTGACCAGCCTATCCAGATATGCCTTCGTGAGCCTAGCCACCTCCTGGCTTATGTGAGGGACTTCTAGTTCCTGGTGGATTTCAGCATTTGTATGGTATGGGTGCGCCTCAGAAATTATGCGAAGAACCTTGTTTTGGAAGACTTGGATTCTTTCCCTGTTATTTCTTTTTGCAGTGCCCCAGAGTGCTAAGCCATACGTCCACATAGGTTTAAGTATGGCTTTGTATATGAGGAGTTTGACTCTAAGGGCCGGTTACTCAATGTCCAGTTAAAGTGCCAATTAGTCAATCTCGGCATAACTTTAATGCTCGTGCTAAATCAGTTTGGTTTTCTCAATGCAAAATTAACCTTATTCGTTCAGATACTATCGCTCCAATGGTGCTGCCAACTAATTACGAGGAAATCAGCTGTTTGGTATGGTATTTTTTTGTTTTGTGACTGCCAAATTCAAAACAAATGCTTAAAACATTAATTTTATTGAGCGCGGCTGAAAAATATAAACGGCAACGCAAGAAAATCGTTTCGGTTGCTGAAAATCATGCAGTTAATGTTCTTGTGAAGTCAAACCAAAATATTTTGTATAATAATAAAACATATACAATGCAAGTGTCGGCTTGAATCAGGTAATTGCCTAACGATGGTTTTAGCGATATTTATATCGGCCCTTTAACGAATGATAAATGTTAAGGCCCACCCAAACGTTGATTTCTTTCTTAAAGACTCGTTGCAAGACTGAACGAAAAGTTTGCTTACGCATTGAGAATCATCGGCATAGCCATACGTTGCTTAAGTGCTTTGTCTCTTCTTCTTATATTGCAATGTAAACAAACCATATGGCTTTAGCGGTGGAACATTGTTGCCATGTGCTCTTTGTTTATGCCATTGAAAATAAATGTTAACAATTAATGTAATACCATGTTAAAAACATATTATAGATATTTTTATAGATCTAAAGCATTATATCAATGTGTTTATAAACAATAAAATGATGATATAACAATTTTGTTAAATAATTTCCATAGAATAAAAAATCAGCGACAACTCTGTATTGCTCAGAATTCATGCATGTTTTCACTCCAGTCAAACCATGCATTCAGTCTTAACAGCATTCGTTAAAAAAATAACTCAACGAACTCTTGCGTAAGCATCGTTTGGGTCGATACTCGGCGTATCATATGTTCAAACTTTGCGTGCCGCGAGTCTTTAAGAAAGAAATCAACGTTTGGTTGGGCCTTTAGCCGGCACTCACGCATCGGTTAAGTTTTTCGCACGCTAAGCCCTAAACGAACATTGAGAAACTCAATTTCGACTAAACTTGGGATAGTTACGCTAACCGGACATTGAGAAATCGGCCCTAAGTCTGATAGTGGACCTTTTATCTAGCAGCCAAAGATGCTTGCGCAACCTCTCGTTCAACTAGGAACGTTTTTGTGTAAGATGACTACTCCAGGTTCGTGTTTATTAAGCAATCTTTTTTCGATTTTGTACGGTTGATCAATATGATTTCATAATTTATTTAGCCAGAGCTATATTTTTTAATGTGTTTAAAAACATACGAAAACTTTATCAAATAAATCAAAGATAAGAGAACCATATAAATGTGCTGGCTCTTCAGTAGGAGGCTTTTAAGGTTCCATTCCCTCGACCTCCCCGCTTCCGCTTAAGTTAACTATTAATTGTGCTACCTAAACATTTTACCTTACCGTCAATGTTTTTCGTAAAATTTAGTTATTGTCTTTACAAGACAGATTCTTAATAAAGAACATTTTTCCCTAAAAAAAATATAAAAATATATAAAATAAAATATTTTATCCCTTTAATGAAATTTCGATCCGAATCGGAGGTTACTGTAATCCTTAAGTTGTTTCAAACAAGTTTTTTAATAAATAAATAATAAAACTTTTAAGATTAAAACACTGGTATTTGAATAAAGTTATTTATTGTAAAGCATTTGATTCAATGTTGCAACAATTAAGAGGAAAGTAAAAAGTGCATAATCGAAATTATAAAGGCGAGTCTGAAAAAAATGTAATTATCATCTGCATTAAGCTGATGTTGGCAAGTTAAATAACGCCAATAACATAAGTTACTCGGATTAAACACAATTGTTTTTTTTCTTCGAATTTTGCAGTCCAGATTTGAAAATTGCATTTTTCATAATTTGGTTTAATTGTGAGCAGAAAGCATACACACACACACACACACAACTGAGTGTAAACTCTTCACGCACAGTTGATTTAAGTATTTATTTATTTTTTTTTAAAATTGTATGAATTTATGTATGATTTTAGTTTTGTTTTATATTTTTTTATCTTATTTTTCTACAACCGCATTATAATTAAAAGGCATTTTGAATGCATCGCTGGCTTTGCTAGCGTGTTGTTGCTCTATGGTGATGGGCTATGAAAACTGTCGGGCGTGGCCACTTAGAGAGTATGTTTTTGGTTAATGTTTTTTTTTTTTATAATTTTATCTTTTAGGTGCAAGTGAAATAAATTTCAAATAAAACTTGTAGATTTACTTTCGATTTTAATTGGCATTTTTGTTACCTATTAGTTTCGTTTCAGACAAATTTTGAGGTAAGTGAAAAATTCAGACATTTATTTAATAAAACGTAAAACGGCATAATGAAGTTGGGCAAATGTGTTTAGCAGGCAGGTTAGAAAATTATTAATTATTTATTATTTTTCACACACGCCCAGAATGTACGCACTTTTATTAGCGAACTTAAGACTAGGACGGGCTCTGCGTATCGTTTCTTTGAGCTTTTGCAATCAAGGCCAAGATAGGATATTGTGCAGCTGTACTTGTGAAAAATGTTATTTGTAAACACAGCTGACAGTTCTAGGCTTTTTTTGTATCAATATATTAACTTAAAGCTTAACATTTGAAAAACAAAAACTCAAAACTAAAACACAAACACAACAAAAAATAAATTGATTGTGTGTGTTAAAATGGATTAAATAAATAGTTACGATAGTTAATTAAGTAAACACTTGACTAAATATAAATATTATTGCATATTTCAAACGTCAACCGATATTTAGACCATAATTAAGCAAAAACAAGTGCATATATAGAATAAATGTAGATTTAATTTGTATTGAATTGAATGAAATTCATAATTAAATGAAACAGATCGCAGCATAAATTGTCAAACGTTTGACATCAACTGACACTTGACATGAGGGCAACACTCAGATTTAAATAAATATGTATTTATAAATAACTATGAACGCGTTTGTGTGCGTATGTGTATATTAGCTCAGACATAAATCAAGAATTTATACAATTTGGCATGTCAATTGCATACCAGGAGCAGGAAATTTATATCCGTTTTTTCTTCATTTTTTTTTTTTTCATTAGTTGCTTCTGCATGCAATTCATAGTACTCATCCAAACCTCCTCCAACTCTCTCTCTCACACACACACACACACATAAAAGAATGTGTGTTTTTGGTTTTGTATGGCATTCGTAATGAAAATTGAACCAAATGGGGTAAAACAATTTTGGTTATTGAGTGGAGGACAAAAACCAAAACGAAATTAAATTGAAAACCAGCACTGGCCATAGACATTGTTTATGAAAATGCCAAGTAAAACAAATTTTTTTAATTGAATAACAGTTGCTGCTCAAAAGCCCTCGATGCAAATCAAACAACAGCAACCGGCAACAACAACAACAACACAAAGAACATCAACAATGGCAACAAATATAATAGATAAATCAGCTAATTGCAAACGAAATCTCTCAATAAACTACAAATAAACAAAACTTGCCAATGACAGAACGCGCTTATTCACATTTACCATATAGCATAGCCAAACTAATATCAAGCGATTTTATGTTGCTTCAATATAAGTTAGCTGATTCATGGAAGACATCTCTTATATATTCTTAGGCTCTAAGTTAATTTGTATTTAAATTTTAATGTTTTTCTATGATAGATTCCATTTAAAATACTTAACATGTTTGAAAAATTTAAAAAAAAAGCTAGGACTATCATGTTGGCTATAATTAATACCATTAATAACATTCAACCGATGAAAGCTTTTTAGCTCAGAGATAAATGGCTACATCGACTTGGCTCTAACCGAGAGTTAGAAACATGTTCATACAGATTAATATTTTATGGGCTATTGGTTTTCGCTTTTAAAACGTTACGAATTGATTGGAAAAGTGTTTAAAAATGTCAATGCTCAAGCTGTAACATTTGGTAAACAAAAATTGTAAAACATATTTTCAAAGTGGTTCAATGCTATGTTTAGACAGACAAAAAAATCCAATAAACTGATCCGTTGACTGTCCAATAAAGTCATTTGTTTCGGGGACAAACAGTGCAAAGCATATTTATGGTGAAAATTGGTAAAACGGCTGAAAGGAAAATTGACAAATGTGTCTGTCTGTCTGTGTGTGTGTGTGTGTGTTTGTGTACGTCTGTATGTGAGTGAGTGTGAGCTAAACAAGAAATTTCACTTACCTATTCGCCACGACCAATTAACACATAAAATTGTTGCGGAGTCAAACGCTGCGTATGCGTGATGTCAATTGTTGTTCAATTTTGCCGTTAAATGTAAGCTACGTTGTTGTTGCTGATGCTGTTGCTGTTGTTGTGGTTTTTTGTTGGAGATTGATCGACAATACGAACTTATAGTTGCGATGAATCGCAAAGTTTCCAGTTGTAAGTTGCGCGTTTTGATGCCACATAAATAGAGTCATTGCTCATGCAATTTACATTTGCAAACTTGGCGAAATTTTTCTGTTCACATTTCTTTCACCGCTGCTCAGTTATGGCGGATTCGCTATGCATAAGATAAATCGTAAAGCAAATCAAAAGCGCATTATTTTTTTTAGCTATTATTTAGTTTTTGGTTGACCTTGCTTTGTTTCATATTTGTGTTGTTGTTTATTTTACTTTATTTTTTTTTTTTTGGAAATAAAATTTAATTTAGTCTGTGCCAACTGGAGGCAAAAATAGACGAAAAAAATAATCTACGCCCAAATATGATATGATTAACGAATCATATGACCTGCAGATACCCTTCAACTAGTTGCGAATTAACCTTACCACCAACCTTATTCTGATAATATATTCCCTAATTAATTCGTCCGTTTGAAAACTCCTCGTTCAGCTTGATAGGTATTGTAAAGTTGCATGACAAAGTTAATCAAATCAAACCGAATTTAAGTGCTAGCTAAGATATATTATAATAGACTTTTGCACACGCCTCTTGACGCTTTGAATAAGTACAGGATATGCCAACTACAACAACAACAACAACAACAACAAAATGAATGCAAGCAAATGAGTTAGCCCAAAAAAGCAGAGTAAAAAAATAATATAAACGCAAATGCTGCGAAACATTTCCATTTTTTCTTTCCTGTACACACAGGATTCTTACACTTACACACAAACACATTCACTCACACACATGCAAGCATAAGAAGCCGCTGCTTGTGGGGCATGCTTTGTTGTTGGTTGTTGCTAGTGTTGGTGTACTTAGCTGACAAATGCTCACAGGATGCGCATTATGAAATTTTTAATCAAAGAAAATGACAATAAGATTTTCAATGAGACGAAATGTGCCAAAACGTTCAGCATGAGCAAGGAAGGAAGCTGCATGGAAATGGAACTTACGATCAAGCAAGTTTAAGTTAAAAGCGACAGCTTTGAAATAAAGGTAATGCAGTCCGACCTGGATAGTGTGAACAAGAAGAAATTCAAAACTTTGAAATTTCTTTCTTTACACTATTAAGGTTTTTTTATTTTGTTTATGAATTGATATTTACGAATTCAAATCATTTCGCTTATAAAAAATTCAATGTAAATCCATTTCCACTAAAATGTGAGAATTTATAATTTTTTAAAAATAAAAAAAATAAATAAATAATATAATAATAAATAATAAATTTTGTGTTCGGTTTTAAAAAAAAATGTATAATGATCATACTACAGAGTAAAATATTTTGTTCACACCAACTAGTGTTTACACTATCGAGATCGGACTGTATCAAATTTTACTTAACTTCAAGCTGTTAAAGATTTGCATGTTGTTTTGAAATTGATTACAAATTAAGATTCAAGTGTTGCTAATAAAAAATTAAAATTATCATCTGTTTTCACTTAGTTTTCGAGTTCGATCAAAAAGATTCTAAATTGTGTTTGTACAGTGTATAAAATTGCGTAAGTTTAATTGATGGCTCTGTCACAGGGAATCCTCGGGCGGTGAAAGCCGCAGCCAACAATAAAACTTCAATGCTATTTAAACACATATAGTGAAAATAACAATTCGCAAAATGAACAAAACCAACAACAAAATAAAGCGCTTAAAACTCACAAACGTTTCAAGCAAGTTTCCAACACAATCTGACAGATATGACAAGAAACAAATAATAAAAGACATGAACACGACACAATGTTAAAAGCATCAAACATTTAAGATATCAGAATGGAACATAATTTCCTATATTAAGAGCAACATTCGATAGCCCAGAAGAAAACTTAAGATATCTAAAATATTTGCTCAATGCAAATAATGAAAACGAGAGATTGAAACTGATCAGAAATATATAGCTTCTGCAAGGTCAGTAAGTAATTTGACTTTCTTCCTAACATTCAAGCATATCCAAAATGTATCCTTCCAAGGTTTATCACTCTTAAGAACCACACATTTATCACTTGTGCCAAAATAAAGATATGCAAAACAAAAGCAAAACTAAAAAGTTTTTTAATGGACTTGATTGTCAAGAGCAAAGAAATAACTGATCTTTAAATTGTTTTATTTTTTTGTTTTAGCAATGTCCAGCAATTGATTAGTTTTTCAATTAGTAAAAGTTCTTTTCAAAAACTAAAGCAACTTTCGCTTTGTCACATAACAAAATCAAATGGGGAATCTTTACTGGGTTTAAGATGCTAATTGCACCAGCTTCTTGGAGCACACACTCACGTACAAGAAACAAACACACAAGCTAAACAACAACAAAAACGGCAACAACAAACGGTCTACAACCGCCACACGCCATCAAGTGGCACGAGAAAAACGCGCGAAAAAACACTTGGAAAACACTCGAAAAAAAAAAATAGTCAACTACATAATTTACAAGCAGAAAACATACGGCAAAGGCACGCGACGCTGACGCTTCACAGTAACTGCGCCTGTTACTACTTCACAGTGACTGATATAGTGTTACTGTTTCTTAGTTACTGCTATTCAGTTACTGCTACTGCCAAACACAATGTTCACACGTTGAGCGCTCGCTTGCGACTGAAGTTGCCGCCTCTGCCTGGACCTGATAATGCCGCCTAGCGTTGGCGCCGCCAGCAGAAGCAGCAGCCGAAGCCGATGGAAAATCGTCATGCGTCGTGTGCAAATTTGGTGTGTGTGTGTGTGTGTTTTTTAGTGTGTGTGCAGCCGAGACACAGGTTTGACCACTTTTCTCCACTGCCTGGCCTGCCAGTGTGTGGTGAAAACTAGCGCCAAAAATATGAACTTGCACTTGGCTAATACGCAAAGCATTGGGACTGTTTGTACTGCTTAACAGTTGTACAAGACCCTCAGTTTACCACCTACCTTCCGCTCCCATGTTGCACTCAAGCTGATGTTGCAACTATGTACTCATAAGCCCTTAGGCAAACTTCAAGGTTCGATTTTGTATGGTTGCAAACATAATATATAAGAATATAATAAACATATACATATTTAAATTTCAACAAATTTTAATACAATTGTTTTACAATATTTTGATTTAACACCAAATTTCAACCAAGTCCTGTAACATAATTTCTAGAGCAATAGAAACTGTTTGTGCAAAATCAGATCGGATGGAAACATTTCCTTCACATATAAGTTAGATACGGATTCCGCAAACCATGAAAACTTTAATAAAAATTAATCATGAAATAATAAGCTGTTAACCTCTCTGCCCAATCCAATTGGCCATGAACTGCCAACTTGCCTTAGAACTCACAAATGCCTGACTAACGCTGTCAAGCGGCTAAACCAAATAAGTGGGCGCCACTTAAAGATCCTCTATGCGCTGGATAAAGATATGGTCGTAGACGACGGCAAAAACCGCGGACAGAAGCCACATGAGACGCGGGTACTATCAAAACACATAGTCGAATAAAATTAGTAGCAGATAAGAGCAGCAGACAGGCAAGCCGAATTTTGTCCTTCGTAGCCCTCCATCTCCAACTCTGACTCCGACTGCAAAAAGCCAACTTTAGCTCTGCGACTGACTCCATAGCCAACTCGCTCGACTCAGAGCGACCTTTGGTCAGCCGTGCCATTTGGTTGGTGGTGCAATTTTATGCGTTTGTGCACCCTCAAACATTTAGTTGATGCCCTAACTAAACAAAATATTGAGGTTCTGTTGCTAACTAGGAATATTTGCATAATAATATTAAACAAATTTCTTTATTGGTTGTCTTTCAAAAATTAAAATTAAGAACTATGTGAACAGTAACCTCACTTTTTGGCTTGACTTAGTTTTTTTTATAGTTTAATTAGGGTATTCAAGGGACTTCACATTGCAGTTACTCAAATTCCATTTGAATTTTTTTGTCCCTTTCATTTTCGCCGCAAATCTTTGACAAATGTAAACAGTTGTCTTGTTTTTTTTTTTTTTGTTTCATTCGACATGCCTTTTCTGCTGGTCCTGAGCTTGTTTTAGCTTTATTTCGCCACTGCAAAGTTGAACTGTGCTTTGCTCCTTCTCCCTAACTCTTTCCTATTAAACTATTATTTTTATTTTGTGTGTGTGTGTGTGTTTTTTTTTTTATAATTTTGGTTTTTTTGCTTTTGGCGAGTGGGGGTGTTCCTACTTTAGATTAAAGTTAATCAGCTTAGCTTGTCACTTTGACTATTAAAAACGACGTGTCGCCAAACGCTTTATGGGTCGTTATTGGTGGCTTTCCCACAGCACAAACACCAACACAAACAAACACACACACACATTCATTGTATTCATTCATGAAGGACATGAGTATCGACGCGAAAAGTCGACACATGTGATCCGTGAATGTTAATTAAAATCAAGTATTCGGTTGACATTCGTACGTCAACTGTACGACAATATGCTAAAATTAGGAGAGAAAAAATGTGTTTAATTTAATTGCTAAGTCAATATCTTGATTTTTGGTTGCATAAAAAGGGTTTATCTTAATAATTATCACAATAAATTGCACATCTTTTATTCGCACCATATCCAAAGTGATCCATTTGATTTGTTAATCAGCAAACATCGCAAAAAAAAAATCTGTGAAATCAAAATATTAAACAATTATAAGGAACAATAACCAAGTATCATAAAACAAACCTTAGGGTTCACATTACTGCGATCCTTCAATCAATTAAAAACTATTTATGTACCACACGCCAGTTCAGACTTCTTTGGCAGCGTGACAATTTCTGGCCAGAATGCAAAATGAACAGCTGCAATATTTTAACAATTAGATTTCAATAATTATTGTAATATTTGTAATAATTTAACTAAATCGGCTTATTATGTACCAGTTTTCTAGGCTTAAGTAAACTTATTTATTATGCCAAAAATGTCAGCTCTCATTGCATTAAGTTTAAAGTGGCAAACGTTTAACACACAAAAATGAATTATGGAAAAACCACATACGTTGATAATCACTCAAAACAAACAAATAATAATGCATTTTGTAAGCATTCATAAGTGTTTGCTCTACAAACGCACAGCAATAATCTACGAATGCTTCATTTAGCCAGTTTTCTGAGCCGTTTACCTATTTAAGTCCAGTCCAGTCTTGAAGCTGGTTGAAGATGCTGCCGCTGTCTCTCGCTGAATTTTGAGTGGAACACCACACACAAGACTGTTTGTTACAAGACTTGACACTAGCGGCATAGAAAGTGAGCTGCTGCTCTAGATGGACCGGACAACTTTGGACAGCAGAAGTTGAGATAGTTGCTCTACAAAAGCAAATTTCAAAGCAAGCAACAAACAAATATTTTTATAATAATAAATAAAACTAAAAATAAAAATAAAAGCGCTAGTGAGCATTTTCACCAAACAGCAACAGCAACAGCACACTTGACTTTCCATAACGACGCCTTCGCCATAGCAAAATCAACAGCAGCCGTCACAGCCATACCGTCCGTAGTCATAGTCACGCCTGCGTCTCTCTGACTTAGACTTTAGCAAATGAATGCAAGTGCAAACAGGATTTTCAAGTTGTTTGGGAAAGTAACAGTGATGCGCGTGATGGCTAACAACGTCAACAGCTGTTGCAGCAACAGCAACAACAAGCAGCAACAAAAGCATACATTGATTGCCGTTTTGGTATTAGTTTCTATTTATTTCACTTTGAGTGTAATGGATGGGGCAGCAGTGACAGCAACGAACGTGGCATGCCACTGGCACACCAGTGCTCCGGCAGCAGCAGCAGCAACAACAACAATAGGGTCATCAATTTGCAGGCTTTGCAGTTTGTTTTTCTTACTACCAACACAACAACTACAACTACAACGCTTGGCATTGGTTTTTTATTTTTTTATTGCAAACTTTTAATGCCAAAACAATTGTTGCGTCAAAATAAATTGCCGGCCATCAAACACTAAAATTCAATTGCAGCGCCAAATCTTCAGTTGAATTACAACCAAGCAAGCAATCACCAAGGCCACTGTGTGTGACATTAATGAAAAAAAAAAAAAAAATAATATAATACTATGGTTATAAATATATTTGAGGCTTTGCCAGCAGCTTTGACATATGCGATACATTTTTTTGGACATTGTTTTATTGAGCAGAAAAAAAAAACAAGCAGCTCTCCTTTTAAATATGACGCATCCCATGGCTGTTGTTAGTGTTTTGTTGTTGTTGTAGTTGTAGTTTCCAGCAATTTCTAATTGACTTATTGCCAGTCACAGTTGCGCATCCATTTGTGGCAAGCAGGTGTGCGTGCATGCGGATATTCATCTTCAGCTGCAAACAAACAGAAATAGCAAAAATTAAATTACACACTGAATGCATCGGGATATTTTTGTTTTTGTTTTTAATATGTTTTTATAATTTCATTACGTTTCTAAAATATATAAGACAAATACTAAAAGTTGTATTAAGATCTATATTTCGATTCTTCTATCCTTTAACCTTTTTATGCACCTTTCCTTCCACACAGCTATCTTCAAAGCTTTCGATCTCTGGTCTCTCTCTTTCTCTATCTCTATCTGTATCTCTTTCTCTCGAGATTTCTTTCCCCTAGATGCATTTATAAGTATCAAATGTAAATATTTTATTGTGTCCATATCTCTCTTTCCATAACGTTTGACGAACTTTTTGCGTTTGAGCTTTCAGGAGTCAATCAAGCTGTTTGACAGCCATGTTAAGGCAATTAAATAAAACAAGTAAAAAAAAATCAATAAACTTTAAACAAATGCTACAGTGACAGTTGCCGACATTACTTGAGAATTGTGAAAGGTAATGGTTGAACATTTTTAATTGCAAACTTCAGCGTGAAATTTAAGAAGCTTACTTTTTTTAAAACATATTATCTCTTTAATGAACGCATTAATATTTATGTGATTAGGTAAATTATGTTAAATAAACGAATTCAATTATTTTTCAAATACTAGGACTAAAGTCGTTACGTCAAACAAGATCTGGAACGATCTGTTGGAACGGATCTTTTCATGGGTTTAACTAAAAAGATCATCGGTCTGAAATTTCATACTGTTAACTCATTTTATTACGGAGACTTAACCGGTATTCTGCTGCACTGCTAAAAGTTTGAAGCTTTTAAATAACATTTTTATACCCAAAAAGTATATACATTCTTGATCAGCATCAACGCGTCGCGTCGACCTCAGAGACTACAAGAACTAGAGACTTGAGATTTTGAATATAAGTTCTCCTATATCATAAGCAAGAAAAGCTTGTTTACAATTTTCGATAGCTATTATAGTTTCCGATATACACATGGAATCGGCTACAACAATATCGAATTTGGATAATGTAAAAAATATATAAATATGGATGTTCATATAATGGGTAACGATAGAACTTTTCTGAAAATTTCATCCAAATCAGTTAAGAAACACCGGAGATATCACATTGATCGATTAATCACTATTTTTAATAGCTTATCATACTGTTAGATAAATTTGTTACATCAATTTAATATATACTTATTGCAAGTGGGTTCAGGGTATCTTCGTATAGGGTATAGTCGGCCTCTCTCGACTAGAGCCTTCTTACTTGGTTTTTTTAGGGCAGTGAAGGAATTCTGTCACCTGAATATCTTGGTCAAAATATAAGGTTTTGATCAACAATTCACATGCCCATTAATAGAAGGGGAAAGAGAAACATTATAATTATCTGAAAGCCAATCCAAACATTTTGCAACGCAAACACAATGCAAATCAAAAAAAAAGAGTTGAAAATAGCAAAACATCGCTGGATCCAAATGGGGTAAACAGGATTTGCCCACGGTAGACAGCCGTTATTGCATGACATTGCGTTGAATATGCTTCCGTCTGCCATTGCATGGGTTCACTGTATAAAAAACATTAAATTTAAGAGATCATTCTGTTATTGGTAAGTCAAAGGTGAAAAAAGGCCAACTCGTATTTATTCTATGTACATTAAAAAAAAGCGCGTCTGAGCCAGGCATTTATAATGCTTCAATTTCTTTTTTGTTACCGTTATTCTGTCTCGCTTGCATAAATGTATTTATAATCCAGTCGGCACGTTAATATTATTGATAGCTTGAGGCTTATAAGCCAGCGCGGAGAGCTTAACGCCAATCAAAGCTGGGAAGCTTTGCATGTCAACCGGCTGCTAATTAGATGCACCCACACATTCATACAAACATATCAATACCCTGTAATTGGTTTCAAGGTGTCAGAGCAAAACTTTAAAATTAATTTTTTCAACCATTTATTATTGCTTATAAGCGAAACCAATATATGTACATATGTATGCCTGTTGGTAGTAACAATTGCACAAGGGAAATTTTGTAATAATGTTGAATTCTTGCAATGCGCACTGGGCAAGGTAAAGGTAAAATTGAATGCAAAGGAGTGAAACGAGGTATATTTATTAAATTTGCACAACATCCGCTGCTGTTGTTAACCATATCCGTGTCCGCGCCAACTGCGATTGGTAAATACTCACACACACACGAACACTCCAAAACGGCCAAGGCTGTAGCATATGGATGCTCAAAGGGGGTGGGGCAGTTTACTCTTCGATATTGTTTAAACCGAAATATGCGAGCAATAAATTCATGTGGAAAAAAGGCAAGCGACGCAATAACATAAACAAATACAACAACAGAGAAGTTGAAAAAAAATAAGTAAATTGTAGGCGTGGCAAAATAAAATCAAATAAAACGCATACGCAAAATAAGGGGCAGGATCGAAAGGAAGGTGAGTTGAGGTGTAAGCAAGGGCAAGAGCAAGGGCAAGGGAAAGGGGATGAATGCATTGGACATTCAAAAAGTGCAAACAACTGCAAAAACCATATCAATAATGACGATGACGGTGTTCAGGCCTGCAGCAGGCAAAGGTGCATCACAAATGTTGAAGGTGTGGAGGGAGGGGAAGGGCTGACCATGTTCTCAATATATAGTATGTATGTTACTGCAACAACAACAAAATGTATATGGCTATGTTTAAAGTGCTACGGTTTCATTTGATGTTGCTCATTGTTGTTGTTTATGTTGCTGGCTACTGAATTATTGCCGGTGAAACAACTTTTGGTGCCCAACATATTTCAATTAAGTGCCAAAGTTAAGACATGGGAAATGGCAAAATACAAAATATTTCAACAAAAAACAAAAAACAAAAAAAACACACAAACAGAGAGACTGTTAATTGAATTGACCAGAAAAATAGATAACTTATAAGGTCAGAATAAATTGTATTTTGAAAAATCAAATTGAGGATCGATATTGGATAGATCGCAAGTTCGAACTTTATGAATTTTAAAAATAATACATCAACAAGAGACATAACAATAAGTTAAAACTAAACATATATAATACAACTATTTTTGGTCGCAAATGCAAATGCGACAAGGCAAACATAGTTCAACAGTTGGACATGACAAAGCCATAGCGTCCGCCATTGGAATGCTTGGCCACAAAGGATGAAAGGAAACGGACGACTCTGAGAACAGTGCAATGCAAACTGGGCAGCCGACAAATGTCAACTGTGGATTGTTTTTGTAGCAAGACGAATCAGCACAACCAGGTAGAGATGGTTGACAAGTTGTATGCTGGATATTTCATGGCAACGTTCGAGTGTCAAAGTGTCGCAGCCCTCTCTTCTTGCCTTAAGTAACTCGATAGCTTGACAGAAAAATGTATGCCAAGTAAAAATAGAAATGGCAGCTATAGTTGAAATACTTCTCAAATACACGATTCAATCGATACCTCTTAGGTCCAAATACGAAAATGACTTCAATGTTTGTTCACCAAACTTTTGGATTTATGTACTTTGCAGTCTTAGTCTTGGTTTATGGTTTGTGGGCTGACTGCGCATTGCTGTATTGCCTTTTGAATTTCACTCCATAAATAAAAAAAAACAAATACTAGAATTCAAATTTATTATTTAGTATAAGAGCCTGTTTGTTAACATTTATAAATAACATAGTGTTATTTCTTTTTTTACCATCTTTCCAGATGATTTTTAAAATATGTTTTTTCGTAAAAATCTTCTACTGGAAATTACAAATAACAGAAACCTTTATAAACCAAACAGATAGTGAGGAATACAGGATATAATCTTAAGCTTTAAACGATAAAACGGTTTGCGCTCGGTATGAAGAATCTTAGTATTACTTGTTATTTGTGAAATATGAAAAGGGAAAATAAGTTTTAGTTCCTAAACAATGCAAAGCCTAATTAATACAAGTTCAATAAACTTCAAAATCAATTTTGAAAATCGACTCTATATATATTTAAAAAATATAGTCACAAGCATTCTATCAGAATACAAACTTTCACTTTCGGTTGAAAATTTTTCTTAATTTTCGCAACTTTTTATGGGACATCAAAAATGTGTATGAACTATTTATTATACATGGTCCATGGATGTTTTTGGCATTATTATGCGAATTTTGATTTGCAACGAGAAGAGAGAAAAAAACCAAGTTTTGGCACAGTGCACTCCGTGTGACCCAAGGTTAATTCGAGTGCAGTTGGGTCATATAGGGTTAACGCGAGGAGTGGAAAGAGGAAAGAAGAAGAGTAGAATGTTTGATCGCGAACATGGACCACGGCAGTCAACCGCCAAACTTATGGCCCCGCGGCAATTTAACGCTTGCGATTTTAGTTAAGGGATTTGGCACGCGTCGGGGGATTGCGATTGAATGCCAAAATGCACACAAATTGTGCAAATTCCGTTGCATACTTGGTGGCAAGAAGTGCGCAATCACAAAAAGGGTGAGGAATGGGGAATGGGGAATGGGTAACAGTGGATCAAGGGGTCGCGACGTTTGCTCGTCATGCTCGGTAGCGTCTGTTTTGCTGTGGAGCTTATAATATTCACACGCTGCACTTGCGAGCTGCTCGCTTTTTTTTTGCTTTTGCTTTCTAGTTTTGCTGTGCGCCGTTTAAGTGCTTTATGCGCGTCTCAGTGCCACGGTACTGGCTGCCATGCCTCGCAGCGCCTTACAGCAAACCTTTTGCCAAATGCAATTTACTTTTTTGTGCTTTCATTGCAGAGGCGCCATTAAGCGGCTCGCTCTCCTCCTCGCCATTGCCATCGCCATCGCCATTGCCACCTTACGCAGTAGAAGCGGCAGCTGCCTTTTTCGGTTTTGGCTAATTAAATTTTATGCTTGGTAATTTTAGAAAAAGGCCTTTCTATTTTTTGTTTGGTGAAAGTTGGGGGCGTTTGCAAGAGGAGGCGTAAGTACTTCTCTCAGTGTTTTTGGCTTTGCCTTGGTGCAGTTTGCAAAAATCGCGCAAGTTGCGCATAAAAGAGACGACCGGCAAATTGCAGGCAATAAATAAAGCATCCACGAAAAATCGCTGCATACTCTCAGGCGCAGCAGCAATGGCAGTGGTAATATAAGGGTGTGGCAAGAAGGGGCACCACGCGACGCGTGCTTCACTTCCGAAAATGGCCGCATTTCTTTGCAGCCGAAAAATGTACAAAGCCAAACAACAAATACATTTACACTGAACTTAATAACTTTGCGGCCTTTCAAAAAGTCAAAGTCTGAAAATGAAAATGTCGATCCATATTTGCATTCGCCAAGACTTAAACGAACACCTCATATAATGTGTGCATTTAAAACGAAAAGACAAAAACTTGATATAAGCGAGGTATACGAGAGCTTCTTTCCATAATCTGTAGGTCTTTAAGTCTCCGAGATCGAAGCATTCAGGCAGACTGACAGGCAGACAGACATGGCTATACCGACTCAGCTGCTAATGATGATCAATATTATATATATATGCCTAATGGAGTCGGAGATCAAGCTCAGTTTATAGGTGAAAGGTATAAACAATTTGAGAGTATAGAAAAAATCAAATTTGGAAACCTATTAAGTATGTTAATATTTACGTTTTCATAATTGCACTTTACAGTTACACTTTTCTTTGCAAGTTTCTCGATATCTAACAAAATTTGGATTCAGCAAATCAAAATACAAATAGATTAAAGCCCTATTGAAGTACAAGTAAAAGACCTTTGGTTTTCTCGCAGTGTAGAGCAGCAGCAGCTGCAATAACAAGAGCGCAACAACTTTAATTAAAAAGTAAAATGAAAAAAACTTAACACAAATATTTATTTATATATATGTATATATATGTATATGTGTATGTATATGTATTTATATCATAGAAAGCTGAACGAGCAGCGCATTAGAAACTTTGCTTCGCCTTTTGGCGCCTAAATGTATGCAACATTAGTCATTGGCAGCATGTCTGTCCTTTAGTCTGGGCTAAAAAAAAAAAGCAAGCAAAACTCCGCGCATCATAACAATACATAATAAATAGCAGCTGATGCGACAAGCCAACAATGAAATCGATTTTCAAGCGACAGCGAAATGCAACAAAAGCTGAATTACAACATAAAAAATCGTTTGTAAACAGCAAGAACGGAAGAAGAGCCAACTCAATGATTAGCGACTTCAAAATGCTCTGCAAAAAGATGATTAGTGAAATTGTGAACCTAAAATTTCTTATTACCTTATGTAAGACTAAAAGTCTGTAAGGATTAATATTGAGATTTTCAAAAATATGACTAACATCATATTTAGATAAATAGTTTGTAGAATGAACATTATTTGGTAAGTTTTTATTATTTGTTTTTTTTTTCGCCCTTCACAATTCATGGCAGGGTATTATTAAGTATATTTATTCCACTCTGTTCGTAAAGATTATTCGATTATTAAGAAAAATGCACAGCTGACGGGTGGACATTTATCACACGGCGCGGCGGGAGGCACACAGACTATACAGGCAACGTTGAGCCTGAGACCGAGGCTAACGGAAGCCAACGGAAGCAACACAGTTGCGACTACCAAGGAGCTGACGGCTGCACTGCAGCGTCCTGGCTGGCTGCCTGGATGCCTGGATGCCTGTCTTGGTGCCAGCCTGCTAGCCAGCCGGCAATTAAAATGCATTTTTGAAGTTGATTAAAATGTTGATCGCTTAATTTTGATCAAATTATGCATGTATGTATATGTATATGTATGCATGTACAAATAGTAGGCTGCTCTCGTTTGAAAGCCAACAACAACACGAACCAAAAATACATACACCAAATTAAATTTGCACCCGAAAAATAAATCCAAGTGAAGTTTATGTGTGTGTGTGTGGGAATTTCATGTTAAAATTTGATACCATTAAACTTAATTGTGCACACATATCCAATCAAAATTGCCACACAGACATGCACACACTCACACGAGACAGAAACACAGCTACTGCATAAAAAGAAAGATAGAAAGAGAGAGAGAGAGAGAGAGAGACAGAGCAGAATGTGAATTGAAAAGGAGCTGCAAACAATTTAATAAAGCTTGACTTTCTTAAGAAACAAATTATGTCACGACGAGGTGTTCAAAGTCAAACACAAATATTTGCCAAAGCACCTAAGTGTGTGAGTGTATGTATGTATGTCTGTGTGTCTGTGTGTCTGTATGTCGGGCAGGAAGCGGATATAAAAGCACAAAAGCAAAGCAGCAAAAAGAAAATGAATTTCAGACAGAACAGTTTGGAATAAATTTACGTTCCATAATTTTACGTTCTTATGATTTATGTAGAAACGCACGCATAACTCAAAAACGACAACAACAACAAAAAAAAAAAAAAGTCTAACAATTTATGCACTTTTTTATGACAATAAGTTCTCGTAAAGTGTGTTTGAAAATGGCGATAAGGTATTTAATCCTGTCTGCCTTTTAAGCTGCGGCATTCCTGTTTCAGTTTTTGTGTGTGTGTGTGTTTGTGTGTGTGTTTTTTTTTTCTCGGAGTCATTAAAATGCAAACTTAGCCAACTAATAGCCGGATTATGCCATTTTTGAAATGGTCGAATTCACTGTCTTTTCTCAAACTTCGCACAACTTCTATTTAACCACTAACACACACACACACACTCACACACACACACACACACACATACTTCTCAGCAGCAAAGCAAATATGTTGAACTTAAGGATGAATTGCTTGAAGTTTTGCTCATTTTGTCGAAAAAAGTTTAAGGTTAAATTTGAAAAAAACTTCAAGGAAAAATAATACAATGCGTTAAAATAATTATTATAAATTAGTTCAGATTAAAAAAAATAAAATTATACAATATAAAAAATCACAAATTCAAAATGTAGAAATTTTCGCTTATTTGTTCTTAATTAATGTACAATTTTAGGCGTAAAAGAATCAGATTTTTATCTCTTTTCGGAGGGTTTAGCAAAGCTACAGTTTTGTTTTTCTTTTTTTTTTCTTAATTTCTTTCAAACATTTTAGGCCAATTGCATAATTGATTTGGCTCATATGAACTGGAGTGTTTTTGGCTTAATTGGCTGCCAGTCAAATACTTGAAAGGGGTCTGCAGTGAACCGCTTTTATTCTTTTTCCTTTTTACTCTCTCTCTCTCTCTCTCTCTCTCTCTGCAAAAAAAAACAAGTAGAAACGTTGCAGTCGGACGCACCCGACTGCGGTATACTCGATACCAGTAGTAAAACAGATTAAAAGAGAGCTGATTGCAATGGTGTGTGGATACGGCAGGGGTGTATGCTGCTGCAGGGGTGTATGCTGCCTCAAAGATTGTCTGGTGCAGATGGGGATGCCAAAAAGCTATCTTCCTTCCAAATTTGGTGATTCTAGCTCAAAAAATGTGGAAAATATGGGCGTTTTTGATTTCAAAATGCAGGGGGCTCGGGATCAGGGGGGGCGTGGCTCCAAAACTTTCATGCAGTTTTTTGGGGATTGTTATTAGCTATCTTCCTACCAGATTTGGTGACTCTAGCCTTAACGCTTTGGAAAATACACGCATTCCCGTTTTTAGTGAAGCATTGGGGCGGTTTGGGGCAGCATGGTCAGTATGGATTGGCGTGGCATCCAAAGTTTTTATGCATTTATTTTGGGGCTCTAATCACCTATTTTGGCACAAAATTTGGTGGCTCTAACTCAAAAACTGTAAAAGATATAAGCATTTCTGTTTTTAAACTGCGGGGGGGGCTGGGGGCGGAATGGGTGGGTGGGGCTCCAAAACTTTGATGCAGTTTTTGGGGGGTCGTTTCCAGTTATCTACCTACCAAATTTTGAGACTCTAGCTCAAACACTTTCGAAGATACACGCACTACCGTTTTTAGCGAAGCGTTGGGGTGGTTGAGGGCGGATAGATGGGCGTGGCATCCAAAGTTTTTATGAATTGGGTTCGGGATCGTTAACACCTATCTTGGTACCAAATTTGGTGGGTCTAGCTCAAAAACTGTAGAAGATATGGGCATTTTTAGTGGTAAACTACGGGGGGGCTGGGGGCGGTATGGGTGGGCGTGGCTCCAAAATTTGATGCAGTTTTTTGGGGGTTGGTAGTAGCTATTTGCTCTCCAAATTTGGTAGTTCTAGCTGTAAGGTCTTGCGAAATAGCTGGATCTATCGATTTTGCGTTATCGAGTTTATCGATTTGCCAGCCACCTAGTTATCGTAGAGCTCCAATCTTGACACTTTAATTTACTATGCCATAGATAAAGAGATTTGCAAAGTTTGAAGTCTCTAACTTGAAGGGTGTGGAAAAAAGTTGCGAACATACGGACGGACAGACGGACAGACGGACAGACACCATGACGGACATTGCACAAACCCAATATACTCTTTACCTTCGGTATCGAGTATAAAAATAATCAAGGAACATTTAACTTATCCCAAATGACAAAATGTGCAAAAATCAAATATGAAGAATCCTAGTTATTACGCGTACAGTAATTTTTTATATGTTTCTGTGTGTGTGTGTGTGTGTGTGTGTGTTATTGTGTGCGTACTGCGCTTACTTAAACCTTCGATAAATCTCCGGTGTTTCTCAACCGATTTCGATGTAATTCTCACAGATTGTCACTATTTTGCAATAATTTTTGGATCAAGTTTTTAATTTTTACAAACAATATTTTGTTGCTATCGATATCATGAGTGTATCGGTAGTTATCGATAAAAGATATCGGAGTGTTATCGATAAAATGAAACAAACTTGGTTTGCCTATGGTATAAGAAAGCTGATGTTACTAATCTGAAATCTCTATTTTTCTTTTTATTATGCCCCATGACATATAAGGAAAAGCGAATAGAATTTAAATATTATCATACTGCATAAAATGCAAACAGCTGTTTAAGAATCAAAAAACACACATAATGTACGTAGACCAAGGCTGTTAAGAAATGATTTTTAGCCTAAACATAATTATTTATAGATCTGTGTGTTGATGGCGACTTTTTTCTACTTTAAGAAGGATACGTTTGCCGGCTCGAGGTCAAGTTTAAAAGTTTAATATTAATGGTTTAAAAAGGTCATATGAATTTAACTTGTTTGCATAATAGTAAAAATTGCATATATGCATATGAATGCAGTCCTTATCTCTAACAGATGTATTGTTACTAAGCTAATTATATTAATTGTTTAGACTTTAAGTTTATCAGCGCGCCGAAAGAGAAACCTTGATACAAAAACGCTTGAGAAACCAAATAAATAAAGAACAATGAATGAAGAACTTAGCGTGCCTTCTGCAAAGCTAAATTTACTTTGGGCTTCCTTCCATTTTACTTAATTGTCTCGTTTATTTGACAAGGGCACCGCTTGAAGGTATAAAATGTAAGCCGAACAAAATTATTTTAATGAAGCATTAATCATAGCCAATTAAAATGCTTACGTACTTTACGATATACCTATTGAATTAGGTCTAAAATCTGCTACAAAGTAATTTCTTTTTTGATCAAATATCTGAAATTTTTTAACGGAATGATTCTTACGTTAAGTACTATTTTAGCTATCGGAGGCATGCCCCGAAAACAAAAAATGTTAAACTGAACTTTTAGTTTTTGTATTATGCATAATGCATATATGTATATGCCTGTCAAAGCAAGCCAGCTAGCTGCGTCAGTGTCAGGACTTTCTGCATAAACATATTAAACACACACACAAACACACACGAATTGACACACATCGACACTCTCAGCGCTGATGGTTCACTTTGGTCTGGTGGGCAAACGATAGCCGTCTGTCAGTTTATTTAATTGAAATGTTCATGGTAACCTATATATTACAAACATATTCAGCTTGCCTTTTTTTTTTGCCTGTGGGTGTGCATCTGTGTACAGATCAACATCAAAACAAACACACACACACACACAAACACATACTCACGCAAACTTATTCACATTAGCAGCTGCAATTTTATGCATGCCAAACCGCAAAACAAGCAAACAAACCAAACTAGAAAATGCATGCCCGAAAGTTGTTTGACAAATACCCTGTAATGAATATATTTTGTTTATTTTTTATTGAGTACAAAACAAGACGTTTTTAGAATAGAACAACAACAACAAAATATTTTATTTAACTCGAAAAACATAACTTTAAGATATGTATTCTTAAATTAGGATCTTCTATTCAAAATTTATAAAATTATTATCCTGAATATGTTGTTCGGTTGAATCACAATTAAAATCAACTTCGTATCTTACTATTAACTTATTCACACTGCTTTTTTGGAGTTAAACAGCCAATCTGCCAGCTAGACGGTCAATTGAAGTGTGAAAGTGGCAAGTGGCAAGTGCAATTGGCAAAATGACACTGTTTTAGATATTTATAAACATATATATATGACCCAAATGTGTTTGACCTCACCACAGTTGATAAATCTCAAGTCGAATTATGCCAAAGTTTGCCATAATGTTAAGTCAGCGTAGAAGAAGATCTCGGTTCTGCTTGCTGGATAGCCAAAAGTTGCAAACATTTTGTTTACTCACTGTGAAACTTGTGTAAAACTTAAGGCATCTCTAACAATTCAAATAATAATTATAATGTGAGCACTAAGATAAATTAAACTTTTTTTTTGTTTTTAGCCCGTTTAAGCTTTAGCCAAGTTTTTATTAATGATATTAAGGGCCGCTAACAGGCTGGAAGCAGGCAGAAATGCTTCCTTCCGACCCCATAAAATATATATATTCTTGATCAGCATCAATAGCCGAGTCGATATGGCCCTGTCCGTCTGTCCGTCTGTATGAACGCGTAGATCTCAGAGAGTACAAGAGCTAGAGACTTGAGATTATGAATATTAGTTCTGCTAAACCACGAGCAGAACAAGTTTGTATCAAATTATCGATAGCTATTCTGGTTTCCGATATACACATGGAATCGATTACAAAAAATATAGAATTTAGAAAATGTAAATATGGGGGTTGAAATAATAGATAACGATAGACTTTTTCTCAAAATTTCGTCCAAATCAGTCAAGAAACACCGGAGATATCGTAAAGTTAAATCAGGGAGTAGTGTTGGTTTAATTGATCATTATTTGAAGCATACGTTTAGGGCGCAAGGAGTTAAATATTTATTGCAACTTGGATAGGGTATCTTCTAGTCGGGCTCTCTCGACTAGAGTCTTCTTACTTGCGTCTATAAAACTTTTTCTTTGTTCTGAGAGCGCATTTCGCTTTTTGCAAACCTATCAACTTTAACTTAATGTTTGGATATCTTTCTCTTATCTTAAAGTTTTTAAGTTGCTTTTAATTAATACAACTATAATTTACTACTTCATACGCTTAAGCAAGCCTTCATTCGTCTCTTTCCTTGGACAGAGTAAGCTCTCTCGTTGTTTTTTTCAAGTTAGGCAAATCAAGGATTACGGCTAGTGAAAAGTTGTTGATATAGAAGGTTTTAAGGTTTTTTTTGAGTAGAGAGGCTGGAGAAAAGATTTGATTATCTCGCTTTCATTTGTGGTTTCATGTTTCATGTTGTGATCCGTCTGTAAAGATTTATGTTCATATATTGGTGTTTGTTTTGATTTTAGTAAATTCAGCTCGTTACATTTGCGTGCTTGTGGTGTTCTTAATTTAAGTTTTTTCAGTGTTGTTTCGATTATTATTGGGGTTTCGTTCGATGGGGAGTAGTCTGAATAAGTAGTTTTGTGGTTTAATCGGACTGTTGAAGCCATGGTAGATGAGCAAATGCGGGCTCTGCGAGCACCAGGCGCCAAAATCACAATGAGCAATTTGAGGCAATAGTTGAATTCTAACTAGAACATAGAGCAATACTACTTAACGAACAGAAACCTTTAAGAAAAAGTGTGTTGGGTAAAATATTTATTTGTGTTTTGCTCAATAATCACGAGAAAACATCCACAATATTCACATCAAAAATATTATCTCAAACTTAAGAAAATAAGTCTACAAAGTGTGCCATGAAAATTTATTCAAAAATGTTTAATCCTTGCCGAACATAAAATTATAGACATTCATATTAACTACAGAGCTCGAGGCGACAACACAAAGTAAATTCACCTTTTGAAAAAGTTCTTTGAAAAACATTTAAATTTTAAGTTATTTATAAATCGTATAGAGCTGTGATAAATTCACTATATTTATTTTGTGCACAAAATTTTTTTTGGGAAAATGAGCAATCCGAACGAACCTTCTCAACAGGCCAATGGCAATGAAGTCCTATTGGTAAGCAAATACAGCCAAGTGTTTTTTTAATGTGAACTTTCAACTTGATCAATTTCTCACATCTCAGCCCGATGGGTTGATTTACCTATACGATGACCAGCCCAGCACCTCCTGCTGCGTAGAATGCCCCAAACCCTTATCGGATTGCGCGACGAAGAAACGCAAGGCCAAGCCCAAAAGCAGACCAAAAAAGAAAACCTCTCGCAAGGCTACCCGAAAGGCTGTCAAACGCAAGTGCAAGCCAAGGGTTGTAAGGAAGCGCAAGCCACCAGGCCGAAGAAGAAGAAGGCTCAAAAAAAAAACAAAATGATTCTCATTCTCCTAACAGCCACTTTAAGGATCTTTGGATGTGTGCGCAGTACCACCTCCAACTCGGCGGGTGGCACCTGGAAGCATTTGACCTTGATCAGCTCCTTCGAGAGGCACAATTATGGGGAATCTATTTAAATAGACTTGAAAATATTAGTATTTGTTTGTACCGGAAAGTATACACAATTAAAAGTTATAGAAACAGCAAAAAAAGAACCTTATAAATTTAACATAAAGGATACTTGAAAGACCGTTTGAGTTTTTTTTTTAAATCTAGTAACAAAAGGATGAAAGTCTCAAGAAACGACAAAAGGATTCTGATAAAGAAGTTCAACTGTTTTGATTATTTTATTAATGTGTTGCTGCAGTCATTGAAAACACATGTTTTTCTTCAAAGGTCGTAATGAATGAATGAGGACTTTTATTTAAATATACTTATTTTTTATACCCTGAACCCATAAAATGGGTAAATCAGGGTATAATGGTTTTGTGCAAAAGTATGTAACAGGCAGAAGGAAGTATCTCCGACCCCATTAAGTATATATATTCTTGATCAGTATCAATAGCCGAGTCGATATGGCCATGTCCGTCTGTCCGTCTGTCTGTCTGTCCGTCTGTCCGACTGTCCGTCTGTATGAACGCGTAGATCTCAAAGACTACAAGAGCTAGAGACTTCAGATTTTGAATATAAGTTCTCCTATACCATAAGCAAAACAAGTTTGCTTCAAATTATCTATAACTAGTCTGGTTTTCGGTATATACATGGAATCGTTAACAAAAAAATATCGAATTTGGAAAATGCAAAAATAGGGGCTAGTGTAAAGGGTAACGATAGAACTTTTCTCAAAACTTCATCCAAATCGGTTAAGAAACACCAGAGATATTGAAAAGTTGAGTCAGTTATGAGTTTTGTTTAAAGTGATCATTATTTGAAGCATACTTTAAGGACGCAAAGACTGCAACTGGGTTCAGGGTATCTTCTGGTCGGGCCATCCCGACTAGAGCCTTCTTACTTGTTTTTTTATTTTTTTTTTTTTTTTTTTGACAATTTCTATATGTTGAGATGCAATGAAAGTTACGCTAAATATGTATGCATAGGATTATCATTATGGATTAATTCTGGCAGAAAGATTTCCATCGTTATAAATCGAATATAACATTCAAAGCGACTGTCGACTGGCTTTGAAAAGATCTACATTTACATAGTATCGGAACACAAAAGCATTCTTGCGGCTAGAAGGAAGATTGCAATTTTTCGTTGAAAAACTCAAAAGCATTATGAATAAAATTGATATTTTAATTTTATTTAAGCATAGCAATATATATACTTTGATATTTTTCTTAATTTCCCCCCACCAGTGGCGCTGCAAGGGGTGGCTCCGCTTTACTCATCAGATCAGGCATCTCCCACTCAGAACTAGATCCTATCCAGCTCCCCTGGGTGCAAGCTTCTACTTTACAAATCCACAGTCCTCAGGCTAATGTGAAGTTAGGAGCGCTTTACTTCGCTCCACGTCACAGCATAACCCAAGGAATGTTTGAGCAAGTAGCAGACCGTTTGGGCCCCAAACTCATCGCTGAGCGACTACAATGCCAAAAACACCTGGTGGGGATCCAGGCTCACAAACACCAAAAGCGCTGCCCTCCTGAACTGCATCTGGAGCAGAGATCTTACATGTCACTCAGCCGATGAACCCACTTACTGGCCTACTGACCCTACTAAATTGCCGGACGTTCTGGACTTTGCTGTTGGCAAAGGAATTCATCCCAGGCACGTCCATCTGCGCGGACCTACAGTCTGTCCACAGTGCTGTTCTTTTGGAGGTAAACATGCCCGTACTGGCCGTCAATAAACCACATTCCATACTTGGTAAGGGCACCAACGCTGTTCAGTATCGCGCCCGGCTTGAGCAGAATGTTGAATGCAACATTACCATGCATTCTGGCAATGACATTGATGATGCTGCTGAAGCCCTAACTAGGTATATGCACAACGCTGCAAGCATTCCCTCTAATTCCTCGAGTGAAAGGCAGGGCATTCCCAAAAGGGACAGACATCTCTGGTCTGGAGAGCTAATGCTGGAAATCCAGGAAAAATGGCGTCGACGACACACCTGGCAGCAAAGCAGAAACCTCCTCGACAAAACCGTCCTAAATCGTGCTACTAGGAGGATAAAAGAGCTGATGCGTAAGCTAAGGAGTGATTCTCTGGAAGCATATCTAGCTGCTGCAGAGTCTGGTGATCCGAAATGCGGATCTTTTTGGACATTACATGTCAAATGGACCTCCCTATTGCTGAATTAGTAGAGAACGAGGTTCAAGAGGAGATCAATTCTCTGTCTAACAAAAAATCACCAGGCTATGAAAGGATTAACGCACTTGCTTTGAAGATGCTGCCACCAAACGTGATCAAAATGATCACACAACTGTTCAATGGGATTTTAAGACTCAACCATTTCCCCTCCCAATGGAAATGCGCTGCGATTATTATGATTCCAAAGCCGTTCTCTTACCGTCCCATAAGCCTATTGGCGATTGTCTCCAAATTCTTCGAGAGATTATTCCTATCCTGAGCAGTGCCACAGAGTCGCTCAATATGTCTCTAACGCTCTGGAGAATAAAAAATATTGCTCGGCAGTGTTTCTGAATGTCCGACAGGCCTTTGACAGGGTATGGCACCCAGGACTCCTGTGCAAGCTCAAAAATAATCTTGGTAGAAGTCGGTGCAAGTTGTTTTCACTTTACGAACGCTCACATGCCCTGAAGTCCACCTCTTTGGACGGAGGCTCCCTACTGCGTCAAGTGCCAAGTACTTGGGCCTTACCTTGGACAGCAAACTGAATTGGAGAGCTAGTCTGATAAACAAACGTACTCAGCTTAAGATTCGCTTCAAGCGCCTATACTGGCTTCTAAGACCCGCATCACGCCTCAGCCTACGTAACAAAGTGCTGGTTTACAAGGCAATTCTTAAGCCTATCTGGACTTATGGGATACAGATCTGGGGCACTGCAGCTGCCTCCAATATTCAAATTATTCAAACTTTCCAAAGAGTTCTGCGTACCTTAGTGAGTGCTCCGTTTTACGTTAGAAACGCTGTCATTCATAATGACCTAAACTTGGCTACTGTTAAAGAAACCATCACTCAATACAGCCAGAGGTATTTACAAAGATTGGAGAATCATGAAAATGTGCTGGCTCTTCAGTTGCTGGACATCAGCAATCAGCTTCGGAGGCTTTCAAGGTTCCATCCCCTCGACCACCCCTTCCGCTTTAATTAATTATTAATTCGTTCTAACTAAAATTTGTACCTAACCGTCAATGCTTTTCGTAAAATTTAGTTATTGTCTTTACTAGACAGATTCTAAATAGAAAAATTTCCCTAAAAAAAAAATATATATATTATCTTAAGCTTAAGAAAAAAGTCTACAAAGTGTGCCATGGAAATTTCCTCAAAAATTCCTAAGCCTTGCCGAACATAAAAGTATACACATTCATATTAACTACAGAGCTCGAGGCGACAACACAAAGTAAATTCACCTTATGAAAAAGATCTTTGAAAAACATTTAAATTTTAGGTTATTTATAAATCGTATAGAGCTGTGATAAATTCACATAAATTTATTTTGTTCACAAAATTTTGTTGGGAAAATGAGCAATCCAAACGAACCTTCTCAACAGGCCAATGGCAATGAAGTCCTATTGGTAAGCAAATAGAGCCAAGTGTTTTTTTAATGTGAACTTTCAACTTGATCAATTTCTCACGTCTCAGCCCGATGGGTTGATTTACCTATACGATGACCAGCCCAGCACCTCCTGCTGCGTAGAATGCCCCAAACCCTTATCAGATTGCGCGACGAAGAAACGCAAGGCCAAGCCCAAAAGCAGACCGAAAAAGAAAACCTCTCGCAAGGCTACCCGAAAGGCTGTCAAACGCAAGTGCAAGCCAAGGGTTGTAAGGAAGCGCAAACCAGCCACCAGGCCGAAGAAGAAGAAGGCTCAAAAAAAAACAAAATGATTCTCATTCTCCTAACAGCCACTTTAAGGATCTTTGGATGTGTGCGCAGTACCACCTCCAACTCGGCGGGTGGCACCTGGAAGCATTTGACCTTGATCAGCTCCTTCGAGAGGCACAATTATGGGGAATCTATTTAAATATACTTGAAAATATTAGTATTTGTTTGTACCGGAAAGTATACACAATTAAAAGTTATAGAAAGAGCAAAAAAAGAACCTTATAAATTTTACATAAAGGATACTTGAAAGACCGTTTGAATTTTTTTTTTAAATCTAGTAACAAAAGGATGAAAGACTCAAGAAACGACAAAAGGATTCTGATAAAGAAGTTCAACTGTTTTGATTATTTTATTAATGTGTTGCTGCAGTCCTTGCAAACACATGTTCGTCGTAATGAATGAATGAGGATTTTTATTTAAATATACTTATTTTTTTAATAAAGATAGATCGAATTGATTGATTTTTTTTTTTTTTTTTTGACAATTTCTATATGTTGAGATACAATGAAAGTAACGCTAAATATGTATGCATGCTTCAAGGTTTATCGTTATGAATTAATTTTATCTGGCAGAAAGATTTCCATCGTTATAAATCTAATATAACATTCAAAGCGACTGTCGGGCTTTGAAAAGATCTACATTTAAAGAGTATCGGGGTGCTTTTGATAGTTGAATCAGCAAAAGTTCTCAGAAATAGGAAAGCCATTTACAAAATTGTATAGACGCAGTTAATGTCTATTTACGTATTTACCATATGGGCATATCTATTCAATGTTTATTGTTTTAGGCACTTATAGTCTCTAAGTTTTTTTTTTTAAATAACACATCATGAACTGATTGACTTTGGCTATTGATAGTAATAACAACAAATTAACAAGAGTTTAAGGTCGACTTATTTGAATTTACATAAATGCGATATAAATGTTTGACCTGAGTTAGTATTTACAAAAAAGAAGTTGGACAGCAAAAAATAAAGTATGTAATATGTATATATACAAAACTATAAGCTCTTTTAATTCAATATTAAAGAAATTAAGCATTATAGAGAGATCAAATACAACTCATATAGAATCAATTATGAACCGCAATAAACAGATTTTTAAATTGCGTGTAACCCTTTTTAATTTCATCCATAATTGTTGGCTCAAGGCCCAAAACGTATTCGATGTTTGATTAGAATATAACGAGAAGAAGAACAAGAACGAGAACTGCACACACTTGATACGCATGCGAGTTGAATCGATAACAGCAGTTTATCGTTAAAGCATACACTCGCACACACCTCATATCTTAAACGATATACACTCAACAAACAGAGGCACAATTTGCATTCGGCACAGGCTTGGTTACAGTTATTTAATGCTCACACAGACATAGACATACACCTGTTTAAGTATAAGTGGTTGTGCTTGGCCAAGCAAATAAAGCATTGCAGGACGAGTCGTAGCAGACAAACGAATCCTGGAGCAGTGCCTATTTTGACTGCTATCCCTATTAAATGCCTTCCGCAAATATGCATTTGTGTGGAACGCATTTGTAGGCGGAGAGAGGTGGCTGCAACTAGCTCTGTGTACTCCCAAAATAGTTGTCGTAAAGTGTTAAGTCAACATTTTGTGCTGCAATTAAAGCCAAACTGCAAAAGCAAATAAATTTGCCAAGTAAATTGGTTGCAAGTCACACACAACTGCCAGCTGGGAAATGGTTGACCAAAGGTACTTTTTCTCTCTCTCTCTCTCTCTCTCTCTCTCTTGCTCACTTGCTTACAGGTAGCACTAGATTTAACTTTAGAAACTATAGACACATTTCTGAAGCCTTTCAAAATTTAAGCAAAATTTATAAATTTTTTTTGTATGTATATCCAATTTAGAGCGTTTGGAGCCATTTTTAATTAAAATTTATGAAATCGGTACAGTTTTCGTTATGACTTAGTTAAGTACTTCATTTACTTTTGCAAGACTTGTTCACAGTTTTTAACATCTTCTACGGCATTCATCCAAATAACTGATTTTTGACAATTTTTTAAAACTCGAACTAATTCATTGAATCTAAAACGCATATTCGTTGGCGAGTGTGTGCTGTTTGGCTCAGATGGCGCAGTAACTGTTACTGTGACTCTTACGGAAAGTAAAGCCAAAGTTGGACGCACACAAATTCAAGTTGACAGACCGTGGCCAGCTCACAAAAAGCCCTAAAGCCTTGTTTGCGAAAGAAACAAGACAGATTTTGGTGGCAATAGGAATGGGTGTTAAGGGTCAAAAAGGTTTATAGTGTTAAAACAACATTGATGTAAGTCATGTCAGTTGAACGCCATTTTGCTGCCGTGCTGGCCAAGTGGCGAACTCTTCTTTGTTTACCGCAAGATTTGTTGGAATTGTGTGTTTTGATTGCGGTTAACATTGCGTTTGGCCGTTTTTGCCAATTGCCAAACTGATTTTTGATTCCAATTTGAGAATCGGATACGAATTCGGTTACAGCTAACGCAGCAATTCGATTGTGAAATTGCGTCTGGCAGTTATTAAATAACATTTGCGGTTAGCTCAGAACCTCCGGTGTCGGGGTGGTGCGTCTGGTGTTTTTGGTGTTTTTTTTTTTTTGTTTTTTATATTGTTTTGTATTTATTTATTTGCGTCTGGTTGTTGGTCACTTTAAAGATTTATGTTTGCTGTACGCTGCATGTGCGGGACATCAATTCAAATTGTTTATGGCATCCATGGCGTAGGCGCAATTTGTTATAATAAACATGTTGCTCGGCATTTTGAGCGTTGCACAGCCTTTCCTCTCGTACATCCTGTCAACTTGTCAAACAATTTATTACGCCTGCCCCGCCAAGCAAACCGAACCAAACTGTACCAAAGGCAGCAAACACATCACATCATGATTTATAGCTGGCCGCCTGGTTTAAGTTGTCGCCTCCGGTTAGTATTTCTTTTCTTTACTAAACTGTGTTCTCTTTTTTTTTTTTGTTCAAAAATTTAATTTTCTCGCATTGTTTTTTTGTGCATACAAATTCCATTCTGGATTTACTTTCTCCACTCTTTTCTTATACACAACATAATTGATGACACAAACGGTTTTTGTTTTTGATACTTGTACTTAGAAAGATGTCTGTGTGTATGAATAATTTTAAAATACATTAATGATAATCAATTACATACAAGATGCAGGAAACACAATTTGGAAAAATTTTGCAACACGGGAAATGCAATTTTTATTTGCACTCCGTTTGCTTAGTTCATTTAATTCATAGGCTATAAGCTTAAATCAAAGTTAATCATTGCACTCGATGACAACAGTGTATGAAGGGCAAGTAAATGAGTTTCTTAACTGGCAATCGGATATGCAATGTTCGTTGGCCAGGCAACGGTCGATTAAGCATCTACAGAGAAAGATGGAAAGATATTCGAGATGACCATTACTTTAAGCAGTCCTCAGATGACAGTTGGTCAATGATGAAGCTCATCTATCTGGGAAAAAAGAGGGGGCGAACCTTTGATATCTATAACAATCAAATTGCAAATTAAATCAGAGAAACGAAATCGAGCGACTTGTGAAAGGGAAACGCAGAAAGCAAAAACCCACAAAAAGGTAAAAATATGGGGAAAGGAAATGCAGAAAAGGGAAGACAAAATGGAATAGCAAAACCAGCCAGCAGGCAGCAGGCAACTTTGGTCACGGTGCTGTGTGGAAACTGTGAAAATAAGATGAAAATCGTTTAAATGCGTTAGTTAAACAAGTCAAGTTATAAGTTGATTTTCCGGCAACCGCACATATCCGGCAAAGGTAAACGTATATTCTGTAGAATCCACCCCCCCCCCCCCCTTTTCTCTTGATCAGATAGGCAGCTGTCGCCAACGGGCTAGCGAAGCGTGTGATTCTATAAATTCGTGGCCAGGTAAAGGTACAGGAGAGAAAAAGAGCGACGACTGTGTGTGTCCAGGGAATCGCTATGCAAGCGAATACGAGTTGCATACACAAGAACATAGTAGGACTAGTAGTAGTAGTTGTAGGTTGCTCCCCTCATCGGCCAGCAACCGACCAACTATCCATGCAGCAAAGTCAAAACTCAAAACTGTCCCCCAACAGCAGCAGCAGCAGACGCAGTCGCAGACGCCTTGAGGCTACAACAACAATAAACGAAAATGAAGCGTTAGCGTTCGCATGAAACCAAACTTGGAAATACCCTGTAAACATAAACCATAACATAGTAACATACAATATAAGCCGTAAGCTCTACGATGGACAAAGGTTTTTCTTACCAAAATCTAACTAATCTTCCTCCTTACATTTATATGGATCTATAGATTCATCCGTGCTTAAAATTAAATTTCATTTCATTTTACTTTTGGTGGCAGAGAAAGATGTCTATGTTTAAGTATGCGCCTCTGAAGATTTACTGATAATAAAATTTAGTATGAAGTATCCAAAGCCCTTAGCCTTCTGTAGTTTTTTTGATTGGGGAAGTCTGTCAGACTTATACACTTAATATGGCGACTCAGCTGATTCTTCACCAAAATAATCGACAGGATTAACTGTGTTTTCGATAATGTCCCTTGAGTGTTCAATTGTATTGTGAACTCGGCTGTCATAGGAAACCACGGATAATTGTCAATTATTAATTCACTGGTTTCGTTAAAAAATGCTTAAAATGTTTTTAAGGTAATTGCCTTCATGTGTAATTAACAATAATCTTTTTTGTTACGCAACATCAAATTGACAATTAGTCAATTCCAGTGCATCTAAAAAAAATTAATGAATGCAACTTTTTTGGCTAAACTTTTCACAGTGCATTGGCACAATTTTATAAATTGGTAAATCATATTTTTGGGAATAATAAGAATCAAATTAAAGTCAGTTCATGCAATACGCATAAACGACAGCTTGAAATTCAAGTGTAAAAATGTAAAAAATGCTCTTATGTTATTCTATTTTATCTGCTCTAATATTAATTAATTTTAACAACCAATTCGCATTTGGCTATTGCCACATTTCAAAAATTGTTCTTAGACTACACTTATGCATTTTTACAGGGCATTTCGCAATAATAATACAATAAAAAAACAAAATGAAGAAAGCAAAAAATAAAGTGAAGAAACCAAAAAATTGCACTAGAAACAAGTTAACGCTCCCAGTTGTACGTTTTGTGAGGTTCTCCAGCATCGCCTTCGCTCGACTGCTCCACCACTCAACTGAACTAAACTGACGACAGTGCAGCTGGGAACCGAGAAACAGAGGAGCTGAGGAACTGTGGAGCTGGCAAGCATGGGCCAACTTGGCCAACTGGCTATTGGGCGCTGCTGGATTAAAAGATGAAAACTGGTGAATGTCAACTAGCTGCTGCTGCTACAGCCTTAGCCTTCGCATTTGGCCAATGCAATTCCCCCTACCACAAAACACATCCTAAAAATTGAGATGTAAAAATGCAAACCCCTTTAAAACTTTTTAGTTCAGGCGGTAAAGTGAACATTTTCAAAGGAAAATTAAATGCTACGTTAGGTGAGAGCATTGAGTATTTGGACCTGTAGCTGCAGCTTATAGGAAGATGCAATCCCATCTTATGTCCCATAATTGTGTCAAAGTTGTCAAAGTGCCAAAAGGACCACACAAATGCAAAGGATAAATGAACGAGATTGGGGTTTGGGTTGAGCAAAATTAGAGAAAGTTTAAAGTGGAGCGAACCGTTTAATTAGCGTAAGTAACTGACATAGAACTCTCAGCTATTCAATGGGTGAGAACAACAACAACTACTACCATCAGAGCGTTCAATCAACTCAACCCTAACCAAATTTAACACCCGCATATATGGCTGTGCGTTTCTCTATGTGTACTTGTGTGTGTGTGTGTGTGTGTGTGTGTAACCAACCGCGATAATAAACACTTTGGTTACGACGCGGAGGAGGCGCAAAACGTTTTAGTGCAATTGTTGAACGAATACGAAATGTGCTAGCCATTGATGGCCAATACATTCAAAGTTAAGTAATTGTAACTAGATGGACAATTTTTTTGTACCCTCGATATCAAGTATAATACAAGTTAAGCGCTTTAAGACTTATGTTTTGTGTGAAGAGGCGCGTTCTTCTATTTTTGAACATACACTTCTTGGTTATTTAGAGTGCAAAATGCGAATGCTTTATTTGATATTTGCTTATTATAAGAATACCTCGCTGCTTCGACAGAGAAGTCAGCAAAGGAGCCTTATGTATCTATCCATATATATTGGAGCGCGAGTGTTATACACTATATACATTTAAGCATGCTCGCCACATTCATGTGTGATCATATTTCATATGCACTTGAATGTGCTGGGAGATTGATTATCTTTGGTTATGTAACGACAAAGTGTCGTTGTTTGGTTTATGTTTATGGCGCAACAAAGTGTTGCTGTTCAATATATTTGATCGACTCTGAATTGAGTGGGTTCTATATATGTATATGTATATACTACATCTCTCTCCTTTTGAAAAATAACGTAATAACATAATTTTTTTTAGTCATTAGACTTTTTTAACCTATCCTTTGAACTGTTTGTTTTTTACTTTTATTATCTTTTATTAAAATATTGTCATTATCTTTTTTTCTTCTTCTTTGAAGGGTCCTTAATAAGCTGATTCTAGCTTATGGCCAGTTTCATTTCTTAGAAAAACATTATCTGGTATTTTTAGATCAAAATTAGTTATATGTTGATTGTAGAATTCCTTATTTTTATTCTTATGTTATTCTAGCATTATTCTAGCTCTCTTATATGCTTGTTCTAATCTATATTTTTATATATATATATATATATATATATATATATAACGGACTAATTATGTCTTTTTTATTAAGGCAAATTGCTTTGTTTGCCAAAAACTAACTCATATGGACAGTAACTAACAGATGAACATAGAAATCAGTGTTTTAAATTCATACAATCTCTAAACACAAGATTGAAAAATATTGGTTTCAGACAGAATATTGAAATAAATGTTTCAGAAGATCTGAATCTACTAGCTGATTTTGATGAAACACAGTTAAACAATTTAGACGAGTCTCAACCAATCAAAGACAAAGATATTAATTTTGATATAAGAACAAAAAGACCAGATAGCCTTAGACAGGGAAAACGTACGGCAAATTGCGTCAACGGTCCCAGAATTTGACGGTAAAAAACTGTCACTAAATTGTTTCTTAAAAGCTCTAAATCTGGTTGAACGAAATTCCCGTGGGTACAACCGAGAAAGGTATAACTCCAACCGATACTAGCGATCTGTATACTGATGAAATTATCGACTTAGATCAGCTTTTCCAAAGGCTCGAAAAGGAAGCCGGTAAACATGATATACGCGAACTTAAATTGGCACCGCATCAAATAATCTTTGAACAAGTTTGTATAGACAATTTCAAAAACATGGGCAATAAATTACTGAATATATTAAGAGAAGCGCTACTCAAGCCGGTGACCATTATATCAAAAGATAAAGAAAAATAAGCAATAATGACTACGTTTCATGATAATCCTACACAAGGAGGACACACTGGTATAACAAAAACTTTGGCCAAAGTAAAAAGACACTATTTTTGGAAAAACATGACTCGTCAGATAAAAGAGTACATACTTAGATGTCCCAAATGCCAGACGTCAAAAACATTAGTTCACACTAAAACCCCTTTAACAATAATAGACACACCATCAAGAGTCTTTGATAAAGTAATTGTTGACACTTTAGGTCCATTACAAAAATCAGAAAGAGGTAACGAGAATGCAGTTACACTTATTTGCGATCTAACTAAATATCTCGTTGCCATTCCCATACCTAACAAAAGCGCTAACACAGTTCAAAAAGTAATATTTGAATCATTTATTCTAAAGTACGGTCCAATTAAGACTCTCATGTCTCGGACATGGGAACTGAACATGAATAAAATTTCGTAATTAGCGACCTGTGCAAATATCTAAAAATAGACAATACAGCATCTACAGCACACCATCAGACAGTTGGAACTGTAGGAAGAAGATCGAACCCTTAACGAATATATGCGATCATACATCTCAGTTGATAAAACCGATTGGGATGTATGGATTCAATATTTCGTATGCTGTTTTAAGACGACCCACTCTATGGCACTTAGTTACTGTCTATTTGAGTTTTTTTTTTTTTTTTTTTTTTAAGACGGAAAAGAAAATGGATAAACTACATATGATCGGCTTACAGTTTAGATGTATACAATTTAAAATCCGATCATATGGTTTTAGTCAAAGCCTATCAGTGGTTAGTTGTTTTCAAACTGCACCTTACGGTGTGCATCTGGTTGAATGGTAAAGTGTTAAAAATAAAGGCATAGGGGCTTGGCATTTAGCAGGCTTTTTGCATTACTTCGCTCTTGGGCGAAGTTGTTACTCGATGTCTTTTATACGCTCATTGCAGCGTTGACGGTCTTCCTCATTGTTGAATGTTTTTATTCAATGATGTTGATCTTTATTGTCCCTCGTTGTTGAAGACGACTAGCAGACTGCTGTCCTCCGCAATTATTTCTCGCTCGTTCAGTGGCCGGTGCTGGCTGCACAGCCATCTAATTATACCCTGAACCCATAAAATGGGTAAATCAGGGTATAATGGTTTTGTGCAAAAGTATGTAACAGGCATAAGGAAGCATCTCCGACCCCATAAAGTATATATATTCTTGATCAGTATCAATAGCCGAGTCGATATGGCCATGTCCGTCTGTCCGTCCGTCTGACCGTCTGTCCGTCTGTATGAACGCGTAGATCTCAGAGACTACAAGAGCTAGAGACTTCAGATTTTGAATATAAGTTCTCCTATACCATAAGCAGAACAAGTTTGCTTCAAATTATCGATAACTACTCTGGTTTTCGATATACACATGGAATCGATAACAAAAAAATTTGGAAAATGTAAAAATGGGATTTGGCGTAATAGGTAACGATAGAACTTTTACTTTCGTCCAAATCGGTTAAGAAACACCAGAGATATCGTAAAGTTAAGTCAGTTTTGAGTTTTGTTTAAAGTGATCATTATTTGAAGCAAACTTTTAGGACGCAAGGACTGCAACTGGGTTCAGGGTATCTTCTGGTCGGGCTATCCCGACTAGAGCCTTCTTACTTGTTTTGTAATAATTTCTTGTTCAGTTTTTAAATTTCGTCTGCGATGTTGCATCAGGCATCTCCCACTCAGAACTAGATCCTATCCAGCTCCCCTGGGTGCAAGCTTCTACTTTACAAATCCACAGTCCTCAGGGTAATGTGAAGTTAGGAGCGCTTTACTTCGCTCCACGTCACAGCATAACCCAAGGAATGTTTGAGCAAGTAGCAGACCGTTTGGGCCCCAAATTCATCGCTGCGCGACTACAATGCCAAAAACACCTGGTGGGGATCCAGGCTCACAAACACCAAAAGCGCTGCCCTCCTGTACTGCATCTGGAGCAGAGATCTTACATGTCACTCAGCCGATGAACCCACTTACTGGCCTACTGACCCTACTAAATTGCCGGACGTTCTGGACTTTGCTAGGGAAAGGAATTCATCCCAGGCACGTCCATCTGCGCGGACCTACAGTCTGACCACAGTGCTGTTCTTTTGGAGGTAAACATGCCCGTACTGGCCGTCAATAAACCACTTTCCACACTTGGTAAGGGCACCAACGCTGTTCAGTATCGCGCCCGGCTTGAGCAGAATGTTGAATGCAACATTACCATGCATTCTGGCAATGACATTGATGATGCTGCTGAAGCCCTAACTAGGTATATGCACAACGCTGCAAGCATTGCCTCTACTTCCTGAAAGGCAGGGCATTCCCAAAAGGGACAGACATCTCTGGTCTGGAGAGCTAATGCTGGAAATCCAGGAAAAACGGCGTCGACGACACACCTGGCAGCAAAGCAGAAACCTCCTCGACAAAACCGTCCTAAATCGCGCTACTAGGAGGATAAAAGAGCTGATGCGTAAGCTAAGGAGTGATTCTCTGGAAGCATATCTAGCTGCTGCAGAGTCTGGTGATCCGAAAATAGCCTTTGGCTGGCAACAAGAGAGAAAAAAAGGCCTACTTTAAGTTGCCGCCCGATTCAGAACGCCAGTGGCTCTTGGTGCCACTCTAACGAGCAAAACGCTCAAGAGTTTGCTTCACACTTAGAACGGACATTTACCCCGTTCCAATTTAGCGATGCGTCTTCTAATGACGAAATGCGGATCTTCTTGGACGTTCCATTTCAAGCGGACCTCCCTATTGCTGAATTAGTAGAGAACGAGGTTCAAGAGGAGATCAATTCTCTGTCTAACAAAAAATCACCAGGCTATGAAGGGATTAACGCACTTGCTTTGAAGATGCTGCCACCAAACGTGATCAAAACGATCACACAATTGATCAATGGGATTTTATGACTCCACCATTTCCCCTCCCAATGGAAATGCGCTGCGATTATTATGATTCTCTTACCGTCCCATAAGCCTATTGGTGATTGTCTCAAAATCTTCGAGAGATTATTCCTACGAAAACTACTTCCCATACTGGATGAAAAGCAGCTCATTCCGGATAACCAATTCGGTTTCAAAAGGCACCATGGTACACCTTAGCAGTGCCACAGAGTCGCTCAATATGTCTCTAACGCTCTGGAGAATAAAAAATATTGCTCGGCAGTGTTTCTCCATGTCCGACAGGCCTTTGACAGGGTATGGCACCCAGGACTCCTGTAGCTCAAAAATAATCTTGGTAGAAGTCGGTGCAAGTTGTTTTCACTTTACGAACGCTCACATGCCCTGAAGTCCACCTCTTTGGACGGAGGCTCCCTACTGCGTCAAGTGCCAAGTACTTGGGCTTTACCTTGGACAGCAAACTGAATTGGAGAGCTAGTCTGATAAACAAACGGACTCAGCTTAAGATTCGCTTTAAGCGCCTATACTGGCTTCTAAGACCCGCATCACGCCTCAGCCTACGTAACAAAGTGCTGGTTTACAAGGAAATTATTAAGCCTTTCTGGACTTATGGGATACAGATCTGGGGCACTGCAGCTGCCACGAATATTCAAATTATTCAAACTTTCCAAAGAAGAGTTCTGCGTACCTTAGTGAGTGCTCCGTTTTACGTTAGAAACGCTGTCATTCATAATGACCTAAACTTGGCTACTGTTAAAGAAACCATCACTCAATACAGCCAGAGGTATTTACAAAGATTGGAGAATCATGAAAATGTGCTGGCTCTTCAGTTGCTAGACATCAGCAATCAGCTCCGGAGGCTTTCAAGGTTCCATCCCCTCGGCCACCCCTTCCGCTTTAATTAATTATTAATTCGTTCTAACTAAAATTTGTACCTAACCGTCAATGATTTTCGTAACATTTAGTTATTGTCTTTACTAGACAGATTCTAAATAGAAAAATTTCCCTAAAAAAAAAATATATATATTATCTTAAGCTTAAGAAAAGAGTCTACAAAGTGTGCCATGAAAATTTCTTCAAAAATGTTTAAGCCTTGCCGAACATAAAATTATAGACATTCATATTAACTACAGAGCTCGAGGCGACAACACAAAGTAAATTCACCTTTTGAAAAAGTTATTTGAAAAACATTTAAATTTTAAGTTGTGATAAATTCACATAAATTTATTTTGTTCACAAAATTTTGTTGGGAAAATGAGCAATCCGAACGAACCTTCTCAACAGGCCAATGGCAATGAAGTCCTATTGGTAAGCAAATAGAGCCAAGTGTTTTTTTAATGTGAACTTTCAACTTGATCAATTTCTCACGTCTCAGCCCGATGGGTTGATTTACCTATACGATGACCAGCCCAGCACCTCCTGCTGCGTAGAATGCCCCAAACCCTTATTGGATTGCGCGACGAAGAAACGCAAGGCCAAGCCCAAGAGCAGACCGAAAAAGAAAACCTCTCGCAAGGCTACCCGAAAGGCTGTCAAACGCAAGTGCAAGCCAAGGGATGTAAGGAAGCCCAAACATGCCACTAGGCCTAAAAAGAAGAAGGCTCAAAAAAAAACAAAATGATTCTCATTCTCCTAACAGCCACTTTAAGGATCTTTGGATGTGTGCGCAGTACCGCCTTCAACTCGGCGGGTGGCACCTGGAAGCATTTGACCTTGATCAGCTCCTTCAAGAGGCACAATTTTGGGGAATCTATTTAAATAGACTTGAAAATATTAGTATTTGTTTGTACCGGAAAGTATACACAATTAAAAGTTATAGAAAGAGCAAAAAAAAGAACCTTATAAATTTTACATAAAGGATACTTGAAAGACCGTTTGAGTTTTTGTTTTTTTAATCTAGCAACAAAAGGATGAAAGACTCAAGAAACGACAAAAAGATTCTGATAAAGAAGTTTAACTGTTTTGATTATTTTTTTAATGTGCTGCTGCAGTCCTTGCAAACACATGTTCTTTCTTCAAAGGTCGTAATGAATGAATGAGAGTATCGGAACACAAAGCATTCTTGCGGCTAAAAGGAAGATTGCAATTTTTCGTTGAAAAACTCAAAAGCATTATGAATAAAATTGATATTTTAATTTTATTTAAGCATAGCAATATATTTACTTTGATATTATTCTTTATTTTCCCCCATCAGTGGCGCTGCGAGAGGTGGCTCCGCTGTACTCATCAGATCAGGCATCTCCCACTGAGAACTAGATCCTATCCAGCTCCCCTGGGTGCAAGCTCCTACTTTACAAATCCACAGTCCTCAGGCTAATGTGAAGTTAGGAGCGCTTTACTTCTCTCCACGTCACAGCATAACCCAAGGAATGTTTGAGCAAGTAGCAGACCGTTTGGGCCCCAAATTCATCGCTGAGCGACTACAATGCCAAAAACACCTGGTGGGGATCCAGGCTCACAAACACCAAAAGCGCTGCCCTCCTGAACTGCATCTGGAGCAGAGATCTTACATGTCACTCAGCCGATGAACCCACTTACTGGCCTACTGACCCTACTAAATTGCCGGACGTTCTGGACTTTGCTGTTGGCAAAGGAATTCATCCCAGGCACGTCCATCTGCGCGGACCTACAGTCTGACCACAGTGCTGTTTTTTTGGAGGTAAACATGCCCGTACTGGCCGTCAATAAACCACATTCCATACTTGGTAAGGGCACCAACGCTGTTCAGTATCGCGCCCGGCTTGAGCAGAATGTTGACTGCAACAATACCATGCATTCTGGCAATGACATTGATGATGCTGCTGAAGCCCTAACTAGGTATATGCACAACGCTGCAAGCATTGCCTCTACTTCCTCGAGTGAAAGGCAGGGCATTCCCAAAAGGGACAGACATCTCTGGTCTGGAGAGCTAATGCTGGAAATCCAGGAAAAACGGCGTCGACGACACACCTGGCAGCAAAGCAGAAACCTCCTCGACATAACCGTCCTAAATCGCGCTACTAGGAGGATAAAAGAGCTGATGCGTAAGCTAAGGAGTGATTCTCTGGAAGCATATCTAGCTGCTGCAGAGTCTGGTGATCCGAAATGCGGATCTTTTTGGACATTACATGTCAAATGGACCTCCCTATTGCTGAATTAGTATAGAACGAGGTTCAAGAGGAGATCAATTCTCTGTCTAACAAAAAATCACCAGGCTATGAAAGGATTAACGCACTTGCTTTGAAGATGCTGCCACCAAACGTGATCAAAATGATCACACAACTGTTCAATGGGATTTTAAGACTCAACCATTTCCCCTCCCAATGGAAATGCGCTGCGGCTATTATGATTCCAAAGCCGTTCTCTTACCGTCCCATAAGCCTATTGGTGATTGTTTCCAAATTCTTCGCGAGATTATTCCTACGAAGACTACTTCCCATACTGGAAGAAAAGCAGCTCATTCCGTATAACCAATTCGGTTTCAAAAGGCACCATGGTACACCTTAGCAGTGCCACAGAGTCGCTCAATATGTCTCTAACGCTCTGGAGAATAAAAAATATTGCTCGGCAGTGTTTCTCCATGTCCGACAGGCCTTTGACAGGGTATGGCACCCAGGACTCCTGTAGCTCAAAAATAATCTTGGTAGAAGTCGGTGCAAGTTGTTTTCACTTTACGAACGCTCACATACCCAGAAGTCCACCTCTTTGGACGGAGGCTCCCTACTGCGTCAAGTGCCAAGTACTTGGGCTTTACCTTGGACAGCAAACTGAATTGGAGAGCTCGTCTGATTAACAAACGGACTCAGCTTCAGATTCTCTTTAAGCGCCTATACTGGCTTCTAAGACCCGCATCACGCCTCAGCCTACGTAACAAAGTGCTGGTTTACAAGGCAATTCTTAAGCCTATCTGGACTTATGGGATACAGATCTGGGGCACTGCAGCTGCCTCGAATATTCAAATTATTCAAACTTTCCAAAGAAGAGTTCTGCGTACCTTAGTGAGTGCTCCGTTTTACGTTAGAAACGCTGTCATTCATAATGACCTAAACTTGGCTACTGTTAAAGAAACCATCACTCAAAACATCCAGAGGTATTTACAAAGATTGGAGAATCATGAAAATGTGCTGGCTCTTCAGTTGCTAGACATCAGCAATCAGCTCCGGAGGCTTTCAAGGTTCCATCCCCTCGACCACCCCTTCCGCTTTAATTAATTATTAATTCGTGCTAGCTAAAATTTGTACCTAACCGTCAATGCTTTTCGTAAAATTTAGTTAGTGTCTTTACTAGACAGATTCTATATAAAAAAAACTTTCCCTAAAAACAATATATATATTATATTAAGCTTAAGAAAAGAGCCTACAAAGTGTGCCATGGAAATTTCCTCAAATATTCCTAAGCCTTGCCGAACATAAAAGTATACACATTCATATTAACTACAGAGCTCGAGGCGACAACACAAAGTAAATTCAACTTATGACAAAGATCTTTGAAAAACATTTAAATTTTAAGTTATATATAAAACGTATAGAGCTGTGATAAATTCACATAAATTTTTTTTTGTTCACAAAATTTTGTTGGGAAAATGAGCAATCCGAACGAACCTTCTCAACAGGCCAATGGCAATGAAGTCCTATTGGTAAGCAAATAGAGCCAAGTGTTTTTTTAATGTGAACTTTCAACTTGATCAATTTCTCACGTCTCAGCCCGATGGGTTGATTTACCTATACGATGACCAGCCCAGCACCTCCTGCTGCGTAGAATGCCCCAAACCCTTATCGGATTGCGCGACGAAGAAACGCAAGGCCAAGCCCAAAAGCAGACCGAAAAAGAAAACCTCTCGCAAGGCTACCCGAAAGGCTGTCAAACGCAAGTGCAAGCCAAGGGATGTAAGGAAGCGCAAACCAGCCACCAGGTCGAAGAAGAAGAAGGCTCAAAAATAAACAAAATGATTCTCATTCTCCTAACAGCCACTTTAAGGATCTTTGGATGTGTGCGCAGTACCGCCTCCAACTCGGCGGGTGGCACCTGGAAGGCTTTGACCTTGATCAGCTCCTTCGAGAGGCACAATTTTGGGGAATCTATTTAAATAGACTTGAAAATATTAGTATTTGTTTGTACCGGAAAGTATACACAATTAAAAGTTATAGAAAGAGCAAAAAAAAGAACCTTATAAATTATACATAAAGGATACTTGAAAGACCGTTTGAGTTTTTTTTTTTAATCTAGCAACAAAAGGATGAAAGAAATATACTAATTTTTTTAATAATGATAGATCGAATTGATTGATTTTTTTTTTTTTTTCTTTGTTGACAATTTCTATATGTTGAGATACAATGAAAGTTACGCTAAATATGTATGCATAGGTTTATCATTATGGATTAATTTTATCTGGCAGAAAGATTTCCATCGTTATAAAACTAATATAACATTCAAAGCGGCTGTCGACTGGCTTTGAAAAGATCTACATTTAAAGAGTATCGAAACACAAAGCATTCTTGCGGCTAGAACGAAGATTGCAATTTTTCGTTGAAAAACTCAAAAGCATTATGAATAAAATTGATATTTTAATTTTATTTAAGCATAGCAATATATTTACTTTGATATTTTTCTTCATTTTCCCCCACCAGTGGCGCTGCGAGAGGTGGCTCCGCTGTACTCATCAGATCAGGCATCTCCCACTGAGAACTAGATCCTATCCAGCTCCCCTGGGTGCAAGCTCCTACTTTACAAATTCACAGTCCTCAGGCTAATGTGAAGTTAGGAGCGCTTTACTTCTCTCCACGTCACAGCATAACCCAAGGAATGTTTGAGCAAGTAGCAGACCGTTTGGGCCCCAAATTCATCGCTGAGCGACTACAATGCGAAAAACACCTGGTGGGGATCCAGGCTCACAAACACCAAAGGCGCTGCCCTCTGAACTGCATCTGGAGCAGAGATCTTACATGTCACTCAGCCGATGAACCCACTTACTGGCCTACTGACCCTACTAAATTGCCGGACGTTCTGGACTTTGCTGTTGGCAAAGGAATTCATCCCAGGCACGTCCATCTGCGCGGACCTACAGGCTGTCCACAGTCCTGTTCTTTTGGAGGTAAACATGCCCGTACTGGCCGTCAATAAACCACATTCCATACTTGGTAAGGGCACCAACGCTGTTCAGTATCGCGCCCGGCTTGAGCAGAATGTTGAATGCAACATTACCATGCATTCTGGCAATGACATTGATGATGCTGCTGAAGCCCTAACTAGGTATATGCACAATGCTGCAAGCATTGCCTCTACTTCCTCGAGTGAAAGGCATGGCATTCCCAAAAGGGACAGACATCTCTGGTCTGGAGAGCTAATGCTGGAAATCGTGAAAAAAAGGCGTCGACGACATTCTGGCAACAAAGCAGAAACCTTCTCGACAAAACCGTCCTAAATCGCGCTACTAGGAGGATAAAAGAGCTGATGCGTAAGCTAAGGAGTGACTCTCTGGAAGCATATCTAGCTGCTGCAGAGTCTGGTGATCCGAAAATAGCCTTTGGCTGGCAACAAGCGAGAAAAGAAGGCCTACTTTAAGTTGCCGCCCGATTCAGAACGCCAGTGGCTCTTGGTGCCACTCTAGCGAGCAAAAAGCTCAAGAGTTTGCTGCACACTTAGAACGGACATTTACCCCGTTCCAATTCAGCGATACGTCTTCTAATGACGAAATTCTTGGATCTTCTTGGACATTACATGTCAAATGGACCTCCCTATTGCTGAATTAGTAGAGAACGAGGTTCAAGAGGAGATCAATTCTCTGTCTAACAAAAAATCACCAGGCTATGAAGGGATTAACGCACTTGCTTTGAAGATGCTGCCACCAAACGTGATCAAAATAAGACTCCACCATTTCCCCCCCTGCGATTATTATGATTCCAAAGCCGTTCTCTTACCGTCCCATAAGCCTATTCGTGATTGTCTCCAAATTCTTCGAGAGATTATTCCTACGAAGACTTCTTCCCATACTGAAAGAAAACCCAGACGCTGCTAGTAAGCATAGGCTCAATGTTGTCTTCAATAGTATTGCGCGTTATGTGTTTAATTTAGGAAGAAGAGACCACGTTACACCATATGCATTCAAAATATATAACCTTACTTTGCAAACTTGGATCCAATTTAGAGCACTAATATTGTTACACAAAGTTATAAATACAAAAGAGCCCAGTTATCTTTATTATAAATGGACTTTTTTAACTTCACGTCGGACAAATAATTTAGCAATTGTACGCCATCGATTATCTGTCTCTGAACAACAATACTTTATACACACTGTTCGCCTGTGGAACAACTTACCACACGACCTAAAGATAATAAGAAGCGCACCACAATTTAAAAGCAGCCTTCTGCTGCACTTACAAAATTATACCTAACACCTAAAAATAAAATAAATAAAATTTTAAAATAATTTTAATATATACATACATATACAAACACTAAAACTAAGCTTATAACTGTTAATCTCCTGAGACTGTTCTTTCAATTTCCTTTTTATAATTTAAATTATTTCTTTCCACCTTCTAACTTCTGTTTTAGTGACTAGTGCCTTAAATTTAAGTTTCTTGAAACTTGTAGCCCTAGGATGTTAATTAATAATAAACTAAACTAAAAGCAGCTCATTCCGGATAACCAATTCGGTTTCAAAAGGCACCATGGTACACCTGAGCTGTGCCACAGAGTCGCTCAATATATCTCTAACGCTCTGGAGAATAAAAAATATTGCTCGGTAGTGTTTCTGGATGTTCGACAGGCCTTTGACAGGGTATGGCACCCAGAACTCCTGTACAAGCTCAAAAATAATCTTGGTAGAAGTCGGTGCAAGCTGGTTTCACTTTACGAACGCTCACATACCCAGAAGTCCACCTCTTTGGACGGAGACTCTCTACTGCATCAAGTGCCAAGTACTTGGGCCTTACCTTGGACAGCAAACTGAATTGGAGAGCTCGTCTGATTAACAAACGGACTCAGCTTCAGATTCTCTTTAAGCGCCTATACTGGCTTCTAAGACCCGCATCACGCCTCAGCCTACGTAACAAAGTGCTGGTTTACAAGGCAATTCTTAAGCCTATCTGGACTTATGGGATACAGATCTGGGGCACTGCAGCTGCCTCGAATATTCAAATTATTCAAACTTTCCAAAGAAGAGTTCTGCGTACCTTAGTGAGTGCTCCGTTTTACGTTAGAAACGCTGTCATTCGTAATGACCTAAACTTGGCTACTGTTAAAGAAACCATCACTCAATACAGCCAGAGGTATTTACAAAGATTGGAGAATCATGAAAATGTGCTGGCTCTTCAGTTGCTAGACATCAGCAATCAGCTCAGGAGGCTCCGCTTTAATTAAATATTAATTCGTGCTACCTAAAATTTGTACCTAACCGTCAATGCTTTTCGTAAAATTTAGTTATTGTCTTTACTAGACAGATTCTAAATAAAGAAAATTTCCCTAAAAAAAATATATATATTATCTTAAGCTTAAGAAAAGAGTCTACAAAGTGTGCCATGGAAATTTCCTCAAATATTCCTAAGCCTTGCCGAACATAAAAGTATACACATTCATATTAACTACAGAGCTCGAGGCGACAACACAAAGTAAATTCAACTTATGAAAAAGTTCTTTGAAAAACATTTAAATTTTAAGTTATATATAAAACGTATAGAGCTGTGATAAATTCACATAAATTTATTTTGTTCACAAAATTTTGTTGGGAAAATGAGCAATCCGAACGAACCTTCTCAACAGGCCAATGGCAATGAAGTCGTATTGGTAAGCAAATAGAGCCAAGTGTTTTTTTAATGTGAACTTTCAACTTGATCAATTTCTCACGTCTCAGCCCGATGGGTTGATTTACCTATACGATGACCAGCCCAGCACCTCCTTTTGCTGCGTAGAATGCCCCAAACCCTCATCGGATTGCGCGACGAAGAAACGCAAGGCCAAGCCCAAAAGCAGACCGAAAAAGAAAACCTCTCGCAAGGCTACCCGAAAGGCTGTCAAACGCAAGTGCAAGCCAAGGGATGTAAGGAAGCGCAAACCAGCCACCAGGCCGAAGAAAAAGAAGGCTCAAAAAAAAACAAAATGATTCTCATTCTCCTAACAGCCGCCTCAAGGATCTTTGGATGTGTGCGCAGTACCGCCACCAACTCGGCGGGTGACCCCTGGAAGCATTTGACCTTGATCAGCTCCTTCGAGAGGCACAATTTTGGGGAATCTATTTAAATAGACTTGAAAATATTAGTATTTGTTTGTATCGAAAAGTATACACAATTAAAAGTTATAGAAAGAGCAAAAAAAAAAACCTTATAAATTTTACATAAAGGATACTTGAAAGACCGTTTGAGTTTTTGTTTTTTTAAATCTAGCAACAAAAGGATGAAAGACTCAAGAAACGACAAAAAGATTCTGATAAAGAAGTTTAACTGTTTTGATTATTTTATTAATGTGTTGCTGCAGTCCTTGCAAACACATGTTCTTTCTTCAAAGGTCGTAATGAATGAATGAGGATTTTTATTTAAATATACTTATTTTTTTAATAATGATAGATCGACAATTTCTATATGTTGAGATACAATGAAAGTTACCCTAAATATCTATGCATAGGTTTTTCATCATGGATTAATTTTATCTGGCAGAAAGATTTCCATCGTTATAAAAGTAATATAACATTCAAAGCGGCTGTCGACTGGCTTTGAAAAGATCTACATTTAAAGAGTATCGGAACACAAAGCATTCTTGCGGCTAGAACGAAGATTGCAATTTTTCGTTGAAAAACTCAAAAGCATTATGAATAAAATTGATATTTTAATTTTATTTAAGCATAGCAATATATTTACTTTGATATTTTTCTTCATTTTCCCCCACCAGTGGCGCTGCGAGAGGTGGCTCCGCTGTACTCATCAGATCAGGCATCTCCCACTCATAACTAGATCCTATCCAGATCCCCTGGGTGCAAGCTTCTACTTTACAAATCCACAGTCCTTAGGGTAATGTGAAGTTAGGAGCGCTTTACTTCTCTCCACGTCACAGCATAACCCAAGAAATGTTTGAGCAAGTAGCAGACCGTTTGGGCCCCAAATTCATCGCTGAGCGACTACAATGCCAAAAACACCTGGTGGGGATCCAGGCTCACAAACACCAAAGGCGCTGCCCTCCTGAACTGCATCTGGAGCAAAGATCTTACATGTCACTCAGCCGATGAACCCACTTACTGTCCTACTGACCCTTCTAAATTGCCTGCATTCTGAAAATGACATTCATGATGCTGCTGAAGCCCGTACTAGGTATATCTACTTTCTCGAGTGAAAGGCATGGCATTCCCAAAAGGAACAGACATCTCTGGTCTGGAGAGCTAATGCTGGAAATCCAGGAAGAACGGCGTCGACGACACACCTGGCAGCAAAGCAAAAACCTCCTCGACAAAACCATCCTAAATCGCGCTACTAGGAGGATAAAAGAGCTGATGCGTAAGCTAAGGAGTGACTCTCTGGAAGCATATCTAGCTGCTGCAGAGTCTGGTGATCCGAAAATAGCCTTTGGCTGGCAACAAGCGAGAAAAAAAGGCCTACTTTAAGTTGCCGCCCGATTCAGAACGCCAGTGGCTCTTGGTGCCACTCTAGCGAGCAAAAAGCTCAAGAGTTTGCAGCACACTTAGAACGGACATTTACCCCGTTCCAATTCAGCGATGCGTCTTCTAATGACGAAATTCGGATCTTCTTGGACATTACATGTCAAATGGACCTCCCTATTGCTGAATTAGTAGAGAACGAGGTTCAAGAGGAGATCAATTCTGTGACTAACAAAAAATCACCAGGCTATGAAGGGATTAACGCACTTGCTTTGAAGATACTGCCACCAAACGTGATCAAAATGATCACACAACTGTTCAATGGGATTTTAAGACTCCACCATTTCCCCTCCCAATGGAAATGCGCTGCGATTATTATGATTCCAAAGCCGTTCTTTTACCGTCCCATAAGCCTATTGGTGATTGTCTCCAAATTCTTCGAGAGATTAGTCCTACGAAGACTACTTCCCATACTGGATGAAAAGCAGCTCATTCCGGATAACCAATTCGGTTTCAAAAGGCACCATGGGACACCCGAGCAGTGCCACAGAGTCGCTCAATATATCTCTAACGCTCTGTAGAATAAAAAATATTGCTCGGTAGTGTTTCTGGATGTCCGACAGGCCTTTGACAGGGTATGGCACCCAGGACTCCTGTAGCTCAAAAATAATTTTGGTAGAAGTCGGCGCAAGTTGTTTTCAGTTTACGAACCCTCACATGCCCTGAAGTCCACCTCTTTGGACGGAGACTCTCTACTGCATCAAGTGCCAAGTACTTGGGCCTTACCTTGGACAGCAAACTGAATTGGAGAGCTCGTCTGATTAACAAACGGACTCAGCTTCAGATTCTCTTTAAGCGCCTATACTGGCTTCTAAGACCCGCATCACGCCTCAGCCTACGTAACAAAGTGCTGGTTTACAAGGCAATTCTTAAGGCTATCTGGACTTATGGGATACAGATCTGGGGCACTGCAGCTGCCTCGAATATTCAAATTATTCAAACTTTCCAAAGAAGAGTTCTGCGTACCTTAGTGAGTGCTCCGTTTTACGTTAGAAACTCTTTCATTCATAATGACCTAAACTTGGCTACTGTTAAAGAAACCATCACTCAATACAGCCAGTGGTATTTACAAAGATTGGAGAATCATGAAAATGTGCTGGCTCTTCAGTTGCTGGACATCAGCAATCAGCTTCGGAGGCTTTCAAGGTTCCATCCCCTCGACCACCCCTTCCGCTTTAATTAATTATTAATTCGTTCTAACTAAAATTTGTACCTAACCGTCAATGCTTTTCGTAAAATTTAGTTATTGTCTTTACTAGACAGATTCTAAATAAAGAAAATTTCCCTAAAATATATATATATTATCTTAAGCTTAAGAAAAGAGGCTACAAAGTGTGCCATGAAAATTTCTTCAAAAATGTTTAAGCTTTGCCGAACATAAAAGTATAGACATTCATATTAACTACAGAGCTCGAGGCGACAACACAAAGTAAATTCAACTTATGAAAAAGTTCTTTGAAAAACATTTAAATTGTAAGTTATTTATAAAACGTATAGAGCTCTGATAAATTCACATAAATTTATTTTGTTCACAAAATTTTGTTGGCCACCAGGCCGAAGAAGAAGAAGGCTCAAAAAAAACAAAATGATTCTCATTCTCCTAACAGCCGCCTCAAGGATCTTCGTATGTGTGCGCAGTACCGCCTCCAACTCGGCGGGTGGCACCTGGAAGCATTTGACCTTGATCAGCTCCTTCGAGAGGCACAATTTTGGGGAATCTATTTAAATAGACTTAAAAATATTAGTATTTGTTTGTACCGGAAAGTATACACAATTAAAAGTTATAGAAAGAGCAAAAAAAAGAACCTTATAAATTTTACATAAAGGATACTTGAAAGACCGTTTGAGTTTTTGTTTTTTTAATCTAGCAACAAAAGGATGAAAGACTCAAGAAACGACAAAAAGATTCTGATAAAGAAGTTTAACTGTTTTGATTATTTTATTAATGTGTTGCTGCAGTCCTTGCAAACACATGTTCTTTCTTCAAAGGTCGTAATGAATGAATCAGGATTTTTATTTAAATATATTCATTTTTTTTAAATAATGATAGCTCGAATTTATATTTTATTTTTTTTTTTTGACAATTTCAATATGTTGAGATACAATGAAAGTAACGCTAAATATGTATGCATAGGTTTATCATTATGGATTAATTTTATCTGGCAGAAAGATTTCCATCGTTTTAAATCTAATATAACATTCAAAGCGACTGTCGGGCTTTGAAAAGATCTACATTTAAAAAGTATCGGAACACAAAAGCCGCAAGGCTCAGCTACTATCCCCTGACACCCAACTGACATACAAGTCTTAGAAAATCCTCTGCGGTTTATCTTAAATAAATTTAACTCAAGACTGTATTCATTATTTTGGTATTCTTTAATCTACATAACTAATGGATCATGATTAAAAGTGTATGTATTGTTGCATGTGAATTTAATGAATGATTGCAATTTTTTGTTGAAAAACTCAAAAGTTTCATGAATAAAATCAGGAAATGATTCTGTTTTTTGAGGCCCACCTCATGTTCAGTACGGATTGCTGTGTTAAGGCACAAAAACAAACCTTCCTTGCCACGAGCATTAATGTCGACCAGGGGCAGCCTGTTATTGGTCATCTCCATGACCTTGAGCTGCAACATAAAAGAGAATAGTACAAAATATCTGTTCGAAAGCAAACTGAACTGCATTAGTTACCATCACTTATGTGTTGGGAGTTAGAAAATCCCGAAGTCGTTTCACCATTCCACTTTCAATGGGTGGCACATCGTGTAGCCAGATGGCCAAACATTGATCTGGAAATGTGGCAAGTGCACGATTGTTGTTCTCCAGACGATACATGTTGTTAATGTGCGTTTCAAGCATACGGCCTTCGTCCACCTGCAGCACATTAAATACTTTTCTTTGGAAAGTAAATGACTCGTTGTTGAGACTGCAACGATGATATTGCCGAACTCCCTTGCCGTCCTCAACGCAGACGATAAAGCACTTATCGTTTAATATATCCGAATAAGAAACGCATTGCTGTTCGCTGCATTCACTCATTAATTTGGCAATGCTGCGCTGCACAAAGTGTAGATCCTCATTGAGTATCTGGACCATAAGATCGCCTAAGCTGTTTATATGTGATACGCGCACAAGATTGGGTTTCTGATTCAAACGTAGCTTTGGTTTTTGTGTGCTGCATATAATTTAAGCCGCCAACAGATCGTTTAGATTAACCATAGCATTGAAGACGGCAACAAGGCAGGCACGACGACGACGACCTCCCAACTTCTCGGCCGGCAACAGCACACCTTGAGCAACTCCATCCTCAGAGCGGTATTGCATCTCGGTGGTTATGAATTCTGCGATAGCGCAGTCAAGCAGACAGCCTGAGCAGGTAGCAACTTCAATTGAGTTGGGCATGCATATAAGACATCATAGCTGAGCATCATCATATTGCCAAAGTCCACATAATGACAGCTACACTTACGCTGATCCGCATCCAATGAAATGACACGCACACGATGCCACTTATTACGGTTCTCTAGCACATATATCTTCTGCTCAATCGGATGCTTGTTGGTGGGATGCAGTGGATTCTTCAGTTTCTACACGTTTTCACTCAGCTGCTCCATTAGCTCTGTTCGCTCCTTGCTTAACCATGCCCATATATGCGTTGTGTTGTCACAGTGTGTGATATACATTGTCCAACTTTGCTTTTGCCCATTGGATCAGGGCAACTGCAACTCGTGCAACGCCGCACAGTGGCGATTTTTCTGATTTTGCCTTGCAAAAAAAAATTTTGCTGTTACTACATATTTTTCACTCATTGTTTTGTGTGTAACTGGTGTTAACTCGCTGAAGGTCGGCGTTTGTTTAGTGCAGCTACCCTTGTTTTCCTGGGTAGCGGCCATGCCATACAGTTGTTGTAGGATCCTTATGGAAAGTCCTTTTAATAAGAGAATCTTCTAGCCGCGTGGTTTTACGTGGCCTTCCTCCAGAATGAATAGTATCTGAGCGACCAGAATGCAAAAAATTTGCAATCAGCCTCGAAATAATTGAACGGTTTATTGAATGGCGTAGAAGTCGTTCGTTGGCCTGCTCAATCAACGGATTTAAGCCCAATTGAGAACTTGTGGGAGCTAGTAAACAGAAAAATTAACAGACAAAACTGCAAGACCAAGGCAGATCTGTTTGAAGCTGTTAAAATAGCCTGGGAATCAATCTCGCCGGACATCACTAGTTTTTTTTTTAAAGCATCTAATCCTAAAAGATAAGCCTGTGTGAAATATTAATTTTAAAATTGTTTTTGGATTAATTACAAAGGGGGTGCTTTAGTTTTGTCGCTTGCTATTTTTGAAAAAAAACGGTTTTTTGTTTCAAAATTTTTGTTTATTTATTTAATCATGCTAAACTTTTGTGTTTATTAATATTTAGGATATTACAAATTAAAAAACACAAACACTATATATGAACAGCTTTGTTTTCATAAAAAAATTATCAAATGAAAAAAATGCCCGAGGGGGGTGCTTTAGTTTTGTCTGATACTGTATATATATATATGTATAAAAAAAAAGTTTTTCATTTTCCATCCGAAATTTTTTTTTTTGTTTTATTATTGTGGTAATATATTATTGTTGGTTGATCAGACCAAATTTTTCATGAAAAATTTTTGTTATTATTATTAACAAAATTTTTTTTTAGTCATTAGACTTTTTTAACCTATCCTTTGAACTGTTTGTTTTTTACTTTTATTATCTTTTATTAAAATATTGTCATTATCTTTTTTTCTTCTTCTTTGAAGGGTCCTTTATAAGCTGATTCTAGCTTATGGTCAGTTTCATTTCTTAGTAAAACATTATATGCTATTTTTAGATCAAAATTAGTTATATGTTAATTGTAGAATTCCTTATTTTTATTCTTATGTTTTTCTAGCATTATTCTAGCTCTCTTATATGCTTATTCTAATCTATTTTTTGATTCTTTATCATAATATTATATAACGGACTAATTATGTCTTTTTTATTAAGGCAAATTGCTTTTTTGGCCAAAAACTAACTCATATGGACAGTAACTAACAGATGAACATAGAAATCAGTGTTTTAAATTCATATAATCTCTAAACATAAGATTGGAAAATATTGGTTTCAGACAGAATATTGAAATAAATGTTTCAGAAGATCTGAATCTACTAGCTGATTTTGATGAAACACAGTAAAACAATTTAGACGAGTCTCAACCAATCAAAGACAAAGATATTAATTTTGATATAAGAACAAAAAGACCAGATAGCCTTAGACAGGGAAAACGTACGGCAAATTTCGTCAACGGTCCCAGAATTTGACGGTAAAAAACTGTCACTAAATTGTTTCTTAAAAGCTCTAAATCTGGTTGAACGAAATTCCCGTGGGTACAACCGAGAAAGGTATAACTCCAACCGATACTAGCGATCTGTATACTGATGGAATTATCGACTTAGATCAGCTTTTCCAAAGGCTCGAAAAGGAAGCCGGTAAACATGATATACGCGAACTTAAATTGGCACCGCATCAAATAATCTTTGAACAAGTTTGTATAGACAATTTCAAAAACATGGGCAATAAATTATTGAATATATTAAGAGAAGCGCTACTCAAGCCGGTGACCATTATATCAAAAGATAAAGAAAAATAAGCAATAATGACTACGTTTCATGATAAACCTACACAAGGAGGACACACTGGTATAACAAAAACTTTGGCCAAAGTAAAAAGACACTATTTTTGGAAAAACATGACTCGTCAGATAAAAGAGTACATACTTAGATGTCCCAAATGCCAGATGTCAAAAACATTAGTTCACACTAAAACCCCTTTAACAATAATAGACACACCATCAAGAGTCTTTGATAAAGTAATTGTTGACACTTTAGGTCCATTACAAAAATCAGAAAGAGGTAACGAGAATGCAGTTACACTTATTTGCGATCTAACTAAATATCTCGTTGCCATTCCCATACCTAACAAAAGCGCTAACACAGTTCAAAAAGTAATATTTGAATCATTTATTCTAAAGTACGGTCCAATTAAGACTCTCATGTCTCGGACATGGGAACTGAACATGAATAAAATTTCGTAATTAGCGACCTGTGCAAATATCTAAAAATAGACAATACAGCATCTACAGCACACCATCAGACAGTTGGAACTGTAGGAAGAAGATCGAACCCTTAACGAAGATATGCGATCATACATCTCAGTTGATAAAACCGATTGGGATGTATGGATTCAATATTTCGTATGCTGTTTTAAGACGACCCACTCTATGGCACTTAGTTACTGTCTATTTGAGTTTTTTTTTTTTTTTTTTTGAGACGGAAAAGAAAATGGCTAAACTACATAGCGGCTTACAGTTTTGATTTATACAATTAAAAATCCGATCATATGGTTTTAGTCAAAGCCTATCAGTGGTTAGTTGTTTTCAAACTGCACCTTACGGTGTGCATCTGGTTGAATGGTAAAGTGTTAAAAATAAAGGCATAGGGGCTTGGCATTTAGCAGGCCTTTTGCATTACTTCGCTCTTGGGCGAAGTTGTTGCTCGATGTCTTTTATACGCTCTTTGCAGCGTTGTCGGTCTTTCTCATTGTTGAATGTTTTTATTCAATGATGTTGATCTTTATTGTCCCTCGTTGTTGAAGACGACTAGCAGACTGCTGTCCTCCGCATTAATTTCTCGCTCGTTCAGTGGCCGGTGCTGGCTGCACAGCCATCTAATTTTGTAATAATTTCTTGTTCAGTTTTTAAATTTCGTCTGCGATGTTGCATCAGGCATCTCCCACTCAGAACTAGATCCTATCCAGCTCCCCTGGGTGCAAGCTTCTTCTTTACAAATCCACAGTCCTTAGGGTAATGTGAAGTTAGGAGCGCTTTACTTCTCTCCACGTCACAGCATAACCCAAGGAATGTTTGAGCAAGTAGCAGACCGTTTGGGCCCCAAATTCATCGCTGAGCGACTACAATTCCAAAAACACCTGGTGGGAATCCAGGCTCACAAACACCAAAGGCGCTGCCCTCCTGAACTGCATCTGGAGCAGAGATCTAACATGTCACTCAGCCGCTGAACCCACTTACTGGCCTTCTGACCCTACTAAATTGCCGGACGTTCTGGACTTTGCTGTTGGCAAAGGAATTTATCCCAGGCACTTCCATCTGCGCGGACCTACAGTCTGACCACAGTGCTGTTCTTTTGGAGATAAACATGCCCGTACTGGCCGCCAATAAACCACATTCCATACTTGGTAAGGGCACCAACGCTGTTAAGTATCGCGCCTGGCTTGAGCAGAATGTTGACTGCAACATTCTGGCAATGACATTGATGATGCTGCTGAATCCCTAACTAAGTATATGCACAACGCTGCAAGCATTGCCTCAACTTCCTCGAGTGAAAGGCAGGGCATTCCCAAAAGGGACAGACATCTCTGGTCTGGAGAGCTAATGCTGGAAATCCAGGAAGAACGGCGTCGACGACACACCTGGCAGCAAAGCAGAAACCTCCTCGACAAAACCGTCCTAAATCGCGCTACTAGGAGGATAAAAGAGCTGATGCGTAAGCTAAGGAGTGACTCTCTGGAAGCATATCTAGCTGCTGCAGAGTCTGGTGATCCGAAAATAGCCTTTGGCTGGCAACAAGCGAGAAAAGAAGGCCTACTTTAAGTTGCCGCCCGATTCAGAACGCCAGTGGCTCTTGGTGCCACTCTAGCGAGCAAAAAGCTCAAGAGTTTGCTGCACACTTAGAACGGACATTTACCCCGTTCCAATTCAGCGATGCGTCTTCTAATGACGAAATTCGGATCTTCTTGGACGTTCCATTTCAAGCGGACCTCCCTATTGCTGAATTAGTAGAGAACGAGGTTCAAGAGGAGATCAATTCTCTGTCTAACAAAAAATCACCAGGCTATGAAGGGATTAACGCACTTGCTTTGAAGATGCTGCCACCAAACGTGATCAAAACGATCACACAATTGATCAATGGGATTTTATGACTCCACCATTTCCCCTCCCAATGGAAATGCGCTGCGATTATTATGATTCTCTTACCGTCCCATAAGCCTATTGGTGATTGTCTCAAAATCTTCGAGAGATTATTCCTACGAAAACTACTTCCCATACTGGAAGAAAAGCAGCTCATTCCGGATAACCAATTCGGTTTCAAAAGGCACCATGGTACACCTAAGCAGTGCCACAGAGTCGCTCAATATATCTCTAACGCTCTGGAGAATAAAAAATATTGCTCGGCAGTGTTTCTGGATGTCCGACAGGCCTTTGACAGGGTATGGCACCCAGGACTCCTGTACAAGCTCAAAAATAATCTTGGTAGAAGTCGGTGCAAGTTGTTTTCAGTTTACGAACCCTCACATGCCCTGAAGTCCACCTCTTTGGACGGAGGCTCCCTACTGCGTCAAGTGCCAAGTACTTGGGCCTTACCTTGGACAGCAAACTGAATTGAAGAGCTCGTCTGATTAACAAACGCTTCAAGCGCCTATACTGGCTTCTAAGACCCGCATCACGCCTCAGCCTACGTGACAAAGTGCTGGTTTACAAGGCAATTCTTAAGCCTATCTGGACTTATGGGATACAGATCTGGGGCACTGCAGCTGCCTCGAATATTCAAATTATTCAAACTTTCCAAAGAAGAGTTCTGCGTACCTTAGTGAGTGCTCCGTTTTACGTTAGAAACGCTGTCATTCATAATGACCTAAACTTGGCTACTGTTAAAGAAACCATCACTCAATACAGCCAGAGGTATTTACAAAGATTGGAGAATCATGAAAATGTGCTGGCTCTTCAGTTGCTAGACATCAGCAATCAGCTCTGGAGGCTTTCAAGGTTCCATCCCCTCGACCACCCCTTCCGCTTTGATTAAATATTAATTCGTGCTACCTAAAATTTGTACCTAACCGTCAATGTTTTTGGTAAAATTTAGTTATTGTCTTTACTAGACAGATTCTAAATAAAGAAAATTTTCCTAAAAAAAAAATATATATATTATCTTAAGCTTAGGAAAAGAGTCTACAAAGTGTGCCATGGAAATTTCCTCAAATATTCCTAAGCCTTGCCGAACATAAAAGTATAGACATTCATATTAACTACAGAGCTCGAGGCGACAACACGAAGTAAATTCAACTTATGAAAAAGATCTTTGAAAAACATTTAAATTTTAAGTTATATATAAAACGTATAGAGCTGTGATAAATTCACATAAATTTATTTTGTTCACAAAATTTTGTTGAGAAAATGAGCAATCCAAACGAACCTTCTCAACAGGCCAATGGCAATGAAGTCCTATTGGTAAGCAAATAGAGCCAAGTGTTTTTTTAATGTGAACATTCAACTTGATCAATTTCTCACGTCTCAGCCCGATGGGTTGATTTACCTATACGATGACCAGCCCAGCACCTCCTCTTGCTGCGTAGAATGCCCCAAACCCTTATCGGATTGCGCGACGAAGAAACGCAAGGCCAAGCCCAAAAGCAGACCGAAAAAGAAAACCTCTCGCAAGGCTACCCGAAAGGCTGTCAAACGCAAATGCAAGCCAAGGGATGTAAGGAAGCGCAAACCAGCCACCAGGCCGAAGAAGAAGAAGGCTCAAAAAAAAACAAAATGATTCTCATTCTCCTAACAGCCGCCTCAAGGATCTTTGGATGTGTTCGCAGTACCGCCTCCAACTCGGCGGGTGGCACCTGGAAGCATTTGACCTTGATCAGCTCCTTCGAAAGGCACAATTTTGATTCAACTTGATCAATTTCTCACGTCTCAGCCCGATGGGTTGATTTACCTATACGATGACCAGCCCAGCACCTCCTCTTGCTGCGTAGAATGCCCCAAACCCTTATCGGATTGCGCGACGAAGAAACGCAAGGCCAAGCCCAAAAGCAGACCGAAAAAGAAAACCTCTCGCAAGGCTACCCGAAAGGCTGTCAAACGCAAATGCAAGCCAAGGGATGTAAGGAAGCGCAAACCAGCCACCAGGCCGAAGAAGAAGAAGGCTCAAAAAAAAACAAAATGATTCTCATTCTCCTAACAGCCGCCTCAAGGATCTTTGGATGTGTTCGCAGTACCGCCTCCAACTCGGCGGGTGGCACCTGGAAGCATTTGACCTTGATCAGCTCCTTCGAAAGGCACAATTTTGGGAAATCTATTTAAATAGACTTGAAAATATTAGTATTTGTTTGTACCGGAAAGTATACACAATTAAAAATTATAGAAAGAGCAAAAAAAGGATGAAAGACTCAAGAAACGACAAAAAGATTCTGATAAAGAAGTTCAACTGTTTTGATTATTTTATTAATGTGTTGCTGCAGTCCTTGCAAACACATGTTCTTACTTCAAAGGTCGTAATGAATGAATGAGGATTTTTATTTAAATATACTTATTTTTTTAATAATGATAGATCGAATTGATTGATTTTTTTTTTTTTTTTTTTTGACAATTTCTATATGTTGAGATACAATGAAAGTTACGCTAAATATGTATGCATAGGTTTATCATTATGGATTAATTTTATCTGGCAGAAAGATTTCCATCGTTATAAAACTAATATAACATTCAAAGCGGCTGTCGACTGGCTTTGAAAAGATCTACATTTAAAGAGTATCGGAACACAAAAGCATTCTTGCGGCTAGAAGGAAGATTGCAATTTTTCGTTGAAAAACTCAAAAGCATTATGAATAAAATTGATATTTTAATTTTATTTAAGCATAGCAATATATATACTTTGATATTTTTCTTAATTTCCCCCCACCAGTGGCGCTGCGAGAGGTGGCTCCGCTGAACTCATCAGATCAGGCATCTCCCACTCAGAACTAGATCCTATCCAGATCCCCTGGGTGCAAGCTTCTACTTTACAAATCCACAGTCCTTAGGGTAATGTGAAGTTAGGAGCGCTTTACTTCTCTCCACGTCACAGCATAACCCAAGAAATGTTTGAGCAAGTAGCAGACCGTTTGGGCCCCAAATTCATCGCTGAGCGACTACAATGCCAAAAACACCTGGTGGGGATCCAGGCTCACAAACACCAAAGGCGCTGCCCTCCTGAACTGCATCTGGAGCAGAGATCTTACATGTCACTCAGCCGATGAACCCACTTACTGGCCTACTGACCCTACTAAATTGCCTGCATTCTGGCAATGACATTCATGATGCTGCTGAAGCCCTTACTAGGTATATCTACTTTCTCGAGTGAAAGGCATTGCATTCCCAAAAGGAACAGACATCTCTGGTCTGGATAGCTAATGCTGGAAATCCAGGAAGAACGGCGTCGACGACACACCTGGCAGCAAAGCAGAAACCTCCTCGACAAAACCGTCCTAAATCGCGCTACTAGGAGGATAAAAGAGCTGATGCGTAAGCTAAGGAGTGACTCTCTGGAAGCATATCTAGCTGCTGCAGAGTCTGGTGATCCGAAAATAGCCTTTGGCTGGCAACAAGCGAGAAAAAAAGGCCTACTTTAAGTTGCCGCCCGATTCAGAACGCCAGTGGCTCTTGGTGCCACTCTAGCGAGCAAAAAGCTCAAGAGTTTGCTGCACACTTAGAACGGACATTTACCCCGTTCCAATTCAGCGTCTTCTAATGACGAAATTCGGATCTTCTTGGACATTACATGTCAAATGGACCTCCCTATTGCTGAATTAGTAGAGAACGAGGTTCAAGAGGAGATCAATTCTGTGACTAACAAAAAATCACCAGGCTATGAAGGGATTAACGCACTTGCTTTGAAGATACTGCCACCAAACGTGATCAAAATGATCACACAACTGTTCAATGGGATTTTAAGACTCCACCATTTCCCCTCCCAATGGAAATGCGCTGCGATTATTATGATTCCAAAGCCGTTCTTTTACCGTCCCATAAGCCTATTGGTGATTGTCTCCAAATTCTTCGAGAGATTAGTCCTACGAAGACTACTTCCCATACTGGATGAAAAGCAGCTCATTCCGGATAACCAATTCGGTTTCAAAAGGCACCATGGTACACCCGAGCAGTGCCACAGAGTCGCTCAATATATCTCTAACGCTCTGGAGAATAAAAAATATTGCTCGGTAGTGTTTCTGGATGTCCGACAGGCCTTTGACAGGGTATGGCACCCAGGACTCCTGTAGCTCAAAAATAATTTTGGTAGAAGTCGGCGCAAGTTGTTTTCAGTTTACGAACCCTCACATGCCCTGAAGTCCACCTCTTTGGACGGAGACTCTCTACTGCATCAAGTGCCAAGTACTTGGGCCTTACCTTGGACAGCAAACTGAATTAGAGAGCTCGTATTTACAAAGATTGGAGAATCATGAAAATGTGCTGGCTCTTCAGTTGCTAGACATCAGCAATCAGCTCTGGAGGCTTTCAAGGTTCCATCCCCTCGACCATCCCTTCCGCTTTAATTAAATATTAATTAGTGCTACCTAAAATTTGTACCTAACCGTCAATGTTTTTTGTAAAATTTAGTTATTGTCTTTACTAGACAGATTCTTAATAAAGAAAATTTTTCTAAAAAAAAAAATATATATTATCTTAAGCTTAAAAAAAGAGTCTACAAAGTGTGCCATGGAAATTTCCTCAAATATTCCTAAGCCTTGCCGAACATAAAAGTATAGACATTCATATTAACTACAGAGCTCGAGGCGACAACACGAAGTAAATTCAACTTATGAAAAAGATCTTTGAAAAACATTTAAATTTTAAGTTATATATAAAACGTATAGAGCTGTGATAAATTCACATAAATTTATTTTGTTCACAAAATTTTGTTGGGAAAATGAGCAATCCAAACGAACCTTCTCAACAGGCCAATGGCAATGAAAACCTATTGGTAAGCAAATAGAGCCAAGTGTTTTTTTAATGTGAACATTCAACTTGATCAATTTCTCACGTCTCAGCCCGATGGGTTGATTTACCTATACGATGACCAGCCCAGCACCTCCTCTTGCTGCGTAGAATGCCCCAAACCCTTATCGGATTGCGCGACGAAGAAACGCAAGGCCAAGCCCAAAAGCAGACCGAAAAAGAAAACCTCTCGCAAGGCTACCCGAAAGGCTGTCAAACGCAAGTGCAAGCCAAGGGATGTAAGGAAGCGCAAACCAGCCACCAGGCCGAAGAAGAAGAAGGCTCAAAAAAAAACTAAATGATTCTCATTCTCCTAACAGCCGCCTCAAGGATCTTTGGATGTGTTCGCAGTACCGCCTCCAACTCGGCGGGTGGCACCTGGAAGCATTTGACCTTGATCAGCTCCTTCGAAAGGCACAATTTTGGGAAATCTATTTAAATAGACTTGAAAATATTAGTATTTGTTTGTACCGGAAAGTATACACAATTAAAAATTATAGAAAGAGCAAAAAAAGGATGAAAGACTCAAGAAACGACAAAAAGATTCTGATAAAGAAGTTCAACTGTTTTGATTATTTTATTAATGTGTTGCTGCAGTCCTTGCAAACACATGTTCTTACTTCAAAGGTCGTAATGAATGAATGAGGATTTTTATTTAAATATACTTATTTTTTTAATAATGATAGATCGAATTGATTGATTTTATTTTTTTTTTTTTTTTGACAATTTCTATATGTTGAGATACAATGAAAGTTACGCTAAATATGTATGCATAGGTTTATCATTATGGATTAATTTTATCTGGCAGAAAGATTTCCATCGTTATAAAACTAATATAACATTCAAAGCGGCTGTCGACTGGCTTTGAAAAGACCTACATTTAAAGAGTATCGGAACACAAAGCAGGCTTGCGGCTAGAAGGAAGATTGCAATTGTTCGTTGAAAAACTCAAAAGCATTATGAATAAAATTGATATTTTAATTTTATTTAAGCATAGCAATATATATACTTTGATATTTTTCTTAATTTCCCCCCACCAGTGGCGCTGCGAGAGGTGGCTCTGCTGAACTCATCAGATCAGGCATCTCCCACTCAGAACTAGATCCTATCCAGATCCCCTGGGTGCAAGCTTCTACTTTACAAATCCACAGTCCTTAGGGTAATGTGAAGTTAGGAGCGCTTTACTTCTCTCCACGTCACAGCATAACCCAAGAAATGTTTGAGCAAGTAGCAGACCGTTTGGGCCCCAAATTCATCGCTGAGCGACTACAATGCCAAAAACACCTGGTGGGGATCCAGGCTCACAAACACCAAAGGCGCTGCCCTCCTGAACTGCATCTGGAGCAGAGATCTTACATGTCACTCAGCCGATGAACCCACTTACTGGCCTACTGACCCTACTAAATTGCCTGCATTCTGGCAATGACATTCATGATGCTGCTGAAGCCCTTACTAGGTATATCTACTTTCTCGAGTGAAAGGCATTGCATTCCCAAAAGGAACAGACATCTCTGGTCTGGATAGCTAATGCTGGAAATCCAGGAAGAACGGCGTCGACGACACACCTGGCAGCAAAGCAGAAACCTACTCGACAAAACCGTCCTAAATCGCGCTACTAGGAGGATAAAAGAGCTGATGCGTAAGCTAAGGAGTGACTCTCTGGAAGCATATCTAGCTGCTGCAGAGTCTGGTGATCCGAAAATAGCCTTTGGCTGGCAACAAGCGAGAAAAAAAGGCCTACTTTAAGTTGCCGCCCGATTCAGAACGCCAGTGGCTCTTGGTGCCACTCTAGCGAGCAAAAAGCTCAAGAGTTTGCTGCACACTTAGAACGGACATTTACCCCGTTCCAATTCAGCGTCTTCTAATGACGAAATTCGGATCTTCTTGGACATTACATGTCAAATGGATCTCCCTATTGCTGAATTAGTAGAGAACGAGGTTCAAGAGGAGATCAATTCTGTGACTAACAAAAAATCACCAGGCTATGAAGGGATTAACGCACTTGCTTTGAAGATACTGCCACCAAACGTGATCAAAATGATCACACAACTGTTCAATGGGATTTTAAGACTCCACCATTTCCCCTCCCAATGGAAATGCGCTGCGATTATTATGATTCCAAAGCCGTTCTTTTACCGTCCCATAAGCCTATTGGTGATTGTCTCCAAATTCTTCGAGAGATTAGTCCTACGAAGACTACTTCCCATACTGGATGAAAAGCAGCTCATTCCGGATAACCAATTCGGTTTCAAAAGGCACCATGGTACACCCGAGCAGTGCCACAGAGTCGCTCAATATATCTCTAACGCTCTGGAGAATAAAAAATATTGCTCGGTAGTGTTTCTGGATGTCCGACAGGCCTTTGACAGAGTATGGCACCCAGGACTCCTGTAGCTCAAAAATAATTTTGGTTGAAGTCGGCGCAAGTTGTTTTCAGTTTACGAACCCTCACATGCCCTGAAGTCCACCTCTTTGGACGGAGACTCTCTACTGCATCAAGTGCCAAGTACTTGGGCCTTACCTTGGACAGCAAACTGAATTGGAGAGCTCGTCTGATTAACAAACGGACTCAGCTTCAGATTCTCTTTAAGCGCCTATACTGGCTTCTAAGACCCGCATCACGCCTCAGCCTACGTAACAAAGTGCTGGTTTACAAGGCAATTCTTAAGCCTATCTGGACTTATGGGATACAGATCTGGGGCACTGCAGCTGCCTCGAATATTCAAATTATTCAAACTTTCCAAAGAAGAGTTCTGCGTACCTTAGTGAGTGCTCCGTTTTACGTTAGAAACGCTTTCATTCATAATGACCTAAACTTGGCTACTGTTAAAGAAACCATCACTCAATACAGCCATTGGTATTTACAAAGATTGGAGAATCATGAAAATGTGCTGGCTCTTCAGTTGCTGGACATCAGCAATCAGCTTCGGAGGCTTTCAAGGTTCCATCCCCTCGACCACCCCTTCCGCTTTAATTAATTATTAATTCGTTCTAACTAAAATTTGTACCTAACCGTCAATGCTTTTCGTAAAATTTAGTTATTGTCTTTACTAGACAGATTCTAAATAAAGAAAATTTCCCTAAAAAATATATATATTATCTTAAGCTTAAGAAAAGAGGCTACAAAGTGTGCCATGAAAATTTCTTCAAAAATGTTTAAGCTTTGCCGAACATAAAAGTATAGACATTCATATTAATTACAGAGCTCGAGGCGACAACACAAAGTAAATTCAACTTATGAAAAAGTTCTTTGAAAAACATTTAAATTGTAAGTTATTTATAAAACGTATAGAGCTGTGATAAATTCACATAAATTTATTTTGTTCACAAAATTTTGTTGGCCACCAGGCCGAAGAAGAAGAAGGCTCAAAAAAAACAAAATGATTCTCATTCTCCTAACAGCCGCCTCAAGGATCTTTGTATGTGTGCGCAGTACCGCCTCCAACTCGGCGGGTGGCACCTGGAAGCATTTGACCTTGATCAGCTCCTTCGAGAGGCACAATTTTGGGGAATCTATTTAAATAGACTTAAAAATATTAGTATTTGTTTGTACCGGAAAGTATACACAATTAAAAGTTATAGAAAGAGCAAAAAAAAGAACCTTATAAATTTTACATAAAGGATACTTTAAAGACCGTTTGAGTTTTTGTTTTTTTAATCTAGCAACAAAAGGATGAAAGACTCAAGAAACGACAAAAAGATTCTGATAAAGAAGTTTAACTGTTTTGATTATTTTATTAATGTGTTGCTGCAGTCCTTGCAAACACATGTTCTTTCTTCAAAGGTCGTAATGAATGAATCAGGATTTTTATTTAAATATATTCATTTTTTTTAAATAATGATAGCTCGAATTTATATTTTTTTTTTTTTTTGACAATTTCAATATGTTGAGATACAATGAAAGTAACGCTAAATATGTATGCATAGGTTTATCATTATGGATTAATTTTATCTGGCAGAAAGATTTCCATCGTTATAAATCTAATATAACATTCAAAGCGACTGTCGGGCTTTGAAAAGATCTACATTTAAAAAGTATCGGAACACAAAAGCTGCAAGGCTCAGCTACTATCCCCTGACACCCAACTGACATACAAGTCTCAGAAAATCCTATGCGGTTTATCTGATCTTAAAATAAATTTAACTCAAGACTGTATTTATTATTTTGGTATTCTTTAATCTACATATCTAATGGATCATGATTAAAAGTGTATGTATTGTTGCATGTGAATTTAATGAATGATTGCAATTTTTTGTTGAAAAACTCAAAAGTTTCATGAATAAAATCAGGAAACGATTCTGTTTTTTGAGGCCCGGTTTTTCTGTAAAGAAGGGAAATTTAAATGTACAGATTTGGGTGTTTACTATAACTAGGGGCAAACAGTTTTTATATTTCCTAACAAATAAATAAATATATCTTCCAGACAAAGTTTAGCAAGATGTTGTAAACTGGAGGCGACGCTTATTGTTGTGTCGACTTATATATATCAGGTTTATTAGTTTGTACATTTATTCATTCAGCGCAGGTGTGTGTGTGTGTGTGTGTGAATATACATATATTATAAATTGTGAATATTTAATAATTATATTTGAAATACTTACATCAAAGGATGTGTAAGATACTTAATTACAGCGCCACCTCATGTTCAGTACGGATTGCTGTGTTAAGGCACAAAAACAAACCTTCCTTGCCACGAGCATTAATGTCGACCAGGGGCAGCCTGTTATTGGCCATCTCCATGACCTTGAGCTGCAACATAAAAGAGAATAGTACAAAATATCTGTTCGAAAGCAAACTGAACTGCATTAGTTACCATCACTTATGTGTTGGGAGTTAGAAAATCCCGAAGTCGTTTCACCATTCCACTTTCAATGGGTGGCACATCGTGTAGCCAGATGGCCAAACATTGATCTGGAAATGTGGCAAGTGCACGATTGTTGTTCTCCAGACGATACACGTTGTTAATGTGCGTTTCAAGCATACGGCCTTCGTCCACCTGCAGCACATTAAATACTTTTCTTTGGAAAGTAAATGACTCGTTGTTGAGACTGCAACGATGATATTGCCGAACTCCCTTGCCGTCCTCAACGCAGACGATAAAGCACTTATCGTTTAATATATCCGAATAAGAAACGCATTGCTGTTCGCTGCATTCACTCATTAATTTGGCAATGCTGCGCTGCACAAAGTGTAGATCCTCATTGAGTATTTGGACCATAAGATCGCCTAAGCTGTTTATATGTGATACGCGCACAAGATTGGGTTTCTGATTCAAACGTAGCTTTGGTTTTTGTGTGTTGCATATAATTTAAGTCGCCAACAGATCGTTTAGATTAACCATAGCATTGAAGACAGCAACAAGGCAGGCACGACGACGACGACCTCCCAACTTCTCGGCCGGCAACAGCACACCTTGAGCAACTCCATCCTCAGAGCGGTATTGCATCTCGGTGGTTATGAACTCTGCGATTACGCAGTCAAGCAGACAGCCTGAGCAGGTAGCAACTTCAATTGAGTTTGGCATGCATATAAGACATCATAGCTGAGCATCATCATATTGCCAAAGTCCACATAATGACAGCTACACTCACGCTGATCCGCATCCAATGAAATGACACGCACACGATGCCACTTATTACGGTTCTCTAGCACATATATCTTCTGCTCAATCGGATGCTTGTTGGTGGGATGCAGTGGATTCTTCAGTTTCTACACGTTTTCACTCAGCTGCTCCATTAGCTCTGTTCGCTCCTTGCTTAACCATGCCCATATATGCGTTGTGTTGTCACAGTGTGTGATATACATTGTCCAACTTTGCTTTTGCCCATTGGATCAGGGCAACTGCAACTCGTGCAACGCCGCACAGTGGCGATTTTTCTGATTTTGCCTTGCAAAAAAAAATTTTGCTGTTACTACATATTTTTCACTCATTGTTTTGTGTGTAACTGGTGTTAACTCGCTGAAGGTCGGCGTTTGTTTAGTGCAGCTACCCTTGTTTTCCTGGGTAGCGGCCATGCCATACAGTTGTTATTCAAATTTGTTTCTTCGCAGCAATGCCATGTTGTGTATATAGAAAAATGTTTTGTTTTTTAATGTTGTTGCGCTGCCGGCTGTCGAACACATCTGTAAATGTTGTTAAATACATTAGTTAACTGGCACTTGTTGATATTGCTGCTGGTTTTGTATAAGTTCATCTATAGCAACGTTTAAATTGTTCAAATTATGTGCATTATTGCAGCACCTGTACATCATGTTCTGTGTCAACATGACACGGTCGCCATGTATAAGGAGGCGCGTTCTTATATTTTTGAACATACACTTCTTGGCTCTTGGCTCTTGGCTCTGTAAAATTCGAATGCTTTATTTTATATTTGCTTATTATAAGAATACCTTGCTGCTTCGACAGAGAAGTCAGTAGAGGAGCCTTATGTATCTATCCATATATATTGGATCGCGAGTGTTATACACTATATACATTTAAGCATGCTCGCAACATTCATGTGTGATCATATTTCATATGCACTTGAATGTGCTGAAACGACGTTGTTTGGTTTATGTTTATGGAGCAAAAAAGTGTTGCTGTTCAATATATTTGATCGACACTGAATTGAGTTGGCTCTATATTTATATGTATACTACAGTATATAGTGGGAATCCATTTGCACAAAAAGCTCAAGAGTTTGCTGCACACTTAGAACGGACATTTACCCCGTTCCAATTCAGCGTCTTCTAATGACGAAATTCGGATCTTCTTGGACATTACATGTCAAATGGACCTCCCTATTGCTGAATTAGTAGAGAACGAGGTTCAAGAGGAGATCAATTCTGTGACTAACAAAAAATCACCAGGCTATGAAGGGATTAACGCACTTGCTTTGAAGATACTGCCACCAAACGTGATCAAAATGATCACACAACTGTTCAATGGGATTTTAAGACTCCACCATTTCCCCTCCCAATGGAAATGCGCTGCGATTATTATGATTCCAAAGCCGTTCTTTTACCGTCCCATAAGCCTATTGGTGATTGTCTCCAAATTCTTCAAAAGATTAGTCCTACGAAGACTACTTCCCATACTGGATGAAAAGCAGCTCATTCCGGATAACCAATTCGGTTTCAAAAGGCACCATGGTACACCCGAGCAGTGCCACAGAGTCGCTCAATATATCTCTAACGCTCTGGAGAATAAAAAATATTGCTCGGTAGTGTTTCTGGATGTCCGACAGGCCTTTGACAGGGTATGGCACCCAGGACTCCTGTAGCTCAAAAATAATTTTGGTAGAAGTCGGCGCAAGTTGTTTTCAGTTTACGAACCCTCACATGCCCTGAAGTCCACCTCTTTGGACGGAGCTCTCTACTGCATCAAGTGCCAAGTACTTGGGCCTTACCTTGGACAGCAAACTGAATTAGAGAGCTCGTATTTACAAAGATTGGAGAATCATGAAAATGTGCTGGCTCTTCAGTTGCTAGACATCAGCAATCAGCTCTGGAGGCTTTCAAGGTTCCATCCCCTCGACCACCCCTTCCGCTTTAATTAAATATTAATTAGTGCTACCTAAAATTTGTACCTAACCGTCAATGTTTTTTGTAAAATTTAGTTATTGTCTTTACTAGACAGATTCTAAATAAAGAAAATTTTTCTAAAAAAAAAAATATATATTATCTTAAGCTTAAAAAAAGAGTCTACAAAGTGTGCCATGGAAATTTCCTCAAATATTCCTAAGCCTTGCCGAACATAAAAGTATAGACATTCATATTAACTACAGAGCTCGAGGCGACAACACGAAGTAAATTCAACTTATGAAAAAGATCTTTGAAAAACATTTAAATTTTAAGTTATATATAAAACGTATAGAGCTGTGATAAATTCACATAAATTTATTTTGTTCACAAAATTTTGTTGGGAAAATGAGCAATCCAAACGAACCTTCTCAACAGGGCCAATGGCAATGAAAACCTATTGGTAAGCAAATAGAGCCAAGTGTTTTTTTAATGTGAACATTCAACTTGATCAATTTCTCACGTCTCAGCCCGATGGGTTGATTTACCTATACGATGACCAGCCCAGCACCTCCTCTTGCTGCGTAGAATGCCCCAAACCCTTATCGGATTGCGCGACGAAGAAACGCAAGGCCAAGCCCAAAAGCAGACCGAAAAAGAAAACCTCTCGCAAGGCTACCCGAAAGGCTGTCAAACGCAAGTGCAAGCCAAGGGATGTAAGGAAGCGCAAACCAGCCACCAGGCCGAAGAAGAAGAAGGCTCAAAAAAAAACTAAATGATTCTCATTCTCCTAACAGCCGCCTCAAGGATCTTTGGATGTGTTCGCAGTACCGCCTCCAACTCGGCGGGTGGCACCTGGAAGCATTTGACCTTGATCAGCTCCTTCGAAAGGCACAATTTTGGGAAATCTATTTAAATAGACTTGAAAATATTAGTATTTGTTTGTACCGGAAAGTATACACAATTAAAAATTATAGAAAGAGCAAAAAAAGGATGAAAGACTCAAGAAACGACAAAAAGATTCTGATAAAGAAGTTCAACTGTTTTGATTATTTTATTAATGTGTTGCTGCAGTCCTTGCAAACACATGTTCTTACTTCAAAGGTCGTAATGAATGAATGAGGATTTTTATTTAAATATACTTATTTTTTTAATAATGATAGATCGAATTGATTGATTTTATTTTTTTTTTTTTTTTGACAATTTCTATATGTTGAGATACAATGAAAGTTACGCTAAATATGTATGCATAGGTTTATCATTATGGATTAATTTTATCTGGCAGAAAGATTTCCATCGTTATAAAACTAATATAACATTCAAAGCGGCTGTCGACTGGCTTTGAAAAGACCTACATTTAAAGAGTATCGGAACACAAAGCGGCTTGCGGCTAGAAGGAAGATTGCAATTGTTCGTTGAAAAACTCAAAAGCATTATGAATAAAATTGATATTTTAATTTTATTTAAGCATAGCATGGTATTTACAAAGATTGGAGAATCATGAAAATGTGCTGGCTCTTCAGTTGCTGGACATCAGCAATCAGCTTCGGAGGCTTTCAAGGTTCCATCCCCTCGACCACCCCTTCCGCTTTAATTAATTATTAATTCGTTCTAACTAAAATTTGTACCTAACCGTCAATGATTTTCGTAAAATTTAGTTATTGTCTTTACTAGACAGATTCTAAATAAAGAAAATTTCCCTAAAAAATATATATATTATCTTAAGCTTAAGAAAAGAGGCTACAAAGTGTGCCATGAAAATTTCTTCAAAAATGTTTAAGCTTTGCCGAACATAAAAGTATAGACATTCATATTAACTACAGAGCTCGAGGCGACAACACAAAGTAAATTCAACTTATGAAAAAGTTCTTTGAAAAACATTTAAATTGTAAGTTATTTATAAAACGTATAGAGCTGTGATAAATTCACATAAATTTATTTTGTTCACAAAATTTTGTTGGCCACCAGGCCGAAGAAGAAGAAGGCTCAAAAAAAACAAAATGATTCTCATTCTCCTAACAGCCGCCTCAAGGATCTTTGTATGTGTGCGCAGTACCGCCTCCAACTCGGCGGGTGGCACCTGGAAGCATTTGACCTTGATCAGCTCCTTCGAGAGGCACAATTTTGGGGAATCTATTTAAATAGACTTAAAAATATTAGTATTTGTTTGTACCGGAAAGTATACACAATTAAAAGTTATAGAAAGAGCAAAAAAAAGAACCTTATAAATTTTACATAAAGGATACTTGAAAGACCGTTTGAGTTTTTGTTTTTTTAATCTAGCAACAAAAGGATGAAAGACTCAAGAAACGACAAAAAGATTCTGATAAAGAAGTTTAACTGTTTTGATTATTTTATTAATGTGTTGCTGCAGTCCTTGCAAACACATGTTCTTTCTTCAAAGGTCGTAATGAATGAATCAGGATTTTTATTTAAATATATTCATTTTTTTTAAATAATGATAGCTCGAATTTATATTTTTTTTTTTTTTTGACAATTTCAATATGTTGAGATACAATGAAAGTAACGCTAAATATGTATGCATAGGTTTATCATTATGGATTAATTTTATCTGGCAGAAAGATTTCCATCGTTATAAATCTAATATAACATTCAAAGCGACTGTCGGGCTTTGAAAAGATCTACATTTAAAAAGTATCGGAACACAAAAGCTGCAAGGCTCAGCTACTATCCCCTGACACCCAACTGACATACAAGTCTCAGAAAATCCTATGCGGTTTATCTGATCTTAAAATAAATTTAACTCAAGACTGTATTTATTATTTTGGTATTCTTTAATCTACATAACTAATGGATCATGATTAAAAGTGTATGTATTGTTGCATGTGAATTTAATGAATGATTGCAATTTTTTGTTGAAAAACTCAAAAGTTTCATGAATAAAATCAGGAAACGATTCTGTTTTTTGAGGCCCGGTTTTTCTGTAAAGAAGGGAAATTTAAATGTACAGATTTGGGTGTTTACTATAACTAGGGGCAAACAGTTTTTATATTTCCTAACAAATAAATAAATATATCTTCCAGACAAAGTTTAGCAAGATGTTGTAAACTGGAGGCGACGCTTATTGTTGTGTCGACTTATATATATCAGGTTTATTAGTTTGTACATTTATTCATTCAGCGCAGGTGTGTGTGAATATACATATATTATAAATTGTGAATATTTAATAATTATATTTGAAATACTTACATCAAAGGATGTGTAAGATACTTAATTACAGCGCCACCTCATGTTCAGTACGGATTGCTGTGTTAAGGCACAAAAACAAACCTTCCTTGCCACGAGCATTAATGTCGACCAGGGGCAGCCTGTTATTGGCCATCTCCATGACCTTGAGCTGCAACATAAAAGAGAATAGTACAAAATATCTGCTCGAAAGCAAACTGAACTGCATTAGTTACCATCACTTATGTGTTGGGAGTTAGAAAATCCCGAAGTCGTTTCACCATTCCACTTTCAATGGGTGGCACATCGTGTAGCCAGATGGCCAAACATTGATCTGGAAATGTGGCAAGTGCACGATTGTTGTTCTCCAGACGATACATGTTGTTAATGTGCGTTTCAAGCATACGGCCTTCGTCCACCTGCAGCACATTAAATACTTTTCTTTGGAAAGTAAATGACTCGTTGTTGAGACTGCAACGATGATATTGCCGAACTCCCTTGCCGTCCTCAACGCAGACGATAAAGCACTTATCGTTTAATATATCCGAATAAGAAACGCATTGCTGTTCGCTGCATTCACTCATTAATTTGGCAATGCTGCGCTGCACAAAGTGTAGATCCTCATTGAGTATTTGGACCATAAGATCGCCTAAGCTGTTTATATGTGATACGCGCACAAGATTGGGTTTCTGATTCAAACGTAGCTTTGGTTTTTGTGTGTTGCATATAATTTAAGTCGCCAACAGATCGTTTAGATTAACCATAGCATTGAAGACAGCAACAAGGCAGGCACGACGACGACGACCTCCCAACTTCTCGGCCGGCAACAGCACACCTTGAGCAACTCCATCCTCAGAGCGGTATTGCATCTCGGTGGTTATGAACTCTGCGATAACGCAGTCAAGCAGACAGCCTGAGCAGGTAGCAACTTCAATTGAGTTTGGCATGCATATAAGACATCATAGCTGAGCATCATCATATTGCCAAAGTCCACATAATGACAGCTACACTCACGCTGATCCGCATCCAATGAAATGACACGCACACGATGCCACTTATTACGGTTCTCTAGCACATATATCTTCTGCTCAATCGGATGCTTGTTGGTGGGATGCAGTGGATTCTTCAGTTTCTACACGTTTTCACTCAGCTGCTCCATTAGCTCTGTTCGCTCCTTGCTTAACCATGCCCATATATGCGTTGTGTTCTCACAGTGTGTGATATACATTGTCCAACTTTGCTTTTGCCCATTGGATCAGGGCAACTGCAACTCGTGCAACGCCGCACAGTGGCGATTTTTCTGATTTTGCCTTGCAAAAAAAAATTTTGCTGTTACTACATATTTTTCACTCATTGTTTTGTGTGTAACTGGTGTTAACTCGCTGAAGGTCGGCGTTTGTTTAGTGCAGCTACCCTTGTTTTCCTGGGTAGCGGCCATGCCATACAGTTGTTATTCAAATTTGTTTCTTCGCAGCAATGCCATGTTGTGTATATAGAAAAATGTTTTGTTTTTTAATGTTGTTGCGCTGCCGGCTGTCGAACACATCTGTAAATGTTGTTAAATACATTAGTTAACTGGCACTTGTTGATATTGCTGCTGGTTATGTATAAGTTCATCTATAGCAACGTTTAAATTGTTCAAATTATGTGCATTATTGCAGCACCTGTACATCATGTTCTGTGTCAACATGACACGGTCGCCATGTATAAGGAGGCGCGTTCTTAAATTTTTGAACATACACTTCTTGGCTCTTGGCTCTTGGCTCTGTAAAATTCGAATGCTTTATTTTATATTTGCTTATTATAAGAATACCTTGCTGCTTCGACAGAGAAGTCAGTAGAGGAGCCTTATGTATCTATCCATATATATTGGATCGCGAGTGTTATACACTATATACATTTAAGCATGCTCGCAACATTCATGTGTGATCATATTTCATATGCACTTGAATGTGCTGAAACGACGTTGTTTGGTTTATGTTTATGGAGCAAAAAAGTGTTGCTGTTCAATATATTTGATCGACACTGAATTGAGTTGGCTCTATATTCATATGTATACTACAGTATATAGTGGGAATCCATTTGCACAAAAAGCTCAAGAGTTTGCTGCACACTTAGAACGGACATTTACCCCGTTCCAATTCAGCGTCTTCTAATGACGAAATTCGGATCTTCTTGGACATTACATGTCAAATGGACCTCCCTATTGCTGAATTAGTAGAGAACGAGGTTCAAGAAGAGATCAATTCTGTGACTAACAAAAAATCACCAGGCTATGAAGGGATTAACGCACTTGCTTTGAAGATACTGCCACCAAACGTGATCAAAATGATCACACAACTGTTCAATGGGATTTTAAGACTCCACCATTTCCCCTCCCAATGGAAATGCGCTGCGATTATTATGATTCCAAAGCCGTTCTTTTACCGTCCCATAAGCCTATTGGTGATTGTCTCCAAATTCTTCAAAAGATTAGTCCTACGAAGACTACTTCCCATACTGGATGAAAAGCAGCTCATTCCGGATAACCAATTCGGTTTCAAAAGGCACCATGGTACACCCGAGCAGTGCCACAGAGTCGCTCAATATATCTCTAACGCTCTGGAGAATAAAAAATATTGCTCGGTAGTGTTTCTGGATGTCCGACAGGCCTTTGACAGGGTATGGCACCCAGGACTCCTGTAGCTCAAAAATAATTTTGGTTGAAGTCGGCGCAAGTTGTTTTCAGTTTACGAACCCTCACATGCCCTGAAGTCCACCTCTTTGGACGGAGACTCTCTACTGCATCAAGTGCCAAGTACTTGGGCCTTACCTTGGACAGCAAACTGAATTGGAGAGCTCGTCTGATTAACAAACGGACTCAGCTTCAGATTCTCTTTAAGCGCCTATACTGGCTTCTAAGACCCGCATCACGCCTCAGCCTACGTAACAAAGTGCTGGTTTACAAGGCAATTCTTAAGCCTATCTGGACTTATGGGATACAGATCTGGGGCACTGCAGCTGCCTCGAATATTCAAATTATTCATACTTTCCAAAGAAGAGTTCTGCGTACCTTAGTGAGTGCTCCGTTTTACGTTAGAAACGCTTTCATTCATAATGACCTAAACTTGGCTACTGTTAAAGAAACCATCACTCAATACAGCCAGTGGTATTTACAAAGATTGGAGAATCATGAAAATGTGCTGGCTCTTCAGTTGCTGGACATCAGCAATCAGCTTCGGAGGCTTTCAAGGTTCCATCCCCTCGACCACCCCTTCCGCTTTAATTAATTATTAATTCGTTCTAACTAAAATTTGTACCTAACCGTCAATGATTTTCGTAAAATTTAGTTATTGTCTTTACTAGACAGATTCTAAATAAAGAAAATTTCCCTAAAAAATATATATATTATCTTAAGCTTAAGAAAAGAGGCTACAAAGTGTGCCATGAAAATTTCTTCAAAAATGTTTAAGCTTTGCCGAACATAAAAGTATAGACATTCATATTAACTACAGAGCTCGAGGCGACAACACAAAGTAAATTCAACTTATGAAAAAGTTCTTTGAAAAACATTTAAATTGTAAGTTATTTATAAAACGTATAGAGCTGTGATAAATTCACATAAATTTATTTTGTTCACAAAATTTTGTTGGCCACCAGGCCGAAGAAGAAGAAGGCTCAAAAAAAACAAAATGATTCTCATTCTCCTAACAGCCGCCTCAAGGATCTATGTATGTGTGCGCAGTACCGCCTCCAACTCGGCGGGTGGCACCTGGAAGCATTTGACCTTGATCAGCTCCTTCGAGAGGCACAATTTTGGGGAATCTATTTAAATAGACTTAAAAATATTAGTATTTGTTTGTACCGGAAAGTATACACAATTAAAAGTTATAGAAAGAGCAAAAAAAAGAACCTTATAAATTTTACATAAAGGATACTTGAAAGACCGTTTGAGTTTTTGTTTTTTTAATCTAGCAACAAAAGGATGAAAGACTCAAGAAACGACAAAAAGATTCTGATAAAGAAGTTTAACTGTTTTGATTATTTTATTAATGTGTTGCTGCAGTCCTTGCAAACACATGTTCTTTCTTCAAAGGTCGTAATGAATGAATCAGGATTTTTATTTAAATATATTCATTTTTTTTAAATAATGATAGCTCGAATTTATATTTTATTTTTTTTTTTGACAATTTCAATATGTTGAGATACAATGAAAGTAACGCTAAATATGTATGCATAGGTTTATCATTATGGATTAATTTTATCTGGCAGAAAGATTTTCATCGTTATAAATCTAATATAACATTCAAAGCGACTGTCGGGCTTTGAAAAGATCTACATTTAAAAAGTATCGGAACACAAAAGCTGCAAGGCTCAGCTACTATCCCCTGACACCCAACTGACATACAAGTCTCAGAAAATCCTATGCGGTTTATCTGATCTTAAAATAAATTTAACTCAAGACTGTATATATTATTTTGGTATTCTTTAATCTACATAACTAATGGATCATGATTAAAAGTGTATGTATTGTTGCATGTGAATTTAATGAATGATTGCAATTTTTTGTTGAAAAACTCAAAAGTTTCATGAATAAAATCAGGAAACGATTCTGTTTTTTGAGGCCCGGTTTTTCTGTAAAGAAGGGAAATTTAAATGTACAGATTTGGGTGTTTACTATAACTAGGGGCAAACAGTTTTTATATTTCCTAACAAATAAATAAATATATCTTCCAGACAAAGTTTAGCAAGATGTTGTAAACTGGAGGCGACGCTTATTGTTGTGTATATATATATATATATACATATATTATAAATTGTGAATATTTAATAATTATATTTGAAATACTTACATCAAAGGATGTGTAAGATACTTAATTACAGCGCCACCTCATGTTCAGTACGGATTGCTGTGTTAAGGCACAAAAACAAACCTTCCTTGCCACGAGCATTAATGTTGACCAGGGGCAGCCTGTTATTGGCCATCTCCATGACCTTGAGCTGCAACATAAAAGAGAATAGTACAAAATATCTGCTCGAAAGCAAACTGAACTGCATTAGTTACCATCACTTATGTGTTGGGAGTTAGAAAATCCCGAAGTCGTTTCACCATTCCACTTTCAATGGGTGGCACATCGTGTAGCCAGATGGCCAAACATTGATCTGGAAATGTGGCAAGTGCACGATTGTTGTTCTCCAGACGATACATGTTGTTAATGTGCGTTTCAAGCATACGGCCTTCGTCCACCTGCAGCACATTAAATACTTTTCTTTGGAAAGTAAATGACTCGTTGTTGAGACTGCAACGATGATATTGCCGAACTCCCTTGCCGTCCTCAACGCAGACGATAAAGCACTTATCGTTTAATATATCCGAATAAGAAACGCATTGCTGTTCGCTGCATTCACTCATTAATTTGGCAATGCTGCGCTGCACAAAGTGTAGATCCTCATTGAGTATTTGGACCATAAGATCGCCTAAGCTGTTTATATGTGATACGCGCACAAGATTGGGTTTCTGATTCAAACGTAGCTTTGGTTTTTGTGTGTTGCATATAATTTAAGTCGCCAACAGATCGTTTAGATTAACCATAGCATTGAAGACAGCAACAAGGCAGGCACGACGACGACGACCTCCCAACTTCTCGGCCGGCAACAGCACACCTTGAGCAACTCCATCCTCAGAGCGGTATTGCATCTCGGTGGTTATGAACTCTGCGATAACGCAGTCAAGCAGACAGCCTGAGCAGGTAGCAACTTCAATTGAGTTTGGCATGCATATAAGACATCATAGCTGAGCATCATCATATTGCCAAAGTCCACATAATGACAGCTACACTCACGCTGATCCGCATCCAATGAAATGACACGCACACGATGCTACTTATTACGGTTCTCTAGCACATATATCTTCTGCTCAATCGGATGCTTGTTGGTGGGATGCAGTGGATTCTTCAGTTTCTACACGTTTTCACTCAGCTGCTCCATTAGCTCTGTTCGCTCCTTGCTTAACCATGCCCATATATGCGTTGTGTTGTCACAGAGTGTGATATACATTGTCCAACTTTGCTTTTGCCCATTGGATCAGGGCAACTGCAACTCGTGCAACGCCGCACAGTGGCGATTTTTCTGATTTTGCCTTGCAAAAAAAAATTTTGCTGTTACTACATATTTTTCACTCATTGTTTTGTGTGTAACTGGTGTTAACTCGCTGAAGGTCGGCGTTTGTTTAGTGCAGCTACCCTTGTTTTCCTGGGTAGCGGCCATGCCATACAGTTGTTATTCAAATTTGTTTCTTCGCAGCAATGCCATGTTGTGTATATAGAAAAATGTTTTGTTTTTTAATGTTGTTGCGCTGCCGGCTGTCGAACACATCTGTAAATGTTGTTAAATACATTAGTTAACTGTCACTTGTTGATATTGCTGCTGGTTTTGTATAAGTTCATCTATAGCAACGTTTAAATTGTTCAAATTATGTGCATTATTGCAGCACCTGTACATCATGTTCTGTGTCAACATGACACGGTCGCCATGTATAAGGAGGCGCGTTCTTATATTTTTGAACATACACTTCTTGGCTCTTGGCTCTGTAAAATTCGAATGCTTTATTTTATATTTGCTTATTATAAGAATACCTTGCTGCTTCGACAGAGAAGTCAGTAGAGGAGCCTTATGTATCTATCCATATATATTGGATCGCGAGTGTTATACACTATATACATTTAAGCATGCTCGCAACATTCATGTGTGATCATATTTCATATGCACTTGAATGTGCTGAAACGACGTTGTTTGGTTTATGTTTATGGAGCAAAAAAGTGTTGCTGTTCAATATATTTGATCGACACTGAATTGAGTTGGCTCTATATTTATATGTATACTACAGTATATAGTGGGAATCCATTTGCACAAAAAGCTCAAGAGTTTGCTGCACACTTAGAACGGACATTTACCCCGTTCCAATTCAGCGTCTTCTAATGACGAAATTCGGATCTTCTTGGACATTACATGTCAAATGGACCTCCCTATTGCTGAATTAGTAGAGAACGAGGTTCAAGAGGAGATCAATTCTGTGACTAACAAAAAATCACCAGGCTATGAAGGGATTAACGCACTTGCTTTGAAGATACTGCCACCAAACGTGATCAAAATGATCACACAACTGTTCAATGGGATTTTAAGACTCCACCATTTCCCCTCCCAATGGAAATGCGCTGCGATTATTATGATTCTAAAGCCGTTCTTTTACCGTCCCATAAGCCTATTGGTGATTGTCTCCAAATTCTTCAAAAGATTAGTCCTACGAAGACTACTTCCCATACTGGATGAAAAGCAGCTCATTCCGGATAACCAATTCGGTTTCAAAAGGCACCATGGTACACCCGAGCAGTGCCACAGAGTCGCTCAATATATCTCTAACGCTCTGGAGAATAAAAAATATTGCTCGGTAGTGTTTCTGGATGTCCGACAGGCCTTTGACAGGGTATGGCACCCAGGACTCCTGTAGCTCAAAAATAATTTTGGTTGAAGTCGGCGCAAGTTGTTTTCAGTTTACGAACCTTCACATGCCCTGAAGTCCACCTCTTTGGACGGAGACTCTCTACTGCATCAAGTGCCAAGTACTTGGGCCAAGTACCTTGGACAGCAAACTGAATTGGAGAGCTCGTCTGATTAACAAACGGACTCAGCTTCAGATTCTCTTTAAGCGCCTATACTGGCTTCTAAGACCCGCATCACGCCTCAGCCTACGTAACAAAGTGCTGGTTTACAAGGCAATTCTTAAGCCTATCTGGACTTATGGGATACAGATCTGGGGCACTGCAGCTGCCTCGAATATTCAAATTATTCAAACTTTCCAAAGAAGAGTTCTGCGTACCTTAGTGAGTGCTCCGTTTTACGTTAGAAACGCTTTCATTCATAATGACCTAAACTTGGCTACTGTTAAAGAAACCATCACTCAATACAGCCAGTGGTATTTACAAAGATTGGAGAATCATGAAAATGTGCTGGCTCTTCAGTTGCTGGACATCAGCAATCAGCTTCGGAGGCTTTCAAGGTTCCATCCCCTCGACCACCCCTTCCGCTTTAATTAATTATTAATTCGTTCTAACTAAAATTTGTACCTAACCGTCAATGATTTTCGTAAAATTTAGTTATTGTCTTTACTAGACAGATTCTAAATAAAGAAAATTTCCCTAAAAAATATATATATTATCTTAAGCTTAAGAAAAGAGGCTACAAAGTGTGCCATGAAAATTTCTTCAAAAATGTTTAAGCTTTGCCGAACATAAAAGTATAGACATTCATATTAACTACAGAGCTCGAGGCGACAACACAAAGTAAATTCAACTTATGAAAAAGTTCTTTGAAAAACATTTAAATTGTAAGTTATTTATAAAACGTATAGAGCTGTGATAAATTCACATAAATTTATTTTGTTCACAAAATTTTGTTGGCCACCAGGCCGAAGAAGAAGAAGGCTCAAAAAAAACAAAATGATTCTCATTCTCCTAACAGCCGCCTCAAGGATCTTTGTATGTGTGCGCAGTACCGCCTCCAACTCGGCGGGTGGCACCTGGAAGCATTTGACCTTGATCAGCTCCTTCGAGAGGCACAATTTTGGGGAATCTATTTAAATAGACTTAAAAATATTAGTATTTGTTTGTACCGGAAAGTATACACAATTAAAAGTTATAGAAAGAGCAAAAAAAAGAACCTTATAAATTTTACATAAAGGATACTTGAAAGACCGTTTGAGTTTTTGTTTTTTTAATCTAGCAACAAAAGGATGAAAGACTCAAGAAACGACAAAAAGATTCTGATAAAGAAGTTTAACTGTTTTGATTATTTTATTAATGTGTTGCTGCAGTCCTTGCAAACACATGTTCTTTCTTCAAAGGTCGTAATGAATGAATCAGGATTTTTATTTAAATATATTCATTTTTTTTAAATAATGATAGCTCGAATTTATATTTTTTTTTTTTTTTTGACAATTTCAATATGTTGAGATACAATGAAAGTAACGCTAAATATGTATGCATAGGTTTATCATTATGGATTAATTTTATCTGGCAGAAAGATTTCCATCGTTATAAATCTAATATAACATTCAAAGCGACTGTCGGGCTTTGAAAAGATCTACATTTAAAAAGTATCGGAACACAAAAGCTGCAAGGCTCAGCTACTATCCCCTGACACCCAACTGACATACAAGTCTCAGAAAATCCTATGCGGTTTATCTGATCTTAAAATAAATTTAACTCAAGACTGTATTTATTATTTTGGTATTCTTTAATCTACATAACTAATGGATCATGATTAAAAGTGTATGTATTGTTGCATGTGAATTTAATAAATGATTGCAATTTTTTGTTGAAAAACTCAAAAGTTTCATGAATAAAATCAGGAAACGATTCTGTTTTTTGAGGCCCGGTTTTTCTGTAAAGAAGGGAAATTTAAATGTACAGATTTGGGTGTTTACTATAACTAGGGGCAAACAGTTTTTATATTTCCTAACAAATAAATAAATATATCTTCCAGACAAAGTTTAGCAAGATGTTGTAAACTGGAGGCGACGCTTATTGTTGTGTATATATATATATATATATATATATATATATATATACATATATTATAAATTGTGAATATTTAATAATTATATTTGAAATACTTACATCAAAGGATGTGTAAGATACTTAATTACAGCGCCACCTCATGTTCAGTACGGATTGCTGTGTTAAGGCACAAAAACAAACCTTCCTTGCCACGAGCATTAATGTTGACCAGGGGCAGCCTGTTATTGGCCATCTTCATGACCTTGAGCTGCAACATAAAAGAGAATAGTACAAAATATCTGCTCGAAAGCAAACTGAACTGCATTAGTTACCATCACTTATGTGTTGGGAGTTAGAAAATCCCGAAGTCGTTTCACCATTCCACTTTCAATGGGTGGCACATCGTGTAGCCAGATGGCCAAACATTGATCTGGAAATGTGGCAAGTGCACGATTGTTGTTCTCCAGACGATACATGTTGTTAATGTGCGTTTCAAGCATACGGCCTTCGTCCACCTGCAGCACATTAAATACTTTTCTTTGGAAAGTAAATGACTCGTTGTTGAGACTGCAACGATGATATTGCCGAACTCCCTTGCCGTCCTCAACGCAGACGATAAAGCACTTATCGTTTAATATATCCGAATAAGAAACGCATTGCTGTTCGCTGCATTCACTCATTAATTTGGCAATGCTGCGCTGCACAAAGTGTAGATCCTCATTGAGTATTTGGACCATAAGATCGCCTAAGCTGTTTATATGTGATACGCGCACAAGATGGGGTTTCTGATTCAAACGTAGCTTTGGTTTTTGTGTGTTGCATATAATTTAAGTCGCCAACAGATCGTTTAGATTAACCATAGCATTGAAGACAGCAACAAGGCAGGCACGACGACGACGACCTCCCAACTTCTCGGCCGGCAACAGCACACCTTGAGCAACTCCATCCTCAGAGCGGTATTGCATCTCGGTGGTTATGAACTCTGCGATAACGCAGTCAAGCAGACAGCCTGAGCAGGTAGCAACTTCAATTGAGTTTGGCATGCATATAAGACATCATAGCTGAGCATCATCATATTGCCAAAGTCCACATAATGACAGCTACACTCACGCTGATCCGCATCCAATGAAATGACACGCACACGATGCCACTTATTACGGTTCTCTAGCACATATATCTTCTGCTCAATCGGATGCTTGTTGGTGGGATGCAGTGGATTCTTCAGTTTCTACACGTTTTCACTCAGCTGCTCCATTAGCTCTGTTCGCTCCTTGCTTAACCATGCCCATATATGCGTTGTGTTGTCACAGAGTGTGATATACATTGTCCAACTTTGCTTTTGCCCATTGGATCAGGGCAACTGCAACTCGTGCAACGCCGCACAGTGGCGATTTTTCTGATTTTGCCTTGCAAAAAAAAATTTTGCTGTTACTACATATTTTTCACTCATTGTTTTGTGTGTAACTGTTGTTAACTCGCTGAAGGTTGGCGTTTGTTTAGTGCAGCTACCCTTGTTTTCCTGGGTAGCGGCCATGCCATACAGTTGTTATTCAAATTTGTTTCTTCGCAGCAATGCCATGTTGTGTATACAGAAAAATGTTTTGTTTTTTAATGTTGTTGCGCTGCCGGCTGTCGAACACATCTGTAAATGTTGTTAAATACATTAGTTAACTGGCACTTGTTGATATTGCTGCTGGTTTTGTATAAGTTCATCTATAGCAACGTTTAAATTGTTCAAATTATGTGCATTATTGCAGCACCTGTACATCATGTTCTGTGTCAACATGACACGGTCGCCATGTATAAGGAGGCGCGTTCTTATATTTTTGAACATACACTTCTTGGCTCTTGGCTCTGTAAAATTCGAATGCTTTATTTTATATTTGCTTATTATAAGAATACCTTGCTGCTTCGACAGAGAAGTCAGTAGAGGAGCCTTATGTATCTATCCATATATATTGGATCGCGAGTGTTATACACTATATACATTTAAGCATGCTCGCAACATTCATGTGTGATCATATTTCATATGCACTTGAATGTGCTGAAACGACGTTGTTTGGTTTATGTTTATGGAGCAAAAAAGTGTTGCTGTTCAATATATTTGATCGACACTGAATTGAGTTGGCTCTATATTTATATGTATACTACAGTATATAGTGGGAATCCATTTGCACAAAAAGCTCAAGAGTTTGCTGCACACTTAGAACGGACATTTACCCCGTTCCAATTCAGCGTCTTCTAATGACGAAATTCGGATCTTCTTGGACATTACATGTCAAATGGACCTCCCTATTGCTGAATTAGTAGAGAACGAGGTTCAAGAGGAGATCAATTCTGTGACTAACAAAAAATCACCAGGCTATGAAGGGATTAACGCACTTGCTTTGAAGATACTGCCACCAAACGTGATCAAAATGATCACACAACTGTTCAATGGGATTTTAAGACTCCACCATTTCCCCTCCCAATGGAAATGCGCTGCGATTATTATGATTCCAAAGCCGTTCTTTTACCGTCCCATAAGCCTATTGGTGATTGTCTCCAAATTCTTCAAAAGATTAGTCCTACGAAGACTACTTCCCATACTGGATGAAAAGCAGCTCATTCGGGATAACCAATTCGGTTTCAAAAGGCACCATGGTACACCCGAGCAGTGCCACAGAGTCGCTCAATATATCTCTAACGCTCTGGAGAATAAAAAATATTGCTCGGTAGTGTTTCTGGATGTCCGACAGGCCTTTGACAGGGTATGGACCCAGGACTCCTGTAGCTCAAAAATAATTTTGGTTGAAGTCGGCGCAAGTTGTTTTCAGTTTACGAACCCTCACATGCCCTGAAGTCCACCTCTTTGGACGGAGACTCTCTACTGCATCAAGTGCCAAGTACTTGGGCCTTACCTTGGACAGCAAACTGAATTGGAGAGCTCGTCTGATTAACAAACGGACTCAGCTTCAGATTCTCTTTAAGCGCCTATACTGGCTTCTAAGACCCACATCACGCCTCAGCCTACGCAACAAAGTGCTGGTTTACAAGGCAATTCTTAAGCCTATCTGGACTTATGGGATACAGATCTGGGGCACTGCAGCTGCCTCGAATATTCAAATTATTCAAACTTTCCAAAGAAGAGTTCTGCGTACCTTAGTGAGTGCTCCGTTTTACGTTAGAAACGCTTTCATTCATAATGACCTAAACTTGGCTACTGTTAAAGAAACCATCACTCAATACAGCCAGTGGTATTTACAAAGATTGGAGAATCATGAAAATGTGCTGGCTCTTCAGTTGCTGGACATCAGCAATCAGCTTCGGAGGCTTTCAAGGTTCCATCCCCTCGACCACCCCTTCCGCTTTAATTAATTATTAATTCGTTCTAACTAAAATTTGTACCTAACCGTCAATGATTTTCGTAAAATTTAGTTATTGTCTTTACTAGACAGATTCTAAATAAAGAAAATTTCCCTAAAAAATATATATATTATCTTAAGCTTAAGAAAAGAGGCTACAAAGTGTGCCATGAAAATTTCTTCAAAAATGTTTAAGCTTTGCCGAACATAAAAGTATAGACATTCATATTAACTACAGAGCTCGAGGCGACAACACAAAGTAAATTCAACTTATGAAAAAGTTCTTTGAAAAACATTTAAATTGTAAGTTATTTATAAAACGTATAGAGCTGTGATAAATTCACATAAATTTATTTTGTTCACAAAATTTTGTTGGCCACCAGGCCGAAGAAGAAGAAGGCTCAAAAAAAACAAAATGATTCTCATTCTCCTAACAGCCGCCTCAAGGATCTTTGTATGTGTGCGCAGTACCGCCTCCAACTCGGCGGGTGGCACCTGGAAGCATTTGACCTTGATCAGCTCCTTCGAGAGGCACAATTTTGGGGAATCTATTTAAATAGACTTAAAAATATTAGTATTTGTTTGTACCGGAAAGTATACACAATTAAAAGTTATAGAAAGAGCAAAAAAAAGAACCTTATAAATTTTACATAAAGGATACTTGAAAGACCGTTTGAGTTTTTGTTTTTTTAATCTAGCAACAAAAGGATGAAAGACTCAAGAAACGACAAAAAGATTCTGATAAAGAAGTTTAACTGTTTTGATTATTTTATTAATGTGTTGCTGCAGTCCTTGCAAACACATGTTCTTTCTTCAAAGGTCGTAATGAATGAATCAGGATTTTTATTTAAATATATTCATTTTTTTTAAATAATGATAGCTCGAATTTATATTTTATTTTTTTTTTTGACAATTTCAATATGTTGAGATACAATGAAAGTAACGCTAAATATGTATGCATAGGTTTATCATTATGGATTAATTTTATCTGGCAGAAAGATTTCCATCGTTATAAATCTAATATAACATTCAAAGCGACTGTCGGGCTTTGAAAAGATCTACATTTAAAAAGTATCGGAACACAAAAGCTGCAAGGCTCAGCTACTATCCCCTGACACCCAACTGACATACAAGTCTCAGAAAATCCTATGCGGTTTATCTGATCTTAAAATAAATTTAACTCAAGACTGTATTTATTATTTTGGTATTCTTTAATCTACATAACTAATGGATCATGATTAAAAGTGTATGTATTGTTGCATGTGAATTTAATGAATGATTGCAATTTTTTGTTGAAAAACTCAAAAGTTTCATGAATAAAATCAGGAAACGATTCTGTTTTTTGAGGCCCGGTTTTTCTGTAAAGAAGGGAAATTTAAATGTACAGATTTGGGTGTTTACTATAACTAGGGGCAAACAGTTTTTATATTTCCTAACAAATAAATAAATATATCTTCCAGACAAAGTTTAGCAAGATGTTGTAAACTGGAGGCGACGCTTATTGTTGTATATATATATATATATATATATATATATATATATATACATATATTATAAATTGTGAATATTTAATAATTATATTTGAAATACTTACATCAAAGGATGTGTAAGATACTTAATTACAGCGCCACCTCATGTTCAGTACGGATTGCTGTGTTAAGGCACAAAAACAAACCTTCCTTGCCACGAGCATTAATGTTGACCAGGGGCAGCCTGTTATTGGCCATCTCCATGACCTTGAGCTGCAACATAAAAGAGAATAGTACAAAATATCTGCTCGAAAGCAAACTGAACTGCATTAGTTACCATCACTTATGTGTTGGGAGTTAGAAAATCCCGAAGTCGTTTCACCATTCCACTTTCAATGGGTGGCACATCGTGTAGCCAGATGGCCAAACATTGATCTGGAAATGTGGCAAGTGCACGATTGTTGTTCTCCAGACGATACATGTTGTTAATGTGCGTTTCAAGCATACGGCCTTCGTCCACCTGCAGCACATTAAATACTTTTCTTTGGAAAGTAAATGACTCGTTGTTGAGACTGCAACGATGATATTGCCGAACTCCCTTGCCGTCCTCAACGCAGACGATAAAGCACTTATCGTTTAATATTTCCGAATAAGAAACGCATTGCTGTTCGCTGCATTCACTCATTAATTTGGCAATGCTGCGCTGCACAAAGTGTAGATCCTCATTGAGTATTTGGACCATAAGATCGCCTAAGCTGTTTATATGTGATACGCGCACAAGATTGGGTTTCTGATTCAAACGTAGCTTTGGTTTTTGTGTGTTGCATATAATTTAAGTCGCCAACAGATCGTTTAGATTAACCATAGCATTGAAGACAGCAACAAGGCAGGCACGACGACGACGACCTCCCAACTTCTCGGCCGGCAACAGCACACCTTGAGCAACTCCATCCTCAGAGCGGTATTGTATCTCGGTGGTTATGAACTCTGCGATAACGCAGTCAAGCAGACAGCCTGAGCAGGTAGCAACTTCAATTGAGTTTGGCATGCATATAAGACATCATAGCTGAGCATCATCATATTGCCAAAGTCCACATAATGACAGCTACACTCACGCTGATCCGCATCCAATGAAATGACACGCACACGATGCCACTTATTACGGTTCTCTAGCACATATATCTTCTGCTCAATCGGATGCTTGTTGGTGGGATGCAGTGGATTCTTCAGTTTCTACACGTTTTCACTCAGCTGCTCCATTAGCTCTGTTCGCTCCTTGCTTAACCATGCCCATATATGCGTTGTGTTGTCACAGTGTGTGATATACATTGTCCAACTTTGCTTTTGCCCATTGGATCAGGGCAACTGCAACTCGTGCAACGCCGCACAGTGGCGATTTTTCTGATTTTGCCTTGCAAAAAAAAATTTTGCTGTTACTACATATTTTTCACTCATTGTTTTGTGTGTAACTGGTGTTAACTCGCTGAAGGTCGGCGTTTGTTTAGTGCAGCTACCCTTGTTTTCCTGGGTAGCGGCCATGCCATACAGTTGTTATTCAAATTTGTTTCTTCGCAGCAATGCCATGTTGTGTATATAGAAAAATGTTTTGTTTTTTAATGTTGTTGCGCTGCCGGCTGTCGAACACATCTGTAAATGTTGTTAAATACATTAGTTAACTGGCACTTGTTGATATTGCTGCTGGTTTTGTATAAGTTCATCTATAGCAACGTTTAAATTGTTCAAATTATGTGCATTATTGCAGCACCTGTACATCATGTTCTGTGTCAACATGACACGGTCGCCATGTATAAGGAGGCGCGTTCTTATATTTTTGAACATACACTTCTTGGCTCTTGGCTCTTGGCTCTGTAAAATTCGAATGCTTTATTTTATATTTGCTTATTATAAGAATACCTTGCTGCTTCGACAGAGAAGTCAGTAGAGGAGCCTTATGTATCTATCCATATATATTGGATCGCGAGTGTTATACACTATATACATTTAAGCATGCTCGCAACATTCATGTGTGATCATATTTCATATGCACTTGAATGTGCTGAAACGACGTTGTTTGGTTTATGTTTATGGAGCAAAAAAGTGTTGCTGTTCAATATATTTGATCGACACTGAATTGAGTTGGCTCTATATTTATATGTATACTACAGTATATAGTGGGAATCCATTTGCACAAAAAGCTCAAGAGTTTGCTGCACACTTAGAACGGACATTTACCCCGTTCCAATTCAGCGTCTTCCAATGACGAAATTCGGATCTTCTTGGACATTACATGTCAAATGGACCTCCCTATTGCTGAATTAGTAGAGAACGAGGTTCAAGAGGAGATCAATTCTGTGACTAACAAAAAATCACCAGGCTATGAAGGGATTAACGCACTTGCTTTGAAGATACTGCCACCAAACGTGATCAAAATGATCACACAACTGTTCAATGGGATTTTAAGACTCCACCATTTCCCCTCCCAATGGAAATGCGCTGCGATTATTATGATTCCAAAGCCGTTCTTTTACCGTCCCATAAGCCTATTGGTGATTGTCTCCAAATTCTTCAAAAGATTAGTCCTACGAAGACTACTTCCCATACTGGATGAAAAGCAGCTCATTCCGGATAACCAATTCGGTTTCAAAAGGCACCATGGTACACCCGAGCAGTGCCACAGAGTCGCTCAATATATCTCTAACGCTCTGGAGAATAAAAAATATTGCTCGGTAGTGTTTCTGGATGTCCGACAGGCCTTTGACAGGGTATGGCACCCAGGACTCCTGTAGCTCAAAAATAATTTTGGTTGAAGTCGGCGCAAGTTGTTTTCAGTTTACGAACCCTCACATGCCCTGAAGTCCACCTCTTTGGACGGAGACTCTCTACTGCATCAAGTGCCAAGTACTTGGGCATTACCTTGGACAGCAAACTGAATTGGAGAGCTCGTCTGATTAACAAACGGACTCAGCTTCAGATTCTCTTTAAGCGCCTATACTGGCTTCTAAGACCCGCATCACGCCTCAGCCTACGTAACAAAGTGCTGGTTTACAAGGCAATTCTTAAGCCTATCTGGACTTATGGGATACAGATCTGGGGCACTGCAGCTGCCTCGAATATTCAAATTATTCAAACTTTCCAAAGAAGAGTTCTGCGTACCTAAGTGAGTGCTCCGTTTTACGTTAGAAACGCTTTCATTCATAATGACCTAAACTTGGCTACTGTTAAAGAAACCATCACTCAATACAGCCAGTGGTATTTACAAAGATTGGAGAATCATGAAAATGTGCTGGCTCTTCAGTTGCTGGACATCAGCAATCAGCTTCGGAGGCTTTCAAGGTTCCATCCCCTCGACCACCCCTTCCGCTTAAATTAATTATTAATTCGTTCTAACTAAAATTTGTACCTAACCGTCAATGATTTTCGTAAAATTTAGTTATTGTCTTTACTAGACAGATTCTAAATAAAGAAAATTTCCCTAAAAAATATATATATTATCTTAAGCTTAAGAAAAGAGGCTACAAAGTGTGCCATGAAAATTTCTTCAAAAATGTTTAAGCTTTGCCGAACATAAAAGTATAGACATTCATATTAACTACAGAGCTCGAGGCGACAACACAAAGTAAATTCAACTTATGAAAAAGTTCTTTGAAAAACATTTAAATTGTAAGTTATTTATAAAACGTATAGAGCTGTGATAAATTCACATAAATTTATTTTGTTCACAAAATTTTGTTGGCCACCAGGCCGAAGAAGAAGAAGGCTCAAAAAAAAACAAAATGATGCTCATTCTCCTAACAGCCGCCTCAAGGATCTTTGTATGTGTGCGCAGTACCGCCTCCAACTCGGCGGGTGGCACCTGGAAGCATTTGACCTTGATCAGCTCCTTCGAGAGGCACAATTTTGGGGAATCTATTTAAATAGACTTAAAAATATTAGTATTTGTTTGTACCGGAAAGTATACACAATTAAAAGTTATAGAAAGAGCAAAAAAAAGAACCTTATAAATTTTACATAAAGGATACTTGAAAGACCGTTTGAGTTTTTGTTTTTTTAATCTAGCAACAAAAGGATGAAAGACTAAAGAAACGACAAAAAGATTCTGATAAAGAAGTTTAACTGTTTTGATTATTTTATTAATGTGTTGCTGCAGTCCTTGCAAACACATGTTCTTTCTTCAAAGGTCGTAATGAATGAATCAGGATTTTTATTTAAATATATTCATTTTTTTTAAATAATGATAGCTCGAATTTATATTTTTTTTTTTTTTGACAATTTCAATATGTTGAGATACAATGAAAGTAACGCTAAATATGTATGCATAGGTTTATCAATATGGATTAATTTTATCTGGCAGAAAGATTTCCATCGTTATAAATCTAATATAACATTCAAAGCGACTGTCGGGCTTTGAAAAGATCTACATTTAAAAAGTATCGGAACACAAAAGCTGCAAGGCTCAGCTACTATCCCCTGACACCCAACTGACATACAAGTCTCAGAAAATCCTATGCGGTTTATCTGATCTTAAAATAAATTTAACTCAAGACTGTATTTATTATTTTGGTATTCTTTAATCTACATAACTAATGGATCATGATTAAAAGTGTATGTATTGTTGCATGTGAATTTAATGAATGATTGCAATTTTTTGTTGAAAAACTCAAAAGTTTCATGAATAAAATCAGGAAACGATTCTGTTTTTTGAGGCCCGGTTTTTCTGTAAAGAAGGGAAATTTAAATGTACAGATTTGGGTGTTTACTATAACTAGGGGCAAACAGTTTTTATATTTCCTAACAAATAAATAAATATATCTTCCAGACAAAGTTTAGCAAGATGTTGTAAACTGGAGGCGACGCTTATTGTTGTGTATATATATATATATATATACATATATTATAAATTGTGAATATTTAATAATTATATTTGAAATACTTACATCAAAGGATGTGTAAGATACTTAATTACAGCGCCACCTCATGTTCAGTACGGATTGCTGTGTTAAGGCACAAAAACAAACCTTCCTTGCCACGAGCATTAATGTCGACCAGGGGCAGCCTGTTATTGGCCATCTCCATGACCTTGAGCTGCAACATAAAAGAGAATAGTACAAAATATCTGTTCGAAAGCAAACTGAACTGCATTAGTTACCATCACTTATGTGTTGGGAGTTAGAAAATCCCGAAGTCGTTTCACCATTCCACTTTCAATGGGTGGCACATCGTGTAGCCAGATGGCCAAACATTGATCTGAAAATGTGGCAAGTGCACGATTGTTGTTCTCCAGACGATACATGTTGTTAATGTGCGTTTCAAGCATACGGCCTTCGTCCACCTGCAGCACATTAAATACTTTTCTTTGGAAAGTAAATGACTCGTTGTTGAGACTGCAACGATGATATTGCCGAACTCCCTTGCCGTCCTCAACGCAGACGATAAAGCACTTATCGTTTAATATATCCGAATAAGAAACGCATTGCTGTTCGCTGCATTCACTCATTAATTTGGCAATGCTGCGCTGCACAAAGTGTAGATCCTCATTGAGTATTTGGACCATAAGATCGCCTAAGCTGTTTATATGTGATACGCGCACAAGATTGGGTTTCTGATTCAAACGTAGCTTTGGTTTTTGTGTGTTGCATATAATTTAAGTCGCCAACAGATCGTTTAGATTAACCATAGCATTGAAGACAGCAACAAGGCAGGCACGACGACGACGACCTCCCAACTTCTCGGCCGGCAACAGCACACCTTGAGCAACTCCATCCTCAGAGCGGTATTGCATCTCGGTGGTTATGAACTCTGCGATAACGCAGTCAAGCAGACAGCCTGAGCAGGTAGCAACTTCAATTGAGTTTGGCATGCATATAAGACATCATAGCTGAGCATCATCATATTGCCAAAGTCCACATAATGACAGCTACACTCACGCTGATCCGCATCCAATGAAATGACACGCACACGATGCCACTTATTACGGTTCTCTAGCACATATATCTTCTGCTCAATCGGATGCTTGTTGGTGGGATGCAGTGGATTCTTCAGTTTCTACACGTTTTCACTCAGCTGCTCCATTAGCTCTGTTCGCTCCTTGCTTAACCATGCCCATATATGCGTTGTGTTGTCACAGTGTGTGATATACATTGTCCAACTTTGCTTTTGCCCATTGGATCAGGGCAACTGCAACTCGTGCAACGCCGCACAGTGGCGATTTTTCTGATTTTGCCTTGCAAAAAAAAATTTTGCTGTTACTACATATTTTTCACTCATTGTTTTGTGTGTAACTGGTGTTAACTCGCTGAAGGTCGGCGTTTGTTTAGTGCAGCTACCCTTGTTTTCCTGGGTAGCGGCCATGCCATACAGTTGTTATTCAAATTTGTTTCTTCGCAGCAATGCCATGTTGTGTATATAGAAAAATGTTTTGTTTTTTAATGTTGTTGCGCTGCCGGCTGTCGAACACATCTGTAAATGTTGTTAAATACATTAGTTAACTGGCACTTGTTGATATTGCTGCTGGTTTTGTATAAGTTCATCTATAGCAACGTTTAAATTGTTCAAATTATGTGCATTATTGCAGCACCTGTACATCATGTTCTGTGTCAACATGACACGGTCGCCATGTATAAGGAGGCGCGTTCTTATATTTTTGAACATACACTTCTTGGCTCTTGGCTCTTGGCTCTGTAAAATTCGAATGCTTTATTTTATATTTGCTTATTATAAGAATACCTTGCTGCTTCGACAGAGAAGTCAGTAGAGGAGCCTTATGTATCTATCCATATATATTGGATCGCGAGTGTTATACACTATATACATTTAAGCATGCTCGCAACATTCATGTGTGATCATATTTCATATGCACTTGAATGTGCTGAAACGACGTTGTTTGGTTTATGTTTATGGAGCAAAAAAGTGTTGCTGTTCAATATATTTGATCGACACTGAATTGAGTTGGCTCTATATTTATATGTATACTACAGTATATAGTGGGAATCCATTTGCACAAAAAGCTCAAGAGTTTGCTGCACACTTAGAACGGACATTTACCCCGTTCCAATTCAGCGTCTTCTAATGACGAAATTCGGATCTTCTTGGACATTACATGTCAAATGGACCTCCCTATTGCTGAATTAGTAGAGAACGAGGTTCAAGAGGAGATCAATTCTGTGACTAACAAAAAATCACCAGGCTATGAAGGGATTAACGCACTTGCTTTGAAGATACTGCCACCAAACGTGATCAAAATGATCACACAACTGTTCAATGGGATTTTAAGACTCCACCATTTCCCCTCCCAATGGAAATGCGCTGCGATTATTATGATTCCAAAGCCGTTCTTTTACCGTCCCATAAGCCTATTGGTGATTGTCTCCAAATTCTTCGAGAGATTAGTCCTACGAAGACTACTTCCCATACTGGATGAAAAGCAGCTCATTCCGGATAACCAATTCGGTTTCAAAAGACACCATGGTACACCCGAGCAGTGCCACAGAGTCGCTCAATATATCTCTAACGCTCTGGAGAATAAAAAATATTGCTCGGTAGTGTTTCTGGATGTCCGACAGGCCTTTGACAGGGTATGGCACCCAGGACTCCTGTAGCTCAAAAATAATTTTGGTTGAAGTCGGTGCAAGTTGTTTTCAGTTTACGAACCCTCACATGCCCTGAAGTCCACCTCTTTGGACGGAGACTCTCTACTGCATCAAGTGCCAAGTACTTGGGCCTTACCTTGGACAGCAAACTGAATTGGAGAGCTCGTCTGATTAACAAACGGACTCAGCTTCAGATTCTCTTCAAGCGCCTATACTGGCTTCTAAGACCCGCATCACGCCTCAGCCTACGTAACAAAGTGCTGGTTTACAAGGCAATTCTTAAGCCTATCTGGACTTATGGGACACAGATCTGGGGCACTGCAGCTGCCTCGAATATTCAAATTATTCAAACTTTCCAAAGAAGAGTTCTGCGTACCTTAGTGAGTGCTCCGTTTTACGTTAGAAACGCTTTCATTCATAATGACCTAAACTTGGCTACTGTTAAAGAAACCATCACTCAATACAGCCAGTGGTATTTACAAAGATTGGAGAATCATGAAAATGTGCTGGCTCTTCAGTTGCTGGACATCAGCAATCAGCTTCGGAGGCTTTCAAGGTTCCATCCCCTCGACCACCCCTTCCGCTTTAATTAATTATTAATTCGTTCTAACTAAAATTTGTACCTAACCGTCAATGATTTTCGTAAAATTTAGTTATTGTCTTTACTAGACAGATTCTAAATAAAGAAAATTTCCCTAAAAAATATATATATTATCTTAAGCTTAAGAAAAGAGGCTACAAAGTGTGCCATGAAAATTTCTTCAAAAATGTTTAAGCTTTGCCGAACATAAAAGTATAGACATTCATATTAACTACAGAGCTCGAGGCGACAACACAAAGTAAATTCAACTTATGAAAAAGTTCTTTGAAAAACATTTAAATTGTAAGTTATTTATAAAACGTATAGAGCTGTGATAAATTCACATAAATTTATTTTGTTCACAAAATTTTGTTGGCCACCAGGCCGAAGAAGAAGAAGGCTCAAAAAAAACAAAATGATTCTCATTCTCCTAACAGCCGCCTCAAGGATCTTTGTATGTGTGCGCAGTACCGCCTCCAACTCGGCGGGTGGCACCTGGAAGCATTTGACCTTGATCAGCTCCTTCGAGAGGCACAATTTTGGGGAATCTATTTAAATAGACTTAAAAATATTAGTATTTGTTTGTACCGGAAAGTATACACAATTAAAAGTTATAGAAAGAGCAAAAAAAAGAACCTTATAAATTTTACATACAGGATACTTGAAAGACCGTTTGAGTTTTTGTTTTTTTTAATCTAGCAACAAAAGGATGAAAGACTCAAGAAACGACAAAAAGATTCTGATAAAGAAGTTTAACTGTTTTGATTATTTTATTAATGTGTTGCTGCAGTCCTTGCAAACACATGTTCTTTCTTCAAAGGTCGTAATGAATGAATCAGGATTTTTATTTAAATATATTCATTTTTTTTAAATAATGATAGCTCGAATTTATATTTTTTTTTTTTTTGACAATTTCAATATGTTGAGATACAATGAAAGTAACGCTAAATATGTATGCATAGGTTTATCATTATGGATTAATTTTATCTGGCAGAAAGATTTCCATCGTTATAAATCTAATATAACATTCAAAGCGACTGTCGGGCTTTGAAAAGATCTACATTTAAAAAGTATCGGAACACAAAAGCTGCAAGGCTCAGCTACTATCCCCTGACACCCAACTGACATACAAGTCTCAGAAAATCCTATGCGGTTTATCTGATCTTAAAATAAATTTAACTCAAGACTGTATTTATTATTTTGGTATTCTTTAATCTACATAACTAATGGATCATGATTAAAAGTGTATGTATTGTTGCATGTGAATTTAATGAATGATTGCAATTTTTTGTTGAAAAACTCAAAAGTTTCATGAATAAAATCAGGAAACGATTCTGTTTTTTGAGGCCCGGTTTTTCTGTAAAGAAGGGAAATTTAAATGTACAGATTTGGGTGTTTACTATAACTAGGGGCAAACAGTTTTTATATTTCCTAACAAATAAATAAATATATCTTCCAGACAAAGTTTAGCAAGATGTTGTAAACTGGAGGCGACGCTTATTGTTGTGTCGACTTATATATATCAGGTTTATTAGTTTGTACATTTATTCATTCAGCGCAGGTGTGTGTGTGTGTGTGTGAATATACATATATTATAAATTGTGAATATTTAATAATTATATTTGAAATACTTACATCAAAGGATGTGTAAGATACTTAATTACAGCGCCACCTCATGTTCAGTACGGATTGCTGTGTTAAGGCACAAAAACAAACCTTCCTTGCCACGAGCATTAATGTCGACCAGGGGCAGCCTGTTATTGGCCATCTCCATGACCTTGAGCTGCAACATAAAAGAGAATAGTACAAAATATCTGTTCGAAAGCAAACTGAACTGCATTAGTTACCATCACTTATGTGTTGGGAGTTAGAAAATCCCGAAGTCGTTTCACCATTCCACTTTCAATGGGTGGCACATCGTGTAGCCAGATGGCCAAACATTGATCTGGAAATGTGGCAAGTGCACGATTGTTGTTCTCCAGACGATACACGTTGTTAATGTGCGTTTCAAGCATACGGCCTTCGTCCACCTGCAGCACATTAAATACTTTTCTTTGGAAAGTAAATGACTCGTTGTTGAGACTGCAACGATGATATTGCCGAACTCCCTTGCCGTCCTCAACGCAGACGATAAAGCACTTATCGTTTAATATATCCGAATAAGAAACGCATTGCTGTTCGCTGCATTCACTCATTAATTTGGCAATGCTGCGCTGCACAAAGTGTAGATCCTCATTGAGTATTTGGACCATAAGATCGCCTAAGCTGTTTATATGTGATACGCGCACAAGATTGGGTTTCTGATTCAAACGTAGCTTTGGTTTTTGTGTGTTGCATATAATTTAAGTCGCCAACAGATCGTTTAGATTAACCATAGCATTGAAGACAGCAACAAGGCAGGCACGACGACGACGACCTCCCAACTTCTCGGCCGGCAACAGCACACCTTGAGCAACTCCATCCTCAGAGCGGTATTGCATCTCGGTGGTTATGAACTCTGCGATAACGCAGTCAAGCAGACAGCCTGAGCAGGTAGCAACTTCAATTGAGTTTGGCATGCATATAAGACATCATAGCTGAGCATCATCATATTGCCAAAGTCCACATAATGACAGCTACACTCACGCTGATCCGCATCCAATGAAATGACACGCACACGATGCCACTTATTACGGTTCTCTAGCACATATATCTTCTGCTCAATCGGATGCTTGTTGGTGGGATGCAGTGGATTCTTCAGTTTCTACACGTTTTCACTCAGCTGCTCCATTAGCTCTGTTCGCTCCTTGCTTAACCATGCCCATATATGCGTTGTGTTGTCACAGTGTGTGATATACATTGTCCAACTTTGCTTTTGCCCATTGGATCAGGGCAACTGCAACTCGTGCAACGCCGCACAGTGGCGATTTTTCTGATTTTGCCTTGCAAAAAATAATTTTGCTGTTACTACATATTTTTCACTCATTGTTTTGTGTGTAACTGGTGTTAACTCGCTGAAGGTCGGCGTTTGTTTAGTGCAGCTACCCTTGTTTTCCTGGGTAGCGGCCATGCCATACAGTTGTTATTCAAATTTGTTTCTTCGCAGCAATGCCATGTTGTGTATATAGAAAAATGTTTTGTTTTTTAATGTTGTTGCGCTGCCGGCTGTCGAACACATCTGTAAATGTTGTTAAATACATTAGTTAACTGGCACTTGTTGATATTGCTGCTGGTTTTGTATAAGTTCATCTATAGCAACGTTTAAATTGTTCAAATTATATGCATTATTGCAGCACCTGTACATCATGTTCTGTGTCAACATGACACGGTCGCCATGTATAAGGAGGCGCGTTCTTATATTTTTGAACATACACTTCTTGGCTCTTGGCTCTGTAAAATTCGAATGCTTTATTTTATATTTGCTTATTATAAGAATACCTTGCTGCTTCGACAGAGAAGTCAGTAGAGGAGCCTTATGTATCTATCCATATATATTGGATCGCGAGTGTTATACACTATATACATTTAAGCATGCTCGCAACATTCATGTGTGATCATATTTCATATGCACTTGAATGTGCTGAAACGACGTTGTTTGGTTTATGTTTATGGAGCAAAAAAGTGTTGCTGTTCAATATATTTGATCGACACTGAATTGAGTTGGCTCTATATTTATATGTATACTACAGTATATAGTGGGAATCCATTTGCACAATAACTTTAAAGCATTCGAAAATCATATTACTAACCAACGTGATTATGTGTGCAGTTGCAGCTCAGTGTTCAATTAAAGCAATTAAAGGGTTGAAACAAATATCAGCTGAATCTAAATAACAAACAAATACAAATACGAATACAAAGATGAGGGACTCAAGCATAGCCAGACGGAAATGCATATTTTATCGGGGCTGCATGATAGATGAAACTTATATACAATAAATGTTAGTATTGACCGTTTCTCTACTAACTGCAGCTGCATCTAAATGTGTTTTTAGCCGTATTACCAGCCCCCTGGCGAGCAACCAATTGATGGTTGCTATTAATATGGTGCTTAGTTGAACCTTTTTTGGAAAATGCATTTCGACTCCAAGTAAGCAGTTTGGTCAGCGTGTAAAGAGGTCCATCGCTTCCCCCTGCTCGCAAACCACCCACTTCCTTACATTTTCTAAATGGAACTGGTAAATGGTGAACAAATCTCATTTCTTCATGCCGAACCGGGGAACCACAACAGTGACCATCATCCAAGTCGACTGGGAGGTTTAACGGCCACAAGCTGGATTACCATTGAAAAACCAAATTCCAAAAGCTGATGCTCAGGGTCTGTCCTATCCTGTTAATGTTGGTCCTAACGAGCGTTGGCCACATTAAAATTAAATTTTAATTTCGACTGCTTAAATGCGAAGTCTGCAAACTAGCCAACTGCCTATCGGGATCAAATCAAAACTCCAACACATCACCGTGTGTCCCTGTATGTGCTTGTGTGTGTGTGTGTGTGTGTGTGTGTGTGTGTGTGTGTGTGTGTGTGTGTGTTGACACGACACCAAAGCGACTGCACTTTATAGCTTTTGAGTAAGTGCACAACAATTTGAGCGAGCCAAGTGCATAAATGAATGACTTGACACTCCACTGGCTGTCAAGACCAGAATTACGCACAAAAACAGAAAGACAGAAAGAAAAAAAAGAGAGTGGAAAAGCATAATCCTACTACTCCAACAGTTTCGCAAAATATACATATGTATGTATGTATGTACTTATAAATGTTAGCTTGTGGTACATATAAGGCACGTGCCTAGTGGCTCCCAAAGACAATGAGAGCAATGAGATGTCTTCAAGAGCTAATGCCCTGTACACAATAGAGGATCATGCACTTATACACTGATCGAAATAATCAAGTTTAACGTACTTTAAGCCCCTATTTTTAGCTTTATTTCTCGATTAGTACGGTAGTACTGAAATCGCTTATTGAATATCGTTAAGTCTTGATTCGAGAACACTTTAAACTGAATCAAGTTTTTCTTTTCTTGGATCAAGTTTTTTATCAACACGATTTAAGTTTGTTTGGGAAAAAGATGTGATTCCAAAGAAATTTTCAAATGACTATTTCGATTCTTGGTCCATAGTTTGTGCACTTGATCTAAACATGATAATATTAAATACTTTTTAAAAAGCTGCCAATCATTCTCATGCTTCAGCAAAATTTTTACAAAATTTAAAATAACTATTAGAAATTTGTTAATACCTTTGCTGCTGTTATCAATGACTAAGATAACTTAATTTCAGAACTTCTATACTTATTTCAAGTCGTTCGTTCTTAAATCAAGAATTAAATTTTAAAATCCCAAATACTCAGTTTAACTTAAATCAAACCCATTTTTGGTACGTCATTTTTAATTATAATGTTGAAATTTGGTTATTATAAATATTTGTTGTTTTTTTTTTTTTAAGTTTTGAATATTTAAATCTTTGAGTGATCCTTACATGGGCCATTTCGGTTGTTGATTCTTTTTTTTTATTTATTTCTCTCGTCTTCAAAAATGTTGTTGTTTCATCATTGTTACTCGGCATTTTGCAGTGTTTTTTTTAGTGCACGCCTGATGCTCATATGCTTTATTATACTTGTACTTCACTACATATGCGATGGCTTTTACGGTTTGTACGTGCGTTTTCAACAATGACTGACACAAGGACGGCGAGTTCAAGCAGGGATTCAACACATATACATATATGCTATGTATATATATTTATATATATGATGTATGTATATGCTCTTTGGCAACTTTGCAGTAGCTATATTTTGATGGGATTTGTTAAGATTTCATGATGGCTTGGGCTTTTTAAGATTACCATGAAGTTGGGACTCCTTTGTTCATACAAACAAAAACAAATGAAAACGTTGCAGTCGGACGCAACCAACTGAGGTATTCTCTAGGTAGTACGTGTGGGTTTGATGCAGCTTCTTTTGGTGGCATAGTCAGCTAACTTGCCGCCAAATTTGGTAGCTCTGGCTTAAAAAAAATTTGGAAAATATGTGGATTTACGATTTTAAGAGGCTGGCGGTACCAGTAGGTATACAAATTTGAATTCAGTTCTTTGGGAGATAGATATTTTCTAGACTAGATATTTTCAAACCGAATTTGTTGCTGTTTTTCCAACCCAATAGTTGGTTTATTGAATGCAACAGAACCATTTTACAGGCATTTTGTGTGTGTGTGTGTAAGGTGTAAGCCACTGCACCTGTATGATTTTATTTAATAAAAGTGGTACTACTCCCAAATGACAATCCCACACTATATTTACTTAACACTCTTTGTCCATCTCTCTTACTCGTATTCTATATCTTTTTGTCTTTTGCACGTTCAGTAAATTATTTTGCAGTTTTTGTGGTTCTCGTTGGCTAATTAAAACCAAAACAAATGCAATTGTCACCGCTGGCATAAAAAAGCAGAAGCTGTCAACGTGACAACAATTTTGAGCGTACGTGAGTGTGTGTGTGTGTAGGTGGGTGTGTGTGTGTCATTGCTTAGCCATTGCAACCAACCGCAAAACAATAAGCAAGGACAATGCAAATTAAGTGGGAGCAAAGTGGGCGCAAGGTCTAAAGGAACGACAATAGCACAAGAGGAAAAAAATATCTAAGCCTTAAAACGACAAATGCACATAGACAATGAATGTCACCAGAGAGAGAGAAAGAGAGAGAGAGAGAGAGAGAGAGAGAGATAATGAACGCCTGGCCCCAACCAACCCCCATTACATCTTTAGCCCCCATCAACGAACCACTTACTGTTGCTTTGTTTGTGTCCGTTTGTTTAGTTGTTTTGTTTGCTTTGAAACATATTCCCATTGCGTGCTGTGGTTTTTATTTGTTGTCAACTGTTTTTGTCTGTGTTGTTGCACTTGCTGTTATTGTTGTTGCTTTAGTTATATCACAGTTGAACAAAGGGGCACAAGAATCAACAATGAATAGATTGCTTTAATTGTTGGGTGGAACAATAAGTTACCAAATACCTTTCAAAGTGCAACACTTTACAAATAATAGCTTGCGGGCTATTAGAGTTTAATTGATTTACAATTTTTATGTACGTATGGAAATTATGGAAATTTAACCACGCATATAACTTTGTAGCAAAATCGCTTCTAACTTTTACACTTTGAAGAAATAAACTACTAATTATATATTTTTTTTATATTTATAACTATATCCTTTAACTAAAATTGCATAAGACTCTCAAAAATCAATTTGTTCGATAACTTTCTTAACAATTTTCAACATTAGCTCTCATTAAAATTTTAAAATATTCTCTCAAAAAAAAAAACATTTCACATATTTTTCGATTATTAGTTTAAATATTTTCCTCTTCACTAATTTACTAAACTGTGATATTCCGATACACACTATTTCAGACTCGGTTTTACTGAGTAAAAAACTATTAGATTTAATTATCTTAAAAATATGTTAGTTAAAATCAAACATTTGAATTAAGTAATTTAACTTCAAAGAAGCCAAAAATATATAGGTATATTCTTCACATACATACATATGTGCAACGCGAAATCTATGCATCATTTGGATTAAGTTGATAAAATATTTTCAATAGCTATAAAAAATAAATTTATATAATTGTAATTTATTAAATGCTTTTATTGCTTATAAACTAACTGAACAGCCCACAATTCATAGGGAAATTGAACAGTGAAAGCCAAGGCAAACATTTCTGAGGTGGTGGCATATGAAACCAACACTTGGTATTGTTGCTGTTGGCCTGGCGGCCATTGTTCAGCACTGCAGAAACGTATATTGTTTGAATACAAGTGTTGTCTGCTCTGCTCGCATGTCCTGGCCCAAGTCCGTGACAAGCTATGATACAACTTCACTACACCCCTCATCCTCATCGTCTCTTTCTTTCTCTCTATATTTTTCTCTCTATCCCTCTCTCTTTAGTTGTGTACGGGTGCATGGCAAACTAATGTCATAGTCACGCCGCATGACGTTGACAACAATAATGTTGATGATGATAAAGACATATAGAAGGCGGTGTGGGGTTGAGGGCGATTGGCAGCATACATATGTATATGTATATGTATATGCTTTTGAAAGCAGCACCTGTGCAACGTGCGGCTGTCACACACGTGGTGTATGTGTAATGAGCAACATTTGCCATTTGCCGTTTGCTGTTTGGGTATTGCCTTTGTTTGCCTGCTTGCAACTTGCAAGTGGGATACAACAGTCGCTGATTTGCCATATGTATTTCTTTGTCTGCCTTAATGCTGGCAGTAGTTTCAATCTACTAGCTCCCTCTCTGCCTCCATCTGCTGTGTTTCTCTCTCTCTCTATATATATATATATATATGGCTCCATATCTGTTTGCCACAAATGAGCTGCAAAACTGAGAATCGGATGACAGCCGCGCATTGCCTGCCATATTGCAACATGCAGCTACAGCAAAAGGCAAATTTCAAAAACCGTTTCAGCTATTGAGGCATTGATATGACACGAAGTACGCATGTATGTAGGGGCCGCCATGTTTGTTAATAAATAAGGGTGGCCCTTTTTCCAATATTTTCATTTTTGGTATAAAAGACTTGCACACAAAATTTGATTAAGTTTGATTAAATACAACACGTGCCGAATCCCATACTAAGGTGTTAAACTAAAGATCTACAACAGTCATAAAGTTGAAAGTGTAATGTTTACTTCCTAAATCTTAATCGATTAGGTTTTTTTTCTGTTACTTGGTGCCACTGTTTGTGACAGCTTTGCGAAATTAAACGATTATATTACCATGAATGTCTGAGATATGGTTTGTTTAGTGAGGTTCTAAGGCTATATTCTGCGATTTTTACAAAGACACCAAAATTTTAAGTTATGGGGTAGTAAGGTTGCTATATTTGGCACGCCGAATATTGTATACACTTGCCTACTGGTTTTTTTCAATTACAAAATTCAAACAGATCTGGCGTTTGTCAAGCCCCATTATGTTATAGTTGTCCGATCTGTCCGCTTTTGACGAATTCTTTACTACAACAAAAAGAAGACCTTGACCAAAATTTCGATAACTCGAAAGCTGAAAAACTGAAGGATTCGATTGTACAGTTTTCAAGTGTGTAAAAATTTTCGCCCATACAAGAGACACCCTATTATATATATGTACATATGTACGACCAAAAGAATTCAATTGTGGCAATGAGAGAGCATGATAACTGTAGACTGCATAAGCCCATACCGACTCGTTACTCGTTTCTGTCGCGGTGGCGGCGACTAATGGCAACAAATTTTCAATGAGCGCCATCTGTCTCTCACTCTTTCCCCCACTTCCTTTCTGTATCCCCCCCCCCCACCCCACCCCTTCTGTGTATGTTAATGTTTGTGTGTGTGTGCCTGTGAATTTTTATTTTCCAGCACAGCTGACATCGCCTTTTGTGTATGACAAATGGCAAAAAGGGCTCGCTGGGGCCGCCTATCTGCCGCTCTATCTCTGTCTCTGTCTCTCTCTCTCACTCTCCATTTCTCTTTTCCCCCTTTCTGTGTCTCGCTTTCTTCACATCTCTCTCCGTTCTGTCTCGCGCTGTCACTGTGTCTTTAGGTCGGCAGTTGCATGCCACTGCAAATGTAATAAGTAATGCATGCATAATAAATATGTTGATAGTATATATATATGTGCGTGTATGTGTTTGTGTGGGTGGCATACTTTTAGGCTCTGTATAGCAATTTGTAAGCTTAGAATAGTTATAAATCATAGTTACCATAAAACGTAGCGTACACAGAAAAGAAAATCGCCGTACTACAATTTTATTCTATTTGAATAAAAATCTATATATAAGTAAGACGTGCTTGAAATGTGTACAAAAATTCTGAAATGAAATGCAAAATACTTGAAATTAATTCAGAATCACCTTATGCAAGCACAAATAATCTTTATATAAAAGTTATTGAGCCTAAGTTAAGAGTAAATACCTGAAATTGTGTATAAAAGTTCTTGATTGCTGCTTTTCACAATCCGTTGCACTTGGTTAAATATCAGTTCCGTTGATGGGCTAACAGCACTGCTTTGTAATATCTCTTAACATAATTGTAATCGGCTTCTCTTAATTGTAAATAGTTCTGCTTTTTTTATTTGACGTCTTGGAATTGAATGAGGTGTTTTTCGTTATCATTATAGATTAGATCTAAGCTGTAAAAATAATATTAAGATTTTTAATCAAATAAATTTAAAAAAATAAAGCCAGTTAATTATACAATATAATTATACAATTGCAAAAAAACCTGTGATAAGAAATTAATTACGATAACAAATATTTCGGATTATAGTCGATTATTTAAGTATTAGCACTTAGATTTTAAATATTTTTGATTTAATTTTATCAGTGTGTTGTAAGGGATCTTTCTTCTTTATAAAGGACACCCTCTGCCGCCTCGAGGGGGAAAAAGTTGAAAATAAAAAATTCAATTGATATACATTTTTAAAGCATAATATTATAAAAAAAAGTTGTTTCTATTTATTTTCAACAAGCTTTCGGTGTATTTTTATACTCGATACCGAAGGTAAAGATTATATTGGGCTTGTGCAGTGTCCGTCATGCTGTCTGTCCGTCTGTCCGTCCGTATGTTATTGAGCCTAAGTTAAGAGTAAATACCTGAAATTGTGTATAAAAGTTCTTGATTGCTGCTTTTCACAATCCGTTGCACTTGGTTGAATATCAGTTCCGTTGATGGGCTAACAGCACTGCTTTGTAATATCTCTTAACATAATTGTAATCGGCTTCTCTTAATTGTAAATAGTTCTGCTTTTTTATTTGACGTCTTGGAATTGAATGAGGTGTTTCTCGTTATCATTATCGATTAGATTAAAGCTGTAAAAATAATATTAAGATTTCGAATCAAATAAATTTAAAAAAATAAAGCCAGTTAATTATACAATACAATTATACAATTGCAAAACAACCTGTGATAAGAAATTAATTACGATAACAAATATTTCGGATTATAGTCGATTATTTAAGTATTAGCACTTAGATTTTAAATATTTTTGATTTAATTTTATCAGTGTGTTGTAAGGGATCTTTCTTCTTTATAAAGGACACCCACTGCCGCCTCGAGGGGAAAAAAGTTGAAAATAAAAAATTCAATTGATATACATTTTTAAAGCATAATATTATAAAAAAAAAGTTGTTTCTATTTATTTTCAACAAGCTTTCGGTGTATTTTTATACTCCATACTGAAGGTAAAAAGTATATTGGGCATGTGCAGTGTCCGTCATGGTGTCTGTCTTTTTTCCACACCCTTCAAGTTAGAGACTTGAAACTTTGCAAATGTTTTTATCTATGGCATAGTAAATTAAAGTGTTTAGATTGGAGTTCTACGATAACTAGGGGGCTGGCAAAAACTTTGGATGCCACGCCAATCCATACGGCCCAAGCTGCCCCAACAAATCCTTTAGGCCGATCAGCCTGGCATCCTTTCTGCTAAAAACCCTCGAAAAGTTAGTTGACATTCACATTAGAACATCGCACCTAATGTGAAGTCCCTTGCATGATCATCAGCATGCCTATAGAGTCGACCCAATCGGCTCTCCTAGATCTAGTAAACAGCCTCCAATGCTCAGTGAGGGCCAAAGAGGTACAAGCTAAAATCCATAAGACCCATATCTATTGGGGGGACGTTAATCCCACTCTCTACGGAGACAAAGTATCTGGGGATAATCCTAGACAAGAGACTACTATGGAAACAGCATGTAGAGCATGTGGTACGCAAGGCCAAACTGGCTCTAATGAGTTGTAGAACTCTCGCAGGGAAAAATTTGGGGGTGTCCCCTAAAATCCTTCTGTGGATGTACACAGCAATGGTGAGGCCCTTAATCAGCTACGGCGCTGTGGTCTGGGCGAGTCGTGTAGACCTTGAGGTTACTAAACGGCAACTGGGTAAACTCCAGAGACTTGCCTGCACGTGCATCTCGGGCGCAATGCGTACTTGCCCGTCCTCAGCACTGGACATACTGCTAGGACTTCCGCCTCTGCATATTTTCATCAAACACAGTGCGAACAGGTCAATTGTGAGAATGGCAGGAGCGAACGCGTTCGCTTCTGTCACGAGTGCAACTGGCACACTGTTGGCCTTTCCGCAAGATGCGCAGATGGCCCTTTATAGTTTCGTGAAGCTTTTTAAAACGGAGCTCAGTAATAAAGCAGAGTGGACTAGTCTGTCGACCACCTATAATGTGAAACCACATGCTATTAGATGGTATACGGACGGATCACTAACAGATGAGGGTGCTGGAGCTGGGATCTGCGGACCCCGGCTCAAGTATCATGAACCCCTTGGCAGATTCGCTAGCATATTCCAAGCGGAAGTGCATGCGATTGAAAGATGTGCCTCCATAAACATCGAGAGGGGATACGCTCATAGAGACATTGCCATTTTCTCTGACAGTCAGGCAGCGATCAAAGCACTCACAAGATCGTCTCCAAGCTGGTGTGGCAATGTATAGAAACACTCAACAGGTTAGGCAGTTCTATTGGTACCAGGCCATGCGGGCATTCCCGGCAATGAGGTTGCCGATATCTTGGCCAGGAAAGGCCCTGAACCTTTCTGTGGGCTAGGACCAGGGACTATCAGTCAGAGCAGTCGCATCGATCTGCTTAATGCTTGCGAGGATGCTTGGCGGTCTTCGCAGGGGGCAAGACAGAGCAAGCGACTGCTAGGTAGCTATAACAAGAGGAAAACTGAAGACTGTCTGAAACTGAGCAAAGGATCTCTTCGTATAGTCACGGGTTTCTTGACCGGGCATTGCAGAATGCGCAAGCATCTGCACATTCTCAAGTTAGGGGAAGACAGTCTTTGTAGAATGTGTCTGGAGGGGGATGAGACTCCAGAGCACTTACTTGAGGAGTGTCCCGCCATCAGTCGACTGAGGCTCTCTCTTTTGGGGAGCCTCTCTCACTGTCTACAGAGGAGATGAGGGAACTCAGACCATGCCACATCATCGCGTTCCTGCGATCGATTGGGCTATTCGAGGAGCTGTAACTCAAATAAAGTAAGAGGGCACAATAGATCCTAGATGTCGCAGTGCACAATACTTATTCAACAATAATAATAAATAGCTACTACCAACTACCCAAAAAACTGCATCAAAAATTTTGGAGCCACGCTCACCCATTCCGCCCCCAGCCCCTCCGCAGTTTTAAACCACAAATGCCTATATCTTCTACAGTTTTTGAGCTAGAGCTACCAAATTTGGTGCCAAGAAAGGTATTGACGACCCCCAACCAAATTCATAACTTTGGATGCTACGCCCATCCATTGTGCCCTAGCCGCCCCCAACCGCCCCAACACTTCGCTAAAAACGGTAATGCGTGTATTTTCCAAAGCGTTAAAGCTAGAGTCACCAAATTTGGTAGGAAGATAGCTGTTACCGATCAACAAAAAACTGCATAAGATTTGGAGCCACGCCGCCCCCCCGTTCCCCAGCCCCCTGCATTTTGAAATCAAAAACGCCTATATTTTTCACAGCTTTTGAGCTAGAGCCGCCAAATTTGGTGCCAAGATTGGAGATGAAGAAACCCAAAAAATTTGGATGGCGCCCCCCACCAATACCGCCCCCAGCCCACCTTCCACCATATTCTACTAACTTTGAGCTAGAGTCACCAAATTTGGTATGAGAAAAGCTATTGACATCATACACAGATCTTCAGAAAATGTTGATGCCACGCCCTCATAACAGCCCCAGCCCCTTCCTTTAACAAACTTTGAGCTAGAGTCACCAAATTTGGAAGGAAGATAGCTTTTTGGCATCCCCATCTGCACCAGAAAGTCTTTGAGGCAGCGTACACCCCTGCCCAATCAGCACCCCATTGCAATGAGGTCTTTTTTATCGGTATCGAGTTTGCCTTAGTTTTTTTTTCGTTTACAAAATAATACGGTTTACCTCTGTTCTAACAGATTAAAAATAATAATATTAAACGATTATATTACCATGAATGTCTGAGATATGGTTTGTTTAGTGAGGTTCTAAGGCTATATTCTGCGATTTTTACAAAGACACCAACATTTTAAATTATGGGGTAGTAAGGTTGCTATATTTGGCACGCCGAATATTGTATACACTTGCCTACTGGTTTTTTTCAATTACAAAATTCAAACAGATCTGGCGTTTGTCAAGCCCCATTATGTTATAGTTGTCCGATCTGTCCGCTTTTGACGAATTCTTTACTACAACAAAAAGAAGACCTTGACCAAAATTTCGATAACTCGAAAGCTGAAAAACTGAAGGATTCGATTGTACAGTTTTCAAGTGTGTAAAAATTTTCGCCCATACAAGAGACACCCTATTATATATATGTACATATGTACGACCAAAAGAATTCAATTGTGGCAATGAGAGAGCATGATAACTGTAGACTGCATAAGCCCATACCGACTCGTTACTCGTTTCTGTCGCGGTGGCGGCGACTAATGGCAACAAATTTTCAATGAGCGCCATCTGTCTCTCACTCTCTCCCCCACTTCCTTTCTGTATCCCCCCCCCCCACTTCCTTTCTGTATCCCCCCCCACCCCACCCCTTCTGTGTATGTTAATGTTTGTGTGTGTGTGCCTGTGAATTTTTATTTTCCAGCACAGCTGACATCGCCTTTTGTGTATGACAAATGGCAAAAAGGGCTCGCTGGGGCCGCCTATCTGCCGCTCTATCTCTGTCTCTGTCTCTCTCTCTCACTCTCCATTTCTCTTTTCCCCCTTTCTGTGTCTCGCTTTCTTCACATCTCTCTCCGTTCTGTCTCGCGCTGTCACTGTGTCTTTAGGTCGGCAGTTGCATGCCACTGCAAATGTAATAAGTAATGCATGCATAATAAATATGTTGATAGTATATATATATGTGCGTGTATGTGTTTGTGTGGGTGGCATACTTTTAGGCTCTGTATAGCAATTTGTAAGCTTAGAATAGTTATAAATCATAGTTACCATAAAACGTAGCGTACACAGAAAAGAAAATCGCCGTACTACAATTTTATTCTATTTGAATAAAAATCTATATATAAGTAAGACGTGCTTGAAATGTGTACAAAAATTCTGAAATGAAATGCAAAATACTTGAAATTAATTCAGAATCACCTTATGCAAGCACAAATAATCTTTATATAAAAGTTATTGAGCCTAAGTTAAGAGTAAATACCTGAAATTGTGTATAAAAGTTCTTGATTGCTGCTTTTCACAATCCGTTGCACTTGGTTAAATATCAGTTCCGTTGATGGGCTAACAGCACTGCTTTGTAATATCTCTTAACATAATTGTAATCGGCTTCTCTTAATTGTAAATAGTTCTGCTTTTTTTATTTGACGTCTTGGAATTGAATGAGGTGTTTTTCGTTATCATTATAGATTAGATCTAAGCTGTAAAAATAATATTAAGATTTTTAATCAAATAAATTTAAAAAAATAAAGCCAGTTAATTATACAATATAATTATACAATTGCAAAAAAACCTGTGATAAGAAATTAATTACGATAACAAATATTTCGGATTATAGTCGATTATTTAAGTATTAGCACTTAGATTTTAAATATTTTTGATTTAGTTTTATCAGTGTGTTGTAAGGGATCTTTCTTCTTTATAAAGGACAGGGGAAAAAAATTGAAAATAAAAAATTCAATTGATATACATTTTTAAAGCATAATATTATAAAAAAAAGTTGTTTCTATTTATTTTCAACAAGCTTTCGGTGTATTTTTATACTCGATACCGAAGGTAAAGAGTATATTGGGCATGTGCAGTGTCCGTCATGGTGTCTGTCTTTTTTCCACACCCTTCAAGTAAGAGACTTGAAACTTTGCAAATGTTTTTATCTATGGAGTTAAATTGGAGTTCTACGATAAGTAGGGGGCTGGCAAAAACTTTGGATGCCACGCCAATCCATACGGCCCAAGCTGCCCCAAACCATAACTCTTCGCTAAAAACGGTAATGCGTGTATCTTCCATAGTGTTTGAGCTAGAGTCATCAAAATTGGTAGGAAGATAACTGTATATTCTACTAACTTTGCGCTAGAGTCACCAAATTCGGTTGGAGGATAGCAATTGATATCATACACAGATCTGTAAAATTTGTATGCCACTCCCCCATACCGCCCCCCAGCCCACCTTTCCCTGCCTTAAACAAACTTTGAGCTTAGTCATTAAGTTTTGACAGAAGATAGATTTTTGTCATCCCTATCTGCACCAGACAATCTGTGAGGCAGCGTACACCCCTGCCCAATCCGCACCCCATTGCAATGAGGTCTTTTTTATCGCTTTTATTAGTGGTATCGAGTATACCACAGTCGGTTGCGTCCGACTGCAATGTTTCTACTTGTTTCTCATTATTTTTAAACGCTATCAATTATTTATCACAGATGTTATGCAAAAAGATTATATAATCATTAAATTATATATTTATACTCGATACCGAAGGTATAGAGTATATTGGGTTTGTGCAATGTCCGTCATGGTGTCTGTCCGTCTGTCCGTTTGTGTGTCCGTATGTGCGGAACTTTTTTCCACACCCTTCAAGCTAGAGACTTGAAACTTTCCAAATGTCTTTATCTATGGCCGTGTAAGATAAAGTGTTAAGATTGGGGTACTACGATAACTGGGCGGCTGGCAAATCGATAAATTCGATAACTCAATATCGATAAAGCCAGCTATTTCACACGCCCTAACAGCTAGAACTACCAAATATGTGGAAAAGGTAGCTACTAACAACTCCCAAAAAACTGCATCAAAAATTTTAGAGCCACGCTCACCCATTCCGCCCCCAGCCCCTCCGCAGTTTTAAGTCACAAATGCCTATATCTTCTACAGTTTTTGAGCTAGAGCTACCAAATTTTGTGCCAAGAAAGGTGTTGACGACTTCCAACCTAATTCATAAAAACTTTGGATGCCACGCCAATCCATACTGCCCAAGCTGCCCCAAACCGCCCCAATGCTTCACTAAAAACGGGAATATGTGTATTTTCCAAAGCGTTAAAGCTAGAGTCACCAAATTTGGAAAGAAGATAGCTTTTTGGCATCCCCATCTGCACCAGACAGTCTGTGAGGCAGCGTACACCCCTGCCGTATCCGCACCCCATTGCAATCAGGTCTCTTTTAATCTGTTTTATTACTGGTATCGAGTATACCGCAGTCGGGTGCGTCCGACTGCAACGTTTCTACTTGTTTTTAAATAAATTGATTGATTGCTAATCGTTATCTCAATTTATGAGCTCTAGCAGTTAGCACAAAGAGTTTGTGTTTGACCGAAACGGTTTTTAGCAAAGAAACAACAAGAAGCTGTTGCAACTGTATATGCAACAGCTGTCAGTAAAGAAGCAAGCTTTGTAACTGCCTCTCGCTGTCAATTGTCGTACAATGGCAAAGGAATACAAAACAAAATGCCTTTAGATGCTTCTCAAACCAGTAAGCTGATGGCGCTGAATGTTTCTCTAATAATAAATTCTTGATAGTTAAAACAGTTTGCCTTAGTTTTTTTTTTTTCGTTTACAAAATAATTCGGTTAACCTCAGTTCTAACAGATTAAAAATAATATTATCAATAAAATAAAACGACCCGGCCAAAAGAGCTTGGAATCCAACAACAATTTTTTGCCGTGTTGCTGACCCGATCCTTATTTAAAGATAATCAATATCATATAAACACAGAGCTGACGAAGCATTTTTATCGAACACTCCCTAGGGGTGCCGGCTTTACAACGTGCACGATACAATCTTGTTACATTCACCTGATACATTTTCCGACGCTCAGTCAAACAGACAGGAATAACAAAATCGGTAGAGGAATTGCAGCTAATCAAGAACAAATGTATATACACACATATTTTGGAATATTGGTAATGCTTTATTTTGCCACATACATACTTCTATTTGTTATATTTGTTTTATACTTTTCAACTGTCCTACAATGCACTCATGTATATACTGTGGCGGTCATTTAATAGGAACATGAAAATGTTCCTTACTATGTGACAGAAGACGGGTGATATTGAAGCTATTGTCCTTGGTTAAATGGTTAAATTAACTAATTTTCTTAATTTCTAATTATTGATTATAAACCGTGAAATTTTAAAAAGGGCAACATCACAAATTCTACGACTTTTTCCGAAACACAAAAATAATAAAAATATGTATTACAATTATAATATCGATAAAAGGTATTTTCGCAGCTTTATCGAAAATGAATTAATATATCAATCAGCCGCAGATGTTGTTTCCAACCGGTCACATTACGTTACTGTCTCTATTTATATGGACGCCACTGTATGTTTCAAACTGATAATACGCAGCCGTGACGTATGCTTAACGTGCATCAAGTTAAGAAAAGCAAGTCGAAAGGCTTAGCGAAGGCCTCAGGCACCGGACTTATACATACACACATACTTATTACTAATATATTCATATATGTATAGTACACTTAAATCGACATTATCGTGGCCTGTGCGTAATTATGTAATAAATATAATTTCCATGGAGAGACCATGTTGGTGACAAAATTCTGTAATAATAAAGTTTTGCTACAGCATATTGCATAAGTGTGTGTATGTGTTCGAAAAGGTATGAATGTGTGTGTGTGTGCGTGTGTGGTTACGGGTCAACACACTCACGTTTAATGCTAAGTATGTGTGTGTAATGTGACGAGTTTCATATAATTCATTATTAAAAAGGCTTAATGACAAAACTTTTAGCATTTTATGTGAAATAAAAACTACCAGCAACAAAAAAAATTTTGCACACAGTTGCTGGACTATGCAAGGAGGAGGTTGTGTCAAAATATTAAAAGTTTGAATATAAACTTTTGCTAATTGAAATTAATACATGTAATTAAAATACAACGAGACTGAACATTAAACAACAACAACAAAAAAAACCGATTTTATTCATTTAAACATGCAAACTATCCGAATAAAAGAAGTAAAAACGTTGCAGTCTGACGCAACCGACTGCGTTATACTCGATACCAGTAATAAAATCGTGAAAAGGGACGTGATTACAATGGGGTGCGGATACGGCAGGGGTGTACGCTGCCTCTTAAAGTAAGTAAAACATATGGGGCTAGGGGGGGGCTAGTTGCGGTATGGGTGGGGGGTGGCATCCAATTTTTTGGGGTTTTTTCACCAGCAATCTTGGCACCAAATTTGGTGGCTCTAGCTCAAAAGCTGTGAAAGATATAGGCGTTTCTGATTTAAAAATGCAGAGCGCTGAGGAACGGGGGGAGGGGCGTGGCTCCATAACATTGATGCAGTTTTTACGGGCTTGTTAACAGTTATCTTACTCTCAAATTTGGTGACTCTAGCTCAAAAAATTTAGAAGATACACGGATTACCGTTATTAATGAGGCGTTGGGGCGGTTGAGGGCGCTAGGGAATAATTGATACGCGTGGAATCCAAAGTTTTTATGAATTTGTTTTGGGGTCGTCATCACCTATATTGGCACAAAATTTAGTGGCTTTAGCTCGGAATCTGTGGAAGATATAGGCGTTTCTGTATTTTAACTGCGGGGACTGGGGGCGGAACGGGTGTGCGTGGCTCCAAAATTTTGGATGCAATATTTTAGGGGTTAATAGTAATTATCTTCTCCCCAATTTTGGTAGTTCTAGCATTAAGGGCGTGCGAAGTTGGAGGATTTATCGATTTTGCCTTATTAAATTTATCGATTTGCCAGCCCTTCAATTATCGCAGAGCCCCTATCTTGACGCTTTAATTTACAATGCAATAGATATAAACATTTGCAAAGTTTTAAGTCTAAAGCTTAAAGGGTGCGTTTATACAGACAGACGGACAGACAGACGGACGGACGGACGGACAGACACCATGATGGACATTGCACAAACCCAATATACTCTTTACCTTCGGTATCAAGCATAAACTGCTCTTACAGCCACATTACAAATTGGAAGTTCAATTGATTGTGAGAAAAAAAGAAAGCAGTTAGAAATACATTTTTAAAATTGTTTATAATTTTAACCTTAAAACTTAAAACATTACCAATAACCCACTTCAATAGTTAAGTCAAATCTGATTTAGGGTAGGAAAATTTTTATTGAATTATATTTGCCAGGTATTATCTACCATTTAACGCCTTTGCTTATTAACTCAGCCAAGAAACTAACCTGAACTTTCGATTGCCAAAAAGTTGCCGCAATACAATGCAAACATATTTTATTTGTTAAGTCTTTTAAATGGCGGCGCACAAACCCACAAACATTTCTTAGCGTTTTAAGCTCAGCGCGCGAAGCAATTAGCAACAAAATGGAATGCCACAGATTGCAAAAATTCTAATGGCAATGAAATCAAAAGAGAGAGGGAAAAATAAGGGTCACTGTGGCGGGGCCATTTTGTTACATATATTACTATACCGATTATTAGTTGCAGCGTTTTATCTGGTTTGCAACATTTGTTGTTGTTGTCCTTTGTTCCGGAAACGGAAACGGGAATTGAGTTAATACAGCGCGCAGCTGCCTTTTGAAGTGCTTCTCTATGAACATTAGCTTCAAATATGAAGCATTCCTTTCTACCCCACAAAACTAACGAATGCTCGTTCTTTTTTGAAGTTATACTTCTTATGCAGGGCAGTAACTAGAGGTCCAGAAACATCGAGTCGAGCATTGCAGGCCTACATCGCAGATTTTACAACTCTGCACTCGACAACAGACGTATAAGTTGTATAAATTCTCCAAAATAGATAATATAAGCGGATCAATATAACGCTCTTGTTAGCTCAATTTATAATTGTAAATTGTGAACAAGATGCAGACGGTGATGCAGTGTATGAGGACAGGTCTCCGTCTAGTTATCGATAATTGATGTAAATGCTGATGTAAAGTGCCAGTATGGAAACCTTCATATATTATTAGATATTATTATAATATTTTTTCACCATGGTAAAACCCTATATGGACAAACTGTTTCAGATCGCAGAACGAGATTGAAACCCGAAGCGGTTGATATGCTTTTATTTTTAAATAAGAATAGGAATTTCAATGTAGATACTGAAGATGACGATATGGGCTTCGCTCTCTTTGAATAGAAGCCATCAGTTCATCACTTTATATATATATATATAAATATACCCATTATTGTCTGGATCGCACTGGTTTTTTTAAACATACAGTGCATTAAATGAAAAACAAAAACAATTTGATATAATAAAGTTTTACTTTTTATGCCGGGCAGTAAAGGCAGAACCAAACGTTGCTTACGTGCTTTTCCAAGAAGATGTTTATGTGGCGCAGTATCTATTTCAAACCGTTTATGTAGTTTTGCAACATTTTTTTTGAGCAGCTGTTTGACTTTGACGTTATTTAGAACTGTTAAGCTTAATGCTCTCTTAATGTCATGCTTTCTCAAGGAGTTAATAGTATAAGCAGTTTTTCATCTTCTTCTCAAATTGGAGACATTTGCTTTGCACACTCATCAATTTTACAGGGACAAGAATTCGTTATAATTACTGTTTACATTTCACCAAATACAAACATCAATCAAAACATTGCTTTCATGCATTTTCATTTGTTGCCTTTTACTGATGGTGGAGCTCAATTACTTAACCAAAGCTATAATTCTTTACCCCCCTTCTATTAACTGGAGATTTTAATATAAATTTTGCTCATCAGTCTGCAAATCCTTTACACCAATTTTTGTCAGATAAATTGAAATTAAAAATAAATAATAATAGGAATGAAGCCACAACACAAAGCGGCACAACAGTCGATGCTATATTCACGAGGTATTTAAATTTAAGCTCTAAAATGTTCATTTCGTATTTTAGTTATCATAATCCAAAAATTTCTGTTTTGAATCAGTAATATGTATGTATGTATGTAAATTGTCCAACCAAATGAAAAATTTTTAAGTATTTAACACAAATTCAATGAAATTCAATAAGTCGCCACCCTTCGAACTATTCCCTTAAATGACCACGGGCCCGATTTGTACAATGAATCAATTATAATGTCGTCGCTGATGTTGCATTGTTGTTTGCAGTTAGTTAGTGTAAATTAAAGCTCAGTTTGTGTTGTGAAATTCAGCTAATTACAATATGTGCACTAAATAAATAAATCAAATTGAATAGCAGCTTAAAATTACATTTTGCTGAAATTTTACTATTATAAATAACCTAATCACGATATATACGATCTAAAAATAATTAAATCCTCCGTCAATTTTTATTGCAACATTATTGAATTAATAAATAACTTCATATATTTAATGTGTTTGTATTCAAATTGTTGTTCAACGATATATAACAATTAATTACGCCTTTCGATGTTAATCGGCACGAATGCATGGCAAAATCAGTTAATTATGATGTTAACACCTTAAAGCGAACTAATAAATTCTTAAACCAATTAAGATACAAGGCCTAACGACATGACATGGTGTAAGCTTATGCGGTGAGTTGACTATCCAATGCCATGGAATGGAATGGAATAGAAAACTATTCAACACAACAATTTTGTATAAAAAGTTTTACTGCAAGAAAGTTGAGAATGTTCAATGAGTTGGAATATAAATACATACTACAAAACTTTCGGCGCGTTGTTCCTTAAAAACAAATTTTGTCAAGTCAAGCAGCCATTTACATTAGTTTTTGTTGCCGTTAGGCTTACGACTTGGGAGCTAGAATATATATTGGTTTAGCTTAAGCTTTTTGAATTTGGGCAAAATGTTACAAGGCAGTCAAAGTATATTAACTTGGCCACAAAAACTCCTGCAAGTACCAACAGTAAGAAGCGAACTAATTACCAAAAATTGCCCCAAACACGTTAAGCAGACAACAAAATGTCACATGGAGAGGGAATGCGGGGCAGCCACACTTAAGCAACCAACAACTTTGCTCTACTATCAAATAGTGGTGAAAGAAAATGGAGGATTCGACAGCGCAGTTTGCTTATATTTTTTTTTTTTTGAGTAACAAACAAAATTATAAAAAATATTTAAATTTTTGCTTTTATATTCACAAAACAATAGTAAGTGTATATTTTTCCTACTTAGTAAGAAACAAACGGAACCCCAAACGATACAACAATTTTTCAACAATTTGCACTTACTAAAAGACCAAGAATATAAATAATAGTAATTATCATCAAGTTATAACAACAACAAAAAACTGGGTGAAAAGTTGAGCCAAAAATTAAGATTCTGTCATGGTTTTAATAACAAAGACAATATATCAGCCGAATATTTGGACAATTTGAGATTGTTTGTTTATTTAATATAAACTGGATGCCAAGAAAGAAAAAGAAATAAGAGTAAAATGCAATTTTCGAGATTTATATTAGAATTCAATAAAAGCGTTGTTCACTTTTCACGTTTTTTATTTTGTGTTCGTATAGATATTTGTTTTGATCAAAATGGTTAAACTTAACTTTTATATGATAACTGCTAACGTTACATGTTTAACAACATAGTTAGCATACCCAACGTTAAGTATAAGCAACAAACAAGAAAAATAAGAAGCAGAAGAAGGCGACAACAATAACTGGCAATGAACTGCAAGCTGGCTGCAACTTAAGGCGTCTTTTGGCTAACACAAAGTGCAAACGTTTTGGCCATTTTGGGTACACCCAAGACATGGCCAAGTTTTTGCCAAGTGACTAGCGAAAGTTTCCACAACATTAACACCAACAAGACACACACACTAGCATATCTTCTCGCCTGCAATTGTAAAATGTTTTTTAATTTGACCAAAAATACTTTGGCAATAGTCATGGGGGATGACAAAAAAAAGAAAAAAGAAACAAACCAACACTTGCCTCAGCTTGCTTTATATAAAGCACACTAGCAGTTAAGGTGACAGGAGCGGGGCATCTTGACCAGCGTAGCTTTAGGTACAGTGGCCGTGACAATGTGGGACAAAACGAAAAAAAAAAAACCAAAAATATTGTCCAGCCAAAAACTTCAAATGCGGAAAACTGCAAAAATGCTGTAAAAGTCGCAAATTGTTGAGTGGTGGGCGGTATGTTTAGTTCTCTGGCAACGAGTAATAGAGGGGCTTGCCGCAAGAGCAAAAGCACAAGTTAACAACAGTGTCTAGGCAGCATGACATGTACCAAGTTCGGCAATAACAATAAAAATTGTACGTTACGCTTTGAAGCAAACTGCGAGCCGAACACCAAGAAGGTGGCTGGTTACTAAAGGGGCAAAGGCATGAAAAAGAAGTAGTATGTAGCAGAGGCAAGCAGATGCACAGCTGGACATGGCATATCAAAAAATATGTATCCTTGCAACAAAAACAACAACAACAAAACTGTCCTAATGTTTATGTATAAGGTGCAGCGCAAAACGAAACTTTTGGCTAGTTATTGTAAACTTAATGAAAATCTAAGTCCCTTACACACACTCTGGCAAGCAGCATGTGAAAAAGAGCGACAAAGAGAGAGAGGGATAGAAAGAGTTAGTGGGAGTGAAAAGAGTAGAAGGAGGGCAATTGCAGTTACAGATAAAGTGGTCAAGGCTTCTATTTGTATTTGCTAGTAAGCGTTATGGCGTGCAGGCAAGTTACTTTTTCAAAATATATAAACATACACAGAGAAAAACAAGTAGAAACGTTGCAGTCGGACGCACTCGATTAAAAGAGACCTGATTGCATAGGGGTGCGGATACGGTAGGGGCGTACGCTTCCACAAAGATCGTCTGGTGCAGATGGGGATGCCAAAAAGCTATCTTCCTTCCAAACTTAGTGACTCCAGCTCAAAGTTAGTAGAATATGGTGGAAGGGGGGCTAGGGGAGGTACGGAGGGGCGTGGCATCAAAATTTTTGCAGAAGATCTGTGTATGATGTCAATTGCTATCATCCTACCAAATTTGGTGACAATAGCTCAAAGTTAGTAGAATATGGTGGATGGTGGTTAGGAGAGGTATGGGGGGGGGGGGCGTGGCATCAAAATTTTTGCTGCAGTTCTGTGTATGATGCCAATTGCTATCCTCATACCAAATTTGGTGACTCTAGCTCAAAGTTAGTAGAATATGGTGGAAGGGGGCTGGGGGCGCCATGGGTGGGGGGGGGGGGGCGGTTTAGGTTTCTTCATCACCAATCCTGGCACCAAATTTGGTAGCTCTAGCTCAAAAGCTGTGGAAGATATAGGCGTTTTTGATTTCAAAATGCAAGTGGCTGGAAAGCGGGGAGGGAGGCGTGGCTCCAAAACTTGGATGCAGTTTTTTGGAGGTCATTAACTGTTATCTTCCTACCAAATTTCGTGACTCTAGCTTTAACACTATGAAGATACACGCATTCCCGTTTTTAATGAAGCGTTAGGGCGGTTTGGGGCAGCTAGGGCAGTATGGATGGGCGTGGCATCCGAAGTTTTTATGCATTTTTTTGGGGGTCATCATCACCTATCTTGGCACTTAATTTGGTGGCTCTAGCTCGAAAACTGTAGAAGATATAAGCATTTCTGTTTTTAACCCGCGGGGGGGCTGGGGGCGGAATGGGTAGGTAGGGCTCCAAAACTTTGATGCAGTTTTTGGGGGGTCATTACCAGTTATCTACCTACCAAATTTTGTGATTCAAGCTCAAACACTATGGAAGATGCACGCACCACCGTTTTTATCGAAGCGTTGGGGTGGTTGAAGGCGGATAGGGCAGTATAGATGGGCGTGGCATCCAAAGTTTTTATGAATTTTGTTGGGGATCGTCAACACCTATCTTGGCACCAAATTTGGTGGAAGAGATTGGGATTTTTGGTTTTCAGCTGTGGGGGGGCTGTGGGCGGAATGGGTGGGCGCGCCTCAAAAATTTTTGATGAATTTTTTTTGGGAGTTGTTAGTAGCTATCTTGTCCCCAAATTTGGTTGTTCTAGCTGTAAGGGCGTGCAAAATAGCTGGATTTATCGATTTTGAGTTATCGAGTGTATCGATTAGCCATACAACTACAACATTGTCACCCATTGAGTTGCGTTCAGTTCGCGCCTTTCCCACAGCTCCGTATCCAGCTGCCGGATATCGTCCCAGTCGAGCTTTTACACTGCCGACCGAAGTCACTCAGGGTCAACAACAGCAGCTGGAAGCTTAGAATGCAACTGCTGCATCTCCAGCTAGCAATGGCAAACATCCCGTTTGTGGGGTCAGCACAAATCCATTGATGCCAACACCAGAACCTGGCTCCAAGGATGAACCCGATGCTGAAAGTGTTATTTTTACGGCCAATCTGGGCCCAGCTGTACTTGTTGCCACTGCACCCAAATCTAGTGGCATTCCAGTTGCCCTTCCACTACGCTCCCAACCCCTGATTCAAGCGCCAAGTCGAGGATTTTTCTAAACCACCCATGTGGAGTGGTGAGAAGTAGGAGGCAAATAATTACTCGCTACATATTGTTATCAACTCATAGAATAAGGAATAATATTTGATTTTTTCATAAAAGGACTTACCATTAATTTATAATAAAATGATGATCCAATTACATCTTTCTCACTTTGGTGATTTGATGATTTGCTGTCTTTTCATAATTTTCTTCCAACGAAACTTCTTCATCTTCCGGTTCCGAGTTTATCTCTATATTTTCGAACGACTCAATACACTCTTCTTCATTCTGAAGAAATTCATAAGTTTCTTTGTCAAAAGTTTCATGGGCAGCATTGCCTTTATTTAGCCGCATACCCGAACCTTTATGCGGCAACAGTCCAGTCAAATAGGCAGGCTGATTTGTGGTCTGCGGAAATGGCACCATCAATTCATTAATATCATGTGATGGTACTCCCAATAGCGAAATCATTGGCTGTCCGCGGTTCGACAGATCTATGAGTTTCTTTTGATACTGTAACTTTACTCGGGCCTGATGCTTTTGCTTATCTTCGTCGCTGGGTGTCGTGCTGGTGAGTGGGGTTTTCTTGTAAGTGTATGCGGGTGGAAATGGCTCTAAGTACTTCGGTATGTGTCCATTGTAGCGCCTTCTCAAGCCGACCCTAGCATTTTTTATCTGAGGCGTTGGCTGTACATAGCCTCCGGATGGCTCCGGTGTCCTCATGCTCATAGTTCCCGATGCCATCGGTGTAAAGGATTTCGTGTCGCACGTTTCTTGCTTGGCACCAACAAGATGCAGCTGCGGCTGTGCCTGCAGTGGGGATAACTTTAAACCATCCCATTGATTTCGTCCTTTGTACGTCTTGTTAAACTCAACCCGCAGTTCACTAACATGAATGCCCAGCAAACGAAATGTCCTCTCCACATCATAATAACAAGGCCTTGTACGACTTGCAAGTGTTGCACTAGAGTTTGTAGTTTCTGCTACTTGCCGAAGTTTGCACTTGACCAATTCGACTAATTCATCGAACCAGTACTTCTTGTCCACCGTGCAATTTTTTTCAGCGAGCATACTATTCAAGAATTTGCAAACTTCTTTCTCGGCAGCCATTATCACGAAGGATTTCGTGTCGCACGTTTCTTGCTTGGCACCAACAAGATGCAGCGGCGGCTGTGCCTGCAGTGGGGATAACTTTAAACCATCCCATTGATTTCGTCCTTTGTACGTCTTGTTAAACTCAACCCGCAGTTCACTAACATGAATGCCCAGCAAACGAAATGTCCTCTCCACATCATAATAACAAGGCCTTGTACGACTTGCAAGTGTTGCACTAGAGTTTGTAGTTTCTGCTACTTGCCGAAGTTTGCACTTAACCAATTCCACTAATTTATCGAACCAGTACTTGTCCACCGTGCAATTTTTTTCAGCGAGCATAATATATAGGAATTTGCAAAGTTCTTTCTCGGCAGCCATTATCACGAAGTTGTCAAACACAAATTAAAAGAATTTCGATCAGCTGTTTGTGCTCATGTGCTGTCACCTTTTCCGTATGAAGCTGCCAGATCATTTGTTAATTTTCATAGGTCGCTCCCCACTTCAGCAAAATTATGATATTTATAAAATAGCATAAACAGGCGTATTTTCAAAAGCGTGATTTGTAAAATCATGATACAGCAAGCATAAACGTACTAATAGATAAATAACATTTTGATTCAAGAATAATACAGATATGTCATCAAAAATTTATCTGTCTATCGATTATCGATATGAGATAAGAAGAATTTATGCACATTCAAAAAGAACACGAATAAAAGCATCGTTAGTTTGCTTTGCTTGCGAACGATGAGCAACAGCAGACTCGAGGTGCTTGATCCAATCGCTGTGTATATGTGAGCGAGCTCGCAGCCAGTGTGAGCTGTTTGTGGAAAGAGATGGCGCGCGGGGGGTAGGCAACCAACGGGCAAAATGATTAGTATGTATATGTTTTGTGCTTTGCCTCGATTTTGTATATTTTTCTCTATGCCTATTTGCATGTGTTGTTCATGAATGTATATCCAGCTCGTTTGTATGAGTGGTTACTGTTATCGCATTAACTGACCTGTCGCACTTTTAGGATTTTGGCAATTTATAAACAGGTTGAGGAACATAAAGAAGTGCAATGTTAACAATATGCGTATATGTATTTATTATTAATTGCTATAATTATTACAATTTATTACAGGTTTCTTATAACTATTGAAATAACTTAGAACTAATAAAACATATACAAACATAAGTACATTTAAACCGCAAATATACATATTAAAAATACAATGACGCATTATAACTGATGTGATGATTGCATATATGTACATACATATATTATCAATATTATTTTCTGCTTAGTGCTTAAAGTGTAATAAATTGAATTGATCTCAATGAAAATAAATCGTTTAATTTCAAAAAAAAAAAAAAAAACGCGACTTGCTTTAACTAAATTAAAGCATTTGAATCGTTTCAATAAATGTCCAACTAAAATCCAATCCAACAATAAGCGAGAGCTTTAAAATAAAAAATACATCTAATAAATTGCCAGACTCGCCGAATAAATTGTTAAATAAATAAATCTCAAAGTTATCTAAGCGTGTCCAAATTCGATTTAGAGCTGCAATGCACGCGCCGGTGTCTGCAAAAAAACAAAATAAAACAAAATACAATAAAACAATGAAACAGAATAGAAACGATAGCAAAAAACAACAAAATATATATGTACAACTTAAATTGAGACAGTCACAAATAAAATAGGGAAAATAATTATTTGTATGCCGCAAACTAAATGCTCTTGTAAAAACATTTGATTTCAACTTTTATTTAGCATTATTATTTTACCAAACTGTTCCCAATAATTTTATTCCTTGCGGTAGTCTATCTAGTTGCATGGTTGAGTTTTTTGATCGAACTAAATGAACATATCAAACCAACTTATCAACAAAAAAGACTTGATTGACCGAAGTAAACAACTGAAAAAGATATATGACCATATTAAACGAACAAAATTTTAGCGCTTACTTTTTTTTGCTCCAACAATGTCGCTAAGTTACTTAAAAATATTATAAAAAATATGATTCCAACAAGAAGCTTTAACAAAAATACCCTAAAAAGTGTGTACACATTCAATTTTTCGCCATATAATACATAGTAATATTCATTAACATGGTTAATCCTAGATAAAAACAAATATCTCATCTATCTGCAGCTTCGAGCATTTTAATTGCTATTGTCTGCCAATTTTTAAATTCATATTTTTTTTTAGTTTAATTGTCATAATATTTGCACTCAATACCCAAGGTAAAGAGAATATTGAGTTTGTGCAATGTCATCAATTTGGTTGGCATTGTAACAGGTGATATCCTCGAAAGATCTACATGAACTCACAATCCTGGCGCATCCGTACTTCTTTGCAATCAGGATACTTATTGCCTCTTTTAAAACAGATATCGAGTATAACGCAGTCGGTTGCGTCCAACTACAACTTGTTTTATTTGTTGTTTGTAATCATTTATTGTGGAATTCATTTAACAATTTAACTATCGCACCGTTTAGAAAAAGTTATTTCCAAAATACCAATGCAAATAATAGCTAAAAAATAATGTTGTGTATATTTTAATAATATGTATATAGTATTTATTAATTCAAGTATTTATATCTTTTTGTTCGTTCTTGTGTTTCTTTTCTGCAACATTTTATGGCGCTTCAGATGCACATCTAGGGGAAACTAGTTAATACTCTTGCTGATTGATACATGTTTTGTATGTATTAATATGATAATGTCAAACAAAAATTCATATCGATTTGAATTCCAAACAGTTTCTAATATTTTGTTATTTTCTTTTTTTTTTTTTTTGTGTGTTTACATACATATCTATGGTACATATACGAAATAATACATAGTACATGTTCAGGATCAATGGAGAATTTTCGCTATACGTATATAATAATTTGTGGTAATGCTTTTGTCCTTTAATATATAAATATGTACTTGTAGTAGTAATTTGTAGTATACTTTATTATTATATATTAGTTTGTTCAAGTTCAACAATGTTTAATGTTATGTTTTATGTGTCCATGTATGTGTCGGTGTCTCTGTGTGTAAATCGAAAAAAATTTGTAAGTGAGTTTCACCATCTAATTATTTGCCTATCATTTAATGAGATTTTCGAGCGCCTGCAGCGACTTCTAATTCCACTCTCTTCCGCACTCGCCACCACGAATCTCACAATCAAAAAACACTAAACATTGAATTCTTTTTTGTTTGCTTTTTGCCTTTATGCATAATAATTTGTTGTTAATAACATAACGAATTGTGTGTTTATATCATTCCTTTTATAAATTGTTTGTAATTTTGTTTTGTTTTATATTTTTTCTCATGCTGTTTAAATCACAACAATGTTTAAATTATGTATATGTATATACACATATATAATTTATATATATATACTAGGTATATGTATGTATGCTTTATGAATCGTTTCTTTTTTTTATATATCCATATATATATTTATATATATATATATATAGTAATATCCAACTGCTAATCCTTGTCATACAACATAATCTAATTATGTTTATCTAATGAACTTTTTTGAGCTTAACATTTACAAAGAATTCTCTCTCTTGTTAGCAATTAAAAAAAATAATAATAATAATTGTATATTGGATATGAGAAAAATCAGAGGCATTTTAACAACTAGCGCGATTAGAAAAAATATATAAAACATATGTGAGAATTTCATGCGCTGAAAACAAAATTGGAAATGTAAGAGAGGAGGCCAAATCTGGCTGCACTGTGTGATCTGAGAGATAACGTTTAAGAGTGTGTGTGTGTGTAAGTGTGGAAGAGGTAAACATGTGTAGAAGGCGTGGGTGTGTTTGTGTGGGCGTAGCACATATAACGGGCTTAAGATTAAGGTCGCATATTGTTCGAGGAAACATGTCATAATATATTTTTGATTTGATATCATCCTCTCTAGGTGATTAGGATTGTGCATTTTAAAAATGGTTGCTGCAGAAGCTCCCTTTCGACATATCTCCAGTAACACACACGCTTGTTTCAGCAAAATAGAAAAATTTCATTTTTCGCATGCATTTCCCCAATGGTTTTGCACACATCCAACAAACATTTACATTGTCCCTGTCGGATATGGAAAACTGATGAATGCGACACATTGCAGCCCGAATAGTACAATGTAAATTCTCTAACAGCCGAAATTGACATAAATTGTTAAAATTGGAATATGTCACAAATCGAGTTTGAATTTAAAATGACAAATGACTCTTAGCATTAGTAATCCTCTGTTGGGTGAATAATCAATTTAAATAGTAAATTGCAGGACATGACGAAACCAATTCAGATTAAGTATGTTAGTAACTAGATAATGGGAATGGTTCAGTTAAGATACAGATGATTTTAGCGGAGAGGCAATTCATAAGTGTAAATTCAAGTCAATTGGAAAAATTATGCATATTTAAATTTTTAAAAGATAATATTAAAAACTACAAGATATTTACTATATCCTTTACCAAGAATCAGTAGGCATGATAGTATGCTCGGCAACAGTTCTGTCTGCCAACTGACAATTAATACGAGCTCCAGTTTGAAACAGTAGCCGAAACTTAAAACTCAACTCAACTTGTGTGGTGAATTGGCTATCAGCCTAGCGAGGTGGTAAATAGGGGGAAAAAAGGTAAGGTAGGCACTGGAGGCAAATGGCGGCTGTAGTTTCTGCTTGGAGCTATTGTCGGGATGGTTGTTTGCTGCTGCTGCCACTGCCCATTTGCCAGTGATTGTTTGTCTATTTATATGCTCATTATGTTTTCGCGCTTGTTTTACCAGGCGGCAACAGCAGCAGCAAGAGCAGTTATTTGATTAATATGCGACCATACATTGTGGCAAGGAGAGACGTGCGAACAAAAGCTTTGGATGTCAACTTCCTTGGTTGGTGTCCAATAGTAAAAAAACAAAAGCTTTTGGCAAAAGGTCAAACCAACCTTCTTTTTATGTTGAATACGCTACACACAAAATAAAGGTAGGAAAATGACTCCTACCTACAGCTGTTAAGTGTAATTATACTCGATACCGAAGGTAAAGAGTATATTGGGTTTGTGCCAATGTCCGTCGTGGTGTCTGTCCGTCCGTCCGTCTGTCCGTCTGTATGAACGCAACTTTTTTCCACACCCTTCAAGTTAGAGACTTCAAACTTTGCAAATCTCTTTATCTATGGCATAGTAAATTAAAGTGTTAAGATTGGAGTTCTACGATAACTAGGGGGCTGGCAAATCGATAAACTCGATAACTCAAAATCGATAGATCCGGCTATTTCGCAAGCCCTTACAGCTAGAACTACCAAATTTGGGGAGAAAATAGCTATTTACAATCCCCAAAAAACTGCATCAAAAATTTTGGAGCCACGCCCACACATTCCGCCCCAGCCCCCCCGCAGTTTAACACGTAAAATGCCCATAACTTCTACAGTTTTTGGGCTAGAGCCATCAAATTTAGTGCCAAGATAGGTGTTGACGATCCCCAACCAAATTCAACAAAACTTTGGATGCCACGCCCATCTATACCAGCCCCTAGCACACAGCCCCCCTTCTACCGTATACTACTTACTTTGAGCTAGAGTCACCAAATTCGGTTTGAGGATAGCTATTGACATCATAAATAGATCTGCAGCAAAAGTTTGGATGCCACGCCCCCCCTTACCAACCCCAGCCCCCCTTCCACCAAATTTTACTATTTTTGAGCTAGAGTCACCAAATTTGGTATGAGGATAGCAATTGACATCATACACAGATCTTCAGCTAAAATTTTGATGCCACGACCCCCAACTTATAATAGTGGTGTTTGAGACGGCTTCTGCTCAAAATACCAAATCCACTATGGGCTTTACCGTCAGGGTTATTTGTACCGTACAATAAGTATTCACTGATATTAAAATTATATTTGTTAGTGAGGTGTGTTTCGGAAAGTAGCATTACATCGATGAGCTTGTCAATCAAGTAGAAATTGAGCTAACTCAAGTTTATACTGTGAAACGCAGTTAGCGTTCCACGTCGATATTCCTAAAGAAGCCTTTGATTATTTTGACTGTTGTGGTACAAACATTTGTATCAAAAGATTTTGATTACGCATTTAATCTTGCATAGTTGTCTGCATGAACGACATAAACTCTTTCATGCTCTGCTGCAGGGTACATATACATAAGTGCTTCGAGGCTGCTTTTTTGCTGCTCCTGTGGCTTGTTGTCCTGTGCCATGTTTTGCTTGTGTTAGACGCAGGAAGGGCCAGTCTTGACTGGTCTCTTCTATTTCGAAAATTTCTAGATATATTTCTAGCACGGATCAAATCGGCCCCTTAACGTTTTGTTGGAATCAATCATGATTGAGATAAAACCAGCTTTCTACAATATTTATAATTTGTTTCAGTTTCACACACAAATAACTGGCTCAACTGAATATTAAAGTTTCTAACTACACTTTGCTCTCTCATCTTTTAAATAGCCTACTGCCATATGTTTTCTTTTTATACAAGTGTTAACTTAAACGGAAAAAATCTACAAATTTTGTGGCAGACACCCGTTATTACTTCGGGGTTTAAATAATAGATAGTAGACGATTCTCATACTTTCTGAATATGCATACAAATTTTTATTAGAATCGGTCAAGCCGTTTCGGAGGAGTATTATTACGATCTGGAAGACATGAGAATTTTACAAAACAAAATATTAATAACAAAATACAATGTTTGTCTTAATTCAATGCAAATAAGGTTAATTTGTCCTTCAGTTTGGATGGATACGCATAAAAGTATGCAATAGTATTAATTGCCAATATGCTCCAGAGTAAAAGTATGCAGTCATTTTTTTTAAATTGAAAAAAACTACATGCTGCTGATTTCTGTTCGCCTGGTGCCTTACTCGTCAAACAACACAAACGCTATATATTTTGGCAAGAACCTAATAAAAATGAACAAGAACGTAATAAAAATGGAGGAGAACGTAATGGAATTGTGCCACATAATGGAAAATAAATATATATTAATAAATATATATAAATGCTAGAAGGACCGTCGAACTTTATTCCGCCTTAGGACAGTCTGTTTGTTTAATCAAGCTCAATTATTTATTTGGATAAGTTGTACATATAATGCCACAACGTGCATCCACTCGATTGGCTAGAGTTGTCCGGAATCCTCTAATTGTGCCACATAATAGAAAATAAATATATATGAATCTATACACAGTCGAGTCTGGATATAGTGAACACCCTAAATAGTGAACACCCAAAAATTTACATAGATTACTCTAAATAGTGAACAACCGAAAAACTCGAAATAGTGAACAACATTTTTTAATAATCTTTAAGCAGAAAAAGAAAGAAATAACACACAAAAGGGAATGCTCACATTTACTTTACTAAACATTATATGCTTTGCTACACTGCGACACTACAACACGGGAAATTCGCAGAAACCACGGAATTAAAAAGTAACGGAGTTCAAAAAATGTCTTAAGCGTGTGGCAGTGGGACACGGATATAAATTCCACATTGTTTTTTAATAGTACTTAGTTCATGAATTATCTCAAAGAAGTTCATAGATATTGAAATTAATTTCATCCAAGGCCTAAATAAAACATTCCATATCCTAATTCAATTACAAATTATTTACACTTTTCTCTGTGTCTTTGGCTGCAACCGCTAACTTTGCACTTTGTGTTATTTAATCGAAAACAACGAAGCAGCTCATATTGAGAATGATGAACTTGAAGATTCGGATGATGAAGACTATTAAAGCTGCCGAAACTATAAACGGCTTTGACAAGGCATGGGCTAAGGCCAATACTACTGACTTTATTGCGATTTTAAACATGGGCAGTCTGCGTGAAACAGCTGTCCAAAAATTAACTTCTGGACGCAAAAAGCAAAATTCAATCGCGATTTTATTTATTTAATTGATTCTAAATCTAGCATTTCTATACATAAATGTGTATTTTGAGCAAAAAATGTGAGTCTCGAAATAGTGAAAAACCTCGGAATAGTGAACAGGCCTTGAACAGTGCATTGAATTTCAGAAATGAACCAGCCGGGATGTGTTGAACGCCAGGGAAGGTGCAACTACCTGCAATTGAAATACCACGGGAACCATTGAACGGTTTGCTTATCGGCACAGGTCCAGACTCTTAACTCTGACGTCCATTCAAAAAATAAAATTCATGACGTCGTTAATAGCAACAGAAACATTTCAAAATACTAATGCACATAATCAACATTTTTTTTACATTTAAAGCCAAGTTTATCGTAAAATAGCCTAACTTTTACCAATCTACTTTACGAGTGGCGATGATTCCGGAAGCGCACTAGCCAATCGGGTGGATGCACGTTGTGGCATAATGTGTACAACTTATCCAAATAAAAAACTGACCTTGATTAAATAAAAAGTCTGTTAGTCCTTTTAATATTTACATATAATTATTAATATATATTTATTTTCTATTATGTGGCACAATTCCATTTTCATTACGTTCTCCTATTACGTTCTTGTTCATTTTTATTAGGTTCTTGCCAAAATATATAGCGTTTGTGTTGTTTGACGAGTAAGGCACCAGGCGAACAGAAATCAGCAGCATGTAGTTTTTTTCTATTTAAAAAAAATGACTGCATACTTTTACTCTGGAGCATATTGGCAATTAATACTGTTGCATACTTTTATGCGTATCCATCCAAACTGAAGGACAAATTAACCTTATTTGCATTGAATTAAGACAAACATTGTATTTTGTTATTAATATTTTGTTTTGTAAAATTCTCATGTCTTCCAGATCGTAATAATACTCCTCCGAAACGGCTTGACCGATTCTAATAAAAATTTGTATGCATATTCAGAAAGTATGAGAATCGTCTACTATCTATTATTTAAACCCCGAAGTAATAACGGGTGTCTGCCACAAAATTTGTAGATTTTTTCCGTTTAAGTTAACACTTGTATAAAAAGAAAACATATGGCAGTAGGCTATCTAAAAGATGAGAGAGCAAAGTGTAGTTAGAAACTTTATTATTAAGTTGAGCCAGTTATTTGTGTGTGGAACTAAAATAAATTATAAATATTGTAGAAAGCTGGTTTTATCTCAATCATGATTGATTCCAACAAAACGTTAAGGGGCCGATTTGATCCGTGCTAGAAATATATCTAGAAATTTTCGAAATAGAAGAGACCAGTCAAGGCTGGCCCTTCCTGCGTCTAACACAAGCAAAACATGGCACAGGACAACAAGCCACAGGAGCAGCAAAAAAGCAGCCTCGAAGCACTTATGTATATGTACCCTGCAGCAGAGCATGAAAGAGTTTATGTCGTTCATGCAGACAACTATGCAAGATTAAATGCGTAATCAAGAATTTGATACAAATGATTGTATCACAACAGTCAAAATAATCAAAGGCTTCTTTAGGAATATCGACGTGGAACGCTAACTGCGTTTCACAGTATAAACTTGAGTTAGCTCAATTTCTACTTGATTGACAAGCTCATCGATGTAATGCTACTTTCCGAAACACACCTCACTAACAAATATAATTTTAATATCAGTCAATACTAATTGTACGGTACAAATAACCCTGACGGTAAAGCCCACAGAGGATTTGGTATTTTGAGCAGAAGCCGTCTCGAACACGAGTAAAGAGTTTGCTGAAAACTTTCTTCAGGCCACATCTTTAAAAGTACACTTGGATAGTGGTAACCAACTTACTCTAGCCGCTGTATACTGCCACCTACGTTATACCATATCTGAAGACTACTTTATGGAATTCTTCAACTCTCTAGGAGAACGCTTTATAGCAGCAGGAGACTATATTGCAATCACACACACTGGGGATCTCGTCTCGTGACTCAAAAAGGAAAGCAGCTGTATAATAATCTATATACATATATAAAAATGAGTCCCTATTTTCCTTGAAATAGCATAACGCGTAAACGGCTGGACCGATTTCACTCCTTTTTTTTTTGTCGTGTTTGTTATTGTCAGGAGGATGACATAAAAGAAAAAATTTTAAAAATTGCGCGGGAATATGAAATTTTTAGCTGTTTTGTATACGTGAACAGTTGCTTTTGAATGCTGTGTAAATTGGCTTTTCAAATTATATTTCGAGATAGTAAAGTGTAGTTAGAAATTTTAACATTCATTCAAGCCAGTTTATTGTGTGCGGAACTAAAATAAATTTTTTAATTTGAATCCGGTTCATTTAAAAATCCGTGCCGAGACCAAACAGAAATCTTTTGAAAATGACGTACGAACTTAAGTCGCAGAACTTGCAATGCTGCGATTCAAAGATATACAAGAGCACGTCAGATTGACGAACAACGCGAAGAATGAAGTTCAACGGAATCGAGGGAATCGTAATGTTGCGTTTAACCCATATCGAGCTGCGTTCAATTATAACGAAGAAATCGAGTACAGTTCACAGAAAATCGTTTTCGATATTGGACAAATGAAAGTTGTATGCCAATATTGCAAGGCTTTTAAATTTAAGAATGAAGCTCCTGGATTTTGTTGCACGGGGGGTCAAGTCAAATTGACGCCATTGGTACGGCCACCACAACCATTACATTCATTGGTTTCCGGAAATGGGAAATGGCGAGATTCTAAACATTTTTTGACTTATATTCAGCAATACAATAGTTCATACAATAGGTTACGAAAATAACAAAAAAGTTAGTTCAATGAATAATTATTCACACTGACTGATGGTTCGGGAAAATGATGATAATCATATTTTAAATATCGGCGTCTCTTCCATCAATATGCTTTGATATGTACGTGAAAGTTGAAACTGAGCGATTGACATTTATCAGGTTAAACCAAGCAAAACTGCGTTCTGAAGAATACATTCATCTTCGGAATGCTGTGAATGCTGATGGAAATGCACAGAATGTAGGTAGAGCAACTATTCTCCCAGCATCATCTGTACGTTGGATGTCCGCGACATATGTATGTATGAATACGCTCAGGATGCTATGTCGTATGTACGTCATTATGGCACGGCAGATTTGTTTAAAACGTTCACATGCAATCCACAGTGCGTCGAAGTTCGCAAAGAATTATTTCTTAGCCAATCACTCATTGATCGCCACGACCTTACCGCAAGGGTGTTCAAAAGAAAGTTAAAATCAATCATGGACTTCACTGTTTGGCATCGCGTATTCGGCGAGACGCGTAGTTGGATGTATTCAGTCGAGTGACAAAAACGCGGATTGCCACATGCACACATCCTCATTTGGTTGGTAGAGAAGATACAAACGAATGAAATTGACAATGTGATGTCTGCGAAAATTCCAGATAATGATAAAGATCCATTGTTACATGAAATTGTTCCAAAAAATTTGATTCATGGTCCCTGTGGAATATTAAATCCAAATTCTCCGTGTAAGGTTGATGGAAAATTTACAATACGCTTTTCAAAAAAATTTATAGTAGAAACTATAAGTGGAAATGATGCTTGTCCACTTTATCGCCGGCGATCCACTGATGACAACGAAAGGTCAACAACAGTTAAAGTAAATCAGCCGGAATTTGAAGTTGATAATCGTTGGGTTGTTCCGTTTTATCCGTTACTCTCAAAAACATTCAAAGCACACATAAATGTTGAATACTGCCATTCCGTAAAATCGATAAAATATATCTGCAAGTCATAAACAAAGGTAGTGACATGGCTCTGTTCGGAGTTGCTGTTGAAAATTCATACGATGAGATCACTCAATTTCAAATGGGACGCTATATCAGTAGTATCGAGGCGATGTGGCGTATTTATTCGCTTTCTATACATGAAAGACATCCCACTGTAGTTCACTTGGCTTTACATCTGGAAAATGGTCAAAGGGTGTATTTTACAACCGAAAACGTAATACAACGAGCTTCTTTGAAATGTGCCAGAATGATGAATTTGCTAGAACACTGCTTTATTCAGAAATGCAACGATACTATACCTGGAATCAATCGTCAAAGAAATTTCAACGACGGAAACAAGGAAAATCAGTTCCAGGTTACCCTCAAGTATTTGCACTAGGACGTACTTACCCAGTCCATCCCAGCAAAGATGAGTGCTTTTATTTGCGTTTACTGTTAGTTAATGTTCTTGGGCCAACGTCGTTCGAACATCTGCGAACTGTTGATGGTGTTTTGTGTGGCACATACAGAGAAGCCTATTAACGTTTGAGATTGCTAGAGAATGACAGTCATTGGGACCACACTATTGCGGATGCTGTAGGTTCGTCAAATGCTAAACAAATACGGACATTGTTTTCAATTATTTTATCTACTTGCTTCCCATCAACACCGATTGATTTATGGAACATTGCCGAAGATTACATTGCCGAAGATTACATTGCCGAAGATACATATATTACATCAGAAGCGTCTCCGAACATCAAACGCAAATTTGCAAACAAACGAAGAAATGTACAATGAAGCATTAATTTTAATTGAAGACATGTGCTTGATGCTTACTAACAAAGGATTAATACAATTAGGAATGACAACGCCCAATCGCCCAATGCACGATGCATTTAATCAAGAGTTGAGATGCGAAACCCAATACGATTCCGAGGCATTAAAAGAAACTGTTCTAAGAAACGTTCCCATGCCTACGAAATGCTAACGAAAATAGTTAACGATGGAACTTGAGGATTTTTTCCGTAGATGCTCCCGGTGGTACTGCGAAAACGTTTTTAATAGCATTGATTTTGGCAACGATTCGATCGCAAAATGATATGGCAAGTTTTCGATTAACATCCAAATAAATGAATCACCAACTTGCAACCACTCAAGAAATTGTGCGATGGCCAAAGTGTTGCAGCAGAGTAAACTAATAGATTGGAATGAGTGCAGGATGGCACACAAAAAATGTCTTCCCATACATTGCTCAAAACTACACAGATCATAAATGGTTGAGCGAAAGAGTTATATTGGCTGCAAAAAACGTGGATGTCAACGAAATGAATTTTCAGATTCAAAACATAATAATAATAAATCACAAGGGCAGTCGCTAAGTGTTTGGGGCATCAATCTTGAAAATCCATGTTTTTCACATGGCCAGTTATATGTCGCCTGTTCCCGTGTCGGAATAGCAACTAAACTATTTATATACGCGCAAGAAAATTATATATATAATATATACATAAATAATTATAATAAAGAAGGTATAACCTGAGGATAACAAAGCTTACCTATAAAGAATGTAAAAAGTTGGTTCTGTAGACATTTTGCTTAACAAACGTTCTCTGTAAGTAAGCCATAGTAACCATGCGCTGGTTTTTCTCTTAGTGTTGTCACCTTTAAGCATGCATACACTGAAAATAAGTATCAAAATCTGTACAACCGGCTGCAATTATTAGCAGAACACACGCAACTGAGCTTTTTACTTATGTTGAAGCATTTAAATATTTTTAAATGCAAGTTGCATTTGTATGACGGACATTGCACAAACCCAATATACTCTTTACCTTCGGTGTCGAGTATAAATATCAGTATTAATCACTGGTTTTATTATTTGCATACATATTGTACACACATACAAACACCTTTTTTACGACTACTTAAAGGAGAGACAACACAACAACAACAAAAAACAAACAGCATATCAGCATAATAATATATCTATCAACTTTTTCCAAACTTTCAAACACCAAGACAATGTCTTTTTGAACAATGATCTAACGCTTCTTCTTTTAGCTTCTTATTCCCGCCACGTTTTTTAAAAACTTATGTACACCTGCGCAATGAGCATTTTTCTTTGACTAAGCAGCCCTAAATATCGCAAACTATCGATTTTTTACTGCATTTACAATGGGGGTGAATATACATAAATTGTGATCAGAATGTTGATATACTGCTTAGTTTTGCGGGACAAATAATATATATATTACATGCCTCACGAGTTCATTGCGAATTCAAGTTGCCAGTTAATTTTTAAAAATTGCCGCCATCGTTTTCTTTGTTATTCGCACTCAACACATGATAAATGCAAGTTCGCTGCTACAGTCAGCTGGATTCTTACTATCGATTTATCGCATTGGAGCACTGTGAAATCGACCAACCGCCAGGCTTGTTACAGTTTATATGGATGTGTAAAATCTGAATATTTACCTGTTTTTAAGTTTAATAAGCTAAGTTTTATTTATTAATAACATTTGTAAATTGTAAGAGCCAAAAAAATTTGACGAAAAACAGTTAGTTTCAAAACAATTCAATCGATTCAATCGATTTGTATCGTTTTTATATATCACTGTCCAATTTTATTTTACAAATAACTTTTAATTTAGGGACTATACACTTTTAAATAGAACACAAACTCTTTTTGGTGAAGTGGAAAAGCAATGGATTTTAGCTCGCCGTTGACGGGCAGCACTTCATAGTGAAAGCCATTGATGACCGTTACGAAACCAAGGCCCTTGAAGGGCACATTGATGCAATTGAATCGGAAATTCGAAAACTTTGAGAGTCCATAGAGTAGATCATAGCCCTGCGTTAGCTTTTTCGTCCAAATTGAAACCGTTTCGAAATCAAGACCCTCTCGATAACAAAGCTTGACAGCTTCATTCAAGGTCCGAAATGTATTTATCGTTATAATAGCTGACGGCTTATCTCCAAAATAAATTTGCGGAAAGTCCACAACGATAATGGGTGAATTTTGTTTCATTTGACCATACTGCTTGTCCTTGTCCCACGCATAGAATTCCTCAATGTACAGGGTCCTGCAATTCATTCGGTCGATTAACTTGAGGGTATTTAAAAAGTTTGGATGTTCAGCAATGCGCTCATCCATTAGCTCTAATCGTCGACGTATCCTGTGAATCAATTTATGACTCACTGGCTCCTGTACCAGTATACTGGTCACCAATCCTTTGCCAAAGGGATGCTTTAAATCGTTGACAGCGGCCTGAATCACCGCATCAATGTCTCCCGAATCAAAGAGAATGATTACTTGCGGATTTGTATATTTGAGATGGGAGCCATCGGGAGGGTAGAATTGAATATGGCGCTTCACCATATGCTCATAGATATCTTCGATTCCCTCGACAATATTTGGCAATCCTATAAAACGTGGCAAAATATCTTCTTCTATTTCATTGTCGCTATCGTCATCATGCTTGCCCTTAGCTCTTTGCACAGCCATTGAAAAGATAATTTGCCTAGTTCCGTACCAAAAAATAAATATATATATATGTATGTAAACTTGCTTTCAATTTCCTTGACAAATGAGAGAGCGAATTCAAAATGATATGAATGAAAAACAAAAAACTGCTACACATTCCGGATGGCTAAAAAAAAAATAAATAAAAGGCAGAAACTTTGCGAAAGACTTCCGCTTCCTGGTCAACTTGTGTACATAATCATAATTAAAATACTTTCACTGACTGAAAGTTGCCATTCACCGGATAGCGCGCACAGACACATTCAGACAGATTGGTGGTGACTTTTGCCCCTGCCGAGCATAACTACTAACACATTAAATTGGTGACGTTAACATCGATAAGTGCTTATTTAATATATATTAAAATATTTATTATGAAATAAGTATGTCTGCAAAACTCATTTATTTACATACTTACTTAAAACATGGTAGTCAGAACGACGATTTCGGTTTCAAACAAATTTGTTGTAAATCCATACGCTATTTTGATACTCAGTTTAAGGTAAAACCCTTCTCTTTTTTATTAGCTTTACAGGAAATATTTCTTTAGCTGTTTCCCGTTCAATTTAGTTTCTGTCATTTTAAATATAACAGCAAGGGTATTCCATTGTGCGGCTCGTGAGTCTAACTTGTTCTCCTTTTATTTGTTTCGACATTCAATAGGTTTCTCATAGCTGCGAGTTCCTTGCTGGCCTCGTTCATGTGCAAGCGGAAGAGAAATTCCTTGTGAGTATGTGTGTGCAAGTGTTATTGTGTGTGTGTGTGTATATAAATAGCCGAGCGACCTGCAGGATGCGCTAACATTGCGTGTTTTGCTTCGCAGTTGGACGTCTCTCGGCTACATGGCAGGCCAACGCTTTTTATTTTGCAAACCAGCTTAGAACAACTCAACAGTTAAACATTTGCTATTAACCCCAAACATAACAAGTAAATACTAAACATGCGAGGTCAATAGCTCAGGAAACCGAATATGGAGATGTCAGGCTATCAGGATATTAGCGCGCTGGAAAAATCGGTAAGACTGAATAAACACAGAAAAAATAAAATCAAAATGCAAATGCAATGTGCAGTATTAACCTTTAAAAAAAACAATTGAAACCTTGCATGTTAGGTGGAAAATGCTGGGACACAGCTTTATACAATGACCCACAAGCTGCATGCCGTGGAGCGTAGCTTGGATCGTACAGAAATGGAGCAGATGGACGATATGGAGGTGATGGAGCTGCTCGAGTCCATGACCGAGGTAACGCACGAGTATCAAAATCTGCGCAAGGACATACAGGAGGTGCAGCAATTGCAGCGTGACGTCAGCACCTCAATACGCTACCAGATGACCAACATGCAACAAACATTTCAAATGTTAAAAAAACGCATCGCTACCAGCCAACTGAGACGTCAGCGAAGCAACACAGTGGCCCAGGTCCAAGAGAACTGAGTAAAATAGAATGCAATATTTTGTGTGAGTGAGTGTCAGTGTATGAGTTTGTGAGATTTGGCCAGTTTGGCATATTAGCTTATTTAAGATGAAATTTTTACACAATTGCAGCTTTATTTGCTATATTTTTGTCCCTTGCGGTAGTTTTAAACAAAAAGAATTGAATACTCATTTCCGCAAGGGTATTTGAATGTTGTTCGGTAACCATAACAACGATTTTTTGTTTGTTTTGGTTTTCATTGATTTTGCTCAACGATAAACGCACTTAATTGCCATTGACACACAACCCCATATGCATGTATAAATATGTAAGTCATGAGTGAAAGTATTCTAAGTAGTACTCCAACCAATTCAAACCTACCTTTAAATCGTGTCAAATTGTGTGGGAATTGGGGAAACCAATTTTTTATACCATCACATATGTATGTATGTCTAAACAATCTAATTGTATGTGAGGATTATTTATAACAATATCAAAAGTAACACCAACGCTCTTTTTTTATACTCAATGCAAAAAATCCTAAATGAGAAATACTTATACTCGTAACCACAAACAAACTCTTACATACATATATAGTATATAGTACATCTATATTCGTAGTAAATGCATTTTACACCGAAACTCTAACTACTTTATGAAGCAAATCCAAATGTCTGATACCATTTTGAAAAGAATGCACTTTTTCAATCAAAAAAACAAAACAAAACAAAAATTTGCCTTAACATTAATAACCAATATTATACCAAAACTTTTGATATATACACATTTTAATGAAAAATTTATCGCTTATCATTTCTATTATACAATGATAGGCAAGCGCAATCTTTTTTGTTTTTGGTTTTTATATAAATTTGTTGTTATTTAATTTTATAAGCAATCAAAATAAAGAAAATCCAGCACAAATGTAACACATCAAGCATAACAATCTTTTAAATGCGCGCCAAACGTCAACAGCTGTGCTTCTACGGCATACTTCAAGTCGATTTAATCGATATGCCCAACACGCAACACTTTAGAACGAACTCGATAGTATCGATACATTTGTCAATTGTTGAATGGCAATACGTCGCGGTTGGTTCGCACTTTAGTCTTACACATGCTAATTAATATATATTAAAGTAATGGTTGAATTTATAATTGAATAAGTTGCTATTTGGTCCTGTGTTGTTCAACAAATTGCCAACTAGTGTAGTGTGCCTTTGTGAGTGCATTGTGCGCTGTGTGCGACTCTTACAGGTAAGTTAAGAGCGGCTCTTGAGAGTGCACGTCATCATCATCAAGACAGTGCAAAAGAAAGCAGACAAAAACACAAATAAAAAGACAACATTGCTATAAATACGCATCAGTTAATCAAACAACCAAAAAGAAGCAATCGGTTTTAGACTTTGTTGATGGCTGTTCTGGTCCTGTGTAACGAAATCATAGGTAAAAGTGATCACAGTGCAATTATCGAGTAGTGCACAAAGTGCTTGCGATCTCGCTCACACTCAAGGCGCGCGCGCGCCAGCGCCTCCGCCTTTCTCTTGCTCTTACCTTGTTTACGTTGCTTACGTGTCGCGTCGCGAAATGTACGCTTGCGCTTACTTCTGTGCCGTTGCTTTAACGTGCCTTGTGGCCGTAGTCCCCACCGCAACACCCACACCCGCTTTAGCTCACGTCGAAGTTATATCCGAAGCGGAGAGCTTTCTGGATAATGCTCATTATCTCAATAATGAGGAGATTGGCGAGCTCTTTGAGCGCCTCACTAAGGATTATCCAGCCCTCGCCCAAGCCTATACCATTGGCCGCACAATACAGGGTCGCCCTCTGTACGCGCTTGCCCTGAATGCACCCACAAGCTACAGCAAGCATGACGTCACCGGAAACGGTGGAGATCTGCTTCGTCCCATGGTCAAGTTGGTGGCCAACATACAGGGCGATGAGACATTGGGCCGCCAAATTGTTCTCTACATGGCCGAATATTTGGCTAGCAGCTATGAGGTTAATCCGCAGGTGCAGCAACTGTTGAACACAACCGAAATACACTTTTTGCCCAGCTGTAATCCGGATGGATTTGCTGCTGCCAAGGTGAGTCAACAATATTAAGTGAAAATTAAAATTAATACTTTCTTATTAGTTCAATGTGTTTGTTAAATTGTTGAAACATAGTGGAAGGAAATTAAAACTTATTTATTTTTCAAGACAAACTCAAGTAAAAACTAAATAAATTATTAAGTACTATGTAATATGCATAATTAGTAATTTTTTTTTAATTTAAATCGCCCCTTATAACTTTTCCTCCTATTGTTACAATTTATTAACATATGTGTTGTTTTAATGAACATTTATACAACTTTGCCAGCAGCTGTCGATCTTGGCACAGAAAAGTGAATGTAATGCAAGTAAATTGCTCTCAGAATCTTATGGCTCAACTATGTTTAGACTGCAGTGCGATTGTTTTTGCGTTTGTTTCAATCATTAATCAATTAGAAGCGAAACCCAAAAAAAAAACATGCAACGTGGAAAAAGAGAGTTAGCAAATGCTTAAGCTGAGATGAAGAAATGTTTGTCCCATTTTTTATGTTTATCTGTTGAACTTATTTGAGGTCAGCGCAGCACGATTCATTCATTAGCATCTACAGATCACTTTTACCCGAAGTGCTTATGTTTTGTACAAACAACATGAAACACACATTCCTATTCATGAATAAAATGATCAACACTTAAGTGCTCTTCATTTTGATAAACAGCCATTAAGTTTAAGCCGCTTGCCAAACACTTTAAAATCGAAACAAAACTTAACTATTATTCAGTCTTACTTTAATTGTTTTAAAACTTTTTGAAAAAGAACAATTTTAATAAACCAACAGTGTTCTTAAAGTTCATTAAATGCAAGTATTTAGTTGCTTTCAATTAAAGGTTAGGTAAATAGAGTATATTTATTCGGTTTGTACACTGTCCGTCCGTCTGTATGAACGCAACTTTTTTCTACACCCTTCAAGCTAGAGACTTGAAACTTAGCAAGTGTCTTTATCTATGGCATAGTAAATTTAAGTGTCAAGATTGGGGCTCTACGATAACTGGGGGGCTGGCAAATCGATAAACTCGATAGCTCAAAATCGATAAATCCACCTATTTTTCAAGCCTTTACAGATACAACTACCAAATTGAGTAGAAAGACAAAGAAAAACTTTTTACAACCCCCAAAAAAATCCATAAAAAGTTTTGAAGCCACGTCCACCCATTTCGCCCCCAGCACCCCGCATCTTAAAATCAAACATGCCTATATCTTCAACAGATTTTGAGCTATAGCCATTAAATTTGATGTCAAGATTGGTAATAACGACCCCCAAAAAAATGTATATAAGCTTTGGGTGCCACGCCCATCAATAGTTCCCTAGCCGTCTCCAACCGCCCCAACGCTTCGCATAAAACGGGAATGCGTGTATCTTCTATAGTGTTTGAGATAGAGTTACAAAACTTGTGAGGAAGATAACTGGTAACGAACCCCAAAAAACTGCATCAAAGTTCTGGAGCCACGCCCCCCATTCCCCAGTCCCCATTGAATTTTGAAATCAGAAATGCCTATATCTTCAATAGTGTTTGAGCTAGAGCCACTAAATTTGTTGCCAGGATAGGTGATGAAGAAACTAAAAAAATTTGGATTCCATCCCCACTCATATCACCCCCAGCCCCTCTTCCATCACCTTTTGCTAACTTTGAGCTAGAGTCACCAAATTTGGTGTTAGAATAGCAATTCATGACGACCAAAAATCTGCAGCCAAACTTTGGATGCCACACCTCCCATACCACCCCCAGCCCCCCTTGCCCACATTTTACTAACTTTGAGTTAGAGTCACCAAATTTGGTAGGAAAATATCAATTCACGAACCCCAAAGATCTGCATATGCCAACCCCACCCATACCGCCCTTGCGGTAACTTGTTAATGTAATGTAACTTTAGCTACGTATGTACTGGTATCAAATTATTCCGTTTTTGTGATATAATTAAACTGTATCGAAGCGTTGCCAGAGTAGTTTGATAGTAATTCCTCGACGCCACTCTAATTTCAATTAAATTCAGATCATATTCAAGTTTCGTGTGAATGAACTGAACAACACTCACAATACCAAATAGTATATCAACACTAAACACAAATAAAAATAAATATGTCACTTAATGTTGTTTAGATATTTGATTATATTTTTAGCTAGTTTAATAGCTACTCGAAGTTATTATCAATGAATTTGCTGGTCTAAGTCTTTTTCACTTGGTATTTGCTTAATGGCCTGTCATCTTTGGCTTATGCACACACTAACAAGTATACATAGTTTGTACATATGTATATATATCTTGCAAACAATGCTATTTAAACACACACACACACCCCACCCCAAACTCGAAGTAACCCAACCGTTTCCTATAGACTCACGCGTTTGTCGCCTGTCTGCCTTATCTCATTGATATCGGTTTTTCCTTGTTGTTTTTTTTTTTTTTTTTTTTGCTATTCGTATTTTTGTCATACTCTATGCTTGACTGATTATGTTTCTTTTTTTATGAAAAGTATTACGCTTTGATGGTTAACATGTGATAAATTTACCTATGGTCCGATTGATCGGTAAATGTGTTAATGTATACAGGCGTTAGTTCATATAACCGATAAACTATATATGTATGTATGTAGAAATTTAGATTTTACCCCTAAAGTCAATGATCGCAAAGATATTTGAATATATTTTTGTTTCAAAATTTAAAAAAATATATAACAACTAAACCGACTTAAAAAAGTTCGTTCAATTTGTAATTTAGTTCACTCGTTTCAGGCACGATTGCTTTTCGATCTTTATACACTTGTTCTCTCTTCTTTAGAAGAGTATTTTTAAAGCGATCATAAGTGCGAAAGTGCCGCTCCCTTTGTATGCAGTTCATATTATGCTGTTTATTTATATTTTCATAGTAGTAAAGTTTAATATAAGTATATACGAGTATCTATATTAAAGTGCACCACCCATTTAGGCTTTGCTAGTGGCTTTTGTCAAATCTTATCGAATTGAATTATGAGCTCAATGAGTTTAATGACTGCAATAGCGATCTGTGTTGACTTTTTCTACTGACTTTTTCTTCAAAATCCTTTTGAAGTTCTTGAATTTGTCATGATGCGCTTCGTTCGTGCGATTCGTTCAGAAAATCGAATGGTGGTCACCCGTCTAAAAAAAAAGGGAAAACTTAATAATGGGTTTTTATTTCAATTTCCTTGCAGCTTTGGATTTGACGTCATGTGTTGCAAGTAACGGTAATTACCTGCACTAAAAACAAACAGATACATGAAACTGGTTTTTAAAAGGCAACAGCAGCCAGAGTTCGATGTCGCTATCGATGTCTTAGCAACGGTTTCTTAAAAATATAAAAAAAAAAAAAAAACACATGAGCATGCAACCGGTTGTTGTTTTGAAAATACCCTGCACTCGTTAAATGACTCATTTAGGGTACTTTTACTTTAGGACTTGTCATCAAGAGTACTAAAACTAGAGCTTTTATGTATTGGTTAGGTTAAATCGACTGATCCTCCCAGGAGAGTGTCACACATAGACCGCAGAGGGTCCTTAGTGGTAATGGCATATTAAAATAATGATATATCTATATATAGTAAAGTATATACAGTGATTTTTTTTCAAAAATTACAACACATAAAAAAGATACTAAAACCAATGCCCGTTAAAGTATTTTTTACCGCCCATTGTATTAAATATTTATGCTTATTTTGATTCTTAACTGAAGACTTTTGTACCTGTATGTGGGTCGTGAGCTTAGAGCACAATGGAACATAATATCTTTATTGATCTTTGAAAAAAAAAAATTCTTAAATAATAGAAACATAAACATTAAACAAATTTTCGCAACTTTAGCTTTTGAGTTTCCAGCTTTTCTTAGCTCACATCTTACAACGAGCTAAAAGCGCTGACCTTATTTTCTTATGAAAACTGATTTCGCTGTGCAAAAAAACTGATAATGATAAACTTTGGCATATGGCGAGCGCGAACACAAGCAGCTGTGAATTTGCGACGTGCCGATTTGCAGCAGCAGAATAAACAATAAATAAGTCGTTCTGATAAGAAGACAACACACGCTGTCTCTCTTTCTCTCTCACCAGTACTCTATCTTTCTCCCGCCCACACTATGCAGTCTGTGTTGCGGCCCACGCATTGAGCCTCGATGTTGCTGTGACGTCACTGGAAGCTATCGATTTTTATATTTGTGTGCAGGCTAAAAATACTTTTATGTCCTTATGCTAAATTGTTGACGTTTGTAACGCGTGCGTTAACGCTTATGACGTCTGAAAGACAGCGCAGCGCTGCTGGCGTCAAGGCGCCAACCGCTCTATTTGAAGGCTCTCATTAACTCTAGTTCCGCTCTCCTTCACTGACTGACTTGCGCATGCGCCTGACTTGCATCTGGCAATGCCGCCCTTACGCCGCACACCGACTATGCGAAAGCAAACCCGCAAGCAAACAATGTGTATTGTAAAAAAGCACGAAATGGAGAAAAAAATACAAACTATTAATTTGTGCTTAAACGCAACGTTGTCGCTACAATTCAGCAATACACTAAACAAAAAATAAAACAAATAACGAACAACCATAACAAAAAACTCGTGACTGACAATCGCAGAAGCTTCGGTGGGCATTCTCTTTCGCTCGCTCGCATGCTCGCTCTCTCTCGGTGCGTTTCTGTCAGCCGTGTAATTTCCCTACAATTATCGCACGTCGTCGCTCTCAGCAGCAGCTGTGACGCTGACAGCGGCCTTTGGAGCAGCGGGCGGGCAGCACGGGCTTATGCCGAATCAACGCAGCAAATTTTCAAACAGTACATTTTTTGAAGCTGAACCGAATCAAAGCTAGTGAGGAGCTCTGCTGCACAACAGCAACGATCAAACGCTGAGCCACTCGAAAGCTCGCTTTATTTCGCACGCCAGTGATAATTAGCAGCTATCGACAGCCTAACGGTTACCAACAGTTCCATTTCATAATGCATTGGCTATGGACGCTTTGCTGTCTCGCGCTTGTCGACTGCTTTATCATCAAGGAGGATGAGAGTTTTCTGCAGGAGCCGCACTACAGCAGCCAGGAGCAGCTTGAGGATTTGTTTGCCCGGCTGGCCAAACTCTATCCGGAACAAGCGCGCGTTCACACGCTCGGCCGCTCGCTAAACGGTCGCAATCTGTTAGTTCTGCAAATCACGCGCAGCACTCGCGAACGTCCACTCTTGACACCGCCCGTCAAATACATTGCCAACATGCATGGCGATGAGACTGTCGGCCGACAGCTGCTCGTCTATTTGGCGCAGTATTTGCTGGGCAATTATGAGCGCAGCTTTGAAGTCGGCCAGCTTATTAATAGCACCGATATATTTTTAATGCCGACAATGAACCCCGATGGTTATGCTTTGTCACAGGTATGTTCATTTATCTGTCACCTGTTTGCGCAATGCATGTTTGCGTTTTATGTTGTTTTTTTTTTTTTGCTGGAAAAATCGATATTTGAAACGTGAAATGTGCGTTATGGCTTGCTGCTGCGCTCTTGAATTTTGATGGCACAGCTCAATTCAATCAGAGTTGTTCACTGCCTATGTGACTCTCTCTCTCTCTCTCTGTCTTTTTCATTTTTCCCATTGATTGTTAACATATTGCACAGCTTGTTGCTTTTTTTTTGCTTGTTTCGGATTATCCGTTGGGCTCTAGTAATCACACACCACACCTAACATATGTACATGTACATTGTCTGTGAATTCAGCGAATTCTAACACTATTGATATGTGTGCTGTTCATTGAACAGTTACAATTGAACTCGCTTTCGCTCAATAAAATATCAACGCATTGAACATTAACATTTGTATGTTTATTATTCATAACAAAATCGGTGGTTTTTAATATTTAAACAAGTCCAGTTCTATCTTTTCAGAATTCGTTAAGTAATTAAATTATGTATATCGTTATTTGTATGTGCAAAATTCAAATTATTTTACAAATTATGTGTGTATGTACATATATAAACTGATAACCATATTAATGATTTTAAATTCGCTTATATTGTGCAGCTTTTCACAACATTCCATCTGCTCATGAGATTGCTTGTTGTTACAGAGAGCGAGTCAGTATTGTACAGTAAATTGAGAGGTTTACTTATCTAAGTGTATTTTACTCACCTGCATTTGCCAAAAAGGAAAAATACCTCTTGTTCTCCAACTCTACACTCGGTGCTTAAGAATGAATTTCCCTTGTCACCGCAAAAGTAGAGGAGATAATATTTGTTTTTGCTCTTGAGAGCGCCACTTTGTGTGATCGGCCATTGTGACTAAATAACTTACCTACTTATACACATACACATACACATATAAGTAAGTATGTAGGTAGGTTGGTAGGTATGTTTGTGTGAGTCTGTGAATTTATTATTCTGTATGTACACATTGCAATTAGTTTGTTTATTTATGCAATCGAGCTGCGCCAATTGTCTCTTATACTATCTACATATCTGTCTCCTTCTCGCTCTCCCGCACTCTGTGTGTAACTCGCTTTTCAAATTTGTTGGCTGTTGGCAGCGTCAGTAACTGATTGACAGCTGCTCCAATTTGATTCTGCTTGTAGTAGGACTAAATTGTTGTAGCCCGATTTCACTCTCGCTATTTTCTACTCTCGGTTTTTTTTTATATACATATGTAAATATGTATGTACGTGTATAGTTAATGTGTTGTAAGAGTTATTGACTGATCATGTTTGGTCAACTCTTTTTAAATGAAACGCGCGTGCGCGTTCACGATCTGAATGCCAAATTTGATAAAACTATAATCATTTACGTAATAACTATAATGTGTCAGCTCACTCTCGCTCTTTTTATGATTTTGTCTTGCAGGAGGGCAACTGTGAATCGCTGCCAAATTATGTGGGACGCGGCAATGCAGCTGGCATCGATTTGAATCGCGACTTTCCCGATCGACTCGAGCAGCAGCATGTAAATCAGCTGCGCGGGCAATCGCGTCAACCGGAAACGGCAGCCCTGGCCGAATGGATTGTGAGCAAACCATTTGTGCTTTCGGCCAATTTTCATGGAGGCGCCCTCGTTACCAGCTATCCCTATGACAATTCACTGTGAGTTTAACAATGTTGGTTTCGTATCGCATCGAATCTTATTTCTGTCTGTCTGTCTGTTTGTTTTTGATTTGGTTTTATTTAGCGCCCACAATGATTGCTGCGAGGAGAGCCTGACGCCGGACGATCGCGTTTTTAAACAGCTAGCACGCACATATTCCGATAATCATCCGATAATGCGACGCGGCAATAGTTGCAACGATAGCTTTGCTGGCGGCATAACGAATGGTGCCAACTGGTATGAGCTATCGGGTGGCATGCAGGACTTTAATTATGCATTCAGTAATTGCTTTGAGCTAACCATTGAGTTGTCCTGCTGCAAGTATCCAACAGCGAGCAGTTTGCCAGAGGAATGGGCACGCAATAAGCAGCCATTGATGCAGCTGCTCAAACAGGCTCACATTGGCATCAAGGGTCTTGTGCATGATGCCAGCGGTTATCCGATTGCAGATGCAACCATTGTTGTTTCTGGACTGGAGGATAAACCCATACGCACCTCAAAACGCGGTGAATACTGGCGTCTACTCACACCAGGCATTTACAGTGTCTATGCGGCGGCTTTTGGGTGATCTAGCAGCATGCAACACGCATCTTCCAATTATCATAACAATCTATTTTTTTTTTCAGTTATCAATCGACCTCGCCGCAGGAAGTGCATGTTACCAATGAGAATGCCGAGGCAATGCGTATTGACTTTAAATTGACGCCCGTCGAGAACAGTTTTGATGGTATTAGCAGTTATTACAATCCATACTTTTTTAGGCATTAGATGGTCGTGCCTTATACAAAACAACCACTGCAACCATCAAAAGCACCGCCAACCATCGGTTTTAAAACCAACCAAAAAAACAAAGATATATTTACCTACTAACTGGAGCATTGTTAAGCTCTCTCTTTCTTTGTATACTAACACAATTTGTGCCAGGCCAAATTCTAGCTATTCAAAATCTCGCATCTTTTAAGTTTATTCCAAAATGCACGACGATGCAACCACGCCTTATTATTCGAAAATTCCAAAAAACATTTGCATTTTCATCTTTATATAGTTTACTTGTGCATATTTTATATATTTATTTATTTTTCTAATATCATTAACACTTAGTTGTTTGTACATTTTTCCAGTAATTCTATTAGATTTTAGTTTTCATTTACTCTCTCTTTCTCTCTCTTGCTCTCTCCCTCTCTGATTATCAATTATGGGATAGGGAAACACTCACGTTTATAAATTTGATTTGTACATACTTACAACTAAATACTTTCCCAATCAATATATGTATGTTGCCATAACATACAAAATCTCAAATCCACAAGCATACACACATTTCTCATGTCTATATCTTCTTCTGTCCCTCACTCTCTCTCTCACTCACTCTCGTTTTAATTCATACAGCCCACTAAGCTATCGGCTTATTTAGATGAAAGCAAAAGCCATGTGTAATAACTAATATATTATGAGCGCGTTTATATAAACTAACTAAGCACTTTATATGCATATATATAACCATATATATATACTTAAATACATATGTGTGTACGCACATATACTTATGCATACACATTTTGAAACGAAAGATTTTTAAAGAACTCCTTTTTTGTTCCACGTCAAGTTAAAAGAACGTCTGATATATTGTTAAAATTATATACTATATACATTTATATAAAAATACAATTATAAAATAATGACAAAGCACAAAATCGAACAAAATTCTAGTTATAATCATAATAACATACTATAAATACTAAATTACTTGAAAGCCTTAAAAAAGATTTAAAAAACAACCAACAATCATAACACAGCCATTTTCGCAAAATAAAATTTATGATTTTTGCGCAGTGTGTTTTATTTTTATTGAAAAGAAAACTGCTATTAATTGTATTATTCTTAATAATAAGCGTTTTAAAAATATTGCAAACAACTAAAGCACTTTTAACTTAAATATATATATGTAAATCAAATTAACACATATTTAAAAAAAAAAAAAAAAAGTAATGCTTTGACGTTATTTGTAATTCATTAGTTCCTGAAATTCAAATCGTTCAATATTATCGAAAAGCAATTTAATTACTTTTTTAAATATATATATATATATGTATATTGTTATTTTGGTAAATTTTGTAGCCTCCACTTTTAAGATATATGTACACATATGTAGATACCAAGAAACGAGTATTTACAAAATATATTTACAAGAAAATTTGTTCACATCCTGTCACTGAACTGGCTTTGAAAGCAATGTTTGAAGTAATGCTTAGTTCAAGTATAGAAGAAATTGTAAACTAAAAATTAAGTTTGAATAGACATAATAACTATAAACAAAAAAATAAAAAATAAAATAATCAAGGCAATTATAACTCAGGGCTTATGTCTGAATTAGCCAGTTTAAGTGGCTGCTTGTGAACTTGGCCTATACGTTTTAACTCTTTCGAAATAATTAAAAAAATTATTGCTGCTCCATTTCTTGCCCTCTCTCTCTCTCTCCTCCCTCTCTCTCTCTCACTCACTCTCTTTCTCTCTCAATTTTAAATTATAATAATGTTAAATCAAATAAAATTTATGCTTTGAAAGCAAACACACCTTTAAATTTGATTCATTGCTGCGGTGCTGGTTCAAATATTGATTTTAAAGCATGTTCTTGCTAAAGGTTCAATTGGCTTGACTGATTTATTTTGTATTTTAAGTTTAATTTTAAGTATTAGTTGGCTTGGTTTAAATTTTGCCAATAGACTTTGTACTGGCTTTATTATGTAAATTTTTTGGTTTTGGTCATATTTTATTTACGCCCAGTTCTTTGGTAGCTTTCCCCGCCCTTACGGTACTTTAACTCTGTCAACTTTGTTTTTGTTCTGTTCTCCACCACACAGGCAATTTCCGAAAACAGAAAGTGGAACGCGCGGAGCCGCCCGAGAAGCTTAAGGAGCAATACGATGGCTTTCTTACACCCACAAAATTCGAACATCACAATTATGCAGCAATGGAGAGGTGAGTTGAGTACATAGAAATCCGACAAGAAAAAACACACCCTATATTGAGTTCATTAACATCAAATTCAAAATAGTTATTAGAATTCGAATATTTCAGAATATTTCCTAAAAATATCAATAAGATCCTAACCCATTTTATACACGACCAATAATAATAATGTATTTTTAAACATTTCCAATCGGTATATCTAGAAAAATATTTACATATGTGGAAGCACATCTATTTTTCGTTCCGTGTTTCCTATGGGTACACATTTATGTAACGGGCAGAATGTATTATCTCATAACCCCATAAGCAATATATATATATTTTTATTCAGTTTGTTTTATACTTGAAATTTGTTTCAGTTTGTTTTATACTAGTTTCAGAATCCTCCTTGTATTACCGATAAAGAAAACCTAAAATAGAGACTCAAGTCTTGGAGTATAAGCTTTCATAATCTATCAACAGTACAAGGTAGTTTTATATTAACGATTAGAGCTTTATGTATATGTAAACATATGTTCTGGATAAAAATAAAATCTTTAACTTTTTAAATTAAAAACCACTTTTGGAAATTTTCATCGAAATCGATTAGTTTCCCGGCTCCATCGAAGATAATAACTTACCCAAGTATGCAGTACAAAGTGCAGGCAGTAAAGGGTTTAGGTTGTCTCAGAGTCGAGCTGTTTTGACTTTAGCTTTTTAGCTTCTAAAAACCTAACATAATATCGCGCACCTGTGAAAGTTTGTTTGAAATCGCTTGTAATATGCGCAAAATACTAAAGATTATAATTTTACTATAGTTGAAATATATATTCCCGACTTTTTGGGAACTTGGATCAAATAAATATATTTATTTTATTGTCGAGGATCTTTCGTTTGAGCCATTGTATACAAAAGTATTCAATTCTCATTATTATGTTATTTCAGTTATCTGCGAGACTTAAGCGCCAGCTATCCAACATTGACACGCCTCTACAGCATTGGCAAGAGTGTGGAGGGACGAGACTTATGGGTGATGGAAATATCAAGTACACCGGGTGCCCACGTACCGGGAGTACCGGAGTTTAAGTATGTGGCCAATATGCATGGCAATGAGGTTGTTGGCAAAGAGATGCTTCTGCTGCTCACCAAATATATGCTGGAGCGCTATGGGAATGACGAGAGGATCACAAGGTTGGTGAATGGCACACGAATGCACATGCTCTATAGCATGAATCCGGATGGCTATGAGATATCCCGTGAAGGTGATCGCACCGGTGGTCTGGGACGTCCCAATGCCCATGATGTGGACCTGAATCGAAATTTTCCCGATCAATATGGCACGGATAAGTACAATAAGGTGACAGAACCGGAAGTGGCAGCTGTCATGAATTGGACACTCTCGCTGCCATTTGTGCTATCGGCGAATCTACATGGTGGCTCCCTGGTTGCAAACTATCCATACGATGACAATGAGAATGACTTCAATGATCCGTATTCGCGTCTGCGTGATGCCAGCATCACTGGACGCAAGCTGAATCCCACCGAGGACAATGAGTTGTTTCGCCATTTGGCTTTGGTCTATTCGCGTGCGCATCCCAGCATGCATTTGGGCAAGCCGTGCGTTCTGTTCAAGAACGAGCTATTCGCTGATGGCATCACAAACGGCGCTCAATGGTATAGTGTGACGGGTGGCATGCAGGATTGGAACTATGTGCGTGCCGGCTGCATGGAGCTTACCATTGAGATGGGCTGCGACAAGTATCCAATGGCCAAAGAGTTGCCCAGGTATTGGCATGATAATCGCGAGCCATTGCTACAACTCATCGAGCAGGTGCATCATGGCATCCATGGCTTTGTGCGCAGCTCCATTGGCACACCAATTGCATCCGCCGCTGTTGCCTTTGATGGCGGTAATCATTCGATATATAGTGGCACCTTCGGTGACTATTGGAAACTCACATTGCCCGGACGCCATAATGTCACCGTTTTGGCCGATGGCTATGCACCGTTGCGTGTCGAGGTCGAGATACCAGATGCCAAGCCATTTGGCATGCGACTCGATGTCACATTGATGCGCGATGATCCTCAGCATTGGGCATCGGCCAATGATTTTCGCATCATTGAGAATGTCGTGAATACGCGATATCATACAAATGGCGAGGTGCGAGAACGATTAGCTGAACTAGAGAATCGGAATGAACAAATTGCTAGCTTCGGCTATGCGGATAATGAGTTTAGTCAGCATTTCAACTACCTAAAGTTGACCTCAAATGTAAGTGTGGGCAAGAAAATGTTTTGTTTTTTTAGTACTATACATAAACACGGAGCAGACAAATGTCGTATTATTAGGCATACTCATGGTTAATCCAATTAGTTTCGTTATTGATTGTTTAGCATCAAATAGCTAAAACAAAATGTTTCATATTTTATTGTTGATAGTTGATATAATAATAGTCAGTTGATTTCGTGTGTTTGTTGTTTTTCGACTTCTCTTCATCGACAAATACTTCAAGCACGTTTAGTTAAGCTAATATATTTTCAGCCACTTTATTCTTTATCGTCAAAAAGGTGCAAAGTACTTTAACTACAGATGTCGTCAGCAAGTCCGCATACACTGATCGAAGTAAGAAAAAATACGACGTTTCAATTTCCCAGCACCACACCATTCACCAATTTGGGTACTCAAAAATGCGCTTGGACGCAAATCAATTTTTTTTTTTATATAAGAAGTTTTCATGGCGACAAAGGGCATGTGCCCAACGCAAAGTGCTTCTTCTTCCAGTTTAAAAACCACCAACAACAAGTGTCAAATCAAGCAATGGCATAAAAAATATAAAATTGGCTTAGGGAGAGCAAAATAAGCTGACTATATTAACCGAAATGAGAACATGTGATTTATTTTGGTTCTGATTAATACAAAATCTTCTTTCGTACACAGATTGGTGAACCGGAGGAGAACAAGTTTAAACTGTTGGTGATTAGTTCACTTTATGACACAACGGCACCATTGGGAAGAGAGATAATTTTGAATCTGGTGCGTCATCTGATCGAGGGTCATAAGCTGCAGGAGGCATCAGTGGTGCAATTGCTTAAGCGCAGCATAATCTACTTTTTGCCACAGACAGCTATGTTTAATCAAATCTTTAACATGTACAATGCCAAGTAAGTTAAGTCAACCTTCCAAAACCTAACAATCAATCTTATTGTATATGTATATTTTGATTTTGATAGCAACTCGATCTGTGATCCAATGCTGCCGAATGAACTGGCTGAGCGCATACTAAGTCCGGAACCGGAGTTATCGCGAGATTTGCTGCTGCAGTTTTTGCGCGCCGAACGTTTCGATTTGATGCTGACATTCACGGCGGGCAGCTCGGAGCTCAGCTATCCGCGAGGTGATTCGATCTTGGAGAAATTTGCACACAGCATAAAGCAGACGGAATTTAATTATTCACCGCTGCAGTGCAGCAGCTCGGCTACACGTCAGCTGCATCGAGAGACAACTGAAAGATTGACGAATCTATTTCATAAAATGTACAATACACCAATGTACACGTTGGGCTTGTCCTGTTGCCGAATGCCATCAAATGAACACATTGCATCTGTGTGGCGCACCAACATGGAAAAGATCAAAAACTTCTTAAATCTCGTCCAGACGGGCATAAGTGGCATTGTCCAGAACGACAAGGGTCAGCCGTTGCGTGAGGCATTCGTTAAACTATTAGAGCATCCAACGGTCCATAATGTAACAAAGAATGCAGCAAGATTCCAACTTATGCTGCCTAAGGGCCTTTATGGCCTGGAGGTGAGTGCACCCAACTACGAATCGCAGGTCATCAGTACTCATGTCCAGCATGGCATCACCAATGATCTGGGCATTATAAAGCTGCACGGCTACACACTGATTAGGGGCGAGGTAACCGAGTTGCATGCCAAATCGGTTAGTGGTAGCACCACCAGCATAACAGGTATGACCTTATTAGACCCTAAAACCTCGAGCCTCTTCAATCTAACTGAATTCAAACTTTTTCTTTAACTCTCAGGCATTGTTCTGGATGATAGCAATCATCCCATACGCAATGCCAAGATATCTGTCATTCAGCCAAAGGGTTTGTCGCACATACGCAACTTTACCAACAGCATGGGAGAGTATCATTTGGCGGCGGTACCTTTGGGTGCCGTCACCTTGAAGGTGGAGGCACCGCGTCATTTTGAGGCAACACGCGATCTTCGTCTGTCCCAAGTTGGCCAGCCCACCCACAATGTTGTCTTTCATCTCAAGTTCAATGCGCACGTTTTTGGTTTGCCACGTTTCCTTTTCATTATTGTTGCTAGCGTGCTAATCATTATGGGCGTGGTCATTTGTGTGGTGTGCGCACAGTTTTGGTTTTATCGGCGACATCGCGGCAAGATGCCCTACTACAATTTCTCGTTGTTGCCACAAAAGGGCAAGGAACAATTTGAGCTGGATGACGATGCTGGTGATGATGGTGAAACCGAACTATTTCGTTCCCCCATCAAACGTGAGTCTGCTATAACTGACTACATATACAATACTATAACTTGACTTTGACAATTCATAACTCATATCACAGGTGGCATGACTATACAGCCGTACTTTGATGAGGAGCAACTGGAGCGTATTTTGCACACGGATGACGATGACGATGAGGATGATGAACGGGATCTGGATATGGAGCCGGAAATGGATGCGGAAGATGGGAGTGGCGATGAGATTGTCATGTTAAATCATCACAATCGACGACAGCAGTAGAATTTATATACAACAACAACACTCAACACACACACACACACACAGACACATACACATACACATACACATACAACATAACTGTGATTTTAAAGTTTTCAAAAACCAAGCGCTCTTTTATTTTCTTCTAATAAAATAATCTATTAATTTTTGCTTTTGTTTTTTTTTTTTTTTTTTGTTTTTGCCAACTTTGCAATGTACATACAAATACATACATATAGTATAAGCTTTATATTGAATCGCGAATTAATGATATTCATATGTATGTACTATGTGATGTCCAAATAATGTAACTGTAACTACTTTTAAGACTGAGCCTTTTAAAAAAATAACATAACACAGACAAAAAAATCACACTAGAAGTGAGAGTATAAAGAAGCATACGCTCATACATCACAAATATTCACAAGTATATACTATATTTATATCTCTTAATATATGAATATATATTGTGCACTTAAGAAGTTTTAAGAAAAAGAAAAAATTTTCAAAAGCAAAAATATTGAAAAAACATCATTCCAGTTTATATACATATCATATACTATTTGTCTGTTTGTCTAACCAAAAGTTGTTCATATTTTTGAAATTTTTTTGGCTATTTGATTTGGTAAAGAGCGTATGCACTCTATTTTAAATTTTATAACACAAAAAATATATACATGTATGCAGCTTTAAGATATGCACGATTTTTAAACCGATTGACTAAGCAATTTATACTAAATTAAATATTTTATATTCCAAATGGTGCACACTTACGTTTATATGCATATGTATGTATTTATAGACATACATAAATGTATGGAAAATCAATTACTAATTTTAGACAACATATGTACATACCTAGCTACATCATACATACATACTATATGCATAAACATATAAATAATATCAATATTTATACGGTATCTGTAAGTCTAATATGCATTTTAATCAAAATAAATACGTGTATGTACAAGTACCTAATCCATAAAATCAAAAAACTTTGTACAATTTTGTATTTGGTGTTCGAAATCATTTATTTTCCTAAGCTCAAAACTGTTTTTCTTTAAAACTCACATTGAGTTATTTTTTTAAACCGAGTTTAGCCTCTTTTCGGGCATGTTAAGTTATCTAAGAACACAAGAAACTTTCAAAATTTGATTAAAATCTGAAATAAGTTCTATAATTGGGAAGCAAACAATCATATACTATCGCATTCGTCACATGAACCGTATAAACGGCCTTGTCTGTTAATGTTAGTGATTATCTTAACACTACTTTGTAGTATTTCATTTAAGGGTACGTTACATTCGACGCGCTTTGTGTAACCTTGATCGAGGAGGGTCAACTACCGTAGAAATAGAATGAACAAAAAAATAATAGCAAGTACTAAAAAGATATGTCAAATTAAATAGATTAAAATAAAATTTTTAAATAACACAGTTTTGCACCAGAACGATCGTTAAACACCCTTTCAATAGGAAAATTGTTCTTGTTGCTTATGTTAAAAAACATATTCATTGATTCAAACAATTGAAGTCAAGCTAGAAAATACTTACAAAAGACAAGATCGAATATTTATTTTTACAAACTCTATTCAAAGTTAAGTTTGCTGCTGGAAAATTACGCATATACATATGTATTTACATATGTATAATGTATACACTTCCCGGACTGACAAATTACGCTGTATGTGGTGGATGAACAATGTGTGCAGGTACAGTGAGATCTCACTGATTTGAACCTCGGAATAAGGAATACTTATGACGCATTGAATGCGTGGAAAATATAATAAACTATTTGTGGCAAGGGTTTGACAATACTTTTCAAGAAACACCCATATAATTAACAGAAAGAAATAGATTTAAAAAAAAATTTCTTTCTCATTGTTATTTTAATAATAGTTTTTAAATGATTGAAGCGCATTTGAAAATACAAAATTATTTAAATATTTAACGCAGAACCGTTCCAATAAACAAGAGAGCACTGTAGTTTGTTCATAAATGTTCAAATGGAAATGTGTTTGTTGTATGACCAGGATCAAGGTTATCGCGATGCTGTCTTATCAGGCATTGGATGACGCTATCTGTGGGCAGTGCGGAGCGTTGAGGAACTGCCAATAAGATGCGACGTTTATTACCGTCCGCTTCAGCAGCAGATGATTGTTGACAGCGGCGAAAGTGAGACAACGTCAACGTCAACGACGACATCGAATCAGTTGTGAAGAGTTAACCAAACGAGACGCAAACAAACATTTTCGAGATCTGCGTCAGCCATGTGGTGGACGACGCGACATATTGCAACCAAGTGTTTACAGCAACGACGCTTTCTAAGTGCTGCAACTACAACTGAGGTAAAGAGCCTAGGCATTATCGGTGTACCATTTGCCAAGGGGCAGACAAAGCAGGGCGTTGAGCTTGCGCCCGATCTGTTGCGCCAGAATAAACTGCGTCAAGTGCTACAAAGCAGCGATGGTGAGCTAAATTTATAAAAATCTGCTGTCAAATAAAGTATATAAAAATAAACAAAAGGGTTGAAGGTCGGAAGATAAGCTAGACTAGAAAACAGCCTAAGGCTTTGTCTTTTCTTGTAAGATGAAACAAATATTTATATTTTCAAATTGTATAGCTATGAGCAGCTGACATGAAATCAAAACTAATTCAAAAAAAAATATCGTAAATAAAATTAAATTAAAAGTAAAATTTTAAATAATATGTAAATCGGAAATTAAATTAAGGTAAAAAAGTTAAAGTTAAACTAATGATCCAACACTTGTTGCATGGATTGGAAAAAAAAAACCCAGAAAAACCCAATCAGACCAGCAGCAGATTAGTGATTAGTGGCTACGATTAGATAAAGGAAAAAGGATCTGTCGTTTTAGTTCTTTAGTTGAGGTATCCAAAGAGACACGAGAATAAAGCCTGTTATGGTTAGAACATATAACACGAAATGGTTCAAGAGTTAAATAGTTTCTCGAGCAACGATCATGGCTAAGGGGTATTAAATTTCGGGTAGATCTAATTGGAACATTTAATTTTATTCGACTTTATAGAACTGATGAGTCGATTTCACCATTAAGTAGATTAGTGATGAATACTACATCATGCATTATTCTACGGTTCAACGGGGAAGGAAGATTAACTAGAAGAATTCTATTTGAATACGGGAGTAGGACTATTCCAGTAACCCAGTTATAACATCTAAGCGCAAACAGAAGACATTTCCTCTGCACAGACTCAATTCTTTCCTGGTGAATCCCGTATTGCGGGCACCGCAAACAAGATCCATACTCCAAGATAGGACGTACTAGATATGTTTATAGCGTTTTAGTGGTGTAGGGATCATTAAACTCTTTTGACCACCGCTTGATGAAACCAAGAACATTTATGGCCTTATTGACCATCAAGAGATAGCAAAGACTTTCGGAATAACAGACAATTCGGATATACCGCTATAGTTTTTAACGTTAGCTTACAAGAATTTTTATACCCTGAACCCATAAAATGGGTAAATCAGGGTAAAATGGTTTTGTGCAGAAGTATGTAACAGGCAGAATAAGCATCTTCGACCCCATAAAGTATATATATTATTGATCGGCATCAATAGCCGAGTCGATATGGCCATGTCCGTCAGTCCGTCCGTCTGTATGAACGCGTAGATCTCAAAGACTACAAGAGCTAGAGACTTGAGAATTTGAATATAAGTTCTCCTATACAATAAGCAGAACAAGTTTGTTTCAAAAATATCGATAGCTATTCTAGTTTTTAATATACACATGGAATCGATTACAAAAAAAATTTCGAATTTGGAAAATGAAAAAATGGAGTTGAAATAATGGGTAACGATAAAACTGTTCTCAAAATTTCATCCAAATCGGTTAAGAAATACCGGAGATACCGTAAATTTAAGTCAGTTAATAGTGCTGTTTAAATAGATCATTATTTGAAGCATAATTTTAGGGCGCAAGGAGTAAAATATTTATTGCAACTGGGTTCAGGGCATCTTCTAGTCAGGCTCTTCCGACTAGAGCCTTCTTACTTGTTATGAAGTGGAATAATAAAATGTTCCTTCCATATACAGTCAAGTCTGGATATAGTGAACTAATTTTTGCAAGGCCTGTTCACTATTCCGAGGTTTTTCACTATTTCGAGACTCAAATTTTTTGCTCAAAATACACATTTGTGTATAGAAATACTAGATTTATAATCAATTAAATAAATTTGTAAACAAGTCAAAGTAAATATGTATCTTTATTGAAAAAAACCGCGATTAAATTTTGCTTTTTGCTTCTGGAAATTAATTTTGGGACAGCTTTTTCAAGCAGACTGCGCATGTTTAAAATCGTAGTAAAGTCATGGGCCTCAGCCCATGCGATAGCCTTGTCAAAACTGTCTATAGCTTCGGAAGCTTTAATAGTCTTCATTATCCGAATCTTCAAATTCATCATTCTCAATATGAACTGGTTCGTTGTTTTCGATTAAATAACACACAGTGCAAAGTGAGCGGCCAGCCAAAGACACAAAGAAAAGTGTAAATAATTTGTTATTGAATAAGGACATGCAATGTTTTATTTGGGTATTGGTTGAAATTAATAACAATATCTATGACTTCTATGAGATAATTCATGAACTTTTACTATTGAAAAACAATGTGAAATTTATATCCGTGTCCCACTGCCACACATTTTAGTCATTTTTTAAACTCCGTTACTTTTAAATTCCGTGGTTTCGGGGTGTCGCAGTGAAGCAAAGCACAGAATGTTTATTAGTGTAAGTGTGAGCATTACCTTTTCTGTGTTATTTCTTTCTTTTTCTACTTAAAGTTTATTAAAAAATTTGTTCACTATTTCGAGTTTTTCGAGTTTTTCGTTTGTTCACTATTTAGAGTGCTCCATGTAAATTTTTGCGTGTTCACTATTTCGAGGTGTTCACTATTTCGGGTGTTCACTATATCCAGACTCGACTGTACCAGGAAATAAAGCTGAGTCAACCGACAATTTCAATAATTTATGTAAGGGCTTACAAAGTGAATCCGCACAATATCTAAGTATACAGCCTGGCACTCCATCTGAGTCAGGCAAGAAGCCGGGTTTGATAGAGCTAAGGTCACTTAGCAGCGTACATTCAGTAATAACTGGGAAATAAATATGCAATTTGAAGTTTAAATTTGAAAAGGGTAGGAATTATTGCAACTATATAAACTCGATTAGTATACTGATTGAAAGAACTCAGCGAATAGAGCAGCCACTGCGTGGTCGGAACTTGCTTTGTATTATCAAGGTAAACCTAGGATGGCAAGCAAAAAGATTTACGTTTTCAGTTAACAAATTTATAAAACTGTTTCGGATCACGGGAAAAGTTTAATCTGCAACGATTGAGACAGTTGTTGTAACAGTAAGCGTTTACGGAAATAAAATATGACTTTTCTATTATATACAAGGATAAATCTATAGTACTTCCAGATTTTTTAAATTTGTTATGGTATCTCGTTTTTACGTTTTTTAATTTTGAGAGTTCCCTCGTCAACCAAGGTGGTTTATTTTTACTTGAAGGAAGGGGAACACAGATATCCAAGTGTAAATTCAAGGTTCTGTAAAAAATGGCAATGGCAGTTTCTATATCACTACAAGAATAAAGGTGAGACCAATTAGTGTGTTGAAGATCATTCAATTTAGTAAAGTTAGTTTTACGAAAACATCGGGTCTTTAAAGAATTGTTAGATGTTGGTCTAAGGTTAAAAAGTTCAAAGGAAAGTTCTAAAGTTGGATGGAAGGTATCTTCAGGAAGCACTAGAGGGGGTACTCTAATAACATTACTACAATCAGAATCAGAAACGAATATCAAATCTAACATTTTATTACTACTGTTATGCACACTGTTAACTTGTGATAGGCCTAACTCTAAAAGGCCCTCGATAAAATCATCAGAAGTGGCCGGTAATTGCGCCGAAGATGTGTCATTCACAGACCATACAACATGTGGCAAATTAAAATCGCCAGACACTATAAGTTGATCCATATCCGTCAACAACGACGAAACAAGTTGCAGGGCATTCAGGTGGGATATGTAAATGTAATTATCAGAATGGGGAGGAATATATAAACAATAATATACAGTGAGCGGCCGCTATATAATATTTTAACACATAGAAACTCATTATCCGGATCATCATGAGGATGAATCTGTTCACAGGAAAAACAAGAGTCAACATCTTTACAAGTTATACTCATGAGGAAAAACGGAATACTTAGATATATCGGGTTTTAACCAGTTTTCTGTGAGAGCAACTATTTTTGAATCAAAGGATAAGCTGTTTATATATTTTATTATTATATAATTTAGAAAGTTTAGTGTTAAGGCCTCAAACATTTTGATTGGCCAAGCTAACTTATTATTATTATATTGGGGATGACTACACTGCGACCAAGCTGATCTATTGTGCCCCCTTCTTGGCTTATAGCTCTTCCGTCAAGCCCAAGTGTTGTACAAAAGCAAGTACCTTTGTTGGGTCGATGGTTTCTAGATCGCAGAATTCCACAATATGTTTTCCTAGAAAACTACTTCTTTTCCTCGCTAAGGCTACGCATTCTGCTATGATGTGCAAGGAGGATTCTCCTTCCATTTCACAGAATCTGCAAGTTTCGCTGCTGACTATACCTAGCTTTGCTAGGTGACCTCTTAGTCTACAGTGTCCTGTCAAGAGACCGGTGAGTATCCTGAGTCTATTTTTGCCCATCGATATTACTTGCTTAAACCGTTTGAGGTTATAGCCACCCAAGAGAAGTTTTGCTTGTCTGAGTCCTGGTGTCCTTGCCCAGCTCGTTCTTCGCAAAAATCTCTCTTCGTTCCTAAGCTCTTGCCGTATTGTGCTTCTTCCTATACCACAGTACGGCTCAGGTCCTATGAGGGGTGTCGCTGCCCCCATTCTTGCTTGCTTGTCTGCCTCTTCGTTCCCCGGGCCAAGCTAACTACTTTCGTTAGTTTTTTGCCGCCAAAGTGTAACGCCTTTTCACATATTCTTTAACAACGAGCTGCGGCGGCCAAAACTTTTCAGAACAAATTGTCGAGAAAAGAATATATTCAATGTTTTCTATTGCTGTTTACAGATGTACATATATTGATTTCGCAAACTAAACAAAGAATTCACTTGCGACCTGAGTAGTATGCTCGACATATTAGAACCGGAGATACTTCTGTCTTCTTCAAACGAAGAGATACTTAACGCTTTCGGAAAACTGTTGGCTTAATACAGTAAAAACATCTCCGTTAATCTTTATGACCAATTAAAGGCTCTAAAAACGTGGCTAAAATCTGAAATTCAAAAAATTCATTCCATTAAGGAACTCATTGAATTATTGCTGATTAAATTCAATAGTCTCGCATCCAGTTTTGCGGAGGTAATAACAGCATGCTTTTTATTCTTGACCCTTCCAGTTAAAGCCGCAACTGCTGAAAGAAATTTTTCAAAATTAAAACTGATAAAAAATTACCAAAATTACCAAAGTGGCAGAAAAGGCAGAAAAGAAAAAAACTTAAGTCATCATCAGCTAATGAATCAGAAATCAGAATCAGCCGAAAAGAAGGCAAGGAGAGCATATTTTATAGTTTGTTAAAATTTTGGAAAAATTGACAGACAGATGAATAAATATTTCTCTTAATTTTGTGCAAACATTTTTATTCTTTTGTGTGGAATTTTTACCCTGGCAAACAAATTTGTATACTGGGCGGGGCGCCGCAAGGGCCCGCTAAGCTTCTTGCCTTAACCCAACATATTTTATACGCAGGAAGTTTTGAACAAAAACGAAGGCTTTGGTGCGAAAGTAAGATGTCTGCTACTAAATAAACTAATTATTGTTGAACTGAATTTAACATTTTATAACTAACTAGCAACCCGGCCACGCGTTCTGTGGTTTTTCTGTATTTCGTTCAATTATTAGGAACTATTGGTATTGTAAAGGAAGTAGTTGGTAAAGATTGATAAAAAAGATAAAATGTGGCAATTGTAAACTGCAATTATACATTGCATATAGCTTAATTTACAAAGGACACATTTAAACAACAACAAAAAAGTGAAAATAGTTACAGTACCTACGGTGTTCATCCTTGTCAAACAACGTGACACTGAAATTATATAAACATATATTACTAGTGGAACCGGACCACGCGTTGCTGTGGTGCTTGTCGTCGATCGTATTAGTAGTCGCTGCTGTGCCCTTTCTGTAGCTCTTTTGGAAGGCGCAGAGCCTGACACTGCTCTGATGTCTCGGCTGCTCTATGATCTGCCTCACGCTCTGCCTGTTTAAGCCTTCGCAGTAGAATCCCCTTCAAAGCCGCGAGTTCGCACTGAAGCGTTAGCGTTTGTGCTTCCAAATGTGGCAGGTACTCTACCATCACATCCGATCCCCGAGAGTTCTTTGATAGACCTGCCCAATATTCTAATGGCTGAACCTTCTTTCTTGAGTAGCTATTAGAAGCAAATATACTTCCATATATTCTACTTGGCGGCTCTAATTCAAAGAAATACACAAATGTCTCGTTCGCACACGAATGAAAAATTTTAAGTGAAAAAAATCAGAATTCGAAAATTTTTTAAATCAATTTTGACAACACCGGTTTAACTGGCTTGAATGAAAGTGAGAATTTCTAGATTCACATTTCACAGCTTTTTTTCTAGTTTCAATTTAATTTATGTCAAAAGGAATCGTTCAGCAACTTCTGTACATAACGTAATGGGTAGCTTAAAAAAAAGTTTGGGATCGTTTTATGATGCCTTAACAATAATATATATAAGTATTAAATAGGATAAGGATACCCTGCGGAGGTAGATGGGGTCAATGAGATCATTCGCCAACGGATTTGGGTTGGCCACAACCCTATCGGCATATCGCCTGCTGTGGAAGTTGCTTTGGTCCCTAAATGGCACAATTTTCATGTCCCTTTCAATAACGCGATTTGTCACGTACCAGGGAAGCCCAGATGCATGACGTGCAGCTCGCGATTGGACTACTCTTAGTCTGTTAAGCTGGCTTTTAGCAGGAGTTCCCCAAACTTGGATGGTGTAGGTCCAAGTTGGGGCTTAAATGGCTTTTATCAATAGAGCCTTAGTTGCCATTTAAAGCTTACTGGAATGAAAGAGCCCAAAAAAAAAAAACACATTTTAACAAAAAAAAAAAGTTAACTTCGGTTCAGTTGTTTCGGTGTTCATCCCTGACCAATAGTGACAACTGTATATAATAAAATATATTAATTTTTAAACATGCGCCTATAGTTAAATTTAAAATGAAAATGGCTTGTCATTTTAAAGTGCGTGCAGCACTTGATTTAAATATTTTTGATGTTCATTTTGCTTCTCATCTATGTTTTCAGTTATATCAATATTTGTTGTAGTAAAGTTTACCTACTCTTAGTAAAATTATCTACTTTCATAGTAGTGGATTTATGTGGGGCTTTTTCATAGTGCAGCTATTTGGGTCTCTGAGACCGACACACACAACAATATAAATTAAAGCAACCAATCCGCGAGAGCTTCGATTATTATAACCTATTTTTCGAAAAAATAAAAACTGAATCATATACAAGATTTAATATGTTTTCCAATGTTTTCGAGCTAGATAAAATAGTGACGCAAAGAATATAAATTCTTCAAACATTATTACATTTAAACTTACCAAGCAAAGGTTTGATATTTTTAGATGTCTTAGTAAAAAAAATCCCTTTGATGCTGTATGGTATTATGATGCTATCCAACTTATTCAAAAATACTGCACAGTTAATTATAAAGTAAAGAGACGAATATATTCCGAGCTTCATATTCAAATTTTTTGAAGAAACTGTCACAAACAATTAGATATGTATAAACACGAATAATAATACCATTAACCTCAAAACAAAAAGTAGGGTATTACGCTTCAAAAATATTGAAAGTAATAAGGACAAAGCAAACAGTTTTAATACGAGCATTGATTTTTATTGGCATATATTTGGTTAATTTACTTTATGCTTATCTTCGATTGCCATTTATCGATTACAGAGCGTCTAGTAATAACGGACTATGGCAATTTACCGTATGCCGTGGACGAAACACTGCTGCAACAGCAGCGCCAACACTACCATCACATACGCAACTATGCGGATTTTATGGCCTGTAATCTGGCGTTAATAGCACAGGTTCAGCTGATGCTGCAGCAGAATGCACAATTTCTAGCAATTGGTGGAGACCATGCAATCGGCTTTGGTGGGTGGTGTTTACCGGCGTTACCAAACTGATTTCCTGTAATTTAAGTTTATTTTTTTTCTTTTTGTTTCTTGCTCGTAACAGGGTCCGTGGCAGGTCATTTGCAGCATACACCGAACCTGTCGCTGGTGTGGATCGATGCACATGCGGACATCAACTTGCACAATACATCGCAGTCGGGCAACATACATGGCATGCCCGTTTCGTTCCTGTTGCAACAGCTGCGCCCAACCTGGCGGCACGCCTCGCTCGACAAGATCGCACCCAATTGGTAAGTGATGTTATACTGCTTCTTCTTCATCATCATCATCATCATCATCATCATCATCATCATCATCATCTTCATAAATTATCATGTGTTCTTTATTAGTGTTATCGTTATCGCTATCGTAAGGGCTAACGCTATCGTTATCGTTGTAACGTTGCTTACAATTAAAAAACACTCTTGTTGTTGTTGTTTTTTGAAAACTTATCATCTAATTTTTAGTTCTAAATTCTTGGAGCTATCTCTTTCTCTCTCTCTCTTATTTGTTTATCACAGTTGTCTTAACATACTAAACTTTTTTGATTTTTGCTTTCGATCTATAGATTTTGATTTGTTTGTTTCACAAAGTATTTAAATTAATTCAGTTTTGAGCTGCGTTGGGTTCTCAGTCTCAGTCTTTGGTTTAAGTTCTATAAAATCTTTTATTTGCCAATCATGCTTGGCAAACTAAGTTTTTTTTTTTTTAAACATAATTTTTGCTTTGTGTTATTTTTTTTTTTTCTTTTTTGGCAGTTTCTGCTTTATGCTTTTTGTTAAGGAACCTAACCATTAAATATCTTAGAACAAAACCAAACACAATGTTAAAGTTGAAAAACAAAAAACAACATCAAAATTATAAATTTAACAAAAACGTTGGCAAATATGTAATTTGTTCTCCTCAAAAAAAAATTTCAAAACCAAAGCAAAATAAGTTTAAAATAATTTAACATATATAGTAAATATCACTTTTTATTGGCAAAACTTTATGGCATGTGTTAAGTAAGAACATAAACTATAAAAATAAAATCAAAAGCAAATTGAATGCAAAATTAAGTTCACAAAATAATATATAAACATAAATTTTGTAAGTAATTTGAACGTTTGGCGTTCTATTCAAGCTTCACAATCAATTGACTATTTTGTAAGTAAGTATGTATATTTGGATTGGAAAAATCGATCTACAAATTAACTTATTTCACAGGTCAGTAAACCTTCTAGCTCTTGACTTGACATAATTAAGAAGGAACATTAAAATTAAGAAACACAAGAAAATAGCTTTTGATAAATTATCGAAATTAATTCAAAGTCCCGCTACGCAAGTCTTGATCTATTGTATTGGTGCATTATGGCTGGAAGGGCGTGTTTTTTGATGATGGTGGGCGTTACTTGGCCCTCCAAAACAAGTCTATTTAGGCCCATTGTAGACAAGGTGCTGGTGCTACAAAACAAATCAAATCAAATCGAAACCGAAAACCGTAAATTCAAAATTTCTATCTTAAACTTAATGTTAAATCACTGGCAGTTTTTAGTTTCAGTTCCTTTTTTTACGTTCATATTGAGATAATAAGTATAAGTATTACGAGTAAAATTTATGTGGCTCATATAAAACTTAAAATTATTAGATCACAATAATCCAAATCCAAAACCGATGAAAATATGAGGCTTAAATGCAAAAAAAAATTTGAATCATCTTATTTTTGATTGTTAATTGTTGTTTTCTTTTTCTACTCTTGTTGATGATAAGCGTACGAAAAAGTCTGAGACAGACAGACGCTGAGCAAGAGAGGGGAAAACTGTTTGTGTTTGTTGTTTGGGGTATAGAGAGAAACAAATAGAGTTACACTGAAAGAAATCATGATGTGTTGGTAGCATATATACATAATTCAAATACTGCACAGAATTTAGAAAAATACAACAAGAAAATTCAAGATTTTGTAATGTAACTGAAGCTAGAAAATGATATATCGAACAGAACGTTTGTTTGTTGGTGCTTAAGTACGTCCTTTAAGATATCTTGATGTTTTCGTTGTTTCCTATCGTTTTGGAATCGGTATTGTGTGATAATTTGGAAGCAGGTTTAAGGTAAGCTAAGTCAAACATACAACACATAAAAACATACAAACTATAACTTATCGGAAACACATATCGGAAATACAAACTATTTTTTTTTTCCTCTATCATTTTGTGTGTTAAAACCGAAGAATGTCGAAAGCAGCAGAGGATTACAAAACAAATAATACTTTTACTTGAAATTGGAACACTCTTCTTCTTCTTTTTTTTTGGATTTTGATACCCTTGCCAAGATTATTAGTACGTAATAAGAGTGTAAGAAGCCTCATCGGAACCACTTTAAAAAATTAAGGAACTAAGGAATCCGGAATGTGATATCATATTTTTAAGAAACAAATCTATGATTCGAAACAAAACCATATTTTTATAGAAATCTAAGTTTGGAAAGATTTGTTAAGTTAAGTGCAAGGATATTCGAGTTCCGGCAAATCGAATCTGAAAGATTTCTTAAAGTTTTTGGTTGTCTTATTTTTGGGTTGCATAGGGAAAGTATTAGTTGAAAGCCGCTCTCTTCAAAACTTATATGGAGGAGGTGTACTTATTTGGGTGTGCTACTTTTTTTGTTGCGAATACTGTAAATAAATCAAGAAAATTATATATTATATTATATATAAAATATATATATAAAACCGTGTGTGTGTGTGTTTGCAATAAGAGTATATATGCAGTATGACAATACATATGTGTAAGGATGTTTATGGATTGTGGGTAAATGTGTCTATGTATTTATAGTACATATGTGTATATTTATGTAAACGTACATACATATACACACGCATACACATATGTACTTGTAAAACATTGAATGGATTAAAGATATAAGTAAGTATATAAATAGAAAGATATAAACATAGTTACATATATACACATGTATATGTAAATAAGTATGTAATTACAATCAATATTGAATGAATCATATATAATAATTATACAATCAGTAATTATTGTGTTTTTTTTTTAATGCTTTGCTGCAATTAATTAATTAATTAACTAATTCAAGGTAAATATGTAATTAATGTAAATGTTAAATGTTAAATTCAATTGAAAAATCGAACAACAACACACGCCTGAAAATAAATCAAGAGAAAACAACAAATTAGAAATATGCATTCGACTCGGTTTAAATCATTTTATGTTGTTTCGATTGTTTTTTTTTTTATGTAGTTAGCTACAATAGAAAAAAGAGTACAAAAAAACCATTTTTTTAAAGTCAAAAAAGTCATCATGGGCGATGTTTATTATTGAGAAAAATCAAATATTCAAATTTTCAACGCTGTACAGAGGAAAGCAAATCAAATTATATAGTATATTAGCCTGGTTAAAAACGATTTTTATTTTTTTTTTTTGGGTTTTTTTTAAGTAACTAAGTAAGTAAGTATTAGCCGTGTTAACTCTCAGTTTCAACTTTCTTTGCTCTCTACTTACCGGAAATAAAATTCACATCAGATAAACAATAAAAATCTTGCGTGAGCTACAACAACAACAATCAAACCAAAATAGGGGAGAGCAAAGAAGGATGAGAAATTTTAAGAAAATTAAGTAGAAAAAACATAATTTTTAACTACGATCCCATTTTGTTTAGCATAAGATCCATTTTAAATGCATATACTAGGCATTTACACTGAGAGAAAGTGATTTTAAATTGGGCAAAAGAAGTTTTTTGATTGCTTTTTTTTTTTGGTAAATTTTTTTTTTGGCTTACTTACACACTAAATCAAAATGAACTCAAGTCGTTTGTAAATACACTGCGCAAAAAAACATATACGCTTTTGGTTTGTATAAAATGTAAAATCACGGAACACTTTGTCGGTATTGTAGAGACTGTAGCACAACAACTGAAACAATTTGGAGAAATAGTGTGTCTGTACGTGTGTGTTTTTGTCTGTGTGTGAATGTGAGTGTATGAGAGATAACACAAGTTACACTGTAAAAAAGAATCAACTGCGATTATAACAAATCACAAAAGATAAACCATAACTCAACTGTAAAAAAAATTAATAAATTGGTATCCTGAAAAAGCGACGAGCGCTTGTACAACCAAAATAGCGAGAGCGAGTGAAAGAGCGCAGGGTATACATAACTAAAGAGAAAACAGGAGAGAGAGCAAGAGAGAAGTACAACAAAATAAAGAACTGAACAATTGAGGCGGCTAGACAAAACTAGAGGCAGCACAGCAGTTAAACGAGACAAAATAGAGAGAAAGATCACACTAAAAACAAAAGGATTTAGGAAAAGCTGAAGAGAACAGAACGTTTTGAAAACGAGAAACGACAAACAAAATAACTGAAAAGATCAACGAACGATAGTAAAAGTACCGAACACAAATGATCGAACTGATTGATTGGCGGGGTCAAACCGAAAACTTGAACTGAAGTATAAACTAAACCAAGTTTTGTGTATTTGATATGCAAAGCAAGAAAAACTCATAATGATATATTTTGCAAATACATTTATAATATTAATTTTTGTTTTTTTTTTTGCATTGTTTTTCATTTTTTTTTTTTAAATATCATTTGAAATGTTTGGATAAATATTATTAATAATTGATATAAATATGTTAATAAAAAATTAAATAGTTTCTTCATCATCAGCATCTTCGTAATCATAATTATTTTGCATGTATAATATACAATATATATATATTTATATATATATATATATATATATGTATATCTGGCGTATTGTATGTTGGGGATTATTTGAATCTCTTTAAGTATGCAGCTTTTTCTTTTATTTTTTGTTAATTTTTGGTTGAAGTTATGATAAGGTATATGTAAGTTAAGATTCGCCGTATTTTTAAGTATTTTGTGGTTGAACAAACATTTTTTTCTTTCTTTTTTTGTATATTGTTGTTCTTGTTGTATAAATAGGTGTATATATATGTATATATATATATATATAAATAATAAGCGCATATTACTATAGCTTATACGTTAACTAAGCATAAGACTAAAACTTAAGTTATCATAATTTATAATCAATTTAATTAAAATCAAAGGTTTCTCGTTTGCACACAAAACAAAATTGATAATATCGCATTTGGTAAAAATTGCAACGTTTCTTTGTAGAGTTTCGTTAAGTCCCAGTTCGTGGAATGTGCCAAAGAGAGAATGTGTGTGTGTGTGTGTTCGTGTATATAAATGTGTGACACTAAAGAGAGAGTTAACGAAACGAATTATACTTTAACTATGCAAGACCTCAAAACTAATATTTTGGGGCGTATGCACTTCGCAGATGTGTAGATGTTGTTGATGTTCTTGTAATAGTGTGTAGTGGAATGTTCCGAGCTTTTGAGATCATTAAATTGCTGGCATGACTAGCTGGCCGGGCTTGAATTGGATTATTCCAAGCTCTTTTGTAATTGGTGCTCCAAGGGAGCGAAACACTGGGCAAAAAAAAAACAACAGATCTAAAGATCTGCGCTTTCTTTACTCTGCGGGATGAATGCGAGACAGCTTTTCGCACATAGAACGTTTTAAAATTGGTTTGGCTGAGAGACATAAAGATAAGAAAGTATAAAGTTATAAGATCATTGAAAATTAATACAGCTGACACAAGAGAGATAAATAAAACAAAACAAAAAAGATTAAAACAAAAACGAAAAAGTTATGCAAAAATTTATCAAGTGTTTTTTTATTGAAAAATTATTGTTGTTGTTGTTGTTGCTGCTGCTGCTGCTGCTGCTTGTTCTGGGCAAATGTTAAACCAAATTATAAAAATCATAAAATTAAACATATATATAATGAGTAATAAACATAATCATAATGAAAAGAAATCGAATAGAAAAAAACAAAAATTATAAAAATCAATTGAAACACAATTTTCAATGCACAAAATTCTCCCTTAACATTATATTAGATACGTATCTACATATAATATTTGCCGGCTAGGGTGTATGTTTATGTTTGTGCATTTATGTATGTATGTATAAATGTGTGTTTAAAGGATTTACAAAAATTATAAGTTCAAACCAAAAACAAATACACAAATTATTTTAAATTAACACAAAAAAAAATATAAGTGAAATCAAATAATATGTTATTATATTTCAAAACACTGAAACAAGTATGGCGCTTAAGGAAACGGAGAGAGAGAGTGTGTGTGTGTGTGTGGATGTGTGTGTGTGTATGTGATAAAGAGAGCGGTAGATTTGGCTGCTGCTAATGAGTGTGTGTATGTGTTTGTGTGGGTGTTTCATTTGTGAGATTGCGCTCATCTCTGTTGAAACAGTTTGCACTGTGCTCTCTTTTGTATGCTTCGTTCGATTAAATCAAAAATTAATTCGTTTGCAATTTAAATTTCAATTAATTATAAAATACAATAAATAATATTCATCTTTTTCTTGTTGTTTGCTTTGTTTTCATTTTTTCTTGGTTTTTTTTGTTTGCACTTACAATTAAAGAAAAAATTATACAATTTATAATCGATATATATATAAATATACAGTATATCAAATTTGCTTAATGCGAAAATTACACGAAAAAATAATTGTTATATTGAAGATTTATATTAATATATATATGTATATAGATATATATATATATATGATATATATATATATATTAGTATATTTAAGTTGCATAAACATAAATTATTTCATTCTCTCTTCAAGTACTCATTTTTCGTTTCATTTTTTTTTTTTTTTTTCTTAAGGAAATTATAATTGTAATTTAGCTGAGATGCATGTTTTGTTGTTGTTGCTGTGATTGTTGTTGCTGCTGCTGTAACTGCTTTTAAAACTATTGCACAGTATTAGAATTACATAATATTATTGAGAAAAAAAAATTATATTTATAATAAAGTATGACAAATAAATTAAAGAAAATCAAGTACATAATTTCACTTATTGAGTTACGTTTTTTTTTTCTTTCTCATTCTTTTCGCACTTGTTAAGCTAATCGAACTCATACATACATGTACATAAACATAAATAAAACTAGCAAGAATTATTGCAAATTTCATGTGCATGCAAAAAGCAAGAGCGAAAATTAAACGAATCGCTCGCGATTTCGTTTTTGCTTTCTGCGTACAGTTACTCGTTCGTTTTTTCGCTCTGTCTCTCTCTCTCGCTTTCGTTTAAGAAATTAGTACAGTTACGGGGCATAATACATTTACATAATTTCAATGTTGTTTAAAGTAGTTGTAAAGAAACTAAATCTTTGGATATATCTAAATAGTACACAAAATTTAAGAATGAAATATGACATAAATTATAATTTCATGTGTTTATGTTGTGTTTTTGTAAGTGAGATTGTATTATCAAAAATAAATAAAATATATATGTATATGTATATTGAAAATTTGCAAGAAAGTTATTGTTTTATGCTGGCGCGCTCAATTTTGCTATGCTTAAATTTTACCTAGAGTTTAAGTGTTTTTTTTTTTTTTTTTATAATATTTATAGTAGTGTTTTCTTTATTTTGAAGGAGTTTCTATGCTGTGTCACAACTTTGTATAGCTGTTAAAGTTTGTTGATTTTGCTTTTGTTGTTGTATTGGGATTTTCTTTCTTATACTTTCAATCTACTTGTATTCTTTGCTAAATGGTAGTTTATTATGGTATAGATTTTTTAATTCGAATATAATATATATATAAATTTGCTTAATACGCATTTTTGCCTATTCTTTTTGACATTTTCATATTTTTATTCATTTCTCCTTTTCGTTTTCTACCTCAGTTTGCTGACTAGATTTCTTGTTGCAAATTTTGTTCAAACAAAAAATTGTTTTTTTCCCCCTATATTTATCAAAAAAAAAATAATAATAATAAATATGATTGTTTTTTTTTTCTGTTAGATATATATATATAAGCAAATTCCTTTGCAGCATGATTCTTTTCAGAAATATTTTTGTTTGCTGTTTTTGCTAAGGATCTTGGTTTTTTAAGGTTTTTTTTTTTTGTTGTAAGTTTGTGTTTGAACTTAACTATTTGACATAAATTAATTGTAACTAGACATTTATATTGTAACTACTGTAAAGAAAAAAATCATCATTGAAATTAATATAAATATATAGAAGTATATGTTGATGGTTTTTCGTATATAATAATAATAATAATAATAATCATAATGAAATCAGAAACATGTTAAATAAGTCTCTTTCCTATGCTATACATTAAATAAATATGCATGGCTGTATTTAAACTACGAGCGCTTTTTGATTTTCTTTTTTTTTTTTTGTTCAAATATTCTCAAATACAAAGAAACAAAGAAATCATACAAAACTTATAGATATCCCGAATCCAATTGAAGAACTTAAACTTGTTTATTCGCAAAATGATACAGAAAAAAAAGCCAAAGGTGTATTTGTTGGTGTGTATTTGTTAAATAAGAAATTTGAAACCAGAATTGAAACTGATAAAACGCAAAATCTGCACAGATCATAATGTGTGGGAAGAGGGAGGAACAATGGGTTTTGGCCATGGAACGCTATTTGTATGATGCTGCACTGTTTTTAAGTACATACAGGCACTGCTGCTATACACTGCACTAAACTGTACTTTGCTGTACTGAACTTTATGGCATGAGACACTACTGTAAACCGTGCTAAGGCATACAGTCGTGTACCATACGATGGTGTACAGTTGGGTTATGAATCTTGCTTGTGCAAAAACTAACGTCTTAAACGGTATTTTGTAGTATTGTTTTCTTGTTTTTATATAAGTTCACTTACATAGCTAGAAAAACGCGTTTTTTTTGTTTTGTTTTTTCTTTCTGTCATATAAAAAATTTTTGTTGTTGTTGTTGTTTTTAGTTAACTGAGTTTTTGTGCTATGCTTTTTTGTTTGTTTTTAAACACTAAACATTTTAGCAAATTGTAATTTACGCTGCTTACTTGCTGGCTTGAACTATACAATACATAAAGTATATAAGGTATATGTATATGTATGTATGTATATATATATACACACATATATAAATAAAAATTTATATATATATGTATAAATATTATAGTTTAGTTTATTATTATATTCACTAACAATTATTTACTTTAGTAAAACTTTTTTTCAAATTTGCGCATAAATTATTGTATTACTTTCGCGTTTTGTTTGTTTCTTTCTTTCTTTCTTTTTTTTTAATTACTTTTCGACTCTGCATTGGTTTAAGTATTTTTGCACACATGCCCCAAAAAATTTCTAGCTGCTTGCGTGTCTATGTGTTGTGTGTATGTGTGTGTGTGATTTGTGTGCGTGTGTGTGTTCGAGTCGGCCGTTAGTTTTGTTTGAAATATTCGCTTGGCTTTCGTTTCGTTAAATATATATATATATATATGTATATGTAAAAAACAAACACAAAACATTAAAATTTATATATTATATATATAGATATATAATAAATACAAATACAAATACATACATAATTATTAAATTTCATTTATATTATTTATTACTTCTTTTCATTTTGTTTTTTGTGTTTTTTTTTTTTCTTTCTTTCCTTTTGTAATACTGTAGCAGCCTCCTTGTGTTTATGCATTATATATGATGTTTTATTTTTTATATTGTTTGAATACTTTTTTGTAAGCCTTGTCGAAATAAGAAACACACAATAACTAACGACCAAGACTCGGCACTGTGAAATATATATAGATATTTCAAAAATGTTTTCAAGCTTGTTTTCCACTTTTCGTTTAAATACTTTTCTTTTTTTTTTTTTTTTTTGAATTTGTTGTAGAAAAATTGGAGTGTAATTAACAGCTTTGGGTTTTTTTGTTTTTTCATTTTGTTACTGGAAGATTTCATTGCTGCTTACATAGTAATAATTTTAAAAAATTGTTTTTCTGTTCGCTAGGTTTAATTTTTTAAGTTAAATCTCAAAATTTTTTTTTGGTTTTGTAGATTTCTTTGTTTGTTTATTTTTAGTTTTGCTTTGCGATTAATTTGACTGCGGCTGCAATAATGATTTTGTTTTTTTATTTTTTTTATTTTTGTTTCTTTGTCCCTGCTTGAGCGCCCAAAAGGGACAACCATATTTTTTTTATTTTTTTATTTTTGTCTCCTAGTTTTTTTTTTTCTTTTTGTTCTTTTCCTATATATTGCATTCGACACACGTTTTGGTTTTTTCGTTTTATGTTAGTACTTTGTTTAACTTATATACTAAAGAAGAATTTAGCTATTGCAACGGCTGACAAAGTTTGTTTGTAGCCGCCGTCCGATTCGTTGTTTAGACGCGATTTTGAAGCCAGAGAAAAACAAATCCCCCACAAAGGATGTCTTCTCTGCATGGTAGAGTGTGTGTGTTTGTGTGTTTTGAGTGTGTGAGTGTGTGTGTGTGTGTGTTAAACACATACATCTTTTGTTGCGCTTAGTTATCATTTGTAGACCATGCATATTTATATATGTATATATCTAAGTGAGTTGTTTGGTGTTTGTGTGTGTGTGTGTGTATAAACTAGATAAGTATGTGTGTATGCGTGTTTGTGTGTGGGTGTGTAAGTGTGTTCCTTGGTATTTTGTTGTTGTTTTTGTTGTTGAGAGCAAAGTGGCTGGCAGAAAAGGTGAGGCTGGCTTAAGCCATTAATACACACAGTAGCACACTTTACTTGGCCTTATTGGTCTTAAAGCTGACCTGCAGCACTCGATTGCCCATGGTATAACCGTTGAGAGCACGTATGGCCATTGCGGCCTCATCATAATTGGTCATGGATACAAAGCCATAGCCTTTGCACTGATTTGTTGTTGGATCTTTGACGATCTTAACCGATTGCACAGCGCCAAATGGCCCAAACAATTGCCAGAGTGCAGCCTCTTCCGTTTCGGGCGCTAGATTGTATATAAATATGGGATAGGCGCCACCAGGGCCGCTGGCAAGCGTTGTTGCTGCCGCCGCAGCGGCACCCAAACCATTTGGCAGCATCACATCCAACATATCACCGGCCATGGGTGAGAAGCGTGCAAGTCCCTTATTAACTGGTGTATGCATGGCACCGCCAATTCGTCGCACCAGCTGCGGATTGAGAAATGCGGGCAATTGCGGCTGTATGATCTTGCTGGTGCTGCCGGGTGTATTCGAGAATTTGACAACAATTGGATCGGTGCAGCTGCTGGGCGTGGTGCCGTTCAATGCAATTATCGCACGTGTTGCCTCCTCGCGCTTATCAAAGCGTATAAAGCCGACACCTTTGGTCTGTGTATCGTTGCCGGCATTTTGTAAAATGCGCGATGTTATGATGGCACCAAATGGCGCAAATATGGCCTCCAATTCTTGTTGGGTCATTGTCTTTGGCAGTCCCGACACATACAAATTGGCACCCTTGATGGCATCGGATGAGGGTCGCGCGAACGATACCTTAATTGTCTTGTTCTGCAAACGCAATCCATTGAGCACATTAACAGCCTGTTCGGCATCCTGTGGCCGCACATAGTTGACAAAGCCATAGCCCAAACTTTGACCCTTGCTGGGCGCTTGAGGATTGAGTGGATCAATATAAACTTGCGACTTATCGCGTATCAGTTTCACCGACTCGATCTCACCGACGCTACTAAATAGCGAACGGATCTCATCCTCAGTCATTGTTTGTGGCAAATAGTTGACAATGAGATTTGTGCGCGTTTCGGAGCTGCCATTGCTGCCATTTTGGGCGCTGTTCGAGTTGCCATTTGTGTTTGCTTGCTGCACTTGTTGTTGCACTTGCTGTTGCACTTGCTGTTGCACTTGCTGTTGCACCTGCTGCTGTACCTGCTGTTGCTGCTGCTGTTGTTGTTGCTGTTGCTGCACGGCGACAACTGCTTGCTGCACTTGCTGCTGCTGTTGTGCGACTTGCTGTTGCTGCTGTTGCACAACCGCTTGCTGCACTACCGCCTGCTGTTGTTGCTGCAATTGCTGTGTGACAGCCGCGGCGGCAGCGGCAACCGCTTGCTGTGTTTGCTGCTGTTGCACTTGCAATATCGCTTGCTGCACTTGTTGCTGCTGTTGCTGCAGCTGAGCGGCGGCTGCAACAGCCGCTGCATTCTGAACGGGCGCTGCCACGTTTGTAGCAGCCACTGCTGCCGCCGCAGCAGTGCTTTGCATTAGTTGCGCTTGTGTATCAACGCCAGTGGCGCCGGTATTTGCCATCATAAAGTCCACTATGATTGTCGATTTGTCGAATTGTTGTTGTTGATGTTGTTGTTGAGATGTTGTAGATGTTGTTGATGTTGTAGATGTTGAAGGAGGCCAACGCAGGGGTAGCACATGGAATTTTATAAAGAGAATATGTCAAGATTAAACCATTTGCTAAGTGTGTTAGTAGCAATTGTTAAAAATTTTACTTGGTTAGTTTTTGTTTTAGTGTTTTTTTGTATTTCAATTTGTACTAAATTAAGCTTTAAAATTTAACCCAAAAAGTTGTAGATAATGGAGAAATGTTTCAAACTAAATATGTTTTTAATAAAATAAAGTTTTTAATAAAATAAAAGCTTTAAAGTTAAAAAGTTTTTAGATAGTGAAAAATATATTTGCTTAAAAATTAAAATTCTAATTAATGTTAAGTTTTTGGTTTTTTCCATCGTTCAACGGAACATTTTCAAAAAAATTTATATCTTTTTTGAAAAATTCTGCCAAATGTTCACAACATACAAATGTATATGTTCAGCTACCATAGAAACAATCAGAATTGAGTTTATTATCTTTTGAGGACCAGGATTGTGAGATGTTTATTGAAATATTCAAACATACTAGCACACAATTTTAAAATTAAAAGACGAATAATTAAAACATCGAATAGTAATTTAACGGTTAGTTTGAGCTTTGCACCCTGGCGCCGCCCAGCGGCCCACTTTTAACGAACAACTTTCGTTCAGAACTTACTTTTGCCTTAGCATGCACTCACGCAAGCACACTCACACACACGGACACAGAGGCACAGACAAGACGAGAGAGAGAGAGAGTGATTGGAATCTCAGACACAGACAAAAACTCACTCGTCAAGCACAGACACACTTTGACACAAACACACACAAACACACACCTAGAACTGCGCGTAGGCGGAGGTAGAGAGCGTTTGAGTAGGTGAAGGTGGAGAGTTCGGTGCGATTGCTTATATTTTTTGTCTTTTTAAATATGTCGTTGCCGCTACGAGACCCGCTACGTCGCAAGCACGCGATGCTACTGAGCGCAGGTCCTTTCAATGCTTTCGTCCTATGCTGGTGTTAACGTCTTTCTCTCTCTCTTTCTCCCTCTCTCTCTCTTTCTCTCACTCTCGTCCGTCTCCTTCGTCTGCTCCTGCTCCTGCTTCTGTTCCGGCTGTCGTTAACTTTGTTGTAGTTGTTGGAAATTGTAACAAAGCACGTACCCGGCCAAACCCAGTTATGTAATACATACACTCTTACACACGCATACACATGAACACAAACACATATACGCACAGCGGCAGGCAACGAACTCTGCACGCAGCAGCAGCAGCAGCAGCAGGATATACCTCTTGTGAAAAACGCCGAATAACAAAATAAAAAAAAATTTTAAAGCTAAAAATGAGCATCCCCCGTTCGCTGAAGCGTGTGCTCGAGAAGCCGCAATCGCCACCCGCCCCGTGTGTGCAACAGCGAGACGAACAAGCATACATAAATATGTACGCATGCATGTATCAACCCTTAAAAGCCAAAACAAGTTGTAATAATTTTTTTTGCGAAAATATAATACCTAAGCTTGGCACGCCTAAGGGTTAAATATAGCGACAATGCCACCCCCTTTGGGCTAACAAACTTAACGGTGCATGTGCGTTTGTTTTTCAACAATCTGGCAGCGCTATTTTTGCAGCGTGATCTGTGAACTTGCACTTTGGGTGGACGTTGCTGGATGCGTCTCTTTGGCACCACAACTCACGCAAGTCAAAAGGTCAAACTAACAGAAAAACACATACAAACATAGCAGCTATACGCACGCCCACACGCCGAAAAAAAAAAAGTGGAACGGGCCTCTCTAAATTTCGATGACAACCAAGACTTGAACATGCCTGGAACACTCGCTCTTTTTCATCCTTTCCACTCAAGCACACAAACACACTCATTTACATACAGTTACGTATATACTCAAATTCACAAGCATGCTTGTATATATATAGATATTTATTTAATACTCACTTGGTTTCGTTAAAATGTTGATGTTTTGTTGGCCAAACAAAATGTTTTAAATTCCTTGTTCGTTCAAAACGCGCGCGCGCTCTACACGGCGCTAATCCTTTACTATTCTCTTCTTCGCCTCTTACTGATGGGCAAATTGTTTGCCTCTATTTATTGCAGGATATGGTGTTTTTTCTCTATATAATTGCGGCTATTTTTGAGCTAATAAATAAACATTCGCTGACGTTGTAATCGTCGTAGTCGTCTTTTGTTGTTGTATGAAATAGAATGTGGATAAAACAAAAACAAAGAAGCGGTAAATTTGTCTGCTCGTCAAAAGCATTGGGCGTTGGTGTTATCGTATTATCGATTTTATCGATTTTGCCCAAATCTGAAAGTATCACTACAGCAACAACAATCGCAACGCGTTATTATTAGTTAATATGTACGTTTGTATATAAATATGAATGAATGTATGTATGCATTCGTATTCAAAAGAAATATTTTACTATTTCAAACAAGCCAACGCAAATAAATTTTGTTTTTATTGTTACACAATTTCAGATATTGTATGTTGCTCTTGTTGTTGTAATTTAGCTTTTTTTGTCTATTTGCCGAAAGCTAATGATTATAACAGTATCTCTCAGTTGCTGCTGCTGCGATTCTGACACTGTGCTAATTTATGGCGAGCGCTATTGGGAAGAGAGAGCGGAAAGAGCGACCAGCCGCCCTCACTCTTGCTGGCTTTCGCCATACACTAAATGTATGGCATCTCCCTCCATTGTTTTTGTTGCTTTTTTTTAGTATATTGTTATTGTTGTAATTGTTTATATGCACACAAGTATAAGTATATATTTTAAATAGCGCGCATATTTTACCACACATTCACATGTCTGTATGCACGTTTATATATACATACATAAGTACATGTTTGCTCACACACCGACGGACTTAGTATCTATAAGTTTTTTTGTTTTTTTTTTTTGTTGCTAGACGTCGCGCTTATTAAATTAAAACACGCGCTGCTTTTGTTATTTTTCCTGTGATGTTTGTAGTTTTTACTTTACTTGAAAAAAAAAAAAAAACATTTACGAACTGTTCACTGCGGCCGCATTTGTTTTTACTTTTTGCTGTTGAATTGTTCTAATTTGTATATCCGCGCAATTCTCTCTGTTCCCGCACTACTTTTTATTAAGTTTAAGGTGTTGCTGTGGTAACAAAACACTCCTCTTTAGCTAACAAAACTCATACAACTTTGCTTTTGAGAGTCAATCAATTTGAATAACTGCTAACATTTTGTTTGTTTGTGTACATTTTCTAGTTTATTTATCGCAGCCGGCATTTTGTTTACTATTTTCAGCTACCGCTATAGATATTAAATTTAAACCCTGCTGCTTCTTTAAGTGTCTACTACTATTTCGATGCTATTGTTAAAGTTGTTGTTCTTGGCGGCGTACAATGCTCCTTTTCCTGCACCAAAAATCAATATGCTAGCTGCGCCCTTTATGCCTCTCTCACAGCTACACATACAGACAGACACAGCGTACAAACACACACGTGCACACACACATCACCCGTTTTACAGATACACAGCGCAGAGTAAGCAGAGCGGCAGCATTTAGCAGTAGACTTTAACGCACAACAACAACTATTGATACTACTACTACTATATTGTGTCTAGTTGCCCAGCACTACTTTCCAGCCCTCCCGGCACTGATCGTTCGCTTCTCTTTGTGAGTTTGTTGAACTGTTTGGCGCTGCCGTTTGTAGACTTTACGTCTTTCTACGTTTTTTTTTTAATACCCATTGCATATTGTAATTTTGTGTTTTAGCATACATGATCAAATTGTTTCACAGCCACACACACACACACACACACACACGGTACCCACTTCAAAGCAACAACAACAAAAAAATACATGCACACACGTATGTACGTACATTAATGCATTTATGTACTATCAAATGTTTGTGTATATGTATGTAATTGCACAATTTTGCAGCGCGTAGCGGTCGTTTGGTAATTTTCGTAGCATTTTTTTTTCGTTGTTGTTATTCGTTACGCTTACGTTTTGTTGCGGCTGCTACTGTTGTTGTTGGTGGTTAAAATTTGTTGGTGAATTATATTTTTGTTGTTCCTGCACTTTACGTAGTTTTCTATGGCAATGCTTGTATATTGTTAAACTTTTGTGGTCGTTAATTTCTTATTACTTTTTCAAAAAATAAAAAAAAAATCAATTGCAAAATGAGCTGAGCACACGAGCTGAGGCAGCGCACACGAGCGTTCAATCGTACTGCGGCGTACAACGTCTAGCGTGGAAATGAAAATGACGCGAACATAAACGCAAACACAAACCTTGCTACCCTAGTCGCCGAATACAAGAGTATGCATATACATACACATATAAACGCGTTCGTTTCTTATGTCTGTATATAATTCTGTGAGACAGATTTAAAAGCGAGAGCGAGAGAACGTTCGTTCTGTTGCTATTTTTCTGCATTGTTTGCGTTCTCTATGCGTGGTTCCTCTCTCAATGCGCTTTATATATATTCGGCTCCTGCCTCAGTGAAAATCGACTCCGTCGTCGTTAAGTTGGCTGCCTATTAATGGGTGATCTGTTATGAGAAATCTCCTGTATAGCGCACACACTGAAAAAACGGATCGGGCCGTTAGGTATAAAACACTTCAAATTTAAGCGCCATACTAAAGCATAAATAATAGATCGGCTTTTGTCATGTAAATCTTCCAATGGAAATGGCTGATTACCGTACGTTGAAAATATTATGTTTAAAAGCCTAGATATTTGTATTTATTCGGATATCATATAGCTGGTGATAGAAACCTTCAACGCCCACATAACAGACGTTCAAAGTGTTGCCAGAAAGTTTGAAGCAATGACTCGATCAGTGAATGGCAAAATTTCGTTTTAAATTTGAAATATGTATTTACATATGTATGGATGCATTCCTTATTAAAATAAGTTTTGCAAAAATTCATATGTTTGTATGGTGCATTTGCAGTTTGTGCTTTATTAGATATAAGGTCGTCAACCGTTTTATGATGCTGTTTGTATGTTGGCACTCTCTTTATCTCTTTCTCTCCTCCTCTCTCTCTCTCAGTGCATGCATATTAATATTATCCTTGACGAGCGCCAGGGCTGTTTGTGTGTGTTCATGTTTTTGCTGAGCAACCACCAACGCCAGGGTTGTTTCTGTACTACATACACCCCCTATTACCAACCCAAGCGCCTGTCTAGCAAGGGGTTTGTATATATATTTTTTTTTTTTTTTTGGCATGCGTGCGTGTGCTTAATTGTGCTTGTATTCACTATATCGCCGACTGAAAGTGTGTGTATGTGTAGATATACATACATATGTATATATGTATATGTATGTATATATGCTTCCTGTTGTTCGCGGCCCACCGGTTTTCATGTGCTGATTTTTATGGCCCAACATTACAAATGTGCCGCCGCTGCCGCCACCGTCGCCGCCTGTCTGTTCCAATTTACACACAGTGAACACATTATTATTGTTGTTGTTGTTTTTTTTTGTTGTTGCTACTCGCAAAACATTAAAATGTAACTCGACGGTTTGTTTTTTTGTTTAGTTTCTTGGCCGGGGTGGTTTGGCATTATTTGAGATTTGGGCTGCCAGACCGGTCACTCCAAGGCCAAAAGGGGGTGGCCAGACAGACAAGACAGATCGGCGATGTGCAAGTGTTTGCTCGCGTTCGCTGTATCCTTTGCAAGATAACCATAATTTATGCACACATACACATAAATACAAACATACTATATACATATATAACAAAATACATACACTTACATAAATATAAAAAGGTCGAGAGGCAAAAGCTACGCTAAGGGCGCATTCAAAAGATACAAACAAAATGCAGCAGAAATTTTTTGTTATTTGTTTTTGGGCTTAAATTGTATTTAGATATTTTGTTTAAAAAGAAAATAGAAAAATTAACATTTGATCTTCATTTCTCACTCAAAAACTTTCCAAAGCTTGCACGTTATGAAAATCTTCGGTTGAACGACAAAAAAATTGCAAAACTGGCAGCACTAAGCCCCAAGAAGGAGCAAGCGCTGCCAGCCAAAATGGGGGCTGACGATTAGCTCATCACACATACACACATTTACATATATGTATATTTGAATGTTTGTTTGTATGTACGTTTGTAAACATCTTAAGTATTTATATCGATAAGTATTTGTAATAATAAAAATTAGTTTATGCCAAATATTTTTTTTTTCTTTGCTGACGCATGCTCGCAGCTATTGACTCTGTGTGTGCGTGTGTGTGTGTGTGTGTGTGTGTGGGTGGGTGTGTTAGCTGCCCAAGTGCTTTGGACGCTCTCTTCTCCTATCGTTTTTTCTCTCTCGCTTATTAAGTGTCGGCGCCACGCAGTATGCAACACATTTGGTACCACGCGGCAGGATATTACAGAAAATATTCAAATAAATTAAAAATTTATTAAGTGTCCGGGTCTTGGGACCGGGACTGAGACTGAGATTAGGACAGGGGCATGGGATCAGGCTTTATTCTTTTGGCTCTAGTGCAAACCAAAACAAAAAATGCATTGTACAGCAGCAACAACAACAGGCGGATTAAAAAAGCAGCCGTGAACACAGGATGACAAAAAAAGGCAATTTTTTTTTGGTCCGTGCACCCCTTTCGCCAAGTTATGTATTTACGAATTAAAAAAGAGAAAAACAACAACAACAACAACTAGAAGCAGAACTGCTGCAGGCATTACAGCATTGTCTCAACCAGGCTAGAGATAGGTTTTAAGGCCTATAGGCACAGGCACAGACACACCCAGCAGGATCAGGATCAGAACTGGTCATGATTCATTCATTCAACCCCCTTACAAACTGGCTAAGGGCGACAACAACAACAGCAACAACAACAACCTACATTTACATAAGGATCGTTAGGGCGATTTTAACTTTGTACGTTTCGTTGCACACAGCGCTGAGCTGGCTCGATCGACAGATGCACTCCCCCCGCTCCTTCCGAATTTAATAATAATAATAATCATACAAATTACCATAAGACACCGCTCTCGCGCTCTCTTTACGTTTGCTGAGGGTGAGAGTGGCTTGTGCACACAGAGAAATAACATAGTAAATCGTTTAACAATTCAAGAATAGTTTTCATTTAAATAGTTAATACAAAAGCTATAATTTTTAATTTAATTACATAAATTATATAGTTTAATTCGATTTGTTTTGATATAAAATAATTTCGTTTTTAATTCAAACATGGAAATCGAATATCTAAGTCTAAATGAATATTTTTCGTTGCATTTTTTTCTCTGTTTGAGAAAGAGGGTGGCGCAAAGGGACGCAGGATATGCTGCCATGCCATTTTATTTGTGGCATGTGTTCCCGTTTGTTTTTGTTGTTGTTGCTGCTGCTGCTTTCTCTTTACAAAATTGGTACCCGAAATGCATTGTATTCATTTCTAGTTGTAGAGTTTGCCACAGTTCAGTGGCTCAGTTCTCTGAGTCCTTGCCACCTGGCCTACTAATCAGCATCTAAAGTTGACAATCAATTTAAATATAACAGCTATTTTTTGATCCTGCGCATTATTCTTTAGATTCTTTCTATGCAATTTTAAAAGGATTTATTATACTTATCAAAAGGAATAATTATTATTTGCGTAATTCGAATTTTAATAGCTGTCCTGCTTCGTCAAATATTTGCTGCGCTTAATGCCAAACTCTCTCTTTATTTTGAAATAGTTGATTTTTGAAATTAAATATTCTGTGTTTTTGGTTTTTGCAGTTCTCCATGCAGTCAGATCCTCTCACAATAGTCTCAACTGCTTTAACTTAATCAACAAAGTTTTAGCTTATATAAAAGAAATATAAAACAAAGCCTCAAAAGTTTCACCAATCATAAACGTTAAGTAATTTTTATACCCTGAACCCATAAAATGGGTAAATAATGAAATAATGGATAACGATAGAAAATTTCTGAAAATTTCGTCCAAATCGGTTAAGAAACACCGGAGATATCGTAAAGTTAAGTCAGTTTTTAGTTTTGTTTAAATTTAACATTATTTGAAGGAAGTAAAATATTTATTGCAACTGGGTTCCGGGTATCTTCTAGTCGGGCTCTCCCGACTAGAGCCTTCGTACTTGTTTTTTTTTCGTCTTCAGTTTTTCTGGGCTTTTTTTATAATATATAATAATAATTTTAACAACCCCTAAAAATTTAAACTTTAAACATATTTAACGTTTTACTGCTTCCAGCGTTTTTTTTTCAACCTTAAAGCAGTTTTAACATAGCCTCAAAAGTTGTGGCTTGGGCGATCCTTAAAAATGTTATAGAACTTATATTTTTTTAATTCCTGCTGTTTTTGAAACCTTGCCTTAAAAATGCATTAGCACACAGCTCTTGGCTCTAGTTTAGTGAATAGTCTAAGTAATTAAAAAGTTCTCACACGCTACATTTTTGTAATTTATTTTTCCACCTTTTGTGACTCATTTCAGTTTGCCAAAGGATCAATTGGTTTACATTGGCCTGAGGGACATTGACCCCTACGAGGCGTACATATTGAACAAGTTTGGAATACGCTACTATGCCATGGATGTAAGTAGGAAATAGGCACACACGCACATGCGTCCTTTCGTGTCTGCTTACAGTGGCAGTTGTTCTTGTTGTTGTTGTAAAAATGTCGAAATGTAAAATTCCGGTTTCTTTTTTTTTTTGCTCTCCACCAAGCAGAGGATCAATAACGATCGTGCGTGACAGGCCCAACTGTAATTGTACAAGCCATATCCTGGCCATACTAGTGCGATGCGTGCGTGCGTGCGTGTGTGTGTGTGAGTGTTGTAAGTGTAAGCTTGGGCATTTATAGGGGTTGACGTCGCTAGCCAAAAATAAAGTGAAAAGAAATCGAATCTATAGTTGCGCCCTTCTGCACTCGGCAAAGTTACAGGACACTCCCTAACACACACACACAAACACACACACACATTGCTCGCCCAACCCTCTATCACTTATACACATGTTCAATTGTATATATGCATGTGTGTGTGTATATATTGTAGACTTGCCTCCCTCTTTGCGATGTTACATTAAGCGCCTGCAACATCCGATCGCGCAGGGTGGGTTAAAAATGTGCTTGCAACAACGTGCTCTGCCACATCCGGATCGGCCCTTGTTGCCCCATACGATTATTTATGGCTTGTGCAAAATTGACGTCTCTCTGTTGAAAAATTGCCTTTAACGGCCTTACGGATCTGTGCAAAATTTATTATAGCTCATTAGTTCGATCCAAATATGTACATACATACATATATGTACATATGTATGCGAGAACAAATTAATAGCATTGCTGGCTGTTTTTAATTTTTGTTTTTCGGCTGTACTTTGATTATTTTCGCGAAATAATGCGGTGAATGGCAGCCATTCTAACAATCCACCAATGCATGGTTGTATGTTCATTTTCTAACGGTTCTCATCAGACATATTTGTTGTGGCTCTCACCAATCGCGGGACAGAAGCTTTGCAAAGCTTTTATTTTACCGCTAGATGTAGAGCTTTTGCGAGGGGTATTCAAGCATTTTTTCATAGCTGAACCATTTGTTTAAAAACGTTATTTTAACTATGATTGACTACAGAATGATGTGTATATAATTTAGCATTCCTATTAGTAGAAACTTAGAACTCATTTATGTTACTGAAACAAACTTTATTTTTGCACCTAAAACTTTGTTGGAACAATAAAAAGTAAATTTCTTAACGGAAGAAGCACAAATCTGTTCAAAGTATTTTCAATAATATATGCAAAGAATCGCATTAATATACAGAGTATAAGTCTTCCAAAAATGATTTTATGTAATTTATTATGACATGACTGTAAAAATCTGCTATAGGAAATAACATCCAAAAACCTTCATCACATTTTTTGTTGGGTTAATAATAATAAGCAAAGATTACACCAGTTTTCCTTTGTTGGCATATTTTTTTCATGTTTTGCCGTGTTGTAAGAATTCAAAAATTTAAATCAAAAAAATTTTAGTTTTTATATAATAAATATGCCGTTGTGGTTTATATTTAGCATAAAAAAAACTAAACAAAACTACTACATATTTCGCGATTTATCCGCATGGCTTGCAACTTGCAATTTGTATAAATTGAAATTTGCAACAACAAAAAATGATATTATATTGCGGGTGAAACATCTGGCGCTGATATTGCTGTTCTGAATTCTGATTTGGGTGTAGCCTTCCGCTGATTTCTGGTTTGTTCATGATATGCCTCATATAAGTAATTGTATGTCATCCAATTTGTTCAAAATAACAAAAGTTAACAACATTTTGCTATTATTATAATGTTTATAATGACGTCAACAATTTTTAATGTTACCTATAAACAAAAAAATATACTATGCGAATTTTCTCAATTTTTGTTTTAAATCAAGTTTCATTCGGCTAACTTAAAGGTATCTTAATTTTAGTAATCAATCATTTTATCTTTATTTTTGAAACATTTAGTTTAGGGAGCTTTAGCATAGAATTAATTAAAGTAAATTAGTCTTGAACAATCGCAGATTTTATGTGAGGCTCTGTCTTAAACTGTGTTCCGTTTTTAAAAACGCGAGCAGTCAGGATCCCCTCGAGGTGCTCAATCGGATTATGGTCTGGACTTCTCTTTTTAATACAGGAATGTTTCTGTCATTAAATAAGTCTTTAGTGAACCGAGAAGTATGGAATTGATGGGTTATCCTGTTGCTAGGTCCAGTAATCGCCATAGATATTCTGAATTCTGATTTGTGTCTTGATGATATAGTATAAAACTTGTTTTTTTTTTTGGTTTTCAGGTGCCGAGTCCCAAAAGTTGAGCTGATTTTGTAGACTAGAAATTTTATTTGCATTTAGATTCTAATTGTTTCGATTGTGTATTGTTTGTCTTTGTTGCAGTCCATCGATCGCGTTGGCGTACCCAAGATAATTGAGATGACTCTGGATGCACTAAATCCGCAGAACAAGATTCATGTGAGCTTCGATATTGATGCATTGGACAGCAATGTGGCACCGAGCACAGGAACTGCTGTGCGCGGTGGCTTGACCCTAAGGGAGGGTATCAGCATTGTGGAGGCATTGCGTGACACAAAGCGTGTCCAGGGCATGGATCTGGTCGAGATCAATCCGAAGCTGGGCAGTGATCATGATGTGCGCACAACTGTTGAGTCTGGCCTCGAAATACTTAAGAGCATGTTTGGCTATAGACGATCGGGTGCACGTTTCTATAGCAACTTGGATACGGGCCTACTTGGACATGAGAACTAATTCAGATCTTATCAATAACTAAATATACCATAAAGGTTAATTGTAGATAGCAAGAATCGAATGAAAATAATAGTTTCAATTTGAAATTTTTGAATCAAGCTTATTTTTTATTATTATTTTAACGTGCGACTTCTGTATATGAATATATTGTACTATGTATATTTGTATTGCTATTTATAATATAATATATATGTAAAACGTATGTATGCATGTATATTTAAGTATGTACAATTATTTGTGTGTTTTTCTTCGTTTAGGTTAATGTAGTTGAAAGTGTTTTTCTTTTTTTTTTGGCTTAGTTTTAATTATGTTTAATAGTAGTAGTTACGATTGTAATAAAAATAAATTTTGCACTTTCTGTAAATGTATTTGAATAGAGATTACATTTCGCGCTAACAGGGCCGCAATTTTTGGGCCGAAGCCCATCGCTAGATATCAGATTTGGACGCTGCTGTCGGCAGATATGCCGATATATCCACATTGGCCATTAGATTAGCGGTGTTTAGCAGCTCGTTAAACGGCATTGGTGCCGCCGTCGGAGCACTTGCCACACTAATCGCTGCTGGCACTGCCGGCGTCGTTTGCAGGCGCTGATAAAGCTGTGGCGCAAAGGTACGCAGCAAGCGACGTTGTATGCCAAGTAGTAAAGCATTAACAGCACCCGAAATGACTATGATGCCCGATATAATCGAGCAGAGTCGTATGATAAAGGTCAGAAAGTAGTCGCGATCATGGCTAATCACTATCTTCAAGGCGGACCAATCGTACTTAAAATATATGCCCGGCGATCCATACGAGTTGCGTTCCGAATCTGTGGCAAAATAAATTAGATTCGATTAAATTCACAACAAACAAAGAGTTAATTTAATGTTGCTAAAGAGTAGTTACATATATGTAGTATAGTATGTATACATACATATATCGATAAGCTTGTTTTTGTTATACTTCAAAAAGTGACTTGTTCGTTCTGGCAGGATTATTCAGAAAGGTATAACAACAAGGCTTTTATTTTATAGATTTTAAGCATCTTAAGTATACATATATGTAATCTGCTCTGCATTTTTTTTATGTGCTATTTTTTACTTGCCCAGTTTGCGCACGTTCTCTGTAACGGCATATTGAAATGTGCTGATTGTGCTAAAAGTTTGTTGTATTTCTGTGGGTACGACTTTTATAAAATACTGGACTGTGGTGGCTTCCTCAGTGATGATGGTCTCATCGCCCTCGAGCGGTTGAACAATACGGCGAGAGTACTGGCCAAAGCTGAGACGATTGATGCGATGCGTAAAGTTGGCGGGCATGCGTCGAAACTCGATCATCCAATGATCCTCAAACATGCCAACCACTGGCTGTGCACCACCCACCAAATGTAGAACGCCAGCCACCTTGTTGATGCCCAGTGTGCCGTGCAGGCGGCATGCATCATATTTAGACTCCAACTGTAGATTTGGATGCTGCTGTACCTGCTGCAGCGCACCCGGTGGTGGCGAGACAGTAGGTGCATGTGTTTCGCTCTCTTTTATAAGTACGCGATCGCGCATTATGTCCTTGAATAGTATATCCGCCACAGAGTGATATTCCTCGCGCAAATAATGATTGGTCATTTGCATGGACTGAAAGTGGCGACGATCCGCATCCGACATTTGCCACCAGACGCCCTCACGTTGCAACGAGCCATAGGCGAACACATCCTGTTGCGTCTCATCCATTAGATCAACGCCAGAGAGCGAGGCGCATGGCATCGCTACCGTTATGTCCACATGCATTTGCACTTGCTCATCCAGCGCCATATCTGGCTCAAACTGATAAACAATGTCAGTTTCATTCCAGTAATAACGCAGTTCCGTATAAACCAAATACACAATGAGTAGGCGACTCAGCAGCGAAACTGTAGAAGTCATCAATGTTTATTAAGCATTTAGATAGAGAGCGAGAGAGAGTGAGAGATATAAACGTTTATTGTTATGCTTACGTGTGCCGCCAATTTCAGTGGTCTCTGTGTACTTTTCAGGCACTTTTTTAAAGGCATCAAGATTCTTGGCGAACTCGAGCAAATTGCTCTTATCGCCTCGGTAACGTAGCGTCGCAGTCATCTGTTACTAGTGGCAATTAAATGCGACACAGTCCAGTTTGCTTTTTTTTTTGTTTTTTTTTTTAATTATGATTGAAACTAGCTAATAATATTAATTGTGGCCGGCCACATTTACGACAACATTATCGTCATTGCCACGTACGCCTCCCTCACACGTTGCAGGCCAGTTGCGTGCTCAAAACGTTGTCACTTTTTGCTTAAATACGCCTAATGCGCAATAGATACGCTGCTAGTTGATAGCAACAGTAAATTAATTTATTCACAGCAAGCTTAATTAAAAAAATTATATATATAAAGTGTATAGAAGTAATTGCCGTTGCCGGCTGGATTGTTGACAGTGTATAGCGGTATATCGATAGCGATGGTTCGAGTTGTTATCATTGAATAACTGCATCTCAATTGTCATCGATGCGTTTGCCAAACGTTGACAACTCAATGCTTATAATGCATTTATGTTTGAAAATAAATGTAGTTGCATTTATGCTGAAATATATTCATCTGCTATCTTACATTGTAATGTATTAATATTTTTATTTATACATGGTCATTAAATGTAAAGTAATACGTTGTTTATTTTTATTTTTACTTATATGCAAATTTTATAAATATTTTTTTTATTTAGTTTGATTTTGTTTTATTACTAAGTACTATGCATTATATTTTACACAAATTTTTATTCGGCGGCGACTATAATAATCAGCATTCAGCAAACCGCGCTATATTATCGATATCAAAACACGTCTTGCTTGCTTGCTTGGCTAAAAAATGGCAACGAGTATATACATATATGTATATGCCGGTATTTTCAGATAATATTGATATTGTACAGCATATATATATATGTATAGCCTGAGAAGTAAACAAAGAAGTAATAATTAAGACATAAGCAGCTGGTCGTCGTCAACTGCCCGTTCTCCTTAGTTTACCCGACCCTATATCTACGCCTGGTATGCACGACTTTATTTCAGTTGGCAGCTCTAAATTCCGCTGTTTGGTATATAGTCGTTGCTTTTGACACTATCAAAACTTTGACACAAGTGGCAAACTTTTAAATACCAAAAATCACTTTAAAAAAAAAACCAAATCTACTAACTGCTCGCAATGAATGCGGTGTGTATTTAAGTGTTAACCGCATATGGTCACTAAAACGTGCTTTCAATCTTTGAATAAAAATTCTGTTTATAAATATATTAAGCTAAAATGGGTAAAAAAGACAAGAATAAGAAAAAAGGTAAGGGTGCCGAAAAGACAGCTATGAAAACCGACAAGAAGCTGGCAGCCAAACAAAAGAAAATGCTGGAAAAACTTGGAGAGGTAATAAAGCTCGCTATTATATTTTTTTCCGTATGGAAAATTCTATACAAGTATGAATTTTTATTCAATAGGCGGACATAGCGGATATTGTCAAAACTCTAGAAGAGCAGGAGACAAGCCTCAAAGCGATCACAGAAGATATATGTCCACCACCAACGCCCCGTTCCAATTTCTCACTAGTCGCGCATCCTGAAAAAGACGAACTAATTATGTTTGGCGGAGAGCTTTATAATGGCGCCAAAGTAAGCATTTACAACGATCTGTTCTTCTATAATATACCGCGCAACGAGTGGAAACAGCTACGTTCGCCATCAGGACCAACGCCACGCAGCGGACATCAAATGGTGGCTGTTGCCACAGATGGCGGCCAATTGTGGGTAATGAATGCCATAAACGATTCAAATCCATGCAAACACCTATATTAACAACAATCACTTTAGATGTTTGGTGGAGAGCACGCAAGTCCCTCGCAGCTGCAGTTCTATCACTACAAGGACCTGTGGACAATGAGCCTGAAGACACGTCAATGGTCGAAGGTAGCCGCTCCAAACGGTCCAAGTGCGCGCAGTGGTCATCGAATGGTTGCAGCCAAGAAGCGTCTCTTCATCTTTGGCGGCTTTCACGATAATAACCAATCCTATAACTATTATAATGATGTGCATATTTTCTCCCTCGAGTCCTACGAATGGCTAAAAATTGAAATTGCCGGCACAATTGCGCCGTCTGTGCGTTCGGGTTGTTGCATGGCTGCTTCGCCGGATGGAAAGATCTTTGTTTGGGGCGGCTATGCGCGAACATCGATGAAGAAGGATCTGGATCGTGGCATAACGCACACTGACATGTTTCTGCTTGATGTGGACAGTAAGAAGTTGTCTCTCCTTTGAAAATTGATCTTTTATTGTTTAATTTGAATTTAAGAATCTGGAAACGACGGCAACAAGTTCAAGTGGAGCACTGTCAAACCGGGAGGTTATCGTCCAAAGCCACGTAACAGCATTGGTTGCACTGTGGCAGCAAATGGGAAAGCCTATTGCTTTGGCGGCGTCATGGATGTCAACGAGGATGATGAGAATGTTCAAGGACAGTTTGGCGATGAGTTGTTCTCGTTTGACTTGCAATCACAGGTCTGGCGACTGCTCGAAGTAGTTCCAAAAAATAAAAACTCTGGCATAAAGGCAAACGATATTGAAATGGCTGGAGATGCTGCTGCAGATGCTCAACCTGCCGAGAAAACAGTGAATACAAGTACAGACGGCATTTTCACAGTTACAGTGGGTGGACCCGGTTCCAGTTCTGCGTCTACCACACCCTACGTTTCCAAAATACCTAGCCTATTTGGTCCAGCTCGTCGCACCGATGTTCCTGCGCCACGCATGAATCCAGGGCTTTGTGTTTGCAAGGGTACCTTGTATCTTTTTGGTGGTCTCTATGAGGAAGATGAGAAACAGCACACTCTTAATGATTTTTATGCCTTGGATCTGCATAAACTAGACCAGTGGAAGGTTCTCATTGCAGGCAATCAGAAGGCTCACGATTGGATCGATGATGAAAGTGAGAGTAGCTCTGATGAGGAGGACAGCAATGATGATGATTCCGATGAAGATGACTCCGATATGGACACTGATTGATTTCTGAACCTAATAAAACGATGAGTGATTATTAACAAAGAGTTTTTATGTAAAGACGCAGATTATGATTTTTTTTTGTTGAGTACCATTCTCTATAAAATGCATATTTTTTTTTTAATTTAAAATTTGTTGCCCGTTTATATACTGAGCCTTAAAAATACCTTGTTTCCCGCTTAGATACTGAGCCTAAAAAATACCTTTTTAGTGCTAAAAATAAAAGCATTATTTTTGCCTGGAATAATTTTTAATTATCCAAAGCTTATAATTACTTAATGCAAAAAGTATTTTCGTGTTATGCTAATTGGTATTTAATACGATTCGTTTAATGACAAAAAAAATGCTTATTTAGGTGATGCCAATAATCGTTACATTGTATTCATCGTAAGCACGCATGCACGCAGGTGTTGTGTGTGTGTGTGTGTGTGTTATTATTATTGTTAAGGTTAACCAACAACTAGTTTAATGCTTTAGCGCTTGCGTATTTTTATATACATATATAGTTTTTTTTTGTTAATTTTGTAAGTTAAGTGCGTCGAACAGAGAAGCCAAAGATGCTGCGTCTACTCCTAACTAACTGCACACGCACCGATAGTCTCAGGTAATACACGGCTTATGCCATAACTCTCTGATCAAACCGCTCTCCATCTCATTCTAACTCACACCTCCGCTGCACTCAACAAACTTCAAATTTACACATGGCCTCGAAATCGTAGCGCGCGCAGTCTACTACCTTAGCCCTTAGATAGGTAGCCAGGCATATGGATTAAGATGCTTCTATCTTAGCCTTAGAATATAATGATTGTTTTGTGAATGTTGTATGTTGTTTAGTTGTATTTGAATGATATAACAGAAAATAAGTTTTTCGTTCGTACTGACACCAGATAAGACGGTGTATGAGAAGGGTATGCAAACTTCGGCGTGCCAAAGATTAGCCATATCAATTATGTATATTATTATTGTTGATTATGTCATCGAACTGTTTGTTTTTGTTTGCAGCCGCAGCTTGTTGCAAGCACCGACGCGACTGCAGAATGCCAGCCGCTTGATGCGACAAAATCAGCATTTAATGCGGCCGAGGGCAAGGACGGGTCCGCCGGGAAATAGCAATAGCAATCTGCGTGGTTTGGTACAAACAACACGTACATTGCTGCTGGGAGGCGGCACTCTTGGTGTTGGCGTAGCAGTGCGCAGCTGGTGGTCAACACGAGTGGTACATTGCGAGGCAGGCAATCGGTTGGCTGGAGTTTTGGATCACACATTGGAGAAGGAGGAGGATATTGAGTTTGATTGGCGGCGTCTCTGGTCATATCTGGAGCCACACACATGGGAACTCCTCGGTGCCGTTTGTGTAAGTTAAATGTCCGAAGAGATTACGATTCACTGCATCTTATCGTATATCCTAATTATCCTTTTCAACTTGCACAGGCGGCACTGATTGTGGCATTCATTAACATACGCATACCAAATCTTCTGGGTGATCTGATTAATACATTGGCACGCTATGCGAATACCTATGTAATGGATCCCATTAATAATTCCTTTGTGAAGGATGTCAGCAAACCGGCCAGCAATCTGTTGAGCTTATATATGCTGCAGTCGTGTTTCACCTTCGTCTACATTTATCTGTTGAGTCGAGTGGGTGAACAGATGGCGGCACGCATGCGGCAGGATCTGTTCAAACAGATTGTTCTACAGGATATCGCATTCTTTGATGAGAATCGCACTGGAGAACTTGTGAATCGTTTAACTGCCGACGTTCAAGACTTCAAGACCTCCTTCAAACAGTTTGTGGCACATGGCTTGAGAAGTGGCGCTCAATTAATTGGTGGCAGCATTTCATTGTTCATGATATCGCCGCACATGGCAGCTATTGCTCTTGCCAGTGTTCCCTGTGTTGTGATGTTTATGTCCTATTTGGGACGCAAATTGCGATCGCTTAGTAGAAGCTCACAAGCGCAGGTAATACAATCTCATTCAATATGATTATAAACTTTAAACTAATCGAATTACTTCTACTCTTTGCTGTCTAGGCGGAGCGTGCAACTGGTGTGTGTGAGGAGGCTCTTTCCAATATACGTACAGTGCGCTCGAGTGCCTGTGAGTACCGTGAGATGCAGCTATTCGAGAATGAAACAAATGAGGCAGCGCGTCTGGCACAGGAACTCGGCTATGGCATTGCTGTCTTTCAGGGTTTAACCAACTTTTTCCTTAACACCCTTGTGCTGTCCACACTGTTCATGGGCGGTCACCTAATGTCAACGGAGAGTCTGACACCGGGTGCACTAATGGCATTTCTTGTGGCATCGCAGGGTGTGCAACGTTCATTGTCCCAGGGTTCGGTGCTGTTGGGCACAATGATTCGTGGCATGACTGCCGGCAGTCGCGTCTTTGAGTTTCTATCTCTGCAACCAAAAGTGGAGCTGCTGCGTGGCTATGTTATACCACCGGAGCGATTGCATGGCGAGATTCGTTTCGAGAATGTCTCCTTTGCTTATCCCATGAGACCCGATCATGTGAGTTTGTTTGTCATGTCGCGCTATCAAAAATGTTTTTTTTATAATCCTCAATATTTGATTTTTGCAGATCGTACTTAAGGACTTTAGCTTGACGCTGCGTCCAGGCCAGACGGTGGCTTTAGTGGGTGCCAGCGGATCGGGCAAGTCAACAATTGCTGCTCTAATTGAACGCTTCTACGAACCTACCTCGGGCAACATCAAACTAGATGGCTATAAGCTCTCCGACATATCGCCCTACTGGCTGCGCGCCAATGTACTTGGTTTCATTGAGCAGCAACCGATCCTCTTTGGCACCAGCATATTGGAGAATGTGCGCTATGGCAAACCGGATGCTACCCGCAACGATGTCTACGATGCCTCAAAGCTAGCACAATCCCACGACTTTGTCACTGCCCTGCCGGATGGCTATGCGACACATGTCGGCGAACGTGGCACCCAACTAAGCGGAGGTCAGCGACAACGGATTGCCATCGCACGCGCCCTGCTCAAGAATCCCCGCGTACTCATTCTCGATGAGGCGACGAGTGCACTGGATGCCACCAGTGAATCGGAAGTGCAAAAAGCACTTGACACTGCCGTACAGGATCGTACCACACTGGTTATTGCCCACCGGCTGTCTACGATACGCAATGCCGATCTGATTGTTGTCATGGATCAGGGACGCGTTGTTGAGGTTAGTCCAAAAGACAACAAAGCTTAACAAATGCTAAAATACATAATATAAAAACTAATTTTTTTTAGACGGGCAAGCATGATGAGCTGATGACGAGGCGTGGATTGTACTATGAGCTAGTGCGCCAGCAGGAGAGAAGGGATATTCAAGATCAGGTGCAAGCCGGAGAGGAGACGTTTACCAAAACTGTGCCGCAAGTGGAGGCGACATGAACAATCACAGTAGTACAATAATATTAATGCAACGAAATTACAAAGCAATTCCCTGTATATACAACTTAAATATTTATTTTATTTTTTTAACCACAGGAAGTTTTGTGTGTTTAATAGTTTTCTCGTTAGGAAATTTGAGAATACCCTCAAACTGTCAAAAGAATTTACACAGCTTATAGGAAAATGGAACAGATGGTGTTCATGTTAAATAAAACTAGAAATTAATATTGTTATATGGACTTAAACATAGTTGTATTAATCGAATTTATAGAACTGCTGTTAAAAAAGCAACATTTTGAAAATTGTATTTAAACTTCATTCAGAAGAGTTTGTCAAAATGAACTAGTTGGCATTTTTCTGGTATTCATCGCTTCGATAGCTTGCTATATACGCGCTTGAGTATTTTAGCGTTTCACGCTCCGCAGCCACACTTAACACTAACGCTAGTCTCAGTTTGGTTTTTTTTTTTAAACAAATGCATTTGTTTTTTTATTTTCGAACTGTGTGCAGCAATTTAAGTGCCCAATCGTGCGACCGGTAGTGCAATAATGGTGTGAGGACAAATTTAAGAACAAATTCGATATGTCCGTTCAACAGCAGCAACAAAATATACGATAAATTATGTAAGTGTGTGTGTGTGTGTGCGTAAATGTGTGTTTAGTTTGTTTTTGTATGTGAGTGTGGTTTTAGCTGTTTTGACAGTAACTACTATTAGTAAGAATGCAACAACAACAACAAAAACAACATGAAGAAAAAACAATAGCAAATATATGCTATTTGCTATCTTTGTTGTTTCCCGTTCCCCCACACAAATTTCAATCAACATCAACTTTTGTTATGAGCCGTTTGTATGTGTGTTTGTGTATATGTTTCTTTAATATATTTGTATGTGCTTGTGTTTGTGCATTCGTCATTTTGTATTATTTAATTTATATTTGTGCTCAAACTATCGCTGCGTCAGCGTCGTCTGCTTGCTTCATAAGTTATATTAAGCACTGATATTATTGTCAAGTGCATATGGAGTCATTTGTTGTTGTGCAAGAATAAATCATACAATTTCTTCAGGGTCAATGCTGCCAATAACAATGAGTTTCCATAGCCCCACACTCCTGCCCCGAAATTCACATAGAGTTGTGTTTATTGGCTCTAATGAACTGGTAGCACGGCTAGTTCCGTTAGGTTCAAGTGATATGTTGATGTTACACATATATGTGCAATACATGCACTTAATGCAATCATTTTATGTTATATGCCGGCTATGACATCATATACACATTAGTGTTTAACCACAGGCAGTAGATGCAAAAAGTAGTTCGACTTGATGACATACATACTCACGTTTGTTTGCTCTCTGCAGTTATGCAGTAGTTCATTTGCAAAACCGGTTCAACAAACAAAGGCTTGCCAGATCGTCAATGGATGCACAAGATCTCGTAAGACGATTGCTCTCGCTCCCACATGAGTGCTGTCAAGCGATGTTCATAGCTGAAAAAATTTGTTAGTTTTAGATGCAAAATCTTATATTTAGTTTAGTTGTCAACACGAAATGGAACAATTGCCGCTTGCCGTAGCTTTTTTTTTACCAACGCGATCGCACTTTCACTTAAAAGCTAGATTTGGTGGGACACCAAAAAATAAAGAAGCGTTATCGGCAACACTAGCTGTTCTCATCATCACTATGCTCTCTGTCTCTCTCTTTTTATTTACATAAATTTATTTCGCAGCCAGCGGACACATACGCACGCACACGCACACACACACATATACACTTCCACATGCATCAACAAAAAGAAGAGGAAGAACAACAACAACAAAATGAACGAGCCGGAGCGATTGTGCTGCCAACCTGCGCCAGTTGCCTCTGCCCGCTACTGGCGCACCATCAAAACGATGAGCCCATAGTGATGGCACTCGGCCAGCAATGGCATTGCGATTGCTTCCGCTGCTCCGTCTGCGATGCCCATCTACACAGTTGGTATTTTGAGCGTGAGAATCTGCTCTATTGTCGCGAGGATTACTATGCCCGTTTTGGCGATGCCTGTCAGCAGTGTACGGCTGTAATAACGGGACCAGTGATGGTAGCTGGAGAGCATAAATTTCATCCGGAATGCTTTTGCTGTGCCGCCTGCGGCTCCTTTATTGGCGAAGGTGAATCCTATGCCCTTGTCGAACGCTCCAAACTTTACTGTGGCCAGTGCTATGGCAAGCGTCTACCCGTCGATGCCCGCGCCCGCATCACGAATGCCGGGAAGCCAATGCATTCGATTCGACTTGTCGAGATACCCAAGGACGCGACGCCCGGACTGCGTGTTGATGGCGGCGCTTTTGGTGATGGTTGTCCCACAGTGCGGATAACCGAGTAAGTTCCCCCATCCCACATTAAACGCACAAAATCCGTCTACACTTAATAACAAAAATCTTAATTCTTTATAAAACTATTTAAAAATAAAAGGATTATTTAACACGTTAAAAGAAAAAAAACACTTAATATTTTATGAAATTAAACATAGAATTCTTAATAATAACACTAATAGGCGAATAAACACAATATCATTAATACAAAAAAAGTATTTGTACTTGCTTTAAATAAAATAAATTTTTAACAAATTTAAAAACTATTTTAAGATGGTTTCTTTATTTACGAAACTCGAACTAAGCTTTAAAGTTATTACTTGTAACAATATTTTTTAATAAACATATATTTTAAAGCTAACATTATTAAAAATACTTCATACACCTGGTGCTGGTTTTATGCTCTTTTGTTTCTCTCCCTCTCTCTTTCTCTCTCTATCTCTCTCTCTTTCGCCCAACCGCAACTGTCTCTTTTCCTAACTGGGTTACACTCTGTTGCTAAAAAAAAAAAGTTTTATTTGTAAATTTTATGGTCGCATGGGCAAATACGCCTTCTCCCTGCTTACCTTGGTGGCGGATCGTTGTTGTGCTTTTTATAGGTAAAAATAATATAATTATCTATTTATTAATAACTTACTTCGACATGTCGAAGATAATATACTCTTGCAGAAGAAAGTGGAATGTTAATGGAAGATATCTCTGCAAGTTTATAAATAAAAACTAATAGATAACCTAATCTCTAACCTCAATCCCAAGTGAAGCATTATTGTTATTTTACTAAATCTATCTTCGATTATTGTTTTAGGATCGATGTGAATCTTACTAATCTGCACATTGGCGATCGCATCCTGGAGGTAAATGGCACCCCAGTGAGCAACTCATCCGTGGAACAGATCGACAAACTGATACGCAGCAATGAGAAGATGCTTCAGTTAACTGTCGAGCATGATCCGGTGCAGGTTTGCCGTAGTTGCAGCCAGGCGGATATACAGCGTGCCAGTTCGGCGTCTACGCTCATCCTGCCGCTAAGCACGTCTGCATCCAGTGTTGAGGTTGGCGGACGGGGTCGTGAACGAATGTATAAGGCGACGACAGCCGCTGCCGAACCGAACGGCAAGATGCGCAAAATGCGACAACAAACGTTGCAAACTGTACAACAACAGCAGCAACAGCAGCAACAACAGCAACAGGAACAACCTGCTTCACCGGCTCCATCCTGTCAGCTGAAGGATAAGGAACGCTGTTCGAGCTTATCGAAACTCTTAGATGAACAGCATACGGCTCAACAGCATTCAGCGCATCCACAGCTCTATGATTTGTCGCGTACGCAAAGCTGTCGCGTTGTCCAGAAACCGCAACGAATCTTTCGCGCCACCGATCTGGTGATGGGCGAGAAACTGGGCGAAGGTTTCTTTGGCAAGGTGTACAAAGTGACGCATCGTCTGACGGGTGAACTGATGGTGCTCAAGGAGCTGCATCGTGCCGACGAGGAGGCTCAGCGTAATTTTATTAAGGAGGTTGCCGTTTTGCGTCTGCTCGATCATCGGCATGTGCTTAAGTTCATTGGTGTTCTGTACAAGGATAAAAAATTGCATATGGTCACCGAATATGTAGCTGGCGGTTGCCTCAAAGAGCTCATCCATGATTCGCGACAAACGCTTAGTTGGGCTCAACGCGTCTGTTTGGCTCGTGACATTGCGTGTGGAATGAGCTATTTGCATTCCATGAATATCATCCATCGTGATCTCAACTCCATGAATTGTCTGGTGCGCGAGGATCATTCGGTTATTGTTGCCGATTTTGGATTGGCGCGTAGCGTCGATGCACCACGTTTACCGGGCGCCAATCCCAGTGCCAATTCAAGTCCAGCTCCTGCTGCAATGGTTGGCGGCTTTGATGGCAATACCATGTCACCCAGCGGCACACTAAGACGCAGCAAAAGTCGACAGCGACGTCAGCGATATACTGTTGTTGGTAATCCCTATTGGATGGCACCCGAAATGATGAAGGGCCTCAAATACGATGAAAAAGTGGATGTCTTCTCATTCGGCATTATGCTATGCGAGGTGAGCTTCGTCGCATTTGCTCTTCTAACATTCTAATTCCCATTCACTTACTCATCTTTTGTATCTGTAGATAATTGGACGCGTGGAAGCCGATCCGGACTATATGCCACGCAATTCAGATTTTAGCTTGAATCAGCAGGAGTTTCGTGAAAAGTTTTGTGCCACCTGCCCGGAAGCGTTCGTCAAAGTTGCTTTTGTGTGTTGTGATTTGAATCCAGATATGCGTCCTTGTTTCGAAACGTTGTACATTTGGCTGGAAGAACTGCGTCAGCATTTGGATGCACAGCAAGCGCCGCCGGCGCGACTCTTGCATGAGATTGAGAACTTTCAGGATAGCTACATTAGTTCCGAAGACGCACTCTCACCCACATCACAACGCAGTCTGGACAATTTAACCGAAGCGGTAGCATGTGTTGCTTCTTCAACTTCACAGAGGCCAAAACAACTCGCAGTTCAAGCACCCGCTTCTGTCGAACTCGAGGAGAAGGAGAATGTGGAGTTGGTGGAGAATGTGGTGATGCGTCCACAGGATATACCCAAATCGCCGCATCTGGGCAAAGATTTTTCGCCCAGCGGCGAGAGATTAAGGGACAGCATGCGTGCACGACGACGTCAGCGTTTCTTGGGCGGCACACAACAGCAGCATCAGCAACATCAGCCGCATCAGCAGCTGCACGAACAGCAACAGCAGCAGGACCAATTGCGTGGCTCCACACCAGAGACAACTTCCACAGAACGTGCACTCAAACAGGCACTGAAAAAGTGTCGTCCCTTTGGCGAGAAAGGTTATCTAGTTGATCTGCGTCCGGGCGCTGAGCTGCAGCTGCAGGATGTGCGCGATTTGAATAACTATTCGGATGTCGATTCCAGTTGTGATACAAGTCTTAACTATCATGAGATAAATGATACGCCACCACCACCAACAGCATCGACACCGACACCAACACCACCACCACCACAACCACCATTAGCTTCAACATTACTTCCACCTGATCAGTCCAACGATCAACATCGTTTGGCCTTTGAGGATATGCGCACACGTCTCCATCAATGTCGCAGCAAATTTGAGCATCTGGAGGAAGCGAATCGTCGCAATTTCAGTCAATCGCAACACTCGATGCGCAACTTTTTCAAAACGCCGCCAGTGGCACTCAAAATGTTTCAGCGTCTGGAGCATGAGGCGACGCTTAATGGCGGCAGTGCAGCACCACGTCGTCGCAGCACACAACGCATCAATCAGACGCCCATTTTTGGCAGGCGACAGTTGCCGGCAATGTTGCCTCAGCTGCAGCATGCCGAGTCACTGGAGAATCTGGCAGCAGCCTTACCTTCTACCCAACCAACAGCAGAAGCAGCAGCTATTTCATCCAAGCGTAGCAAAGCAGCTGCAACAATTGCAACAACAGCAACTGTTACCACAACAACGGCTGCAACGATAACAACAAGAACAACAACAACAACAAACTTGCCAGCAGCTGCTTGCGATTATTTGCCCAAAAAGCATAAGCTTACGCTGCCATTGCCATTGCCATTGCTATCAAATGCACAACGTTCGCCCAATACAAACAGCAATAATAGCCGCCATCAAGTTAGTAACAGCAGCAGCAAATCAAAGCAACTGAAAGCAACAAATAATCACAGCAGCAGCAACAATTACGTTTCGCCCACTCGCAATCGACCCGGTTCGCCCAGCAAACATCTAGCTCAAAGGCATACAGCAGCCACAGCCCAGCGACAGCATAATAATAATAATAATGGTAATTCAAACAAAACAAAAAGAAACTCTTCACGTACCCTGCAAAATTTAAGAAATCAACGCAGTAATCAAATCCCTTCAGTGTTAGAACTTAGCACCTTCTAAGAAGGCATTACACAATAACTAAGACTTTCCCCAAAAGGACAAAAGGAATATCACTAAATTGTCAGGAAGAGAAGATTAAGCATATTAATATGAATAGAGAGTAGAGAGAGTAGACATTTTTCAACTTACCTCTCTGAGTAAGACCTTCTTTTACCATATTCAAAAGACCTTCTTGTTTCTTTTTGTTGAATTGCGTATGAAATATGGTGTTGGAACATCTAAGAAAATATATAGAACAATGCATCTTATTAAGTAGACAAAACTTATCTCCTTATCTAAATAGTCACCAGTCACTAAGATATATACATATAATACATACATATACATATAATAAGAACAAAAGCTGGAACAATTTGATATACTTGAATTTAACGTGCTTCAATTCTCTCCAACAGTTTCAGCGTCAGCCCATCAGCAGCAGCAGCAGCCACTGACGAAAGGCACTCGGCTCAGCATACTTAGTCCGGAGAAGGTGCATCGTTTGGGTGCCCGAATCAGTGATCATAAGCAGAAGATGCGTGAGGAGTCGGTGACAGCAGCTGCCAGCAGTAATGGACATGGTCGTGTGGCTGTGGCTGGAACGGGCAATGGAACGGCTGCATCGGATCGAAGAAGAAGAGCGCCACCATCGCCACCGGTGCGTACGCATTTCAATACACGTTGTTAACTGTGCAACTTGCAACCTGATGTACGTTCGTTACGTATGTACGTTAAGTGTTAAACCCAAACAGCAGAAATTCCAATTAATTGCCCACATAACTGTTATACACCGCATTCCGCAATCGAAAACATTCCGTCAAGCACGAAAGAACAAAAGAAAAAAAGCAAGAAAACAAGAAAACAACCGAAAACGACAAATACAACGAAGCTGATGACGAAACGAGCTTTGCCAACCAGTTAAAAATAAAAACAAGTGGCAACGCAGCGACGGCAGTTTATCCAAATACAAAACTGTCCGACTAAAGTAGTAGAAGAAGAGATCGAAAGTAGTAGATGGCCACTAGGAAAATAGAAAGAATGAAATATATGTATACAATAACTGTTGCTAAACTTCCTCGTTGCACCAAATGTAATACAGCTTTTGTAATATAGCACAAATCGAAACTGCAAGTGGCCATTTTGCAGTCGTATAACATATAACATAAATGCTCAATTTTATTTTAATTATATACAACAACTGTTATACATATACAATTTTTGTAATATTAACCTCGTTTTTTTTTTGTAATATATATATAACATTTATGTACGTCCACATAATCTAAAACCAAGGTTAAGTGCCTGTAAAATAGAAATGGTTGCAATATTTACAAGTTGTATAAGAATATAGGAAACAAAACTAATAATAGCATCTAAGCTTACAGGGTATTAATTGCATTAAAATAACTAACTAAGTTGAACAAGACAAATACTAAAGAAGAATATTCCATTAAATGCTAAGCAATTTTCGGTAGAGAGATAAAAAAAAAAAAAAATTTTTGAGAAACGGAACAAATCCTAATACGAATACGAATGAGAGAGAATGAAACCCTTGTGCCATGGCCCACCATACGCAACAAATGCGAAATAGAGAAAGAAAGACAGAGCGAAAGAGATGACAGCAACAACGTTGTACGAAAATGTCTGTGTTAGGATGGAAAAATAAATAAATAAAGAAAAAAAAGACGCAAAAGCTGACAAGACAAAAAGACAACAACAAATGTAACGAAAAATAATTATTTTTTTAAATACATACAACACATACATATATATAACATGTTAGTGCTTAAATCAAATTTATTACATAAAGAAAAGAAACAAAAAAACTTAAACCCTCCCATAATACTAATACGACTACGAACCTAAACAATAATTGTTGCAAAAAAAAAAGAAACATAAAACAAAACAAGTTTATATACTACTTACCATAAATATATTATACATACTATTTAACTCGATTGATATTGAGAAACCGAAAGTCTAACTTATACTCGTATACTTTATTATGTATTGTACTACGTATGTGAAAAAAATAAATTATATATATGTATATCTATTGTGTAATACTAAAACAACAATTGCAATTGCTCAATGCAGAATTAGTTAATAAATAGCACAGTGCTAACTGTTATACACACATACAAGTACACACTTATGATGTTAAAACTGTTATACAAACGCTGTATTGTACTTTATATAACTAACTAGGCATACAAATTGAACTAAAAAAATAAAACGCTTACAATTACTTGCTACTATGTTACCACAACCTCTTCTCTCAAGCCCCCATTTCAGCCCTCCAATAACTTATTAACATAATATATGTATAACAAAATGACATTTCATATACTGTTGTATAACGAATGTTATGCTTGTCTTACAGCCGTATAACAGTGCGCTTCTTGATGTTTAAAACTAAAAATCTACATATACATAAATACATTATAAATTTAGTAATACATCAATGTATATTGCGTATATTTTTGTATGCAGTTGACAATTATTATGTTTTTAAAATACATTTGATTCCATCAAACTCTATATAATGCTACTTTGTTAAATTAATTACATTGAAACAGGTAATTTTTTATGGAATATTTTCGAAGGCTTTTATATCAAAAAAAAAAAACTCAAAAAATTACTTTAAATTTTAAATCGATTTAGTTTCAACAGCTAAGTTTTGGAAGTAATTTGAAAAGTACAATTTTCTTGGGAAAAAATTCATGTACTGTAAAATTTATATATTTTAAAATCCGTGATTTAAAAAAGAAGTAGCAAGAAATAAAAATTTTGTTTAAAAAAAAAGCTAACAAGCTCTTGTGCAGTGAGTTTCACTTTCTGATAGAGCACTGTATTGCAAATAGGGTATTTCGAATGCGGTGCCAAAATTGTTTTCTCGTTTTGTTCATGTTGAAGACTTGAGAATTTGTTTAGCAAAATTACCTATGTGGCATCGTTGACATGAGAGTGTTTAGCATTAAGATTTTTATTGCAAGTTACGCGCCGAGTTTACGTGCACCAAAAAATATGAAGAAGAACAAGCATCCCCACCACCCACCGATTGCTGGTCCTTGTCCCGGGCTAGAGGCCTAGTTCATTTTGAGCTTTTCGTTTCATGTGTATCTGCTTTTTCCGCATTGTTGCTTTCAGGAAGCCATTCAGCTCAACACACACACCCACAAGCACACCCACGCAGGCTGAAAAAAAGGCCAAAACCGACAGGTTGTATCCATCGTGGAATTTGTCCCAGACCATGGTTAAGAATACATATGGATCGATAAAGTTTGCCCTGGCGGGGCCAACAGCCCAGGACAATCGTTATACATATACGCGGCCATCATACATATGCATACATACGTACATACATATTAATTGTGTATACGTACATGCGCAGAACGAACATTTCCTGGAACATGCATTTTACTAGCAATGCTTGTACATACATATGTATGTATTTAGATGGCAAGCATACTATTTACATTATGTACATACATATGTAAATAGGTTGTAACAGAGCTGTTAGCCAGGCGCAACGTTGCCAGTCTTCATGGCTCGGCTTTACAGCTGTTAAGACAGCTGATATAGCATTGGTAGACCAGCACAAACAGCTGCTGGATTTATGCTAATAAGCTTATTTGCCTTGTTTCGTAGCCATTTAATAACTGTTTAAGTAAGTACAAATGTAACACAAAAATTAATGCCTAACGTGATTAGGCAGGATTAGCAGGATAACCTGAAGTAAGAGTCGAATTAGAAAACTGCAAACTGCAATCATTTGCAGTCGCACTGCTGCAATTAATGTGACGTAGCAGCGACGTCGACAATAGCAGCGGCAGCGACGACGACGCGCCGTTACGTATTCAAGGTCTACATTTGTGTATCGATACACGAACGTTTTGAATGCATACTCACATACATACATATACATATGTATGTACGTGCCACAATTTCTTGTGTATACGCCTGGCAATGTACATATGTATGTATGAACATATATTTACATATGAACGTACATGCATATGCTGTAAGTATTTGGGTTCATAGTATACACACACATAGATAAAGAGAGCAAAATTTAAGTGTACTGGAGCAATGGTCGCTGTTCTCGTTTCAACCCCCAACACGAAACGCGCCCCCTTTTGCACAACGTACCCATGCCATCGGTCATACCCGTCGTCACCAGCTTGCTTTTGCCTTGCGTTTTGCTTTTGCTTATGACGTGCTCGCACGTACGCGACGTATTCACAACTGTTGTGTGAGTATGTATGTATATCACGTCATACATGCACACACATATCTACATACACGCATATATTTCGGCACAGTAAAGCCTCGCCGGCACACACGCTGTCTAGCTGTTTAATTTTGTACAATTGTGAGTGTTTTACTGGGCCGAGCATGCACTGTACGAGTGCATGGCACATGTCAGTGTGTGTGTTTGTCAAAAGGTATATATGTATATGTACATACATATACATGTGAACATTGAGAGCGTGCGCGCATGAACTGAAAAATGTGTACAACAGCAAACGGCAAGCTACCCGGTGTCCCATAGCAATGTTCCTATGTTTATGTTTTGAAAAGATTTGGTATCATATAGAAATATACTATTTGTATGATGGTATGACTGTGCGTTATTAATTCATTAATTTAATAACAAATTTTCATTTGTAGCAGTTATCTTAAACAATTTATCTCGAAAATAGTTGATAGACACTTTGTTTGAATAATAATTCAACGATTTAATTAATAAATGAAAACGAGATAATGATGAACATTTGGGTTTTTTTTTTTAATTTTTGTGATACTAGCTTTTTTATAAACTCTGATCAACAACATTTAATATCATTGTTATTTATAATTTTCAGTTCCCAACAACCCCTGCCTCAGCGGGATTGCATGACCTAGGCTTGTGCGCATTCACTACTGGGTCGCCTGTGCTGCTGCCTATTTGACGTGTCTGTTGTTTTTTTTTTTTCGTTTTCTTTTTGTTTGCTTTTGCTTTTACGCTGCTTTGCTTTGCGCACCGCTCATTTTCATCATTCTGTAGTCGAACGTTGCCGCGTCAAGTTACGCTTACGCTAAATATTCTTCGGCATTTTGTTGCCCACACAATTTTAGCGTCGCTCGTGTACGTGTCTCTGCTGCTGCTCGCTCCCTCAGAGTTGCGCGTGAGAGTGTGTGCGACTATATATTTTTTGTGTTTGCTGTGCTGTGCTGTGCAGGCAACAAAGACGTACGAAAAACGTAACGCGTACGTGTGTATGTATAATACGTGCGCATACACATATGTACATGTGCGCCGCAGCGCAATAGAAAATATAATAAGAAAAACAATATTACAACCACTTATATTTCTTTAATTTTTTTGCCAGTGTTTAAACAAACAAAATAAAAAACACAATTAATTCTGTGCAGCAATCAAAAATCAATAACAGAAAAGCACACAAAAATATGGGGCTATAACGTGTCACACAGCACAACGTGCTGCAAACAGCAAACACATATACACATATATATATTTATATATATATATATACGTATATACACGTATACAACCAATTGATCGTATAAAAATCTAAAAAGATGCACACAAGCAAGCCAAACGACAACAATTTGCCGGTACAACAGCAACAACAACAAGAAAATCAACAATACCAAGAGCAAGCGGCGCCATTATTTTGCAATTATCGATAATTATTATCGGCTAGCGATAAATAATACATAAATTTTAAGACATTTTATCATTGGAAGTGTTTTTTTTTGGCGTGATTGTGCTCTGTGTGTGTGCGTGTGTGTGTGTGTTGTGCATGTGCGTGCAGCCGACGCTGACGCCAAAAAGTGGGTCGCGTTGCGCGCGTAAATTTGGGTCGCAATTGCACTATTGCATTCCACATTCCCGACAACTTCCAGCAGTTTGCCACCATAAAAAAAAACCACAGAACGCCCTGGAACTTGAACGCCATGTCGCTGCAAACGAAACGGCAACATTGTTACCTATGCGACTTGCCCCGCATGCCATGGGCCATGATCAATGACTTCTCGGAGGCAGTGTGTCGCGGTTGTGTCAACTACGAGGGCGCCGATCGCATTGAAGTCGTCCTCGATGCTGCTCGCCAAATGAAGCGACTGCATCCAAGCAGCAAACATCAACGGGCTGCCCATGAGAACGGCGAAGTTGTTGTACTCCAACAGCAACAACAACGTGGCGGAGGCGGTAGCGGTGCACCATCTTCGAGCGTTGGTCCGGCTTCGCTATCGCTCTCACATCAGCACGCTGTCGCTGCGGCGGCCGCTTATCAAATGCCCCGCATTGGTCCACATCCCCCACCCCCACCGCCGCCTTCGCATCAACAGCAGCAGCAGCAACTAATGGATTTTCCCGTTAAATTGGAATCCTCACCAGATGTGCGACCTGTGCGCATCTCACACATGACGCCCCACCACATGCAGCAACAAGCTGGCTCCCAACAGAGACCCGGCAACGGACCTGGCCCCGGTCCCGGCCCACTACCCGTTACACAGCAAGTAACGGGACCCGGCTCAACATTGTTGCCCGCGCTTTCCGTTAATCTTAAGCGTCCGCCCTCCGAAGATGTCGACATCGACGGCCAACAGCAGTCACAGCAACATGGCGGCTCAACACATGTTGGCGTTGGCGTTAGCGTCGCTGAACTCGCTGCCGGCAGCGGCGGCGTCGGCCCATCCAGTGTTAAGCGCAGCGCTTTGGAGGATCCCAATGGAGTGAGGCCGCCATTAACGCGCGGTGAATCGCTGCCGGCCGCAGTCAGTTATGTTCCAACGGAGCGACAAATCAATTTGAGGGATAAACAACAGCCGGTGCGAGCGCCCAGTTTCGATGCATCGACCTTTAAAGCAGGCGGTAAGATTTCTTTAAGATTTAAAAAACAACAGCGACTTAGAAATATGCAAAACTTGTAAACTGTAATAGCTGAGACAGATGTGCTGTAAAACAAATAAAGGCTAAAACTTATACAGAAGATAAACTTGAAATACATATTATAGAATCAACTGTTTCTGAAACCCAAGCATTGTTAACAGTGAGTAAGTTAGTAGAGATCGCAATATCTTAGTAACAATAGCTAACAGCAGAAGCTGTGTATCAAGTAACAGATAAAGAAGCACCGTTCGTTCGAACAGATACAGATAACTGAGCTGCGAAAATGAGTATTTTCTTAAATAGATATGGCCTGATTTGCTTTTGATAAGCATTCGGTTTTTAAGATGATTAACACCTACATACATATAAGAAACGAAATGTGAAAAAATATTTTAAAAATGTGTGTTGTATGTTTTTTTGTTGGAAAGATAAGCAACGCTGCAAACTGGCACAAATCCCAGAGTGAATGAGCGTGATTCTTGCTTATCACAGCGCGAAAGCTAACAACAGTGTGTGAAAGAGAGAGAGAGCGATAGATAGGGAGGGCACAGGAAGAGATAGCATAGGAAGACATCGTGTTGTGCTATTACCGGCTTATCAGTCGACAACTGACTATTGCCTGATAAGCACTCAGCGGCAGCCAAACACCGATTAGATAATGCGACAGAGCGGACAAAATTCCAATCGGCGAAGCGTCTTCGAATCTCGCTTTTCGCTTATCGGCCAGAGTCTTATTCGTCGCTGAGCTGCATTTGATAGCGTTTTTATACTCGATACCGAAGGTAAAGAGCATATTGGGTTTGTGCAATGTCCGTCTAACCGTCTTTCCGACCGTATGCTCGCAACTCTTTTCCGCACCCTTCAAGGTAGAGACTTGAAACTTTGCAATTATCTTTATCTATGGCCTGAAAAATTTAAGTGTAAATATTGTGGCTCTACGATAACTGGGCGGCTGGCAAATCGGTAAATTCGATAACTCAAAATCGATAAATGCACCAATTTCGCACATCTTTACAGCTTGAACTATCCAATTTGGTGTGAATATAGTTACTAACAGCCACCAAATTTTGTGCTGATAGATAGTTGATGAAGAATCCCAAAAAAAAACTTCGGATGCCACGCCAACCCATACCACCGACCCCCAGCCAGCCCCTTCCCCACTTTGAGCTAGAGTCATCAAATTTGAAAGGAAGATAACTGGTTGCATCCCCATCAGCATCAGACAATCTTAAAGGTAGCGTACACCCCTGCCGAATATGTTCCCCTTCGCAGTCAGCCCTCTTTTTACCGGTTTTATTACAGATATCGAGTATACCGTAGTCGGTTGCATCCGACTGCAACGTTTCCATTTGTTTCTTTTGCGAATATATGTATGTATGTAGCTTATGTGCTCTCGTTCCAATACACACTCGCACACACATACATAGTATTTAAAAACGTGCAATGATGCAAAAAGTTGAGCTCGAAAAAAGCAAAGCTTTTTCGCATTTTTTTTTTGCGAATCGCACATTTTGGTTCATCTTTTATGAGCGCGCAGAAACGTCACATGCAGCACAACATCTACACACCCACATACAAATGTACATAGATACATAGATACACACATACATAGTCGTTGTAAGTCGTCGAACGCATTTGGCAAGAAGAAGACGCAACCCTCGCTGACACGGCGGCACCTTTGCTGTACTGCCAACCCTTGCCATAAAAAGGCATTTGCTTGTCATGCGCAAAATAACTAACAAGCCAAAAATAAAAATAAAGCTAAATTATGTACATAACACACGCATACGCAGTCACATGCACGCATACAAGCGATACGTAACCCAATAGGACGGTCCGCGACCCGCAAAATTTGTAATAACAACAACAGAATCTGCATGCCGAAGATTCTATACTCTTGCATACCAAAGTTAAGCTGATGGCTTGACCAAATGTTACCATAATTTCGAATAACATGAGAAAATGTGCACACTTAAACTTAGCCTTGGACTGATCTTTCGTAAGATAGCTGTTGGATATGCTGTAATCATATACACATGTACGTTTATATATATGTACATACATACATATGTATGTACGTAAAGTTTTATCATAAATCATATCATAAATAAACTAAGCTTGCATAAAAACTGGCAGATGGACTGTCGAACATGGCTATATTGTATACCGATAAATGCCGAAGAAGAATAGATATTCTTAATTTGCACTCTCTCGATACGTTACATGCTTTGCAAGGGTATAAAAACAGACGTGCAAAAATCGAAGTCGTTGGTACTGCTACTGGCTACAACTACAACTTCGGCTGCTAGCTGTAACTGTGTCTCTCTCTGGCTATACAAAGCTGCCGTTGCTGCTGCTGTAACTGTTCCTCTCTCGCTCTGCCTGGGCTAAACGGGTTTTGGCATTTATTTTTTTTGTTTTCTTATTCTTCTTTTTATTTTGGTGTGCGCGCGCAAAACGTCATTAAACTTGTTTTGGTTTTTGTTTCTTCTTCTTTGCTGTTTTACGCTATGCGATAACAAGTTGCACACACATACACTTGCGCATACGCAGAACAGCAAACAGTGTAGATAAATTTTAGTTAGTATACGGAACGACGACTGCAACAGCAGCGATTGTCGTATACACACACATCCATATTAACAAATGTATGTATGTAGATGCGTAAATTACATACATACATACATACAAATATAAAAACTCACCAAACGGCAAAGAACAACAAAATAATGAGAATTTTTCGCGCATGCCGATGCCGTCATCTAGTGCACAGTGGGGCCAAGCAAATATTCATTGATAGTTGTTAAAGTAAGATAATTATAATGAAAATTGTTGATGGCTATAATTAATGCATTGTGCAAAACGCACAAAGTTATTATTGTTTGTTTTATTTATTTAATTAACCTTGCAGTCAACGATTGCATGTTTGGTAATTTTTAAGATTTGAGCTGGCAACATATTGTGATTTGTTTGTACATACACCTCTGTAGTTGTTGTTGCTGTTGATATTGTTCTTATATATACAACGTTTTTACGCAGCTTTGACCGTATATTGCTTATTACGTGTATTTACGTTACGTTGAGTGCCTTGTGTGTGTGTGTGTGTGTATGTTTCATTACCAAAATCAAAAATCAGATTGTGTGTGTGTGTGTGTTTATATACATATGTACATAAATACTAAAAATATAAAGAGCATTTTGGTATATGTACATACATATGTATACGTATACAAAAGAAATGGGAACACTTAGCAGCAGCGTAGCTCACAAACGAGCACACATACATACGTATGCAGTAACATTCAAATGTACATACATATGTATGTACATAAATACGCAGTAAAATTATTAACCATCAAGCTTCCAAAGGAACAATCATTCGTTGTAAGTATATGGAATTTTTTATGTGTTTTGTTTAAGCTCAAATTCAGTATATCAATCAGAATGAATCTGCTTGCGAAATCGAGCCCAAAAGTGCATTGCTTTAAAAATGGGTTCAGTTTCGATAAAATAATAGAAACAGATATTTATTTACGTTGTATACACATAACGTATTGCCCGCTCGCAAGCCCACTTAATGTGAGCGCCTCCTTGTTGTCTTGTCTTCGTCTTTCATTCAATGCATTTTTGTGTTTTTGTTGCCTCTGTTCGCATTCTGAGTGGAGAGTAGACTCTCCACTTCACTCTCCAATCCGAATGCGCTCGCTCAAAAGGAATTTTATTCATTGTAACACGCCTCAATCTTGCTGTCTCTGTCTGTGTCCTAGGCGATAACAAGGCATGCCCTCTATCAACCAGCAGCGCAGTAGCAGCAGCTTGCAGTGTGGCACTTTAACCGTTAACACGTGAAGAGCGGCGTGCAGAGATACTGCTAGGAGAGTCAATGTCTGCATGCCAGTGTGCCTCTGTGTGTGTTCATGTATATGAACCTAGGCAACGTCGCTGTCATCGCCTGGTTTTGCTGCTGATTTGCTGCATCAAGGCGCACAGTGTGACCAATAATAAAAAATTTTATACATTCGTACTTTCATACGCATGAATGAAAGCGACAATGTTTGGGAGCATAAATCAAAAATTAGTTGGGAGTCGCAAGCACTATTCGACCGGCTGATAAGCGGCAAATAGAAATAGCGTATCATGCGATTGACATATCTTATCAGCGTTATCAATTATCGCGTTATCAGTAACAGTGAAACTGCTCGATAAGCGGTACATTACTGTACAGTGGTTGTGAAACTGATTTTATTCCAATAATTATTATATATGCACCGACATTGTCAATGTTATCGATAAAGTGATGTTTGCTTGTTTTGACAATTCAGGCTATATTTAACATATAGCCAAAGATGTATCGATCCTTGGATAAATGTATATTTAAAAAAAAAAAAAAAAATTCACGAACCCCTGAAAAATTGTTTAGTTTGATCTACTATGCAACAACCAAAATGGAACGTTTCACGGTTTTTTTTTGACGAACTCGAAACAAATTTGTTATTTTCCATGCACCTCTATGCTGAACGCTAAGCAGATAAGCTGCATGTGAGTAAAACAAATCAAGCCCCGAAAACGACTTGCGATAAGTATGAGTGCTCTTGTCCTTGCTCGCGTCATACTATTTGGACGTGTGTGACGGAAGTGTGCAAAGTCAAAGAGAAAAGATGATTATATAATTTTATCGAAACTTTTCGATCAAAATCGATTGAAAATATCAATATAAACCTCGGAAGCTATTTATGTTTATTTCCATATACAATTTTTCATAAAAATTGAAGACTTGTACAAAGGATAGTCACGTGTTTTGTAAATTCCCGAATCAAGCTTTATCAACTAATCATTCTTACGGGTTTTTTTTAGTTCCCCCGACATTGGTCCATAATAAAAAAACTCGTATATGCAAATACATATGTATTTGATACCTAATTTATTTACTTAGTATGTCTGTAGGCTCCACTTTCGTTAGGTTTTAGTGCATGTTTTTTTTTTTTATACACAGCTGTTTTGTTTATCTTATCTCTTATATGTCCATACATATATACTTTAGTATCTTATCGCCATGGCCAATTACATATAAAATGTACATATACTTTAAGCAAGTATTACTCTCTGATGGGAGGCAGATCATCATATACCTTTCGAGTGGTGCCATATCTTTTGTTTATTTTTGATTATGCTTTGTGTGTTTTGGGTATTTTTTCTTCTTCTATCGTATATCTGTACTTTAGCTATTTGCTTGGGCTCTGACTGATATCATCTTGTTTGTTATTTTGTTTTTTCTGTAAGTTTGTGAGTTTTATCAACGGAAATCAATCACTGTGAGATCTGAATTGTATAAAGAACACATGCATACACACTTGAAACAAACGCTAACTATGCCTGCTATGAAAATTAATCATAATTTATAATAACGCACAACTGTTTCTTTCGTAAACAAATTGTTCCAAAAGTTCTCGTATGTATGTCTAAAAAATATGTCTATTAATGAACGTGTCTGTGTATAGAAATGACTGCTTGCACATTCATTTTCGGGGTGTGGTTCCCTTTTCATTCATGTGAAAAAGTAGGCAAATTGTTGTACAATATTTACATGTGTTTATTTATTTTTGTTTAGAACTGACACTTATGATTCATGCCTGCAAATAATACGCCAAAAGCAGACGAATAGAGAATCAAACATTTCTAAATATAGATCATCCCTCCAAAAGAAGAATGCCGGCTGCATTCTAAATTCAATATTTATAATTAACACCGATAGGAATTCTAAACATTTTGTTCTGTTCAATTTCCTATGTGATTGTTTGATTTTTATTGAACTTGTGGAGCAAAATTTTACGTGAGTAACTGTAACAAATGGCATTGAGCCCACTGTGCACATGGCGCTTGCACATTTTGCTGCTCTTTTGCCTCTTTTCTCTCACGCTCTCTCCGTTTTTTTTCCCTGCATATTCTGATGCTGATATGCAAAGAGCTAATATTTGGTTTTTATTGCCGTTGTTGTTTTTATTTTCGTGTTATTATTTTAAAACATTTGTTTACGCAAAATATAAACAAATGCTATAAATATAAACATTTCAATACTGTGGAGGCCACACAACATGCACGACGCTAACGTCAAAATCATCGACAGCGACGTCAACGGCGACGCACCAAATTGCGATGTCTGTGTGCGTTTTTTGACTTGCCAATTAGAAACGTGCCGCGTGTGATCAGCAGAAAAATAGCAACAGCAACCGCGGCAGAAATACCAACAAGAACAACACGCAACAGTTTAGTTTTCAATAAATAAACATAACAGCACTCTACGAGAGTGCGAGAGAGGGGCAGGCGACATGCACATGTACATACTCATAATAATTTCGTATGCAGCCCACTGTGCGCCACTGACAGCGTCGTCGACATTTAAGCAATGTGCGCGGCTCCGCTAGGCATACAAAATAGAGCCCAGCTCCTCTATAGCGTGCCTCCGGTTTTATTTTCTGTATTTATTTGCTTATTTTCCAAATCTCACCAACATCAACAACAAAAGTAAATTGTAGCTACGCGTGCGCGTGCGTTGAATATGTTGAAATACATTAAAAGTTAACAGCAACTTTTAACAGCGGGGCGTCTATTGGAGCACACACTGTTAAGCTTGCGCATGCCCTCTGTACAAAAACCTAGTACATAGCATTTGCTAGTATGTATGTAGTATATAGGAGAACGCATTTATATTGTACATACAAAATATTATGTATCGGTATGTATGCTTGTATATATGTTAATTGGCGTGACCGCCGCATCGGCAAGTCACGCGGCGGCCGTGCCGGCTGCGTGACGAAAAAATAACCAAAGTAAACAGTCAAAACAAAACTTCAAATACGTATGTATGTATGTATGCTTGGATGTATGTGTATACATGTATGAACATACATATATATATGTTTGCGCGTGCTTTTTTCGTCGTCTCTTTGGTATACATACACAAACGTCAACGTTGCATGCTTGCAGAAAACGAAAGACAAGAAATAAAAAGTAGAGAAGCGAAAAAAACCGGCCCTGCCAACTGCATTCTGCACATTTTCTTTCTCGCTCTGTCTGCAGCTTGCTCTCAATCTGCTGCTGTTGCTGGTCTGCATGCGTCGCTGCCTTGTGACGTATGCGCAGCAGCACAAAAAAAAACTGGTTTCGTTTCGTGTCGTTTGTTTCGCTGCTTCTGTCGCTGTTGCTGCTGCTGCTGGCACTTTGCCAACTGACGTTGTTTTTTGACGTCGCTTTTTGCAAAAAACCAGCTGGTCGAAGATTCTATGTTGTTTTCGTTGTTGTTGCGGCACAGTGGGGCCAGCAACCTGCACAGTGTGCTGTGACGTCACGTTGATGTTACTGTTGCTGCCGCTGCCGCTGCTTCTGCGATTGTTGGTGAATGAAAATGTTGTCGTTGCTTAAGCTTGTTGCCAAGAATACAGACATAAAATGTGTGTGCATGTGTATGTCTATGTGTGTCGGTATAGAGAAATTGTGGACCGTTCGTGACAAGTTCTAAAATTACAAGCAACAGCAACAACAACATCTTGCATTCAAAATTATTTCATTTATTCTTTTACTTTATTTTTGGGTGTTTATTTAGATTGATATATGTATTTTTGTTTCATTCTGTTGGAAAATCGAAAGTAGGCATTCATTGAGTAAACAGATACATTCATTTATGCTTTTGTGTGTATATGTACATACATACAGATATATTTGGTGTTTGTATCTTGATTTGACGTATTGCATTTGTGCATTCGATTTTTGCTGGCCTCTAAAATAATTTTTTGACACTTCAACTTAACGAAAATAAAACTTTTATGATTATAAAGAATATTTTGGAGAAAACTCGTTTTAAAAAACTATGTTTTAAGATTGAACCAAATTTCAGGGTTCTGGAAATGAATTATTTGTATAGAAAACTTTGTTATACGAAAGTTTGTTGCATAGAAGTCAGACTGTACAATGATCAGAAAAGATTGAGCTTGAAACATCGTATAACTGTGCTTTTATATTTTGGTAGCAAACATTAAAATTAAAGCTCTGTCTTATTTATCCCAACTGGCGATTCCTCTCCTATCAAAGCTTTGTTTATTCTTGTCTATTAAACTTAAAGCTCATCATTTTCCCTGAATTTCAAATTATTAAAACTAGTTTTTGTTCAAAATAAAGTTAAAGCTCTCTGATTCTTCTCAAATGTAACACAGCGAATTATAAAGCTCTTTTTACTTTCGTTCATACTATAAGAATTTGATCTGAAATCTTATTCAGTTTTACAATCTTTTCACATTTTAGAGCACTTGTCACCCGCCAGTCGACGAAATGGATCGAGCCCGCCATCGGGACCGTTGCCCCCCCGAAGTGTACACTCGCCGAACAGTTCAGGTTAGAAAAATGTTTAAAAGCTTTAATGGGGAAACTTGTGAAACTAACTTTCTCTCTCTCTCTCTCACTCTCACTCTCACTCTCAATTAGGATCTTCGTCGGGTCGTCGATCGTCTGGATCTCGTCATGTTTCAAGCACAACCGTTACAAGCAGCGAAGTTGGCGGCTCAAATTCGGTTCAAGCAGCCGCAGTCGCTGCTGGACTTAGTGCTGGCAGCTCAGCTGGTGGCTCTATGGGCGGACCAGGCGGTGCAAGCAATTCACAGCTGAGCAGTTGCAGCAGTGTCGGCGTTGGCAACGCTGCCAGCGGTAATGGCGGCAACGGACCCACAAATCTGCCACCGAATCAAAATTCCGTTGTTGGCGATGGTAGCTCAGGTGGTGGCGGCGCAGTCGGTGGTCCCAGTGGCAGCAATGGTAGCGGCAATTCTGGCCCAGGCAGTAGCGGTGGCGGCAGCGCTGTTAACGCTGGCCCAGGCAGCGGCGGCGGCGGCGGCTCAACTGGCATTAGTGGTGGACCCGGCAGCAGTGCTGCCCCCAATGCAGCAGCGGCGGCGGCAGCAGCCGCAGCACAAAATGCGACATTAAAGTGCACGCTGTGTCAGGAGCGGCTAGAAGACACACACTTTGTCCAGTGTCCATCGGTGAACATTCACAAATTCTGCTTTCCCTGCAGTCGCGAAAGTATCAAACGGCAAAACGTGAGTACCACCACATAAAACAGTTATAACGTTTGATCTCTTTTTGAATTGGTACTCATGCTCTCTCTTTCTTTCTCTTTGTTTTGTTTTTGCAGGGGCTGGGAAATGAGGTATATTGTCCTAGTGGTGAGCGATGTCCGCTGGCCAATTCCACCATACCGTGGGCATTTATGCAAGGCGAAATCACCACTATATTGGGGGAGGAGGTAAAGGTGAAGAAGGAGCGCGAGTCTTAATGTCCATTTTATTGTAAAAAGCTGCGCAGAGCTTTGGAGCACTTTTAAGCCAGCCAGTTAAACAGCTAAAAAGAATTTGAGAGAGAAATGTTGAGAGAGAGCGTTTAAGCGTTGTGTTTATTATTCTTGGCGATCACAATGGCTGCCCCGCTCTCTCATCGTCATCCGACTCTCTTACGCTCGGTCTCGCTCTCTCGCATCTATAACAGAGGAGACATAGAAAGACAGAGAGATATATTTGATGACAAATCTTTTTTTGCGGCGGTTGCGACGCCGGCGTCGCTGCCTGCAGGAACACACAGCAATAGCAATAGCAACAACTGGCGGGCACTCTGTCCATGACGACCAACAACAACAACAACAACAGCAACAACAACATTTTGTAGGCATAAGCAAAAAAAAAAAAAATAAGAAATAACATCAACAAATTTGTAACTTTAATATATATGAAGAGAAAAACACCAAAAGCTCGCTAAGGCATGCATTAATAAAATGTGAGCAAAGCATTTGATTAAAAAACTAACACAAACAAACATAGTAAGATAATGCTTAAATAATTTAACAACAATATTGTAGCATACTTATGAGCGCTACAGAAACTGCATAGAAGCATGGCGTTTTTTTTTGTCTATGTTAAAATAAGCCAAGTGAAAATAAATAAACAGATTAGGTCAAGTATAAGAGGAAGACGCAAAAGGAACAGAAATAAGGAGTTATAATAAAATAATTCAAAAAATACTATAAAAATACTAAAAAATTAACACACTTCAATAAGCATTACGTAATCGTATACACATATACACAACTATATATATATATATATATATATATATATATATGTATATATATATATTTTTTTAAAATATACTTAAAGAATACTTAATTAAGATTGATTTTGTTATACAATCATGCAAATTATTTAAAAAAAAAAACAAACAAACTTTTCTTTAAGCTTATTTAGTTTTGTACTAATGCATTAATTTATTATTTAATAGCTGTTGCTTATTTACCTGCAGTCCTTTTTTTTATTTTACTCGATACATATACTACATAAATACCTTATTTTTTTTTTGTTTCGTGTAAGTTTACTTAATTTAAAACCAGTTTTTATGCTAAAGATTGTACATATGCATACCACATAATCGGAATATAAATATAATATATACATATATAAAATATATATATATACATATATATATATATATGCGTATATTCGAAAAAATAAATATAAATATATTTGATGTTGAAAAAGAAAAACAAGAAGACGGCAATTGGTAACCAACAATGTGGCTAATACGCAAAAAGGCAAACGTCAACATTTTAAAAAGGATTTTTAACTTGGCAAATAATCACAAATGTGACTGTAATTGAGTTTGTGCGGGAATTCGGGGTAGTCGGGGGCAGCATTTAGAACGCAATATTTTAACTGAAAGTGACATTTGCCCAGCATAACGTTGTCTAAGTTCACTGATGGAAATGATAAAAAGGCATTATTGTTTTTGTGGAGTTTTGTACGCCTAGGAAAATTGTGAATAAAATTCCATTTTTATTTCAGACCAGAACATTTTTGTGAACAAAAGCAAATACAACAACAACAAAAAAAAAAAAACAAAAAAAAAACGTAAAAATACAATATATGAAAATAAAAAACCAACTTATTATGGCCAAGAACACTGCGAACACTGGACCAACACTGTGTTGAACAACGTTGTAACAAGTTTTACGAGTTTACAAGAAAAACAAAAAAAAAACAAAAAACTATTGCAGTGGGCGCTCGAAAATTGAAACATATTCATAAAACCCTATTTTTTTATGCATGCAAAAAAAAAATTAAAATTTTTTAAAAATAATTATCGACTGTATTATATGATATTTGAAATTCTATGATTTTTATATAGACCAATTTCGATATTTAAAATTGTTTAAAACAAAAATACCAAAAAAAATTTTAATCCGAAAAAAGAGTAAATAAATATTGTAGACTCAAGGCAAAATAATAAAAAAAAAAAAAAAAAAAACAAAACTAAAAGTTCTAATTTGCGAGCGATCACTGTGCAAAGAATAATTAATATTCAGCCATTTTGTCAAATGATGCGCTGTGGTTTGTCAGTTTGAGATTAGTGTGTGTAAGTGTTTGCTGTACTTTTTGCAGTTGTAAGCAATTTTTACTAGATGAAACTATAAACGATGATCGTTTTCTAACATCAAAAACTACATATAGTATGAAATTAAAAGATATATATATATATATATATATATATATATATATATAATCGCAGAATAAAATCAATTTAAGCGATATACATAAAAAAAAACAATATATACACAATTTACATATATACGTCTATATATATATATATATTTATGTACACAAAGCTATAAAAGAGAAACCCAAATGCATAGCAGGCGCTGTCCCGCTCTCTTTTCTCTCTATATTCTTTCCTTCTTTTCCAAATTTTTTAATTTTGTCCGTCTGTTGTGAGTTTAGCTTAAGGTTTTCTTTTCCAAAACACTTTTTGTGATAAACGCCAAGCAAGCAAAAAACAACAATTACAACTAAAATGAAAAGAATTTGAAAGAAAGATCTCTCACTCTTATTCAGAAGCATTGTTGCTCTGGCCGCTCTCGTTTCTAAGAACTATGGGGCAACCCTGCAAATTTGGAGAACATTTTTACAATCAAGCAATCAGCGCACAAAAACCAAACAACTTAAAAAAATATATATATTAAACTATATTGATATGGCGACAACTCTGTAACTGAGTAGAGTTTGAATTCTATAATATCTCACAGTGTCGAAATTTTTGTAATTGTAAAATCGCGCAATAGGCCAATACCAACGTTTTAGTAAATGTAAGTTAAAAAAAAAAATGAGAAAAATGAGAAAAAACAAAATGACGAAAAAAAAGTAATAGAAAAGAAAATCAAAGAAAATGTTTGAAATAAACTAAACGCAATTTCCTTTATATATAACACAATCGGTATGTCTCTGTATATGTGTGTGTGTGTTTTTGTAAAACGTAGTGCTCTATGGATAAAAATATCAGATATAAAAGCAAACTTATCAACAAAAAAAATACAAAAAACACAAAAAAAAAGTAAAATGGAATTTCACAATCCAAACGTATAAAGACGCGTATGTGTGTGTATGTTGGTTGTCAACTTAATGTTGCAGCCTTTCAACAAGAGATCATTAAATACGTACGTACGTATACGTATTTATATTCATATGTGTGTGTAGAGAAAAAAGAAAACGTTGTAAGCATGCAAAACAAGATATACGACCGATAAATGATAACACGATCAATCAAAAAAAAAAAAAAGCCGTATATACCAAGTATATCGACAAGCTATCGACAATATCGTGTCTCATGCTAAGTTAAAGAGCGATTAAACTATGATAATTGATAATGACATTAAGATAACGATAACGATACAGATACAGATACAGATGATGAAAATGGCAGCTTATCACAGGCAGAAACCAATTAAAAATACCATAAAAAAAACAAAGCAAACTTAAATACAAAAAAAAAAAAAAAGGTAAACATGGAGTTTTTTTTGGGGTTTGGTTTTATGCTTTACTTGTTTGCAGAAGAAAAATTATATCGTTTCGGCTCATTATATCTGAACCATAATTGTTATTGTGCCAACCATTTGTTTTTTTCGAAGTTCCCTTTTTAATGCTTTTTGGTTGGTCACAGAACAAAGCTTAAACAAAAACTTTGGATCATTATTTATTTTAAATCGGTTTCAAGTGGCGTCATCCTGTGTGCGTATGCGTCGTTGTCGCTGCCACCACTCAACAACAGAGGGCGTTTGCTATTGGCGGTGATTCCTCTTTCAAAAAATATCCCAGAAAATATCCTTTTTGTTTTGTGAGTTTTTGTGAGTGACCCGGCGCTGGAAAATGACTCTTAAACATTTCGATACATTTGTTAGTTAGCCACAGCGCTGCTATCGATAAAGCGAATGCTTAACGAGAATTCAGAGATTGTCTGAATACGAAAGATTATTAGTTGAGTTTGGCTTAATTAGCTAATGCATTGAGCTGGCAGCTAAAAGAGCAGCAGGAATATGTTGCCCGGTTTTCAATGTTTACATTTTCAAAACGAGAGCCCGTCCACAGCAGCTGAGAGCGCGCATGTGAGCGAAGCGAGTAAATCGGATACGGTGAGAGTAACGGAATGCCGTGCTTCTGTCGCTGCCAACGTTGAGCACTTTTCTGGTGTGGCTGCTTTATTTGTGCGTGCGCGTTGCCAATAAACGGGCAGAGGCTACTCTGCTCCTGGCTAAGTGGCGCAGCGAATTTCGTTGTTTGTGATATCAAAAAATATATATAAAACGAGAAGTAAATTATAGAAAAATTACTTAAGCCATGCGTGTTTTGTTTGAGTGCATTTATGCCTAAGAGTAGGCAATAAAAAGTGTTAAGGATATTAAAGCACCTTTTCCAACGAATTGTTGTTGCATTGTCACTCTCTCTCTCTCTCTCTCTCTCTCTCTCTCTCTCTCTTTCACTCTCTCTTCATCTCCTACTATCGCAGGCAGGAGTTCCCTTGCTGCGTCAAGCGCAAATTGTTTGTGTTATACACAGGACTTGTACGGATGGATAACGCCATCACTAGCTTGCTCCCACGCACAGCAAGGAATGGCTACGGTGACTGCGAGAGCGAATATTTAGAAGAGAGAGAGAGCAAAAAAGAGAGACGTGTTCTTACATGTGCTGTCTGTGCAGACACAGTGGTTAGTTTGTGCTAAGTTTCACTTATAATTTTATTTTTATGTGAGTGAAGCTTAAAACCTAATTGAATTCGTGAGTCAACTAAACTAAAAATTATATAGGTAATAGTTTTGTTACACTAAATATTTGTAGTGGAAAACATAAAAATATTTTTTTAATAATCAAAAAGTTATTGTTCAAAAGAAGCACCTATTTCTTTATTTTGTTTTTTGCAATGAGTGTGTTTAGTTGATTTGCCAAGCTTTATGTAAAACTTATAATCTTGGCTTTAGCTTAAACAGCTTGTTGCATAGCCTTAGACCACTGTGCGCACACTGAGAGCTTAAGCCTGGAACCGTTAACTCACGGCATCCAAATAGCAGCAACAACAACAACAACAACTACAGCTTGACGACAACAAAAAGCAGCGCTTTGGTTGCCATCGCGCCGTTAAACAGTTTTGTGTGTGTTTTACTTTCCCTTTGCGTCGTTGTGTGTGTGCTTTTTTTTTGCTCTTCGCTCTTCACTCATTACAAACCCAAAGTTAGACAAAACGTTAAATGTGTGTCGTCGTTGTTCTCGTTCTCGTTGACGCTGTCATCTTCGCAGCTCCAGTTCTCGCTGTTGCTTTACGCTGCTGTTGATTTCTCCTATTTACATACTTAGAACTTAACTGCTTTATGTTGTTTTTTGCTGTGCATTATGTGAACGAAAGTTATCAAGTTTTACACACAAATTAACGACAAAAAAGGTACTTTTATTACGATAGTTTTTGTTTGTTTGTTTGTTTGGATGCTTGTTTCAGTGTGTGAGTGTTTGTGAGTGTGTTCTTGTGCCTCGCTCAATTGCTCTCTGCAATTCACAATTCATTTTCATTCACAAGTGCAATGGCAAACAACAACAACAAAACAACATAAACAATAGAGCGGCTTAACAAAATGAGTGGAAACGCGTGCTTAACCTAAAAGTGCATGACAATAGTTTTTTTGAACATAGCGAAATGCTTTGTTTGTAAGTGTGTGCGTCTGTGTGTGTGTGTGTGTGTGTGTGTGTGTGTGTGTGTGTGTCTTTCGTTAAACTCAATTTAAGCTCTTTGTTTTCTGCTTCCGCTTTTTTTTATATATTTTACAGACAACCAAGGAGTATACAACAACAACAAAACAACAACAACAACAACAATGAATAGTTCCTGCTGAGTAGCTTTTTTTGTAAATTATTGTGCGGGTATATGTTTATGTGTGTGTGTGTGTGTGTAACCACGTTGCCACACAACGCCAATATTAGAAGCATGCAACTAAACACCTCGCAACAATAAAACAACTACGACAACACCAACAACAACAACGATAACTTCCAAATCAACAGCTTCCTAGCACCTCAGCCCCAAACCCCTGTAGCTAGCTAAAATTGTTATTAAAAAAAAACGCAAAAAAAGAAACACAAAACATCTATAAAGAATAAACCACATAAAGAAAAAAAAAAAACAAAAAAAAAAATGGAACGCATGTGGCGCAAAGTGAATCACAGCCTGCGCAACAACAAATCCCAATCGCAGTCACAGCAGTTAGGCAACTCCCCCGCAGCCGCAGTCGCTGCCGGCGCCGCAACGCCGCAATCAAGCGACACCATTAGCTCAGCGGGTGGTTTTGGCGATGCTCAGCTCATCGTCGCAGCGACCGCAGCATCATCAGGAGGACCGACTGCAGCGACTGGCGGTAGCAATGCGACCGGTCGACGTTTGGCCAGCAGCGGAATGCCTCTATCTAATTGTCACAAATCGCTCAGCCAACATGTGCTCCAAACTCGTACAGCTTCCTCAGAACGTCGACGGCGACGTCGACGTAAAAGTCGGCCGCGACGTAGCGGCGGCATGGCCAGTGTTACCAGCTGCGTTGGCGATGCGGGCGGCGATAATATGTCGTAAGTATTATTAAGCGAAAGAGAGAGAGAGACAGAGAGAGTTACAATTAATAGAGAAGAATTTGTTATAGTAAATCTTTAGAATAAATATTTTATGAAGTCATCAAAAGATAAAAACCCAAAAACGCTTTCTTCAAATATATTCAATATTTGATTTGACTCATCCTAATTGCCTGAAAATAATAATAGTAGTTAAAAGATTGATCAAATCCTTTTTGATTTTCTCCAATCTGCAGTTCCTCAGGCGGCTTTTACACGCTCAAAGAGCACCGTCAGCACTACCGGCATTCTCATAATCATAATCATAATCATGGCACTGGCTCCGCTTCCACATCGCATCGTCTCTTTGCTAGCTCGGCTCCCAGCGGCACAGTTATGATGTATCCAAATGCACAGCGTGCAACAAACACAACTGGAGCTGCTGCAGCAACTGGAATAACTGCAACTGCAACTGCAACTGGAGCAGGAGCAGGTGGGGGAGCTGGTGGAGCATCTGGTCCTGCTATAGCATTACCAACGCCACCGGACATCTCGTTGAGGCAACGAGCCGTTGCCAAGTTGCGCATGTTTAACTTTCACCTTAACTGGGATCTGCATATGACGCACTGTAAACCCTGCGGGTAAGTGTGTAAGCCAGCAAAAGGTTCAACTCAAAGAAAGTTAAAGATTCGAAGTCGGAGTCGGAGTTGGAGTCACTGTTTGGCAAAGTGGCCAAGTGGGCAAGTGCAGCAACGCTACTTGAGTCGCTTCCAGTGGCTTGTGGCTTTTGTTGGGCGTCGAGTTGAAGTTTTCTTTCTTTCTTTTCCTTTTTTTGTTATTTCTACTCTATATATACATACATATATAAACGTGCATATATAGTATACCCTGCAGGCAAACGTACTGCTATAGTAAAGCTTTATATAAATTCATCTCAGATATTAAATTTTAGAAGTAGTTCAATCTTAGAACTCCCCTTAAAACAATAAGCATTGACTCTGTTTCAAAAAGGTTTAAAGTGTGCTATGATTTGAGTTGAACCAAGAAAAGATATAAGCCAAACAAGAACTTTATAAAGGAACGATTCAATATTTTAGGCCTTATCAATAATGGACGAAAAGCCGTAAGGAATATAGATCACAGTTTTGTCGGATTGTTTGGATACTTTTAGTTAATTATCTAATCAGTTTTAGCCACTTACGATCCTTTCTATTTGTCATAACTTTAAGTTTCTATTTAACTCTTATTCAAAGATCGTAGGACAGTTCTTATTTTTTCAGTATTTAAGAAGGCTGCGCAAATATTAGGGTATCAATAAATCGGGTAGCTTTCTCAACTTCTGCGCTCTTTTATAACTGTTTTGTTAAAGTATGTTTGTCGTTCGTCTGGAGTCGGTTGAGTTGTTGTGTCGGTTAGTTGACTTCATTTGAAGAAAGGGGCCACGAACCCAAACCCCAAAGTGCAAATGCTTAAAAAAAAGAAACTGGGTCGACGACATTTTCATTTCATTCACATTTTCCAACTTTCCAACTTTAAAAGTACGTTTTTATTTAAATATATATATTTGTTATTCCGTTGCGACTTTAAATACTGACACCTGGCATCAGGCAACTGGCAACCGGCAGAGTTGCCTCGTCCTCATTTATCCCAAATGTGTCAAATTTTAATGAAGCGCCAGCTAACGAGCTTCTTGCCAGGTGGGTGGATGGCAGCCAAAAGCGAAACTGATGATGCGGCACATTGAGCAAATGTGGGAAAGTGCAAAAAAGTAGCTGTAAACTAGTTTGAATGTAAAAAAGATTAATCATAGGGGTGATTAACCTTTGAAATGTAGGTTTGAAGTAATTAGCATATCTGTACTTTTATTCAGTTTGAGGATACAATTATTATTAACTATAAACCAAGTTCAATTATTGAATTCCTTAGACACTTTATGTTCCTGGAACTTTAACTTGAATGTTCATGCATTCGAATCAAAAAAAAAAAACTTGAAAAAATACAAAACGTTTTTGTTTTTTATGCAAGTCTTTGACAACCCACTCAATAAGACAACACACAAGATGGCCCAACAAAAGTGCAGCTCAAGATAAAAGACAAAAAGAAACAAATAACAAAAATTAAAGAGAAGCCTATTCAGTTAACCCTATCACTAACCTAACAATATAACTAAATGAAAAAACAACTTTTTATTTCCTGCTCAATTTTGACAGACCTCGTTTGAGTGGTAGCGGTAATATAATCACACGTCGCCTTTGCCGCAATCGTCGCAGGGAGGACAATGAGCTCTATCGTTCCAATAGCTTCAAGTTTGAGCGTTTCGAGCGCAAGGAGTGCCTCGAGGAGCTCTCCAACACATTGCAGAAGCAGGTGAGTACAAAAAAGTACAGTTGTGCATAAAGCCATTGACCGTTGGAGTTTTGTGCGATGTTGCGGATAATGATTAACAATTAACAAGGGCTGTCCTAGGGTTGCATAATTGATGCGTATTAAGTTGGACCTCAGTTGGAAGTGCCACATGTTGCATGATATTTACCCAAAATCCATCTATCCATCTTCTAACCGAAGGCAATTTATGCGCATAGATTACAATTAATTGAAGTGTCGAAGTACCTGAAAACTTTCCCCCCCGCCCACTAATTAGAAAGGTAATCCCGCCTCCGCCTCCTCCCTCGTTTTTCTTCTTTAACCCAGGCTGCAGTTCGATAAAGCATCAAGTGAGGAAAAATTGCATTAAGCTTGGGGTTTTTTTGCTTTCACTTTTTTTTTGGTTTGTGTCGCAGGTGGCTTCAGTCTGAAACTTGTTTGGCTAAAGTTCACATTGCTGGCGGTGCTACCGAAGGTGGTGTGGCGGGGGGTCAGAGGAATCTAATTAATGGCGCGCAACAAATTGAATTTTAATTGAGCGTCGAATTTGATTTTGGCCCCTCAAGTGGTTCTCTGGCGGCCATTTTCGTAAGGTGTCTGCAAATGGAGCATAGACTTAATGGCAAATGGAATTGGGTGGTTTTTTTTTCGGTGAGCAGGGAGTTGAGGGAAGCGCCACAGCTGGTAATCAAGTTAACTACAAGTTTTGGGGCATTAAAAGCACGTCTGGTAATTAGTTCGACTCAAAGTTTTTGGCAAGAAAATATTAATCAAAGATTAAAATAATACAACATTTATTTAAGTTTCAATAACTTTTCAATGATGCTTATGAGAAATTGTTCTTTTACTGCTTTTTATGTGCAACAAAGATACAAAATATTAATAACAATATGAATATCTTTATTAGAAAGGGGAAATTTCGCTTGCAAACTTCATTCGTAATGAACTCAAATGCAAAACAAGGTTACAAATTTTGATTACCTGTTGAGTAAACTCAGTAATTGAGAATATCTTAATGTGACAAATTTCGATATAAAGAAAAGTTTTTTTTTTGTTGAAAAGTTATGATTATGATATCGTTATATACTAAATCTAATATTCTAGATGATATAATATGGTACAAAAATTGGACGAAATTCAATAGATTCTTGAAAATATTTATTATTGCAAGATATATTTATCCAAATCATTTATATAACTGGAAAAATGGTATTCCCACATAAAAAACCTTCACTTGTCGATGATGAAAACGATGCTTTGGATTTTCTGTTCTAATTAAATGAAGTTAAGTAGTTTGAAAGCCTATCGAGTTTTATTTAGTTACAATTGCAATTGGTAAACAAAAATAAAAGAACCCATCAAGTTGGTTCAGTTCCAATTAGCCTTAGGGCCAAAACGTGTTGTAGTACTTGAGAAAGCCATTGAGCGTGGCATGTTTCACGCTAATGTAATTCAATTTTTAAAGCTTCAGTTGATTTTGACCCCTGCCCCTTAGCGGCATATGCCGTTGCGTGCTTGCTCCACCGCCTCCACAACAGCAAGCACTCCACCCCCTTCAATGCCACTGGAATGACAGGCAACCATTTATCAGACGAATGTTTCTCAAGTGCGCTGCGGTCGGCAAAAGCACTTGAAAATGCTACTGTTGCTGTCTTGTGGCAACTATGCAACAACTACAACTGTCAGCTGTCCGGCTCGATAAGCTGCATGGCAATAAGGCACCGCCCTACTCAACCCATTCCCATTCCCCTATTTACCCTCATACTAAATCTTTTCTATTTTTTACGACCAACCGCATTATCTGCAACATTTGCACCTTTTTGGGCTGAAGTTTGCTTCGTCTGATATAAATAAATAAAAATTTACCATTCCTTTTCAATTTCGAGTTTTCGGCGAAACACGCAGATACACAACCTGACAAAGTTCTGAGATTTTGATGGCTCTATCTTGTCATACACTGAACAAATTGCTGTAGTTTCCATTCTCAAAATTGGTAAACATAAAATGTTGTTCCCAATCTAAGAATGTTATTTTTGTGTAAGTTGAAACTCAAGTTTTTGATATAAAACTGAATTGCTGAAACACTTTTATGAAGCTTTAAGCTCTCAACTCTCAATAAACTCAATAAATTAGACATTAGTTTGTGTCCTTATATTAATATAAAAAAAAAAACAATACGTTTTAGGCTGTACCTAAACTAAATACAACATTTTTTTGATAGTGTACTACTCTGGAATTCCCAACTCTGTCGTTTCCGTTCGCTTAGATTTATGTTCTCGACGTCGTTCAGTGACACAACATGTCTCAACTGGAATCGCACCTGTCTGTTTCGACCTGCCACCCACTAATCATGCCAGAGTGCCTCAACTCACCTCCCAATTGTTGTGTGGCAGACGTGTCTGCGAAACTTTTCACCTTTCCCCTTTTGCACCACCTTGCGGCTCTTGGCCACTTGTGGCTTGTCGATGTCAATTTGATTTCGCAGCTAGCTGGCGTAAATATACTAAACACAAAAATAATGCGATGCCAAAGACAAATGGTATCGACATTTGCGCTGGCAGCTTAAGTAGTGTTAGCCCATTCCATGCATCGACCCCTCCCCCAAAAAAGTATGCTATGATAAATGTGCACTTTTATAGATTTTAATCTCTTTCACTTTTGTTACGTATACGTATTAAAAATCAATATAACATAACATTCAATAATTGTACTCGAATGAAATTGATTTCGGTCAAATAATTTTGAATTTAATGCCGTCGATGTTTAGGAAAACTCAAGGAACTCTTTCATTTAAAGCTAGGCTAGAAAGGAATAATAAATAATTAAATATATTCATTTATTTTATCTCTACCTGGCGCTATCTATATTTTATATTACACATTTACTTTCAACTCAAATTGATTTTGTGTCTTTACTCAATTCCATTAATCTCTTCTTTTCATTTCATATTTTTTCTTTTACTTACAAGCATACAACTTTTGAGCTTGTTTAATCAAAACACTTAATTCACAAGCTATGCAATTGAGTTGTCATTTCTAAAATGCCATAAATTACAATTATACTTGGCATACATACGATACGAAACAAGTTATGTAACAATCCAGTAAATTGCAATACCAATCGCATCATAAGCACAAAACCTGGCAGTCCAACCAAAAGTATAATAGAATACTCTGTCGTCTTTTGTATAAGTATGCGAAAACAAACATATACATATTTACCTCCTGCCAAACCCTTTTGTTTAAGTTTTCTTTTGTTTTCCCTAGGCGAATGTTGCAAGCAGGAAAAAGAGAAAGAGTTTCAGTTTCAGTTTGCAGGTTTTCAGCCTCGTAAATTGTTTATTATAATAAAGTTTTTCATTTGGGATTTGCCGCTTTGCGCTTTTTGTGGGCTTCCAAAGTATTAGGAACTGGGGCAGATTCAAGGGAGTTGGGAGAGGAGTGGTCAAAAGGTGGGGTTTTTGCCTTTGTTTTGTTTGCTTCAACGCCCGTTCGGATAAATGCAATTATTTTAAATGAAATTTGAGACTGACCCGAAGTTCAATGCAACTGTTCAATAGAAATTTCAAATTTGTGAGCAGAAAATTGCATTTGTAAATTACAATTTTCAAATTTATTGCAAATTTCATTTGGCATTTTTGTGCTTCTATTTTTTTTTTTAGTTTTTTAGTGGCTACTGAAAAGCCTGCCTAACGTGGAAATGATGGGTTTTTAAATTGCATTTGGTTTTTAATACAAATTTACACAATATAATGAAACTCTTTGAAAATTTTGTTTTATTTTCAATTTGAATTTTTGCCCAACTCCTATTAGGGCACAGAAATACGTTTCTGTCTGACGGTTTTCAAACTTGCTCATGTTATTTTTGTTAAGGTTTCAATATTGACAGTACATATACCCAAGTTCTTCTGCTTGTGTTCCATTTGTTTTTAAATATTTGATGTGGGATCCTCTTCAGGCCTTCGGATTTTTCTTGAGTACTTCAAATTAATTGGGTTTTTAAATCTATCCTTATATGATTTTTTAACATCATGATTTCGAAATAACAAATAGAAATCTTTTTAAAGAACAGTTTCCACTCTGACAGCTAAGAAACTTCACTTTAGTCTTCCCTGATTTCGCGGCCAATTTCGTTTTCTCCTCTTGCTCAAAGTTTCCGCTTACATTCAATTTGTCGCGCTACAGCTCAACAATTGTTGACAGCGGCTCATTGTCCTCTTGCAATTTCCATCATCATTTAATGCTCTTTCAGCACTAAGCACCCATCCAACCATTACTTTTGATGGCACAATTTTGAACGATGTGCTGTTTTTTGTACGGCTACACTCGACGACGACCTGTCGAAATTTCCGAATGGTGCTTCCTTTTACCCCACCCCCGACACGACGAAAAAATTGCGCAGTGATCTGTGTGCTGGCCATCATTAGCTACCCCCCCCCGACACCAAAACAATCAGTCGAAATACGTTGCTTGCTTACTCATGCAACAATTGTTGATTGCGTTGCGTTGCGTGCTATCTAAAACCCTACAAAATACCACGCCAACGGCTCAATTCTGTCTTTACAACACCACCCAACCGAAAGGCTCATAACGTTTTGTTGTTGTGCGTGTAAATTATTGCTGGGGCCCATAACGAGAATTGCGCTGTGGAACAATCGCTGAGATATGATGCCTCTATTTGACCTACTGCAGTGCAAGAAATTAGTTAACTCCAACCACAAAACCCTCTTGTACACAAAAACCCAAACCGAATCCTTCAACCCGTATCAACCCCTCGACTTGTAGCGCTTTAGACTTTAGTTTTAGACCTACTTAAATGTAATGCGCCATCAAATGAGTTAATTTTACCAACGCCTCGCTAAAGTTTTCGTGTCCCAGAGTCGAGTCTCTTTCTCTCTCCTCTCTCTCTCTCTCTCTCCCTCTGTGATACTTAACCTCCTCACCTACAATAAAAATCTCCCTAAACACCCTCTCGCTACAAGTGGCTACAAATTTAATCAAACATTGACACACACACACAAAGCACACACACACACATAAACACATGTACACGTACACATATACACATGTGCATTCAACCCCCTCTACCTGTAGCTCCCACCTCTTCCCCTCGCTCATTCGCAGTCTTTTTGCTTGGCGTTCTAAATAATTCATGACGGCAACAACGTTCTTTCTACGTCCTTTTGTTCGTCCAACTTGTTCTAATACATTCAAATGAGTGTAGAACGGTGTGGGTGTGTGAGTATAAGTGTGGCCATGTATATTTTTTTGTGTATATCTCAAGATGCTAAAAAAAAGAAAAAAAAAGAAAAAATATATATGAGTACTACTTATTTACACACATACATTAGTACAAAAAACGATGCAAAAAGCAAATTTTAACAAATATTGTAGCTGCACTGGGCACGCACAGTGGTTTTAAGACGCTTTACATGTCTGAAAGCTCTGAAAAAATTCTGCAATCGAGTTTATTTCTGTCACAAAGTTGATGACTTGAGGTCCTACTTGGTGAGCTTTAAGCGTTTCAGAGAGCTGAGCTTACTTTTCAAGCGCTGCAAATTAAAGCTTTAAAAATTGTTTATCAGATGTAATTTTATTTAAAGTTTTAAGTTTTTTTTAAACGTTAAAGTGGTTAAGTCTGAAACTAAATTGGGTTTACAAAGATGCTTTCCACGCACGTTTCTTACATAATTTTATCTCAACTCATTTTGTAAGTTTCTGAGCTTTTTCCTTACCTTTGCAAAGCCGTAGTTGCATACAATTCAAGGACGATTTCAATTTTCTAATCGGCAAAAGATTAATAAAAGATGTTTAGCTTTTGAGCACCTTTGATAAGCAAAGTTTAAGAACAGTTTCTTTATGTTTATTCATAATGCTTTCAAAGCTTTTGATCAGTTGTAACTAAATGTTGTTTTTCAATTGAAAAAACAGTATAATAAAATTAAAAAAATTTGGCTTTTGCCAAACAAATTTTCATTTTAATCTGAATTAAATAATTATTTAAAAGCTTCTGATGTAACCTTAAAAACACATTATTTCGGTATATTGGGTTTGCGCTATGTTCGTCTTGGTGTCCGTCCGTCTGGCAGTCTATTCGTCTGTCTGTCTGTATAAACGAAACTTTTTTCGACACCCTTCAAGCTAGAGACTTGAAATTTTGCAAATGTCTTTATCTATGACATAGTAAATTAAAGTGTCAAGATTGGGGTTCTACGATAACTGAGGGCCTGGGAAATCGGTAAGCTCGATAGCTCTAAATCGAAAAATCCTTATATTTCCCACACCCCTTCAGTAAGAGTTACCGAATTTGGTAAGTAGATAGCCACTGGCATCCCCCAAAAAACAAAATCGACCCACTCTGCTAGCAGTTTGAAATCAAAAACGCCTATATCTTCCACAAGTTTGAAGCCAGAGCCACAGATTTAGTGCCAAGATAGCTGATCGACATCAGACCGCCAAAAAACTGCATAAAAATTTGTATGCGACGCATAACGATACCGCCCTAGCCGTCACCAACTACCCCAACGCTTTTTCTTTCATAGTGCTTAAGCTAGAGTCACCAAATTTGGTAGAAAGATAGCTGGAAACGAGCACCAAAAAAAAGCATCAAAACTTTGGATGCCATGCATTGCCATACCGACCCCAGGCCACCCCTTCCCCCACTTTTAACATACTTTCAGCTAGAGTCAAATTGATAGGAAGATAGCAATTGATATCCCATAAAGATCTTTATCAAAAATTGGATTCCACGCCCCCCATTGAGCGCCAAGCCCTATTTGCTAGGCATTTTTTTTACCGGTTTTATTATGGGTATCAAGTATACCACAGTTGTGTCCGATTGCAACGTTTCCACTTGTTTGTCATAAGTTTTACTGCGTGCGTTTCAATGTGCCGCATTGTGCTGACGTTTGCTGCAGTTGGCATTCGTACGCATTATGCTTTTGCTACTCCAATGCACCCAAAGGGAGAGAGAGAGAGAGAGAGAGAGCAAGAGACAGAGAGTAAGGGGAATAGGAAGAGCTTTGAGTGAGAGTTGCAGTCAAGTTAAATATACGTTTCACTTGTCTTGCGTATTATTTGGCGCATTTAATTTATGTGCGCAATTGTGCTGAGTTGTGTGAAACATCCTCACCCCCCCAACCCCACCGCTTCGATCCCTATTTATGCGAATTACATGTCATTGAGTATTATTTATTTTGTTTTTTCCACTTTCTTTCATTCATTCTTATACACTTTGGGCTCTTGGGTTACCATCTCGATTTCCAGTTGCAGATTTCATTAGAAGGACTTGGAGCGTCTTGGAAGACTCGAGAGTGTTGTGCTTGTGGGTCCTTTGTGTGTTATTATTCAAAATCCAGTCAATAATACGATACGCGACGCTAATTTATTATACCAAATGCTGGGATGGTGAACACATTTTGTGAATATTTCACAAGAGCAGTTACAATTACAGCTGCCGTTTGGCCCACCCTTTCCCTTGCCGTACCCTTTCTACCCTTCCAACCTTCCCCAACTTCATGTGTGTGTGTTTGGCGTCCTGTTTTCAATTTTATCCCTTTTATTGGCTTTGCATTTTTTACAGCTGCTTAAAATTCATACACAAATATTCCGACAGGACTCGCATTGCTCTTTCCCTGCCGCCCGGTCTGCTCGTTCATCCTGTGCATCCAGGACATGAGTACCATAACCAAAACTCCCCACCCAGCCCCGCCCTTTTCCTTCATTTATGCTGTCTGCCTTGGCTGTTTTCTTGCTTTCGTGTGCAAATTAGTTTATTGGAATTTCTTGTTTGCGTTTTACCCACTCTCTCCCTCTCTCTCTCTCTCTCTCTCTCTCTCTCTCTCCCCTTTCTTGCCTTTGATATAGTACATAAATACATATATTTGTTCATCACTTGGTTACTTTTTATGGTTTTTATAGCATACATATGCGTCCACTTATTGCTGCAGTTGGTTGAGCGAGGCAACTTCTTAGCCGCATTTCGTTTATTGGTAGTGCTTTGCGCTATACTTGTTAACAAGCTAATCAGAGCTTATAATAAGACTTAGCGTCAAATTTACAAGGAAATCTGAATCAAACTTCTTGAAAGTTAGTTTAATCAAGAAATTTCTTAAAATTTATTAGACATACTACTAGTAAGATATTCGAAAAGCTTCAAATTGCTAGTTTAAACTGTTTTAATTAGTTATTTAGAACTTTTACTCAAATTCTTATAGCTTTTAATTAATTGTTTTTATGACTCAATACTGGGAAAAGCTAGATTTTATATACATCATTAAAGCGTAAAGTCTTCTAAAGAAACAAATAAAACTAAAGTTTTTTTTTATTACTTAAAGCTTTCTTTATCAGCTGAATCTATCTCTCAAAGAAAGGTGCTCTATCTCTTGAATATATATGAAGTATCCTGCATCATATTCGAAACCGTTTAGCTAGTTTAATTAAAAGAGATAGTTATAATAAATATGAAATTTAAACACAAGCCTTAACAAGCGACAAGCGACTAGCGACACAGTAAGAAAAGTATTTCTTTGCCATGCTGCAAAAGGGGGAAAATAGTATAGTGTGTGGCATTATTATACAAAAGTTTATGGATATTACGTGTTTGCGGCAAGAACAGACAGTTGGACGGACAGACAAATACGGCTGGAAGGGCACAAGCCGAGGCAAAAACTCAAAGCTCACAAATTCTAGTAACAAGGCTATTAAAATTTTAATGAAAACGATGCCCCAGAGGGACAACAACAATACCAACAACGAAACCCAACACTGGTATGACTCACACATAACAAAGAGAATGAAAGACACAGAGAGTAAAAGAGAGAGAGAGAGATAGAGGCGAACAGGGATGTGGGTAAGGGTAGAGACTAGGAGGGCTTTAGTCAGTTTTTTGCATTCAAAGTGCGTGGAATGAAAATTTGTGCGTGCAACTCGCATATCAATAACAAAATAAATTATTGCCCCATACACAATAAACAAACACACACAAACACACAAACGCATAGCCCTAGACAGGTGCCTCTATATACACAAGTTGACTGACATGCCGCTAGGTGGCGTCCCAATGCTCAGCTCAGCCGCCAAAAGTTGACAGGCACGCAATGGCGTGCCAAATGCTCCATTTGTTTCAAGTTCGCAACTTGCCCCAACCCTGATTCCCAAAGTTGGCAAATTATTTGCACGTCTCTGCTCTGTGGGCTTTAAGTTTTTCTTTTGCGTAACGAACTTGAAGCTAGCCATAAGTCTCACAAGTTTATTTCTATTGCAAGGTTAGTTAAGATAACAAAATCACGCCTGACATTTTCCATTTTCACTGTTTGCCAGTAAGAAATGTTTATTGCGGCAATTTCTCAGATAATGAAGTGCATAATAAAAGTTTTATATCTTGCTGCAGTTGTAAATGAAGAAAATATTGAAACTACTTTATTTAATATTGAAAACGTATCACAAAACTACAACACATTGTAAATCAAGATTCGTATATAGCGGAAATATCATGATATCTTTATCATACTTTAAATCTATTATAAAGAATAAGTAATATTTTTCAAGTTCCCTAGTTCCTGCCAACATGCATCAATAGAAACAACATTTGGAACTTGATCCAAAAACTCTAGAAAAAATAATTATCATCTGGCAAGGGCTTATTTAAATCGGAAACACCGGAGATATCGAAGATTTAACTAAAGTCAAGCGTTCAGTCAAGCGCAGTACTGCATCCACTTTCTGTAAAGTACTACGGTTGATGGTAGATCCAAGTCAAGTTTTTTCGATTAAAACCATCTTACACTTATAGAAAAAATCAAGTATTCCGTACTTAAGACCCCACTTGATTTCTTACTATGTACGGAATTACAGAATCCGATAATGTCGTACTTCAGTCAAGTACGGTTTTTTTAGTTCGTTCGTTCTTGATGTAGGTTCTCTTTAAACTTGAATTAAGTTCTTTCACTCTAGACTCGAGAACTGTTAGAACTTAATTAAAGCTTTTGAGTACTTAAAGTGTACGTTTATGAATTTATAAAAATAAGTATTTTTATTCTTGCTCAAAGAATTTGTGTACTTGATCCAAGTACGACAATATTTGATCCAAAAATGACAATATTTGATTCAAGTATGACAATACTTGATCCCAGTATGACAATCCTTAATTTTATTAATTCTTGAAATTGAAAGATAAATTAATAGCGCAGCTAGGCATTTTTAAAGCTGGAAATCTTTATCATGCTTAGTTAATGCTTACCTTGACAGGATTTGAACCGTAGACAACCTTGTTATTGTGTTATTAACTGCAGTTAATGTTCATCTTACGTAAACTTGATTAAGATCAGCTTATTTGAATTTTGTTAGCTAATTAATGACTTAAAAAAAAAACTATAACAAAAGTAAACCATTCACATTTAATCAATTTTTAACAAAAAAAAAAAAAACATTTTATAAAATGTCGCTAAGATTTGAACCCGAAACTCGTACTTGAATCAAGAATTTCGTAATCGATTTCAGTTTTCCTAGAATTATATTCGATTCAAGTTCTCTTGTTCATATTTTAAAATCCTTTGTACTTGATTCAAGTATTTTCATTCTTATTTCAAATATAATCCATACTTGATTTAAGTATTACTATACTCTTTGCAATTATCCCATACTTAAATCAAGAATAAAGTTCTAGAATCACGAATACTCATTTTAAATGCGTTCGTACTTAATTTTAGCACGGCTTTTTCCTCTAAGTTTACTTGCTATTTTTTATGTACATCCTGTGACCCAGAGTTGCATTGCAATATAAACTGTCTTCATATAAAACTTTACAGTTTTGATAATCTATGTAGGGCTTTTATTCTGAAAACTAAAATTCACAGCTACTTTTAAAGCAAACACACGCACACACTTTTTTTTAATGAAAAACATTTGCAAGCTTCACATTTAAAACAGCTTCAAAAGTTGTTGCAAAACGTTGCATTTATTTTATTTTGGAGTCGAGTGTTGCCAAACACTTGACACTAAAAACTTCAAAATACGTCAAAGAAGCTCAAAATTATGAGTTTTAGAGTGTATGTACTTACATATATGTTTGTGTGTGGGTGTGTGTAAGTGTTAAAGGTGCTATGACAGTGACACAACCCTGCAGGCAGGGTTGCACTGCACAACATTGCCTCCCCCAGCCCTCGCCAATGAGGGTTGGTAAACGCGTTTTGCTCAAGGCGAAACGCAAATCCGTTAAAATTTATGGCGTGTCATTGTTTTGGCATAAAATTAAGTGAGTGCAGCGACAGAAAACTTAAAGTGCAGGAGGGTAAGCAGGAAGTTGATATTCATATGTACATACCAAGAAAGCTTGTAACGTGTGATGTTGAACATGCTTGCAAAAATTGTGATTGTGTGCAGCGGAATGCATTGGCAAATAAACAAGGTAGAGAGAGAGAGAGAGAGAGAGAGAGTGAAAAAGAGGGAGAGACAAAAAAAGAGAGAGTGAAATGAATGAAATTCAATAATTACGTGTTGCCTACTTCAAGGCGTTCATAGTTAAACGGCGAAACGGAGAGCGGAGGGTCCTATGTAGCCAATGTCTGCACACTCTAAATGAGAAAATGTAATTCATAAAATTTATAAGCGCCCTTTTAATTTATGAAGATGCCCAAACTCCTGCTCAAATCCTCTCACAATGTCCCCATTCGTACTCCTCTATGAATGTACGTCCCCGCAGGCGGTGCTGTGTAATTTTAATTAATGCGACCGTCGTTTAACATAAACGAAATGCGAATACGAAACGACAGACAATGAAAGAAAGCAAACGATAAAAAAACCCAGCTTAAACTTAAAAAAATAGCTGAAAAAAAAATCGTATGACAAAAACTTTTTCGAAAATACAAAAAAATACTTGACAATCTCTCATTTTACTTTTCACTTCGTTTATTTATGGAAATGCAATGAAAAAAGGCTAGCTCAAAGTGCAAAACTTCCTCAACAGCATCAATAATCAAGTGTCTCTTAGCTAAAGGAAATATAAGCACTTAGATCTCAGGATCTTTAGGTATTTGAGTAAGCATGTTTGAGTTAAAGCTGCTTTTAGGGTATATCTATCAGCTGATGTTAATTTCAAGTTATTTAGTTTTAACAAAAGCATTATGAGTTAAATCGTTTTACGATTAAATAAGTTCCTTTAATTATACCACAACTGTTTTATATATCTCTGGAAAAATATGAATCCCAGGGTATTCTGGAATCGCAGTAGTTGGATTTCGAACGCACTTTTGTTTTTTGGCCACTTTTCCGCACTTAGCTGCATTTGTCGCCGGGAATCTTTAGGTTTTGTCTCGCACTTTTCTGCATACCGAGTTTGGCTAAATGGTAAGATACTACGGTTATATATGGATTCGTTAGATGATAAATGCTCCCGCAAAACAAAAAATGTGACCAAAAACTTGCCAAAAGCTGCGACAACTTTTTAGCTTGTTTTGATTTAAGGAGTTTTTGTTGGCGGGCCAAAATAAAAGGAAAAAAAAGAAAATTGAATGCCAATTTTGTGGATTTTTGGTGTTTGCTTTAACTTGCTTAACTGCATATTAATCAGCTTTAGGTTACTTTTTGCCTTGTTGGTACTTTGCCAAACTCCAAGAAAAAACGAACAGCAAAGGGGCGTGGCTAGACAATGTATGCGCTTTGAGGTTTTTAACATGCAGCTGACGTTGGTTAAATTGATGAAAAATACTTGTAGACAAAACAGAGAACAAGTTTAATTAACACACAGAGCGGGCTAAGATGACTTTTCTGTAAACCGAAATAATTGGAAGCGTTGATGTTAGAATTTTTTGTAACTTATATAAAAATAAGATGAACCTTTCTATATATATATTTATTTTGACAGAAGGGGTAATAAAAAGCACAATATTAATATATTATTATGTGCTGCCACAAATGGTGTTGTGTTTTGTTTTGTTCAGATCCTTTTTGAAATGTGGTGTTGTCTTCTAGTAGTTTCGGCGTTGGCGGTAGCTGGGTGGCAAATAACGGGACGAGGGATCCGATGCAGAGGAGGAGCCATGATAGGCGTCACCGCCATGATAGCCACCAGCTGATGATCCGCCGCGCTGATGACTGCAACAATGAAATAATAAATAAGTTATAGGATTCTCCTCTTGGAATCGGAACTTACTTGGCAGAGGGCAGCGTTGGTGATGTTGGCAAATGTGCGCCCTCGGCATGAAAACCATTTTTGTCAGCCTTGTAATTTACGGTATACTGTTTGCCATCATCGCCCGTATATGAGTAGGAGCCGCGGACACCCAATGAGCCGTGGGGCCAGCCACCCTTGAACTCGCCAGTCTCATCACGGTGAATGCCATTGCCAGTATCATACCTAAAAGTTGGTTAGAATTTTTGTTTTTTGTTTTTGTTTTAAGGATTATTAACTTTAGGGAAAGTAAGTTAAGGTTTGTTCAGACTCTACGTTATACTATATTCTTATTGGGAGTTTATTTTTTAAAGAAGGAACAAGATTTCAAAGAAAAGTCTTTTTAAGCACAGCTTTGTAATACTTTTTGTTTCATTTCCAGGATAATTTAAGTTGTCAATCAAAAGATTTTTAAAGCCTCTTCTTAGTACGTTATGCATTATATCCTACAGCTGCTTTTGGCTCGAACCTTTTGTATTTGTACAAACTTTTATTAAAGTGCTTTTGATTATGGACTTAAACTAAATGAAACAGCTTCTATAAAAAAAAAAATATTCCCTTTTAACTAAAAACTTAATAAGCACAAACAACCATTTTTTTTTTTTTTTTAAAGTATAAACAGATAATCAAGTTTTAATAAAATGTTTTAAATTGAAATAAAGCAAACGAAGAGCAGACAAACATACAAAAGAAATTTCTTTTTAACAAGAATTTTCTATAGGATTTTGTTATAGTATTTCTGGTTTTTACCCAAAGTTATAATTGCCGCTGGCATCGCTTTGATAATCGCTGCGGACAATTGGTATCTGTGGCTGTCCACCAACGGCATGTCCACCAGCATAACCACCCGCACCCCCAATACCGCCGCCTCCAATTCGACCCTGGGAGTGTTGTTGGCCAGTGGCAACACCATGATAGTGCAGTTGACTGGCTTGTGGGGCCAGATATTGGTTGGAGGGCAGATAGCGTTGGGATGGGCGACCAGCGGCTACAGCGTTAGCTAAAACCGCACAGGATACAACAAGGACAATGGGATGCAGCAACATCTTGAAGCACTTGCAACACACGCACACTATTCACTTTACACAAAACACTAAACAAAAAGATCGCACAACAACAACACCAACAACAACAACAAAAAAAAGGACGCACTTGAGCTAGCTATAGATAGGTTTTGTATTTTTTTCTTTAGTTTAAGATTTTTGTTTTGTTTTATGGGGTCTGCCTCGACTCTCGACTAAAACGCTTGAGCGCTGACTGCTTGAGGTTTGGTTGAGGCTCTTTGCTTTTTATAGTCTTGCTAGCTGTGTTAGCTGTTTGTTGTTAGCCACATTTCATGCTCAATTTTTTAATTGTTTTTTTTCTTTTGCTATTTGTTTTTTTGGATTTTTGTTTCAGCTTTATTCTTTAAAGCGCGTTTTTTTTTGGTCTTTATTGTTTCTTATTTGTTTCATCCATCTTCTTGGTGTTTTAATTAGCCAAAACGCTGTCGAGAGGCGGCTGCTACATGCACCAAAAAACGCTTTTTGTTTTTTTTTTGTTGCAATTTTCAGCGCAATAATTTTTGAAAGATTTTTTTTTATTTGTTTGTTCCAGTTTTGCAAAATTTGATATAAGCTTTTTGTGTTGTTTAATTAATGCAAAATTGTAACTTGGGTTGGGTTCGGACAAAATCAGATCTTAGGGGTGTGTGTGTGTGTGTGTGGGTGCTTAGCATCTTTTGACTTGGCCGTTTGTTATTTTTTTTGGGCACTTAGCCAGAAAAAGACTTAAGCGATGGCTTAACTAATTATAGCATGTGCCATCATTAGCAAAAACCCGGAGAGCTTTAGAGTTCCGGCTCGACTCGCGCTTTGCTTCAACTTCGAGTGCCAGCAACAGCAATAACAACAACAACAACAACGACAACAAAATGCCCTCACATGAGGGCCATATGTACAATAAATTACAATATATGGCAGCAAACAGCAAAGCGGGGCTTAAAAGTGCCGCTCAAGCACCTTGCAGCGCAAACAACTTGAGACAATTCAACAGTAATCGCAAAAAAAACAAGAAAAAGAAAGAAAAAATAAAACCAACATATCTAGTAGTAGTATATTTCAGTGTTAAACGGTAGCTTTAACACTTGTTTAATTGTTTCTTTCTTGGAAATAATTTGAAAGACTTTATTTTATTTTCTTGTTAGGCTTAATCAGTTCAAAAACTTCAAAGTAAATTTCTTAAAGTTTATATTTGTATTTCAAATCAAATTGTTGATACACCTTAGCAGTTTTGTATATGCTCATCACTTAATATATATTGAAAAAAAAATTCAACAAAATGAATAATTATGTTTTTTGTCATACAATTTTCATAATCATTTTTTTCCATTGCTTTAATTTTTAACAGATTCCCATAGTCTTCCCATAAACCCCATTTAAAATTCAGCGCATTGAACTTGGCTTTTTTCGATCCAGTTGTTTGATTATTGACCGATTCGAATTTTCAATGGATTTTCCATAGGCAGCAACAGCAGCAGAAAAATAATCAGTAATCAGCAATATAACTTTGTTGCGTTCTTCCGTTTCTCCTAAGATTCCAGTACTCTTCGCTGTGGAACAATCAGATAGTTGAGTTGAACTGCGGGTATATCCGCATTTAATGACAACAAACTTTGTTGTTGCTCGCTGGTAGTATTCAATAAATTGCTGTCGATAAACGAAAAGCTTAAAGCTTATATAATTTATAGCAATTAATCACGATGATCAACTTATCAAATAGAAGCGTGAAAAGTAAAGTGCGGTTCAGCTCGAGCGATCTCTTCTAAAAATAATCAAAATAATAATAAATCATAAGGCCGATAATTAATTATCATCATTTCGATTATTATGATTACCAGCATAGAATGGCATTCGGTGAACGAATGACTATTTGGACCTTAAAGCCGAGACCTTATTTGTAGGAACGCGTGCCGAGATTGTTTTTGCTTTGGTCAAGCCCCCAGCCAAAGAAAATGAAGATATTACAGAGATGAGTTAATATTCTTTGTTCGTTACCATTGCAATAATTTTATGTGGGTAATTATCCAGCTGTTCGAATATACTTATGTAACAGACAAAGGAAATCATCGTTAAAAATTATTAAGTCAAATATATTCGAAGCTAAAAGAACTGAAAACTTATATTATTATTGTATTGATGGCTGTCCAAGATACATCGATAAATCGACAACCGATAAATTAATTATCGATAACCAAAAAATCGTCAATATTAAAGATACAGATTGAGTACACTCACTAAACATTACTTTGATCATCCGCTTAATATCTTTTAACATTGATCTTCCTTATTTATTCGCTTTTTCTAGTGACCCACTTGTACATATCTGTATATATTTGGTTTTCTGTCTTTTAAAGATTTATCATCTATCCAACCATTTAACACTCTATTTATCTATCTTTGACTCTGAATCTGACAATAGAATTTTGTTTTTGTTATAGCAAGAATACAAAAAAGACAAAAAGAAAAAAAAACAAAAAATGCATAAAGACAACAGTTAATTTCCATTATCACTTTCAAACAACCGTGCGGGTCAACATTGTTGCAACGTTGAACTTCGCGCTTCGGTGGCGCCACAAAATGCATTCAACGCAGTAAAATACAGAGTGGAGTACAGTTAGATGATAGCTGGCCAGAGCATTAATATTCGCTAATAGCGCATCATTAAGTTTCATTACGAACTAACTGAACCAACGGGCTGCTGCAATTCTCTTGACATTCTCTCTCTCTCTCTCTCTCTCGCTTATCCTGTCTATCTATCTGTTTGGGATCGACCTGCCCTTTTACGACGCACTATGGTTTTTTTGGGCTTTTTTTTGGCATAAATTACAATTATGGAGATATTGGATTCAACTTTGGTACGATCTCGTTTTTTAGGCTCATTAATTTACTTACCAAGTTTCGCTTAATTTGGACGACTATATCTTATAGTCACCATATAAACTGTTTAATAGATTTTTGAAAAAAAAAAATATCTTTTTTTTAGGTATTGAACTGAAATTTAATTTGAACACAGAAATTCCAATTTTGTTTGGTTTGCGCTCTCACTACATATTTATTATAAATTGTTTTTATATTTTTCATACTTTTTATTCTTCTTCTAAAACAATTTCGTCTAGACCAAGGTTATCCTGCTTATCAGTTTCTTCGTCCGAAGAGTCCTGTCCTGAGTCCTCAACATTATTATTTATTTCCGCAGCAATATGTATTTGGGGTGATTGCAGTAATTCTAAAACTCGTTCTCTTAGGCAAAAAGTTGATAAAAGTGGATCCGAACTATCCATGGCTCTATTAAATACATCTGTAATGTTGTCTAATCGACTGCATTTTCCCGCATGTGATCTTCTGTCGCTTTTATATACTTTGTTCCGAGACTCCGAAGCATGATCACCAAGGCAATCAGCAGGAACTATTGAAGTTTTTATTATTTGGTATCCATGCACCAACACCTTATGTACAGTAGGAGACATAAGATACCAAGAATATTGTTTATGATACGCAATAAATGTTTTTTTACAAAAGCTTCTGAATTTTTCCGAGTTTACTTCATACTCGCAGGAAATTGTTATTAAAATAATGTGGAAACTTCGTAGAATATCAACATCTATATTTAATATGGACGATAATAGGCTCGCATTGGAAAAGGCTCTTCTGGCAGTGTTTCCGTCATTGCTATTTCCATAAGCTCTATTTTTAAAGGACGACAAAATCGAATGGATTGCGGTACTTTATTAAACCAAATCAGTTGTTGTTCTTCATTTGTAAACTTTAACGGAATAATAGTGGTAACGAAAAGTGAACTATCCTGAGGGAGACTCCCTAGGCGCTGTTTGTACATGCTGTGACCAGAGGAACCATCAAATCCATAGCTGAAGATAAGCTTGCAGTTCATCACTTTAGGAAAGGCGTCTAAAATCTCACCTTGCATTTGAATTATTCGAGAAGTAGTATGGTCTAAAATACGTTGTAGTGAGACGTGTACTGCGTTTTCAGAATAATATATGTCAGCAGGTCTGCATTTTAATTTAGCATTAAGAATATCTGGATATGAAGGGTATATGTCACTGCCATAATTTTTGGTGTTCTGACGTAAATTGATATACTGACTTTTCAATCAAAAATGCCAGCCCTTTGTCTGTTCATTTTCGTAGGTTCCGCTGCAATTATTTTTCTTTTTACTATATTTAAGTTTTCATTACATGCAGCTTATGTTAAAACAAAAGACATATCCTTGCCGATACTATGGCAGCGTGCAAAATCAAAGAAGTTGAATTTTTATTCTCTTCTGAAAGCTCCACCGCTAATTTTCGTTTTAGCCTTGGACCAGCGTTTTCATAATCCATTTTTGGTCGACCAGCATTATTTCCGCTCTTAGGATATTCTTCAATTTTGATGACAAGACTTGAATTAACCCATTTTTCATGCTTAATTCATAAGATTCAAATCTTATCAAATTTCTATTGCAACTTAGCCAATGCTTTTTAATGTAATTATGGAATGCTTTTACTTTTTGGGAAATTGAATTTTTAACACTTTCGTTTAAGATAATTTGTTAAATATAAACTGTGCCATGGCCTCTACTGATTTGTTGTTGCTCCAAACATCAATTAGCTCAGAATGGTTAAACACGATTTTACCTGCAATAAAGCCAATTTTTGTTAAATGGAACAAGTATAAGCAGAAAGTGCTAATGACATTGAAATTAGCTAACTTGCCTTAACAAAATTGCATTTAAACCTTTTTGCAACTCTTTGCCATACAGAAGTTCCAGTTCACGAAACACAAGACATTTAATTAGGGGTTATCTAAACAAAACACATAGCAACACATTAAAATAACGATGACAAAACTACTCAACAATAAAAAAAGCTTTATTATACTAGATTTTTAAATACCTGGACTTGCGTTTTCCATATTTACACTTTTTGTTTAGCTTTTATTTGTGGAAGTGTGCCCAAGTACACATAGACAATATTTTCAGCTGCTTTGTCTATGAAGCGCGCTTTGAAAAATCAGCTGTTTTGGAAGGCCCGCCAAAATAACAGATTTCAAATCCATGTAAAACCGTTTATGATTTCTTTTAATTGGAATATGTAGATGATAAACCAAAAATATATTTCAAATCGGAACAATAAAAAATTTTGAATTTATGCCAAAAAAAAGCCCAAAAAAACCATAGTGCGACGGTAGCATGGCGTTTTTTTTTTTAATTTATGCAACAAAAGTTTGTTTTTACTCTTAAGCGCTTAAGCGGATGTAATGCCATCAGCCGCAAATGAACTTGTAATTTACAATGAATTTGACACTGACAGCTGGCAACACTGGCAACTGGCAAGTGGCAACTGGCAAGTGGCAGCTGCTAAACGGTACTCGGTACTTGGCATTGACTGTACCTGCGACATAAAAGAACAGAAGTGAAACAAGAACAAAGCAGAAAACAAAATTGTTTTGCAACTTTTAAGCTTCAAGCCGCTTAAGTCCAACAATTGTGCAACAATTTGGATTAAAACTTTATTTCTTTGTAAGCTAAATCTTAAATAATAAAGAGAGAATACTTTGAATATATCTCATGCTAATCTCTTAGAGCATCTCAAATATTTTTATTTCAGATTTATTTTCGTTGTTTGCTGGCAAGTTGCACCCTAAATCATCTTATTAAGCTTTAGTTATTTTTTTTTTTTGATATCCTGGTAAAGTGAACCGTTGTAAGCTTATATTCAATATGGGAAGGCTGGGATGTACATATCTTACATACTACAGGGCTATCTCTAGTCGATGCCTATGACACAATTCATAATTTTTCTATTTGCAATTACAATTTGAGTAAGATAAATACAAGAAAAAAAGAGAAAAAGTGTAAACCTGTCTAAATGCGTTGGCCTGTGGCTAATTGAATCATTGGATGCTCCCTGAAGAAATTGTAGAACTGTTTTTTTTTTTTCTATACCCATAAATGTGTGTAATGTAAATGTAATCGCTTTAAATGTGGGCGTACCGACTGCGAGTGGATGTGGGTGGAATGTGGCAAGGTGGATGGTTGACAAACAAACAGGAACAAGGACTGCTGCAGCTGTTATTGTCAATGCCACTGATGCACTGATAAGAGCAACATCAAAAACAACAGCAACAACATCAAGTAATGTGCAAAAGGAACGATGATGATATAGGGGTTGAGTTTGTTGTAGGAGTAAAGGACTACGCAGGACTATAGTCAACAGTTGAAAGCAAGTTACTCTTTCTCTCTTTCACTTGTGTCGCCTTTCCTTTCCTTCCTCACTCCTCATGCTTTCTCTATCAGTCACTCGATAAACGATTGCTATAAGCGGTACACTTTAAAAATAAAAGGGAAAAGGCATTTATTTCTATTATTTAAGACACTTTAATTAAATTTTGAAAAAATATTTGTATAGCGTTTCCAAAATTATTAAAATTTAAAAATTATTTTTTTTGTTCTGTATATTTGAGAATTTATTTTTGACTTTCAATAATTATTTTCTGTAGATATATTTTTGAGACTTATGAAACTAAGAGTAGCCGAAAAATTTACTAGCTTGTTTTGTTTTGTTACTAATTTCACACACATATCTCTAAGTGTACATGTACTCCAATAAAGCATTGTCCTTGTCAGCGTTGTGTTATCGCAAGCGCGTCCTGCGCGAATCGTTCCTCTTATGATTTCCCTTTGAACTTTAAGCCACTTCTTCTTCTTCTTCTTCGTCGTCTACTCTTCTCGTTCGAGCCAAAAATGTCAAATTCAGCTATTTGTTTAATTGAAAAAATAAATAAAATGAATTAAAAGAATGGAAACGAACAGAAAGGAAGTGAAGCCTGAAGTCTAAGCAATAGGAAAATAATAAAAATTGCTGTGTGCTTTCTTTTGCCTTCTTTTTTATGTCCAACGAGAGAGGGGGCGTACCATTTCCCATTTCCTATTTCCCATTTCCCAAATCCCTACTCCTTGCCTCCCCAACGCCCTCCTGCTCCTAACTTGTGACTGTGTCGTGTGCCAGCGCATCAAATTGTTATGTGCCATTAATTTAAATGAGAGAATCCTCCGCCACATTCGATAAATGTAGTATGTAGTATGAATGTATGTATATGAAAAGCGTTTTTTTTTGTTCCTCCGTTTTCCTTATCCCGCACAGAGATTTCCATTACTATTCTCTATTCACACATACATATGTACATGCATGGATGCAAACAAACAAACAAAACGAAACGTATGTGATTCGTATGGAAATTCATTCGATATGCAGTTCTTAACTGGAGTTTCTCATTTTCCCCATTTCCCTGATTTTCCCTGCTCATTCTCGGTACTGGATTTACATTTTGAACATTTGAAACTTGACGACAAGATTCTGTTCTGCAATCAACATGAATGCGTGTTGAAAAACTCTTGAGTTTCTATTTTGTTTAATTTTATTGACTTGTAACTTATACTACCCGATAATCATTTAAGCCAGCTTATCCAGCCATCTATCAACTGGTTAAGTGCAAGTCGTTAGAAGTTGATTTTCATCTAATGCAAAAACAACTATATATCATAGAGATCGATAACAATTTTTCATTAGGATTAAATTCATTTTATTCCCACAATCACTAAATTCACACTTAAAACACCCTTTGCCTTTTAATATTTTGAGCTTTTAATGCATTTGATTATGCTCACGAAATTTCTTGTTTATCAGCTGTTTTTTTTGTTCATAGCTTTGAGTTTTTGTTAATTTATGTTAGCTGTGTATTTATCCTCATCCTTTTTGAGAAACAACAAATTTGATTTACAGCCATGTTTTTCCACACAAAACTCTCGAAAGTTGTACAAACCGTTTTCTTAAGCAGTTTCGATTTCTTGTTGTCTTTAAGCTAGATTGCTTATCTCCTAGCCACACAAATTCTCACACAGATTCCAAATTCCACACGTTTCAGGACCAACTCCCAGTGCCATGCTAACTCTCTCCCCTTCTCTTATTTGCTCATTGCCGGTTTGAAAAAGTCAGCCTGGGCAACAATAACAATTTGTTGCTAATGCTTTTTTTTGTTTGAACTGTGCTGCTGTGTGGCTTAAATCTACACTCAGCGAAAAGAAAGCGCAGCATTAAAAATAAGAAAATATTAAATTAAACTGAGCTGAACTTATATTACAAATTATTATTGATAAGTTACTCAAAAGTAAAAAAAAATTTATTGAAAAAAATAAAGTGTAGAAATAATTGTTTGGAATATATATTTTGTGAAAAAAAAAAACACATAATAAACACACTTCTTTAAGTCAATTACTATATATTTTAGTTTCCATTATTTTTAAAAGTATTTTTTTATTGTCAATTTTCTAAATGAAAATTCTTTAATTATACACAAAATATTTCCCATTTTGAATAAAGTATTTTTTTGAGTGTAAAATGAGAAAGACGACAGGCGCTAACCCTGATGTTAAGAAATATCATACGGCAAGTTAAACTACTCATTAAGGCAAATTTTGCTTAATTTTTTTTTTTATCTTCATTCGCTCTGAAACTTAAGCGATTTGCTCAGATAGCAACGTGTATATAGTATATGCACATATGTGCTTACATATACATATGTACGTTTGATTAAGCAATTCCTGACGGAAATTAAATGGACACGCATACTGCAAACTGCTACGAGTATCCAGAGGGGGGTATTGCCAAAAGTATAAAAAAGGGTCAGCTCGGACGGTCGACTGTGGACTGGTGAAATGAGAGGGGGAGGAGATGTATGTTGGGGGGCGTCTGTTGGTCTTTGGTGTCTATCAAACTTAACTGAGCAGCGCTCAAGTGAGAAGATTAAATCGCCATAAATATTAACTACAGTTGCTTCCGAATGATAGTGAGTTTGGGGAGTTGTCGCTGCCCCGCCCTTCAGGGGAAAGGTCGGCTTAAGCACAAATCCCAAAGGGAGGGGCGGGAGTTGGAGCATCTATGTATATCTAAGGTAAGCTAAGTTAAAGGCAAAGGTAAGACAATTTGGAAACGCTAGCCCTGATTTAGAGCCGGAAGGCACGCACACATCACGTGCATATAAACAGGACTCGCGACTCCATTTCACAGGACTTTTCCACTACTTCCACATCATCCCGCCCTCAATGTTTTCCTTTGCTCATTCTGATCGTACAAGTGTGTACAAATCAAATGATTTATTGTGCTTTGGTCAAGTCGACACAAACTCGGCAGCAGCAAAATAAAACAAAAATTAGAGCATGCTACAAATAATTGAAACGTACAGGCAAGCGGGTTGGGTAGATGGTATGATGTTCTATAGAACACCTGAAACTAACGTAGATATTGGAAAATGCTACTATTTGCAACTTGATTACAATATTGCCCTGCTGCTAATTGACACACGTACAAAGCTTAAAGTTGCATTGGTTGAAGAGGTGGTGGCTTGTAGCATAATTAAGAACTTTGCCACATAATTGAGTTATCAAGAAATTGCCTTTACAAAATCTACCTACATATATGCTCGGTGCTTAAGTGGCAATAGAACGAAAACTATGATTGAAAATAGCAATTTTCATTTACCAGTTAACAAAAAACAAACAAAATACTTTTTTATTTTCAAATTCAAAATTTATGTATGTATAATAAAAATGTACGATTCATCATCATCATTAAATTGGTTAACGACAATTCTCACAAATGTAATCAAACCTTGCAATTTTCAAACATTTTAGAAAATTTTGAATATTCCAAATAGCAAAAAATTTAAAATTTCGCAATAACAAAGACTTCTACCACAGAATCGATCTTTAAGTAGATATAACTGGCGTACCTTTAAAAAATGAAATGCACATTGATTCGCCATGTTTCAAAAATTAAGAACTAAGCCACATTATTGAGTTATTGGAAAATTTGTGTCTGCGACAAGACGAAATACTCTGAGCAATCCCGTTTTCTAAACGAGCTGCTTGCGGTCTAAAAACCAATTGGCCAAAACGTGATTAAAAATTTCCAATTTGCATTTAGCACAGTGGGATAAAAGAACAAACTGATGGGCAGTTTTTGAAAATTTTATCAAAAAATTATATTCTTATAGAAAACAAATTTAATAAAAATTTCAAATAAATTTTTAATGTTTGAGCAGTAAAAATTCCTGGCAACTATCTAAATGACTATTATAATTTGCTGAAGAAATCAATTCTTTGCCAACTGTGAGCCATTACTCGAAACATTCGATGTCAGTTCCGGCTAGCCAAATGAACTGGCCGAAATGACCAAATGGCTAAATGGTGAAATGGCCAAAAGCCCAAAGACCTTTCTCGCTGGGACCCACAATAAAAAAGAATGAAACCGCAGAGCCGGCATAACAAATAGCCAAAAAAAAAAAAAAACGGCCAGCATTCAGCATCCAACTCGTTTACCTACTCCTTCACCGACTCCTACTCTTTTTCTTGCTCTTGTTATTGCTGCTGCTCATTCCCATTCCCATTTCCATACTCATCATTATCGTTGTGAAAGTCGCATTCGCATTCGCATTCATTCAAAAATCAACCCCATTTTATGTTAGTTAATTGCCAATATTACACAAGTGGCAAGCCAAAGCGTGCGGCTCTCTCTCAGCCTGGCGCTCTCCGCCTAGGTTGCTCTCTCTCTCTCTCCCTGTCTCTCTGTCTCCTTCTTCCTGTGACTCTTTCTCTCTTTGTTTTGCATGGTTTATAGTGCATTTTTTAAGTAAATGCACGCTTTGAAAGTTGTCATAAATTTTTGAAATTAAATTATTTCTTTTCAAAATTATCATTTAAATCGCAAAGTTCCGAAAGTGTATAGAATAGACTGAACAGAATTGTTTGAATATTTACAATGTTTGTTTAAACTATGCTTGTGCGAATAATTAACTTGATTACATTGAACTCAAAAATTGTAGAGCTATCTATGCTATTTTATTGCAAGAATTGAAACATAACTGTTTACTGTTTATATTTCCATAGCACATAAAATATATAAAAAATATATTGCTTACCCTTTCAAATATCAAATTTAAAAGTCAACGACCCTAAAATCGAAAAAAAATTACCAGCTTAATATCCTGTTGGCTTCAAGTTGGATATGTTGCATAGTTAAATCATAAAAGAGGTCAGATTTTAATGCTTTTACCCAAGTATTTATTTTATCCGAATCATTGGATATCGAGAACCCATAAATAAATTCTTTTATTGCTTATTGCGTTTCTGTTGCATAACTGCTGTCAGCGTCTGTATGCGGCTGTGATGCGACGTTATCTTTGTGCGCAGTCGCTAAATATCAGACCGGTAACGCCGCATAGCCATGCAGGGTTGTGTTTCGTTTGTTTTTGTTGTTGTTGGCGTTGTCGTTGTTATTGTGGGTGCCGTGTGGTCGGTTGTCGCACGTGTCGCACAGCTTTTGGGGGTTGCTATTGCCAATGCCTGAGTGAAAGAGAGAGAGAAAGATGTTGATAGAGAGAGAGCAAGAGCGTAAGCGAAGGAAGAAGAGCCTGCAGCTGGGCGCTGCTGCTGCTGCTGCTAAGCTAACTTGGCAACCGCGTGTCAGGTTGGCCGCTCAGTTCAGCAGCAGCCTTTGCAGTGTACGCAACACCAATGCAAAGCGCGTGTCGTTGTCGTCTTTAACTTCGTTGCCGGCCACATACAAAATATAATAAGAATAAGAATAAGAAAAAAAAACACACAACATAGAATAACGACAACACGACGGGCTTAACAATCATAACAACAGCAGAAACAACAACAACAACAGCATAACATTACAAAAACTAAAACACATTCAGTGACAGAGGCAGCGGAAGAAGTGTAACAGCATCAGCATCCGCAGCACAAGAGACTAATAAAAGCGTAGCGCGCGAAAACTCCAAAAAGTGAAGAAGTTGTTGTTCTTGTTTGTTAAAATTTTTTGTTTTAATTTTTGTTGTTGTTCAGACGCGTGTGAAGCGACAGCATAACATATAATTGCACTGTTGTTGTTTTTGTTTGCACACACCAACAAATAATACACCCACACACACGCACACACACACACATATACACCATACACATATCAAAAGGAAAGTGGGCTACAGAACAACGAGAAGAGGTGAGTATGCATGACAAGGAGCTCGCTGCTTTGAGCGGTTTACACTTACACTAAACAATTGTACATTTTATTAAAATGCTATTGAATATTATTGTGCAATTGGCTAAGAATCAAATAATGTGTTCGTGACTAGTGCTTAAGTGCGAGAGAGGGTGACTAATGAGCAATATTAAGGCGCAAAAATCAGCAAACAAAAACAAACAAACATACACAAACACTAGTAAACAAACATAGCAGCGGCAGCAGCGCTGTCAACGCCAACGTCGTAACATTGCGAAATTGATTTTTCATAGCGGCAGCTTTCTCTCTCTCTCTCTCTCATCTCGTTCACTCTCTTGCGCACAGTTTGTTTTTGGGAGAGAGCGCGCGTGCTGCCAAACTGTCTGGCAGGCGCGTCGTCAACCTGTCACAATAGCAACAACAACACCGATCATTGTCTTTGTTGTTTTTGTTGGTTATTGTTGTTGTTGTTGTTGTTACGGCAACTAATCAAAGCGGCGCGCATTTTGCCTAGCGACTTTTGGTGCTGTCGCTGCCAACGCCGCTGTCGCCGCCAGCTGCGCGCTACTTGCCTGCTGCTTTGCTTTCGTCATGACCTTCATGACTCATCGTTTTGAGCTGGCCTGTATGTGTGTGTGTGTTGTGAACGAAATGGGGAGCGTGGCCCGCCTTTTTGGCCTCTCTAGCCCTGCCTCTTTGATTTGGTTTCGGTGTGTGTTTTTTTTGTTTGTTTTTGTTTTTTTCGCGCATTTAATTAAATAAATTGTTTCTACATTTAGCCGCTCTGGCATTGTTAATGTGCTGGCCTTACCGTCCTTTCTTGCTGTTGCATAAATTGGAGCTCGCCTAATTAATATTTGGCCCAAAGTGTTCATTAATTTTGGTCACATTTGCCACCTCAATCCATCTTGCTAACAAACAGGCCAAGCCACTCCTGTGTTTTACGTTTTTTGTTGTTGTTGAAAATGCCCCGAAAAACAAACTACTCGTATTTGCCATTTTGGCCGAGTTATCTGAGGTTAGTTGTAGTTGTTGGCTTAGCTAACAGACATTGGCAAGTAATTAAATATCATTAAATGCATAACAAGGCGCGGCTTCCAAAATCACCATATTATCGTTGTTATACTTAGTCTTAACTTGGAACATTTAGTTGCAAAACGTTTTCGTAGCATACTTATGAGCGCACGCCTTTAATAAACGATACGTCTATTTACAGTTGTAACTGAAGGGAGCTCTACAAGACATTTTTTTTTTATAAATATCAAATGCTCATTAGGATTTACATTGATTTCAGAGCAGATGATGTAAAAAGCCATTTTTTTTTAGGGCTAACAAATATTTACATTTAATAAATAAAATGTGAACCAAAAGAAAATATATTGATTAAACATTTAAGTTTCCCGAGTATAAAATTGTATATCTAGACGTATCTTTCCGATTCTGTTACAGTCAATCTTAAGAGTTTAAGATCTTAAGATAATACCTGAATAATTCTTAAATTGGTTGAAAACAACATCTTCTTAATTCAAACTTTATTTCCTAAACGCATAACTATTCAGCTGCAAGGACTCAAATCTTCATCGCATAGTTAAAAGTTTCTTTCTTTCACATTCCTACTAACGAGCTAAAAATGTAAGCATTTAATTCTAAATTATGATATCATTTTACCATTTATATGCAATCTAAAATTGCCATTTTTTTTTGCTCTTTCTCTCTTTGCTCCATTTTCTAGGCATAACTATTCTAAAAGGCTCCAATTTTATTATTTTAACCTTTTAAATTTTATTTAACTTGTTTTTTTTTTTGTATATTATTTTTAACTTTTGCTCAGTTTAATTTCGCGTTTATATTCCGTGCTATATTTGCAGCTGCTGCCAGTCCAAAAATTTGAATTGCCATGCAAAATTGCCGTTAGATTTTTGTCGAGCGGCTTTTTATTTGTATTTTTCGCGATGGCAACTTTTAAGCCTTTTTAATGAAGAGAGAGCATTTCTAATGAGAGTTGAAAGCGCTTCACTACTCTGCCTATAAATATATATATATTCATATATATATGTATGTATAAAACGAGGACAAAGTTAATGAAAGAGATTGCGAAAACTGTGGAAAATGCAAATGAAAAGCGCACACAGCAACAACAATAACAACACAAACAACAAGGGAATAAAGTAAAAAGTCAAACCAAAACTTTAGCCAAAAGGAGGCGGGCAAAAGCAACGTGAGAGGTGGGTCTGGGGGCGTGCCACTGCTTGTATACGACGTAATAAGTACGTGTATCAAATAGTAGGCGTGGCACATCAAAAACCCTCCGGGTTGACAAGACCAAAATGTAATCAAAGGGCAAGTCAAGTTTTTTTTTTCCTTTTTGCCTTTTGTATACTTAATATTAACAAACGGCTGGCCATCAATTTGCAGCTTATTTAATGTCGCTACAATTGGCCAAGATGGGTGGGCACTTTGCTTATTGCCAGGCACTGTCAAATTATATAAGCCAAATGTGTGGCACTTGCCAAAAGGCAAGACACGCGTGCAACAACAAAAATAAAAAAAACGGCTAAGAAAAACAAGAACTGCAAAAAGAAAGAAGAAAATGATGAACAGCATAAAAATTTTAAGTATGTGTTACCTGTGAACGTAAGATTTGAAAAAGTCTTAATACTCTTTTTTTTGAAGGAAAGTTAAACATGGCTTATAGTTTTGTGACTGTTCACTATACCATAATTAAATTTAATTGTCTAGGAACTGAAAGAACTTAAAAATAAAGAAAAAACGATTTTTGAGTAAAGAAATTGTGTTTGTTTTTTTCTTTAAACATTCAAGAAATACTCGCAAGTTGAAAAGACTGTTCTCTGCAAATAGCTAAGGACAATTGTTATGCCCAACAAAATAGAGTATAAAGCAAAGAATGGTATATAATCATAATACCATACTGTGCAAATAAACATGAATAATAAATAATGTTAGAAAGGGGGAACCGACACATGTGTGTGTGTGTATTCTATCATAAGTCTGTGTGTCACAAAGTGATTTTCAACAATTTTTCAGTACCTTTTCTTGCGTTCACAGTTGCTTTTGTTAAGCTTGTGCGTTTCTTTGAGAAAGGTGCGTTAAAGGAAGAAGTGTGGGAGGCACATTGTACCGGCAGACGTCTGCAAAATGAGATAAAATAAAAATCTGGGCCTCATCTCAAAATAGCCAACAATTTTGTATTGTATCGTCATGCTGTGCTTCAAAAATAAAATGGCAAAATCACAAAGCGGCTTTTTGTCCAAACAGGTGTATATTTTTTTCTACGAAGGGAAAAGCAGTATGATTGCGATAAGCTATCTATCTGTTTTATATGCTTATAAAATATCAGCCTATGTGTGACTTTGGTTGTATCTAAATGGTTTATGGATGTATTATTATTTTGTATTGGTTCAAACATTATTATTTTATTTTTTTCCTGGTTTCTAAGGAAATTTTACCAGCTGAAAAAAAAGCGGGTTAAGCAATATTAACAATTGAAACTTTGTAAGCCACCAAAGTTTTAAAGTTTTTTTAATTCCAGAGTATTGAGAAGTTTTCAACATTTTTTCAAAAATGTCCGACACATGCTTGCTTTTTAAATTGTGAGTGCTTTGTTTGTTACAGCTTTTTGCGAGTTGCTCGTCATCTGGTGGTTGCTTTTCTTCGTCTCCACAGACAGTCGGCGCTAATGATTAATGGCTGTCCTGGTCCTGTGCTTCCTGTTCTTCCTTTTCTCCGGTCTAACTCACTGGGCTATCTGTAGTACACGTTTTGTCCCATAAGTTTTCTAAACGCCTTTAGGGCGCAAAGCCGCTAAAAAACTTCTCTTTTGTTGTTGGGTAGCACCGAGGACTTTAGATTTTGATTAAGCCAGTTGCTTTTGTTGCAGCTGTTGCAAATCTCAGACGCCCACGTCCACCAAGCTCACAGCAAAGCATAGTGTTGATAAATGCACTTAGAGAAAACAGCCGCTTATCGCCTGCCATTGGCTAAAGCCCGTTCATTCATTCACTCGAATAAGTAAATCTCCAACAATTTCAATATACTTTCAATGTGTGTGTGCTGTCAGCATGCAAATAGAAATGATTATGGGCAAGGAAATGGAAATGGAAGTGAAAAGAGGGTAACGGGGAATGAGAAAGCGCAAAATGGATGGTATTTGGCGGGGACCAGTCCAACATTTTATCATTACATTCATTAGCAATCGGATTTGTCCTGTCAGAAAATCCGCAAAGTAAATGAAAATTGACAAGCTCTGACTCTTTCTTTTTTGTATTTCATGTTTTTTTTTTCATATATATTTTTGGCCTCATTTTGCAACACACTAACAGGTATATGAAATAATACTTGTGGTCTGCGGAAATTAATCCTTTTGTATTATACACCAAACAAAATAAAATTCGTGGAAAGAAAATAAACAGGGTTTGGTTTAGTTTTGGCAATGGAAAAACGTTGGGCGTTGTATATAATACAAAACAAGCGAGTGAAAATGGGTTTTTCTTTAACATAAACGTTTTCGGAATTTTTAAAATGTTTGCGTTTTGCCATGCTGTTGACATCTTTACGTTTTTCATTTCGTTTTTTTTTTTCTGTCAGTTTAGGTGATGATGACGACGACAAAAATTCCAGGCAGGTAGCGAAAAAAATAAGTAAATAGATTGATTAGAGAACTTGAGTTTGCATTTAGCTAAAGGGTGTTTTTTTTTTTTTTTAGGGTTTGGGGTGTGAAAAACGGAAACTGAATATTAAAAGCGTACCAGGAAGTTTGAAATCAATAAGGAACGAAATTTTATTTTATTTTAAATTAACATATAAGGAAACTTGATTTGATTTCTGACTAAAGAGTGTCTTTTAAATAAAAGTCATTCATCTAATAAAAGAATATAAAGCAAAATAAAATTTACATATTATCATAATAATAATAATCAAAAGCCATTTGCAAGTTTATATTTCAATTTTTGTTTTTATAAAACATTGTAAATTCAATATGCTTATTTTCGTCTCGCAAGAAAAAAAACAAAAAAAACAGTTTCAATTAAGGCATAATTTATGACTGAGAGAGGTTCTTATGTCTTACATCCACCTCTCTTACGCACACACACACACACACACACACATGCACCCCTTGCTCTACCTTTTCCTAATGCCTCCCATGTGAAATCTTCATTTAAATTGCGTTGAAAGGTCGAGCCATATTGAACTTTCTCGCATGTCCTTTGTACTTGTCGGAACGCGAACATGAAACAACAAGTGTTAACTCAAAGCTAGTGCCGTCCCCCCATCCTCCTGCCCGTTCCGTTTTCACGCCTCTGCCCTGAGTGCCCAGCACAATTTGTCATTTGCCAAATGAAATACAGTCAAGTCTGGATTCTTATTTTGTTTGTTTTTTTTTTTGTTTTTGTTTAGCTGCTTTTACCTGGCGCGCTCTATTAAATATTTACCCTTTTCCGTTATTTTTTCTTTTTCTCCCTATATTCTTTTTTTTTCTTTTGGGCTTTTGTGTGTGTTTCATGTACGCAGTGTACCTTCCACCCTCCAACCGTTCCATCCAAACCCACTCCCAGTAACAAGTTGAACATGCAAGTTTCGTTTATACGTTGATGTTTACAAATTTTCACGCCAAAATGAAAAAACTTTTCTTGTTGTTCTATTTTTTGGTTTTTGTTGTTTTTTTTTTTTGGGTGAGGCAACCAAAAGTCGTTTGCAAGTCAGCAACAGAAATATTATTTTCTGAAGTTGGAGTTCCTTTCACACACTCTCTTACGGGCTATGTGTGGTGCTTTCTCTGGGGGATAGTGTTCTGTTGGAACACCCTGTTTGATAGTGTTTCCTACTGTTTTTGCTGCCAGTTGTCATGTGTCAAGTGGCCAAGTAGTAAACAAAATATAACAACAAGTTACAAGAACTCTACATTTTAGCTTATCGTCAAGTCATATTCAAGTATTTCCAATGGCCTTGATGTCGTTGCCAAAAACTGTTGACCACCACCTTCTCTTGAAACTCATTCTCATTATTTGTATAAAGTTGTGTCGTGGGTTTTGGTTTTAAGTTTACAAATATTTTGTACAACTTTGATTGCCCCAAAGTCAACTGTTACTGTAAAGGGCATTTAATTTGCCTATCTTTGGTTTATCAACGAATAAATCCAACTTACAAATCCAAAACTTTTACACAAATCTAACATTGAACGTTATTTAAAACTATGTATTTGTTAAATTGACAGACAGGCAGGTAAAAGCATCAGCTATTTTCAGCCCGGTTAATGGAAAGATCTAAGAGCATGCTTGACAAGTGGTTGACAGACAGACAGACAGACAGCTTGAACTTAAACTAAAATGCCTCTAAATAAGGCCAAACGATGCAACAGCAGAAGGCTTAAACAAATATTGGTCAAACTTTTTCAACTTACCTTGTAAAAGACAATTGGATAATAATTTATATTTTTGTTGACCAAAATCAAATATTATACACTGCTAGTTTTATTAACCACATTTATGTGGAATAAACAGCCAATTAGTTGAACAGGCAGCAACTAAGATTCTAATCTAAACTAAACAAGTTGGCAAAACTGTTTTTGGCTAGCAAACTGTTTATTTATGGATGGGAAAATGCCAAAAATGCCAAATATGCCGACGCAGCAACATGAACGCAAACAGAACCTAAAACAGAACAACCTTATTAGTTATGTAAAGTGCGCTTTGCTGTTTTCTGCGACACAATGTTGCCCTTCTGTGTCCTGTGTGATGTGGTTTTTGGCAAACAGACGTAGGCAGCCTCAAAACACTCCACCAAAAACCTATAAATAACATGGCTGGACCGACCACCTGACCAGCAGTTGTACTAAGAGAAAAGTAATGTTTCTGTCAAAAATTCTTAGAAAGTCAAAAATCAAGAATAATATAGAAATGAAGAATTGTAAACAAAAAAATCGTCAAAAACGAAAAAGTCTACACATAAGCTTAAGAGGCATGGCACACATTTTTACTTAAACATTTGAAATAAAATTGTTTGAAATCACAGAGAAATTAAATTACGTTTTGTGAAAAATTATTTATAAATTTAATATAAATTAATTAAGCTGAAAAGTTTTGGAAAATACTGTTAAAGATAGAATAAATAAATTTTGTTAAGTGTAGCTAGTTGTTTTCGCATTTTGTCTGATTTGGCACGTAGGCAGGCCTAAAAACGTTCACACTTCTAATAACGCCATTACGCACAACAACAGATGGCGCTGTATGCGTGTCTGTGTGGTCTGACACAAAACTGACCGCTAGTCAGCGTCAGCGTGTTACATTTGTGAATTATGTTAATTTTGATATGCTTAGAGGGAGAGAGAATGAGAGAATGAGAGAGGGAGGGAGAGTTTGCGTTCTCGTCTATATTTCCATCAAGCCTGACGTTTTAAATATTTAGTTTGCTACATGTACTACAAAGCCTATACCACATACTCACCTCCCAACCCCCCCCCCCCCACCCCACCGTCTCATCCCCTTTCCGTCTCGTCATTTTGCTGCGTGTTGTATTACACAAAGTTGGTGTTGGTGTTGCTTTTTGGGGGCATCAGTTGACTGTCCCCAGCGGCAAGAAGGACTCCTCACACACACACACACACAGACAGACACTCTTTAGTGCTATGCGTCATCAGCTGCCACAAAAATATACACACGTAGGTACGCATGTATATGCGTCGTAGACACACATGTGTGCGCAACAAATTGCGTCTGCCGCTTTGAATTTTGCGGTTACATTTCCGTTGCACCGCGAGGCTTCGATGCCATATCATCATCATGATTATGATGATGATGATGATGAGAATGATGCCGCAGCGCAAGGATATAAAATGGGGTTTGAAATGAAACGAAATGAGAAGGAAAGAAAGTGGAAGCACAACGCTGACAGCATTTCAAATAGCAAATAATAACAGCGAAAAATCCGTGGCAGCGGCAGCAGCAAAGCCCATCCAAAAGGCTCTAGCAAAAGCCATAGCAAAAGCCAACGCAAAGACACCGCAGTTCACGCAAAAATGCCCGGGCCACGGATGCCCAAAGCGCCAAAAGCGTGCACAGTGGCTGCAAATGCATTAAAGTAAGGCAAAATACTAAATAGAATTTCCATTTTATTTAAGTTGAGTAGCGGCAACATAATTTTTAGTTTCAAACGTTTCTTACAAAAAATAAATAAAGTTTCCAAGCAGTAAAAATTGTTGAACACGCTCATATTTTTACTTTTATAATTTTCAAAAATATTGTGAGATTGTTTTAAGCTATTTTACTCAGGACCGACTGCTTTGTAATCAAATTTGTAGTGTATTTCAAAGTTAAAGATTGACGAGATTACAGTTTGAGAATGTGGCTTAGATTCGAATCCAAATAAAATTATCTCTAAATTAGTGCGTTTTAGATATATTTTCATTTACAAAAATAATGTTTTTATATTTGAGTGATATTAATTGTACTTTTTCCATTCCACACAGTTCTTATGAACTTTTAACCAGTGTGCAAATGGTTTGCCTGCGCTGCGGTTTCGAATGCAACTCAAAAAGTATGCAACGATTGATAGAAGAAAAAAAACTCACACACACACACGCAGTGAAATGAAAGAATAAAGTAAATCTGTAAATCTGATTTATGCGTTTATTGCGCGACCCTTAAGCTAAAAACAGAAGCAGCACACAAAAAAGCAAAGATATTGCAGTAGAATGAGATATAAGTTAAACTTTGATTTTGGTCTGGCCAAATCGCATAAAATTTGTTGCCTTAGTTGCGGGAATTACGAATTGCCAGATTATGGAAATCGCTTTGCCCAACAGCTGAGGACAAGTTTTATTGAACACGAACGCACACACACACACACACACACAAACACACGCATGCACACACAAGAGGCGCAGAGAAGCTAAAGCCAAAATGCTCGGACAGCAAATGATGATGATAATGTTGCTGTTGTTGTTTAAGTTGTAGTTGTAGTTGTAGTTGTTATGACTCATGTACAGCCCATAAAAGAGAAACAGAGACAGATATAAAGATAGATATATACAGAAAGAAAGAAAAGAGAGAGAGAAGGAGTTTTGGAGAGCATGTCATAATTTGATATGCGGCTAAAGTAATGCGCAGTTTAATACCTGTAGACAAATAATTACAACAACAACAACAACCTCAAGAGGGGAACTGCGTCGACATAGGGCATGGAGAGTAAGGGGGATGGGAGGTGAATGAGTGGGTTGGCTAGCTGGGTGGGTGGTGTTCTTTGTCGCATCTGGCATATTTAATGAAAATGAAGCTCGTGTCAAGGATTACTAATTAGTGTCTGTCTGGACGTTGACGACCAAACAAGCTACTTGTTACTATTGTTGTTGTTGTTGTTGTTCTCGGTTTTTATGATCAGTGCGTATATTTGTGAAAATACAGTACACTGAAATAAAAAGCTTTGCTCTTTCTCAAAATAGAGACTGTACCTAATGTTTGATTCAAATTGTATTTTTTTAATCGCACATTTTCTAGTTTTAAATTTTTGTACGTCTTTACTTAACTTTTTTAGAATGTTAGAATCATTAAGCAGTATTTTAAAATTCCTAAATTTATAGAGAATTTTCATACAATATATGTATGTATATATATAAGAATCGACAATTGTTAACTTGATTTTAATTTTATTTAATACTTTTTAGAGCGTTTAAAATGTTGACCAAATAAACTAGGGCTAACTCAATTAATTTTTTCTTTCTGTGCAGATTTGTGTGTTGCTCTTATTGGCTTAAGTGCACACTCATACACACACACACACACACACACACACACACACTTTCAGAATATATTTGCTTTTCAAATTGACTTTAGCCGCCCACACAAATTGAGTTGTTTCTGCCATGCTGACTGACTGACTTTCTCCACTGTCACACAATCCATAAGCCCACTCCACTCTGCGCCATTCCACTCCATGGAGATACAACCCATCCCACTTACCCCACCCAACCCCTCGCTTTGCCCAATCTGTCAGTCTGTCTGTCTGTCTATTTGTCTGATAAGCGTTCATGTCTTTAGTTACCTGCGGCTTAAGTGAAATTTTTGTTGATGTTTTTCGGAATTTTTCGCTTGATGCTCTCAACAAAAGTGTGTATGCGAGTGTGAGTGTAAGCTGTGTGTCAGTGTGTGTGTGTGTGTGTGTGTGTTGGCGTTGAATGAGAGGCGTGTCCATTTAATTGCAGCTTCAGTTCCCGTTGAGCATTATGACTTTATTGCCAAGCTTTGTGGTTGCATATATGTATGTACAAAGAAAAAAAAAAGTTTTGGGGATTATGATCCGAAATTTGCACAAAAGAGTAAATAAAGGCATGTCGAAGTTGTAATTTGTTTTGTTTGCTGTGTGTTGGGAACAAATTGTTCAATTAGGCTAATTAGGCATTGTAGAACCTTAATACATGTTTTTTAATTGGGACGTAAATGGAGTGGATAATATGTTTTGCAAATATTTATATGTTACCCTTAATATTAATAAGATAGCTTGAACTGACTTTTAGCTAGAAAGAGCTCAGTTTAGTCTTTGTTTTTAAGCCATCACGATCTAACGATTATTATTCTATATATTTTATACGATTTTGAGAGTACAACTTTAACCTTTAACAATTTAATAAGTTTTTCATTTTCAACTACTAAAATTCTAAAAATAAATCCAACTTAGTTTAAAATTTCACTTCGTTAAGATATTAATTATTCGTTGTCAGAGAATAATGTTTTTATACCCTGAACCCATAAAATGGGTAAAACAGGGTATAATGGTTTTGTGCAAATGTATGTAACAGGCAAAAGGAAGCATCTCCGACCCCATAAAGTATATATATTCTTGATCAGCATCAACAGCCGAGTCGATATGGCCATGTCCAACTATCCGTCTGTACGAACGCGTCGATCTCAGAGACTACAAAAGCTAGAGACTTCAGATTTTGAATATAAGTTCTACTATACCAGGAGCAAATCAAGTTTGTTTCAAATTATCGATAAGTATTCTGGCATCGATTACAAAAAAATATCGAAAATGAGGAAAATTTAAATATGACGGTTGAAAAAATGGTTAACGTTAGAACTTTTCTCAAAATTTCGTCCAAATCGGTTAAAAAAGACCTGAGATATCGTAAAGTCAAGTCAGTTTTTAGTTTTGTTTAAATTGATAATGATTTGAAGCATACTTTATAGGGCGCAAGGAGTAAAATATTTATTGCAACTAAGTTCGGGGTACCTTCTTGTCGGGCTCTCCCGACTAGAGCCTTCCAACTTGTTAATGGTTGAAGTTGGGCAGTTTTGAGTGTTTTGAGTTTTGACGATGATGCGATTCATGTTTTCCATCTGATGCTTGTTGCTGTTCATTACTGCTGTCTGCTGCTCCCTGCTCCTGTCTATTGCTCAAGTTGCTGCTAAGCTGATTTGTATTTAATGAGCTGTATATGTGGTATAGACACACACACACTTACACACCTTTGAGTCAGCTTGGCATAATAAAAACATTTACTTTTGTGTTGGGTGGCTTTTGGATGGCTCTCTGCCTGGGTCTCAGCTTGGCATTTTCGGTTGCTATGGATATGGCTTTGGCTTTGGATTTGAGTAGATAGCTCAAGTGGCGACTCGTGTGCGTCTGGCGTTTATTTGTGTCTGCGTGCACTCAGAAAAAAAGTCAAGAGCTTTTCACGAAAGTGATTAAAATTTCAGCGTTGAGTGAAAATCCAATACTGAAATTTTGTATGCATAAAAGTGTTGTTTCTTACATAAAAAATTCAAGTTTCTTAGTATAAGAAACACAAGTTTAAATCTGAATATTTTTAACTGTTTTGTGTATTTTGAACAAATGTTTCAAAAAGTACCGAGTTTTTCTTTCGGTGTCGGGTTAATCTATCAGTGACAGCCAAACTTGGGGTCTTGTGAATATTTCCGTGTTTTAGGTCTGGCTTTTTTTTTTATCGCGGCTGACTCAGGCTTATGTCAGAACTCGTCAGTTTGAATAGGCATCAAAATCATTTGCCAAACCACCTGTCAGCGATGATGATGACAACACACACACACACACACACAAACACACACACACACACTTTCCAACAACCACCCAGCACTTCGCCACACATCACCCTCTTTTACGCTTCTTCCCATATCAACAACAACAGCAGGCGAGACGCGATTATATTTGCCTTAATGTTATTGCTTTGCTGCCGTCTTCTGTCCTCGGGCCTTTACAGTTCCCTCCCAATTCTATTTTTTTATTATTTGTTTAGCATTATATCCGTTTGGTTTTTCAATACTCAAAATCCAATTCACAAACCCTGCCCACACTGAAAATAGAACGTCAAAATGAGATGGAGAGGCTCATATCGTTTTTAACCCCTCGAGTGAAAATTCATAAATGAAATTCCGTAAATATTTTGCTTGGTTGATTTCTAGACAGCATATTAAGCCAAGGGTTTTCGCTTTTACGGTAATTTTCAAAAATTCAACATCTTTAAGCCAAACCGTACCAAAACGCATTTTATCCAATAATCGCAAGTATTGGCTTTCGTTCTAATTAGTTTTTGGCAAAAAACGCTTTAAGTAAGTCAAACGTAAAAATAGGGGAAAATAAAAACCCAACAGTATTTTCAGGTAATCTTTGAGACATTTCTTGAAAATAAAAATATCAAAGAAATTGATATATTTTATCATAACTAAAAAAATAAGTTTGCTTGTGTGTGTTTTTTTTTTGACACCGATCCTGAAGCGTAGTTCTAACGTCTTAATGAATCCAATTAAACGCAATTATTTCAGTAGTTTGGTTGAGCTTTAACTTAATCTTCTGCATGCCTAACCTTAACCCTATAAGTACATGTAAAACTGCTCAATTTTCTTGGCAAGCAATTTCTTAAATTGTTTTGCACTCACAACTAATAATGAGGACGAAGCTACAAAGATGACGACAAGGATAAGGGCAAACACACAAAACAAATGCGTTAAGGGTGCACTTGGGGTGTAAATCTATGACTGAGCATGCTTAAGGATTAGGATGTGACCCATCCCTCTCTACCCTCCGAGACGCTTTGACTCGTCGCTGACTCATGGGCGAGCATTAATGCCAAAAATATAGAAAGCAGAAAGTCGCTGGTTTTTAGTTTCTGTAGCTTGTGCCTCGGCGGTTTTTTCTTTTTGGCTTTTCCCCTATCTCTCGCTTTGGTTAGCAGCTGCTTTCAGTCTGTTGGCCAAGAATAGAGCCAAATGGACGAACCGACGAACGCTTAATCGACTTTGCCAACATTAAATGCGTGCGGTTAGCCGCTGTGCCACAATACACTCACCCCCAGCCTACCCACCCTTTGGCACACTACTACTTCCTATTGCCCCACTCAAAATTCCCTTTCTCTTCCTGCATTAAAATGGCGTGAAAAACTGTTTGCCAGTAGGATGAAACGCCTCCTCCTCCTCCTTGCCTGCTGTATTATTTATGACCATAAAAATATTATTGCCATTTTTCGCATTCGGATTTTTGTAGACGTCATTCCCCAACTTTTTACCCTCTCCAATGTTGAACATCTTGTCAAATGTCAGGCGTGAAGTGTTTGTTGATGCGCTCTCTTCGTGCGCTGATGATAAGGGCGAATACACACATACATAGATAGATATATGTATATATACTTTGCCGGTTCTATGATTATGGCTAAGGAAACGCCGGATGTGCTGAGTAATTGGACCCATATGCTATATCCTCCTACCTCCCCCCACGACAAGTTTTAGTCTATAAGTATAGTGGGGTGTGGATGTGTGTGTAGTAATGCTTATTGTTGGTTTCGGTGGTTGCGGCTTCATGGCGACACATACACACACACAAACACACACACACCCATAAACATATATAGCCCATATCTAGTAGTTTATCCACATGCATACCACCAAAGATAGAGTGGTGCAGATTAGGATCCTTGTGTGTTCCACATATTGGGTTACAAAAAGAAGAAAATGAAGGAAACCAATTGAAATTTCGGTTTTTTTCTTTCTTTTTTCACATAAAATGTGAGCCTTGTGTTGCTCTTTGCCTTTTAAAAGTTTGCAAAGAAAAGAGTTTCAGGAAATAATCTAACAAGAGTAAAGTTAGGTAAAGGCCGTGTTATTAATATAATTTTAATAGATAGATAAATATAAATTACAGTTGATTTTTCAAGGTGACAGCAGCTTAAGAATATTCTAGTTAAGTTAGAGTATATATGCCTTCATCGAGTAGTAGTTACTAGGCTTGCCGAGAACGATTAACTAAAAGCAACCTACGCGGATAATACTGCAGTACTGACCAGAAGTCACTAAAGCCCTGCAACAATATGTGTGCAGTTTCAAAGACCGGGCCCTTAATTGGAATGTAGGCATCAACAGCGGCAAATGTTACTTTTGCTACAAGACTAATGCCATGCAGAGGTATATCGATGCCTGGAACTACAATCATGCACAAGAGTTCGCACAGGTACTCCGGAATCGTACTTGCTAGGAAACTCATCTTTAAAGTCCATACCACCCGGGTTCGGCAATCGGTGATGGGAAAGGCCAAATGGATGGAGTGGCTTCTTGATCCCAGGAACGAGCTGTCACTAAACAGCAAAGTCACAATTAATAAGTCCATCTGAAGCCCAATATGGAAAAAAAAAACAGTCCCAAATACCTAAAAGAATATGGAACACACCTTGGTACACCCGAAGCAAAAATCTAGAAAAGGATTTAAAGGTTCCAAACGAAGGGGGACGAAGCGCAGAAGCTTGCATCAAGTAAACAGCAACGCTTAGGTGGTCATCCCAATAAACTAGCCAGAGGCCTTACTTTAGAAGTTAGAATGAGAAAATTCAAAAGGTGCCATCCAGAAGATATCCCAAGTTAAATAATATATAAAATAAATCCTTTGTTTCATCTGTGATCTATTGTTCCTTCCTTAAATGCAAAACTAGATTAAGTTGGCACTTCGGTAGCAGAAAATAACAAAACTTAGAAAACTTAAAAAAAAGTTAGAGTATGAAGAAGAAAAGAACGCTAGTTAGTAGTAGTATATTGAAACTTTAATAGCATGAAACATCTAAATAAGAAAATTCGATGATTTCTTGTGTTTCCAATTAATTGAAAAATTCTGTAAGAAAACTATTTTTGCAACAATCTAAGCAAATTAAGGTTATGTTAGCAAGAAGTTAGTTTAAGAAGTGAATAGAGGAATAGATTGGTGTATTATTGATAGAGAGCTACTGAATTTAAAAGATGGCTTGGCTAAAAGTTTCATTAGGTTTTCCATGGCAAACTAAATTTTTCCAATTAACACACACAATTCGGTTTAAGTTACTGAGGTTATGTTTAAAGTTATTTCTGAAGCTATCAAAGTGCACACCTACTTTTGTTGTTGTGTGTTTGAACACAGAAATGAATTATAAATATTCACATATTCAATGCAAATTGCAAAATTACAGCTGGGAAAATGCCAAATGGGAAAATGGCGATTTTCCGCTTTTACGTTTTATGTTGGGATTTTTCCTTGAATTTGGGCTTGGACATTGGCTCGGTTTGGCGTTTGGGTCTCAATTATTGCCCATTGGCAGCTGCCAATATATTTCTGTTTTTAGCCACGTAATGCCCATTTAAGTGACTGCACAAACTTCTCCCTTTCCTCCCGCTTCCCCTTTCCCACAAACAACTTTCCTGCTGGCCAGCAATCAGTGGCAACTAAAACATTGGGGACCCAGTCGGGAAAAGAGAGAAAGAAAAATAGAGAGGGTGAGAGAGTTCGCAAATAAAGTGGCGATTGGATATTACAACTTTCCGGTCAATGCATTTCTGCAAAGTTCACAACAACAACAGCATTTTCCACTCACCCTCTTAACCCTCCCCCTCACTCGCTCGCGACTTTTGTCCCCCGCTCAAATTTCTGCTCCCACAAGCAGAACAATTTCAAATGTGCGCTCAACTGTAGTGGCAAAAAAAAGAGTTGGGGATTGGGGGCTAGTGTGTGTTGGTAGGCGTTGAGTGTCGTATAGTGTAGTCAAACAGGAAGTGACACACACACACACACATAAACAAACATTTGGCAACATGTTTACAATTGCGAGTATTTAAAACTGAACGTCGCGTTGTCGTCGTCGTCGTCGTTGGCCTTGGCTGCTGGCCACAAATGAATTTATTTGCTATACGTTTTGACCCAAACCAACCATCATCAGTTTTTGTTTTTTTTTTGTTTTTAACCCAGCCAATTGGTCACCCACAGTCAGAGACTACGAATAATATCCTATCCTTTTGTTGGTACTGTGCTTTTTTAGTTTGCTTTAAAAACTGAGTTCTTCAGTATCATTCGCATATCTATGTATATTTTGTTTTTTCGATAACTCCCTTGGTTTAAAAATATCGATTGTCTTAACTATCTATGATATTTTTAATGCGATCGCTTGAGAACAGACAAAACTGATCGTTTATCGATTTCGATTAGTTTGAATATTTAGTTAGGGTATCTATGGAATTGAGCTCACTTTTGAACAAAGTATTTGTCAGTTCTGTTTGTGTATACTATTTTAACAGTTTTTATTTCGTTGCAATTCCCGCAATACAAACAATTTATGTGGCACGCCGTCGGTGTCGCCCACCCCAAACCAAGTAGTATTAAAGAACGTACTCGCTGAAGATGCGTCAGGTCGTGTCTGTCTGGTAGAGCAACCCCCAAACAAAAAGCCAGGAGTCAATCGCACTTGATAGGCCGTTTTGTTGGGTGGTTTTCTTCCTTTTTTTCCTATTGCGTAGCGTTTGCGACATTGAAATTTATCGACTTTTGTGCCCAAAGGCGCAGGTGGTGCGCACATCAGTTCAAGTGGTGTCATGAGGATCCTTCTCCTGATCTCTGACTTCGGCTCTCACTCTGACGCAGGATTCACGCCACATTACACTGTCTGCTTTAAAAAAAAAAGCAGAAAACAACAGCAACAACAACAACGCACACACACAATGCCCAAAAATATTTAATTAAAATTTATGGTGCAACCCCAGGGTGCAGCCACCCAAAAACACACCCAAACCACCTGACAGCCCGACAGTTACAGTCAGGCCTTTAAAATCATGGAAGTCAGTCGGCAGCAGCAGTCAGCTAAAATGCCAAACGCGATGACACCCTTCAACCGTGCGCCAACTCTCTCTCTCTCTCTCTTTTCTCTTCTCATCTTCTAGCGCTCAAACTCCAAAACTCGAAACCCTGACTCAAATGTTGCTTGTAACGTTGACTTTTGTACCCCGAACCATCCACCCACCCACCTTACTGGCTCCGTGCCTCAATCCCGGCACATTGCTGCATCACTTGAAAGTTTATGCTCCCAAATGTCTCATTGACGGCCATTTTTAATGGCCTGCACTTGAATTACAAAAAAAAAAAAGAAACAAACAGAAAACTGGTATAAATACAGAAAAGTAATCAGTTCCTCACTGGCTAGATACCCTGCAAGTTTACAAAGAAGAAAAAATATATAAAACCTTTTCCTCCTCAAAAGCAAATGCAAACTTAATATCCTCAAGATCATAGCGGAAGATTGTTGCGGGAATATCTTATTGTATTTGGTCAGGAATTGCGTTTTGGAAGCTAAATAGGTTCTAAGATCCTTACTGTGATCCTTACATAGGTCCTTATGCTTAAGATATTACCATTATTACAAAAACTTACTGATCTGACCAACTTTTCCTATTAAAAGTCAAAAACACCAGGCAATACTTCACTTGTCCTTTTTTTTGTCCGAACATATAAATCTGAATCCCTTACCATATTAAGATTATATTTGAATGCATACCCATATTTTTGTATAGGGTAAGTTAAACACTGAAATGAATATGCTACATATCCCACAGCTCTTCCGAAATGCACATGCGAGTCATTAAAAAGTTGCAACGTTTTATAAACAATAACAACAACAAAACGACTATGGGGTTAGAAGGAAGAAAAAGAAAGAGGGATCCATGGGGGCTGTACACCTTGTTTCCACTTTCAGCTGGATAGATTGTGTAAACATTTCATAAAGCAATTGACAGGAGAAATTTACCTGTAATCGCACCACACAGCAAACAAATCAATTGAGCATTAAAAGGCAGAGTATAAACTCCCTGAAATCACTTCCCATAATCATTTTCAACCCTACCGTACCCCAACCCTACCCTGTCCAACCATTGACAGGTGCTGCCAACTGTTGTTGTTTTCGTCTATAGGCTGGTGTTAGGAGCCATTGTTGTTTTTCTAATTGAAAGGGAGTGCTGCCGCCTTCGTGTCGATCAATCAATCAATCAAGCTAAGGTCAGAGAGTGCCAGCAGGACACTCGATGTTAATTGATAGTATGTGTGTGCGTGTGTGTATTGGTGTGTGTTGAGATTGAAGCTAATTGCAATTAGTGCCTGCGACTTTGACATTCCATTGTGACAACAATAACAACAAACAGTTGAAGTAACAACAAGTCTAACCAGGCGATGTCAAAAGTCAACAACGAGGGCTGTTCAGTGGGTCAAGGGTAACTTGATTTGGGTTTGCTCCGTCAAGTTTCAGAAGCAAAAATTAACTTTGACTTTTCAGTAAGACTAACTATAAGTTAGCAGTTTCAATCTTAAGCGTTGTTGAGTAATTTGAGGTGTAGTTAAACTTAACGACCGACTGTAAACCAAATGAAAGCAGTTTCGCATGTGGTTTGCAAGGAGGAAAAACCAAATATTTTCAATTCACATTTGAAGCTACTGAAATAATGTAAATTGAGATACGCTTGATTCGATAAAAATCATACTTAAGTTAAGCTTATTTTTAATTTATATGTACTTACATACATCACTGGCTGACTAATTGATAGTAAAGCATATCAACCCTGTGCATTCTCAATTCCATTTGCCTGTTGAATGACTGAAAGGGTCAATTTAGAAAACTCAATCAGTGTTTGCAACAAAATGAATCCGACATACATATATTGTATATAAGAACTATGAATAGTTGAACATTTGCATGATTATGGCAAAAGAAAAACAAAACAACAATTCATCCATTTGTCAACTAAACTATCAATGCAGCTCTCGCACACACACATACACATACACACACAGGCGCACCAAAGCTGTTGTCAGGTTTGTTGCAATAAGCGCAATATGCCACACATGCAATACTAGAAGACTAAAAGGAAGGTAAACGGAAAGCCTTGTGGGTTGGGCCTAGCCAGTTTTCATTTCCTGGCGACCTAAAACAAACCTGGCTGGCTAAAAGCAAACTGTGTCAAACCGCCTATATGCCCATGTGGCAACATGTGGCTTCTTTTGCCACAAAGACAGCCATAAAGAAAGAGTGAAAGAGAGAGATTTTTTGTGTTTGTCTGTGAATGTGTCTTTTGTATGTTGATGATGATAATGATGATGATGATGCCAGAGATCCTATCGTGGGCGCGGTGCCAAAGTGCCTGTGGTTATGCGCCAGTGCTTTTTTTTTGTGTGTATATTTTGGCTTTCGCCATTCAAGGCTGCTACAAACTAGAAGCAGAAGGGAGGCTAGAATTTGCAACTGAAACGAGCCGCATTAACGCCGCCTTTAAAATTTATGATATTTACTCGAGCAGACATCGGGCAGTGGAAAGGAAGAGAGGCAGGGGCCAACGAGTTCTAAGGCATTTTATTAAGGCTGCAGGTGGAGATGGGGGTGGACACGTGCCAGCTGCTTCTTGTTGCTGTTGCAATTGCACCTCCAAGGCTGCTTGCTTGCCTGCTTTGGCTATGCATTTTTTATGGCCGCACACATCAAAGCCAAACTAAAGAGACGCCAACAACTTGGCAATCACGGCAGAAAGCCAGACACCGAAATAGCAATAGCAGCAGCAACAACATCAACAGCAGCAGCAGCTGCTTTTGGCCAATAAGTGGATATATGTATTTCTGTATGTAACTCATCTCTGACTCACCAAGCCTTCCTTATTGCATTGATTAGGTAATTTTGAGGTAAGACGCTCTCAATGGCCTATAAATTTCAGAATTTTATATTAACAAAAAAAAAAAAAATTGCTTTATGCCAGCATTAAGAACTTGGTTAATTCATTGTTCAGACAACAAGCTGAAATATATTATATAAATATTTCTTCTTAAATTTAAAAAAAGTTTATCTTATAAATCACAAAAAGAATTGTAGAAAATTTACTTTATTTATTAAATGGTTGCCATCAAAAAATAACTAAATATAAGTGAAAAGACTTTATAAAAAGTTTTCCAACAGGTTTAAGTGTTTACATCACTTGAAAGAATCGTGTTTTCCCTAAGGTTATACTAACTGTGTTATTGTTGCCAGTCAAATTAAATATAAAGGTTTTCCTTTAATGGGTTTCTAGAAAAGATTTACTTCCAACTGAGTGAAATTGTGTGAGCTAAAATATATCATTCTTCCTCACTTACATATATCCTTTTATTAACAGGATTTAACTTTTGCATTTAGAGTAAATCTCAAATCGCTGACTTAAGGCAACTATTAACTCTACTCTCTCAACTTAGTCGCAGTTTTTGCCACTCGCTCTCTTTCTCATCACTTTATCGTTTTGTTAGGCTTTTAATGTGTCTCCACAGGATCTGTTGCATAGTTAATGTATCGCTCAGCGATTGTAGACACTGGCAAGGACAGATAGATAGACAGACAGACTTTATGCACACTAACCAACTGCCTTCATTCACTTTGAATTGGCCTTTCAATTTCAAAAGCAATGGCCCCAAGGCAATACCAACAGAAACAGCATTTGCCACAGCAGCTTCCCCAGTTGCCACAGTTGCCACAGTTGCCACAATTGCCACAGCTGCATTAGCAAAAAATCTTGTTCCCGATAGTTTTGGTTAGCAAACACAGAGAGTGTGCCTTGTCCTTTGGATACTTATACGCATATAAATATATATATTTTAGTCAGTGCCGCGCTGCCCGTTCACCTGTCAACACACCTGAGCTCCCGTTTGCTTCGCCTTTTAACTCCTTTCGCGTTTATATGTATATGTGTATATATATTTTTTTTTTGTAATTTTCTTAAGTGTTTGGTGCTATCTCTTTCTTTGCGTCTTGGCCCGAACGAAAAAACCAAATTATTAGCAACATGTTCTGTCGTCGCTGTTGGATTGATTTTACCGCCGGTGAGGATTACGTGGTGTGCTCCGGTCCATGTGCTTGGCGTTATCATGCCACCTGTGCCGCACTCCCACGGGAACTGGCTCGTGAGTTACGGCCAACAGCAACAACAACAGCAACAACAACAACAACAGCAACAACAACAACAACCCACAACTGTTTTCCCAACAATTTCGCCTCGAACTTGAAGTCGAGCTCTGGCTTTGTCTCCGGTTCCAGTTCTGGTGTGGAATGGTATTGCCAGAATTGTCGTCAACTTTATCGTCTGCAATTGTACTTTGAGGTAGTGACAGTTTTAATTGTTACTTGCGAATCCTTTAGGATATATTCTTTAACCCATTCCCATTTGCACAATTGACATTTAATAGATTTACTCGATTCGCAGATGCAAATTGAAGTCTCGAGTATTGTTCTTGTTTTTACATTCAGGCTTATACTTTTGTATAAAGTTTATTGTGGATTGTTCTTTTCGTTATTTCATTCAAATACGACTTCTCGCTGTTTCCAACTGATTTTGATTTAATTTCAAAGCATTTTACCAACCACTTAACGTTAATTGCACAAGCTCGTGACACTTTGTTCTTCTTATTATTTTGTTGGTGAATTCTGTTTGAAGCCACCTGACAAATGTCAACTGTTCCCAAGAAAATAGTAATCTCTGTGAACGCGTCGCCATTTTTAATTGTAACTGTAATTAAGCCATTGTGTTTTATTTTTTGCTCAACACGTTTTTGATGACGCTGCCAGAGCTCTTGAGTGCATTTTCTCTCTCTCTCTCTCTGTCTCTCTGTCGCTTTTTCTAGCGACGTGGAGGCACAGCTGCGGTCTTGACGTACATGCATACACATGCATATGTGTGTGTATGCGCACGTGCATCGTGTTCTTTGCTGATGCTTCTTCTTCTTTATGTTTTCTGTTGCCTTTTGCGCTCAACTTGAAAATGTTTATTTTTAGCATACAAATTGCGTAAAGGCTCTCTTCTCACTTTTCACATACTTACATACATACATAAATGTATGCATACATACGTATAGTATACATGCATATCTCTCTTTCAGTCTAACATTGTGTTTTATGTTTGCTTACAGATTGCCATCTGTGATGATTACAGCCTGCCTGTAGACTTTGTTAAGAAACGACCGTCCAGTTTCGATCCCTGCCTGGCCGAGGCAATACCAACGAATCCGGAACATTGGATAGCGCCCAGTCCACAAACTGAATTTGTAAGTACAATTTCAATTAAAAAACTATCATCATATTATTGACAGTTAACTTGAGCATCAAAATGTTGTCCTTTAAGCTCAAATAAGTAACCCAAAAGATGTTGACAGAGTTTTCAAAAAAAAAAAAAATTCATCGAAGGAAATATGCAATTTCGAATCATTTCCCTTTTTTAAAAACCAAAAACTTTGTTTAGGCCAAGTGATAATATCACTTTCCTTAAAAACTAGCTCGCTTAGAAAGAATTGAACCGGTTCAAAAACTTCATCATTAACGAAAAGAACAAATCGAACCAAGTGGGTGTTAAGTATAAACTTAAAGTAATTAAAAGCTTCAATATAGCTCAACCTTTAACTAGTATTTCACTTTGAATGAAAAGCACATTACAAACCGGTTCGTGCAACACCCCACGAAATCATTATCATTTGAATAACCCTGGAAAAACTTTAGTCTAAGCCTTTGCTTTGGAAGCATAAACTGTTTGTTAACTTATTTTTTTTTTAGCAATTTCCCCCTTAACCAAACACCCGTCCCTTGCTTCAACCATCACCTCTATTATCGCCAGCATTATTGCGAGTTTTTTTATTATTTAACCGGGGCCAAACAATGCAAAAGCCTATTGGCTAAATATCGCAAAAAACATATACACAAATCCGAGCTATCTCCCAAGTCCCCCCAAAACATTCCAAAAATATCTCCATTCTGCCCAGCGGGCGGTCAGCCATAAAAAAAGCCAGATACTAAACATTATGAAACAACAAAAAAAAAAGAAAAAAAGAAAGAGCATTTCAACAACTGGCAACGGGGATTTGGAGCCTGCAGCAAATGTTGCCACAAATCAAATGGCAATGCTTCATGTCCTTTTCTCTTCCCTTCAAAAATCTCTGCCTGTTATCTCGGGAGTCCGCACAGCAAAAACACAAAAAAAAGAAAAGAAATACTTACGTTACTGGAGTTTGGAATTTCAGTATTTTTTTATGGTCCCCATACGAAAAATGTACATAAACTTAACTTTCTTTTTGTGCGTGTGTGTCTGCTGTTGTTGTTCTTGTTCTTTTGCATATTGGTCGTAAAGTGAAAGTGAAAGCGCCACATGGAGACGCATAAAAAAAAAAGAATGTTGCCTGCCTTTTGCCAGCCCGCCCGCCAAACACTTGAATCTCATCTTTTTATTGAAATTTGTTTAGCCGCAAGCAGCCCCAATGAATACTAGTATGTGTGTGCACTATATATGGTTGTGTATGAGTGTGTACTGTAGGTCCTCAAATTGCGCAGCAAATATCTTTATCGATGTGAGCAGATTTGCAAGCTTAAAAATTGGCAATATTTAAATTAAAATCATTTGTTCTTGTTGCTTACAGTTAAAAGAATAGTGCGTTGATTTTCGAAAATAAAAACTTTCTCAATATGTCCCCCAGCCTATCGTTGACACATAGATATGTCTGTGTATGAAATTCCCAATCAACCAATTTGACTAAAAAATGTTTCCACTTGCATTTGCATTTTGGAAATTGCCAATCATTGTGATTTCTTACGGTCTTTATGCCTTTATTTTGGGAAAAAATCAGACCGTTATGTCCTAACATTTGTTTTGAGCATTGACAGCAGTCAGTCAGTCAACATAGGACCGTCAGCTTTTTAAAATCAAGCTTTTCTTTTATACCCTGAACCCATAAAAATGGGTAAATCAGGGGTTGAAATGGGTGACGATAGAACTTTTCTCAAAATTTCGTCCAAATCGGTTTAGAAACACCGGAGATATCGTAAAGTTGAGTCAGTTTTGAGTTCTGTTTCAATTGATTATTATTTGAAGCATACTTTTAGGGCGCATGGACTATAATTTCTTGCAACTGGGTTCAGGGTCGGGCTCTCCCGACTAGAGCTTTTTTACTTGTTTCATTTGTTGTTGTACAAATCTCACTTTCCTCGCTTTTTAGTACAGCTTCTACAGCCCGAAATCCAGTTTTTTCCCATTTTAGCAGCCAATGCGCCCAAAGCGCTAACGTTTAGCGTCTTTTTAGCTTTTCAGCTGCAGCCTTTTGGTATTTCACATATCCAGCTAGCCTGAAGCCTGCCTTCTCTTACTTATGACTCCTCTCTTGCCCTGTCGCTTTTCACTCCATCTCACCATACTTTTTCAGCTTCTGCTTCACAGTTATTAATGTAATTTTATCTTATGACTTTTGTGTTGCGTAAACAGTCGCGACGCGTGTCCAAAAATATATATACATACATCCATATAAAAGCTACAGGCGTGTGTGTGAGTGTGAGTGTGTGAGTGTGTGTGTGTGTGTGTCTGAGCCATATCTATAAATGCTCTCTGTTTTTGTGTTTCGGTTCTTGTTTTTATGGCTTTTAGCTGTTGTTGGCGGCTTACGTTTTAATGGCAAAAGGGGGCGCGCGCGCGACATTTTTCGATATGAATACAAACCGTAGTACCTCCGTCACTTCCCCTTCCCCGACCCTTAAAGTCTGGTGCTGCACTTGGTGAAGTGCACTTGATGGAAAGTTGCGTTTGTCGTCGTCATCGTCGCTGTTGAATGTTTAGCTGTTGTTGTTGCTGTTTTCAGCTCTTGTTTTGTGTATGGCCCTCAACGGAGTAATATCAGCGATAACTCAGCAGCATCAACACAAAACCTTAGCGAGTGTGTGTCTCTGTGTGTGTGTGCTTTGCCTATTTGTTAATTTTAATAACTGGGCTGCGGCGGGTTTCCTTATTGTTGCTATTCCACATTAAAGCACGAGCAACGCAAACAACACCACATATTACTCATACGTCGGCTCTGGCCAAAAAAATATATAAAAATCAATAATATAAGACGAAAGACAAATCCAACTGAGACGAACTGCAAATGCAATTTTCTTAAAAAGTGTTTTTTAATTACAGTTCGAAACTAAGTTTTTAAACGCAAATACAGTACGACCTCATTTAACGCAACCCACGTTGCACGCAACTTATTGCAACACCCGAATTCTCAGCATTCGCAAAACAGCTGTTCAATCAAATATAAATTGTAACAAAGTACAGACCATAGTTTCTCAGTTTTCCAAAAAGTAATATGATATCCTTGCTTTGCACAAAGATTAATTCAAGGTGGTACTGTAGCTACTTATTCTTAACATAGTATTAAAGTTTAATGCATTTTAATGATTTTTAAATACTTTCATGAACTTGAACCCCTGTTGATTCTTAGTTAATGACCGCGCTTCATATTTCAACCAAAAACTAAAATAGTTGAGCTGTTTATGCGGCCATAGGGAGTCAGTTTGTTATGAAACCCAAACGGGCAGCGTTTTGAAAAACACTCGTCATAAGCACAAGGCAAACATAGAAACAAAATAATAGAGAGACAGAAAAATGAGACTGAAATAGGAAGGGAATGAATGCATGTTGGCAAAACATAAAACACACAGCATTCGTTCACGTGTCCTGCCGAACGTTAAGAAAAGGACTCTTACAACATATATGTATATAGAAAAGTCGTTAGTTTTTCACGTTCGTCACGTTTCATTTCTACAGCAAACATCATCATCATCATCGTTATTATGATAATCATTCGACATGATTATGATCATCATCTGGAAACATTTTCATTAACGTGCGCATATAAAAATCACGTTGCTTTGGCAACAACAACAAGGAACAAAGACCGTTAGACCGTTCGTCTAACCATTTTGATTGTAGTTTCTCTCATACCTCTCTCACGCTCCTTTTTTCTCTCCACTTGTTTTGTCTCGACATTGATTGGAAGACATATATATGTATGTATATATATTTTGCTGGGATTGGGTTTGGTCTTGGGTTTGAGGAGCTTACCAATCGAGTCGTGCATAAAATTCCCGTATGCCGATAATCAAGGGCAAATATTTAAAGAGCAATATTGGCTGTGTGTGTGTGTGTGCACAACATGTGAGTAAGATTTAAATACAACAGTGATGACGATGAACAAAACTCCTAGACGATTTAATAGAGATGAGAGCGTGTTTAGTTTACCAAGAATTAATCGTCTAAATACTCAAAGAAATCTTGAAAAGTACTCAACTTAATCAATCAGTTCATCGCAATTAATCAATCTTAAGTGGATTTAGTTAACATGCTTCTTTCATTCAACTCATGTTGCGTTAAGCGCATCTCTAAATGCAAATCAAATCAAAATCATCGCCCCTTTTTCAATCAAAACCATTTATTGATTATGTTTGTTTGTACTAGCTTCCATTTGAAATTCTATATATCGTCTATTGTCTTAAATATGTGCGAGTTGTTCAGAGTTATCAGCAGTTGCAACGGCAGCAGCCGCCTAATGGCAACCCGGGGCAACCTCAACAACCTGCAATAACTTTAACAATGCCGCTGCCAGTAGCAACTACATAGAAAGCAAGAAAGAGAGAGAGAGAGAGAGGGGCTAGGAGTTTAGTGAGGGAAATGGTATATTGTTCTTCATTTTGCACTGCATTGGTTTCCAAGTTCAAAGTCATTAAAAGTACACTTAAAACACACGTTGGCAAATCTGAATCTTAAATTATTTATTATTAATTACAAAAACGTTTCTCTGAATTTAAAATTAATGTTTATTCAAATGAAAACAGTTCGATAAATATACTATAATAATCTTTGAGAACAAGCAATCTAGTATTTATCTCACAGTTATCGTTTTTTTCTCTGAGTGCATATGTCGCTTTGTAAGAGTTTCTATTCATCGATGAACAGAGCAGTTGACGCTTAATTTATGAGTTTCAATTAAAAATTCCTTTCAATTGCAAGTCCGGCAAACAATGGAACACATTGCTTAGTGTGTAGCTCCATCACCCCCCCTTCCCACACACACACACACACACACACACTTTGTTGCTGTTGTTATGGCATCAAATTTCGCATGCAATATGCTTCACTCTCCCTCCCTAGCTCACTCACATCCCTGGTATAATATATATATGTAACGCAAATTTATGTTTAACAATAATGCGCATATTTACGAGTCCCGTCCCCGCCCGTCCTCGCCCGTTTTAACCCCTGCAACATAGCTCCATCCGACACTCCCTAGGCGAACGAAAGTCTGCTTATAATGTGTGCACATTAGGGACACGTTAATGTCGTTTGCTCGATGCTGTTGGTTGGTTTGTTGTTGCTCGACCTGCTGTTGCAGTTTTGTAATGTGCAGCTATTTGTCAACGGATGCCGGACGCTGTCCTCTATCTAAAAGGACACTCAACCACAAGATGGACAGCTTAACTGCAAATGGGGAAATGGAAAAGAGAAAGTTGGCAAGTCATGGATGAAACATGTTTTCTGTGGCCTGCTTGTCATATTGATAGATAGCGAGAAGAATTGATAGTTAGTGAATATTGATGGGGCTTTTACCTTGCGTATAAGCATATGTGTGTGTGTGTGTGTGTGAAATGTCCACAACAGATAACAACTTTACTGTATAAAACTAGACAATCTGAGCTTTGATGAATACATACAAAAGATATATGACAAAATAGTGATACTTTGTGTGCTGATTTCACTTGTAAATCATAATAGCTAAGAGTAGATTACGTTGATGGGAATTTGCTGAATGGAGGATACAGCTTGTTAGCCACGAGATTAGATGTAACCTGAAAACAATTTAAATTGCAAATGTGCAGAATTAATTTTCTAAATAACTAAAATAATAAATAAATTATAAAAACTTATCAAATTCGAATTGCAATTTTCATTGTTGTCGAATTAATTAAATGCCCTTTATTTTGTGGTTGGGGAAAACCTAAAAGCGCCTAACGAGCTCAGAACTGTCACCCGCATACATACATACATATGTTAACTGTTATCTGCCACAGTTGGCCATCAGCATTTTGTTGACGCACACTTGACGCACGCACAAATTTTTAATTAAATCGCATTCGTGCAAATTGCGAATTGAAAAGCAAATCGAATTAGTTGCCAACCACATTCCACGATTGCATAAAGAAACAAAACCAACAAGTCAAACAGTAGCCGAATATTGAAGTACTCTCTTTGTTGTTAGCATTTGTTTAGTTCAAAGAGTCAAAAGGTTTAAATATAGAAAAATGTTGACCCATTTGTAAAGTAATACTTATTTTAGTTAATAACATTTCGGGGCAAAAAGTTGGGTTCATTAACTTTATACACTTTATACAAAGTTCACTAACAAACTCTTAGACCCTTTTGCAAGTGTATAAATTTGTTATATCATGCGTTTTGTTTTATTCTCTTTTCCACTATACACAGCTGCCATTTAACGAAGCCCAACAAGCGTCACAGCAACTGCAATCGACAGTAGCAGCAAACGTACCACCGCCACCTGCCCCTTTGGCAACATTGCCCAGTCAAGCGGCAACTGCAGCAGCAGCAGCAGCAGTTATTTCGGGCACCACTACCACAACCAACAACAACAACAACAATAATAGCAACATCAACGGCAACAACAACAACGGCAACAACAACGCACAACAACAGCAACAGCAGCAGCAACAGCTGCACGCGCACAACAACAACACCTTGCCAGCAGGACCGCAACAACAGTTGCAGCAGCATCAACGTGCCACATTGCAACATCCACCGTTGCCCAACAGCAACATCAAGCAGGCATCCGTCAAACTAATCGAAGGCTATTCGGATCCCAAGGATACGCGACATCACACCAGCAGTCAGCACACCAAGAAGGTCTATCACAAGAAGGCCAAGCGACGCTCGGCACCAACACACAAACAGCGACAACAGCAACAACAGCAACAGCAGCAACATAAGCAGCAACAACAGCACCAGCAACAGCAGCGGCAACATCATCAACACCAACAATTGCAAACATTGCCAACGCCGCGTGGACATCAACAACAGTTGCAACAACAGCAGCAGCAACAACAACAGCAACAGCTGCAGCATCGCCATTCCACATATAATAACAATAACGGCAACTACAAAAGAGACAAGCGCAACAGCAGCCATTACAATTCAGGTAAGTGCATTTAAAACTAACAACAACAACAGCACTATAACATGTTTCCTAAAAATCAACTAACCCTTTTTTGTTTTTGACAGTCTTAAGCAAAATAACCGAAAAGTTAGTTAAAACTTTGGATTCAAATGTGAAAAAGTCAAATGTGGAAAAATGAAAAACAAAAAACCTTGCCTGCTTTTAGGCGGTGCATTAAAGGTTCGACTGTTGGAAATTGTATTTTTATAAATTCTGAGCTAGTATTTAATCAGCGTATGCCAATGCCTTTATATACATATGTATAAATTTTTTTTTTTGTTGCTGAGGAAGGGGGTTTGAAAGGGTTTGTAGCTTTTATGTGGCAAGTTGACGCACTTGGCACACAACTTTAGCTTCCGAAACCAAATGCGGCTGCAGGGATCAGCCAGGCGTTAAATGGCAACTGGCAGTCAGTGGACTTGGACTCAAAAGAGAGAGAGAGAGAGAGAGAGAAGAGGAAGAATGAGATAGGTAAAGTCCGCCTGAGGCAGCCAAGCGCCTAATAGACTGCGACAGAGACGCGCCACAAAATATATTTATTCCAAAGGATAACAACGCTGCGATGCCTTCCAACTACTAACTAACCAACAGACTGTCTGTCTGCCTGTCCTTTGGCTCATTTGCCTCCTTGCGACTCAATTAACTTTGCTTTAATTACTGGCAACAACTTACCTAACGGCTGCTGTACATCTTGCGAAATATTTTACACCAAGCACTTTATTGTAATTCTTTGTAATAATAAGAAACACTTCAAGTATGCGTTTGCTTTGATACTAGCTCATTACTGTTTTGGACATCTTAGACAGCATCGCGTTTGCAATGAAGAAACTTTTTTTTTAATGAAAACACAATTTGCTGTCATCAAATTTCTTTAAATGTCCTAAATTTTAATACAGTTATTTTGCGGCTAGAGAAAAGGAGAAGTCCGATTTACTTTGTACATCTAATCTTATATTACAGTCGGAAACTTCTCTTGAATGAATTTGGTTCAGTCCAAAGCCCATTCTATATTTTGCTTTTCCTTTCATTTAATATTCGTTACATGGAAGGTTCAACTGTATTACCCTTAGTTTATGTTATTTGTAAAGAGTAACTTAAGTCATGTTATAATTATTACAGACTCCTCAGCACCAAAATCCTCGGATGAGGAGGCGGACATTGATGAAGAGGTAGAGCGTGCACCACCACCACCACTACCACCACCAACAACAACTGCAACTGCAGCAGGAACTGCAACTGGAGGTTTACTCAATTCACCGGATAGCATAACGGATGATTTGGTGCGACCGTTGCCGCCACAATTGCAACGTAGTCCACGCAAATTAACCGTTGCACCCACAGAATACAGCAAGAGGCAACCATCTCCTTACTATTACTCGGATCTGCTCAAGAGTCGCGACAAGCAGGACGACAGGGACAAGGACAAGGAGAAGGAAAGGCAGACACTCGAGCGTGAAACAAAACAAAAAAGCCGCCAATCGACTGCAAGTGAGCCGCCGCAAAAGACGCAACCACATCTAGGTGGTTATCGCAAGAGCAGCAGCTTAGATGCTCCACAACGTGAGGGACAGGAGGATAACAACGACATCAACGCAGAAGGAGGCGGAATAGGAGCACTTCTCGATCCTCTTCACATCGACGACGACGGCGGCGGCGATCAGGATCCGCTCGATGATCTAGAGGAGGGCTGTCTAACCGAACAATCGACCCCAAAGCGTTATAGCTTTACCGAAGAGGGTGTCCGTATTATACGCTGCGAGACACCGAGTACAAGCACATCCGAGGAGTCCGATTGCAGTGAGTGCCTCAAGCGACGCGAGTGGCATGCTCGTGCCTTGGCCTTAGTGCGCAAAACGTGCAACGTACAGCCCAGACAACAACAGCAACAGCAACATTTGCCTGGTGGCAGCAGCGGTGAATTGCAGCTACAATTGCAACATTGTGACGCTGGTGAGGGTGAACTATTGAAGTGCTGTCCACCGTCCATCGGCAACGATTTTGGTGACTGCGATTTGGGCGGGTCAATGCCGCCGCACCGACTGCTGGGCCCAGCAGCCGTGTGCGGAGCCTGCATACCAGCAGGGCCAACCAGAAGTCAATTGAATCTGGGCCATGATGACAATGGTGATTTGGAGGAGATTGAGGAATACTTTCGGCCACGCAGCATTTTCTATGTGCATCCGCATGGGGTACACGAGTGCGTTGAATGTGCGCCACCACTTAAACAGCAAGCCAACCAAACAAAGCGTCAGCTGCTAGAGAGAGAAGAAGACATCGAGCAAAAGGAGAAGTTAGCACAACCGAAGAAGGAACTGCACGAACCGGGTGTTGAGGGTGAAGAGGAAGAGGAAGAGGAGGAGCAGGACCAGGACCAGGATCAATTAGGAGACTCGGACTCCGACAACATGGCTAGTCGACGGCGTCAAATCTATGAGACGGCCTTTGATTGCAAAATTGCCAAATCGGATGATGATCTGGATGAGGTCGATCGCATAACCAATCATTGCGTCTTGATGCAACTCAATGGCAATGATTCGTTGTTGTTGCCACCACCGCCACCGCCACCGTCCAGTAAATCGCGACTTGAATGCAAGCGCGCTAAGAATAGCAAGAATCAAGCCCTCCAGGAGCAACTGTTGCAGCAGCCAAAGCAACAAGCGCTATTGCAGCAACAACAACAATCACCTGAAGGTCCTGGTCAGGTTGTTTTGCAGGTTCAAGCGGAGCTAAGTCAGCTGCAACTAAGCCAAACCGATCAACAAAATCAGAATCAGAATACAACTATCCAGCAGCAGCAGCAGCAGCAGCAACAACAATTGCCGGCACGCGGTTACACACCATCGCCACCATCCACCGCACCGCTACCGATTAAATTTCCGGGCAAGCATGAACGTTACATGAACAGCATTAAGAGTGCACCGAATTTGCCGGCAGCTCAACCATCGCATCCGCGTTTACGTGACTTGCGTTTGCCGCTGCAGCAAACAACGCTGCGGCAGCAGCAACAGTTGCAACTGTGTGCCAGCAGCAATGACAACAGTCTCACCGACAGCGCCTACGTTAATCCGCCCTCAACCAATTCAAATTCAAATTCAGCAGCAGCATCCGTTTCCGCTTCCGTCTCGGCTTCAGCTTCCGCATCCGGCTCAGCAGCAGCAGCAGTTGCAGGTGCAGGTGCAGGTGCAGCAGCTACAGCAGGAGCTGGAACAAAAGTTATTGTTGCACGTCGTCCACGAAGCTTTGTTTTAGAATCGGGTCGCGTTTTAGAACTGCGTCGTAGTGCTCAACCGCATCATCAGCATCAGCAGCGACACCATCATCACAGCAGTCGACACACACACTCACAGCAGCAACAACAACAACAACAGCAGCAACAGCTGCAGCCAGGTACAAGGCGGCACAACTATAGCTCCACAGAGAGCATTGGGACATCGTCGAGTGGCGGCAGCATGGAATCATTGCGTTCTAGCACCAGCGAAGGAAATCGTAGCACTTCTAGCTCTGAATCACGACACTCCAGCTCCCTGAGCTCCCACAGCTCAGAAAGCAACAGCAACAACAGTGGCAGCGGTAGTGTCAGTTCAAGTGTTGCCTATCCGCTACGTGCACCCGTCTTGCTGCACTCCAAGCTGCACATCCTCAGCCCCATATCGGACAAGTCCTCCCAAGAGCCGGCCTCAGCTAGCGCCAGTTCCGAGCAGTCACAGCAACCAATAGCATCATTGTCAGTAGCAGGTTCAAAGGAACAGCAGGCAACTGATACAGGAACTGCAACTGGTGCAACAACTGCTCCTCCACCGCCGCAGCTGTTGGTAAAGTCACGTGGCAGTCAGCGAACTGCAGCAGCACCCAACAAGGCTCTGCTCCATTTGGCTGACGAATTGCTTGGCTCGGATAGCGGCATTTCGCTGCTTTCACGTGAAGATGGCAAGGTGTCGCAATTGGCATTGCAACGTCTAACGCTGCCCAAGCTACAGCTGCAGGGTGGCGGTAGTGCTGCAGATACATCGTCGTCGGGTGCCGCTGGCGGTACAGCAGCAGCAGCCTCATCATCTTCGGCCTTGCCACAGGAGTTACGTGATTTGCCCTTCGATATGCCAAAGTTGCGACGTCGCAAGACGCTGCAACAGGAGGCAACATCCGCTTGTACGTCCGGTAGTGCCACCTCGGTAGATCTTGGCGATTTACCTTTCGATATGCCTAAGTTGAGGCGACGTTTGCGCGCCAATCAGGCGGAGATCAACAATCTAATGATGCACAGCACCGAATCAAGCGGTATTTCGCAAGCATCCTCGAGTCATTCCATGCGCGACGACCAGAAACTGGCCAGTAAGCTGGGTAGGAGGAATTCAAAGAATTTATAATTTTCTAATGTTAATGTTTAATATGTTTGTTGCAGACACTGCACTATTCCGTCAGAATCTCACACTCAATCTCAATGAGCCGCGTCAGGTGAGCAAACAGTTTGGCAGTCTCGATCTACGCGGCTTAAACAGTCACAAGGAGCTGAATATGAATCTGTGCCAGGGCTTTGTAACAGCGGTCGATCTCATCGATGTGACCATACCACTTGAGCGTCAGGGGTGAGATTAAATTTAGATAAGATTTCCCCTTTTTATCCAACTTAAACTCTTCTGTTGTTTTAACTAATTAGCTGGTACCACGGCGCCATTACACGCATTGAGGCGGAGACAACGTTGCGTCCTTTGTCCGAGGGATCATTTCTTGTGCGCAATTGCGAATCCACCAAACAGGATTATTCCCTATCGCTCAAGTAGGTTTCTATACATATTTACCCTAAACTAACAACCAGCTTTAAACAATTTCTTTCATTAATTTTTGTTTTCAGGGGCGCTAAGGGATTTATGCATATGCGGATTCAACGCAACGAAGCTGGCCAATATATTTTAGGTCAATTTAGTCGACCCTTTGACACGGTGCCTGATATGATCCGACACTTCTGTCTTAATCGATTGCCAGTGCGCGGAGCGGAGCATATGTGTCTAATCGAACCGGTTATTGCACAATTGCTGTAAATTGTTAACGGTTAAATGTAACAATGCAGAATTCCACATACATATTGTTAGAATTTTAAAAAAAAAGAAGATGCATAGAGTATTTCTCTAAGTGGTATACATCCAAAATATATACATATATTATACTATATTAAATATACACACACATATATATTATTTTATATATATATGGTAAATGTATGCACTAGTTATATATGCTCTAGTCTAAACTATCCAATTGTTTCTACTCACCAAAACAAGAAAAAAACTAAAATCTGTTATACTCGTAACATATTCATTCCATTAACCAAACAAACACACACACACACACAGAAAGAAAACCCGACAGTTAAGGGAGTATTAAGAAACACAAACTATGTAGTTTAGCGTTAAACCAAAAGAAAAAAAGGAAAAAAAAAACAAGTAAAAGTACGTAGCACTTTCAGACAATACGAGAACAAAAACATAATAATGAAGCAAATCGCATAAAACCAAATTAATTATTTATACACGATATACACAACATAATAATACTATAAACATACATATATGTACTATATAAATATATGTATATATATATAAACTATAAATACATATATAGTTTTACACTCTATCTAGATCTAAAAAAGAGCACTTGACACAGTTGCTAGACGCAGTAGTAGTACACAACAAAACACAAGTCTATATGTTTTTTTTTTGTTTTTTTTTTTTGTAAACATATTTACACGATAAAGAAAGAACAAAGAAACACAACAAGCAAACAAACAACAGGAAAAAACACACTCTACTTTTTATTCGTATCTAGCGATATCACGCGTATATTAAATACTTACAAAGTTTAAGAATACTACGTAGCAAAGACCACACACAGATCACATACTACTCTAATTTTAGCCCCGTGTTCACACGGCACCACGTTTATACGATATATAAGAGAGAGACATATAGTACGTTTAGATTTGCGCTTAATGTCGTCTGTTTTAAAGCGGGGCAACATCTATAAAGCAAATTTGTTGATTAATTTTATGTTCCATACTTATAAATATATATATTTATATTATTATATGTGTATATCGATCAGAGCTATCGATAGCTAGATATATCGTATATCTTATTTAGTATAAGGTGAGCGTCGTCGTTTTTTTTCCTAGTTTAAGGCCAGGCATGCAGTAAGTAGAACGCTCAAAGCGCTTTTGACTAATGCATATAATTAGATTTCGATCTGAAACATAGAAGATGTCGTTATCGATATCGCATGGCAAGGATATAGCAACGCATATGAAAACAAAAATGACAGTTTTAAGTGTTAGCTTCTAATGTGTAGAATGCAAAAGATAAGTACGAGCTAACTAAATTATATACATATATACATATTTATATACTTATATAAATAAATATTCTTACTTTATATACATAAAGTATACACATTAAAAAAAAAAGCAGTCAATGGTTTTTTGGTTCCAGAGCAAAAGAAAAAACAAAACAAGATAAAAACAAGTATTTTGGTCAGTTTTGAGTCAGATCTGACAGCATTATCTATGTGCAATATACGACTTTACATATACTACTACAAATACATATGTGTATATGATATCATTTAGCAACTATAATTTTTAAATGCAATTATGTTTTATGTGTGCCAAAGTATTTAAGTAATATTGTCATTTTTATTATTGTAATTCTTATTATAATCTAGCAACTTTTTGTTATCTGTTGAATTATTTATAACTACATACTACAACTTTTTAAAGTCTGGCAATGCTGTGCAATAAGCGGACATTTTGTTTTACTGCTACCATGTTTTCTGTTTTCCCCTTATTAAACTTTTAGTTATACAACACTGTCTAGAGTTAAAATTTGAGATAGAGAACGTAATTGAGAAGTGGGAAGAAAGCAAAAACACACATCGAGTGCATACATACATATACATTTATTTGAGTTATACCATGTTCACATCTGTATGTGTGAGCACGGCTTAGCTTGGTCCAGCTGCGAGTTGTAAACGGCTATGTAAATACATATTTATTATACTTAATAACAAGTACATACAAATGGAATAAAAAAAAAACCAAACAAACATTATAAAAATTATACCATACATATATGATTTCATTTGCAATACAATTCTATGCATAAGATTTCAATTTCACATAAAATAGCCGTAAATACTAGATGAGAAAAGAACAAATGAAAATAAACCTCCAGTAACAGTCGTCAAATCTTAAGTATAGCAACAATTTTGTGAGGCTTCCAGCAATATAGGCAGTAATAGTATGAGTATCTTGGAGCAGAGTAGACAACAACAAGAATAAACATATATACACACAAACACACACACACACACAATATAATCATGTGTGATGACAGCAGAAAATGAATATATGTATACTTAACTACTACTAACATGTATCTAGTGTGTAGAACTTAAACTTCTGCTTAATCAATCCTTGATTATATTCCAAGCGCGAGTTTACTCTGTCCGAGGCATTCTATTACTTGCATTCAAACATACATATATGTATACATTTACACATACGTACATACATATATATTTATATATACATATAGCAGCACAAACAAAATTAGCATTGCGAAGCAGCCTTTTCCTCCCGGCCAAAAAACAATAATTTGATTAGAAAAAGAATTAATAGCATTATGCATTCTTTGTAAAACTCTTTATGTTTACCAAATTTTACTTTATATAAGCAAATCTTTATTTAGTTGATTTTATTTCGAACTTATTTTGTTGTAATCAAGAGTCAATAGGCCGAAATTTTATAGTACTTGCTCTTAAAGTGACACAACAGCTAAAAAAGTCAGCAACAAGTTTTTATTGATTTGAAATATGTTCCAGATATCGTATCAATAGAAACATATTTCCTACGTTTAGGGCAAACTCTAAGCCTTAACTGAAAAATACTTACTTGATAAAGTTAAAAATCAGGATGTTTCGATTTTTGGCTTCTAAGAAAAAGTAGTTTCGCAGTGCTATTTTTTTTTTTAATCGCAGCTGTAAGTGTGTGCCGAATAACACCAAAACAAGTCCCATAAGGAAATAATAATGAAAATTATATAATGAGAGATGAAAACAATGAACAGCAACAAATGCTTACAAATTTAATGAACAACAACAAAAATGAACGAAATGTATTTAATAAAAATATTTAAAAAAAAGAACTTGAAAAAAATATGTAATGTGTTTATACACGATACCGAAGGTAAAGAGTATATTGGGTTTGTGGAATGTTCGTCATGGTGTTTGTCCGTCCGTCCGTGTGTCCGTCCGTATGTTCGCAACTTTTTTCCACACCATTCAAGCTAAAGACTTGAAATGTCTTTATCTATGGCATAGTAAATTAAAGTGTCAAAATTGAAGTTCTACGATAACTGGGGGGCTGTCAAATCGATAAGTTCGATAACTCAAAATCGATAAATCAACCTTCTCACACCCCGGGGAGCTATTAACAACTCAGAAAAAACTCCATCCATCTCGCTATCCATCTCTCCATCCATTTCGCCATCTATTTCGCCATGCATCTCTCCATGCATCTCGCCATCCATCTCGCTTGACGTCAACGATGGAAAAATCTGTTTTTGAAACCGATCGTGCTGTTTATTTCCCTATTAACAGGTCGGTCTTCAATCAGTGGCAGTGAAAAATTATCTCCTAATATTATCTAATTTATTTTTCCATATCCGACGCAAAGTCTCGGTGAAATCTGACTCGGATTGTTAAACTTTAGCGTCTCTCAGCCAACTTGATAGTTAATTAAGCAGCTTAACTGTTACTCGCTTCAGGATTTAATTAAATTTCTATCTCTCCATAACTTAAAACGTTCATTATACTCGATACTTTGCAAATGTCTTTATCTATGGCATAGTAAATTAAAGTGTCAAGATTGGAGTTCTACGATAACTAGGGGGCTGGCAAATCGATAAGCTCCTCCTATTTCGCACGCTCTTACAGCTAGAACTACCAAAATTGGAGAGACTACAGCTACTAACAACGCCCAAAAAACTGCATTAAAAATGTTGGAGCCACGCCCACCCATTTCGCCCCTAGCCCGCCCGCAGTTTAAAACCAGAAATGCCTATATCTTCCACAGCTTTTGAGCTAAAGCCACCAAATTAATTGCCAATTTAGCTGCTGAAGAAACCCAAAAACTTTAGATGATGCTCCACACCCATACCGCCCCCACCCCCCTTTCACCAAATTCTACTAACTTTCCGCTAAAATCACCAAATTTGGTAGAAGGATAGCAATTGACATCATAAATAGATCTGCAGCAAAAATTTGGATGCCGCTCCACACCCATACCGCCCCCAGCCCCCATTCCTCCATATTTTACTAACTTTGAGCTAGAGTCACGAAATTTGGTAGGAGGATATCAATTGACACCATACACAGATGTGCATTTGAATGCCACGCCCCCATACCGCCCGCAGCCCCCCTTTCCCTTTGAGCTAGAGTCACCAAATTTGAAAGGAAGATAGCTTTTTGGCATCACCATCTGCATCAGACTGCCCAATCCGCACCCCGTTGCAATCAGGTCTTTTTTATCGATTGTATTATTTGTATCGAGTATACCGCGGTCGGTTGCGTCCGACTGCAACTTTTCTACTTGTTTTAATAGCTTTTTATAAGAGTCACTTGTATGTAGCTCTCCGAAAGGTGAAAATTATATGGCGCACTTTTAGGGCGGCTTTTTTTAAAAACATCGATCTAACAAATTTAAATAAATAGCATACTTTTAGGGCGGCCTTTTAAAGATCATCAAACTAAAAAGCTACAAATAAATAAACTTTAAAAAAATAACAAAAAGAAATACGCTTTTTAAAAGCAACAATAATACCATCAACGATCATTATTGTTTTAAGCTTATGTTAAAAATTATTTTATCATTTATTTTCGTGATTGTCACTGCTACCGACAGGTTTTTTGAACAGCAAATAACAATTCTAGAAATTTTAGAGGTTTACATTAAGTTTTATTAAATCGTTTCTCGCATATTGGTATTGCATATCGTAAGTACGTATATATACTATTATTTGTATACATCCATTATGTATATACTACATATGACAAATGCATGTACGTAAGGTAACATTTTTAATAAATTATATAGACAAGTCGGGGGCCAATAGTTGCACTTGAAACACGAAGAATTATATACAACAGATCTCAAGATAAGTTACAGAAAAACAAACAATTTAAGTACATGCCTTGCTTTTTAAAAATAATTCGTTGTTCGAATATGAATTGATCATACGCGTTACACAAAAGAAACAAAAAACAAAAAATCATTTACGGAAGTTACGGAATTTTTGTAGGTTAAGTGGGAGTTCGATTTTGCATTTTGTTAAGTGCTTGGGACATTACAATAATAATTTGGTGTGCTTTGGTCGCGGCCTTGAATTCAGATTACCGCCTCAATAGTACCCTCTGCGTTTTTTTTGATTAGACTCTCCCACTGCGCAATGAGGCGATGCGACGATGGTGCCTCCTCCGGCGTCAGATCACAGAGCTCCGCCAGCGACATTGCCGGACGCATACCAGAGTTGGAACCAAATGTGGTCAGGACATTACCTCCATTGGACAGAACTGCAGTGGCATTCAAACTGCGATTACCTGACGCCTTGTGGCCCATCAGCTCGGTATCGTTGCTGTTATTAAAGAAAGAAAAGAGTACAAGAGGGATTTGAATTAAGTTTACTGTAAGGTTTTCATTCAGTTACATCCTTTACTGATTTAGAAATTGGTCGTTATATATAATAATAATTCGATTACGTTATCTTACCTCTCTCGCTCCAGCTCAAGTGTGGATTGTGCATTGCGCAATTTACCAGGTCCATAGCAGTGCTCCACCTCAGAATCTTCATCATCGTCATCAACATCGGCCTCATCGTCGGTGCTGAGTTGTCTGTAAATACGAAGTAAGGTAGGTTAAGAGGCAAACTTTATGAAAGGACCGTATCGTACAGTTTATCGAGCATGTGTTGACGGTTGAGCTTTCGCAGTCGCTTCAGCTCTGTTTCACGGGACTTGAGGTCCTGCAGCTCACGCTGAATCTTCTGCTCGACAGGCACATAGCCACGTCTCAGTGGTCGACCCTCCGAGTCTCGTTCGATGGCACCCTGTGACAGAGTACCATTACTTATATTGTTATTGATGTTGTTTGCCTGGGGTGAGGTGTTGTTATTGCCCGACTCCAAGAATGCCATTGCATTGCGAGAGTTAAGCTTCAGAGTGGGACTGTTCGGAGAATTTAGGGCGAGCAATGGGGTAGCTGCCGGCGATATTCCCATAGGTGAGACATTGCCCAACTGCAGCTTGCCATGGGAGGCAATAAAACGTTGCATAACACCCTTTGTGGAGCCATTGAAGGCAAACTGACGTTTCTGGAGCTGTTGGAGCTGTGGAGTACCGGGAGTACGGCTTGTCATTAGCTTCTGCTGTGGTGGCTCTGGTGTCAGGTTGTAACAATTGGGTCCTTTATAACGAAAATCCTGTCGGCCGACCAGTGTTAACTTCAGGTTGCTCTTTCCCTCAACTTTGCTGTTTATCAAGTTATTGTTGTTGATGATTTTTTGTGAAGATGCTGAGATACCGGAGTCATCCGAATGTTGCTCATCGAGGCTCTCCTCCTTGTGGCAGTTACTATTCACACTGGAAGCCAGAGATGGAGTATTCGATGGCGATTGCTCCTCGATGGGCAGTAGGAGAGCAACAGTAACAGCTGCTGGTTGTGCCGTCACAAGTATACCCTGATCCCGATCCTGATCATGATCATGATTCAAATCATGCTCCTCCTCCAGTTGTTGCTCCTTGCCATTCTCAACATTTCCATTAAGCTGCCATTCAACAGCAGCTGGCTCTGCTTTGAGCGGTGAACCCGCTGTCAATGCCGCAGCTGTTGCCAGCTGACGATACTCCTCTTCGCGTCGCACTACCTCCTTGATCTCCTCCTGTATACGCGTCAATGGATCCATTTTCTGCAAAAGAACAAAGGGAGAATGCTTTAGTAATTTGATAAGTCTGAGTGTGCTTCTGGGTGGGAAGCAGGAAGTGATCCGATTACCAATCGATTCGATTGTACAATATAAAAAAGCAAAACGCAGTAAGCTGAAATGCAGCTACTGGTAGAGCGGTTAAAGTAAAGACAGCCAAAGCGCAACATTGGAGTTTGAACAGTAAGAAATATTTTAGTTACACGATCCATGTTTCTTCCCATAGCTAGGCTCTACTGTAATTAGCTTTCGCTTGCCAATGGTTAGGCCAGTTGACACTTACAAATGTGATGAACCGAAAGATGCCGCTGCTGCAGCTGCACAGCCCGCATATCTTGGCAGGGGCGGCGAGGAGTCAGTTGGGGTGGCCAAAGACAAGGGGTTAATCGAAGCTTGAACAATTGAACAAAAGCGGATAACGATGATGGTTCGAGCAGAATGACAACAACAAAAGCCACACAGTCACAAAACGACTCAAAAACAGATAGGAGCGAAAGATAGGAGGGGGCAGTTGAACTAAGTGATGGCAACGTAACGTAACGCAATGCAACTCAAAGTGCTATAACGTAACGTGAGCCATGTTAAGCTGCTTTTGATGCGACCGATCCCAAAACTTGCACGGCATTTAAACTTCAAACAAAAAACACGAAAACTATATTCAATACCAAAAACAAAAGGGTTAAGCCACGTATGAAAAGGGAAGGGAGAGGGCAGAGAAAAGGCGAAGCATTCATTGTCTCATTGTTAAACAGCTCGTAAAAATGCTAAACATATTTTCGGAAAAAAACAATCGAGAGTTAAGGTGTTTGAAAGTAAAAACAATACCAACAGTTTATTGTTTCTGTTGTTGTTGTTGTTGTTGCTACTGCTGTCACATACATACATACATACATACTATACTGATTATGGATGATGGGAGGCGTGACAAAGACGACCTCAAAGTTATGACATCGCCATGCATGAAATGGGTTCAACAACAACAAAATATGAGAGAAATATAGAAAAAAAAATTCATTTTAATGAAAATGAAAATGTGAAGCTTGTATTAATTTTTTTATTTTTGTTGTTTTAGCCGGATGCGGTTGAGTAAACTGTGTAATACAATATGTGCGAGAGTGGGTGGAAAGGTAGGATGATGGCCGAGGAGAGAGTAGGGTTGAAGGTCAATAAAGCCTTACAAATTAATAATTAACATTTATAAAAAGAGTTCAACGAAAAGAGAAACCTTAGCAGGCAATAATGCAGATAACAAGAGACAGAGAGAGAGAGAGTGAAAGAGATGGTGTAAGGAAGAGAGAGAAAGTGCAATAAAGAGACTAAATCTTTATAGCACTTAAAACAGCAATCTAGAAAGGAATTAAATGCTTTTACCAGCTTTAAGGAACAAACGCAAATATTAAAAATCATTTTGTAATTATAATAACAGTAAAGTTAAAAGGAAAAAATATTTTAAATGAAATGAAAAAAAAAGCATCTGTAAAGTAATGAAGTGCATTAAAGTTGCTCTGAGAAGCAACGTTGCACATTTGGGAACGTTAATTATTGACTTTAATGCTGAATAACTTACTCATTACCCATTCAATTTTCTTGTTAGACCAAATGTCATTAATAAAATGACAAAAAAAAAAGCACAACAAGAGTCATTTAAGTACTCTCGACTCTTTGCAAAGGTGCTTGTTAACGTTGACAGCTACGTAAAGTACCATAAAGCATGGAAGTGCAATTTCTTTTGCTGCTTTTTCAACACTGCACAGCTAGCGGGAAACTCTTATTAAATATCTTGTGGCCAGCTTGAAGCTAATCATGATTGCAAGCCAAATGACAAGTCAATTAGTTATAACTGCGGACAACAACAGCAGTTAAGTTTTTTCTTTTTCTTTAATATCTTTCTTTCTTTAATTCTCATGCTCTTAGCTCGTTACTTTGAGCAGAAAAGAATTCTTCCTGCATTTTGTTTTGATTAAATGCAATTTGTAAAGAGAGAGAAAGAGAGAGAGTGCGAGTGCGAGAGAACATGACAGCAAACAAGGGGCAATATTAGGGGTTTAGGTTTGCAACATTTTCGGGTCAGTGCATTTCAAGCAGGGTGAGAGATGAAGGTGGGGGTTGTAGTTTAGGCTTTGGCTTTTGACTCTTTCGAGTGTCTTTTGAGTGTCATTTAAGTGGGTGCGTCGCCAACTGTAGACTATTGCTTCCGCATAGCTGCTGCTGTTGTTGTTGTTGTGTTGCATTAAAAAGTGGCAGCAAAATGTCGTCGTTGCCGGCGGCTGTTGGTTGTCGGATGTCGGTTTGCCGAGCATTTAGAGCCACTAAGTAGTCAGCTGGCAGACAAGTCTTCAAACTCAAAAACACAAAACAAAACAAAACAAAATATGCAATTTGCTTACATTTTATCGTACATTTTTTATTACGTATATATTTTTTTATTGATGTATGACGCGTTTTAACTTTTTGTGCAATTCGATGCAGATTTTCACTTAATTGTGCGTTTAAGCCACAGCCACGCTCAAAAACCAAAAAAAAAAAAAAAATAATACATGAGCAACATAAGCAAACAAAGCTAAAAACCCGATAAAACTGTCGTTTTCACTGGCCAAAAAGACAAGATGCCAAAATGCTGCACAAAACGGAAGTTTTGATATTTGCCAGCAACAAGTTGCTATTTGTTAGCAACATGTGACAGCAATTGCAGCAAAACACACTCAGAGAGGCAGAGAGAGTGAGACAAAAAAAAGGCATAACTTGCAAAGTGCAACGGCAGCAGCTGCCAACTTGACAGCTGTTGTTATTACTCCTGCTGCTACTTCTCTTCCCAGTCCACTTCTTCTATTTGCAAATTTACCGCAACTTCTTTTGTTTTGTCTTTTTTTTTATGTATGTATGTACATACATACATATACTATTTTTGCATGTGCTTGCCATAACGGCAATTGGGCGAGCTCAAGTCCGAACTAAAGTCGCTGGCCTAAGCTGAACTCATTTGCATGTTACTGGGGTCAGCAGCAACAGCAACAACAACAACAACAGAGACACATTTATGTGCATGCAAAATGTACGGAAAGATCGGCAAAAGCATCAACAGCAGCCGACGACGCCAAGTACACGAAATAGAAAAAAGCACAAGAGCGAATTAGCAGCAACAACAACAAGAGAATTGTATATAGTACAACAGTACAGAACGTGACGAAAAACGTGACCATGACTTGACTGAACGCGCGCTCACTTGCACTCGCAATCGCTCTCACCGCTCTCTCACGCTCTAGCACATTTACACTCTTGAAATCCTGCTCCACTTTTAGCAACACTTCATAACAACAGTATCTAAAGATCTAGCTGTTAAAAATGGTTGCCGGTTAATCCGATTATTAATGCGAAAAATTTTACTTCATGCAATTTTATTTAAGATCGAATTTTTGCATGAATTTGGAACATTGAAGTGCATTACATAAGTGCAATATTAATCTACATATATATGTACATATATAGTATTTCGTTCTCGCAAAAAACTAGCTGTTTTGTTAGTTCGCGTCAAAAGTTGGCACCCCTGGCGTTGACGTTGGCAGCTGAGCTAGCGCTGCTGTCGGTTTGAGTCGGTTTTGAGTTTGGGCTATCGTTTCCAGGCGAGTGATCAGAGCGCATTAGCTTGATCTTCATAATGATTTTAACGAGCTGATGATAATGATGATAATGATAATGATGATGTTAATGTTGATAATGATATTTGATGATGGTACACAGCAGCGCGTCAAATGTACCAACAACAACACTTCTACACGTATTTGGGGCAATTCATTTAACGTTTTTTGTTTTGGTTTTTTGTTCGTGTTGTTGTGTTTCTTTCATCTCAGTGACCGACGAAGTTGCAATCGAAGCGTGCAAAACAACAACAATGCCAAATTGATATGCAAGAGCAGCTTAAGGAGAAGCAGAAGAAGAAGAAGAAGAGGAAGTAAAAAAGGGGGGCGTGTAATCAAAGATATTTGGCCTGCAAGGCATTTGGGTCAGCAAAAAGAAAAAAAAAAGCATTTACAGTTAACACAGCTACGATAACAATAAAACAAAACTTAAATGTTAACTTCAATAATGCTGATGGAAGAATGACATGCCAATAAAACAAAACAAAACAAAACAAGCAACATCAATGGGCGTGGCATCGCCTTCGTTTGCAGCAATCATTTTGAATGCTGTCTCTTTAGCTGTTAATTTTGACAACAACAAGAACTACAACTCCACCCACTTTCTTCATCCTCCTTTCGACACCTTTCTAACGAATGAGCTGCACTTTACTAACGTTTAACTTTTCCTCTTACTACTATTTCCATCTTTCGCTCAGTTGGAAGTTTTCTCTTCAAAGACATCAACAAACGTCGAGAACATTAAGTTAATATAATTATTTCTACTTTGTATGTTTTCTTGTTGTTTTATTATTTTTTCTGTTTTTTTTTTGTAGCGCGCACTTTCCAACTTTTCTTGAACATAGTTTTTTTTTTATTTGTTCAAGATTATCTGCTAATGTTTCAACTCGAAGATTCTTAAAAGAAGAAACAAAATGGCCTTGCTTGCTATAATGAAAAAGAACAATGAAACGGTACAGTTTTTGAGATGGGATTTAAGGTTAGAATCGATAAAGATCATATCATAATCATTTGACAGATTAGTGCTATTGATTCATATTATTTGATGATCATAGCATATTAAGCCACGTTTTAGCCCTGTGTTTGAAGAGTATTATTATAAAGCATTTGTCCGTTAACCTATCATTAGTACAACTTAGTATGCTCTATCGATTATGCCAGTTCTCTCTTTTGCTTGTGTAAAAATAAGAAAAAATAAAACTAAAAACAAAAACACAGAAATCGACACCTCCTCAAGCGTTTCTTTCACCAACTCCAACACATACACAGCTAGAGATATACATGTACACACACAGAGCAATTGCTTTAGCTACAGATACAAAGTCATAGTCATACTTAGACGTGTGTGTATGTATGTATGTATATTGGTTGGCGCCGTTCATGCGATCGACCCAATTTATTGAATAAATCGTGATCTATTCGCAGGCAACAACCAAAGATCTTCAATCCTATCCATCCATCGATCGATCGATCTTTCAATTTAGCAACTCAACAATCTGAGGCGGATGCACTTGGAGCATGTGTCAATTATGACGCCATATCATCCGAACATATTACAAATTACCGTTATTGCCCGACAACGACGACGATGACGATGACGATGTTATTACGATTATTATTATTAAAGCATATTTGGCATGGATAGGTCGCGGGTTACTCAAGTTGCCCCCAAAACTGTTGGCCAAATCTAATAACTGTAACAGTAGTTTTTGCAACAACAACAGCAACAACAACAACAACAAAAAGCAACAAAGTCACGTCTTGACGAGGCGAACCATTAGCAAACTGACAAATTGGCAAACAAGAGCGCAAATAATAAAAGAAAATCGAACACACACAACATTAACTACACTGAGCGAATGAGGCAGTTTCGTAACGTTTTTTTTAAGAGATTATAATACAAATTTGTATATTGATTTTTTTCTAAAATTATATTCGATTTGATACAACGCAAGAATAAAAGGTTTATTTGTACTTTTTTTTTTAAGTGTATCATCTATATTTATGAAGATATATGTATATTGGTTTGTTAAAACTATACCCAAAGGGGGTACAGCTGAACTAATTGAGTTCGCTGGAATTTTGCGCAATGCCTGACAAATTGTTGCTTAGTTGTTTACTTTGCTTTAGTTGAGTTGCTTCAAATCAAATAAGTATATAGTAAGTACTACTTACTACTATTTTCAATTTTCTTATCACTTCGCAACATTTTGTGTACTACGACGCACTTAGGTACGGCCAGTGCGGGCCAGGTAGCTAGGTAGTCTTTAACGAAATGAATTCGCGATAAGCGGCAAATGGAAAAAGCAAAAGCTAAAAGAAAAATAAGTAAAATACTACTACCATATACAACATTGATTGGGTCATTTATTTTGGCATGGCATGGCATAGCATGGCTGCGTGACCTGGCCAAATCAAAAAGCTATATAATCACAGCTCTTGTTGACCAATTGATTTGTGACTTGTCTGTGGCCATATTATTATTGGTTGCTTAAGTCATCAGGTTAAGTGCTTGATGATGACGCGAGCACTTTCATCTACTGGGTGGTATGGTATTCCCAATAAATCGCCAAAGTGTTTGAGTCATTCTGAGTCAATTGAGGTGTGTTGTGCATTAATATTGTATAACAGTACATTTAGACCATCTAAAACGCACGCAAAATGTCTTCAAAAAGTTAAAAACATTTTGATGTCAGCCAGTGTCTTGACACTAAAATTAGAAGCGTTTGATTCATGTATAACAGCTTGGAAACTTATAAATGGCAGCGACAGTTTAAAATAGTCATATAAAATATGTATAACAGTTAACACAAAACATATAACAGTTGTATAACAGTTAATGCAATCTATTTTGAGCGTGTGGACAAAGTAATAAAGACCTCAAACAATTTCTTTTGAAAAAATCAAAACATATAACAGTTTTATCGGACGACTTAGGACGCATCGCCAATGCATTAATAAGAAGCATATCAAAAAATGCGATTGTATAAAGCCCTCAAGTGATTTGAGAAAGCGACAAAGTTACACAAAACATTTTTTTAAGAGATTTTCAAATCAAAATTATGTCACCCAGCTTAACCAGCACACACACACACACAGAGAGAGAGAGAGAGAGAGAGAGAGAGAGAAACAGTAACAGCTTATTCACTGCAGGTATAACGCATGCCAATGTCCGATGAGGCCAAGCAACCCAGAAAACGTGCCCGGCATTTCAAAAAAGGGGCAAAACGACTGAGTTACTACAACTACAACAACAACAACAAAAAACGTAAGAAGAAACAATAATAAAAAAATAAAACAACAACAACTAACCAAAACAACAAAAAGACGGGCGTTCACATTATGTCATGTAAAGTATAACACAGCAGTGCAACAAGTATAACAACAACAACAATAACTTGCCCTGGGCTATTGACATGCAGAGAACAAGCAGAGAAGCTAAAGCGAAAAAACGCATCTAGATACATTTTCTTTTTTTTTATGTGCATCTGAGTCGTCTTGCGTGTCTGAACTTGAAGCGCGCTTTTTATTATTGTTGTGTGTTGGCCAACAGCGGCAGCAGCAGCGAACAGCCACGCTACATGAAGCACGTAAAAGATACTGATACAACACCAAGATACCGATAGACACCAAGACAGACAAACAGAAAGACAGATAGAACGTCAGATAGACAGCTACAGATACTAGTTGGGTCTAATGTAGACGGAATCTTTGATAATTGCCATGTTTTTTTTTTTTTGGCCGCTTTTTGTTTGCTTCTTGTAATTAAAACGTTGTTGCCTTTGTTCTTTTGCTTTTGATTGAAATATGTAGCCCGAAAATGCAAACAAAACTCACTAAACAAAACAATTGCAAACACTATTTGCGGCTCGTTTGTCACTTTTCATACAGAGATACAGATACATCGGCAAATAAATACAAGAAAACTGTATTGAAATGCAGGCTCAACCATTAAGTTTTGATTGAGTTATTTTGTTCTAGTTCAAGATTGAATAGATAGAAAACGATAACAGCCGAAAATTATAAGTATACGACGGCAACACCTTCAGTAATGGATTCCTTCAATAAAAAGTTACTCATGCTTAAATATGATACATATTTGACCTAAAGATGTTGAGTGAAAGAATTGAGAAAAAGGTCGTAGGTAGGCAAAGTTTTGTGGGTGGGCAAATAATCATGATTCCATCCATTTTTTTCGTTTTAAATAAGTTCTTTACTCTTAACAATAGGCCAAGTGAATGTTAACCTTTTTGTCATCGAAAAAGAAGGAGAGAGAAAGATAGCGGTAGAGCCAGAGCCCGCTCGTTAATGCAAAAGTGAAACCACATTCTGTAAACACTTCAAGCCAAAAAGCTCCAACTAAACTAGTATCATCCTATGCAATTCGGGCCAGAAAGAGACAGTTAGCCAGTTTAGTATAATCAAAAGTGGTATGCTTTCTGAACACTCGATACTGAATGTGAAGAGTATATTGGGTTTGTGCAATGTCCGTCATGGTGTCTGTCCGTCAGTCCGTCTTTTCCTTTGCAATGTTTTTATTTATGGCATAGTAAATTAAAGTGTCAAGATTGGAGCTCTAGGATACCTAGGAGGCTGGCAAATCGATAAATTCGATAACTCAAAACCGATAACATAATCCTCCTTACAGCTAGAACTACAAAATTTGGGGAGAAGATATCTATTAACAACTCCCATAATAAAAACATTGAACTGGAGTACCAAAATTTGGAAGGAAGATAGCTTTTTGGCATCTCCATCTGCATCAGACAGTCTTTGAGGCAGGGTACACCCCTGCCGTATCGGCACCCCATTGCAATCTGGTCTCATTTTATTGGTTTTATTACTTATATCGAGTATACCGCAGTCGGTTGCGTCCGACTGCAACGTTTCTACTTGTTTTGTTGTTGTTGTTGTTGGGAAAGTGCTAGCATTATAATAATCAAGTAACACAAAATAATACTTTAAAGCTGCTTAAGTGCTGACCACCGTTCGGGAGTGTTTTAAGCCAACAGCATTTATTTCTGTTTGGTTAATTTCAATGGATCCTAAACCAACGGTTAGCTTATTTAGCTCCCACCATGGTAACTGTAAAAACCGAAAACTGGTAAAACCATGAATGGGGCTTTCCTTAACGAACGAACGAATGAATGCAAATGATAATCAGGCAGACGGATAACAGACTTAAGACGACATCATTAGAGCAAGGTCTTATGTCCAAAGTATGAGTGTGAGGGTAATGTGTTGTGCATTTTTATGACAATTAGCGGCTTAGCTTAGCGGTAAGCTCTTTAAGACGTCTTTTACACATGCTTACTGCATTTTTTATAAGCCTCACATTTTATGTTGGCTCAATGCGCTTTGTGTTTGTTAGCTGTTTGGCATGTTCATAAAAAATTATCATTATCATAAGCATAATCATTATTGTCATTTGGCTCAATGTTGTGAAAGGCTCTCTGTCTTTGTGTGTGTGTGTGTGTGTGTGCCATGGAAATTTGTCATGTGTGTGTGTGTGGTGCGATGCCTTTCACCCACGACTACAATCTAATCCGACCATTCGAAAGATGCATGCGTTTTGCTGGAGGTTTTTGGTTATTTGAAATGCATGCCCAAAGTTTTGTTAACCAGTAAATGTTTTAAAGAATGTGTATAACAGTTGTATGACAGTTTAATCAACAATGTATATTAGCAAAATGCAGGCTTACTTGTTGCATTCGATTGATTCAAACACATATTTACATATTTTCAAACAGTTGTATAACACTTGTATAACAATCATGTCACACTAATTGTAGTGAATTTATTTTTTTTCGACAATTATTGGACTGTTTATTGTTGATTTTTCTGTAAGTTGAGCAATCATTTAAATGTCTTAAGCATTGTATAACACATTTCAAGCATTTTATCCGCTTTGTAGTACAGTCAACCACTCGTGCAAAGCGGTTCAATTTTGTTAATCGTTTAGTATTTTACAGCTGCAACAGCAACAACAACTACTTAGTCTAGTTACACTCTACTAAACAGCCAAAACGCTAGCAAAACGAGCCCAAAGCAGAAAAAAAAATATATTTAAATTAGCAATAATTTTCAATTTAGCATGACTGTAAAAAAAATTATTAAAACTATAACAAAAAAAAAAAAAATGAAGAAATGTACAATGTGTTACTAGTCGGTCGAATAATGAGTATTATTTTTGTGTTGCTTTGCTGCTTTTATTATTTCTTAAGCTTAGCTAATTTAAACAAATTTAGTCAAATGTATAACAGACTTGAGAAGTTAGCTCAGTTTTAACGTTTCTCACGCTTTCAGAAGCAAAGCTTTAATGACAATGGTGATTCTCTTGGAAGATTTACGGGTCTTTAAGAAAAATGCCAAATCATGTCTCAAATAAATAACTAACTAACGCAACATCCCAAAATGCAAATGCCTTAGGAGACAGAGGTAGAAACAGATCGATCGATCGATCGGTAGAAAGACATTTGAGTATGTAAATAGTAAAGTTAACATTGCAAAAACCCATAAGTAACATGCAAGTTGTGTTTTTTGTTGCATTCAAAATGAATGGGGCAACAACTGTCGCAGCAAACTGTCTCTATTTATGTTACTGTGCTGATGTTGTTAATGATCATCATGATAATGATGATGATTAGTATACATTATTTGCGTTGACCGTTAAACAAAGCAACCAAGAAACAAGAGACATTCACAATTGACCAGCAGGTTGGCACCTCTCTATGCTGCCCCATACAACGGAAGTGTTGCGGCAAATGTTAAATGACACATGCCATCACACTCACACACATACATATAATACATTTTATAGCATAAAATGCCAAAAAAAAAAAAAAAAACCATTCACTTGCTAACGTTTGTATGATAAATTCCAAAATATCCAAATACTACAATTAAAAATTTAACAAAATGAATTTCCTTGTCATTTTTGGTAGCAAAAATATTAAATTCGCTTTATTTAAATATATATATATATATATATATATTAAATGTGTTGATTGAGTCAATGACAAATTAGCAACATTAAATTTGTAGTCTCTAATTAATATTGTAATAAAAACAATCTAAAGCAAAGCAAATGACCGAGTATGAGATATGAGTACATATTTTAGCACGTTAAAAACCAAAAAAAAAAAAAAAAACATTATTAAAACACTTTAGATTGAGCAAACAAATGTTTTTAAGTGTGTAGCAAATTCAACAAATGAATATCTTTTCCTCGATGTTAAAAAAAACACTTTAAGCACTCTCTTTATGATATAAAAAGACACAAAAATTTATTTTATTTTAAGTACATTAAAAATATTTCATACATAAATTACCAAAAGTATAGCCGAAATGAATACATTCAAGGCTTGAAATAAACCAACCTTTTTTAATAGAATAATTCGAGTACTTTTGATAGTTTCGGTAGTTGTTCTCAAAAATGATCTAATGCATTAAAAGCTTTACTTAGTACTCCAAAACCTAAAGCTTTTTAAACTTATTTGATTTAAATGAATTAAGCCACTCGATAAACGAAGATGGAGTAATTGCAAATGGATTTTTTGCTTAAAAGCCCTAAAACAGTTGCGTTTTATGAGACATTTTTGTTTGGCCAACAAATTGCCCGTGCAATTCTTTCTATCAGTGAAATTAAATGCATGTCGCTTTATTCCAAGGTTTTGAGTCATAAAGGAAAGAAAAGAAAAAAACACGACATACAACTTAACGGGGATTCAGGGACGGGTAAGTTTGTTTTTTTTTTATATAATTAGCGCCAGCATTTCAATTACTTTTGTTGTTGCCGATGTTGTTGTTGTTGTTGTTGTTGTTAGCGAAGCAAACAACAAATGGCAAATTGGTAAAAAGTCAAAGTTGCTGCTAAAGTATCTTATCTGGTTTCTAATTTGTTCGTTTCTGTTTTTATTGTTTTGTCATCCCCCCCCGCCTCTTAGCCCCATTTTTTTTTTATTTTTCCATCGCAATAAAGTTGGCAGCGCAGGTGTGCCATATTACATATGGTGGTGCTGGTGGTGCTTGGGTGGTGCAGCAGTCATATAAGTATCTCAACAAGTGCGGGTTCATATGGTTCAGATCTACACATACATACATACATTCAAGCACTCATACATATATGCTTAACTATAAGTATAGTTAATAGGTTAAGAATTTGTGGCAGAAAATAAATATATAATTTTTTGTGACTCAGTTGATTATTAAATTTTCAAATTGTATTATTGAATGGGTGCATTTGATAATTTAATATTAAGGATTCCTTTGAAGCCGCTAAATAAACTACTACTAAACATAATTCTATAAGCTAAAACTGATTTTCGTTATCTAATCAAAACCAATAACTGCTAATCTAACGCTGTTTGGGTTTTTCCCAATTCACGCAAACATTTGTGTTTGAATTCGAATGAATATTCAAAATTTTTGTGCCTTGATTTTGAATTTACTTTCAGATTAAAAGGTTTATCATGTTTTTGATTTATTATTTGAACTATGTATATTTTAATTTGTTTTCTGACGGCTGTAAATAAATAAATATTAATCGATAGGTTGACCAAACAAAAACTTATCGAAATTTACAATAGACTTTGTAGGCTAGAAACAACTCACTTCATTTAGTTTCAATTGAAATACACACAAATTTGTAGGATAAAAAATATATTTTGTTCCAAAGTTCAAATCAAAAGTTCCATTTGCTGAGCATTGACTGTATTTACTAAAGGTATGGCTATGATGATGTGTGGAGGTATAAATATAACAGTTTGCTAACTTGTTGGCGTTGTTGCGATTGCGGGTTGAATATATACATATGGGGAAATCTACGCCTGATAATGCCTTATCAGCTATCATTGTGCTATCGATAAATAACAAAAAAAAACTGTTGGCAAAGATATACAAACGGATGCTTATAGCGAAATAACTGAGCCCATGGGCTTTCATAAGTTTCAAGTTCAGGCAAAACTTGTTGGATCACTGAATCATTATTGTTAACTGCTATCAAGACCCTCAACTCATCCACTTAAATGGTTCTTGCTGATTTCTTGTAATCATTTCTATAATTGATATATCATGAATCGAGAAATCTTTGTTTTACAGTTAACAGCTTGTATGTAGTGTAGATTAAAGTAAAAACGATAAGATAAAAAACAATTTGGCATGTGGGGGAACAGAAAACATATGTTTTTCTTTTTTATAAATATACACCGTACGAGATAGTAAGCAGTCCAATCTTTTAGCCAGGCGTATAACAGCTGTGGAAGCAGGGAAAGCATTAAAAGTACCATGCACTTAACAGTTCCGTTCTAATTCAGATGCTACGTGACTGGTTCTACCAACAGCGTATAACATTAATATATTGTATATATATGTATATATATATATTTAGTAGCTTTCCGAATCCAGCGCTTTGTCTGATATCTGAATGCTAATTAAACTGTGATAAGATAGTGACAAATTGACAAAGGGAAGTAAAGTCTAACTGTTATTGTCTATTGGCGGATTAATATACATTTATTGGGAATTCTATGGAAAAAGTTGCATTTCCAACAGTCGTATGTCAGTTGTATAACAGTCACACCCATTCAAATCAACTTGATTTTGAGTCACAAGTTGAATTGAATCAGCACCTAATAGTCGAAAAGAAACCAAAACCTTGACATTGATGGTTGAATTTAGGCCGCAGAGTTGCAGTGTAAACGTATAAAAGTACTTGTTTAAGTCATACCATTTGCCAGAGTTGCAACCAAAATAGCTAATGCACTTTATTGATAAGCGTTATCAACGTTATTTGTAGCAGTATCTAAAAGTATTAACGATTTAGTAATACGTTAAATAGAAAACAGAATTAAATATCCAAAAACAAAATGACAGCCAGTCAAATGGCTTATTGCTTTGCCATATGGCCATAAGGCGGCAAATGGCATATGGCAAATGCCATATATCATCATATCATCATCATATCGTTTGTTGCCCATTCAATTGAAGAGAAAGTGCCGAGAGTTTCGGGGCACATTGTTAGGCATTTGATGATGGAAAATGCGACACGCTTTTGATTTGGCGACGGCGGTGGCGGCATTTTTGTCTTTACCTTTGCCGCGTCGCGTCGCCTCGCGTCTGCCATTGACTTTCATTCAAATTCAATGCAGTCGTTGGGCAGACGGCGGGGTGGGTGGGTGGTCAACCCTACAATCGTCGTCTAGTCTGTCAATACACTGTGCGAAAAGTAAAAGCATAACAATGCCGCTTTTGTATGCAAACAGCAAACAAATTATAAATTAGCACAAAATAATAAAAAAATAATAATTTATATACAAAAGACATTTTTTCTCTCTCTCTCTCTCTTTCTCTTTCTCTCTGTTTGTGTGTTTGTTACAAATTGAAAAGCTAAATTCCAGACCCCCCAAGAAAAAAAACAAAAATGTACGTAGCCCTGCCGCTAATTGATACTTTTACTTGTACAAAAACATTTGTGAATGCAATCAAGTTTGGGGGTAAAAACGCAGAGGGGACAATGCATTAAGCCAGTAGTATAACTAATTGAAAGAGAGAGTGTGTTTGTGTGCCTAAAGGTATTTTTTCTTCAACATGTGTATGTTTGTGCCAATGGGTTAAGGTTAATATGCAAATTCTTTAACTTTAATATATATGGGAAGTGAAACAAACCACAAATATAAAAAATAACAATAATAAATTGAGGCAGGTCTATCTAATTAAAGTGTCTGTCTATTTTGCATACAATGAACGCCTCGACTCCCATATTATGGAAAGCAACCAAAGATCAGCACGCGAAACTAATCAAAACACATTACAAACAATGCAAATAATGCATTGGAAGACAACTGTAAAAATCGCTCACAAGATCATAAAAATAGCACTTTCCCAACAGCAAACAAAAACAAAAACCAAAAAAAAAAAACCCATCAATTTTATGCCATAAATCTTAAAAAAATTACTAAAACAAAATTGACAAGCAAAAATACCAAAAAAGAATTTGAAGCATTTACAAAATGTTCTTCTTTCGTTCCATAAATAACTCCAAAATTAAGATCTTAAGCAAAAAACCAAACAAAAAGACCATTTTATCATATCAAATATATAGCACGTTCTATATCACTAAAATAATATAGTATAAATGTATTGTTTATCAATGCGGCATGTCTTGAAAACCTCTGTCTCTACCTCTCCCTCTCCATCTCTCTTTCTCTTTCTGTTATTGTCTTCCCATGTCTACACATTTTGCTGGCAATTGCGTCAATCAAAATTATAATCGCAGGTCGTGAATCAATAAAAAAAAAATAAAACAAATCTACACAAACAGAAAATTATAGCATGCGGATCGGGTCTTACACAAAATCGAAATCATTTACTAATTGCAGACAATTTATTAGCAATTATGCTACAAAAAAGAAATACAAAAATCAACCAATCCGATCCGATCCGAAACGAACCGAATTGAACCGAAATACCATACGTATCTCTCATCCAGTATGAGATAATCGAGCTGTGCGCTGTTGTGACGACTTCTTTCACTTTGATAATTATTAAGTTGACATGGTTGTTGGTTGTTGATGTTGATGGGAAATCGATTTAGGTATTATAAAATCGACGATTAAACTATTAAGTTAGTCGGTCAGCCGATCGGTGCAACGGTAAATTGTTAAGCGTTGCCACAATTCATTAAATACACAACTGCAGTTTGCTTTTATTAGTGGAACAAGACTTTCAAAATAAGTTTTAAATAAGATGTTCGCCTAACGGTTAAACGTCTTATATATGGTATGTGTGTATAAATTATTTCATTTACAGTTAACATTCACTTTTAAACACCCCTCCCTCCCCCAACCGCCAACCAAACTTCACACATTTGCGTATTGTAGCCAAAATTTAGTTAAGGCTTTTAACGATATCATTATTATTATTATTTATGCGTATGTTTTGATTATTATGCTAATGATGCTGTTTGTTGTTTTGTTAATTTCGTAACAATCTTTTGAAATCACTTTTCAAATGGGTTCATTGTCAGAACCGAGCAAAGACTGTTGCCTGGCTCATAATGAAATTTATAAATTTATGATGCATAAGTTCATTAAGCGTTTAAGTTTAGGTTTTCATTTTGAGCCATTGTTTCTGTTTCAAAAACGATCCCAAAACGATCCCAGTGCAACCGAAATGCAGCGGAAAGTTTCTTCAAAATTCCCAGACAAGTTCAAGTTGACTTGTGAATTTCAACGAAAAACTTACTACAAAGAAGTTTGTTGGGGATTTACTTATGAGTAGTTCTTCACAACATCCATAGCTCATGCAGGGCATTATAAGTTCAATATACTATATACAATATACATATATATGTATAATGATTTTTTAATTTGAAAATCATGCTTTCAATTCGTTGATCTTTGATTTCAGTTTAATGCATCTGGCATCCACTATTTACAGCTTCTCTTGCTGCTCCAATTCTAAATCTCAACAGATTCTCAATCTCCGCCTCTCTAAGCTTCCATTCTCCCCCCAGTTTTGTTCTCCTTTTAACACACACACAACTATAACACAAGCTACAATTTGCGGGGGTCAAGTGTCATTGAACCAGGCATTGACCTCCACCTTCTTTCAAGTTTGTTGTACTCCCCATTACAGATGCTCCTCTCTACTCCACCCTCCTCCTTCCACCAACAAAGATGTGTACTCTTCGCTCGCTCAACGATCGCCAGACGACAAGTTTTCGAGTTTGGCGCATTTTTTGTTGGTTTGTTTGTTTGTTTGTTTGTTTCTCGTACGGTCGACGCTGTTTGCGTTTTTCATTTGTCTCTGTTTGTTGTTGACTGTTCCCCTCCCACCCATTTAAACTCCGCTTTCCCACCCCCCTTTTCGCTTTCTAGCATCCCGCTCCAAACGTTATTAGAGTTGAATTTTTAAGAGTCGAAGAGTTCTTTGGTTGCCGATACGCCTTTGGCTCTAAGCTGATTTTTTTTTGGCTGTCTTAAGGGCTTGGATTTGGGTTTTGGGCTTTGGGCTTTTGGCTTTGATTAACGCTAGCTGGCATCTTCAAAGAGGTTTTTTTTGGATTTGGCTTTGGTTTTTTTTTTGTATATTTCAAGCTTAAAATTATCTTTCCCTCGATGAAACTCAAACAACTTCAACTTCTAGCTCGCTGCTTAGCCTTAATTGTTTTCTTTAATGATGATATTCAATTTTTGGTTGATTTTGTTATCTTTTTCTACACAAAAAAAAAACCGAAAAAAAACTTAATGACTTACACCGTTTTTTGTTGTTTGTGTTTTCAGCTTAGATTTAGCCAGGTTATGTGCATGAGTAACTAACTAACTGCATCTGCATCTGCATAATTTGACCGGTTTTTATTTTGTTGTTGTTGCTGCAATTTTTACTTTCGATTGGCAGGCGGCGAAAACCAAATAAAAAATAAAAACAGGAAAAATCGCATCGAGTCGTTCAACAAAAAATTTGTCGCTGTCTGAAAGCGAAATTTTTCAACGGCCCCCACAACAAAATATTTAAAAAAAAAAAATCAAATGCAATAAAAATCGAGAGGAAGAAATGCGAAAAAAAAAGTAACAAAAATTCTGACCGGTTTGCCAAAGTTTATGAGCCAAAGAAAGAAAAAATAACAAACGTTTTGATTCTCAGAATAACTGAAAGCAATTTCTACTATATACTATACTATGCATGGAAATTGCATTATTTAAAGACCATTTCTTAGTGCTCGGAAAGCAATTAAACAATTATCTCAAATGCGATCATAAAAAAGTTAAGTTCGGTTTTTATAGGGAAAAATGCATTTGCATATCGAAAATTATTATTACAGTAAGTACTACTTATGTATGTTTGTTTGTTTTAACAAATGAATATTTGGAATTCCATATGGAAATTGCTTTCTGTTCGTTTTATGTACACCTTTCGGTGTTAATTTGTCAGCAGATGTTTATTATTTTTAGCACATAGACATACACATCCTTATCATGCCAATTGACTCAAATATTAATTATCAGCTCTGTCTCTGTTTCTCTCTCTCTCTCTCTCCCACTACTATACTCTTACTCTGCGACTCTTTCTCTCTTTCTCTCGTTGTTCTTGTGGCATTTTTCATTTATGTAGTTCCAATTTATTTGGGTCACGGACAGTCATCTTCTGTTGATCACCCGCCGTCGCTCCCTAACCGACTCCCCTGTCGGGGCACTACAGGTTTTTCGACTTTTACTTGCAGCAAGGCTAAATGCAACTTTTAAGCCAACAACAGACCAGACCGAGCCATCAGGCATCAGTTGTTGTTGTTAGTTTTTTTTTGGTTCCGTCTTTCGATCTTAAACTTGGCTCATGAACATTAATTTGAGCTCAGAGGCTTAGGCAATTTCTGTTTAGTTGCTGTTGCTTTTATTGTTTTTTGTTTATTGTGAGTTGTGAAAAAAACAGCTGTTGATTTAAATGCTAACGGCATGCGGCGTGTTGCAATTATACCCTGCACTTGCTACAAATTAATTTTGATGATGAGAACGTAAAAAAAGAAAGAACTAGATGATTTAGATAAAAATAGTAGCATGCTACAGCGTACAGGGTATCTGCATGTGCTTTACTTTTAAGACATAGTCTTCCTGTCTTATTGCTGTCACTTTTGGGTCGACAGTTTGTTTATCGAACTTGGCACTTGTGGCACGCTTGTGGCACACTTGTGGATACAGATCTACATATATGTGCTCATCTTGGGGTTGACATATGACAGCAACAACAAAAACAACAACTAATACATTAGTGGCAGCATTACGAGCAGACGCCAAAGCAAACAATAGAAGTTTTCGAGCAAAGAAATCGCCCGAAAAGCTTGGCGCTTAACAAATTTCACTGAAAGCAACAACAACAACAACAACAAAATGTTGTCATGACTTTGACTTTTGCGGCCAACAAAAACTTACAACAAAAACAACTAGCTATTAACAATGCCATGGAGCATGAAAGCAAACTTAGCTAAGGCCAAAACTACAGAGCAGCAGACTAAAAAGTTTTAGAAGAGAGAGAGAGAGAGAAAAAAATCAACTAAAAACTAAAAGAAGAGCATCCAATTTTTTGGCATTTTTTTTTTTTTTTTTTTTTTTTTGTAGCGGCAACTGTGCAAATATTGCGAGGACAAAACAAAACACACAAAAATTAAAATTTAAAAAAAAAAAACACAGTGTTGCTAACAATAAAAACACCCGTGAGCCACAAAAAACCATGTATGTATAAATTTAAATGAAAACCCAAACACAAAAGAAGCGAAAAAAACAAAAAAAAAAAAAAACGGTTTACAATGAGGCCGTTTGTTATTGCTGTGGATGATATTCCAGAATCAGTCAATGGAACGTCACGGCACAAGAACAAGTAGCAGCGGCAGCAGCAGCAGCCAGCAGCAGCAACAATAGCAAAAGAGAGCTCTTAAAGAGAGTTCAACGCGCAGCCAAGTTAGCAAAGGCAAGATTAGCAACAATGTTGCGCAGGATCCGTGTGCTCAGCAGCAGCAAATGTTGCCAAGGACACACACACTCACACACACCGAGCAACAAGAGCCGCAACACATACGCAGCGATCGTTGATTTTGTCTATTCCTATTTATTGTACTCACCTCATCGGCCTTTTGCTGCATTCTGTCGCTTATGATTTATGGTGTGCTATTATTGTTGTTGTTGTTGGAGTTGGTGTTGGTGTTTGTTTTGCTGCAAAATAGTATTTAGGGCAATTAGAACACAAGAGATAGAAAACAATTGATAACAATAATATATATCAAAAGATGAGAAAACACTTTCACTTATAATAGTTACAAAAAAATAAAAAAAAATAAATAAACAGAACTAGTAATTATAATAATAATAATGCAATTATTACAATTGTTATTGTTAAACAGATGCAGTTGTTTCACTGCTTTGCTTTTCTTTTATTTTCTCTTCTATTGTATATGCTGCGCGCGCGCAGCCACAAAATGCAAGTTGAACAAGAAGTGTTAAAAACAACAACAGCTAACAAAAATAACAACAGCTTAAGACGAACCGTAACGTAACGAGATATGTGTTTACAGCAAAATACATATATTGAAATGCGTGGTTAGATGGGAAACGCGAAGTATGCACGACCAGCACGCAGCGCTACAAAATAACAACTGACAATGCGAAAAGCAACTGAACGATAAAACACTGCAGGCAAGCGCAGTGGAAAAGCTTATAACCAATCAGCACACACACACACACGTACGCACGCTCGAAAGAGCGCGCGCACACTCTAAAGCAAGTTGGCAGCCCTGTCTGTGCCTGCTTACAATAATACCAAAAAATCCATAAAAATATATAGTGCTTTTAGTATTTATTACATTATATCATATTATGTACTTATATTATATTTAAATAAGCTGATGCTATATATCACACTTATTTTTGAACCACTAGCAAAAAAAAAGTATTAAATTATACATGAAGAAATACTTAAGTTCACAACAATTCCAACTTTAGATTTACGCGCGCAATTATAGGCAGACCAGTTACTTCAAAAAAATACCAAAATACTTTATTTTGTTGTACGTTTTGTTCAACACAATCGATAATTCAAACGTTGTCATAACGACAACTACACAAATTAAAATACAAAGTAGACAAACAAAGCTAAATGAAATTACAAATTGCAATATTGTAACAAAATGTTAAAAAGCAGCATACCCAAACGCACGGGTATTTATCAACTTGGCGGCAGCATCAAAGACTTTCAACTGCAAATCAAACTGCGCCACTTGTGCGAATGGCTGCCAGTGCCAAAATTTGAATATCCCGGCGCCACAAATCCGAATCAATTAGCAGAGGATAACCCCCATAGCACGAGTAGCACTGAATGTCTCATCTACCTGCCGTACGAAGATCAAACCGGCAATAATTATTTTAACTTTTACACCTACTACACTCCCAGCAATAGCTCAGCTCGCAGTCGCAATGCCAGCTTTACCAACAGTTCATCCACTTTTGTCTCACAACCATCCCAGCTAACACAGTCGCAGACAATGCAACGACCAGTTGTGGATGCATTTCATGCATGGAATCGAGAGCTGTGCAATGGCGCAACTGCCATAATGCGCATTGGCTGGCAACGCAAGCACTTCAGTCGCAACGACTTGCAACGTTATGCGGATGCAAGCAAGTGCCACACGAAATTGCAGCGCCGCTATCGTCGCTGGACACAGCGCATACTAGAGCTCCAGGAGCAACATCAGCAAAAGCAGCGGCAAGAGGCGCGTCGGCAACTACGTCAACGCAAATCAAAACACAGCAAAGAATCCAGTGAGAAATCCATTACGCCACCTTGCAACGAAACTTCCAATTTCGCTAAACGCACCTGTCTCATATATACACTTATCAATGCGGATTTGGTGCTAATGGAGGACTCCCAGCTGCCACCTGGCGCACGCAAGCTCCTTGACAAGTCATATCAGTTGATGTACGTTTATGCTCAGCTGCAGCGTGAGACTTTGCTGCTGAGCTTGTGGTACCGACCGGAAGAGGGATTGCTGCACGTATATCCGGATTTCAACTGCAGTGCCCAGGATATGGATTATGTGGTGGAAATAGATAACGATTACCGGCAACTATATGCATATGGCTTTGAGAATCTAACACCACTTAAAGCAGTTGAGGAGGAACTGACGATGAGCAAACAATTTCTTCCGATAGTTCCAAATATTTTGACAATGCCACCAGCTGATGCAACCGCATGGCAGGTGCTGGAGCACTTTAGGCAGCAACGATTGGAAAGCGCTGAGATGCGTCGCATGTTGAAATTTGTTGCACCACAAAAACGCATGCGACGCGTTTCTCTACTGATGGAGCTGCGGGAGGCGCAACATTTTGAATATGCCAACATTCATGTGCGTTACTATATGCAGCCGCCGTGGCATGCGCATGTGGAGCAATCGAATCCCAACGATGGCTTTCCACTGCGGGGCTCAACCAGCACCAGTGTGTCGGGTGGTGCAAGGAAAGTGGCCCGCTTCGGCCACTGTTGGCAACTAACACTACTCTGTGATGAGGAACTACTGCAGCTGCATCAGGAGCTGCACATCTACTTCGAGGTGATCAGCGTGGACAGTTGGAAGCGGGAGCGTTGCGAGGGTTACGGTCATTATGCCTGCTCACTGCTGGCACCAGTGCCGAGAGGCGTTACCCAAGGAATACGATTGCAATGCTGTCGTCCATCGGGCAACTGGATGGATGCACTTAATCGCTACTTCATTGGCGGCCGAGTATTGTTCGACTTTGTCAATTACTTCAATCCAACGCAATTGAAAGGTAACTGTCTGAAAGAGCGCTTGGAAGCGGATCAGACACAGGCAATGAAGACAACGGGCTCATTGGTCTTTACTATGCGAAAGTTGACGCAGCGACAGACTGAATTTGGCTATCGGTACATGACGAATTTAAGCGATGAATATGATGATTATTATGATGAAAGCTATATGACGACGAAATCGAGAGATGGAATGACTAAATCACTAGAAGATGTTATATCTGCCTTTACTGCGGCAAGAGAACGCATCGAGGCAATGCTATCATGTCCAGCGATCAAATACTCAAGTTAAAAACTATCGCTTAAGCCACTTTTGTTAATAAAACTGTGCAAATCTGTGAAAAGACTAAAAGCTAATTCCAACGACATATATGTTTGCATTCGTTCTTTGTGGGTTTCAATTCTGAAGAGACTTGAACTCTTAGTATCAGGCAAAGATTTGTGCAAATGGGTGCTTATTTTTCCAACGCTCTGAAAGTATGCTACACTTTTTTGTTTGCTTAAAATTTAGCCAATGCACCAACAATATTTGTGTAACTGGGGTGTGTACATGCTAGTCTTATACAAATAAATAATTAAATTTATTTTAGCCATTTTATTTACTGCTAATATCACTCAGTGTATATACATATATATTTTTATATATAGATTCATTGACATTTTCACTTGCATCGTTTTCATATCTTGACTGGCATTTGTTTGTTATTTTGTTTGTTGTTTTGTTTTTTATGTGTGTTTTTTGTGTTGGGGGACAAGGAAAAGCGGTATTTAAGAGGTCGTATTTTTTTTGTTCACATTTATGTATACATATAACACTAAAAGATGATAAAAAAAAAAAAAATTATATATAATAAAATAAATTGCCTGCTGGGGTGTTTCACTTAAAAGCTATTTGTGGTGGTTGGGTGTGGGAGATAGGGGAGTAGTGTTGGCGCGGGGGCTGGTGCTGGGCTGGGCTTGGCTCAGTTATGCCGTGGGCAAATACAGGCGAGATGGTGATTCTGGTGGCGAATAATCATAACCATTGTCATTGCCATGTGAGCCACCGAATGCTGAACTACTGGGTCCATAGGGATTACCGGTGCCGGCACCGGCACCAGCACTGGGCCCAAAACCGTTATCGTGTCCATAGGCACTGTCGGAGCCGAGTCCGTTGCCGTGTCCATAGGCAGCATCCGTAGCACCAGCTCCACTGCCATACGGATCACCGGGTGCACTGTAGCTGTAATCATCTCCACTCTGCCCGCTACCGCGCAGTGGTCCGCCCTGTTCCAGATTCCAGATCTGCTGCAGGAACTGGAAACGATTCTTGTTGCCCAACAGGCTGCTGGGATCGACGGCGGACCTCTGATTGGCAGTCGCCAAAGGTTGTGGCCTAAAGTGTAACCGGGATTGTATAGAGAGACTCTATCTATCTATCGTCAGCAAGAAATGCTGCACTTACTCGGGTAGATCAAGATCCAGTTCAGTCATCGGATGGTAGCCGAACTCATCAGCTGTATAGCGGGTCTTATACTTCTTGCCATCGGCACCAGTAAAAGAATACGACCCACTCACCACAAAAATCTTATCGTCCCTCAATTTGCCAACGCTGTTCACCTCAATGCCGTTTTGGGTCTTCAAACTGTAAAAGTAAAAGTTAAGTTATCGATAAGTGGACTTATCGAAATCTAAATCAAGCTACGCTACACCAGCTAAGAAATTTTTTAATATTTTTTCAATCGTTTTGCATTCAAGTCGAAATCGACTGAGATACGAACGGGTAAGAAAGAGTAGAATTCGTTGGATTGACTATCAATCACAAACTAGTTTAAATTGTCGTTTTACTAAGTTCAGAAACAAATTGTGATTTGTCACATTTAAAAGAAAAGTAATGAAAAAAGTGCAAAGAATTCACTTTCAAATAATAGTATTATTATCGTACAAAACAGTTCTGTGGTTTTCATAAAAGTGGCGAAACCCTTATAATACTTTTTGCTGTTGTAAATAAGCTCTTTCGCTTGGCTCAAGCATGATTAAACTCTTTTGGCTTAAGACTATATATTTTTTTTTACTTACGCCAGTTTAAACTTTTTGCCAGAATTGTAATTCTGAAACTCTTCAGTTTTGGCCTTCATCACATCACCGCTGAACTGCACAGCTGGCTTGTCGTCATCGATGTCCTCGGGCAGGGTATAAATATCGCTTGGATTGTATTTAAACAGATCCACATTGCGATCTGTCAGATGCTTAACATCGGCACTGGCCAGCGCCACAAAGCACAAAAGCACCTTACATACAAAAAAAAAAGATCAAAAACAAAAAGAAAATGATAAAGTACATGCGAATATAAGATTTAGTATCTATTTTTGCAGTGCGACAAGCCATAAACGATGCTGTCACTTAACAGCAAAACAAGTTGATAACAATAAAAAATAAATATGGTAATTTTAATTTTTTTTTATATATTATTATTATGCCATACGTTTGATATTATTTTAACGATCGATCGATGTATGTATAGTCAGATGTCATTATTCTTTTTAGTATTTTTTTTTATTTGATTTTTATTACAGCTATAGAAAAACAAGTAGAAACGTTGCAGTCGGACGCAACCGACTGCGGTATACTCGATACCAGTTATAAAACCGATAAAAAGAGACCTGATTGCAATGGGGTGCGGATACGGCAGGGGCGTACGCTGCCACAAAGATCGTCTGATGCAGATGGGGATGCCAAACAGCTATAATCCTTCCAAGTTTGGTGGCTCTAGCTCAAAGTTTGTTAATGTTAGGGAAAGGGGGGCTGCGGGCGGTATGGGGGCGTGGCATTCAATGCACATCTGTGTATGGTGTCAATTGATATCCTCCTACCAAATTTGGTGACTCTAGCTCAAAGTTAGTAGAATTTGGTGAAAGGGGGGCTTGGGGTGGTATGGGTTTGGGCGGCATCCAATTTTTTTTGGGTTTTTTGGTTTTTAACTGGCTCCAACATTTTTGATGCAGTTTTTTGGGCGTTGTTAGTATCTATCTTCTCCCCAATTTTGGTAGTTCTAGCTGTAAGAGCGTGCGAAATAGGAGGAGCTTATCGATTTGCCAGCCCCCTAGTTATCGTAAAACTCCAATCTTGACACTTTAATTTACTATGCCATAGATAAAGACATTTGCAAAGTATCGAGTATAATGAACGTTTTAAGTTATGGAGAGTTAGAAATTTAATTCAATCCTCAAGCGAGGAGTAACAGTTAAGCTGCTTAACTAACTATCAAGTTGACCAATGGCTGAGAGACGTTAAAGTTTAACAATCCGAGTCAGATTTCTCCAAGACTTTGTGTCGGTTATAGAAAAATAAATTAGATAATATAGGAGATAATTTTTCACTGCCACTGATTGAAGACCAACTAGACCAACCTGTTAATAGGGAAATAAACAGCACGATCGGTTTCAAAAAACAGATTTTTCCATCGTTGACGTCAAGCGCGATGGATGGCGAGATGGATGGAGAGACGGATGGCGAAATGGATGGAGAGATGGATGGCTAAATGGATGGAGAGATTGATGGCCAAATTTTTTGGGTTTTTTCATCACCAATATTGGCACCAAATTTGGAGGTTCTAGCTCAAAAACTGTGGAATATATAAGCGTTTATGTCTTTAAACTGCGGGAAGCTGGGGGCGGAATGGGTAGACGTGGCTCCCAAAAATTTGTTGCAGTTTTTTGGGAGTTGTTAATAGTTCCCCGGCGTCTGAAATAGGTGGATTTATCGATTTTGCGTTATCGAATTTATCGATTTGCCAGCCCCCTAGTTATCGTAGAGCTCCAATCTTAACACTTTAATTTACTTTGCCATAGATAAAGTCATTTGCAAAGTTTCAAGTCTCTAACTTGAAGGGTGTGGAAAAAAGTTGCGTTCATACAGACGGACAGACAGACAGACACCATGACGGGCATTGCACAAACCCAATATACTCGTTACCTTCGGTAACGAGTGTAAACAGCATCAATTAATCAAAGTTGTGGCGTGTGCGCGCGCGTTTTTTAGGCGATTTATTGGCGTATTTAAACGCTGCCTTCAATGCCGCCGCCACTAAGTCTCGCGAGTCTTCGTTGCTATTGTTGCTGTTAATGTTAATGTTGCTAATGCGCTATGATTTATTTGATTTCAGATGGTTTCGTTTCAATGTTTGCCTAAAAAGGCGCCTTCTGTCAGCCTTGAGTTGATCTTGAGTCATTTGTTTTTTTTTTTTTTTGAGATCAAACTCTTTTTGTTGAAAGTTGGATCGGAAGAAAAGTCCTGAGGGAAATTTATAACTGAAAGTTGCAAAGCCCCGTCGGCCTCTCCCGCTCGCTCTCCATTTTGTGTTAATCACGATTAGAATTGCGTACAACTGAGTCTTCATATCATTTTTTTGCTTGAGAAATTTTAAATTTTGACAATAAACGAATGCAATGAAGTTAAAATTTGCTCAGAACATGGAAAATGCAAGCGAAAGGGACATTTAAATCAGCAAATTTTAAAATATTTTATATATTTTATACAAACTTTAGTTTTTGTTTCAAGTACTGCAGTCGGACTGCCGTACCGTTACATTCGTTACAGAGAAAATTCGTAATTTAAAATGGGTTTCGGATTGAACCAAATTGCAGGATTTCGGAAATGAATTTGTTAGATAGAAAACTTTGTTATACGGAAGTTCGTTATATGAAAGTTCGACTGTATAATATAAAATTTTCTTTCGTATTTTTACAGAGGATAACACACACTTTATTGAAAACATTTTTAACCATGTTCTTATGTTACGAAAAAAAAAATTTTGTTAAACACTTTGTGCACTTTTAATTACATTTTTAAGAAGTAATACTTCCAAAAAAATATTTGCATTTTTTATCACAAGGATTTTTTCGTATTTTATACCAGTGTAATATTGTTTATTTTTTTAAATTTTTAACACTTATCACTTTTATTATGCTTTAATTTTCATTTATTATATATATTTTATTTAACTTACAAAACTCTTCATGTTTTTGTGTGTGTGTGTGTGTGTGTTTTTTTTTGCGTGTGAGTTAAGCAAAAAAAAGGGTATCCCAATTGATGTGATTGATGAGGGCGAAACTGCAAGTGGAAACTGGTGAGACTCGCAGCAAGAGGTGCGTTAAGCACAGGTTCTAACAAATAAATACAAACGCTGACGCTTCTCGTTTCCTTATATATCGTCTTTTGATAAAGTCAACCCACCAGCTAAATGCTGCCGGCGTCGCAGCATAAAACAAACGAACGCACAAACAAGAAGCACACGAAGAAGTAGAAGAAATAAGCAACAACAGCAAAAAAAAGAAGATCCAACCGAACCGGACAACGAACTGATGCGGACATTACGAGCAGAATGACGACGATGACGATGACGACAAAGCAAGTTGTCAACGCGCATTGCGTGTGCCTTACACACCCTGTAATTAATGGATGATTTGAGTATTGGATCGATGAGATTCGATATGTCTAGCCTAATAGAAGTTGGTATTTAGTTTAATGTATTTCATTTATTGTTAAAAAGTAAAGCTTTCAGTTAATCCAATTTGATACAGGGTATTGTTATTACGAACATCCCTCTAACAACTTTAAATCGCTTTAAATCAAAATTATTGGGTGTTGCGGCAGCTTCAGTTTACTTTAGTTGAATTCAGTTTTCAAGCTTATAAATTGCAAATATGTAATAAATATAAATAAAAACGATGTAACTGTTTTTGAGCTTTGGTTAGTTTTTGTTTTTGGTCTCATCTCATTGTAGGGCGACTAAATCGAATATCTGGTTTGCTGGGCAGCTTAAATGTGTTTGTGTGTGAGTGTGTGTTTAAAACAACAAATTAGAAAAACGCCATCATCAAATTAGCATACGCGTTTAAGTTTAATGATTTTTATTGAATGCGTGTGTATGTGTGTGTGTCTCGCATATATAAATAAATATACATTCATAACGTTATATACGTGTTTTTATTTTTTTTGTCTAGCAATTTTATTTTTTTCTTTTTTTTTTTTTTTGTAATACATGCATGGAAGTTAAAGCGTTAATATATGCAAGACATTTGATCGTATCGTTCGTTTCGATTTGGGAGTCCATTTTCGGAGACCAGTTTATGAGTTGAAGAGTTTAAAAGTGATCGTTAGCCCCCTTTCCCTTTTTGTGTATTCGATTTGATCATAAGCTTATCAAATAACGAGTATGAACTTGAATGATGGAAATGTTGCCTGTTGCCTAAAGCACCGACGCGTTTTGTGCTTTTTTGACAAATGAGCCTTCAGTTCGCAGTTCTTAGTTTCACAGTTCTAAAGAGAATATTTCCCTGACTGACGCACACACAGACGCATAGACACATAGAAGCAGAGACTTGAGTTTGTTATGTTAATGCACTGTTTGTGTTCAACCTTCGGTTAATTAGTCGTAACGTTTTATTTTTATTTTGGGGGGGGGGGGGGGCCTTATCACATTTATCAATCAAACGAAACCTCATTTCAAATGCAGATCTTTCAGTTGAAAAAAAATTATAATAATTCTGTGTGGTTTTTGATAATGATTTAAAACCTTTATAATCTATCAAAAGTTCGGTTCCTTGTTGATAATGGTTAGTTTATGATTAATGAAAAATTTATATATATATATATATATATTAAAAGTAGTTATCAATGGTCCATCATAGCAAAAGATGGGCTTATTAGTATTCCCCCATCGATTATTAAAAGTAATCAATTAAAACTTGTTTTCAAAGTTTGAGTTAGTGAAGACATCACTCCGCAACTGTCAGTTGGGCGTGTCATATAAATAAGTTTTTTGAAGAGATTTTATTTTTTTTTTTTTATGTTTTTGCAAAGTTTTTGGGGCGTATAACGTATGCATAACGAATGGAAACTAACAAATCCAAGGCAAAAGCCATCGCGTTGAACATGATCAGAGATGATGACCACAAAACAGTGTGAAGAACAACTCATTCGAAGCAAATACTACAAATCGTTTGACAAGCTGCTGAAAACGCTTAACGTTTTCATTAGTTCTCAAGTTATTCTGCCACAGAAAAAAAATTCTTTGAATTTGTTAGAGAAGAGGCCAACAACAAACTATCATCATCAGCTCATATCTTCAATCTACAAATAAAAAAATAAAAAAAAACCTGACTAAAATTATCTGATAGGATTATTCAATTCTGCAAATATGAATGCCAAGCTGAATTCGTTTTGGGTTATTAAGCATAAACGAGCATTAAAATCATCATTTTTGATTTCCATTTTATTCCGTTCGTTTTTGCATTTTCATAAGTTGTATTAAGTATTTACTGATAAATTGTAATAATATTAAAAATATTAAAAATAACCAAAGATGCCAAGATTTGTAAGAATAAATCCTATTTAATGTGTTCAGATTGGAATTTGACTGAATGTTTATCAAAACAAATAAATTTAAAATTCTAGGAAATTAAAAGAATAATAAAAAATCGCTGATCTCGAAATAAATCAACAAATTAGACAGTCTCTGAGTGCTTCCCTTCTTCTTTTTTTTTTATAAAAACATTAAAGTTTGTTTATGACTTATGCAAATTTCGATATATTATCGATTAGAAATAGCAATTATTGCACTGTTTTCGGTCCAATTTGCATTGTGAGTAAGTGTTTCTTCTTTTAATTAATTCCTTGATACAATTAAATGATCTGTTTCAAAAAAAAACATCAACAACAACAACAACTTGTTACGCACCGCCTTTGAAATGCGCCGAACTTGTCTTTCGATAGATAATAAAAAAACCAATTTAAGCTTGCGGTTCGATAAATTAGCAGTTATGAAGAAACTTGGAAGCAAACAAGATTTCCAAGAATTCAATTGGCAACTTTTTCGAATTCTATCCTAAGTTTTGTCTCTCGCTCACTTTTAAAGCGATCTTTGTATGTAAAATTATGTAAAATTCGGGGCGTGGATGATATGTATGTGGCATATGGAATCATACGCTAAAATTGCAAGCCTTGACGAAGTTAATAAATTATAAGCTGTTTGTTCTGATAAAGGTAAACAGTGTCGCATTTTAAGAAGTCGAGTTGCAAAAACTAAGAAAATGAAATGAAGATAGTGATAGAATAACAGATTAAAGTTGTTAAAAACAAAATTTTATTGCTTTCCATTTATTCGGTTTTATGAACATTTATAGAAAACTTTTGCTATATGACAATTTTTTTTTTTCAATAACCTTGGCATTTAATCAAAAACTAGCTTTTTATGTTGTCAAACTTTAATCATTTTCTTCTCTCTCTCTCTCTCTCTCTCTCTCTCTCTTTCTCTTTCTTTAAAAGAAACAGAAAAGTACCCAATAAATTCAAAATCTCGATTCTATAAAACAAATAAGATATTAAGAACTTAGCTTGCTTCTTCCTTTCGATAAAAACATAAAAAGTGCATTAAAGTTTTTTTCATTTATAGTAATAATAATCATTAGTTTAAGCTTATTAAAACAAAAAATTAATTTGCCCAATTAATGCAATTATTTGTTTGTTATTCGAAAACTGAACTTCCGTTCAATTAAGTTCAATTAAACAATTTCGCACGTATACAAATCGGTTTTTAGGTCAAAGAGCCTAGTTTAAGCTGTCAGATTTAGATCATTTTGTTGGTTATTAATTTAAATTATTATAATTGATATTTTATGGCATTGTGGCGCACCATGTGACCTTAGCTCATTAATTCATATCATTCCACTCAACCCCTCAATATTCTTCTAGCCCACACAACCTCTTTTTTTAGCCATAAATTATAACTAACTGGATATATATATATAATTTGAATACCTACGCTATGTTGGCTCCTTTTATAGGGTATATAGTATGGTATAGAGCACAGCGCCGTATATTATTGTTTAGCGAAAATATTTATTGTGTGAGTCAAAATAAAAAGAACCTAAATTTTCAAATCCTTCCACCAGGCAGTTTTTAAAAAACAGATTTGATAGTTATAGATCTTTTATGATAAAAATAAAGTTCAGAAACTTATCTGTTGCACTGATTCGATAGCAAAAAATGTTTACTAATGGTAGAGGTATAGTAAAGTCAGATCAAAAAAAAAAAAAAAAGGGAATATAAAGAAAAAAGATTATTGAATTTCGGCAACAAGCGAGAATGAATCCGTGATTGCATGAATCTAAATCGAAATCCGAATCCGAATCGGAATCAGGTTTTTTTTTGTTTTTATGTTGTTGCTTTCGAGTATCGGTATCGGTTCTGGTTCTGGTTCTGATTCTCTGCTGTGGTTTTTTTTTTTACCGGTTATGCAAAAACTTTAATATTTTTTTTTCCATTTAATGGCGGTTTTTATGTACGCCGTGTGTTTTCTACACTTTTTTTTGGATACGTTTCGTTTTGTTTTTGTTCGCATACATTTATAAAAGCTTACAAATAAATAACCAAAATCGATATTTGCATAAGCTAAAAAGAAAGCTAAACACGTTTTACTTCTATCCCAAAACGTAGTTTTTTAATTTTGTATATTATATTTGTTTTTTGTTTTTTTTTTTTTTTGCCAGCTTGCTTATAGTATTTATTTTATTTATTGTGTGTTTCTATATAATTTTCAGATTTTGCTGGGTAGGTGGAATTGCTTACTAAGCATCCATTCTGATTATGTTTTTTTTTTTTTTTTTTTGAACCAGTTCATGAATCGATTATTTCAACTATTAAATTTATAATTTCTGAGGCGTGGCATTAATACCCCACAAATGCCTGGTAACAACCAACAAAATCCATTCAAATTAACACGCTATAAAAAATGTTTATAATTGCTGTGTCAAAAAATCAATTCGATTTCGACGACAGAGTACCCTACCGAAATTCAAATAAAAAAAAGATTTAAAATAAATGCATTTTGAAATTAAAACAAAAATAGCAAAATAATAAAAAAGAAATGTTTTAACAGATCAGATTGTTAAACTTTTTTATTTTTGTTTATTTTATATATTTAATTCAGTATATTGATCGAAGGCAAGCCTTTCTTATATTCTTATTTAATTTATTTAAAAAGCAATGGAAAGGTTTGTTTTTTGTTTTTTTTTTTTTTTTTTGAGAATTAAAGCAGCAATTCCAAAGAGAATTCTGTGGAAAAATTTAACCAGGTCAGAAACTGCTTTAAAATGCGTTTCAAGGTAGTAGAATAAAAACTGCGTAGAACGCTTTTGTTTACAATTGAGCAACATAAGTTCTTGTTTTCTTTCAGCATAAGATCAAAGAAACGAATAAATTTAGAAAGAGTTAAGCGAAAAAAAAATTAATGTTGTTGACACAAGAATCCAACTTAAATGAAAAAGAATTTATAAATCAATACATTTTGATTACTTGGACGTCATTTGAAAAAACCGGAAAGATAACAACATCTTTATTATAGTACAAATGCATTTAAGGCACAATTTGTATTGCTTTGGCTACAAGGCTACAAGGCATTTAAACAAGAACATCGGAATAACGCCATCCAAATGATCGTTAATCGTCGGTTTTTATGTTCGTTATTTAATTTGAATAATAATTATACAAATAAAATCTAGCGCACTAAACCACTTAAATAAATCGAATTTAAAATGCTTTTTTAAAGAGTTCAAACTTTAATTTAAATGAACTGATAAATGATAAATGATAAATATCAACTTAAAAATTATTTATTATACTTAATTTATAATTTTTAAAAGTTTTATTACGATAAAGAAATCACAGAGTGTTCCTTTAACTATGAATGTGTTAAAAAAAAAAAATAGTTCTTAAAACTGCAAATAAGAACCCAAGCTACATAAAATATTAATAGCTAAAATTTAACTATTAAAAATTATCAACCGTTATTTAATCATCAAACATGCATAATTTTCATAATAAATCAAAAATGTGTCAAGTGCACATTTTAAAAATCATATTTTATGTTGTGGGTTTATCAATTGTCATTCCAATATTTAATAGTCTTTAAGTAGGTTGATCAATAATATAATAAAATTTGCAAAGCAAATAATAATAATACGAATTTAAATCATTTCATTAATACCTCAATCATCAATGAACCGTTTATTTTTACTCAATGCCATTTGCCATTTGCCATAAAATAAAAAACGTTTAAGCTGAACAATTTGTTATGGTATTAAGAGCAAACGTGTGAACGAACGAACAGCCGCCCGCCCTTGAAAAACATCACAGATCACAAATCAGACTCAGCTCAATCAATGAAAAACACTTGCTCCACTTCCAAAAGGTTTGCGTTGCCAGACAGCGCGTCTCCAAAAGCACACACATACATAGACGACAAATATGCGCAAATGTGTGCGCTAGTGTGTACGCTTGCATTGAGAGCAAAAGCAGAAGCAGAAGCAGCAGTAGCAGTAGCGCGTGCGCCGTTGACAACAACAATCGCCAGCGGCTGGTAACAGTTAGTAGTTAGTTCGCTCTTTATTAGCGTGCGCGTGCGCATTTACATACGAGACATGGGCGTGTGTGTGTAAGCCCAGCAATGCGTGTGTCGCATGAGCAGCTTCCATTCGATTGTTTTTGTTGTTATATTTTTGGCTCTCGTTTACATACAAATGTATTATGAGTGTGTGATAACACGCAATTTTCTTTGGGCTGTGCTTACAGATGTCACAGCTGTGTTGTTTCTTTCTGAAATGCAGTTAATCTATTGTTGTTTTATTGTTCTCGTTTGAAAGTCGGCTTGTTTTTTGTGCTCTTTCATAATTTGCACCTGCACGAAAACAAAAACAGAAAATTAGGTTTTTTAAGGTGCGGCAGGTGGCACAGTGACTGGCAAAAGTAAACAGCTGCACAGCATTAGTTTTTTATTATTTTTAAATGCTAACGAGAAAATATGAAAAATTATGTGGTTTTTAAAAAAAACTCTATAAAAATCTATACCCTTTTTTGTCATACTAATAAAAGGCGACAACATTATATGAAACAAACAATACACTTAAGTAGGAAGTCTTGAAGTTAGCACTGTGTGTTGTGTCATATCTCGTGTTAAGAATGGCGAAACAAGTTTGCCCATTAGAAGGAACACACAGTCAGCTTAACAGATTGATAGATAGATAGATATGTTTTGTACATGTATGCAGATAGTTCGATAGTTAATTAATTTAGAAACACTTCTTCTTCGCTCTCCACTTGAAACCGCGTCACTTTATGAGTAATACATCATTTAAAATGTGTGTGTGTTTTTTTTGTTCTTTTGTGTGTCTATTTCTTTTAATATCATGCAACGCCTTAATGGGCACACTAAACAAATCGCGTTTTGATTCGATATTTCCGCCTGCTGCTTAGACACAGCAATTAAAAAATTGACAGCTGCTCTGCCAATAAATCTAACATCAAAATACTAATGAAAAATCAAATACAGCAATACCAAATCCAAATAAATTGCTTTAAATGTCTTAACGAATTAAATTCATAAATTAGATGGCCAAAACACAACGTCAGCCATTAATTTTAAGAAATTATTTGTTGAAAGTTGTTTGTTTGATGGAAATGTAATTTTAAGTGCGGCGAATATATGTCATTCTTCTGTACATGTGTATGCAAATGTCTTCATCTTTTTTGTTGTTCAAATTTCATGATTTTGACAGTTGTTCCTGTCTTTCCAGCTGCTCTCATCATTTCCATGAAAATTTCCCTTCCAACGGATGGAGAGCGCAAAAGTTCCCTTCCTTTATTTGATCACCAATGTGAATGTAATTTCCCTTGTTGTATCTCCTTTCATGCACTCATGCACCAATTTCGTTAAAGCAATTGTTTCCATTTATCAACAACGCAACGAAAACATAAGTATAAATATAAATTTTACCGCAGGCAGCGACTTATTTGTGAAAGGCAACTGCTTAGAAATTGATAATGCGGAAGCTGCTTAGCAAATGCATGCCATTTGCGCACTGCGCTCGTTCGGGAGCGCATCAACGTTTTTGTAGCGAGCCTGGAAGTGTGCTGCAGTTTATGTTATTTTTGTGTGCGCTCGAAAGCAACCTATGAAATATTTAGTTAATTTTTTATTAATTTTCGTTTTATTCTTTTTTTCATGTTTTCAATTTTTTTATTTAGGATTTATACAATAACTTAACATTTGTTTTGCTTTTGGAATCGGAAATGTACAATATTAAATATTGATTTCTTGTTGCATTTATTTTATCTTAATTTTGTTGTTGTTGAATTTAAATACATATACTTATTTTGCTTGTTGATTTGCGTTTGCGTTTTGTTTTTGTTTTTGATTTATTGTTGTTTATTTTATTCGAATTTAAATAAGCAATTATTTCGGGTCCTGCTATTACATATATATTTAATCTTTTCTTTTTAATAATTTTTTTACTTGTTTTTTTGTTTTTTGTTTAATAATATTATTACATTTATCAAATGCAGCACTTTAATGCTTAGGCTGTACGTGTGTGTGTAAGTGTAAGTTCATATTGTGTGTGTGTGTGTTTATTTATGTGGCGGTCCATTTCGGTGTTCTCTTTTATCTATTTGGTTTAGCTTTCTATATGTTTTGCATACGCAAAAAATGTTCTTAGGCTGCTGTGTGTGTGTGTGTGAGTTTGTTTGGGTGGGTGGATGTGAAATATATGTATACACACAATCAATATATATATATATATATATATATATATATATATATATAAACATGTATTTTTATGTTAGTTTAACTGTCAAAAACAAAATAAAGCTTAGATACACATTTGAAATACCCAGCACCTTGAAAGCTGGCAATGCGTTTCGTTGTTCGGACGCTAACTGAAAAACCTTCAAGAACTAGCGGCTTTTATAGTTAAGCGCTAGAAACCATTTAAAGAATGAAAAGGAATATAGCTTTCTTCCAATTCAAAAAGAAAACAGCACACTTTTTATATTGTGTGCATAAAAAGCATGTTAAATTCTGTGCGTATTTCATGCGTGAAAGTTCAACTGGGTATTTGGGATGGACAAACGTGTGAATCTTCCAAGCTTTTACTCTTCTCTCTCTTTCTATTTTTTTTTCTTTTTTTTTTGTAGTGTATATGTGTGTGTTTGTTTGCTAGTGTACGTACAAATATAATTGTATATGTTTGCATGTGTATTGGATTTGTTTTTTATTTGTTTGTATATTTTGTTTAAGGTTTTAACATTTAATTAAATTTCATTACTTTCATCGTCATATAAATAAAAAATAAATACATTTTGTTTTGTTTTTTTTTCTTTCTTCTCATTATGCATGCAGGCAAAACTGTTCTTATTTCTGTTCCATTGTTTTCTGTTTTTTTTTTTATCGACTTTTTAAATACTCTTTAAAAAGCTGCACTAGTTTTACAAATACGAAAAAAAATATATGTTTATATTATGTATGTATGTATATAAAGTCGATTCACATTACAAAAAAAAAAGAAGGAAAATACATGTATTCATATATATAGATATATACATATACATATGTATAGATATAGATATATTCTGTATTATAATAGTTTAACAGCTGTTATGCTTGATCGCTGTAGCAACCGTTATTTTAACAGATTTATATAAATACATATATATATATATATATATGTATCTATGTACATCAACATATATCCGGACTAACAAATATATATAAATATATGATATATACATATGTACAGCATACATATATATCATAGCTATTCTGTTTTCTTTTTAAACTTAAACTGCAACTGCACGTGGGTTAGACAGCGACAGCTATAGCGCGCATTGAGTTGGTAATGAGTTAGAGTAAGACAGCAATAGCAACAGCAACATCAGCAGCTATATCAAAATACTGTCAACTGCTTCACAGCTGCTGTTACGATTACTGTAAGCTACGTTTACAATTTACTGTTTGTTGTTGGTTCTGTTTAGAGAGCTTGCGTTTTCTTCTTCTAAATTTCTTCTCCTCTATGTGTGTGTGTGTTTGTTTATATCTGTTTTCTGTGTTCTGTTTGCTATTTTGTTTTTTTAAGCAAGCGTTTCTTTTTTTCAAACATCAACAGCTTCGGTTTTTTTTCTTGTTCCTCCCAAAAAATTAGCATTTAACATTAAATATGATACGTCCCACCAATAAGCTCCCAAAAGCTCGTAAACCCCCATTCTAATTAAATTTTTTCGTTAATTCTTTCTTCAGCTTTCGTGTAGCTTCATTACAAACTCTTTCTCTTCCTTTTTTTTCTCTTTTTCGGTATTTCGTCTTTCTCCCGTCGGTTTTGCCTCTGCTTGTTGTACGCTGTGTGTACATTTAATTAGTTATATTGTTTATGTTGTTGTTGTTCTTGTTGTATCTGCTTTTGATTTTTATTGCACCACACAGCAGCCCTTTTTCTTGTTCTTCTTCTCGTCGATAACCACATGACTAGCGGAAGTTGGTCCAGGCACCACTTGCTTTGAGACTTGAGCCAGAGAAGTGACACCATTATTGCTATCCGCCTTGCCAGCAGCTGCACCACCTCCTGCTCCTGCTCCTGCTCCTGTCGAGCTGGCCACTTTACTGCCGTGGGAATTTGTACCATTTTGTGCTGTCGCTTGATTCTGCGAGAGCTGCAAAACAAAATCAAGAGAGCGAGACATTAGACAAAACAGTTACAAAACTTAGCGAGTCAATTGTAGCGAGTACATTTTAACGAGTTTCGATTTTTAAGCATTTTTGAGTTTAAAAATGTAACACTTAATGGTAACGTTCTCGTTAATGAAAAGTCTTTTATAACAAGCGATTGGTAAGTCTTGAATTTGGTAGTACGGAGCTATTCAGCCCTATCACGAATAACAGGCGAAATATTTTTTCACGGGGAATTTGATTTCACGTGAAAAATTATTTCGCATCATGAATTCACCGTGAACAAGATTTCACTTCGAAAAATTTCGATAATAGTTGACAGTTGAATTTCAAGAACAGCTGATTGTTTGTTTACATTTTTTCATTTTGCTGAACATACGTGAACATAAGTTGGCATAATTGTTCGATTGTTCGAGTTAAAAGGAAAAAAATATGTTGAGCCTAACATTAAGAAGGCAGTTGTTGGAAGAAGATTCCCGTGAGAGCGAGCGATTAATGCGGCGAAATATACGGCACAATTCAAATCCTTTGGATATGCCGGAGACTTTGTAACTACATGAATGTGCATAATGTGTATTTTTAATTTTAAAGTATGTATTCATTTCAGGTTTGTACAGCATTTTAGAGTGAATAAAGCCACTTTTATCTATTTACTGGATGAGCTCACATCATCGACTCCCAGAGCACAAAAATCTTTTGCAGCTCCTCCAATCGTAAAACTTGCTGCTTGTTTGCGCTTCTGTGCAGAAGGCGCTTACCAGAAAAGTGTTTCTATAAAAACTAGTTTAATTTATATTAAACAAATTACTTACATTTTCAATTCCGCCAACTCAAAACAGGTGAACGATTATAAGGGAAAAGTGAATTCATTTCGCCTTTGAATTTCATTCAGAATAGGGCGAAATGGTTTCGAACTAGGGAACTATCAGCTGTTAGATATTCGTGATCACGTGAAGGCGAAAAGTGAAATTATTTCACGTGAAATTTCATTCGTGATAGGGGTGATTATAAAATAGATGGGATCAAACTGATTAAAGTTTAGAAAGTAGCTCAAGTATTTAGATTATACATAGCTAGATTTTCTTTGGTAAAAGCTAACTACAGGAAGATATTCAGTATATGAAGTAACAGAACGAATATTCTAGAGTTGGACATAGTTCAATTGAACGAAAAAGTTGAGTAGTTCAATTGTTAATTAATTAAATTATTGAAACTAACTAGTATTATAAACAATCGGTGAATTAGTTCAGTTAAGTAACAACAAAATACAATCGAACTATTAAATAACAAATGTAAAGACGACTTAAATAAAACAAAAAAAACTTAGTTAAAATGAAAATTCGTAATATTGAATGGATTTTTGATTGAAACAAATAGCAGGAATTTTAAAATGAACTCGTTTAAGGAAAATCTTACTTAATGTCAGTCGTTTAATGGAAATTCGACTTTTGTTTGATCTCTAAATTTAAATTTAAATACAAGTTTTTGACTGAGTTTTTTGGAACATATCAAACAGTGCTTTTGTTTGTTCTCCATAGAGCGTAAAGGCTTTCTCAATAATCGAAGTTTCTCTAAGCTTAACTTAATCGCCGCCTACTTGTTGATGCTTACATTTGTTTTTGTAACGCTCTCGCCTATTGCAGTTGTGGCGCCGCCATTACAGTTATCATCGCCATGCTGTGCGTTGCCATTGCCTATTGTACGATCCTCAGTGGGCGTGATTGGCTTGCCGCCTATTACAAAAATGAAAATAGAGTTTAATTATGAGATACTATTTCGAGCGAGAGTCCAAAAACTTACCACGTATCATGCTAACAATTTCATCAGCCTCTCTGGATAAATCGCCGCCGGGACGAAATGGATTATCCCAGCCAGAATCAGTGCTGCGAATAATAAATAGTAAGGCAAGTTGTATGATTATCGATTTTTCTTTTTTTTTTTTGATTAAAAATAAAAAATACGCACCTCTGCTGTCTGTCGTAGGCCGGTCCGAGGCCAACAGATTGCTGCATTGTCGCTGTCGCCATTTGCGTATAGTCTATGTTACAATTGTAGCTACTAAACGTATTATCTAAGTTATCTGAAAAACTGGTTAATGTATATTCGGCTGGTGGACAAATCTGTTGCGGTTGACTGCTTTGGTAAATTGAAACGCGTACTATCGAACGCTCCGATCTGCAAGAAAAAACAAAACAAATCAAATTTCATATTAGAATGGAGCAGCAAGCAAACGCAAACGCAAACAAACAACTTGGTAATAGTTGAGCAATTACGTCAACCTTAAATAAATTCAATGTCAATTAAATTAAGTCATTTGGCAATTGCGTTTGGGAGCAGTCGCGTCAGCGATTTGAACTTTTCCAATTCAGTTTTCATTTCGCAAATTGTAATTGAAATTGAAATTGACATGGCAAGACGACATGACAACAAATCTCGACCATATATATATATATATATAAGTTGTTGTTTGTCGTGCCTGCTGTTCCACAACTAGTTTGAGTGCAATGCATGTCATATTTATCGACTCTTTTAAGCTGATTAAAGGAAGTCAACGCTGGTCGATTAACTTGTTTCCCAGGAAGTCGCCCGATTCCCTAGTGCACATATAGAGTATTAATGGTATGCTTTTCAAGTTAATATCAATCAAGTTTCAGTTCCTTATTTAACGCATATGCCCTTTAAAGGATTTGTTCGACACTTTAACAAGTTGACAAAAGAGTTTTGAATTTAACATTTTATACTGCTTAAACTGGTTGGGAATTATAAGTCATGAAATAAACTCATTCATTCATATCAAATGTAGTTAAAAGCGGTATATGAACAAAGTTAAACTTAAATGAATCAATTACTTTTATTAAACTTTTCGTGGGGCGATAATAATACGAATGTCGAAGGTCGTTAAGGTCCGCTGGGACCTGTAAATTGCCTAGAACAAAATTGAACGCTTATTTCTCAAAAACCAAGTATCCAATCTGTATGGCATATATCTGAGAAGTCACATAAATAATGATTCTTGGAATCACTTGGCAACTTGATGGGGGGTCGTAGTGGCCGAAATAGAAGTATTTTACATTTCAAAATCAAAAAGGTCCCTACGGACCTTACCACCCTACGAAGGGTTAATAAAACAAACCTTTACTGACTGCTTTTATAGTAAAGTACTTATCAGCCGCATTTTCAAACAAGTTTGAATTAGTTTTTTATTCTTCTTTCCTTTAGTTTAAAGTAAACCTTGAGTCAACCTTAAATCAGACACATACCAGTTCAATAAATATTATATATATACTACATATTAAGTAATTATACATTTTTACACGTTGAAATGCCAGTTTTGAGAAAGCAATCCATAATTTGTTAGCCTTGAACGTGGACTTTGTTTGTTTGCTTTCATGTCGTAAGACAATTAAGTGTGTTTTCCATTTTGCAAATTTCCGCAAGAAGGAAAAGTCAAATGTCTCCTGCTGCTGCCGCTTCAAGAACTAACTAATTGAAGTCTGACCTAATTCTTATCAATTAGAATGAATAATGAAAAGAGCGAAGAACAAAATGCATTTAACACAAACGCACAAGACACACAATGCAAAATGAGTCATAACTTGGACATATTTAGATATATGTGTGTATTAGATTAATCAAAGATAAACCTACATATGGAACTGCATAGTTTTAAGACCCACTGTGTGTGTGTGTGTGTGTCTGTCATAAAAAATGGCAATTAAAATTTGCATGCAGCTCGTTTCAAGCTCCATTAATAAAAATGGGGGAACAAAATCGATGATGGAAATGAGCTGAGCTTTTCATTGCAGCTTTTAATTATTAAGAATTATAATTAGTTTCAGCACAAAACTTAATTAACTCAAACGTGAGATTTTTTCTTTAATTTAAAGCTGCAATTGGTTTTTACTAGCGTGCTAAAAAGTTAAAATGTCTGGAAACACAATTGGTTTTTTTTTACCAGCTTTTTGTGACTTTTTAAGTTTTCATTTTATTTTTAGCTTTTGTTGTTGTTTGCGTTTATTTATTTTTTTGGGTTCTAGGAAAACTGAAACGAGCCAAAAAGCAATCTTCTTAGCTCTATTTAATGGTGATTTTTTTTGTTGGTTCTCTTTTTTAGCCAGAATTTTGTGATCAACGACCTACGTTTAAGACTTCTTTAAATGCCAAAGCTGCTGTCTTTTGACCATTCTATCTGTTTCTTTTATTATTATTTTTGTTTTTAAAGTCTGTTTCGGTTTATTGTCTTCCAGTTTAGGCAGTTATATACATTTTTTTTTTTGGCCAGTCACTTAATTATCTAATACAATAGCTTCCCCCAAAAGCCCCCCTCCGAAAGACAAGTTCTAAAAAACAAAACATGTCAAAACATTAAAGTTGTAATACTCTTTTGTTTGCAAAAGCTAACAGATACCCTAACCCTGTAGTTCCGGATTTATTTCTGGCATACAACATTAAATACTTTATGTTGTATAAAACCTGAACCGGAATTGAAATCTTTTAACGGCATAAGGTTTGCCCAAACTTCCTGAGCTTTTTTGTTTACATTAACATTAACATTAACTATGGGGAACATTTAATAGTTCTTCTTAACATCTCCTCCGAACGGTTTTCACAAAATATCCTATCAATACTTTAAATTAATGAATGAATATTTCTTGGTATAGAATTATAAATTCACCAACTTTACCTTCACTTCATAAGTAAATATGTTTATTAATCAAATTAAGTTAAAGTTGACCTTCTTTTGTTTATTTTTTTTTAAGTCTTTAACGAATGCTTTCGTAATTGATTTCTTAACCAAAGATCAGTAGATAATACTATTACAATATTGTGTTGGACCACTTTTATGACTGTGGATTTACATAGTACATATTGAATAAATGCGGAAACTTAATCAAACAGATATCTCGATATCGTAACGAATTGAAGGGGAATCGAATCGAATCATTATCATTTCGTCAAACTATTCAAGTCAAGTCGAGTCAAGTCAGTCAGTGCCAAGTTGTTTTATCTGTTTACTTTTCAAATACACTTCATAAGTTCCACATATTCATGTATGTATGTTTGATGTAGTCACTAAAGTTGTTGTTGTTCTTCTTCTTTTTGTAGTCAGCTCATTGAGCATGTGAAGATTACGTCATGTGCCGAAATTGATATGCGAACGCGACAACAACAACAAAAACAACGCTAACTACAGTAACACAACTGTAACAAGCTGCTCGACAAGAACAAGCAAAGTTACAAGCATAAGAAACTAGTTTCTTAAAATGTTTTTATTTTTAGTATTTTGTTCGTTTAAGTGCCAAGGGGGCGAAGTGGGGTTGTGAGAGAGAGAAAGGGGGAGTCAAGGCTGTCATCTCATCATAAACTTCCCTTTTGAAGTGTGTGTGTGCTCAAATAAATTTAAGCACAGCAAAACGAAAAAAAAAGAAGCACATATATATAAAAAAAAAAAACTTGTTGCTGGAAGCACTTGGCTGGAACAGACAAGCTTCATTTCTCTTGTAGTGGCGTGGCGTGGCGTGGCGTGGGAGTGTGAGAGCGAGTATGTTTTAAGAAGAAGAGCGAAGCGCAAGGTGTTGGAAAACAAATGCAGCGGCGAACTTGAGGCTTTTCTCTGCATTCACCATGCCATCGTTTTGTTCTAGTTGTAGAGTTGTTGGTGTTGTTGTTATTAGTTCTTTAATGACGATGAGCGCATCAAGTTTGGCGGCAAAGCAGCGCAGCGAAGTGGAGCCAGCTTTCAATTAGTTCATAGTTGGACGCACAGTGGGTTCGATTTTACTTTGCATGCGAGTAAATATTTGAGGATTTCAAAAGATGTTGTAGAGGAATTTAAATGGAATATGATGGGTACAAAATTTTGTTTGTATTACACTGGTAAAAAAATGAAGATGTTAAATCATATGAAGTTTGCTCTTCAGCAATTGAGTTGCAAGTTTTTAATTTATGTCACAACGGTTTAACCACTGTGCGACATCACAACAACGCAACACACGCAACCGCACGCAGCAGCGTAAATTAATTTAACAAATTACAGACTTGAATGTATGTATGGATATGTATGTACATTAAGTTTGTTCATATGTTTGTTGATTTGTGTCAGTGAATGAGCCCCGCCCGCGAGATTAAAAAAAAAATAATAATACAAACAGAAATTAACAGTTGAACGAAATGTTAATTGAATATTTTTGCACTTGACGTCAAACAGCGGCAACAACAACAACAACAATAACAGCAAACATCAATTTATTTTGCATGCCAATTGGAAAAAAATGCCTGCACTTTTTTTTGTAGTTGTGTTATTTTTTGGATTATTTTCATCTTTTTGTTTTTGTATTGCATGCAATAAAAATCCGCATTGCATTGAGGCGCGCGATTTTCTGTGTTGGCATTTCATTTTCGAAAAAGATTTTAATGCGATCACATGGCTATATTATAGAATTTATACTATATACACACCCAAACAAAAAAGTATATACACTTGTATATATATAGAAATAACAACGGCGGAGCGGGCACGAATTGCGTCTAAACTTAAAGCTATGTCTAATTTATGTACAAACAAGGCACTATATTTTAACACACACAGTTCAAATCAGCACCAGCACACACACAAGCAAATATACGGTTAGTATATTTTAATTGCGTTCACAGAGCACTACTAGCAGAGCTGCGATTGAGGGAGAGAGAGAGTGAACGAAAGAGAGCGTGGGGAGTGGCAAATGGGGTGGCGAAGTGGTGTTGGCGGCACAATCGAGGACTATTGGGAAGGGGGGAGGCGTGCAGAAGGTATGGTTACTCTCTGCTGTGTATGTGTGTATTATTTTTTGCGATGAACTCACTGTGCGCATCCCACCATGGACAGTAAAAACAACAAAAATACCAGCAGCAGCAAAGCGTAACACATTTGATCTGTGAGAGAGTGTGTGTGAGTGAGTGTATGTTAGGCAAATCACAACACACAACAAAATCACATCAAAAAATTACTTTCACATTGTTTTATATTGCGCTTGGATGAATTATTTGCCATATTAATTGTTTAACATTTACCAACACTGTGAGTTGTGGGTGTAGTGAGTGCAAAAACAACCAGGGGGGTGTTGGTCACTTGCGCACTCTCTTTCAACCGGGACTAACTAATACACCAACCACTTGCACTGACTGCTGCTGCTTCTGCTTCTGCTGCTGCTGCTAAGGCGCTTCTTGCGTTTATGTTTGTATGTGTTTGCGTTTGTTTGCGTGTTTTTGTGTGCTCCTCTTTGGCACGCACGATTGGCTATTGCAGTTGTTGTTGTGCTTTTTTTAAATTCTGTTGATTTTGTTATTTGTGTAAAAAGCTGTCACTACGTATTTAATTTGTTAACAATTAATTTCACGCACTTGACAAGTTGACTTCAGGCAGCTGCTGCTGCTTCTTCTGCAAGGTTTTTCAGCGTTTTGCTTCCTCTTTTGCGATTCTACGCGCGTTTTACTTTTGCGACCGACCTCTTGTTGTCTCTGCCCTTTACTCGACACTCGACTCACGACTCTCACAAGCGTTATTCTCACTATTGCGGTGGCGGCTGCTGCTGCTGATGGGGTTGTTTGGTTGAAAAACCAAAAACAACAACAACTCACCAAACGGTACACGAACAAAATATCTATTGAAGTAGAAGAAGGTAACAATTTCAAGCAGTGAGCGGACGAGCGCCCCGCACGTAATTCTCGTTTGTTGTTGGCTGTTTGGCGTTGGCTCTGCGTTTGCCTAGCTAAACTTGCAAGCTTGCTGCTAAAAAGTAAAAGATACAATACACATATAAACATACACGTACAGAAATGTTTGCAGGAGCGCGCTCGCTGCTACTGAGCCGTACCGCGAGAGAGAGAGAGCAAAAGAGCACGCTCTCCAACAGTTAAGTTCACACGTTAAGGTTGCCACCTGGGCCATGTTTGTTTGTTGGCAAATAATTATTTAACTCCTAGTAAACTAAGCTATCCAACAATTTACTTTTTTATTTATTTCTTTTTTCAAATGCTAATGAGTTAAAAAAGACGAAGGTCTTACGATGGCAATTTTGATATTCGCCTGGGTTCCTATTGCACGAAGCCTAATTGGAATAATGCATCAAATCATAAGCATCTGGTACACTTTTAGCTCGAAATTAACAACTTTGCATACAAAATACATACATATATTTTGAAATCAGCTCAATAAAATATCCAATTGGATTCACACCATAAACCAGGGGTATTTTAGCTTGAAAACGGCCATTATTAACGTTTAATTAGCTTCGTGATGCTACGAAAAATTCATAAACAACGCAAAATTGGGAAAATCCGCCAAATAAATTTTTGGCCAAACAAAAACAAACAAACAAATGAAATGGCGGCAAATTCGGATTTTTGGCAGCTGTTACAACAATGAAAACAATTTAAAGACAGGGAACTGCGCCAATTGCCGGTTTTTGCGTCGTCATATTGCCTTTTATTTTTTAAGTTGTGGCTTTTTGTTGTCAAGATGCGCATTAAAATCAGAGAACGACGCACATTGTAATAACAAAAACAAACAATAACAATTGGCCCAAACGTACCGCAACATCTGGCAACGCTGTTAAACCAACAAACATGACATCACTTTTTTTTGCGCACTCACGAAAATGCAAAGTAATGCGGGGTGAGAGAGACAGCGAGAGCGAGCGCTACAAATAAAGAGAGCAGGTTCGCGTACTCGCTCTCGCCTCCTCTCCGGTGCTGTTATACACAGCAGCAGCAGCAGAGGGAATGACGGCAGCGAACAGCGTGAACAAAAATAAAAATAATAACATAAGAATCATAAACACGTAACTATGTATATAAAAAGGTAATCTCGCGAGCCATTTGGGGAAGCTGACTGATAAATGGTGGAGCACAAACAAGACAGAAAAAAAAAGAAAAATAAATGGAAACGGGAGCAGAACAGCGCATTTTGTTCGTTTTTTTTGTTTTGTTTTCGTGTACCTGACAGTTAATAAACAGGGTTGCCACGGCGCCGACTGTCATAACAGGCAAGGGGACAAACAGACAGACAGCGACGGACGACGGCCGACGGCCGACAAAGCTGATGCTGGCAATTGGGGACGCTCTATGTTCTGTGTCTATTGTTGTCGATGCCGCCGCCACAAACACAAACTATTCAGAGCGCACGTACAAAATGCGATATTTGTATGTACAAGTGGATGTGGATGTGTGTGTGTGTGTGTTTATGTAGGTAATAGGGCTGCCTGACTGCGCGACTGACTGACAGCGTGACAGGCAGACTGACTGGCAGCAGCAGCAACAACAACAACAGCAACAAAATGCACTGCTGACCAACGGCACAATTACCGTTAAACATTACTTATGTATGTACAAACATACATTGAAAATGTGACAATGGCTGAACTTTTATGCTACTGCTGCTTCTTCTTTCAACTATGCATGTCAAGTGTGTTGGACACCGGAAAATCAATCGACTGACGTGACAGTTCTCTTAAATACATACATATGTATGTACATACATTCGAACAAAATTGCATACCGTGATCGCTCGCTAAATATGACTTTTGTTGGTTCTAAAATTTTAAAATAAATTGGAACAAACAAATTAAGTCAAGTGTTTAGTATATCAATGTTTATTTTTTCCAACATATTAAATCATAGCGAGAAAGTACTAGAAATAAAAGCAAAAAGTTTTCATTATGATGACCTTTGTACGAATTCTAAGAAAAATGTTCATACAATGTCAAACAAGTTTAAGCTTAACTAGTGAGTGAACACTGTATCTGCGCACTTTCACAATAGATACATATGTATGTATGTATGTAGATTGATGTGGCCACTCATACACATGCACAAGGTGCTCGAATTTCAAGACATTCACTTAAAGAAAAAACAAGCAAGATTTGTCCGGGTTCAAATGGGGGGTCTGATAATATTTACGGGGGGCTGAGGAAGCTGTTAATGGTGTGTGGCCTCGGCCTCACCTCATTTCGCATCTCATATTTGATCTCATAAGCATAATCGATAATGACAGCGGATTCTTCTACTACACCTTTCTTATACTATGTATGTATGTTTGTACATACAAATACGCTGGCTAACTGTAGTTAATAGTTTGTTGCATTGCCTATGAAAAATGAAAAAAGAAAGCTATAAAGTTCTAATACAGCAATCTTTCGCTCCCTCTTCCCTTCTCTTCTCTTTCTCTAGCTCGCTCGATGACATTACGCCACGCTCTAAGCTACTCACCAACCGGCAAATTAAAGCTCACATATACACTCATAGATCAACCAAAAAGAGTTATTTTTAGAATGGCGATCATTGAATACTCTTCCTTAACTTATCTTTGACCGCATTTCCGGCGATTTCTTGCTTCGAAAGCTTCAAGGCATACATTTAAGAGATGTCTCAGTTAATAATCAAAAGTTTCTGTGTTCGTTTTAAACCAAGAACTTAATCAACAAATGTAACTTTTTAAATTTATTTAGATGATTGTAATTCATAAAATTTATATACATACATATAAAGTACGCCCTCGCTTAAAGCAACTAATAGAAATGGAGCAAGTTCAAAATTGAACGCTTTTGAGGAAACTGAATTGAAACTTTTATATTGTCAAAGTACTGATACTTTATCTTAACATTGAAATTAGCTTTTTCCTTTCAATCTTGATGTTGTAGATTTATTCACTTTATATTCTTGTCTTATTGATTTAGTAGAAATGCTTTAACCAGTAAATAACAAAGAAATTCGAGCTGACATCATATTTAATTTCCGTCTACGAATCGATCAAATGCTTAAGCGGGGAATTTCCAAAACTAATTTTTGTTAGAAACAGTAGAAAGCAAAAAAAAAACTAAATTTGACTTTTACATAGAAAGTTTTCGCTTACTCAGGCAATTTTGTTTTTTCAAGTTACGTCAACAGAGTCAAAAATGTAAACCATTAAGGTGTTGCCTTAATCGAAGTGTTGCGTGTATTGAGGGTTGCAGCGAGGTCATACTGTATATCATAACAACAAAATATTACACCAAGTAAAAAAGCTAAAAGTAGCTTTAATCGCGAATCGCCAGCAGCTCTAACACCGTCAACCTGCTATCTGCTATCGACAATCGCGCAAGTGTTATCGAATAAAAGACCGCGAAAAAAAAAACACAACAAACATGTTAACGTAAATGTAAACAAAACGTGTGGGAAGCAAACGCCATTTAGATCAAAGTGAGTTTCAATTGTTGAGGCGTTATGCGTGGGGGCGTGGCATAATTATAAATGACATCGCACACACACACACGTAGACAGAGGCACCTAATAAGACCGAAAAAGATGTGGGTCAACAACCACCAAATAAAGTTGACCTACATCAGGCAAACACTGACAGCAAGCTACATTATGTAAGAAATGGCGATGGCGAGTTTAACGGTATTCAAAGCTTCATAACAACTGCTACTGCTGCTGCTGCTGCAGCGCCGGCGCACTTAACAACAGTTACGACTCCGTTTGAAGTTGTTGGTGGTGGCATGCAAAATGCTTTTTAAATTGGGAATGGTTAAAGGACAGAGAGCAGAAAAATAGACTGAAGAGAACGCAACATTGGTAAACAGAGAGCATTTGTGTTAAAGTGGGTGTGCTTCCTGCACTCTTTCTCTTCCTACGTATATGTGTGTGTATATTTGGTTTATCGCAAAATGAAGTATTTAAAACTCCCAACATAATTATCGATTTAAAATGTTTAAGGTTTGTCTTCTCGTCTTTTTTTGCTATTGGAGGCAGTGGAAAGGGGCACACAGAGTTCATTGCAGGCAATTTGGGTTAACGCCAGATCAGCCAGAAGCTTAGTTATGTATTTGGATAAGCTCCATAAAACTAAAACCCAAAGCGAGCGAAAGCTGCCAAAAAGTCATTATTCGGATTGTCTTTTGTTTTTAACGAGCGTGGTACAACAATAAAAGTAGACCTAATTTAGGGCATAAACATTAAAAACATAACAAAAAAAAAAAACCGTACACACAAGTACAACAACAAAAACTCATGCAAAGGGGTTCATTGCTTTAGAATGCTGCGCTAGAGATGAACACGTGATGAGCTTGCACTCACGACATGCAGAAAACAACAACAACAACAACAAAAAAACCTTCAGTTACCCGGAACCCAATATTGCATTTACATGGCATTTTTTTTCCTCTTGTTTTTTTTTTTGCAAGCATCTGTTGCACTTTGAAATTACACTCTAATTTTCTCATCTATTTCAAAAAAATTTCAATTGGGATCGTTTATCTCTTGCTCTCTGCCTCGTTCTTATTTGCATGCTTTTTTTTTTACTGTAATTGTTTTTTCCAGTTGCGATCAATTTTCGTTTTAATGCAGTCGGCTGTTCCCGCTGCTGCTGCTGCCGCTGCTTGCATAAATAAACATTTGATATGACGTCAAGAGCTGGCAGCTCATTAAGCAGTGATCATCTGTCATTTCTCTAATATATATACATATGTATGTATGTATGAATATATTGCTTATATAGTTAATGTTTCTAAGAGACATGAATAATTTTTTTGGTTTTTGTACTCACTCTTCTTGCACCTCAATACCGCTATCATCCATATTCACTTTAGCATAGTCACCGTAAGTGCTGTTGCTGACTAGCGGTAAATGTGTTCCTGTTGCTATTGTTGTAGCTGTTGCTGTTGCTGTTGATGATAGCAATGATTGCTGCGGCTGACCAGCAGCAGCGGCATTAGCAGCAGCATCGGCCGCATCAAAACCAAAACTCGGCTCCACATGCTCAGAAAGCGGCGTTGGTGTCTCAAATACCAAAGTCTCCACCATTGAGCCTTTCGAAGAGCCAAACGAAACACTAAACAGATAAAGAGAGCGAGAGAGAGAGAGTAGTTTCGTTTCATAAGCACCAGAACTAGATGACAAAAGCTTTTCTACAAGCGGGGAGGATCATCATACATACCGTTTAAGTCCAACGCTTTTGGTGCCTAGTTTGCTGAGCTTCGGTTTTTTCTGATTTGTGGGCGGGCGGTTGAATTTATCACTTTGATCGCTGGAGTCGGCCGCACCGGCCGTTGTGGCCGTCTCCTCGGACAGATCATCGATGTCGCTTCTGTTGTTATCGTTGTTGTTGTAATTATTGTTACTGGCCTCCAAATCGTTGTTATCGTTATTATTGTTATTGTTGTTACTGCTGCGGGACGGATGCATCATTCCATGCACAAGTGGCAACGCCAGCGTCGTGGGCGGCGATGCAGCTAGCGGTGGCGTCGGTGTGCTGCCCAGCAGCCTTGTACGCTCATCGCAACCATCCGCTGTGACAGCGACGCCAGCGCCGACAGCGCTCGAAGTTGAGGGCACGTTAGCAGCGAGCATTGCGGTTGGCAGCGTTGCTTTTGGCGCTCGAAGCTTAACAAGAGTTTCGTTCAGTTTCGTCGTATGCAGATTTACAATTGGCGTTGCTGTGGCTGCTGCTGCATCATCATTTTGCCTGGCTATTGCCAGCATGTGCGTTAAGTGGAGTTGAATGCACTCACGCGTTTACCGCTCTCACGAATCACGAATTTCGTTCAAAACTAACGGCGGATCAGAGACCGAGTACAAAGCACACGACGCCAAGGTAGTTGGGGTCGCAAAAAAAAAAATATGTAGCTTCGTTTCAAAAGACAACAACAGCTGCCGTAGAAGTAATAACAATGTGGCGTTGCCAATGTTGTATTTTTCTTTCTTTTTTGTGTGCTTTATTTATTTTTTTTTCTTTCTTGCCGCTTGATTGAATTTAAACCGGACGCAGCGCGCCGACAGCGACAGCAACGGCAACGTCGACGTCGACGCTCTCAATGTAATGACGACAATTCTTGCATACGAATACGCTTTGCGGCTGTGGCTGCCGCAACTGCGCCTTTTTTGTTTTTGTTTTACCTTTTTCTTTCACACACGCTCAAACACTTACTCGTATATATAAATATATGTATATGAGCACAGACAGCGACACAAAATTTAATAGAATATCCATACACTTGCACAAACATATATAAAATATTAGCACCCAAAAGAACAACAACAACAGCAGCAATATGACAAACAACAACAACAAGATATGCAGGAGTCGAAGAAGAGGAAGAAGTTGCGCTCGATAATTGCACTTGGCACTGGCACTGGCACTTGGCTGCTGCGCTCCAACCGACGACTGTGGCGCATTTAAACGTTTATAAATAAATATGCATGTGCATTTAACAAATCTGATACGTGTGTCGACCGACTGCTCCTGTTGCTGTTTATTTGGCCCTTCGATGCGTTGCCGTGTGTATTTGCTGCGCTTCGAATTTCAGCCACTGTCGGCCTATGTGGCCGTACCTGTCTAACTTAAGTATGCCCACAAATATGACAACTCGCACATGAGTGGTAAATATTAAATAAATAGCAGCTGGTAACACGGAAAATTCAAATAAAAATATGCCCAGTCAAGCTGTGAATTTGAATAAGTTGGCAACGCGGTTCAAGTGAATTGTTAACATAGCTTTGTATTCACAGCATATTTAAAAATAATATAGTTTTTCTTTATTTTAATTTAGGAACAATTCAATCGCAAAAGAAAGTTTTTGCAAACTCTTGGCTTTCAAAAATAAATACCAATAGTATGTATGCCTATCGACAAAACAAATATTTGAATAAATTGGAGCTATTTTGAGTGTGTAAGTTATAAAAGAAATTCAAAAGCCAGTTAAACAATATACCTCTAATTATAGCGTGAAAGTAATCAATAATAAGTGTTTATTTTAATTTAATTAGTCGATTTCGATTTAATACCAAAATATACCATCTTACTACACAGCGTTGCTTTTAGGCAGCTGTATGCAACGATATCGTTCATAAAAGCAATCGTCCATATCGATAAGACCAGCATTTGTCATCTGTGCAAACAGCAAACAACATAACAAATAAGCTGCATCAGCAACAGTTAAAATTACAAGTATTAAAAACAAGACGTTCTTCACGGCAGTAAGTATAAGTGAGCTAAATTCAATTAAAAACCAATACAACCTTAAAATCGCGATGATAACGATGTAACTCTAAGACGATCGCTTACACTCTCCCCCCTCCTCCCGCGATCTGTCTTTTAACATATTTGTATGTGTTGTGTGTGTATGAGTCAGCGTCTCAGCCCTACAAAACAAACACAAGAAGCGGGAGAGTTCAGTGCTTTGCTAGTGATTTACGTGGAATTCGTGATAGCAGCGCATTTAATGTTCTCATAAATGGGGCGCGGTTAATCGGTTATTTTCAGCCAGCTGCCTGCAGCTGCCATTGTTAATAAAACACACACACACACACACGCACGCAATCAAATATGCACTTAACAGAAGTCGAGCTTTTCATTCCTTTTATGGACATTCAATTAAACATCACAGCTAGTATATGTGTGCGTGTGTGTGTGTGTGTGTGTGTGCGCTCAATTTTTGATATTACTCAAACTTAACGAAACCGCATTGATAAACACACACGCACTTACACCAAAACACATATGGAGTTGACGTTGTCAATTTTTGCCATTTTGGCCATATGACTCACACATATTTCGATCTTATGCTTGAACGTGTGAACGTTTGGCAGCTATACCCTGTACAAATTGAATGTGACATAAGCGAATATAAGTTTTGAAGTCCTAAATAGCAATGAGGGTAATGTTTGTTTAACTGGGTATCTGAATGACGACTCTTGCTTTTGCTGATTATAGTTTAAATGTTGACACAGTTTGTATAGCTTTTGCGCTGAACTTGCCGACTGCTGCAGTACTACATACACATATCTGGCTATATATAGCCATATGCATAAGCACGCACACATCCACATCTATTAAAAGAGCGAGTGGAAGAAAGATTGAGAATTAATTTGTTAACATTTCGATTGCAACTTATAATATTTCCATTCCTTTTTCCACTTTCAAACAGAATTGAGCCTACAAAATCATCACTTCCACACAAATCAAGAGAGAGTGCGAGAGAAATACTGAAAATTTGAAGATGTCTTCCCGCAAAACCGCCGGACGTCGTGCAACGACCAAGAAACGCGCCCAACGCGCCACCTCAAATGTGTTCGCCATGTTTGATCAGGCACAAATTGCTGAATTCAAGGAGGCCTTCAATATGATCGATCAGAATCGTGATGGTTTCGTCGAGAAAGAGGATTTGCATGATATGTTGGCATCGTTGGGCAAGAATCCAACCGATGATTATTTGGATGGCATGATGAATGAGGCGCCGGGTCCAATCAATTTCACCATGTTTTTGACACTGTTCGGTGAGCGTCTGCAAGGCACCGATCCCGAGGATGTGATCAAGAATGCTTTTGGCTGTTTCGATGAGGAAAATATGGGTGTGCTGCCCGAAGATAGACTTCGGGAGCTTCTTACCACAATGGGTGATCGTTTCTCCGATGAGGATGTAAGTAGAAGTGAAAATGAAACTTTAAGAATTACTCGCTAGCTAACTCTAACTGTGTCTTCAACCCTCAGGTGGATGAGATGTACCGTGAGGCGCCCATTAAAAATGGTCTGTTTGATTATCTAGAATTCACACGGATTCTCAAGCATGGTGCCAAGGACAAAGATGAGCAATAAACTTCAATAACGTACTGTATTGTACTTAATTGAGCCTTCCGTTAGCAACTCGGCTGGCTAAATCTATATATTCCAGCTCCATATGTCCAACCTGTCATACGAATCGTGTATTTTATATATACACACCTATCTTATTATATCTTAAATATATATTTACATATTTTTTTTAATGCCACTTGTTTTTTGTTCCGTTCTCTCTAATGTAATTCGAGCATTTAAAATTTAATGTATGATATTACGAATTTGTGAACTGATAATACGATTTATATATCCGATTTTTCCATTAAGTATTAACTCATTGAATATATTCAATATTTATAAATACATACCTACGTACACAACAACACAACACACACACACAGACACACATAAAACACATACACACATTGTTTGCTGAGTGAGTCCCATTAAAATGCCGTTTTTTTCTTAATCTAAAATAATTGTCTTACATTAATGAAATTCTCGATTTCAGATAATTATTAAAAAAAAAAGGAAAGAATATTTCTTTATTTAGCATAAAGGGAATATTTACTGATAACCTAAGCTAGAAAACTATAACAGCAATAACTTAAAACTAATACGCTTATAAACGACTATATTCAACATCGGGATTTGGAGCCGTATCGACACGTTTCTCCACCCATATCCTGTACGCATCCCACAATTGATTCAGCACATCCGCAAACAAAATGGTACCAAAGAACACCAGCACAGTGCCCAGCCAATGACTCAAGGTAAACGGATTACTAAAGTACACAATGGAAAACAGCAGTGAGACAAACTTGCGCAGCGTCACAACCAAAGTGACGGTAAGTGAGGCACACTCAGTGGTCAAAACATAAACAGATGCAATACACATAAATTGCGTGATCACATTGCACAGCAGATAGAAGAGCATCAGTGGAATGGCGAGGGACCATTTGAAACCCGGTATGGGTAATGCAACAGTATCCGAATTGACTGCTATACTCCAGTGCTGGGCAATATTGCTGGCCATAATAAGAAACCCGGGCAATGGCAACATGTGCGTGAAAAACAAAGCTTCACTGGGATGCTTGCCATAGCGCTTGTACAATACCTCCTGGTAGATGCCCATGTAAGCCGTCACGAGCAGAGCAACCGAGAGTAGACCGATACCAATGCTCCACCAAAAGAAATCCGAATACGAGGTATCCACTTTCAACGTATGATGTGTATTATCCTTGACATCGCCACTCGATACCAGAGTACAGAGTATAATGCCAGCTGTAATCATTCCAACGGAACTATATTGCCTCAGATTGTATCTCTTGTTTAGCAGTATAATGCCCATGATCATGTTGGCCATCAGCGATCCGCTCCGGAAGATCATGTGCAACGGCATCGGTATATTAAAGTTGAACGCATAATTGTTGCAAACATTGGCGCCAAAGAACAACACGACCAGTTTGACATAATCTCTGAGTGCTATTTTTGGTCTCACCGTAAAGAATTTCGAGGTAAAGATGAGACCCTCGACGGCAATGAATAGGAACTGCAGGAATGTTATGAGATTGCCGGCACCGGGATCAATTTTGATGATCAATTCCAGGAAGTATACATTGCTGCAGCAGCCGACAAAGACAAGGAACATCGCCAGCAGGGCCTTCAGATTGTACGACATATTGTGCCTGCAATTAATACGACACAAAAATATTTGTAGCTACATATTTGTGGTTTGATGTGTTTACTAACAGCTATCAACAAATAAAACGAATCCATAGATAATGATATGATATCTTTCTTCTTTTTTTTATTGTTATTATGATCGGCAAAAACAAATTTAAAAATGTGAGCAAAAATGTATTTAAAGAAAAGACGTTTGATTTCCGTTCGGAAATCCTCGAAACTTGATATAATACTTAGTATTGCCTTACATTGCGTTACAAACGTTAAACATTTAATGGCAAATATTGCCAAAAATAGTGCAAGAAGATGAAGAAAATGAAGTCGAAACAGCTTTTATCATAATTGTCTATGGAAGAACTGATAAAGATATGATAAGCATAACATCAATAAAATTCATGAAAAAATAAACTTCTGACTTCAAATGATTAAAACACTTGCGTTCACTCGCTATATAATACACTTATCTGATCTAAGTGGAGTTTACTTCAGTTGGTTTTAGTTGTGATAGCAAAATTTACATATCTGTACAGTTATTTGGGCAATATATTAACTCTAGGTAATGACCACGAACGTTTAACTCGCGTTTAACCCACGTTTAATGCGCTTCAGTCAACATTCAATTAAAACCCCGCACGACAACTTAAAAGTCATCCAATAATATCTCTTTATGGATTAGATAGTTTACAGCGTTTTTCTTTCGGCTCCAAACAAATTGCCCAAGTTAGGGAGGAAGATCACATATTAAGTGAAAATATTATATGTCAATAATATATCCAATATTTAAGAATGTTGGGAACTATAAACTGTTCTATTATGTTTTTTTTTGTAGAATTTGTTGTAAGTCTTAAATTTTTTTAACACAAAAAAGAGAAAAACGTTTTCGATGACTGCCATTTTGGAAAAAATATAACTATAAATGTTTGAAGCATTGTTAATTTTTTTGTTAACACTTTTTTTTATTCACTATGCACAGCATTTTTGATTAGAGTTGTTTCTTCCACCTATTTATAGACTTATCAATTTTCGGTTCCGATAACTTCAATAAGGGGAGTCCATATAGATTACACGTTATAATGATAGCACCCAAAAAAAAAAAACCATTTAAAAAATATCTTATTTTATATACTTTTTAATCTTTTTGTAAGGTAATGTGTATTGATCAACTGTTCTGCTCGAAGTGCACTGATTTAACCGGGAGACCAACTACTTCGTTGGTAACTCGTAGCAGTTCGTTTTAAAGCTGAAACGAATTAGATATGGGCCGTAAAATTCAGGTGCTGTCAATTTGGGTCCTATGTGCAAATTGTGATAAGGTTTTGTGGCTAAGGTCAGGAATATAACAAACCAAACTAATAAGAAATATTTAAAAGTTCAAGAAAAACCTGATATTTAAAAATTGATAAGGTTAAGAAAAGTAAAGCCATACTTACGCTTAGACTTTAACTAGCCAAAAAAAAAAAAAAAAAACAAAATAATAATAACACAAAAAGTAGTCCACAAATATTTGTTTTTGAGTACTTAAGAATGTGTATTATAATCCTTACTCCTGAGAAGTTTGAATTCAACTAATTAAAGATGCACAAGTTGCGAATTGATCGACTTTAAATATTATTTTATATGTCAGATACGTTGCTTGAGTATTTTATGGCATTGGAATACCCTTGACTTTCAGCTAAATACGATATAAGCGATATATCTGAAGTTCTATATAACTAAAATTTATACCTCCTATCAGCTTTAGATGTTTAATTTACTTTATGATCTTTTATTTATCCTGTTGTACACTAAATTGGTTTCCAAACTTAGTTTTTTCTTATACTTGTACAGGGAATTTTCCGGGCACCCCTTTAGGTAAAATTCACTTGCTTAGTTTTGTGTTGATATTTCAACAGCTGGCAAAAAAAAAAAAAAAAACAATAGGGAACAGCAGTCACGAAGACAGAGAAAGAAAGCTACACTTTTGTTCGATATCTGGAACAAAGAAATGCAAAAGCTCAAGTTGTTTAAAAAGAAAGAGGGCTAGTTAAAAGAAAGACATAAAATAGTGTGGGAGTACTTAAAAAAATATGCATATACAGCAGTTAAAGAGCGACACGAAAGAAATATGAGTCGAAGATAAAGGCAGTAAGTAAGTTAGAAAATGTCGGAGTATGACATACTTAGTAAAGAGCTGTTAAGTTAAAAATAATTTGCAAAAAAATGTTAAATTTCCAGTTTCAGCTGGCATTTATTTTTAAGTTAATCATTTTAATAAAATTTACACAAGCACCTTATATAATGTTTATAGGATAGTGCTGTACAATTTTTAGTAAAGCCTGAAATAGAGATGATGTCAAATTCTTAAGAATATTTTAAGTCGCTTGATAAAAAGTAAACAATTTTCTTTTTTGAATGATGCATAACAAAACTTATACCTAAGTAGTTATAACTTTAATATTAACTTTTTATAAAAATAATTTGCTCTTTATTTAAATCAATATTTTTATTATATAAAATTTGTTTCTTAAAATAGTTTTTAGTACGACAGGCTAACCTGGACAGGGTGAGCAAAGTATCAAAACCTCTTTAGTTTGGACATTTTAAATTTTTTAAGATAACGGAACCAAAAACTTGTCAAAGCTCTATGAAAATTTTGTTCAAAACAGTGTAATTCAAGTTTTTTTTTTTCTTAATTTTTAGAAAATTGTACATACATACACTGATAAAAAGTTTGTATTAATACATTTTCATGGAAGATGGATTCCATCTTTTTTTAAGTATTTGATTAAAACCTACAAACTATATTATTAATTTAACTATGTATTATTAATATATGTATCATTATATTTTCAAAAAAAACTTTTGTGAACTGGATTGTGTGAACAAATTTCAAACTTCAAAATTTTTAATTTCTTCTTGTTCACACAATTCAGGTTTGCCTGTATTAACACCAAACGTCATTAACAAAAGGGTGGGGTTCGTACGAGGGGTACAGCGTCAGGGGCTTGGATTTATAACTTAAGCCCATATAAGGGTAAAAGCTTAACTACTTGCAATTTACAAAATATACAAAAATGAATATAAGAGTTGAGAAAATAATTTCAGAAAATAGCACGACAAAGAGCGGGACAGCGAATGGCAGACATAGAAGGTTTTACAAAAATAAAAAAAAACAAAAAGAATGCGCTTGGTTGAAGGAGCGGAAAAGTGTTAAACAAATTAGCCCGTCTTGAGCTTAGCTTTCAACTCAAATTGCCGCTGTGTGCGAGAGTTGTAAGCATCCTTGACCTGATTGATCACATTGGCAAACAGAATGGTGCCAAGAAAAACGAGAATCGTGCCCAGCCAATGGCTGAGGGTGAAAGGATTACGGAAATAAATGATGGAGAACAGCAGTGAGACAAACTTGCGCAGCGTCACAACCAAAGTGACCGTAAGTGAGGCACACTCTGTGGTCAGAACATAAACGGAACTAATGCAAACATATTGCGTAATCATATTGCACAGCAGATAAAATAGCATCAGTGGAATGGAAATGGTCCAGCTAACTACAGGCACAGTCACAGCAATTGACTCGGAGGCAACAGCAATGCTCCAATGCTGGGCAATATTGCTGGCCATAATAAGAAACCCCGGCAATGGCAACATGTGCGTGAAGAACAAAGCTTCACTGGGATGCTTGCCATAGCGCTTGTAGATCACCTCCTGGTAGATGCCCATGTAAGCCGTCACGAGCAGAGCAACCGAGAGTAGACCGATACCAATGCTCCACCAGAAGAACTCTGAGTAAGATGTATCCACTTTCAACGTATGATGTGTATTATCCTTGACATCGCCACTCGATACCAGAGTACAGAGTATAATGCCAGCTGTAATCATTCCAACGGAACTATATTGCCTAAGATTGTATCTCTTGTTCAGCAGTATAATGCCCATGATCATGTTGGCCATCAGCGATCCGCTCCGGAAGATCATGTGCAACGGCATCGGTATATTAAAGTTGAACGCATAATTGTTGCAAACATTGGCGCCAAAGAACAAGACGACGAGCATCACATAGTCCTTAAGGGCAATGTTTGTCTTCACCGTAAAGAACTTGGAGGTAAAGATGAGACCCTCGACGGCAATGAATAGGAACTGTGAGAATGTTATTAGATTGCCGGCACCGGGATCTATTTGTATGATCAGTTCAAGGAAGACAACATTACTGCAGCAGCCAACAAATACAAAAAGCATGCCCAGCAGGGCCTTCATATTTAATTCCATATTGTGCGTCCTACTGAAAGAAAGACAGAGAGAGAGAGAATGATTTTAGTTTCTTCTTTCGCAGTTGTGTGAAATTCTTAGCTAACGATGAGCAGCGTCTTGTCTTGTCTGTTATCAGCTTCAGGTTCGGTTTGCAGCTGATAAGATGACTAAATAAGACAAATTCACACACACACACACACACACACCCATGCATACACTTTTATGTGTGGGATTAAGTGTGTGTGAAGGACACACAGCTCGCAGCTGGCAAGTGAACAGTGAACGATCGCAAAAGAATTTATCGACATTGAAAAATGTTACAGCATCAAATTACGATTAATAACCAGAAAAAATGCATTTACATATGCACATGCATACATAAAAAGGTTCATCTTAGCGAGCGATCACTGCAGTTGGGGTAACTTACCGTTTTAAACAAATAACTTAAGTGTTTGACTTATAAAAGTAACAATCTTTTGTTAAAGCGTTTCCTCGATTGTTGTTGTTGTTGCTGTGGTCATGATTGTTGTTGTGGTATTGTTATGGTGATTAAATTTGTTGTGTCATGCCGAGTTTTGTATTTGATAGAATAAATTGTCAATTAGTAACACGCCAAAACAAGAAACACACACAAAAACAACAAACAAACCTTGCAAAGCTGCGACTCTGTCTTCTCCTTGCCCTTCTTGATCAAGCCAGTGATATTTTTGATACTAGGGTTTTTCTTCACTCTCTGGCATTTGTTCTCTCTTTCGGATCGGTCAACACATTTCAATGAAATGACCTTCGGTTTCAGTTATAGCATACACCTTGACTAACTCAATAAGTAGCTCTTTTATCGCATGTGCCGCATTTGTTAATATTCTGTTATATTGTACCAATTGTTTATACGAGTAACAGTATGCCGCTTGGTTTTTTTGTTGTTTGTTTGCTGCGGCACTGCGGCTGATTCAGGTTTTGGATATTGTTTTGATTGGCGAACAGCTGAAATTCACGCCACAATTTATCGCTGGGTCGATAGCACAAAAACACATGCAAGCAGTGCTAGCTAAAAAATACCAAAACAAAACTATTCCATTTTGCAGCGTTGCCATATGTGGACAAATCAATGAAATTTATTTAAAATACATTTTTAACGGCTTTAACTTTAATTTTGGCAATTAAATGCAATAATGAATGTATTTTAAGTTTTTTTAAAGTGTAACTTTGTAATTTTGCAGCTAATTAAAATGACCCAAGCAATATTTCTTGCTCGCTGCGTTGTCATGTTCAGTAAATATTATGAGTTTTATTTAAAAATATTGTAAAACGATTTGAAAATACAACTAATAATAAAAATGCGATCATAAACGATTTTACTTGATCCAATTAAAAACGAACGAATGTGTTTTTTTGTTTTTTTTTTTGGTAATTACACAAATAATGATATGATATATGATAATGACAGCTCAGATAAAATCAAATTTCGGCTAAGTGTCGACTTGTTATACTTGCAACATTGCTTTGGTCTTTGCCTTATCAGCCGGCAGAGATAGCTAAATGTTAATGGCTTTATACAAATGGGCCATATACAAAGTATGCACAAATATATCGTTCGGAGTGACAATAAAAACATGACGTAAACATTTTATGGCAATCATTAGCGTTCACAATCCCTGATCTTCACACATGATTTTAACAATAGTCTTCGTGGCCGTTTAACAACTTACACGAAAATCAGTCTTAACTTGGCCATTGCCACAAGATGAACGATAACGTTATATTTTGGCTGCTGTTGGTCACCTTGTTGACGGGAACTCAACAGGTACATTTTAATTGTGTTCCTGACAAAAAACCAAAAAAAAAAATAAAAGTTGGTTTTGATCTTTAATTCATTCTAAAGGAGTTTTTGGTTATTTTTTCTTTTCTGATTTCAAGCTCTCGCTGCCCACGGATAACAGTTATGTTGCTGGCGTTGTGGAATATCCGGCAGAGATAGGCACTAAAAGAGAGATAACAAGCAAAGTGACAGCCGGATTTGTGGAAATACTTCAGTCAAATGATGCTGCAGATCTGGATATTATCGTCTTTCCCGAGCACGTGATTAACGATCTGGAGATGGCAACATTTGTACCACATCCCTCACAGAATGTGACACCCTGCACCTCGCCCGACTACGAATTGTTCCTGGTAGAGCTCTCGTGTGCAACCAGATCGCGCAAAACCTATGCGGTCTTCAATGTGGTAGAGAAGGAACTGTGCGGCGATAGAGTTGTTGGCGGTGGATCTGATACCCTTAATCCCTGTCCAGCTAATGGGGTGCGTTTCTTTAACACAAACATCGTATTGGATCGAAACGGTAAGGTGATCTCGCGCTACCGCAAGACACATTTGTGGCGACGGGAGTACAATACACGATCGGTACTTCGTCAACCCGAATTGGCGACTTTCGAAACGGACTTTGGGGTCACATTTGGGCATTTCATCTGTTTTGATATTTTGTTCTATGAGCCAGCAATGCGATTGATAATCGAACGAAATGTTACGGATATTATTTATCCGACCTATTGGTTTTCGGAGCTACCATTCTTAAGTGCCGTACAGCTACAGGAGGGTTGGGCCTTCGGGAACAATGTAAATCTACTCGCTGCCGATGGCAGCAAACCGGATGGACGTACCAGCGGTTCGGGTATATATGCGGGCCACGCGGGTCGCCTTACAGCTGCAATATACGAGCAACCCACAAAAAAGCTATTCAAGGCGAGGTTGCCCAAACGAATGGCCGGTGGCGCGCCTGTCTATGAACTACCCCCTCAGGTTTTGCCAGCATTTCAGGCACAGCTGGTCACACCGCGCCTCAAACAGCTTGCCACCTATCGCGATTACAATCTAGACATATTCACCACAGAATTGCTCGAGGTGAATTTCATGCAGATCGCAAAACAAAAACTTTGTCATTATGATTTCTGTTGTACCTTTGAGGCACAACGCCGTTCGATTGGCTCTTCGGCTGAATACTCTGCCTATCGTTATCGAATGGGCGTCTATCGGGGCAATGAGACCAGCTTCATTATGGTTGATCGCAGCGAGCAGGCCGTCTGCGCCATTTTTGCCTGCCTCAATGAACAGCTATCCAGCTGTGGTCGCATTTTTCCCAATGGTATCGATGTGGCCAATACCCATTATTTTGAACGTATTAGCATAGAGGGTGTCTTTCCGGCGGCACCACGTCGCCTCATCATGCCCAGCACACTAGATGGCACCATTATGCCACTGAATGTGGCACAATACGCTTGGTCAGAGTCGCCACCGGCCAAGGAGCTGAAGGACACGCAAATCCACTTGCAGCTGCAATCGCCCAAAAATGATCTGTTGACCTTCGGCATTTGGGCAAATTACTTTACTGAGCTCCCAACCTCACACAATTTGGATCATCTGCATCCAAATGGCACTGTTGGTGGTACTGGGACAGGTACAGGCTCTGGTGGTTCGGCTGTTAATGCTCCTGGAGCGATCATGTGCTTGTTCTTATTTTCTTTATTCTACAGCTGTAAAAGCTCTTTAATTTTTTTCCCTTGAAAATAATCTAGCTTATTTTTATAAAACAAAAAAGTTTTTTTTTTTTTTTGCAAAAAGTTAGCTAAATATTTACATACTTACGTGGAATTTTAGTTTAGTTTTTAACTAGATTTTTGAAAACACTTTTTGTTTCCTTAATTTACTTTTTTTATCGGTTTATTTTAATAAAAAATATTTTTTTTTAAATAAATAGTTGTAATAATAAAAATGGATGGCTCTTGTTTCATGGCTTCAAATTTACTTTGAGGTTATATGTTTTTCTAACGGTTTTTGAGCATTTGAAAAGTTGCGCCAAATGCACCGTTAGTTGGTAGGCCAGCTGCTTTGTGGGGGAAGTAGTGAATGGCGTAAAGTCTCCATTTAACTCTACACCAGATGCGACTATGTTATGTTTGCTGTTGGTGTAGAATTGCTTCCAGCGCTTGCGCTTGACGTCGCTGCCAGCGTCACAGTCAGCGTGAAAGCCGCGTGTTTGCATTTCCAACAGGTAGCCGTAGCGTTGACGTTGACGTCGACGTCGATGTCGATGTTGACCGTTGGCGTCGCTGCCGTGCAACAGTCGCCGCTATTTATAATGAGGCTTGTTGCTGTTGCACAAGGCCAGTCAGCAAGCTGTGTGAATGTGCGTGGGGTTGGCGGAGGCGGCGTGGTGGGAAATTGTGTGTGGAGCACCAGAAATTGTATGTGGTTGATCTGACGGCTGTTGGACTCAAGCTGTGTGCCAACCCCCCCACGCCCTGCCATCTATTTAACATCTCCTTTCGTCCCTTTGCTCTTTGTGCGCTTTAAACTTCATTTGCTTGGCATTCTTAAAGTAACCGCAACTTTAATCATACCAACCCTCCTGCCTCGATGGTACCACGCAGTGCCTGACCTTTGTTTTTTGTTGCTTCTCGGATTTTTTCTTCTCCTTCTTCTTCTTCCTGGAGGCCCAACTGTGCGGCGAATGGTGCAATTGCCAATTGTGACGATTGCCTTCGCCGCAGTTATCCTTGAACATACTTACTGTTAAACTTTTGTCTTCAAAAAACATCTCCAAAGAGCTCAGGTTGTAAGAATTAACTTTTAACGATATTGTCTAGAATCAAAAAGGTTTGAGTTAAATACAACAAGGACCTAAAAGTAATTGGTTTTACTGCTGGGATGCTTTATAAGACTTTTGAGAATATATATTTCATTGTTTTATGAAATAGCATATATTAAATATTTTTTTATTTGAATTTTGAAAATCTAATTTCAACTACCTTTTAAGCTTAAAATTAATTTGCTTTAAAAACAGTGATTTTTGATTTCTATTGTATTAAAAATTCACAGAGGAACTGTTTTTTCTATGGTAAAACTCAAAATTTTGTAAAATTGAACTGGTAATGTTTTTAGATTGAAGAAAGTTAGTTTTTAAAACTAAAACTATTAATGGATCCTAAAATTTGTACATATTTATAATCGTTTTATTTAAAGCCATAAATTCGATTTCAAATATATTTCTTTTAAGCTCAAACATTTAATTAAAATTCTCACAAAGTTTTTAATATATTTATTTATTCAAATTGTATCCTCTCAAAATAACATAAAGGCTTGTTTTTAAACTTAGAATTTTGTGTTTTTTAAGTTTTTTTTTTGCTCTGTAGCATATTAACGGTAAGTGCATTGAGCTGTTAAGCAGTTTTAATAAGTTAAGCGCTTAAGCTACTTGCGAACTATAAAGTGAATCTTATCAAGTTTTTCTAATGGCATAAAAGATAAAATATATAAGCTTTAGTTCTAGCAATTATTGAGTTATCTTGAACTTTAGCAGCTGCTTAAGTTTTATTGAAAGAGAACTAGAATTGTTGTTAAATATTGCTGTCAAAGTTGACATTTAGGTACAGTTCTTCTTCTTTTACACACACAAATGGGGTCAAAACTAATTGAAATGTCATCAAGTCAAACTTATTTTATTTTCATTGTGCGCCACATCAACACCCTCTGGTTTTTTTCTCCCAATGTTGCAACATTATGCGGGACTGCAATAAGTTGAACTTTTGACCACACAACGATTGTTGCGTCTAGACGCGCCCAGCCAATCCAAAAACAACACAACACAATTTGCTTTGCCTTCTTTATTTTTATTTTGGAATTTGAATTTTTAATATTCTCAATATTTGATATGTCTTCTCGAAGGCGAAATAAAAAAAAAAAACACAACGATGCACAGCATAAAAGTCAATTAGTATGCCCTTCGAATCGCTCAAAGAAGCACCAAACACACTCAAACACACTCAAACACACACACACACAGGAAGATGGCTCGTCCTCCCCGACTTTAGCTGCTTTGAAGGCAACAAAAAAACAACTTTATAGGCGTTTGTGCCACGCCTTCCCATTGCGAGCTGCGTGTCCTGAATTCCCGAACGTCGACGATATTAGTTCCTTTATTGTGTGTGTGTGTGTGTGCCCCACCCCTCTTTATCTCCGCTCACACCTAAGCACACCAATACAAACAAAACGAAAAATATATAAAAAATTTTCACAAAAATCAAAAACTTTTCGCATACTTTTTTTTTGTGTTTGAAGCTTTATCCTCTCTCTCTCTCTCTCTCTTTCTTTCTTTCATGGACCACGCCCCTTGGTCGCCTGATGGCCGCCTTTAAATATTTATCGTTCAGCATTTGCCTTTTATTTGTATACCCTGTTTAAGTTATATCTAACTCAATACATAAAATATTTATTTAACTTTTTTTTGTTGATTTTATTATAATTAACAACTCGCATCGATTTCGAAGGGAACCAAAGTTTTTAAATTTTTAGACATATTTTGATAGCTTTTTCTTGGCTAAACGTTTTTCTAACATGCCAAAAATCGATATAGATTAAAAAGATGCTTAAATTTAGCAATATTCAGCACCTCTAACAAAATTTTCAAATTTAATTTTACCATTTTTGCATTCCAACATATTTTGAAATAACTTATATTCTCATTTTGTATGAAATGCAGAGCATCTTTAAGTCAAGCAATCTCTTTGTATTCTTGGTCTGCTGTTGTTTGAAGCTGCACCTGGCGCGCTTTAAAATGCCTCACAGCTTCTGTTACATTTTGATTTATTTGCTGAAATTTATTGTAAAGTTGCGCCCGAGTTTTGCCAAAGTGAAATGTTTTCAATGAACCGCGTGAGAGATGGTTATAGATGGGATGGGGTTGTTGGTGGTGGTGATGATGTGGGTTAGCTTTGACTTAATACCACCATATAACAGATACATACACCTACATACTTACGTATGTTTGTATGGAGTTAGTGATTCGACTCAAGTGCTCAACACTTGCAGAGCGTACAACAAAACAGCCGACGACGACAAACACCAAAATCAAAAACTCTAACAATCCATTCCATAGAATCTATAGTATACCCCGCTAACCCCCCTCCACACATGAACACAGCCTCTAAGCAGTGGGATTCACAGCTGGGCATTGTTGCCCATTAACTTTTCTTCGAACTTCTTTTTTTTTTCGTAGTGAGTTTGACTCTAGTGACGGGGGCCAGAACTGATTGAATTGAATATCAGTTTTCAACTTTTCAGCTTAACAGGTTTTTTTTTTATTCTTTGGCATTATACTTGCCCTACCGCCAGCGCAACATGTATCCCTTCACAATCATCCCCTCAAGCGTTGGCTGACATTTGAATTTGAATGCAAATTATATTAGTTGATTTTCATATAAATACTTTTTTTTATTACATATTTTGCTCCAAGAATTTGCCACGTCTTTGTTAGTGTTGTAAGTTTTCACTTGCCTGCCTTTTAAATTTCCATTTCCACTTCGTCTTTGCTTTCTTTTCTTGTTGAAACGTGTTGCAAAATGTCTGTTAGCATTCAGAAAATGCATTTAACATTTATTAATTAATTGTTTGTTGTTTTTGTTTAGTTTACACAGCTTTTGTAATTTGAACAATATCAAAACCATTATGACATTTAATATTAGTAGTAAAATTTCACGTGAAAATGCCAAATTTGTATGAAATTACTTGGTGCAACAAATTTATTTTCCATTGTGTACAACCATAATTTGGTGTGCATTGATTTTCTGAATTCAGCAAAATTGATTTGTTCGAGTAAAACAATCAATTAGTTTTGTTGTTGGCTGCCAAAAATGTTGCCTGAAATGATAGATCACAACAGTCTTAAATTTGCCATAATTAGTAAGCCAATACTCAGCAATTGTTTGGCAAAATAATTTTACATTTTAATTGGCAAGCACAGTTTAGGTAAAAGCTCTTTGACATACTATTTTTGGTTCACATTCTTAGTTTGTTTTCACATTATTTTTCGTTGGATAGTTTTGACATTTTATTCAAATTGCTTTCGTTTGTATCTTTTACAAAAGATCAAAACTCTTAATTTTATTATTGTTATTGTTTCATTAAAACTACATATTTCAATGTCTTTAAAATTCCGCTTTCTGTACCAAACGCTTGCGTATGTTTTTTTTTGTTTTAAATATTTTCTCTGTTAGCGAAAGCTTATCAATTGCGTTTAGCAAATTTTTACTTTCAAGTTGAACGATTTCGTTTTCGCCTTTGGCCACTTGTCCACGTGCACCAGAGCACAAACTGAAATCAGCAAACGTTTGCCCCCACCTTGAACTCTGTCTCCTCTCCCCAAAGAATTATTGTGTGTGTGTGTGTGTGTGTGCGTTTGATATAATGGCATGCAGATGTATAATTTAACGCGAAGGCACAAAAATAAAACATCAAGACAGACAGGAGAGCTAGAGCGAGAAAGAAAGAGAGAGAGAGAGAGAGACCAACCAATATTATAACGTATACGCAATGTGAAAAGTTCTTCAAGTTCAAGTGCGTAAACGTGTGCCTCTGTTTGTGTGTGCCTGGTCATTACGCACGTTCACCACTTGTATGAATGGCCACCTGCCGCACTACCTCTTCTCAACCACCTCTCCCGCCGCCACCGCCCTCACCTTTGCGAAGCGACACCCAAAAACCCAGCCCGTTGAGCACATAAAAATAAATCAAGTTTTTCTTCATTTCCTTTGCCGCATTTTGTTTTTTTTTTCCTTCCTTTTTTTTTTTTTTTGTTTAGGGTAGGTTAGTGTGTGTGTGTTGTATTGTGCATACAATATTTGGGTAGGCGGCCTTTTGAGATTTCATACTTTTTATGTTGCATACTTTTTGGGGTGCTGACCGCGCTTGCTCTCCCAACCGCCATGGCAAGATGTTTTTTTTTACGCGCTTTTTATGCTAACCAAATGAAGTCAACGTCGCGCAACAAAATCTTGATTTTTATGCACACGCACAAGGTGCCAAGGCAACAACAACAACAACAGTAACTAAAATAAGAAGAAACTGTTGTGCGAAATACTTACAGTACGACCTCGCTCAACGCAACCCTCGTTAAACGCAACTCCTCGATAATTGCAACACCAAAATTCTTAACTTGACAAAAAATTACCTCATTTTAGGCAACTTTCTAAGGAAATCATACAAAGTACAGACAACAATTTCTAATTTTATTAAAAACTTAATAAATTAAAATGAAATCCTTGTAGATAAACTCGATTTACTTTGATTTAAACAATAAGAAAATGCATCTAATTTTGGAAATAGGTCTCTTAGCCAACAAAAGATTATCCCTCGGTTTTCGCAACCACCTCAGTTTTCGCAACAGGCCAAATTCTAATAGGTTGCGTTAAGCGAGGTCGAACTGTATTTATATGTACATATAGAAATATATAAATATATATTTATATGTATGAGAATATTATTTAAGTTAATCATAAATTCTGTTGATGTCCGCTTTCTCTCTTTTTTTTTTTTTTTGAAATTAAATTAGTATTAAAAAAAAAAAAATATATTCAATTGAAAATTATTGTATTGCCAACGCAATAATCGCACGTGCAAAACCAACCAATACAACCAGCCAACAATGGAACACAAACCCACCGCCCCCGACGCCAGCTCAAAATTTTAAACACGTTTTGTGCTACGTGTTGCCGCTGACAGTTTTGTGGTGCATACTGCATAACAACAACTTGCAACAGCAGCAACTTGTATCGGGGCACATTAACTGCTCGCTAGCCCGAAGGCATTCAAACTTGGCCATTAGCTGAGCGAACACCTCATAAAAAGTTTTCTGTTCGTTGCTTTTTCACATTTTGGTTGATGTTCTCAAGACTAACAAAGCTTAAAGGAAAATAAAATAAAATTCAATCTATAGAGGACTTTGAAGCCTGACAATGTAGACAATACTATTGAGGTATGCACAACAAAACCTTATTCAAAAATGTTTGTTTTTCATTTATTATAATAAATTGCACATATCATTTTCCTTTGCTTCAATTTGAATAAATGTTATCGATAACAATAAGGCACCCAAAAATAGTTTTCGTACAACATAGGCAAATCAAGTTCATTTCAAATTATCGACAACTATTTCTATTACGATATGTAGATATGCAAATAAAGCTTTGTGATTAATTTCTTATTCTTTACTAAACTTAAATCTTAAATAGAGGTTTAGAGGTTTTTTAGCTATAAAACGCTTTTTTAAATGTTAAATGAATTTGGTTTCAGTAGTTTTTGTTTTTGCTGTTAAGTACTTGATATTATTTACACATCATATTTGACACTGGCACTAAGTGACGTCAGCCTTTGCAATTCAATTTGCAATTGCATATTCTATTGTTGTTATTGTTGTTGCTGATGTCATAGTTATTATGACAGCCACCAATAATAAATGCACGCTGTCCTTGCTCTGACAATTGGCTTTGATGCCCCATAACATAGACTCTGTTACATTCAATTTCAAATACAACAAAGGAATCATACACATGCACACACACACACACACATGAATGTCACAGCTTTGCGCGCTAGAGGCGTATAATGTCGGCCATTGTTGTCTGCAGCGCGCTAAAGTATGCATTGCATTGAATAGCAAGTTCTGAAATGCTTTCAACTACAAAACTTTTAAAATATCACAAAAAAAAAAGAAAAACACGTTAAAGCTCTTTTGTCAGACACTTGAAAAAAACGGCGCATCTAAATGAATATACCAAATAATTATTGAAATAAATTAAATTTATACTTTAAAAAAATAAATAAAAGGTTTCTGTAGCATTAGTTTTGGCCTTGTTTCTCAAGTTATTTTTGTGAAAAATTTAATATGTTTTAGTTAAGGGATTGGTAGGGTCTAAAATTATTTATTAAAATTATTAAAATTTTCTGAATTATCAATGTTTTGAGAATATTGCGCGAAAATTTGTAGTCAATCCGACTTAGACTACCGGAGTTACAGCATTTCGAACCTCCGGCCATGATACTTTATGAACGTGAATTTTGACGTATGAAAAACTTTCAATCGATTTTTCTCGAAAACGTCTCTTTCGAAGTTTGTGGACCCTATAACTCAAAATCTACTGAACCGATCCTTTTGAAAATTTGCACAATAGGTAATGACGAATGGTTTTATTTATATTCAATTTAAAAAAAAAACACTTCGTAATTACCTCGTGCAATTCATCACTTTTCAAATGCATATCCCCTTTTTAGTTTCAGATGATCCGGTAACAAGATATAATGGCCACCGCAAAACCATTTTTTTTCGAGGCGCCTCAGAAGAATCAACGTTACTGGCCACAATATTCAAATATCTTTTTCAAAACTAGCTATAAATTTCTTTAAATTTCATCAACAATAAGTAATTAAACTAAAAAAAATATATAAATCATGTCACCGCTAAAAAATCACAAAACTATATTGTTCTTTTTGCCTCAAAATCACCTTAATAAGGATTTTGTTAAAACTGTTGCTTTAAACAGAAACTGAAATCAATTGAAAGTAACTTAAGCCAAATTGAATAATCATTAAAGCATTTTTGGCTGTTGAGTTGTTTGAATCGAATTAACGCCAGGCTTAAGGCATCTTTATCAAATCGAAGGCAAGGGGAATTGAGTTGAGGGAAACCCATAAGTAATGACAGCTAAAGACAAGTGGACATCGGTCGACAAACCTTTTGCATTGGTCAAATCAAGCGTAAACTGACTGATAAACACGATAAACAAAACAATTAATTAAACAACGCGTGTGTGTGTGTGTGCGTTTCCTGTATTTTGTTGTTGTCGTTGTTTGTATCTAGAAGCTATGTCCTTTAAATAGCTATTTTATACACACGACTGACGCTCCGGCCATACAATTTATTACGATTGCGGGTTGTTCGCACAACGGGTTTCATTCTATTATTATTTTTTCGTTTTTGCTTTGGCATGGCCCATTTTTTGACTTCCCAGACATTCTATTTCACTCTCCGCCACCCCCTCACTCACTTAACTTGTTGTTTGGAGCGCTTGTACAATATTTAATGCTAGTGCGTTTGGTTTTGGCATATTGGTCTACCCACAAAAGTATGCTACAAAATATGCAATGTTTGCATTTGACGTCAGAAACTGTGCGACAAATTCTTGGAAAAAAGCCCTCAACTCTTGGTCAACACAGAAGCCAAAGCTGTTTCTGATGTTTCAATTTAATTTTAATCATTGAAATTCTCCTTAAGTCAGCTACTTTTATGTTGGTTTTAAGTTTTCAGTCGAAGAAAAATTATACTTTTAATTCGATTGCATTTTATTAAGGACTTAACCAGAACTTTCTCGAGCTTTTTTCACAGTGAGTCGACCTTTACACACATATTGTTTTGCTACAAAAATCAAGTTATGAAATACGTTGATTGCTCACATAAAATGCAACAGTAGAAAACACACTTTCCCTACTATTAAGTTCCAAAAGCCGCAATAGTCATGGCGAAAAAAGCAATTTTACATACATACTGATACGGATACGGATACTTGTACATCCGGCTGGTGAAAGGGTTGGAAAGGATAGGAACTTATTGAGAATGGGCCACAACAAGCCGCCAATTACGATAGAAATCTAGAAAATGTGCAAAATCGAGCTAAAATTTGTGACTATAAAACGCGAACAAATTTACATGCAAATCTGTCCGTAGCACCCTTCTGCCAACTCTGGCTCTCAGTCAAAGGACACACGGTGCAGGATACGAAGAACGACATTCGACTGGGTCTTTCTGTGTGCCAGAGTATCAGGCAACAAATTATCTCAATTTAGCATAATATTTACTGAACTCAACTGCATTGAACCGTTACGAGAAAGGCGGGGGGCAAGGCAGGAAGAGCAGTTTGTTGAGGTGAAGGGTGAAACCGGGTATTGGGTTTGGAGGTTAGTAGTTTGGGGTTGAGCTTGATAGTAATGTCGCGACATTCGGCGGCGTTTCATGAACGAAAAAATTGAATTGGATTTCAAGTCGTTGTCGTTGTCGCGTTGGCGTTTCACATTTGCCGTTTGGCCTCGTCGTTGCCCTTGTCCTTGTCCTGCTTATTCCCAATGCAGCTTGACTTATGAATCTACGTGAAAGTAGTAGTAGCTGTGCACAGTAGCGAATTTGCAATTGGGCGCTCGAAGTATCAAATAATTCACGATTGCATAGACAGAAGCTATGGTATTCCTTCTTAAAATTTCATTCAATTAAATTATTTCGTTTTTCAGTTTTACTCCGTTATTATTCTTCACTCGCTGCTTTTTACTCGCTGCTGTCTACTCGTTACTTTCAATATTTGTTTTTTTACTCGTTGTTATCTAGTCGATATTTTTTTAAGTCTCTCTTGATTTCGCTTCTTGATTCCTTATATCCCTTTATCATAGTTAGTTTCTCGCTGACTCTTACTCGCCGCTTTGCATTCATTACTTTCTAATCTTTCTCCGATTGTAACAGTGAAACTTATTTGTCTAAACTCTGGTTATATATTTTTCGCTTTGGTTAATTTTCTCTTTTTTCATTTTTTGTTTCTTTTTCGCTGGCACTATTGCTTGCTTTAGTCTTTATTTCGCAACAAGTATTTGCATGGTTGGAAAATGGTATCAAATTGACTCAAGTTTGCTCCTGTTTTTTATCAGCTACCTGAAGCAGAACTGCAAATAAGTTTCATAAATGTTGGGCTTGACAATGTTATGCGTTCTATTTTGAAAGTAATACGTGCTCAAACTCACTCTCGATGCCATTCGATACGCTTCGCTTCGATTCAACTCAAGTCGATGTGTGCAGGATGTGAGCTGCTTGTTCGTCTGCAAAATTTAGCTCGAACTAATGTCGTAAGAATCTCTAGATTTCTGTCTACTCAGCGACAGTTTTCAGGTAAAAGTAAAAAAAATAATGAAAGAAATGAAAGGCAGTAGAAAATTGCAAGTGCAAAGGATTTTATTATGTTGACATTGAGCAAGTGCAAAGAAAGTGCTGATAGAGTCAAGACTTGAGTCTCTATAGATGACAATTCTAACTCAATGCCAGCCAAATCGAATGTTCGACTGAATGAATGACCCATAATTTGATGTTAATCAAAGAATATGGCATAAGAAAATTGGTGACAGAAGCTAAATGAAAAAAGATTTCTGTGTATGGTAAAAATGAAACCTGCGCCACAGGAAATTGCAGTCGGTTCTTTATTTCTGTCATTTGGCTCGTTTTCGGTGTGTTATTTTTCTCATCCTGTATCCTCACATATTACGGTAGTGGGTATGATATCAATCAATTTATTATGCATATCTTATTTGAATTTGTTTGTTTTTAATTTTAAATTTTTCAACACCTCTTGCACAATTAAATTATTTTTTCTAATTGTACTGCAATACACCAAGCTAATTTAAAGGGTATACCTTCTAGTCGTAGTCATGCAAATTCACAAAAGTTTTTTTTTTTGTCGTTTTCGTTTTGACATTTACCGTAGTAAATTGTCCAAATATTGTAATAGCATTTTCTTGTTGCTCCTATTGCTAGTTTTCAATATGGAAATTGGAAAATTACTAAAAAATAATTGCCTAAACTAAATATGAAATCTGTGCCATTTAGTTGACTTTCTTTTCCTTCTATTTACCAACACTTTTTATAATATAGTACGTTTATTAATTTTTTTTTTTCCAATTTACGAACGGAAATCCAAGCAGTAAAGCGCATTCAATCAACTGCTCCTAAAATTTGCCCATCCGGGGCAATGGGAAGATGGGAAATGAAAGCTAAGGGTTTGGAGGATGGTAAGCGCGGGCAAAGGTATTAAATTTATATGTCAATAAATCTCGAGAAAGAGCAAAAGGCAAACGCGAATCGTTGGCTTTACGAGAATAGTTTCTTTTCAATCCACCCTTACTTTCTCCTCATTCGTTTGCCAGCTTTGAAACTTATTAAAGAGTGCCTGAAGTGGCATCCATATGTTAAGATTCCTGTCCAAAGTCCTAGTTCTGGTCGTGGTCCGGGTCCGGGTCCGGGTCCGGGTCACAGTGCCGCGCTCCAGCGCCAGCGTCGGGTCGGGTTGGATTGTGCTGGGTCACATGACTATAAATCAGCAAAAAGCGTCTCTCTTCTTTTGCCCACAATACAAACAGTTGAGACATCGAGCTACAAACTCGACTTCAAGCGTTTTATTGGTTTTCCAATGTGTGTTGTGTGTGAGAAAGATAGACAGATAACATGTGTAAAAGTGTGTGCGAGTTTAAAAATTGCTTGACCAAATTGATAATTCACATTAAATAATGGCCAATAGATTTACCCAAAGTTTAATTAAATAACTTGTTGAAATAACACACATAATGAGGATGAGCATAAAGGAGCCAAAATAAAGGGTAGAGAAAGCAAATGGAAAATGGAATATAACGACACATAGATACGCTACCATTTGCTGTTATTTGCTTGCTAATAACTCTTTGATTGTTTTACGTTTTTCTTAAATTCAATAATAACGGACTTAATCATAAAAATGTGAGTGTATATTAAATAAAATTAATCACAAAATATTACGTATCCAATTTCCGTTACAGTATACCAAAAGATATTCAATTATTTATATAACAAAAAATAAAAAACAAAAAAAAAATGGATGAAAAGAAACTCATCTCCTGTTTGTCTTAGCACGCACATGTTAGCACATGCCAAGTAGCTCAAAGCCTCAGCAGAGCTTATAGCCAAGGCTTAAAGACACACACACACACACACGCACATATTTAAAGTTGTGAGTGTTTGTGTGTGTCGGTTGCTAATCGGTGGAGCTTCATAATTTGGCAATTCGTTTTGCTGCTGGCATTAAGAGCTGCTAATTAATCAGTCAATGCCCAACAGCATCGCCTCTTTTAAAAACCACGCCCCCCCCCCCCCCTCGCTCACCATCCACCACTTTAGCTACACGCATAAATCTCTGTTGCGTCAATTGTTAAGAATGGAGCGAGGGAGGGTAGGTGGGTTTTTTGGTTGGTTTTGAATGAGGGACACGGGTTTGGTGTATTGCAAAAGACAACGCGTCGTATGAGTTATGTCAAATGCAGGGTTACTGAAAGGCTAAGAACAGCCTGCCAGAGTTGCCATCATTAATTATATTTTTAGATTGCCTGCATGCGTATGGCATTGTGTGAAATCAAAGTACGGGGTTATATACATACTATGTATATACAGGGTGCCAACAAAATGGAAGCCAACGGCAGGAAGGGTGGGGTGGGAGCAATGGCATCTTCTCCCTCCTTTGTTTGCCATAACATGTTGCAATTAATCAAGCAGACAACAAATCTGGCAGCACTTGCGGCCAGAGTTGACATCGCTGCAATTCGATATCCGGGCGATGACGATGACGATGACTTTGATGGGTGTGTGTGTGTGTGTGTATATATGTTTGTGTGTGCGTGGATTATGTCACCTTCAAAACGCCATCACTTTAACTTGTCTGCTTTACTTGTCTGGGCCTTGTTGTCAAAACGTTTTATTTGCCAGGTATCAAGTGAAGATTAAGTATGCACAATTTCATGTCAATTGCTTGACACTTTTTTCTATATCAACTTAATAGGATCCCAGCACGTGATTCATGCATCCGATTCATCATCATTGTATGCGACGTACGTGTGAGTCCCACTCTTGGTCGCTGGCCCATAGATTCGACTCCACAACTGAGCGATTTCACACTATTTTGTAGTAAAGCACCAAACCAAAGCAGAACTTAAAGGCTGCAGTCAAGGGTCAAGTTACATTGATAAAGCTCCCACTTCAGACCGGATTTAGCAGAATAATAATGTTCGGTCTTAAAGATCGTTGATATGGATTTGGATAGAAGCGAATTAATTCAGACAATGCCAATTGAATTAAAGCATATTTAAAGTTTTTGACTTTCAAAGCGCGATTTTATTACATTTTATAGTATTTGCTAGATTCATTTTATTTGGTTTTAACTCCAACAGTTTGATTAACTTTATTTAAATAAGCCTTAAATTAAATTGCAAACAAAACGACTTGAATAGCCTAACGTACAATTTAGCTCAAATTATTTTGAGTTTTTTTTTTTATGTTTATTTTAAGGTCTATATCGTTATTATATTATTTTTGTTGATTATTGGATGAGGATGTGCGGTTGTTGTGGCCATCGATGAGAAGGCTCACAAAGTCATAGCCACAAATGCGACTTGGTCCTTAAAGTTGTTGGCCAAGTTCAACGCTAACACACACAGAACGAACACAAACACTTGCACACAAAAGATGGCCCAAAGAAATTAAATTATTTGTTAGGAGCAAAACGTGTGGCAAGCAACGCAGCAGCGACGCCATAGAGCCCATATGAAGGGCATCTAGAAAAACGAGCATGACAACAAGGACATATAGATTACATAATATATACATACATACAGCTAAGCATACACACATACATATGTACATACATATACGTATCCATTTATGTGTATAGATGGGGGCAACAAGTGAAAATCCATTTGTTAGAGGAAATCGTGCAAAAAGCTTAAATACAAAGCTTTAACATAAGTAGCAACAAGCAACACACACACACATACGCTCGACTGCCAACCGCACACACACAAACACATACACACACACACATGGAGAGTGAACATTTGGCTATGCATATGTATGTGGAGCAGGGACTTAGGCTGGGGCCAAAGTCTAAATGAAGCTGCCTTCGTTTGCCTTTTTGTTTTGTTGTTGCTGTTGATGCTTTCTCGTCTTACCTTTTAACGTTTTGTGCCGTTCCTTTCTTCTTCTTTTTGGCAGCCTTCGCATTAAATGAGCAGCCACCATCTTTACACACACACACACACACAAAGAGAAACAGGTGTGTTCGTTAGTATACGGCTCTTTTCCCTTGTTTAAATTTTCGTATTTGAAAATATAAAAAAAGGATTGTAATTCAAGTGTGTTTGCTGCAAAAAGTGCAATTATTATAAAAAGTCCTAAAAGTGAACTGTGAATATGGTCCTGTGGCTGATTATAAGAAGATGGATATTTCCAGGATAGCGAACGCGACATTTGTTCATCTTTAAATGAAAAAAATTGGCAATAGTTGTCCTATTCAAAAATATTTTCTCACATGTTTATTGCATTTTCCAACACTATTTTCACTAGAAAAGACAAGCTTTGAAGACTTGTCGTTTTCGAAATATTTATAGAAAAACAGTGCATCGCGAACGTGACGAAAAGTGAAAGTCGTGTTTGAGTTCATATTGACAATTGCGAAAATACTTTTTATCCATAGTAAAATAATGTGGTATTCCATTTAAGAAATCATTTAAATATGTTATTATCAAGCGGACGTGACAAAATTTCCACTTGGGTTGTGACGTCAATTTTTAATTGAGATTAACAAAAACTATAACTTCAAATTTTATAGCAAAGATAATAAAATAAGGAATACATGTTTAACTAACGATAAAATATAAGGAAATATTATTGTTTATGAATATGCTCTTTGACCTACTTTTAAGTTGACAAAAATGAAAAAAAAAACCTATATTTTTTCTATCTGTGCAAATATTTTACAAGAAAAACAAATATATGGTGTAAACTCATTAGATTCTTTCAATTCAATTATTTATTTGACAATATACAAAAAAAAAAAACATTTGTTCATCAACTTTTTCGACGTGGTGGACCATTTTCTGGAAATGCCTAAAAGAAAGCCAAACATAAGAAAAAGTGCTTAAAACTTATCCATTTAAGTTAAAAGAAAAAGTTTGGATATAAAATTTCAAAAAATCGGGATAAAGGTTGAAATTGCTCAAACATTACGATATGTTTTAAGAAGACATATGGATTAGTACGGATAATATCGGATAATATCAGATAATTAGTTTTTGACTTAAGGGCTTTACGCAGACGACAGTACAACCAACGCCCGTAACGTAATGCGCCAACTTTACGTCCGTCACGACAAGTGCTGAAAAACTCATATATTGTGGCGGCAGGTTGATAACACTCCCGTATTAAATCGGAAGGCATATGTTATTTAGATAGTATAGTGCTATGAAGTTATTTATACATTTTTTGGGCAGTAATTTCAGAAAAATTTATAATCCGGCTCGTGTTGCTCTTTTAACGGCAACATTTTAACATTTTCATTGTTCAACACTACCGTACGGCGCGTAACTAACAGAACTGCGAGACCATTTTATATATATGAAGTTTTTACGGTACGGGCGCTGTAAGTTCGTTTGCGTATAGGCCTTAAGGTAGCACTATATGCGTACTATCTAGTTTTTTAAGAAAACCAAATTCCGTTCCGGAAAAAAAACTAAACCAGTGATATATTTTGCGATTGCAATTTATATTGTAAAGACACAAAAGATTTGCAATGCAATGTATATTATGTAATGTAAAGTAAAGATAATACCGTGTAAACTATAAGTTAAGCTGTAGATTGGAATAAACGAGTGCTAACGAGCGATAACAGCATTCAAATGCTCGTAGACACTTAATAAGAATATCATTTGATAAGAAACAACACTCATGGCTGTTAGCCAAAACAGTTAGTAGCCTGATAGTGGTCTGGTACGTGTGTATTATCTTCTCCTAAATATATACGGCGTTCACATGCTATGATAAGCCGTCCAATGTACAAGCGAAATGGTTCGATGACTTATCAACTCATCGAAAACCCGTTCAACATTGGCATTAAGTTCAGACATAGCTCCAGGTATTCAAAAAAAAAAAGAAAATAAGTACGCAGGCTCTAGTCGAGAGAGCCCGACTAGAAGATACTCTGAACCCGGTGGCAATAAATATTTTATTCCTTGCGCCCTAAAAGTATGCTTTAATTAATGATCAATTTAAACAACACTAATAACTGACTTAACTTAACGATATCTCCGGTGTTTCTTAACCGATTTGAACGATATTTTGAGAAAAGTTCTATCGTTACCCATTATTTCAAACCACATTTTTAAACTTTCCAAATTTGATATTTTTTTGTAATCGATTGCATATGTATATCGGAAACCAGAATAGTTATCGATAATTTGAAACAAACTTGTTCTGCTTATGGTATAGGAGAACTTATATTCAAAATCTGAAGTCTCTAGCTCTTGTAGTCTCTGAGATCTTCGCGTTCATACAGACGGACAGACGGACGGACAGACGGACATGGCCATATCGACTCGGCTATTGATACTGATTAAGAATATATATACTTTTTGGGGTCGGAGATGCTTCTTTCTGCCTGTTACATAATTTTACGCAAAACCGTTATACCCTGATTTACCCATTTTTATGGGTTCGAGTATAAAAAGAAAGAGAGAATTACACAAATTGCCAACTAAATTCAAATAAAGTGCCATGAACAGTGGTCAACAATTGATTTGCATTGAAAAAATCATATTTATGCCATGAACAAATTACAAAAAATATTTCGGATGAGCTCTGACTTAAAAGTCGTGAAAGTGAGTTGATATTTTAATGTCAAAATATTTATTTTTTTAGTATATATTTTATTTAGTAAATACCGAAATTTCACAACACTGAGTTGCTTGCTAATCATAAAATCATAAACATTTATAAAAAAAATGAATATGTACATAGACTTATAAGTTTATACTTTTGTTGATTTTGTATTACTTACGGCCGGTCAAAACTATAAACATTATTGTCGCGCCAAAAAACGCCAAAACTAGTTGCTATTAATGATAAGATTTATCAGTTTTGGGTATCGGCTTTTGGTGTTTGGAATTTGGTTTACGGGCTATTTCTCTCTCTCTCTCTCTCTCTCTCTCTTTCGTTCTCTCTCTATTATATCCAACGCTTGTTTAATTCGTATAAAGCTTTGCCAAAATGCAGCCAGCGACCCAGTTGAATGCTTGCCCGCCACGAGGCAGCAACACCTTCACAAAGAGTGTGAGAGAGGGAGATAAGGAGAGTAGGAGAGAGACAGCAATGGCCAAGTTTGGTAGTACAAGCGTTAACTGGACAATTTGGTTGTTTATGTTAGTAACCAGTTTTGGGATTAGTTTGCAGGTAGTGTTTTCTTCCATACTATATGCTTATAGGCCTTGTTAGCTTAATCTTATCGGTTGACCCCAATATCTATATATGTTTTATACAGGCAACTATTTCTGAGAAATTCTATACAGCCGGCGTTGTTGAATTTCGCCAGGCTATTGGCATTGATGACCATTCAAGTTTGGCTGATAATTTGTCTGGATATTTGGATATAATTAAATCGACGAATGCGAGTGCAACAGATATTATTGTATTTCCGGAGGCGACATTAAACTCACTCGAAACGGTCAGCTATGTGCCGGCCGTAGAGGAGCAGGTCACACCCTGCGTATCTGATCCCAATGCAACATACTTCGCTCCATTTCTGGTGGCACTCTCGTGTGCGGCTCGCAATGCCCGAAAGTATGTAGTTATCAATATAAGTGAACGCCAACTGTGCTCCGTGACGCCCGAAGATACGCGTCCTTGTGCAACGACTGGTCATAATATCTTCAATACGAATGTGGTCTTTGATCGCAGTGGTATGGTCGTATCCAGGTATCGCAAGGTTCATCTCTACGGTGAGCCAAAGAATTCCACTTTTGTGCCAGAGCTTAAAACCTTCACGACAGACTTTGGTGTCACATTCGGACATTTGATATGTTTCGACATGTTGTTTTACGTACCTGCCCAACAGTTGATTTCCGAACAGGGTATTACGGATTTTCTATACCCAACAATGTGGTTCTCTCAGCTACCATTTCTTACAGGTGAGTAGTTTTAGCTGGAACTTATTAGATTTATGCAATGAAACAAATTACAAAGGGATCAAACAAAATGAACCGGTTCAGTATGCGTATCCAATTGATTTAAAATGTTTTCAAGTTTAAATTACAATGTAGCAAACCCAATTATATATTATTTCCTTTTCCTACAGCTGTTCAAACGCAGATGGGCTGGTCGTACGGCAACGATGTAAATCTATTGGCAGCGGGTGCCAGTCGTCCGAAGTTGCTTGGAAGTTCCGGTACGGGAATCTATCATGGAAAAGCAGGTTCACTCGTCAGCGTAATGAATACGGGAGCCGGCGAACGTCGCTTGTATGTTGCCCAGGTACCCAAATATGAAAATTCTAAGCCAAAGCGTAGAGAGCGGCGATCCCTTAGTGAGACAAAGAGAATTCCTGTATCAATTGGTAGTTCCGACTATAGAATGAAACGGGATCACCTGGACAACTATGTAACAAAGCAACTGGACCTTAAAGCAACTGAATTAACGGGCAATGCGAAGGAGAAGGTTTGCCATGGCAAATTTTGCTGTCAATTCGAGTTGGAGTGGCGAATGGAGTCGAATGATGGTTCATCCAAGGAGAGTACATACAGCTATAGGGTTGCTGCCTACGATGGCTGGCGTAGTGAGAAAAGGGTTGAAGACAACTATTTACGTAATTGTGCTATTTTTGTATGCAATGGACCTGATTTCACGGAATGCGGAAAGTTGCTTGACGGAAATCGATCTCAATTAGTCTTTAACCGTTTGAACATTGAGGTCATCTATCCCAAGTCGAAGGAGTTTTTGCTTGCTCCCAATAGTGTGCGGGAAAACCTAATGCCACTTGAGCCGTCACAGTTTGTCTTTACAGTTACGGAGCTGGAAAATGGGTAAGTAACGGCAGTACTGTGTCTAATGTGCTTAATTCTGAAATTTATTTCCATTTCCAGCAACCAGCTGAAAGCTCGTTACGCCTTGGCTAAATCGTTTGAGCTATCGAATTTGGTCACTTTTGCTATCTACGGCAACTACTATGATAATATTTGTACTTATGGCACGGGCACTGAGGAACAGGATATCCAGTGCGGTTTTAAGCCAGCTGGCGACGGCGCTGCACAGCTTCGTTTGTTCTTTGGCTCTTGGCTGCTTTTAGCTTCAACGCTTGCATTTCATCTAACAACTTTAAGTCGTAGATTAATATAAAAATCATTGCAAGATCGATAACATATTAAGGTTTCCCTGCATCAGCTAAGCTGAAGGAACAACTATGTATGAAAGCTTGAAAAGCGCTTGAAAAACAATATAAACTAATTAATACAAAATAATCACTTGCACAAATTGTATCAAAAATAAATAAATAAAAAAAAGAAAAGAATTCTTAAGTACGAATTTGAACAGTTTCAGTTTCAAGACTTTCACAGTTTCAACGACTTCTAAAAGTATCAATTTCAAAGGCTTAGTTTCTCTTTAAATCTTAAAAAGTAAAATAAGAATTTTATATAATTTCTCTTCTTTTTTTGAAGGATAAAACAACAAACTACTTTGTCTTAATTATACTGAATATTGATACTGGCAACTTTTGATAGCTTTCAAAAAATAGTTGTAAGATTGATAAGACCGAAAAGCATGAGGCGCATGCAATACATAACTATAAAGAGTGTATTGAGCAGCTTAAAAAAAAAAAAAACAAGTAGAAACGTTGCAGTCGGACGCACCCGACTGCGGTATACTCGATACCAGTAATAAAACAGATTAAAAGAGAGCTGATTGCAATGGTGTGTGGATACGGCAGGGGTGTACGCTGCCTCAAAGATTGTCTGGTGCAGATGGGGATGCCAAAAAGCTATCTTCCTTCCAAATTTGGTGACTCTAGCTCAAAGTTTGCTAAAGGTAGGGGCTGGGGCGGTATGGGGGCGTGGCATCAAAATTTTTGCTGCAGATCTATGTATCGTGTCAATAGCTATCCTCAAACCGAATTTGGTGACTCAAGCTCAAAGTTAGTAGAATATGGTGAAAGGGGGGCTGGGGGCGGTATGGTTGGGGGGCGCCATCCAAATTCTTGGGATTCTTCATCACCAATCTTGGCACCAAATTTGGCGGCTCTAGCTCAAAAGCTGTGGAAAATATAGGCGTTTTTGATTTCAAAATGCAGGGGGCACGGAACGGGGGGGCGTGGCTCCAAAACTTTGATGCAGTTTTTTGGGGATCGTTAATAGCTATTTTCCTACCAAATTTGGTGACTCTAGCCTTAGCGCTTTGGAAAATACACGCATTCCCGTTTTTAGTGAAGCATTGGGGCGGTTTGGGGCAGCTTGGCAGTATGGATTGGCGTGGCATCCAAAGATTTTATGCATTTTTTTGGGGGCTATAATCACCTATTTTGGCACAAAATTTGGTGGCTCTAACTCAAAAACTGTAAAAGATATAAGCATTTCTGTTTTTAAACAGTGAGGGGGCTGGGGGCGGAATGGGTAGGTGGGGCTCCAAAACTTTGATACCGTTTTTGGGGAGTCGTTACCAGTTATCTACCTACCAAATTTTGTGACTCTAGCTCAAACACTATGGAAGATACACGCACTACCGTTTTTAGCGATGCGTTGGGGCGGTTTGGGGCAGCTTGGGTAGTATGGATTGGCGTGGCATCCAAAGTTTTTGGGGATCGTCAACACCTATCTTGGCACCAAATTTTATGGGTCTAGCTCAAAAACTGTAGAAGATATGGGCATTTTTAGGGGGGCTGGGGGCGTAATGGGTGGGCGTGGCTCAAAAATTTTTGATGCAGTTTTTTGGGGATTGTTAGTAGCTATATTCTCCCTAAATTTGGTAGTTCTAGCTGTAAGGGCTTGCGAAAAAGCTGGATCTATCGATTTTGCGTTATCGAATTTATCGATTTGCCAGCCCCCTAGTTATCGTAGAGCTCCAATCTTGACACTTTAATTTAATATGCCATGGATAAAGAGATTTGCAAAGTTTTACCTTCGGTATCGAGTATAAAAAAACAAAGCTTAATGATCGGTCCTTAATGATAAATAAGATTTTAGGTGAAGCTATTGATTACTTACATGCGTTCCATGTTTTGCTGAGTTTAAATTTTCATAACATATTTCTTCTTTTTTTCAGAGGTTCATGCATTGTAATCCACTATTGAACCATGGTCCAAATATCAAGAAATCTGAAATTTCCATCATATCGAATTATTTTTTTCTCATCTTAATTCTCTACTTCTATTCGTTTTTCATCTACTTCCTATTTGTTTTGTCATCCACCGCTGAATTGTTCTAAAAAAAAATTTCATTGAAAAATTAGTTAATAAACAAAGAGACGATAACAAAACACGCAAGACACGCAACTAGAAATAAGACTGAACTCTTTATTTTTCGTTCGCTGCAATTCGTAGTCAGTCTTACCGAGCACGTTCTGAAGCGAACATCATGAGCGGCAATTTCTTAGCTGCATTTGTAATCCACTTGGTGTGCTACACTGCGGGTAGCTCATGGGCAGCCACACCAGAGTACTATACAGCGGGTGTGATAGAGTTTCGCCCGGCAAGGGTTGGCCTTAGTTCTGAGCAGATGCTGGCAGAGAACCTGGCTGCATATCTGGAGCTAATCGCATCGGCAAATGGCACAGCGGATATACTTGTTTTTCCAGAGGGTACGCTCAATAGCCAGTTTAATTTGACTGCCGTACCGGCACCCTCAAAGCGTAGCCTGTGCCACATTGTGGTAGCACCAGCCGATGGGGTAGCCAATTTCTTGCGACAGTTGGCATGTGCCGCTGTTGAGGCGGATAGTTATTTGCTGCTCAATTTGTATGAGCGAGAACGTTGCGACCTTCTTGTGGATACAAATTGCCCTAACCGTGGCTATTATATGTACAACACTAATGTGGTTCTCGATCGCAGTGGTGCGGTAGTGTCGCGTTATCGCAAATGGAATTTGTATTTGGAGCCGCAATTGAACCAAACCAATCAACCAGAGTATGCCATGTTCGAGACGGACTTCAATGTGACCTTCGGTCATTTCATTTGCTTCGACATGTTGTTTTACACGCCTTCTCAAGAGCTAGTCGAACGCTATAACCTTCACAATCTGATTGTCAGCAATATGTTCAAGTCGGAGCTGCCATTTTTAACTGGTGAGTACAATATATACATATAAGCAAAATCCATACAAATGCCTAGAGTCGACTAGGGAAATACCCTATACTTGAATTTAACAGTTTCGGATTATAGCGAATTAAATAGATTTTTGTGAATCTCATCATAATAACAAAAATGATTGAGCAACTTTGGGATAAAAATGTGATAAATGTGTGTTGGTTGTTCTTATTTTCTAATAGTATTTTTATTTTTGTTTAGCACAAGTTAATTATTTTTTCCACAACTTTTTGTCACCTCTAGATTATAAAGAATTCCGTCTAGACAAATAGGCTCCATAAGTTCTAGATTTGATAACAAGATAGAAATGATTACGTTTGCATTATTCCATTTGAACTCGTTTTGTAAATGATAAACCCTTCAACTAAAGTTATATGATTTGCATATGGTAATTTGTGTTAAATAAAAATAGGTTTGTGCCATTAACTGGATTTAAGTGCAATATTTTTATGTACAACTTTTTATTTGTTAGGTTTAACTGTTTATTTGAAAGTAACTCGACAAAGTTCTTCAAACATCCTTCCTTGAATGTTCATAATAAATCAATAAAATATTTATTGTGAAATGGTATAATAGCTTTTATGTACATATTCACAATTTATTTATTATTATAGTTTTAAGATTTTCCGTTTTGCTGTGCGACTTTTTAAAATGAAAACCTTTTTTAACCAGCTTCGGAATTTTAATTTGTTTTTTTGTTTTTCCATTGACAGCCAGCCAATTGCAACAAGGTTGGGCCTGGGCGAACAATGTAAATCTGTTGGCATCCGGGGCAAGCTTGCCACACGGTGGCATGACCGGCAGTGGCATCTATGCTGGTGAACATGGCGCTCTCAAGCGTCTCATGGTTGGTTCCAGCGATTCAGGCGAGCGGCAATTGTTGATGGCGCGTGTGCCACGCTCGCCTCGGTTGGGAAGCAACAGCCTCATCAAATTGGATGAGGAGCGCGTGGATGCCGCACAGCGTCAACTGCCCATGTTGCAGCAGCCGCAACTTGGTGAGTTCAAGAGTTGGGTGGTGCCACCACTTAATGGCAGCTTGCAACGTCAGCGGCTCTGTCAAGCGGATCTCTGTTGCGACTTTGAGTTGCAGCTGTCGCTGTTGCAGGAACAGGAACAGGAACAGGTACAGGGGCAGAGTCAGAAGCAGGAGCAACAGATAGAGTACGTTTATAGACTGGGCGTTTTTGTGGGGCAACGTCGCTACGAAGAGGCACGTTACAGTGTGGTTCGCTTGTGCGGCCTATTCGCCTGCCGCAATGCCAGCATCCACAGTTGCGGTCAACTGAGCGAAACACAGATGGAGAGTGGAAAAGTTGATGTGCAGTTTAGTTTATTGAAGGTCAGCGGTGAGTTTGTGCAACGCGAGCGGCAACTTCTACTGCCCAGCACTTTGAGTGCCTCACTCTATGCGATGCAATCCAGTGAAATCGAGTGGCAAGCGTATTCAAAGTCGGATAACAACATTAACAAGACACATGTACAGCTGCAGCTCAAAAAGCCGCATGCCCAATTGCTGACCTTTGCCATTTATGGCAACTATTTCAATGAAACGCTGCCAGCGCAGTGGGGCGTTGCTGCGACAACTGTGAAGAGTGTGGGCTTGTTGCATTTGTTGTTGCTGTTGCTACAGTGGTGGTGGTGGTAAAGACGACGAAGACGGTGAAGACGACGACGACGATGTCTTATCGTGGAGCAAACCGCTAAGCAAACACTTTGCTGATTAGCTTAAATCGTAAAATGACGTCAAGGCGACAGAAGTAACGAATAACACGGAAATCTAATGGAATGAAATAGGGAGAATAATAAATTAAAATCCAAAAAATGGAAAACATAAAAAGAAAAAAAAAATAAATACATTGTAGATTCGAGAAAAGTAATCAAGAGAAAATAAAATAATAATATTTCTTAATAGAAATATGAACAACAGTAAAATAAACAAACAAGCAGAAATAAATGGATTTTAACAAGGTTTCGGTACATTTATATAGCAATTGTTGTATTTAAGAAAAGTTGTTTTTATTTATTTAAGTGTGCAATCGATGAATGTTGATTTAGGTTGTAAATGTATTTGGATTTCTCGTTTAATAAATTTGATGCCTTGCAAAACAAATTTAATTGAACGTTTCCTGTTGTTTAATGATTCGATATTGACATATAAAAACCATAGCGAATTGTTTTATTTTTGTTGAAAAACAAGCAGAAATAGAAAAAATTCGTTACATTTGCATTAAAATAACTATTTATTTAAAACTTTAATTGATTAAACTTTTGTTGCAAATCGTGTTGTTTAATTCGAGTTAGTTTGTGCTTTTGTGGTTGACCTTAAAGAGGGCATTAAAGCTTAAAGATTTCTGTTTTAAAAAAACGTTCGTCTGTATTGAGATATTTCGCGCAATTTATAAAGTCACAAAATTTTTTATTATTAGCAATTCGATAAGGTTGACTTTGTCGCCTGGCAGCTCATTAAAATGCAAAGCGCAGCGGCGCCAGCTGCCTGTGTATGTATGTATGTGTGTGTTGAGTGTGTGTGTGTGTGGGTGTGTGTGTGTGTGTACTTCAAGTGTATTTTGCGGTGTATTCAAAGATGGCGTTAAATGCAGTTAATGTTATGGCTTCTATTACTGTTATTGTTGTTATTACACTAAGCTAGCAGACAAATTGTAATTAAGTGGCATCCAAATGATAGACACACACACTCAGAGCCACGTATAGTCGAAACCACATACTTGATAATTTGGTTAACCGATAATTGATGGTAAATGTTATGCAGGTGGATTTTGGTGGTCGCATCGAGATTGGTGTCAAGTTCATGTCATTAAGGTGTGATTAACAAAAATTAGTTGTTGCTTAACACACACACACACACACGCGCAATAGAGCAACAGTGCGTCTAACGGTATCTCTGTGTGTGTGTGTGTGACTGGAAAGCAGCGCTGCCTCAGCCTCAGCCTCAGCCTCCCACCCACACACACACACACAGACAGCAGGTGTAAAAGCAGCAAAGCGCGCAACACATGAAGCTAACTGAGACGCTCGCGTCGCTGCTCCTGCGTTCGTGCTGAACGTTTTCATTCATTTCAACTGTTGCGCTTCTCCACACTTGTTAGCGCGACGTGATTGGAAAGCCGAAGAGATGCAGAGGCGAAGGAAAAAGAGAAAGGCAGAGCATTGCTTCCAAGCAGTGGAGAGCGCACCTGAAGCAATAAGGCCTTGCTATGTGTGTGTGTGTGTGTGTGTAATTTTGTGTAGACTTTTAAGGCGCAATCTATGTTGATGTGTGTGTGCGTGTGTGTTTGTTGTGTAGACTGCGTTATATTTGTTTTAAATTATTCAACAGTTAAAAAATATTTTATTAAGCGCTAGGCAAAATGCCTGTGCTGCTGCGCTTTTGCCAGTTGAAATGCAATTAAAAAGCGCAGCAGCAGCAGCAGTCGGCCACAGCAAACAAAACAAACGAAACGAAACGAAACTCACACAGAGACACGCACGCAAGAACGACAAGCATTCGGCTAGCATTCGACAGTGCTGCCGCTAACGCTGCTGCCATTGGCAGCGCAGTCGCTGCGTTTGCCAACGTCAAACGCGTTGCGTGGCCGATGTTCGTCGCATTCTGCGACAGCATTTCGGCGCGCGTTTAACATCCAGTAGGCGTTCAGCCTCCGAGCGGATAACATTGCGTTGTTGTTAGTTCTTGGAGTTAGCCACATTCGATTCTCACTCACAATATATTCAACAGTCTCCCAACTGAAATTCAAACTTCGAGTTCCACCACGACAAGTTCGTTTCTTGAGTCGTGCGTCTAGAAATCAAATATCAAGCAAAGCTTTAAAGATTTTTGAACCAGTGTTTGAGCCAGATTTTTAAAATTTATTGAGAAAAATACGATACAAAAAAAAAAAAATAAACTGTTATCAAGTATCGTTTTGAACGCGCGCGAAATTATTTGATTGCCTGAAACTCTTTTAAAAAAATTGTTGCTCCTCTTTTTTCTGATTTTTTTTTGGTCTGTTTTTGTTGTTGTTCTTGGTGCAAAAAAAAAGTTTCAAAAAATATACAACCTAAGCGTTTCTGTTGTCTCTAAAAATTTTTTTTCTGTGCGAAAAAGCTAGAAAGAAAGAGGAAGATAAAGAGCAAAAAATAAAGACATAAGTGCAAAAAGTGCAACTGCAATTGAAAAAAAGAAAAAGCAAAAGGTAAATGAAATTTTAAAATTTTTTTAATATTTTCCAACCCCAAATGCAGTGTACATTTATTTAAAGTACACATGTTATTTATTTTTTTTGTTTGTTTCTTATCGTGCTTCTTTTTCAAGCAACATTTGCTTGTACTAAAGTTGAAGGTCAGTGTTGTAAAGGGCAAATTGAGAAGATGATGGAGTGAATTAGGCAATGAAATGTTTGAAAATGTAATACTCAAATAGTGACTTGCGAAAAAATATGCTTTTTAAGTTTTAATCGAACCTTAAAACTTCCATTTAACAGACAGATAAAGGGCATAAATTTGGGAAATATTTTTTCAAGTTTCTGCGTTCTAAAAGAATTGATTAATTGAAAAAAAAAAAATGAAACCTCGAGCTAAGTCAAAAAAACTTTCATAATTTCTATTAACCGTTGTTTAAAATTAAATACATATGTGAAACAGTGTTGTTAAGTGTTGCGATTTTCAGGTTTATATACTTGATGAAAGAGATTCGAGTTTGTTATTTAACAAAGTCAATATATTTTTTTTTACCTATGAGAAAAAAGTTTTTAGTACATTTAAAATTAAAAAATATACATATGTGAAACAGTGTTGTTAAGTGTTGCGATTTCGAGGGTTACATACTTGGTGAAAGAGATTCGAGTTTGTTATTTAAGCAAAGTCAATATATATTTTTTTTTACATCTAAGAAAAAAGTTTTTAGTACATTGAAAATTAAAAAATCAGCTGCTCATTTTTTGTGAGTTTTTTTTTATTGTTAAAGTGATGTTAGAAAAAAGTAGCTTAAGTGTACAATAAATTTAAAAAAGCTATCTTACTGATTTTTTGACAAAAGATTTTTGAAAAAAAACTCTTTTAAAAAAAAAAAACCAATTAGCAATAAAACTTTCCTTAACAACAACAACAAAAAAGTTTGTGCGTATCTTCCACATTAATCATCACATTATCTTTATTAGTTTTGCTTTTGTGTCTTCCGGCTCTAAAGCACTTTTCCTTCTCTCTCTAAATATATTTTTTATTTGGGTAACTTATAAAATGCTGCGTTTTCCACATAATTTATTTTCATTTTAGCTTTCTGTTTGGGGTTTTTAGTTTCGTTTTCGCCTGCGTTTGCCCAGTTTTTTTTGTATTTTTTTTTGTTGCTTGAACTTTGTGTTAACTTTTATTTTTGGGACACTTCCGGTTTGCATTGGCCAACAACTGCTTTTGTTAACTGCAGACCTTAAAGACTTCCGCTACGGTCGCCATCTGCTTCAATAGCGCCATCTGTTGCTGTGATTCGTTTTTTCTTTATTTTTTTGTTTTTGTTTCTTTTTGTTTTCATTTGATTTCATTTCGTTTCTTTCTCATTTAGTGCCCGCAATTGATTTGCACAGCCTGCGCTCAATCTTGCAGTAATTTATGTACATTTGCCTGTATCAAATCAATTTTGGCAAACTGTGCGTATGATTAATATTTGAAAAAATGTGAGAAACAAAAAGCAGAAAATCAAAATCCAAACAATTAGGAATCTAGGCAGCAAAACAAAAGCTAACGACTGTGGCATACTCTTTAAAGCTAAAGACAAATTTTGTTTTTGAATTTCTTAGATTTTCTAGATCTTAAAAAAATTATTGAGTTTACTTTAAATACTATAACAGACTAAAAGATTTTCATTTATATTAAAAAGTTGTTACCAAGTTTTAATTTGGGAATAGGGCATTATATGACAGGGAAAATTGAATCGGGAATTGTTCGAACTTTCGGTTCGGAACCTATGAAAGGCAAAAAATGCTGGCTAGCACCTACGGCGTTGTATTGTTGCAGTATTGTTGCCTTAATTATTGGCCAAACGGCATTAAATTTTCAAGTATTTACTTAAGCTAAACAAAACACAACAAATCTACAACAGCAACAAAAATAGAGGGAAATTCTTTTGCTCGATTTTTGCGATAATTCACTAAATAAACTCGAAACGGGCAACTGTTTCCCCTAGTCTTGCCCCGCCTCTACCTCTTCATTCTCCTCCTCATCCTCATGCACACGTTGGTATTTCTTTCGAGACGTGTGTATTTGGACCATGTGCCGAAAAATTTTTTTTGTTTTAATTTTCAGTCAGCTTCGACCGCCGAATGGGGCTATATAGTACAAGTTGTTGTAGTCGAGCGGGTCTCCAGCTAGCCTGAGCATAAGTATTAATATATATATTTTTTTTGTTCATTTCGCAGTCAGGCATTTGACAAATCGACAGTTTATGGTAAAGTTATGTATATAATCTCGGTTATAGAGTTTGCAAAAACCAAAGCAACTTTATTGAATTTTGAAAGTCTTTAGAATGATTAAGCATTGAAAGTTGAATTACAAGTTGGATGTACTGGAAGTATTTTTTGGATTTGCTTAGTGTTTTATACACTAGTCGTGTCTGAGTAAAGTAAACATCTGATAAACAAAAGCATCTCGAAATAGTAACATGAACAAATCTGGTTTTATTTTTTCATAATATCAAACTAGATAATTTTTAGAATTATAGTATTATAACGATGAGTTTGAGTTCAAGTTTTTATAAACCCAAAAAATTAATTTATATTTCTCTTAATCTATCCACAGCTTAACCTTTTTTGACTGGTTTTTAGCAATTGTGATTAATTGTTCTTAACAATTGTTAAACTTTCTGTTGCCAAGTGTATATCGATATATATATATTTATGTATATGGTTTTTATGTAGTATCATATATGATGTACACAAATTATTGTATTGTTGCATGCAGCTAATGAATTGATTTGAAAGCAATTCCCGCCAGCATTTTTACGTAAACAAAATAAGCAAGTTGTTGCTGTTTGTTTGTTTGTTCTAATGAACTTAAAACTTTATCGAATCAAAATACAAAAAATTTAATAAAAAAAAGAAGAAACGAAAATGCTTTAGAAAAATGTGCGCACGATTTTTGTTGTTGTTATATATTTTTTCAAAATTTGTTGTTCAAGGGGACAATGGGGAAATGAAAATTAGAAAGACGGGGAAACACGTTGCAATTGAATCAGCTGTAAATAAAACACGCGTAATACAGAAACAAATTTCAAGAAATCTATGAAGAAAATATATGCATATATATATATGCTTGTAGGTGTGTGTATAAGTCGATATCTGTCCGACAAAATAGACAAACGGACAAAGCGACATGTAAACAGAGCCGAGCCAAAGGTAACAAATGGAATTTCAAATAAATTAACGAGCGGGCCAATTGTAAACAGAGATAGAGACAACGGCAAGCCATTAGAAACAGAGAGGGGGTCAGTAAATAAAGAGAGAGAGAGATAGCGGGAGAGCGGGAGAGAGCGATGCACTGGATACGGCTGGATATGCGCGGGTGGTTCAAGTATTATTATATTCCCTAATTAGATTACTTAGTAGTGAATGCATTAAGTGCAACATGATTTTTTTTGAAGCAATTTTGTATAGATTGCAGTTTTCAGAATTTCACAATCGAAAACTATCTCAAGGAGTTGCTTAAACCTGAAGATAAGTTAATTAAAGTAAAGTTAAACTGCAAAGTAATAAAAGTGACAGAAAAAAATATATATTTTCTTAATTTTTTAGCTTTGTTAATATTATTTTAAATATATCATTAAAAAAGCTAGAGGTTTCTTTCTTAATTTTGATATTATTTGCAGCAGCATACCAAAAATAATGCAAGTACAAAGTTAATAAAAAATACAAAAAAAAAAAAACGCTTAATAATTTATAAGCTGCACAAAAAAAAGTTTGTACTTTGTATGCATTTGAAATGTGCTGTTTGCTGCCTTTTAAGTTGCACGTTCTCGATATGAACAAAAAATGCAGCTCTGCGCGCGCTGCTCTTAAACCCGTAATCTCCGTTTGTAGCTAACGAGAGCTTTTGCGTTCGTTTGCTCTGTACGTGAGTTGGCGAAAAGTTTGGGCTAAACTCGATAGAAATTGTGAAAAAGCGCAAACTGATGGCGAAATGCAACAATTACGGCATTTCGAAAATCTAATAAAAAACATGCTTGAAGTTGAAGATTAAAAATGCACCTAGCAACATAAGCTGAGACCATTACAAAGTTTGCATTATCAATAAATATAGTTTGCATTTGGTTTGATTCAATTAACTACGTGACACTCAAGAGTTTTACCCCAACCATTTTAGATATTGAACTCTGTTGGAAACAACATATTCAAAAATAACATTTTATAAGCTTAATAAATCTTAGTTAAATTATTTACATATGTAGCTACAAATTTTTTGAACATTTTTCAAAACTGCCGTCGCTCTGCAATTGCTTTATAAAGTGAAGCGTTTTCTGTTGCAAGCGGTTCTAGTCGGTTCAAGATTATTTTTGTTCTACGTTTTTGGGTTTTAAATACCCTTTATTATCACAAGAAACGCGTTTTTATTTAACGCTTGACCTTTAAAAAGGCTACAGATAGGTAAGACAAAGTTTAAAATGATTTTGAAATAAAACAAAAACTAATATAATTTTCAAAAATAAATTATTATTATTTTTAAGTTTTTTTTTTCACAAAAAAAAGTTTTCGTGTTAATCAACTAATAGAGTATCTGTGATTAAAGCATTCTGTTCAGATTATTTCATGCATTTTGAGATTTTTTGTTTGCTTATTATTTGGTTTTTGTTGTTTTTGTTTTTTTTTTCGGAAAGCTTGAGATCTCAAGGACGGCTGCCACCCCACGAGCATTTCAATTAACGTCCCATGTGGTTTGGGTTCGGGCGAATGGAGAAGTTTGCGCTAAATGCGGGTCAGGTGTGTGGCGATGGATGCTAACGGGGGAAGGTCGAGGAGGTAGACGGGATGCGGTTAAAGGGGGTTATGGAGTGGGTGGCTGGCCGGTTGGGCGGTTTGATGCAGAGCACAGTGCATGAGATTCGCCCGAGAGGCAATTCATTAATTACACAATTAGAGCTGGCACTCAATTCGAAAAAGGGGTTTGGCGGAATGTGAAAGCTGATGCGAATTCTCTAGCCAATGCTGGTTAAGGGAGGGCAGGTTGTTGGGGCATGCACTGGTATCAGCAGCTGCAAAGCAATTCATGGAAAACGTTTCTTCATTTTTACATTAGATATATATACATATATGTGTTTTTTTTTCCAAGTATTTTTCATTCGCATTGCGAAAATTTCACAATGTTTACCTTGAAATATGCCATGTCATTTTGCCAGCATTTGCCTCTCCTATTTTTTTTTTTCTCTCTCTGTGCATCAGTCATTGCCAATGGAGCTCTTGTTCACAATAAATTGAAATAATAACTGTTGCCAGTTGGGAGGAATAGATAGCATAGATCCAGCACTAACTGCATTTCAAAAGCTTCAACACCATTAACATCATCACCAAAAAAAAGTAAAGTTTGCCGTCCATTTTTGTAAAGTGAAAAAAAAAAAAACAATGAAAATGCTAACTGATAACTGCACTTACCAAATAAATACGAAAACTGCATTTTGTATTTTATTTTTATTTTTATGTTATATACTGAATATTGTGTATTGAATTACCAACGAGTAAACATGAACTATATAACAGGAGTATTTATTAACGCATCCAAATTGAATGTTAATTAAATAAAATATATAAATAAAAACTATTCAACGAAAAAGAATACATATATGAAAGTGTCGATAAATTGAAGAAAATCAAATTTTTGGCATTCTTTGAAATATGCACAACTTTATTATTTAATTATATTCGTTAAAGCTGTCAAGGCTTAGGATTGTACATTGCCAGTTGAAACAACATCGACCGATAATTTTAAGAAAATCTCATTATAAAAACGCAGATTGCTTAAATAATTCGATTCAACGAATTTTCATTAAGTTTCGCTTTACAAAAGCACAACTTTATTTTGCTGATTGCTATTGCGAGTAAAATTGGGTTTGTGCTGATTATCTTTTATACTCTCCTTTATCGATTTCGCTTGTTGCGTTTAAAAGCAGTTCATGTTAATTTTTATCTAATTTATATCCCCATTGAATTTAAAAGTGCCAGCTTAGCTTGCTGCTGGCTTACACATCCTTTCCCTGGCTTCACTCGTAAATCGAGTTGCTTATCTTGAACTCGTTAGTATTTTGTTAAATGTTGCACTTGTGCACAGCTTGAGTCCTTCACATTCTGCCACACACACATTCGGATAATCAATTCTGACACAAATTCACGCACACACAGACACAGACTCAGACATTTAGCTTGTGTTTGAAGGAAGCATGTGTTGCATTCCGTTGACCATTTAAATGTGTCGAATGTGTTTTGTTATGGGGTTCACTTGTGTAATCCTGTGTCCCGCTGACTCGGACTTGCACTCGGAGTCGGACCCTATTCGTACTCGTCTCTCAAGTCGACATTTTGTCTTAGCAAATTCAATATGGCAGCGCATTTCCGCTTTCACTTAAATGATGCAACATGTCAGGCTAACATCCAAGCCCCAATCCATGTATACACAGCAATAACAAGCAAAACCAAACATGGCATTCTTCTTTTTTTATAAGCAGAGATATGAATAACATGGCTAAAATTTTATGATGTGAGTTTTAATAACATCATTTTGACTAGATAAATAAATTTAAAAGTAATTCAATTAAGTAGATTTAAAGTAATTAATGATCTAAAGCCAAAAAAGATCACAAATATTCTTAATACAAAACTTCAAATGAATAAATGACAGAAATACTTTCAACTACATATCATTATTATTGGTGTTGAATGGAGTTTTGAAGGAATAAATCTTGATAGGAAAAAAAAGTTTAATCAGTTTTTTTTTAGCAGATTTGATTCGTGCTCAGAGCAAGAGTTAGTTTCAGGTATTGCTAACTTACAATAACCTATTTTTTTGTTTTTTTTGACGTAGAATACGTCTTACGTTTCGGTATGAGTGTGCTATCCAAAAAAGTTGTTGTTGTAATATGGTTGCTTCACAAAATCGCTCATTGCTCATGAACTAATGAATAGATTTTCCTCAAATTAATTTCATTTTAAAGCTAAGGCTTCAACCTTTATTTTAAGCTATATATATATATGAAGTGATTACATTTTCTATTGAAAAAATGAGACCAAAAACATGCAAAATTTTGCTTCATTTTGAAGACTTTAAATTGCTCTAGCAATCTCAATAATCAATCAATTAATCTGAGTTTTTCGAATTTAAGTTGAGATGAGGTAAAAAAACATTCCCACATTCAAATTTATAATAATTTTGCCAAATATATAACTTTTTAAGGCAAAAAATCAGTGCAAAAATCACTACTTTTTTTTCAATTGCACATTGCTCAAAAATTCCGCCAGAGAATCGATTAAAACTTGTTTTAATACAAAGTAGACTTGATTTCCTTTCGTTTGATATACATGCGGTCATGACTGATAGCTTCTAAATGTGGAAATTTCAATAAGATATTCGGGCATAATTAAATTTTCATACATAAATTCTTCCGTGCCAGGGGTGAACAAGCTCAGCTTAAGCGTCAGCCCCAAACAATTATAACACAATAAAATATGTTTACCCCAATTCTGAAATTTGCGTGCAAGTTTTCGAAATCATGTTTTATTGTTTGTGTTGCACATTTAATTATGCTTTTGCACCAAAACAATAAATATACCCGTGCAAAAATATCATATAAACTATCGTGAGTTAAACTATCGATAATTCGTCTTTACGGTGGCAGCCCTGATTTTCGCAACTTGTGAACAGTTACTGTGAATTAAGTTAATTTAATTTAATTTAAATGAATATTGAACAATTAATTTCGCATTTTAATAATTTACAGCAACGTCGTCGTGCATCTGGAGTAGCAATCTATGCAAAAAGTACCATGTTAACATATTGTACTCCAATCGATATTTCAAACAGGCAACTGGTCGATAGCGATGTAGGCGACATTTGTCTGTCTGAAATTAAAATTAATAATCAAAAAAAATTTATTCTTTCTTCCAAATGTTTCTCAAAACAACAAGCAACAAATGCTTTTTTCTGCTTTGATGAAATATTCTCACCTCACTGCACTAATAGACAAGAATTTCACAGTTGACACCGAGGTGGACATGCTCATCGTAGGTGATTTAAATTTAGAAATGACAAATGATTGTTCATTTGCAGAATTTATGGAAGAAAAATTCAAATTAAAGTATATTAAAAATGCAGCAACCACCTTAGCTCTAACCAATATAGATTTAGTATTTGCTAGAAATTTAAGTGTATCATTAATAAATTACATATCATACTTTTCCTTTCACAAACCTGTCATATCAAAAGTCACATTTCAAACATAAAACAAAAATACAATTTTAGATTTAATTATGCACAAATTTTGAAGTAATAAATTATGTAAATATATATTTCTATTTCAAGTCAATGTTTGCTAAATTTATATCAGAGATGCTAACCAGTATTGCAGTAAAAAGGAAAAAATTAGCCAAATGACAACAAACACAATTAAAAATAAAATAAAACATCTATGTGGTTGTTGTTATTAGGCTACCGCTTCATAATTTTTGTTGCACAAGGACAGACGTATTCTACGGCTAACCTATGCGCCCGTGTGATCTGACACAGGCTGTCAATTTATTTTTTTTACAGTGTTTTTCTTGCTTATTTGCCCTTGCCCTTCTCTCATTTTGTTGTTGAGCATCAGTCTCGTTGTCCTTTTGGATAGCATGTGGACAGGCTGCTGCTACGTTGACCGTTGCACAAAGTGGGTGCATTGTGTGTGGGTGGTGCCTTGTGCAACATTACCATACCTCGACTGCGTACCTCCACTCTCCCTTTGCCATAGTTTTATTTGTTGTTTGCCAGCGAAATGTGCGGCCATGTGTAACTGTTACTGTAACTGTAACTGTGAAATTGTAACTGTTAGTGCTTGTCATTGGCCATGGCATACTACATTCTGCTACCCTCTATACCCCCCTCAAAGAGCTCTAACACCCTCCTTGCCACCACCCTGTCATCGTTTGCAATTACATTTTGTGTTTATTTGCGACTTCAGCTTCTTTTAAAAACTTTTCTTCTTTTCTTTTCTTTTCTGTTTTGCTTTCCTACTTCTTCTCTTTGCCCTTGGCTCAAGCTCAATATTCTTGCTGTTGTCCGTACTTTATAGGAGGGGGGGAACTGTGCTACGTAGCTTTGGCACACGTTTTGTAAACCGCGAAATACATTTTAATTAGCAGCTAAAATATTCAAGCTGAAAATTGGCCTTTGCCCCGCGTACTTAAAAAAAAGCTACTCACCTCTCATCTCTCAACTAAACTTCCCCTCCCCCGGCCCCCTCCCACACACAACTTCAGGTCCACACAACCTCTAAAATACACTTGTGTATTAGTGTGTGTGTGTGTGTGTGTGTGGGCGTAAAACTTTTTGCCAGCCTTCTTTATCCCGCATCAAACTGTGGCTTTGAATTTTTTCATGCATATCCCCTTAGAGAGTCATATTGCTCCTGCTTTCGCTGTTCCACTCTCTTTCACTCGCTGTCTCACTTGCTCACAAAATATATTTGCAAAATGTTTAAACTCCCGTTTGCCACACGACTCTTACTTCCATGCCACACACAATGGCAACAGCAACAGCAGCAACAGACAGCTCATGAATTTTAATTTTGGCATTTTTTGCGATCTCGCGTTGTATTTTTTATTGAAATGTTTTTTTTTGCGGCCGCAGATCAAACAAAATGGCGACGCAACAAATTTGTTTTATTTGAGCAAATATTTATGCATCAAATATGCTCCGAATGAAATTGCGAATGAGACTGAGAGAGGGCGGCGTCCTCTCCAATTCAACCTTCCCACCCCCCCCTTCAACAACCAACCTGATAAAGTTTCAATTGGGAATTGTGCAAAAAGTTTCAATAAGCTGTCTGTTAATTAAATTTGACTGGCAATTGGCAAGTGGGCAAGAGAAAGCGGATTTGAAATGGATGACGACGGCGAGGCAGGAGGCAGGAGGCATTATTATAAAAGTTGGTAACTCGGCATGGCCCCTTACACATCAGATATAATTGATAATGCGTAACGACGCAGTTGCATTTAATCTGATTAATTATACAAATGTAAATGATATGCAGCTAATGGAAAGACAGGAGAAGGGGAGCAAAAGTAGGCGAAGAACCAGTAAGATTTATCTATATTGCCGAGAGGAAGATCGAGCGAATCAGAGAGGGACAGACACAAATAATTGGATTATAAGCTAAATCCTTATTAAGCCAGCTTTCAGATGCAAACATGCAAACCTTCATGCATATGGATGCTTACTGTGTTGACCAAAGTCAAGGGATACGTACAAACACATCTTTGAGTCAGTCTGTCAGTCTGTCAGTTGGTCTGTAGTGACATCATTTTATAGGATTTTTTTTATCATTTTAGAACCTAGTACAAATTTAACTCTCCCAATTTTATGTGTTCCAATGTTATAAAGCCTCTTGTAGAATCTATTATGATCCATTTCTCATTGTTTTTTTTTTAGAAATTCTTGCGCTACAGTAAAGCATTCGATTAAAGAAAATTTGCAATTGTAAACATAGTCAGTTATTAAGTGCTAAGTTCCACTTCCATATGTTCCATTTCTTAGTAATGTTGTATTTTATTATTGAAAGTAGTGAAACAATTGAAAGAACATTTGCAAATGGTAACTAGTTTTTTTTGGATATGGAACACTGGTAAATGGAATCATATTGAAATAATAGTCTTTGTTTCAACGCATCGAATATTTGACACTGCTATTTGGATTCTGAAAATTAAACTCTTGCAAAGCATAACTAAATGTTTAGCTTAATTTGATAAATCTTTGTTGTTCCATTTCCATTGTCTCATTGATTCTCAAATGAGACATCTTGGAAGAAAAATTAATTCATTCATCTAATATTTTTAGACATTTCCACATGAGTTATACCAGCAACAATTGAATATTTGATTCAACTCCGCAATGTTTGGCAACATTTGGCCTAATTGAAAAATCCCAGCAAAGGAATCGAAAGCGTTTAGTAGAAAAAACGAAAATGAACCCATTACCACACACCCATCTCAAATTTTTTTTGCTGTAGTAACTTTCCAGCAACATTGGTTGACCATATTTTGACAACTGTTACTCCAAAGAAATAATATAAAATCAAAAACGGCAAGAAGAAAATGTCATAAAAAAAATATTTGGCTAGGTGGCAGAGCAAAGCAGAGAAGACGAAAACAAAAATAAACAAAAAAAAAAAAAAATTGGTTGTCCAGCTGCGGCTTGTGGCAAGCGGCATGTGGCATCCACTTGTGGTTATTGTTGTCAGAACTTTTGCTTTTTGCGTACTTGCGCCACTTGCGTTGGCTGTTATTTTAACCAGCTCCAAATGCTTGTGTGTGTGCGCAAGTAAGTGTGTGTTTCACACATACAAACAAACACCGAGAACTGAATTTAAGTGAGTAAGAGAGGGGAGAACCTAAACCGGGAGCAAGACAAAAATTAAAGGAAAGAATGAAAGTTTTCGATTGATATGCTTTTTGACTCTTTTCGACAAGAATTATGCCATCAGCAGATGAAAAAGAGATGTGGGCTCTAAGTTACATCTTATTTAGTTTAAATACATTTTTTGTATTTATTCTGCAAAACCTCATCAATTTTAGTAAATTTGTCTCTTGTTAAAAGCATTTAAAAAATGTTGTGTGCTTTTAGGCGCATGAATTGCGCTCAAAATTAGTAGGATCGAATGCGTTCAATGTCAAGAGGTTTCAATGCTATTTCAATGCACATATACATAACAAACACATACACCTACCCACCCACACACACACACGTAAACACACTCGCCCACTCGTATATACTAAGCCATACACAAAAACAAAGAAAACCCTCGAAATGCTATTTGTTGCAAAAACATTTTTGAAACTCACAAACCGAAACCGAGACGTAATTCCTGTGTATGTGTGTGCCGTGTATAGGTTTGCGTGTGACAGTCTTATACATATGGGTTCTTTTTTGTTAAAAACTTGCTACGCTCCTTTGCAAACAGTTTGCAGGCTTTTCAATTTCCTTCTTTTTGCGCTTGTTGCCAAAAGAATTTTTGGTTTTTGTTCTTGTGTAGTATTGTTTCGTTGTTTTTCTTGCTTATTGCTTTGGTTTTTTGTGCTTTGGCCTTACTTTTTTAACCGATAGCAGAGGGTGTAGCAGAGGGAATGGCGGTTCATGTGTGTGTGTGTGTGTGTGTGCTTTGGGACAACTGTTGCCACAAGGACATGCTCCCACGCACATTTTTGAACATTGCTTGCTTTGCTTGTTGATTCCACTGCCAGCTGCGCTCTTCGCATGATGCCCCCTGACCACCCCACTCTTTGTCTTTGTGTTGCTGTCTTCTGGCAAACAATTCAATTTGCTGGCAAATGCAACAACAAACAGCTCGATTTGAGAACTGCCTAGAAAGTAGCTCAAATTGTTAGCTGTACCCTTTCCTCGCCCCATTCTCATTTACTATCCCTTCAAGTCCTACCCTTACCTGATTCTGAATGCAGTTTTTGCTTTGTTTTCTATCAATCCAACTTTTTTTTTTGCTTTCTATTTGTTCTCTTATTCCACTTGCAAGCCCCAACCTCCATTAAAAAACTCGAACCGTTGCAAAAAAAAAGCTGATATAAAATGAAAATAATTTTGTTGCCGTCTGCTAAAACTTGTTCTATGTCATTGTTGTTGTAGTGGTTGTGTTTTTTGTTGGACTGATTGTTTATTACCTGTGTGCAACGCTGAGTGTTTTGTTCATTGCCTCCGCCTCCGCCTCCACCAAGCTTTTGACGTTGGGGGCGTAAGGGAAGATTGAGTTCTGTGTATTTGTCTATGACGCTGTAAATTTATTGGCTCGCACTACGATAGTGCGATAGAGAAATGTATAAATAACTATCCTTTTATTTCAACGGAGTGGCCGTATGATAGCTGCCACAAAATTGAGTGTGTTTTGTTGGAAAGGGCTGCAAGGCCGATGAGAATAACTGGACAAGGGCAAACAGTGCCAACTAATGTCTGAATTTAAATCAATCAAACACATGTAAATTGGTTTGTAAATAAAAAAAGTAAAAATAAAAAAAACACATTATATTTATGAGTATTATGTACAATGTAGTTTAATATATATTTAGTGTATAAACCTCTTAATTATCTCTCTTTATTTGAGGATTTCTTCGGTAAAGCTATTAATATACCCTTAACCCATAAAAATGGGTAAATCAGGGTATAATGGTTTTGTGCAAAAGTATGTAACAGGCAGAAGGAAGCATCTCCGACCCCATAAAGTATATATATTCTTGATAAGTATCAATAGCCGAGTCGATATGGCCATGTCCGTCTGACGTCCGTCTGTCCGTCTGTCTGTCTGTCCGTCTGTATGAACGCGTAGATCTCAGAGACTACAAGAGGTAGAGACTTCAGATTTTGAATATAAGTTCTCGTATACCATAAGCAGAACAAGTGTGTTTCAAATTATCGATACCTACTCTGGTTTCCGATATACATATGCAATCGATAACAAAAAATATCGAATTTGGAAAATGTAAAAATGGGGGTTAGTGTAATGGGTAACGATACAACTTTTCTAAAAGTTTCGTCCAAATCGGTTTAGAAACACCGGAGTTATCGTAAAGTTAAGTCAGTTATGAGTTTTGTTTAAAGTGATCATTATTTGAAGCATACTTTTAGGACGCAAGGACTGCAACTGGGTTCAGGGTATCTTCTGGTCGGGCAGGGTATCTTCTGGTCGGGCTATCCCGACTAGAGCCTTCTTACTTGTTTTTTCTTATTATTTTCTAATATCAAATTTTTAAAACTTAAAACTTAAACTTTATTCAACTGCAAAAAATAAATTGAATTAAATAAAACTCGTAGCATATTTGATTCTCTCAAAACCAACGAAAACGCATTGAATAACAATCAAATGAAATATTACAATAATTATTTCAATCGATCTGATTTAAATGTCAACTGTTAACTTCGGAGCCATTAGGCAAATGCCAAGTGGGAGTTCAATAATAATTGCCAAATGGCAATAAATAAATTTGACAAACGGATTCACTGACAACAGCATCAACTGTAAATACAAAATGATTTGCACCTCCCATTGATTGGGCCACCCTAAAATCAATTCCCTTATAAGCACGCTTCTTCGCTCTTTTTAACCGCCCCAAGTTAATACCATTTTCAGCACAAACTCAAACAACGACAACAATAGTAATTGAGCATTAACATAAGCTGACACCTAACAGCAGCACCCACCCCATTGTCATGCCTGTGTTGCCACCGTGCCACAGACGGCAGTGTTGAAACCTAAACTTCTGAGCCCCACTTTACTCGTCGTCAGAGCCAATTTCAATTTGAGCTTCTCGTTACATTTGAATGTACCATTTTGTGCGTCAATTTATTGAATTTTAATTAATTTTATTGTCAGGGGGAATGTGGCGGTGTGTGTGTGTGTGTTTGGGTTGGTGGCATAAAATAGAGGGTTATCTCAATGGAGCTTGGAGCGCGTAAAGCTCGTAATGATAGGCAACGCCTGTTAAATGGGGCACAGGTATGCGAATATTATACAAATGCGAAAAATTATGGAAACTGTTACGTCGTTGTTATTGTTGTTGCTTTTGCCGCATCAACATAAAAACAAATGTGTGGGTGTGTGCGGCTTAAATGGGGTTTTCGGTGGCGCGTAGGGTAGGGTGTTTTTGTATTTAGTTTTTAGCTGCAGCCAAGGTCAAAACAATTGTCAGCCAAAAGCTCACAGTCAGTCAGCCAGTCAGGCAGTCGGAGGCTCATTATGCCAAGCCTCCGCGGCTTGTTTGCCACTTGGCATACATTTAACAATAAAATGTGTAGGCGAGTGTCAAAGAGTGAGTGCGAGTGAGAGAGAGAGACAGCAGCTTAGCGAAAGATACACTAGCGGTAAGCAGTTGGGCTCTTCTACGAATAAAGATTTCTGAAATGGAAACCAAGAAGTTTAGGCAACAATTTTGTTAAACTCAAGCGACAAGCTGACAATTTGTTCAAGATAAGCTACGATGCAAGATTAGAGAGAAGTATGGCAGTAACTTTAAGGTGTTAAGCATTTTATTGCTACTTTCTTTGTGTCTCACTTTGACATTGGTCTAACAATGTTTTGAATTTAACTCGCAATTCTTTATCCACTCCTTATTACTTCTGTCTTTGATTATATAAGCTTCTCTTTGAAACTTACTAATTAGTTTTTACTTGTTGCTCGCTGCTTTTTACTCGCCTCTCGCTTGAGGCGTTTCTCGTTAAGAATTAGCACAGGTTCGAACAACAAACATTTGCTACAGTGATAGTAATTGCTGGCCATGGGCAATAGGTGAAGAAATGGTTTTCTTTTATTGCTTGAGGCGCTGTTGGGTAGGTGGGAAGGTGGCTTGAGGTAGCGGAAGGTCGTCAGCCACTTAAACTCGATTTGTCGCCATCACGTGGCCAATTAGCACGCAATGCACATAAAACCAAAAAGAAAGAAATATAAAACAAACAAGCAAAACGAAACAGAAATGCGAATGAATGAATAGCAACACGTTCCCGCCCGCCCGCTCTCTCTCTCTCTCAACACTATAATGTTGCATGTTCGTTGGCCATTGGACTGGACAAGTTTGGTGACCAATTTTGGTGGCACTTCAATCACTTCATCATAACCCGAATTTAAGGGAGGGGTGAAAAAAACGTAGGCGGCATAAAAACGCCAAATGAAAATACGCAAATGAAATTGGGCTTAAACAGCGCAAAAGACTGAAAGGAACTGAATTTGCTTCTATTTCTTAGGCTAATAGCCAAGTTACGAATACAAATTGAGTGAATTGCTTGAACAAAAATGTTGGCAAACAAGCAAGGGATGAAAAAGGCTAAGAAAAAATAAGAGAATTGACCTGACTGAAAGTCGGGAAATCACACAAATGTAATCAATGAGCTTAATGTGAATAAGCTAAAGCCAGAAGATTACTAAACAAGGTTGAAGTAGCATAAAACAGGAAAAGTAACTTAAAAATTTGTAAGCCTAAAGCAGGGGAGGAAAAGCAACACAAATTCATACTTATTTCGATGAATAAATATTCTCAAAAGGATTTGATATAATTTCTCTTTTTCAATTCCTTCTCACACTTTTGACAAGTTTCTTAACCATCCTTTTCCGCCCAAGTTTGCATTCGAAAACCTAAAATGATTTCAACTTAAGATCTTCTACCAAAAAACTAGTCATAAGCAAGTCAAATGGTCGCCTGTCACCGACAAAAAACTAAATATATATGTATCCAAATGTAATCCGCTAAAGTAGTTTCACAGTCAACTAGCAACAAAGCGAGAGAGAGAGGTAGAAAGTGGAGCGAGCAGAGGATTAGTTTCACAGCTTACAGCAATTTGTTGCGAGCAGCAGTCAAGCAACAATAACAACAACAACTACAACAACAACATAATGTTGCTCATATTGCGCTGAGCAAAGCAAAAGCAAAAGCAAAACCAAAAAGCGGAAACGAAAGCCAGCTGCAAACGTCGTCGTCAACATTTGGCTTACCTCCTATCGGCAAACAGGACGGCGGGGATTGGGTAGACAACTAACTGTTACTGTAACTGTAATACTTTAAGCCTTTACGCAGACGACAAGCAAAGCAGTTGGTCGCAGGAGTGGAATGAGCAAAAGAAAGAAGGAGAAAGGACGCGGGGAACAGCCACAGACTGCGGGCGACAACCGCATAATGCATTGGGGCGACTGCGACGCGAGCAGCGAACGACGTCGACGGTTGCTGTGCTATTTTTATGCGACGTTGGCTAAACACTAAAAGTAGGCAAACAACAACAGCAATAGAGAAACACGACCAACAACAGCGAGAGATAGCGAATCATACATGTTAGTATGTACGAGTATGAGAAGCACAAAGAACAACAATAACAGGATAAAGCAGGAAGCGGCTAAAAACCATATGCAAGAATAATATGATTCCCTTGCCTATAACAAAGTTTGAACAGCACGCGCGATTTCTTTATCGAAAGGCGAAGCAAGAGCAGAAAAACAGAGATAAGATATTCAGTAATAAAATTGGACTTAAATATACATATATATATCCGGCAAATCATACCTGATTAACACAATGAACCAATTGTAAGGATTCGAACAGAAATCTAGAATTTAATTCGATCTAAGTAAAACAAAAGCAGCTGTTTATCGATATACTTGCCACCAGATCGATAGACGATACACATCACTATAATAATATATTGGTATGCAAGTCTTTAAGTCATTGTGGAATGATTTCTTGAGATTGAATAAAACATATATATCATTTCTAAACAAAGATTAGCATATAACTTTTTTCTGACTCTTGCAATTGGTTATCAAAAGGATTTGCATAAATGAAACTTAATTTGGCAACATTTCAGGCTGGTCAAAGCACTGAAACTCAGAAGGCAACAAGGCATCGGGCAAGAAGCAATAGAAAGCAGTTGGAGTAAAGTTCTTTATTTACTGGCACCAAGCGAAAGCCAAAAACTGAATCTTAATCCCTTATCTTAATCCCATATGTATGAGTGCATATGTTGCCACAAGCCAAAACTCACGCTTATCTTTCTCTTTCTTTCTTTCATTCTTTCTTTCTCCATCTGCTACTAACCCCTACCCCTGGCTGATGGCCACTTGCCGTGCGGCGCTAATCACATTTGGGTGCTAGTCTGAAATTTTGCTTCGAGCAACTTGTTAGACATGCGCTTCCGCTTTACGCTGTTTCCTCTTCCGTTTCCGTATGTCATTGCCACTTCTATTTTTTTTCGCTGTGTTTCTTTCTTTCGGTTTTTTTTTTATTTTTTTCCTGTTGCAATCGCAGCCGTGGCACAGATGCTAAGCTCGGGTTGGCCCACTAAATTTATGCGTGTCAGAATTTCATGGACAAAGACAACAACACACACGCAGTAGGAACCCAGACCGAGAGAGACAGAGAGAGAGAGAGAAGGAGCCATAGAGTGTGTTGGTCAGAGAAGAAAAATGGCAGGGTGGCGGTTGGCGGTTGGTGGGTGTGGGGATGGTTGAACGAGCTTCAAAGATGTGCCATATGTGAGCCATAACTCAAAGGTTTCCCCTACTAAACCTTCTTGATTACCTGCTGCTTTTCAAAGAAAATAATGAAAAAGAAGGAAAAGCGGCAGATTATTTAGTATTCCATGCTTAGTTATATCCCCCCGCCCAATCCCAATTCCGGAAACAAAAAGAGATAAAGTGAAAATTGCTGTCCAATTAGTCGACGCTAATGATCATGAGTTAAAGCTCTTGCTACGCATCCATTGAATTTACAAGCGCTTATCGCTCATTAGCCAGCATTTCATATATGCACGTTGCTTTGCTTTGACCACTTTTCCAATTAACTGTACAAAAGCTTTTGGTCGTGCTGTTGTGCTTAAACCAGTTGTGAATTATAAATGACTGCAGTGGCAAATTGTCTCTTTCGCTTGGTTTTGAACTTTTGAATCGAACTATATATCTTCATAAGTTTGGTCTTTTCAATAAATATCCTTACCAAAATGCAATAATTTATTTTGTAATGTTTTCTTGGCCAAAAGTATAATAAAATACTTTTATTTATATTTTGTATTATAAAACTTAGTTATTTGTGTTTAAAAAATTAAATTTCTGTTTAACTGCTGTTTGTGAAGGTTTATTTTATAAACTCTAGTCCTTAATTAATTGCTTCCCACTTGAGAGTAAAGAAAGCTGGAAAATCAAATGAAAAAAAAAACAGGCAAGTTTTGCAAAACACAATTGAAGAAAATCTTACATTGAGTGGCTGGTGCGTAGGGCGTGGCCCCAAGGGCGGCAATTAATTTATAAGCCACCCCAAAATAATACACACTTGCACGCACATAAATAAATTAATTACCGTGATTTCTTTTAGCGCTCTTTTTAATTACATATTTATTTATTCTTCTTCCATGTTTTTTTTTTTTTTTTTTTTAATTCTGCTTGTTGTCGGTGCACGTTTTGGTGTTACTGATTTATGTGACGGTGGCGACAGTGGCAACTGCGACGCTGGCAGAGGCAGGGACGACTGCTTATTAATTTGCCACAACAATAAATGTTGCAACAACAACTGTTATACAAAAGGGCGCACAATTTGCTTAAAGCAGCTTTGCTAGCTCCAACTTAGTTCGCGGCGAGGCGAGAGAGAGAGAGAGTAAAAGAGAGGTGGTAGGGGGTGAGGAGCTGTTGTATTTTGGCTTAAAGCGGGTCGCGACTTTCTTTCTTACTTGTTTGTTGTTCCTCTACAGCATAATGCGCTTTGTGTGCGACTCGCGACTCGTGCATTCGAATGCCATTGTTTGGGTCGACCACGCCCCTTACACCCACTGCTCTTCACTCCCTGCCGACAATTGTCAATAAGCAAACAATAGCAACAACAACAACAACAACAACAACGGGCAGTCAAGTTATCCTAAATAAACACATTTTCCAAGCTTTGCAGCGCAAGCAAAAAATATATTTTTTGTATTTAATTTATTTTTTGTTTGTGCCATCTCCCAAGTCCAACAGTCTACCAGCATCGCTCCACTTCCCTATAGCCAATTCAGCTGCGCTTTGTTGGTTTTTCAACATTCTACAAACTGTTGCTCAAGAAGCGACAATGTGCACGACTAGCAGATATCCTTTAAATATTCTCTGTAAGATAGAAAATATTTTGTTTTTTTGATAGACATTTTTACAGTCACATAAAAATAACGAACTGACTTACATACAACGTTAGTATTTAAAAATCTATTCTTGAAACGGTTTTTTAAATATGTCAGCCAAAAGACAAAAAACGTTCTCACTATTTCCTGAACAAAAGTTCTTTGCCCTTCGAAACTAAATTTAAAAAAGAATTTTTAACAGTACTTCTACAGGGTATTCAAACAAGAGAAGCCGCAGCAACATGCGCTGCTCTCGTTATGTGCTTGTAGGGGCAGCGGAGAGACGCAAGGTGGGCTATAGGTGGGGGTTAGGGTGTAGGGTGTAGGGTGCTTTGGTCGGACGCAGCTTTCAAATTAAACTTGCAAGAAAAACAAATTAGGCGACACCGGACAAGGCATTTGTCTGATGTTTGTTGTTTGCTTGTCAAGCAGCGATTCGTTGTTGGGCTTTAGGGTGAGGCGTGGAATAAAAGCTATATAGTATATGTATATATGTATGTATGTATACGTATAAATATAAATATATATATAATTGTGTCACAGCAAGTGGCCGGACGGAATTCAACTTGTCGCACGGCTCGTTGCAAGCACTTAATGGAGGCCCTGCTTCAAAATGCTTCGAAATTCTTTAATATTAAGTGTCAGCTTATTTGTCTTATCGCACCATCTCGCTCACCCACTTAGAAGCAATGTTGTTTCTCTTTTTTTTTATATATATGTATATAGTACATAAACGCTTGTCGGAAGTCACGAGTACAAATTTTAAGTTGAGCTATTTTTTGAAAAAAAAAAAAAACAAAGTTTGGGTTGCCGAAGTAATCTCATTATGTTAATTTAATTTAAATAAATGTGGCAAGCTTAACACTTGAAATAATAAAAATAATTTGCATACAAAGTTTTAAATAAATGCAATTAATTGAAACTATAGTCGGTAAAGTTAATATAAGTTGGATGAATAGCTGAAAGAAAAATTCAAATCGTTTCCATTAATACTTCTATGTTTGCACTCAAATTTATGGCATATGCGTTTGGGACTGTCTCCGTCTATATATATATATATATATATCATTTGATTCCGTGTTTTAAACATTTCAATCGCATCATCAAGCAATTGCCAATAAAATCGATTGGAATAACGGGCAACTGAATAGTATACAAAAAAAAAGTACAAAAAAAAGGCAATGCGAATGGCGAATTGAAGGGTAAATTTGTGTGTGTGAGTGTGTGTGTGTCATTTGCATAGTTAATCAACTTCGTTTTTGCCCTGAAACTTCTTTTTGAAGCCGCTCTCGTTTGTATTTGAATGTGTGTGTGCAATTTGCGAAGTGAATAAATGGAGAAAAATGTATATATGAGTAAAATACATACATATAGGTATATATGTATGTTTATAGGAATCCGATAACTGGGTGAATCCCAGGCTTTAGACTGAACACTCAACACAGCTTCAAGTGCGTGGAAACACATACACTCACTCGCACACACACGCACCCTTATACATGCGTATGAGCCCGACTCCAGCTCTGCCTTTACCTGTACGAGTATGTGCTTGTACTATGCTGCGTATACTTTTTTGTTTTTTTACACTTTGTGCTTTTTGTCAGCAATGACCAGCACATTTTTTATGTTTACCCCTTGAGCATAATGTCTGTCATGGGGCATATGCGTGCGTGTGCATGTTTGTCAATGAAAGGTAAAGGAATACAAAAAAAAAAAGAACGCAACTCTTTTGGATTCCAATTTCTCTTAATTAAACGAATTTTATTGATTATGCTGACTTACTTCAGTTGAAAAGAAGATGGTTTTGTTATGAGAAATCACAGAAAACGAATATCAAAATTGAACTTTTTAAGCAAAAAGACTATCTTATTTGATTTTACTTAGCTTAAATGTTTTTAAATAAATAGAAAATGTGTAAGCCTTGTTTAATTTTAATAAGTATAAAGGGTGCTTCTTTTTTTTATCCGCAACAATATATACTTTTTTCATAATGTTTCCCATTGCCATTACTCTTTCGTTTTATGTAGCTGATGCTGTTGCCACCCTTCTTCTTGTTGTTTTTGTTGTTGTTATTTAAGTTTGTGTGTCTGCACACACATCAATCGTGGTGTGTGTGTGTGTTTGTTGTGGCTATGTGTTTGTGTTTGAGTTGTGTGTTGTATTCTTTCTGCTTATGCATAATACATACAAAGGCCGCAGCCAGCTAACGGCTGCCGTTGCTGCGGCTCGTTCTCTTCGTCTCCCTGTCTGTCTATCTACCTCACCCAACCCAACCATAGGTCAGAGAGACGCACAGCACATATCATTTTTTAATAGTTTTCAGCTCACGTTCAGTCAACGCAAGCGTCGACATTGGCATCGTTTCATTTGCCGCCTGTTTACTTTGCAAACTGGGTCTCTACCTCATCCTCATCCCCATCCTCTTCACCTCTCAACTGACTGCTGCTGCTGCTCGCAAATCAAACAATGAAAAAAACAAAATCTGCGAGCTTTGACCAAAAAATAATATAGAAAGTTTTCGAAAAAAAAAAAATAATAACATGGTGAGCATTTTTTTATTCCGCTTTGTGCATTTATGCAGTGCAATGTAACGCAGATAGCCAAAGTTGCTACGCCCACGTTTAAGTTTGCTGTTGACACGCGAGTTGTGGCCTTTTGATGAACTTTGTCAATGGCCAATTAGCATATGGCCATACGCCAGGTGGCGCCATCAAACGTCAACTATCAGCCAAATATTATGCACTTATAAATACCAACAAATCAAAGCGGAATAGCTGTAGCCGCAGAAAAAGATAAACATAGAGAGAGATAAAAATAGATAGCGTAAAATGGAGAAAATATAGAAAGAAATATGATTTTGGAACATAATTGCAGCATTTTCAATGATAGCCTCATACAAATATTATGATTTTGTTTATATTTTGAACCCATGAAGTGGGTTAAAAAGAGTTTGATGTAATACTAGACAGAAGGAAAAATCTCCGACACTATAATGTCCACATATTCTAGATCAGCAACAACAGCCGAGACGTCCGTTTATCTGTCTATATGATCCAGGACTATAAGATCAAAAGACTTGAAATTTCAATTTGTGTATAATACGTGCAGGGCAAGTTTATTTCAAATAATCGATATACACACGAAATCGGTAACAACAAAATTATTAATTGATTAATTGGTTTATTCGATCCAGAAACAAAATTATAATTATCTGTGAAAATTGCATCTTCATCAATAAAGAAACCCCCGAGAGATCGAAGACTGAAGTTATATCAAGCACTCAAAAGTATTGCATGAACTTTTATTGTATTAAGGGTCGGACTTTCTTGCTAAGAGCCTTGTTTCTTGTTTTAAAAACAATGTCCTTACATTGAAATTATCATTATGTTTATGCTTGGATGTAAATTAGAAAAAATACAGCGAGGCAGCTTTAAACCCATCCGAATCATCAAAATCTTTTTTTTCAAAGTCTTCAACTTCAAAGAGCCGTCGTCTCAATTGAATGATGTCACACGAGGCGATGCACCATAAACAAACAAAATGACAAGCAGTTGACTGTGCATGATACACAAATCAGACAACACTGACACACTCACACACGCACACACACACTCGCATTGCCCGATTGCACTTGTAAGCTAAAGAGGCAGACAAAAGGCTCAGCGAAGCGTTGCAAGACGCCAAGACGCATGACTGGATGCCACCAGCAATTGCAACAACATCATCAGAGATGTCTGAATTAAACACACACACACACACACAAGCACGCATTATCAAAGAGACTTTGACGCGTTGGCAAGGACACGACTTCTGACTGACAACATGAAGCTAAAAAAAAAAAAAAACAGGAATGCCCAATGCTTTAAAGTTGCGTTTGTTATCGATAAACATACTGAGTGTGTGTTAATTGCAATGAACATATTTATGACACAATAATATTATGTGAAGAATGACTTAAAACTTCCAACAGCTTAGAAAAGCAGATATGCTTATTTTCTTTAACGATTACGTACAACAAATTATCGATTGTTATTGATAATGCAATTGTGTTGAGCAATTCTTTATAACTATTATTTTATATCAATGCATAAATCTGATTATCTTATTCTCTTTCTTTTTCTTACAGCAAGTAAGTTATCGAAACTGTATTCTGTAAGTTATTATTGGCTTGAAGACACTCTGCTCGGTAGCTTCCGTTTGAGATGTAAGTAACTCTACAGCGTTATACTTTTAAGTTTATATAATCGATAACATGAGCTGTTTGAGCAGCTAAGGTCCAGTATGGTTAAAAATAATCGTATTGTTATCGAAAAGAAATTGATACGTTGTTATATTGCACAAGTATAACATACACAGTTGTTGTACTATAGATCGATTCTTATCGATAAACACCATAAATCGTTTAAAGCAAGCTTTACAGAGCATTTTGTTGTTGTCGACTGTGCTGTAATATGAAGTCAAAGGATCAGTGTTGCTATTGTGTTAGTATTTGTAAGTTATGAACATATGTGAGTGTGTATGTGTTAATCTGTTCATTTTTTATGTCTACATTATGCCATTAAATCAAAATAAAAGCCAAAGCCAGAGCGTAAGCCAATGCAGTATGCATACTATATGCACTCACATACTCGAACTCGTGCTCATACTCATATTCGTTTTCGTATTCGTATTCGTATTCGTAATCGTATTCATATTCGTATTCGTATTCGTTGTCGCATTCGTCGTCATATTCAACGAGTTGTAGACATGAATAATATTTGCATAAAGGCTCAGGCTACAGGCATTTGCATTTAGATAGATAGTTGTTGTTGCTGATATTTTAGCTGTTGTTAGCTTTGACATTGTTGCCTCATTGCGGCCAACGAGTTGCATCTAATGCAAATGCACAAATGCGATTTATGACAAGCCTGGAAAAACTCTTGCCCCGCACTCAGTCGAATAGCAAACACAGCGCCTTGTTTCGAGTCACTCTCACTCTACCAACTGCGGCTACTTCTACTAGTATGATAACTAGCAAACATATACACACACACAGACGCATAGTTCGTACGCACATATTCACTTACTCATACGTCATTCATCATTCTGTGAAGCATTTGGCTGTTTGGCACGCTGTCAGCTGGCCCATTAACGCGCCCAAGTCTCACACTGGCTATTGTCACACCCCACTTGGGTAGTTTTTGGTCATGTGATAGGCAATGAGAAGGCAGCAAAACACACACACACACACAAACAGACAACGAAGCTAAGCCCAACATTTGTTTTCTCACGCTATCGCTATGGCTTTCGCTGGTTTCGTTGTTCTTGTCTGTTTGCCAGCCACACACAAAATTCAATAAAAATATTTGATTAATTGTGCAAAATGTACAAATGTTTGCACAGTTTTCGCTTACCAATCACAGTGCAGATAAATAGACAGATAGAGAGAAAGAGAGGGGCGGAGAGGGAGGAACAAGCATTAAGTAAACTATTAGCTTGTAGAAACTCACATCTGTCCTTAACAACTAAAGCCATTGATCATTATCAAAGCCAATGTTACTCTATTTGAATTAATTCATTGTTATTTACTTGATCTAGATATAAATTTATGGTTATGGTTTATATGGAAAATGCTTAATATAAAAAAAAGAAATCTTTATTAAGTCAGTTCTGATTAAAGTTTTAGTCATGCTTGGGTTAAATGTTTTATTTGTTAGGAACAAAAAACAATTTAAGAATAATTTTTGCTTATAACTCAAAACATTTCGAACACTTAGATGATAAAAGATAAATGGGTATTTACTATGTATGTGTGTGTTTGTGTGACGAGATGTTAACTAAAACAAATTGTTTAAATTATTATTTTTCGAATTACTAACAAGTGAGGCAGTCAGTGTGAGTAAAATGTTAATAACGATACATGCAAAACTTGAAAGGGCTTTAATAGTTTAGCTAGGCTGCATTCTGAGAATCGCAAAGAGAGGCAGATGCTGCTTTTGTTGGCTTGTTCATCGTTTTTTTAGTATGTCTCGGGGTTTTTTTTTCAAGTTATCTTATTTAAAACAGGTGCTGCGCAAAGCTTAAGAGAAAGTGAGAGAGAAAGAGAGAGAGAGAGAGAGATGGAGGTGCAGTGTATTTCGATTTAAATATTTCATTTGGCAAAGTTTGTTGGGTGGTCCACTGGCTGCTCATCTGTTTTGTCAGTTTGTCTTTTGCATTATTCATTAGGATAGCGGCAGCGGCGAGCGCCACCTGGCGATGGGGACAAGCAACGATTTCCGGTACAGCTAGATGGATTGGATGAACGGGCAATAAGGCACACCGATACATAAAAACAGAGAGAGAGAGAGAGAGAGAGAGAGAGAGAGAGAAAGAGAGAGACAGAGAGCTTAAGCAACGGAAATTGCTAGCATGACCAAATAATGACTCTCACACACACACACAGTCACAGGCAAATTGGAGAAAAGCCAGCAAAGCAAAGGTTGGTGGTGTTCGGAGGACGAAAAGGAGGGGATCTGCTTTGGTAGCTGGGAAATCAGCGCACTTGTCAAACACGTTGATGGACACTTGAAAGGCAAAAGGCATAAAAGCTGGCGAGACAGGCTAGAGGCTGGCATGCCAAAAAAAAAAACCAAATTGCTTTTCAAAATTTATATATATGTATATATACTATATACCCTGTGGTAGAAACTCTCAGCGTTGTCCAAGAAAAATATATTTTGAGCATAAGCTGAACTCAAAATGAACAAAAACGAAAGTCTGACTGGCAGAGATTATTAAGTTCATTATGGTTTTTATTTTTAAATCAATTTGGTAGAACTTAAAATGATTTCAACATAAAATAAAAAAAATTTTGATGTATTTTTTTTTAACCATAAATAGACAAAAATGTTTCTTTAAATAATTCGAGGGTATCTTAAAAAATTTATTGCGTTTCATCACAAATTTTGTTGTTTAATTTAAAAAACAAAAAATTCTTTGCTTCAAAGTTCAGTGGCATGAAAATTGAAAACGGCGATTCTCTTTTATAAATGTTGTTTCTTTTGTTAAATGCTTTTGGTTGGACTTTAAATAGTTGTGTGACAGGTGGTGGGGTGGGATGGTATGTGTGTGGGTGTGTTGTCTGTAAGTCATAAAGACATGACATATACATATGTATATATATATATTTATTATAGTGGATAGGATAACATAATATCAAGTATGCGCCATGTGCTAGGGGCAAAGAGCCCAAAAGGCGCCAGACGTCAACATGTAGCCAAGTTCAATTTGCTTTCGTCGGTGTGTGTGTGAGTGTGTGTGTGTGTGTATGACATGTGTTGTCCATTGTTGTTGCCACACACTATGGCATAGCTTAAACAAACAAATACACGCCCCACACACACACACATACATACATACTATACACAGTGTTTTTATCTCTATCTATCGATGTACATCGCTGGCTATGCACACAAATGATTTATTTATTTATTTACTTATTGCCAATGCCAATGACGCGAGTTTTTCCATGACGCAGCTGCCACATGCTACCGAAACACCCACTACACTACTCGACTACTCGAAACACCTTTGTTTGGGGCCGTATTCAGAGCTCTGTTCAAATTTATTGGGCATTTGTCACTGGACTCACAATAAAAACATTAAAATTGCTGACGAAAAATATGCGGGCAAACGCACGCATAGATACCCTTGGATTTACTTTGAAGCTCAAAAATGTTGGTTTCAAATTTTAGGATTAAGATTTATTATAAACAGGGGGGGGGGGCGGGTTTTTGTTAGTATAATATCTGTTAAAATTATTAGTTTAGGATTCATTGTACCCAAGCGAGATTATACACCTTAAGCTAGGATATTTAACATAGCAACAACTCAATTTTGGTTTGCCCCGCCAAGCGAAGTTTGGCGAACAAACAAATTTGTTTGGTTCGTGTATTCCGCAATTAGGCTGCAATTAGATATAGATGATCAGTAGTTCTCTAGTAAGTTTTCAAAACAATGTAATTGTAATACATAATAATATCTCAATTACAAGTCATATGTTAAGGGTTGAGAGAGGTATGCACATTAAGCCGGGAAAAATCCATTAGATAGTTCAACAATTTATATAAGTTTCAATAAAAAAAGGGGAAAAAGTTAAGAGAGAGATTGATAGAAGTTTCTGTTTAAATAAAAAAAGTTAAAGCAAGAGATACTTATTTGCGTATACTTATCTATCAAATAAGTTGAATCATTGAATAGTTAGTTTAAGTTCAAAGTTTCTGCAACTTTGGCAAACTGTGAATAAGCTTTAGCAGCTGTTTAAATTCGAATCGAATTCCACGTTGCTGCCTGTGTCATTGAGAATGAATGAATCACTACTCATTAGGCATTCATGATAATGATAATGACTAATCGACAACAACATCACTAATTGGCCAAAAGACAGAGTCGGAGGCAATTGTGGTGGAATGAGATACGAAAAACACAGTAACAGCAACAGCAACAACAACTAAGTAAAGGTTGAGTTTGAATCCATTAGCTCATTAGCTCAGATGTAATCACATCTATATGAAAAGTGCTTTTGTGTCCTTGTTCTCTCTCTCTCTCTCTCTCTCCGGCTTTTGTTCTTGCAGCTGACTCAATTAAATGCGCCTTTATTTCTATGCAAGTATATTTTTTTATTTTTTTTTATATGCAAAAGTTCCTTTGTTTTTTAGAATGCAAAAATATTTACGCAAATTATTTTTGCAATCTTAGACGCTGCACAAACTTTTTGCTTGCCAAGTGCTTGGGCTACAATGGTAACAATTGCCATTAAACGCAAACACACACACACACGTTAGTGGGTGTATAGTTGTGCGAGTGTTGAACACATGTTGCTGCCAGCCCTTGAGGCTTGAGTCTTCGCGGCAAACAGAACAAACTGCAAATGTCCTTCAGCCTGTGCGCAACAGCTGCTTTAGCTGCCTTCTACTGTAATTTCCCTGTCCCTGCCCTTCTTGTTTTCCCGCCCGTCCCTCGACTAGCCTAATTGCGTCTATATATACTACATGTACATACATATAAACATTTTGACTTACAAGTCGTTGCGGCGTAACAAGTTTCCGTGTCTTGAAGTCTTAAAGACTTGACTTTCAGTGCTCGCTGTTTTTGGGGGCGCCAAGTGAAATTTACATTTGTGACTTCATTTAACTTGGCAGCTGTGTGTTTTCGTTCGCCAATTGACTTGTTGTAAATAAATACCATAGCTGACGCTGAGCGACATGTCATTTAAAACGCTTCTTGCGAAATGCTATGAATGCAATATATAAATACCCTGTATAACGATGTCATTAACATACACTGGGTAATCTAAATAATTCAGAGAATATTCTATGTTGCTTGTTACAATGTGATTAATGTTTATCGTAGAAGTTAAATGTTGTTTGATGTTCATACTTAATACACTTCAAGTGATTCTTTAGAATGCTCTTAGTCGTACTTTGAACATTTTTGGAATATTCTACAGAAATACCTTAAAACAGTTACTTTATTTATCATTTTAATGAAACCTCTACATAAGATATTTTTTTAAGGTTAGAATAACTTTGGTTATTATAGCGACGATCATATCCCGCTTGCAGTTACAAATAAAAGTGTATTAATACTAAATGAAAAGCTAGGAAATCAATGAAACCAAAATTTGCATTCAAAGATTTATTATCATTCGTTTGCGTCACTGGCTTAAGGCCTAAAGGGCATCTTTTGAGTCAAGCAAACAGCTTCACATCAACTCTGGGCTTGCCTATAGCCAGCCGCCTATCGTTTTGTTTGCTTTGTAACCACATTCCGGCAAGGTCGCATTTGTTCGTTTCGGGCGCTAAAAAGATTTCTTACTCTTTCTCACTTGCGCTATCGCCATCGCCTTCCAGAGCATCAACATCATCATCCATTGTGTTTGGCCTCCGTTTGATGGCCTTATGCAACTTTAATTGAATTGCATGTTAAGCCATGGGGCTTTGCCTCCGCCTCGAAGTGCTGACACTTTGCGACAGCCTGAGAATGCCTGAAGGACGAATATTTCGCCCCGAAAATGAATGAAAGCCTTTTGCCTCGACATTTATAGAAAATTTCATTAGCTTTATTGAACGCCCACCGTTCGCATCGCATCGCATCGCATCCGACTAATTCACAAAACGCAATCGCACTAAGCCGCCATTCATTCAGTTTGGCATTTTCCGGTTTTAGTCAAAGTTTACAAATATTTGTGAATAATTGACCAACAACTGTCGGCCCGCAAATTAAACAGCAGCAGCAGCTGTCGGCAGTTTGGTATTTGTTTTAAGTGCGGTTGCATGTTTACTTAGCTGTAATTAGCAATAAATAATTTCATTATAATGCAACCTATTTAAATATGCAACGTGGACACAGTTGAAAGTGGCCATCAGTTAATGTACTATGCATTTGTATTTTCCGTTTAAAAATGAGAGCGCGACAAGCGGCAAAAACAATTAAAAAGCGCAATTTTTTAAATTATTCGAAACGCTATCGAATTATGTTTGAAAATAATCCAATCACAAATGTAAAAGTAAGTTTGATTTTGATTGTTGTGAAAGAAATCACAAATTTATTTTAAATGTTTAAACAAGTAAATAGCAACTTGTGTCGTTTGGGTAACTTTTTTTATTTTGCATATATGATATTTAATTTTTTTATATCTCCTATACCAAAAGCAGAACAAGTTTGTTTCAAATTATCGATAACTATTCTGGTTTCCGATATACACATGGAATCGATTACAAAGAAATATCGAATTTGAAAATGGAGGTTGAAAAATTGGTTAAGAACTCATGCCAAAATTTCGTCCAAATCGGTTAAGAAACACCGAAAATATCTTGAAGTTAAGTCAATTTTGTTTCAATTGATTATTATTTCAAGCATACTCTTAGGGCGCAAGGAGTAAAATATTTATTGCAACTGGGTTCAGGGTGTCTTCTAGTCGGGCTCTCCCGCCTAGAGCCTTCTTACTTGTTTTTAAAATACGTATTATGTATTTTGGACAAAAACAAATAGTTTATTGTGTATCAATTTGATTGCATTAATAAAATAGAAAAAAAAAATAATATATGATAAAAAAAGTTTCATAAAAGCTTTCAGATATTTCCGAAAACTTATCGACAAAGAAAACATAAATTTTAATGTTTGCGTATAAATCAAATTTCAAATTATTATGAATGCTGGTTGCACTTAACTTCAATATATATTTTAACGACACATTTCACAAGCTTTAATCGCTTTGTTTTGTGACTCTTTGACACTCGATCGATTTTCGTTTTAATTTAAATGCAATCGAATGCCAGTTATCGCATATTTTGAGAGTTCAGCAATTTTGCCCTCCTGATTTATTGCCACAAAGCAAATTGCGAATGCTAAACACCAAATTGTTGTCGCTTCATTTCCACTCTCTCGCTCTCTTTTTGCCTATCAACGTGGCGTATGCGTAATGAATAAAGTGTTTTGCGTGTTTGTGTTTTTGCTAATTTTTATTAGCTGTTTGCAAGATAATTATCTATTTTAACATTCAACATTTTCCCTCCCCCTCGACGATGATAACAAACACTGGCTGGCATTTATGCAGCACCAACAACAAGTCAAAACGATATGAAACCGTAACAACAAAGTGCAACAACGGAAATATAACTGACAAAACAGACAGTTATAAATGGGCCCAACAATATGTGCAAAAAAGCTGGTAAAGCGGTGAGCTTAGTGGTTGTGTCTGGTTGTAGTATATTACGTATACGTATGCAGCAGCTGTCTTCCATTTGTTGCTGACCTTGCACATTGCCACACAAAAGTCAAAATCGTAGCAAGCGCAAGAAAGAGAGTGCAGGAGAGAGAGAGAGAGAGAGAGAGAGAGGGGGGGAGAGATAGAGATAGAGACGGCGTGGAGTACCAAAATTACAACTGAATATTGTCCTTGCATGACAATTTCATCTGAAATGTGCCAATGGGCTTTGTTTTTGGTATTGATTTTAAAATTGATTGTTCACTGTCAACGCCTAAAGAGTTCAAATACTCATTCTGAAGGATTCGAATTTGTTTGTTTGTTCCCTTAACTTAATTGGGCCAAAAAGTGCAATTACTACTATATTTTAAAATTTTATTAAATACAATTAAAAAAACAGTTTTAAAAAAGTGTGCATCAAGAGTTACGTCTTCAACTTGTGCTTAGTAATATTTTTCGCCTCTGTTGATTTGTGCTGTGTTGCATGCCACAACGCAGCACAATCGATCATGTGTGGGGCACCTAAAGTAGTCGCAACTTTTGGCAAGTTGCAAACCGCAGGTAAGCTGCTTGCAAACACTAAACCAAGCATATAAAAAACAAATGCCACCAAAAAATAAAAAAAACTTAAACATATGCAAGCAATTTTGGGCGGACTGGCTGCAACGAACGAGCTCACGGGATATGCATTTGGTGGAATTTATGAGTGTTTTGCAGCACTGCAAAATTTGCATAGACTTGGAATTTATGTGTGCCAACGAGTTTCTTATGCCCATCATCCTACATAAGTTCTTTCCACCGCCACTGAGCTTATAATGCACATACTTTGTACATGTGCATGGATGTGTGTGTACTGAAAATGAAAGATTGTTTTTTGGTTTGCTTGCATACTAACTACGACTAGAAGCACAGCATCAGCAGCAGTTGTAAAAGACGAGATGAAGCAGAAAGTGTTTTTGTTTACACGATTTAGCTGTATACACAAATTGTGGCATGCAACGAGTAAGCAGTAGGCACATCTGACATCTGCCACAACATATGTTCATTCTGTTTTTATATTAGTTCTTCGTTAAATGTCCAAATTAAAGCGTAGATTGTTTCATAATTTTAAGTGAAAAAATTATGACTTTAATTACTATTTGGACTAAAAATTATTTCTTTTGGCAAACTGATGCAGATTCTTAATCTAATATTGATACAGATAATATATCTTTAAATCGATATTTACATTTTAAATAACTATGTAATTTATGTACAGGTATATTAAATGATATAAGTGCAGAAAATTGTTATAATATTTACTTAAGGTATTTACACATTGGCACTTTCCAAAAAGATAACGCTAGTACTACGCTTTTTTTTGTTTTGTTTGGTTTTGTTTTGGATTCTGCTTAAGGCCATGGCCGTTTCTATCATGTTTCTGTTTTGTGGAAGGATGGCGGATGGAGGGGGGGTTGTAACAAGCAGCAGCATCACTCCCCCCGGGGGGTGGCTGTGACAATAGTATAAGAGATGGTTGAGCATTGTTTTTTGGTGCAAACAATGCGCGCTTGGGACCCGGCACCGCCTGCGGTTGTAATTACAACGTTTCCCATACTAACAAAATGACAAAGACAGAGAGAGAGAGAGAGAAAGAGAGAGAGAGAGAGAGGCAAAAGAAAATGAAGAATGAAAGAAGCAGCTTCAATTGGCCATTGTCTGTGCAGCACGCTGTTGCAGGTGCAACAGGGTCAGTAAAAAGTGGAAGAGTGTTGAGGGGAGTGTGAGGGGATGTGGACAGGTCATTGTTGTGCCAAACAATTGCAAACTGGCCCTTGTTGCTGTTGCCTGCCCCTAAACAGCCGGAAGTGTTGCAAGCGTACCTACATCCTCTCCTCTCCTGCCCTGTCCCATGATATTTCACGTCCTCAAATTCTATCTTTCAGTTTTGGTATAACTTGCCCGCTGGGCGGCTTACAAGTGCTGCTGTTTAGCGGGGTGGCTTGGGATGTGGGGTGGCTCGTCTGTTTAGTCGATATTCAGGTTTGTTAGGCTTCATTGTGCATGAGTCCAGCCCCTTGCACCAAAAAAAAAAAAAAAAAACAATTTTATCACCCATTGGTCGTGTCATATCGTGTCTCCAATGTGCTGCTGTCATTGCTGTTGTTGTTGTTGTTGTTGCCATATGCGCTGCGGGGCGCAACTAAATTGATAAATGCAGCAGCAGCAGCAGCAACTTGGTCAACTGCCTGGCATCTATGTATTTATGCAATCTGTCTGTGCCCCAAACATTCCAACTGCCACCCAGCTTTTGTCTTTGCATCATCTCCCATGTTGGGGCATTGTTCCGAAAGAGGGTAGGGGAGGTCCATTTGTTCGATTGATTTGCAAGCTGGCCCTAATCAAATTGGTGATTGAAAGACCTTGTTCGTTAAAGGTCAAGCGATTGTGATAACAAACTTAACGATGAGTTAAAGTAGTGGAAGATGATTGAGTATAACAGTTTGAGTGGGCAAAATGGTAAGTTTATCTTTAATGGGCTTGTTTAACACTTTAATAACAGTTCAGTTCAGCTAAAAAATCATATTTTAGTTTATATAATAAAAATAAAATGCCCAGTTTATAGGCTAACAGTACAGTACAACAGTTATTTAATATAAATATCTTAATTAAAGTACTTCATACTACTATTGACTTGCCATCAAGACATCAATTGAACTGGTGACACTCAATATGTATAACAATTGTATAGAACTTGTATACTAGTGTTGTATCGAAGCGATATGAGTGTACCTTATTGTTGTACTTGGTATTTTTCATGTCCACTGCATAAAAGTAACTTTATAACAGTTGCATTATGACAGGAAAAAGGCCTGCCAATTTGGCATCAGAATATTTCAATTGATTCGATGATCGATGCACTAAAGAGGCAAAACACTCCAAAGGCATTCACTATCGAATTCACATTTTGCACTCGTTGCGCATTTGGCTTTGTGGCAAAGGTCAAGTCCCAATGGTTTGGCCCCTTGCCCTATGTTCTATGCGAAACCAAACCAAACCCAACCATACCACACCACACCGCAATACATGCATACGTACATGCCTCACACCACAGGCCGCAAGCAATTTGCGTGTCAGGTTTACTTTGCATCGCGGCTTCGACAACGGCAACGGCAACGGCATCGACATCGGCATCGCATTGCCTAAATGCCTTCATTAAAAAGGAAAAGTGCAAAGCCAGGAAAGCGCTGTTTGCCCAAAAAACCCGAACGCGTCGTGTCGCGTTTCATTTGCATTTGGATTTCGGTAAATGGAAGGAGGGTGGGGGGGCCCCAGTAACAAAGCGAACGAACACACACATACACACACACACACACACAAAGGGGTTGGCTAAAAGTGCTTCAACATGCGAAAGAGCCCCAGGTGTGCATTAGTGTACGACGTAGTATATGTATGTTAGTCAAAGCGCTGCATTTGCCATTTGCTATTTGCCGTTTTGTTGTCGTCCACATGCATTTCCTTTACAATATCCTCGACGTCATGCTTTTCCCACTCGCTCTCTCTCTCTACCTCTCTCTCTCTCTATATATATATTTTTTCTTTTATCTTGGTTTTTTTGCACTTTCACTTTAAATCCTTACGTGCTACACATTTCCCAACTGACAGAGCATCAAGTGCTTTGCCAGACAATTTACAAGCGCAAAGCGAAAAAAAACAGTCAAACAAAAGAAAACGAAGCCATAGTAGGCAACGTACGTTTGTACAGTAAGCCAGGTAGAAAGGTAGTCCAACTGTTGATAAGACCCTTTGCATCAAAGTACAGTTGCAATACGACTCAAATCGAAGGTTACGGCAAATGTCAGTGCTAACTCAACTAAAAGCTGACTGATACGACAATTGAAACGAGAGGGAAAGAGCGCATCAGCTAATGCAAAAAGACAGGGCTGCCATTTGACAGCTGTTATAATACTCGTATAACAGTTGTGATAGATCTTCTATAGACAGCTTTTGTACTACTTTTCCCCAAGCAAATATGTTGAACAGCTGTTATTTAACGGTTTTACTTAAAGGCTTTTGTTTAAGCTGGTTCTTCAATCGTTGTGCAAACGAAGTACAGCTTTAATACAACCTTTTTCCTATTTTCTACAAGTTGGGCATGTTGTATGCAACTGTTATATGGCTGTTACCTGCATTTAATGCACCACCTTTGGTTTACATAAAAAAAAACGTATGCACATTTTTATACTTGTCTTCTTCATCTAACCGCATCAACCAAAAAGTGTTGGCGACGTGCTGACCCATCAACTCACACGAACACACACACACACGAACACATACGCACACACTTACGGAGATATGTGGCACACTTTGGGCAGCTGTGGCTGACAGCATCTGTAACTGTCGCGAGTTAAGAATCGCTGACACTGACACGCAGTTTGCAGGCATCAAGCGTCAAGGGCCTGGCATACAAAAACAAAAACCAACCATAACGAAACCCAGAAAGAAAACAGAAAGTGAATGAATAAAAATGAATGCTGCTTAAAGTTTGCGTATTTAAAAGCGAAAATGTTAAAGTGACAGCTAAAACGAAAAAAAAAACTAAAGCAGTCTATTTTTAGGCAGTGTTGTTGTTGTTGTTAATAAGATATTTAATTTTCTTCTGTTTTTCATATTTTTTTCTTTCAACTTTTCTTTTTCTAAATGACCCGAATCCAAGCAATTTTTCAGTTGCTAGCGTGATGGGCTCTAATTGATTCCAAGACTGAAGGGAGCTAAACAGAAAAATGCCGCAACGATGAAAACGGTGTAAGGCAAAGGCAAACTAAAGGACGAACGAAAGAAAGATGAAAGCTTAATTATATTCTGAGTATTTTGGCCGATTGTTTGCCATTAGCCGAAAAATTTTCGGTCGAAGATCGGCTTTGTGCTCAGTTTCGTATTCCACTTACATTAGTTGCTTGGCCAAGGCCAAGTTAATTAATTCTTGCTCTTTAGTGCAGTAACTTTGCCCATTCCATCCTGCCACCTACTCCTTACCTTTACAAGTTTTGGTTTTGCGGCAGATGGTAAAGTTTTCATTCAATCAACTGCACGAAAAACAACTTTGAACTTGATGTTCTCACCAAATTCGGCTGCCAGCTAACGTTTTAATTAGTCTAATTAGTTTTTGACAAGCAAAACAACAGCCAGCAACACTAAACAAAATAGTAATAAAAGCAAAGGAAGAAACAGAACACAACTTTAGCCCTTCCCCACCCAAAAAAAAAACTAAAAGAACTGCTCGCAACTTGTTTCTTTTTTTATTTCTTTTAGTTTTTTTTTGATAAGGGCAACCACTTAATGGGCAGCCAGTTTGGCTAAAAGTTTCTTTTTTTGTGGACTAAACATCATCTGTGGCATGAAGTTTGGTGCGTGGAGCGGAACAGCAGAGAAAACAAAAACCTCAGACATGCGAATGCATTTAGTAGAACGGTAATTGAATGTATATGCATATAATATATATACTTATACTTAACTAAATATGTACAGTTGTATAACAGTCATTATGGTCATGTTATAAGAGTTTAATTAAAGCAGGTTTTTAGTCGTGTGTTTATATTAAAACTATTCCCCAACAGCTGCATAATAGTTGTATTATGTTTTAGTATAACTGCTGATAGGTATAACTGTTATACTTGTTGTATCAATTTATAGCTCAAATAAGTGTCTATTGATCTGCTTTCTGTATGACAGTTGTATAGTGTATAACAGGTCTATAATAGTTGTATAAGAAATAAAACTACCCAACTGCAATCGATGTTGTTATAATATGATATACGATACAATTGGTATAACTGCTATAAAAGTCTATCGCTTGTATCAATCTATTACTCAAATAGATGTCTATCGATCATTCTTCCTGTATGACAGCTATATAACACTCTTATAATCAAATGTTGCGCCGAAACTTGAAGAATGTTTAAGTAAAGCTGAAAATATTGGTTTGTACGAAATGCCTTTCCAGTTGCAATTTGCACAAGACTTCGTTAGGGAAGCAAAAGGCAGTTGTTGCTGACGACTGTTGTTGTTTAATGCCACTGCGTTGCTGTGTTGCAGGAAGGAAGACGGAAGTGTGTGTAAGTTAAGTAGCGGTAAGCGGTAAGCGCGGCGCCAAGGCAAACGGAAATTTACAACCAAAAATGCAACAAGCTGCAAAAACCCACCAACTGTCGACCAAATGACCAGCAAACCCAAACCCAAACCCAAATTCAAACCAAACCAAACCAAACTCAACGAACTATCGAGACAAGCAACACAGGTGTCTGGTGCCTCAGTGGGTGAGTGTTGTTGGGTTTTCAAAGTTCGGAAGGGGCGTAATCGGTTAAACGCATTCCTCTATTATACCCTGCAATAAGTGCATGAGATAGCAGTTTGTTTGTTTGTTTTTTATGTTTGAACATAAACAACAGCATCAACTTATTTGAACAGATAGCATTTTCGCCCCAAATATAGGGTATACTTGTTGACAGCATTATTGTGTCCTTCAGTTTGCTGGAGCTAAGCCTTAACGCCGAGCTAGACCGACAGCAAGAAGAAGTCCAATAACGCTTTTGGCTTTTGGATACTGCATAAATCGTGCCAAATTTGTGCGTTCAAAGAGCCAAAACCAAAAAAAGAGAGAAAAAAAAAAGAAAGAAACAACTACCATCTAAGGCAGTAGAGAGGTGAGGTTTAAATGAAATGGGACTATGGGTTAAAAGAGAGAAGCTGTGCAAAACATTTATGTGCAAAACATATGGCTGGCAGGCAGGCAGCTGCTGCTGGCAATGGCTCAAGTGCCCATAATGCCATAGACGACGTGCAGGAAACGTTTCTTGTTGTTGTCGCTGTTGTTGCTGCTGTTGGGCGGAGTAGCGGCGGGGTAGTGTCACCGGAAAACGGAAGTGCGGCAGATAGCAGGCAGGCAGGCAGGCAAAAGCAAGTTGCAAGCAAAAGTTGGCTTCGTTCTTTGCTAACACAACCACACACGTAAAGTATGTACATGCACATACATACAAAAGCAACTGGAACATAGGACGACGACCGTAGAATCTAGTACAAACACCATTTGATACTCTATTCTATTTATATTTGCATACCCTTACCCTGTCAACCCGCAGCTAACAAAGAGCTTTTGTTGTTTTTGTTAACGTACAATTTGTGTGAAAGTTTAATATGCAAAAACTTAAAAATGCTATGTCAAAATAATTCAAACAAAATAGCAGTGTTTTTTCTATTCATTTGTGATAAGAATTCTTAAAATTTTGTGCATTTCGTGTCTCAATTAAAGCATTTCATTAATATTATTTTGAATAACCGTTGTTTTTAATAACAAAATTCAACTTTGATCACAAGAAAACAATGAAATCTACGCTCTAGTAGAGCAAACATTTTACTTTGCTTTTCCCTCTTTGAGTTTTTTCCTTCTGTGCGTGTGTGTGTGTAAGTGTTTTTTTTTTTACAGTTGAAAACAACTCAAAAAGATTTATAAATGCTTTATTTATTTAATTTTTTTTTTTTGCATAACGTTTGACATACTTACACACACATACATAGCCTGCCTGCCTGGCTGGCCCAGCTCTAAATATGCATTATACTTACGTATTATGATTACATTTTCTTTGCTTTTGCTATTTGCCGTTGCCGTTGCTGCTTTTTTGTATTTTATTTTTACTTTTTACTATGCATCGCTGACTCTTTTTTTTTTTTTTTTTTTGGTTGCCCTATTCTTATTGTTTTTTTTTTTGTTTTCGTCTTTTGTGAATGTCGCAGATCTTTGTTCAATTGAATGCATTTCATTTCATTCGTGACGATGCGATGGCAGCAAACGGACAAATTTCTTAATTGCAACTCGGCCATACGCTTTTCTTCTTGACCCCCCCACCACACACCCCTTCCCTACTGCTTTACCTATATATTTTCCAGCTGGCGTTCGTCTTTCTCTTATTTTTTTTTTGCGTTGCGCATTTTTCGAAGCTGCATAAAAGCGAATAAAAAAAATAAAAAAAATCAGGCCAAAGGCAGTCAGCTGAAATGACAGAAAATGCAATGCGAATTTCTGTGCTGGTCAGGGCAGAGGGGTGAAGTGTGGGGTGTTTTGGGGAAGAGTTGTGGTTTACTTGGGGGCGTGGCTGTAGGGCTTGGTTGGTTTATAGCGCCACAGCTGCCTCTTCATAGTGCCTAATGGCCGCGAGCTGTGGATTTGTTGTTGTCGTTATTGTTGTTATTGCAGCAAAATGTTGCAAGCTGAAACAACCTTGAAAAGCACGCGTAGCAAAAAACAAAGATGTTAAGAAAAAAAAAATTTAATATATATTTCAAATTGAGCAGTAAAAAAATACACTTAAAGAACGTAATCAAAATAAGTTTAAAAATTTAATTTTTACTTATTTAATTTCAAACTCAAGCTTGAGTATTTTTATAATTTTTTATTTCTGTAACTAAACATCTAAAATTAAATGACAATTTTTTAGAAATCAAATAAAACTTTTATCGAACCTCAAAACTTTTTGAAGAATTTTGAAAAGATTTTTAACTTTTAATTGGATTTTTGACTGTTACAAAATAATTGCATTCCAAGGTCATAGAATTTTTCTGTAAGTGTAGTTGAAGCAGCAAAAGCACCAACAAATAACTTGGCATAGTTTTGCTCTCTCCCTCTCGTCTCCCTTCCCCTTACATCTGCCTCATCGTCTCTTATTCTATGCAAGTTCTTTTTTGTGAGTGCGTCTAAAATAGACAAGTTTATTGCCAGTTTGGGGCTTTGGGGCAAACAATGACGAGGCCAAAAAGGGTAGACAAGATCCGGGGCCATGCTTTTGGCCACTCTCAGTCCTCCTCCTCCTGCCCCTACTACTAAACCCTTTGCCCTCACTTACACACTTACTCGCTTTTAGTCTATGCGGCAAAGGTCAACAGTAGATGCTTTTGTTGCAAGTAGCGTCGCTTTCGGACCGGGTCAAAAATGTGGGTCCACAGGCTGACAGTTTGCCATGTTGCTGGCTGAGTCGGCCTTGTCATAGTTGTTGTTGTTGTTGCTGTTGTTGTAACGCCTAAAACTCAAGGTGACAGTCGCTATGGCACAAAACAACTTGAGCCTCGGGCTTTGTCTCTGTCTCTGGCTCTGGCTCTAGTTCTGGCTTTAGTTTGGGCCCACAGATTGCGGCTTAGCCAAACAACTGTCGCCGACTCAGCCACAGCCACATCAGCAGCAGCAGTAGCAGCAGTAGCAGCTGCCACAACAGCTGCCACAAATGAACAAGTTTTTCTCGACCAGCTAACGTTCTATGTAGGTTCTTTGTGGCAGGTGCAGTATATTGTATGACATGTAACCAAGGCTGGCATAATTAAAAATCCTTTGCCCTTCCTTTAACGCAGGAGTTAGAGATAGCATAAGGTGCATAGAATGTAAAAATTGTTGTAAACATAATTAAATGGTTAAATCAGAAGCCTAAACAAAATTCAAAACAGAATCGAAAGAAATACTCGCGCAGAATGAAAAAAGTATTACATTTTATTTTTAAGTAATGTTTGTTAATGGACTAATGATATGCCAGCCATATATAACATATATAACAGTTGTTTGTATAACAGTTTGCACACAAACTCTAAGGTCAGCTCTATTTGCAAGTTAACAGCTGCCATATTTTCGGGCTCTCTTTTTATGATGCCCACAAAAGCGGCGAACACAAAAATTTTGTGGCCAACTTTTTGCGTAAAAAAGTTTGCGCTTGGAACCCAACGGCAGCTGCATCGCAGTGGCTTTGGCTTTGGCTTTGGCTGAGGCCAATTAGGCAAGTTTTAAGGCGCGCCTTATGCCACTTAATGGACCATCTTTTGTGTCCAGTACATTGGCCTAATCAAAGCAGACTCCTCCAGTTCCTAACAAGAACATAATAATAACCAAAACAGCATTTGCTAGTTAAGTTTTTTTGCATTTGGAAATTTTGCCCGTTTGTCGCTTTTGACCTGGCATTCAATTAAAAAAGCATCGACAGCAAAAAATACCAGATGAAAATCATTTGCACACAAAAGATAAATTGAAAAGAATCAGCATTCACAAAAAAAAAAAAAAACAGAAGACAAACAACAGAACAGGCATTAAAAAATAAATAGACGACAATAAAGTTGGGCATAGACGACACTCAAATATTCTCTAAGAAGTTCAAGAATATATCAAATTTGAACCAAAGATCAAAACACTTTTATGAGACCTCTGATATAACTGTAGCTTTATGTTCTTAAAATAAACTACAATAAAATTTTAATGCGCAAGCATAGACAAAAAGAATTTATATATATATATAAAGAAAGTTATAAAAATTGTCATTTAGTGTAAATTAAAATGAAACGAGAAATAATAAACAAAACAGCATTAAAACTTCCTCTTCTCTTTGTTTTTTATAATTACACATCATGCGGAAAGATATAAAAAGAATATGGCACATAATTGTGTTAAGAAAAGAACATTATAAAAAGTCATTAACTGAGCGAAGCATTTTTTTAATGAATGCAAATAACTGAAGTACTTGTTAGAATTAATAAATTAATTCTATCTGAACTACTTAAACTTATGATAAATTTTTATTTTTTTTTTTAAAGGTATTTGTTTTGCATATATATTTAGTTTGCTTTTCATATTTGATTGAAGATTTCAAAAAGTGTTAAGGCGATCGACAGGACTTAAGGGGACTCAATGTAACAACTTATCAGTTAGACGAGCATAATGAGCAGAGAGGTTAATGTTAATTTAAAAACAAAGCGTGATTCTTTGCAAGAACTATGAACAGTTTGGGCTTCCAAGGTGCCGTAAGCACAAGTCGTTCGAGTCGTGTGTCCTGTGCGCGAGGACGACACGTTTTCATTGTTTACAAAGATAAAATGAAATTTTATGGCAGACGAGAGTCAAAACGGCTAAGAATAGCCGCCAGCTTAGAGAACAACAGGAGGACATCGAGCTGAGGCCAAAAATTGAAACAGAGCGGCTATGAATTTTCAGTCAGAGCTAACACCATGGGTCTTAACGTGGCCCAGCGACAAGTGGAGCGAAAGCGACAGAGAGCTAGGTAGAGGAAGGTGTGATAGCTTGACAGAGCGGAGACGCAATGCGTCCCCTGTGCCGTCTTGAGGCTAGTTTCAGTCCCCACGCAAACAAAACAAACAAACAACATGAACAAAAACAACGGGAACCAAATTGAGGACCTGTTTAACGATAGCAAGGCAGGCAGGCGGGCAGCCAGCAGGCAGCCAAATGTTCAGGATAATTGAATGAGAATTCATTCGAGTGCTTTTCGATTTGGGGCCACAAAACAAAACAAAACAAAACAAAAAAACTTTGTTTTTTGTGCGTCATGCTGTGCTGTTATTGTTGTTGTTGTTGTTGTTGTTGATTTGCTCGATGTCTTTGCTCTTGTTGTTGAACAGTTTAAGCATTTCCGTTTCGGCGGATCCAAAAAGTATTAACATGTCGTTGTTATTTCCGACAAAAGCCAAAGTGGGAGATTGAGAGACAAAGAAAAAGAGTGTGTGCTGTAGTCGAATAAAATTACTAAACAGAAAGGCAGGCAGTCAAAAGTGAGTAGTATTTGGAAATCGAGATCGTTAGGTGGTCATTAAATTAGTTAGAGAACTAAAATAATAAAAAATGAAACTTTCTGGCCGCAATTTACGTTTTGATTTATCATTAATAATTAACAAATGTATAACCGATTACAATCGATTGGCACGAAGATTGAAAAAGCATCAAAGACAAAAAAATATTAACCATAAAAAGTTATTTTTTTATCATGTATTTTAATCAGTTATTGCAAAAGGCAATGCAACACAAAAGTCCTCGTTTTTAACCAATTTTTATCGGTAAAAATTTTAGTGATTAAGCGAAAGTACAGATTTTGGAATAGTATTTAATTGTTATTGCAATTTACTTGGTTAAATAAATATTACTGCACAATTTACCTCCTTATCTTTGTAGGTATTTGTTAAAAGATCAAAAATTGGTAGCAAAAACAGAACTAAAATCGAGATACCAGCTTGATGTGTGTTTTCAGTTTGTTGTGCCGCTTGTTGCAGTCGTTGTTGTTGTCTTGTTCTTGTTTAATTTGTCAACGTTGCTGGCAGGCGCCAGAACCTCAACGAACAAGGAACCTACACAACCGACCAACCAACCGAACAACAAACCTCCTTATTTACCCCTTTGCCAACTGACAACTCAAAGCACATTAGATTTTCACTTAAATTCAAACTTGGACACAAAATTCAAAAACCCCAAAACCCAACAACAACAACCAGTTCCCATAGAACAGAATGTGGCAACAAGTTGGCAATGCTTTTGTTTTCTGGCTAGTAAAAGAATTTGCATAAAAATTCATTCGGTTTTGGTTTGAGAGGAAAGGATTGGCAAAGAAGTGCAGGCCGAGTGCGTGGATTTATCCCAAGAGGACTGAGTATAATGCCCAGAAAACACATGAACCCCATTGGTCAGAATGAGAGCGATTAGTTCGGCTTTTGTAACCCTCTCAAACTCTTATACTGACCCCCTCTGTCTCTCTTTCACATAAGGAGATTTATTTGCTTTTTTGGGTTTTGTCTTCACTGAGCTGAGACTGGAAGCAGCTTGGGGACCCAAAAACAGAGGCATTAAATCAATAAAAATGCTTTGATTTAATTTCAATTTCCATTGCCATTTCCATTTCCATTGAAAGGCTTTTGTTTTCCAATTCTATCGAATAGAAGAGGTAAAAATTGTTCAATTCACTTTGTAATTGTCATTTTGGGATTTTAACTATTGTTTGCTCACTCACTTGAAAGAAGCCTGAAATTCTTTTTGGCTCTAATGGACAGCTTAAAATACAAAATTTTATTATGCCATTAAAGCTTTCCGGAAAAACAAAATCGATGGAGTAAAATATAAGATGAATATTCAATCCAATTGAATTTGTTTCAAACCTTTTGATGGTATGACTTATTTTATTTTTTGGAGCGTATCTTTGTTCAAAATTTTACATGACTTAATAATGTTTTACCTTAAAAAAAAAAACAGCATAAATATTACAGCGTGTCGAATTTTGTACAAAAAGCTCGGGCAGCATTTAAAATAAAATATATGCCATTTATTTATTTATTTTGTTTGCATTTACAGTGGAATCTAGTTCACAAACTAATTGTATTTTATTAGCAAGTAGAAATTCCAAACACTTTCAGTTTCTCATCAAATATGAAATTTTATAGCACTTAGCACAAATTAAAATTTTCGTTCTATAATTATATTCAGGTCAAGGACCAACGTGTTGGTTTTAAATTAGATTGAGATTGGTTTTGATACATTTATGTATATATATTTTTTATTTGCATTTCGTGGCTTATGATTTTTGCATTTATTAAATGCACTGCTCTTTGCCAAAGAGATCGTCAAGTAATTTAACGCGTTTATTATTGTAATTTTTGTTTTTGGTTTCGCTGCGTGTTTTCTGTCAAGAATTTATTCACGATTTTCAATATCGATACCGATGTGTTGGCAGCCTTGATTTCTTAGTATTGAGATTATCATGTAGCTCCGGTAGCTTTTAGTTGTTTTTCGTTTTCTTTTTTTTGTTTGTTTTATTATTTAACAGCTGCAGCTGCTGCCAAATGCGACAACGACGACTCAGGTGAAAGTGAGTTGCGTGAAGGGTAAAGAAGCGAAAGGCAAAAACGATGATGGCAAAACGGATGTGAATGTGGATGTGGTACGTGGCATTGCTGGCGACGTAGTCCTCATTACTTAAAAGCGCGCCAACGCGTTGCCAACTTGAATTGAATGAGTTGGGCGTGAGGTGTGAGTGTGGGCGTGGCATGACCTGACTTGGCAAGACATCGGCGTATCGGTAAAAAGTCGACAAGAAAAAAAAGCAATGATGTTCAAGGCAAAATGTCAGCACGCTTTTGTGGCGTACCTGGCGTATGCGCAATATTCGCATATTTAAAAACAACTTGCTAGACAAGAAAATTAAGATTGCAATTCACTTAATACCATAAGTGCGATGTGATCTATAAACTGTTAACAAAACATAAATTCAAAATATGTATAGAGTTTTTGATATTAACTGTAGCATGTGAAATGAAAAACGAGAAACGTTCTTGGTTTAATTGGATATAGTATTTGAAAACACCGACTGATTCGAAACAATTTCTTGAATAATAATTTGAAATTGTTGTATCATTTGAAAACACCTTGAAATCTTGTTGCAACAAGGTATAAGTTGTGCAGACAAAGTTTTTGCAATTCAATATTCGCGTAGATATAACATTGAATGTTTTTTATAGCTGGCGTAAAACTATTTCCAAAAGCTAACTTTAATACAATTCACAAACTTCAAATAGTTTTCCGACCAATGTAAATTGTAAAAGTTGGAAATTGAGCTAGTAATTTGATAAAACAAAAGTTTTAATTTATACATACACCCGTTGGCATAGGATAGAGCAAATAGATACCCTTTGGTAGACCGATGAACGATGGCTCTATATGGCATTCATTTAATATTCAGTATATGATGGCCGCATAATTGAATATTAATAATGGACTAAAGCTATCTAAACATCAATGCTCCAATGACTATTATGCATTAGGTCAAGTAATCTAAGTGCCCCAAAGGCAGGCACCGGATACCAGCTGACAGATATTCAGATATAAACAGATGCATTAAGCATTACGATAGACGTTTTACCTTGACTTGGCAAGGTGCTCCTCTCAGCTCGATGGCCAATAAAAGCCACGACATAAAAATATGAATTTAACGGCTCTGTATTTAAAACGACAATCAACAAACAACACACAAACAGTCAGTGCTTAAAGTAAAAACTGTTGCCAACTGAAGTTTGGGAAGCGAAACGAGGGAATGCAAAAAAGAAAAAGAAACAAATGCGCTCAATGAAGCTGAAAAGCAACAGAGCACACGAAAAGCCAATGAAATTGGAAAATGAAATGGAAAAAAAAAACTTCACGACATACAACAGTTGTGCCTTTCTCTGTGTGTGTCTGTGTGTGTTTGACATACTAAAGGTAAAGAATTTGCTGTGCGTTTGGCAGCTGTTGAGCATGAAAATGAGCTTTTTGTATTTTTATGCGCCACGCTAAATAAAAAACAAACAAACACAAAACAAACCAACACAGACTGAGAAAGAAGGCGAGAGAGAGAGAGAGAGAGAGAAATGCTCGTAATAAAATCAGTGCAATAAGCAAACAATGAAAATGAGAATGGCAAAAGTGAAAAAGCCCCAGAGCCACGAGCAACGAGCCACGGGCCAAGAGCCAAGAGCCATGAGCCATGATGCATGAGCCCATCAACAGCATCGACAGATGAGCAATCATAAATATTAATGCTAAATACAGCAGAGACCCTTGGAGTCTTGGGAGTATATGACCAGGGATCGAGGAGCGGGAGAGCAAGCAACAGTCAAATACGAAACAATCACCAACTCCTTGAGTTTAAAGAAATGCTTTATGTTTAAGTGTGTTTTGTACATCTTTTTCGTATTGTTCTATTTGTATAAAACAAGAGCTTGATTTGGACGTAGATAAGAAGTCAAATGCAGCTTATTGTTTAATGGAATGACAAAAATCAACGTAAACAGATAAACATTTTAATACAATGACTGACACTATCGGGTTGGTTGGAGGGGATAAAAAACCAGGCAGCGGTTTTCGCTCAACTATTTGCGCTGGCTGCGCTTAAGTACTTGGATTTATGCAAATGTGTGGCTACCAAATGCCTGGCTGCCAGGTCCCCAGCTCCCAAGCTCCCAAGCTTCCAAGTCCCGACTCATAAACAACGGCGAGCATAAATCTCAGTATGCCAGCAGTAACAACAATAACAAGAAGAAGCAACAGCAGCAAGCATGAGAATAACGGGAATCTCGGCGCCATGCTGTCGTCGGCGTCGTCGTTGTTCTTACTTTGATTTATTTGCCACGGTGCACAACGCTACGTATGCGTATTTTTTTTTGTTTCTGATTTTCGGTTTTTTGTTGTTTTTTTTTCATTTTGCTTAATCTTTGTTGCTTTCATTTTGATGGGAGGAGCCAGGGCCTGGCATTCAGTTTGTCTCATATCAATGACAGCAAGCGACTCGATTTTATATTTAAAAGTAAATTATTCCCCCATTCACATTCAGCTCCATCTTTGTCCATTCCTCACTTTTGTTTATTTATTGGTCGCTTAAAGCTTTCGTTGTGTTTTTTGTTTTCTTTTTCGTTTTCGTTTTGTGGAAACGAAGCTGTCAGATGAAATAAATTATAGAAACCAGACAAACGCACACGAAATCTATTTGCATACACATTTGAAAGTGTGCGTGTGTGGCGTATAACAAAAACTAAATCAACAACAATGCGGATAATCAGCTATAAAGCAGGGCTACAAATTGAAATATGCCATAGTATAAACGTAAGTTTATGTTCGCACGTGGCACAAAAGTCAAAAGCTTGCTATTGTTGTGCCTTAATAGCAACGCAAGCAAAATTGCAAAGAACTTTTGAGATTTCGCAGGGATTTAACTTTTTAATGAGTTGTGTTTTAGTTTAGTTCGAGTCGTAAACATATGCCCGAAAATTAATTATGACTGTAGAGTTTCATGAAAAAGTTTTAAAGTTTTAATTATGAGTTTTCAAGAGTATAAAGTTTTGATATCGATAATAATCGAAACCAATTGTAATCGTTGGAAAACAGAAAAAGTGCGATTTTGCGATCATCATGGTTGTAACATAATTTGTTATATATGTAATTATATGTTTATAAGCCTTACACCTGCTAGACTTACTTAAATTTTAATTAAAATTATAAACAAAAGTCTGCACTTAATGTTATTTACATGCACATAATTATTATAATTGAATTAAGCCCACCACCAACAACAACGACAACGACACCAAAATGACAAAGTAAAAGCAGAATCAGCTTAAATGAGTTGAGGACTGACTGAAAATAATGTCTGTTTATATATATGTATTTACTTTTGTGTGTTGTGCGTTAATGAAAATAATTTACAAATTAAATATGCAAGTGTTTTGCGGCTCTTTCCATGATATCCACTTCGAATTACCAACAGTGGTTAAGCGATGAAATTTAATATAAAAAAAACAACAACAAAAAACTTCCCACAAAATTGAAAATGTATTCCAAAGGTTTTCTTGTGACTTTAGTAAGAATATTTATGCACATTTCCGTATCGCCAATTTACAGTTGACTTGAGCCAAGAGCCAAAGAAAGGACAGTGCCAAAACTAAGTGAAAATATCTAACTGGTGATTATCTTGGCCAAAGTCATCTTTTTAGCTCAAATGACCCACTTCAAATAGAAATGTTCCTTTTTTTTTATCAGTTTTTGTGTTAAAATCTAGACATTTTGATTTCGTATTATTTCACACCACTGTGCACATATATATATATACTATAAATGTATGTATGTATGTTTTTGTGTGCGTTTTGCTTAGCTGTTCCTTATACTTAAGCAGCTTTGCCACGCTTTCCACATGGCACGCATTTTCCTTATTCCACTTTTCGCAACTTTTTGTTTTGTTGCTTTTCAACGCTGTTTGTGTTTAATTATGAATATGTTGGTATTGTGTGCTTGTGTGTGTGTGTGTGAGTTTACATATGTGTGCGAAGCGTTATTATACAAGGCGGCTTACATTACTATTCACTTTATTGTTGCCTCTCATTGTTATTATTTCTCTCGGTCTTTTTCTTTTTTTTATGATTATTATTTCTGTGCAGGCTTTTGGGTTTAAATACTTAGATGTTGTTTGTTTTTTTTTTTTATATTTTTTTCATATTCATATGGCAAGTTATACACATACATATGTTCATATATTTACATACACACATTTATAGTTAACTTTGGTCAAACGTTCGTTTTGTTTGTCTTAGAGACCGACTTCCGTTTCCGGTTTGTACCCAAATGGCGCCAGCAGACGATTAATTGTTGTTGATTTCTAGGCCGTCGCAGTGTCTGTTTCTTCTGTTGTTTTTGTTGTTTTTGTGTCTGTTTTGTAGCAGGACACGTGCCGCAGTCAATGCCAACACTTAAATTCTCAGTTTGTATCTCCCCCTATATCCCCTTTCCCTCAACTTCTTCTTTGCCCCCACAATGAAGACTAACCGGCGGCGTGTTTGAAAACGCAAACAAAACGCTGTGAATAAATCGATTGATAAACATTTGATTTACTAGTTGTTAAAATTTCCGTAAGCTTTTATGAAACGTTCAATATACAGTTTTACATAAAATCTAAGAATGTTCAATATACTTATCGATTTATCGTCTAAGCAGAAGTTTGTGGCTAAAATGCTGTTGTCAATTGATAAGTTGCATTAATAATTTTGATTGTTGTTATCGAAAAAAAAAATATTTATCGATATTGCTATCGATAAAGTTTTTGTCAAATTGAGAGATTTTTGAATATGATGCGGTACATTACAAAAAAAAAACTATATATTTTCGATAGTTTTTCCGTTTCATTCACTTGCTCAACTATAATTATTGTTATAGATTTTATCGCAAAACGATTAAAATTTGTTTCTCAATTTATCTAGAAAATTTTACATATATATGTATCTAATTTGTATTGTTAAATGCTTTGTTTAACAATTGCAAATTCCGAATATTCTCTCTCTCTCTCTCTCTGTGTCCTACTCTTGTCTAACATTCTTTCACACAATTGGCTATAATTGTATTCCACATCGATAAATGTTCAAACACACAATTGCAAACAACTGTGTAAGCAGGCTTAATTGGTATTATCAGTTGCTCAATTCTCTATTATGCCATAATCCTTTAGAACAACAACAGTAGCATGACCCTTTGACCCTCTGCCAATACTTCTACTCATAGTTGTATGTGTGTTGTTGTTGCTTTTGTAATTACGTTGTATGCTTTTGTTGTTGCAAGCTATGCAAAAAGCTGCCTAATTTGTTGGCCTATCAATAAATCAATTTTCGCACAATTGCAATTCGTCCGTGTCACTTGTATCTTTGTGTGTGTGTGTGTGAGTGTGTATATCAAAAACCACAACGTGGCACTTTCGGCAACTTAATGTACAATACTTTAGGTGGGTCATGCACACATACACATACACATACACACACATCAGCATACGCACACATCAGCATGCACCAGCTCTTTTTCATAAGAGGGTCGTAATTAATGATTGAACAAACACACAAACATATACGATCCTACAACACAAGCACACACATGCGCCATACAACCCCCTCATTCCGCCGTCCCCGCGTCGACCAACCTTTTATCGGCCTTGAAAAATATGCTACAATTTTCGTTGTGTGTGCACCAAAAATGCTGCTCATTATTTTTAGAGCTCCCAACACACCTACCCACAAACACAGACACACACAAACAAACACACACACACACATCGCACACACCACACGCATATAAATTATGTTTAGGCTTCATTATGCGGGCTGCTTTTATGGTGGTGCGTGGCGGGGGCAATGGTGGCGGTGGTGGTGCGCCGGCTGCTGCTGGTGCGGGGTTGTGGCATTTTGGGCCGCGCTTCAAGGCACCGCATTAAAAATCAATTCACAAACTTTGCACACACCTTTGAATGAAGTTTGTGGACTACTTGTGTATATGTGTGTGTGTTTGTGTGGGAGCAGCAACAGCTTGTTATGGAGCTTTGATAAAGCTGCGTTGCAAAAAAAAAAACAAACTATATAACAAAAGGTTGATTTTTTGTTAAATAAAAATCGTTAAACAATTAAATTATTTAAGTTATTTTAACCTGAAGAACAGCTTATTTCCGTTCAAGGAAGTTTTCATTAACCGAATTCATTCATCATCATTCATCTGGAGTTTGCTTCAATCAAAAACATCTTCTTAACTACAAATTTTCACTATAGCAAAGTTTTTTCTGGGTCCTCTTGTGATCCGTTTTATTTAAGTTTGACTGTAGTTTTTGATACGCTCAGCGTTTAAAAGGATTCTCAAAAAAGTATCAATAAATTAATTTCTTAAGAAATATATAAGCAGTATATTTTCTTCGTTTTGACACATATAAAAATTGTATTTAAATACTTATCTCATAAATTTAAATTAAATTAAATTAATATATGTATATCGAAATGTTCTCAAATATTAATTGGCATTTTTTCTTTGATTACAGCAAACAGCTGGACAAAATGGAATGACCCGCGGCGCATATACATCGTTGCCAACGGAAGATGCTGCAGCAGTTAGCGGCAACACCACCAACAACAACAACAACAGCAACAACAATTGACAATGGCCAGAGACGTCGCGTGGCATCAAGCGACAGCTGCAATAATTACAATAGCAACAATAGCAAATTGAAGCCAAAGCAAATGCATTCCAACGAGGAGCCACCGATGTCGGTGATCGTCGACAGCGGCAATCAGCAACAGCAACAGCAACAGCAGCAGCAACAACAGAAGCTGCGTCGCAGCGGTAGTCAGCAGCAGCGACAGCGTAAAACGAGTTCCTGCAGCGCCAGTGGCAAGGCTACACCTACGCCGCACACGCGACGCACACATCGACAACACTCCAATGCCTCCGACTCAAAGCAAAATCAACAAGAACAGCAACAACAACAGCAACAACAACACCGACGTTATCGTCACTCGAGTCGCGGTGGCAGCAAGGAACGGGGGCAGCAAGATGATGGTGGTGGTAATCAAAGACAACGGCGGCGTCGTCACAGTGGCGCCTCCTCCACGTTAAGCGCACAGCGGCCGGCGGTTGAGCGTGGCAGACGGGAACGGGAACGGGGACATGGACATGGACGCGGACGTGGACATGGGCAGAGACAGGGTGCCTCAGTTGGTGGTAGCAACAATCCATCAACAGCATCCAGTTGCAATGACAGCTGCAGTTCGGATGATGGCGGCTCTTCGCACAGCTCGTCGTCATCGTCCTCGTCGTCGTCGTCGTCGGGTGAGCCAAATTTACCGTATCCGGGCTTCCCAGAGATTGCAATGAAGGCGCTGACGCAATATACAAGACCGCGCAACTGGTGCCTGATGCTCATCACCAATCCATATCCTTTTCAAACAACAACAATCAACAACAAGCGCGTGTCCTTCGCAATTTGCCTGCCAAATGTCCTTGTCATACATACGCACTCGTCGTACATTCGTCGTACAGCTTCGCTGAATTGATTTTACTCTCTCACATGTCCTTACACGCACATGTCCTTTGTTTAGCACTGCATGTGTTCCCATACGGCTGAAAAAAAAAAAAAAAACACCGCAACTAAGAATCTGTCAAACAAATATTCGCAATCGTTGTATAAAGATTAATGTTTTTTCTATAACCGAACAGAAATACCCCCTAACAGCCACCAACAGTTGCAGGGTATCAACCGGTTTAATGTCTGAAACAATGCGTTTGGGTTTTTAACGTGTTTTCATTTTGGTTTTTTATTTTTATTTATACTTTTGCTTTTCCTTTAGCTGCCTGTTGCAAAACTTATGCAAATATGTGACAGTGTGAGTGTGTGTCACATAAATAACAAATATCGGCGCATGGCGTCGGCAGCTCATCAGCGGAAGACGCGGCCAGTGCGAGCGAGATAGTAGTAGTTTAAACCGAGCCCCTGACGTCATTTGCAGTTTGCCGCTTCCTGTGAAGCCAGTTTCGTGTATTGTGGATGACGGCGTGGGGGGTGAGGATAATGTGCGCCAATCAGCGTGGCAACAATGTGTATGAGCGTGTGTGTGTGTGTGTGTGTGTGTCATCTTTCACATCGCCCATATTCATGCCGAATCTACACTGCTGCCTATCAGATGTGCTGCTCGTGGCATGTGTCTGGCATGTGCATAAAAAATCGCTTTGCATACTTTCAGGCGCACTTCACATTTAATTTAACCTGAAATTAAAATTGACTGACGTTTATTTTCAAGATGAACATATTTCATACATTAAAAGTGTATCTCAATGTTTTGCCTTCTCTTCCATTTTTCTTGATTTGTTTTTGTCCTTCGGGAGGGCCACAATATTGAAAACACTGAGAACTAAAAGGCATGGGATAAACGATAATGGAATAACAATAATTTACATTTTTATTGATATACAAGTATATTTTTGAAAATCAGTTTCAAGAACATTTTGCTACAGCTTTAATTATGCATATTTATATAGCCTTGCCCGTAACTTTTATCTTTGAAATAAATATTTATTACATTTGCGTTATTTTATATCCTTTTTCTTGTCATTTCCCGTTATGATTTGTCTTGCCACAATTTTATTTCTATCTGCTTTTGCCACTTCCTGTTGCTCAACCGTTTTCAATTCCGATCCTAAATTGCCAAGATTTCACATTGCCAATAGCCAATTGCCAATTGCCAATTACCCAACTGCCAATTGCCAGTTGCCAATTGCCAATTGCATTTCTCAGTCAGTGGCAATAACAAGATAATCGCTCTCAACCCATCGACAATATTCCTGCCTCAACTCTTTCTCGTCTTTTGCTCGGCGTCTTTCCTTTAATTGTTAGCTATAAATTTTGACCTTGTTGTTGTTCAGCTTTTGCTCCCTTTCAAACATTATTTTCAATACCTTCAAGATTTTTATGAGTTTGTAGAAATACTCTTACCGAGGGTTTTATGATTTTCTCACTTAAGAAGCTTTGGAGAATATTTTAAATAAATATATATTTTTTTTATTATTTTTCTCCCACTTTTTTGATAAATAGCAAGTATTTGAAGTTCCGTTGTTGAGAAAGTGTATTCGAAATGCCCCAACTAAAATTATAAAATTGTATTTATTTTCTAGTTGCTTCGATTTTACTTTTACGGCATTTCAAGTTGCAAGGATGCTATACCCCCTCTACCTTTCACTCGTTCTTCTTCTTTTGTACATTCTGCTCCCTTTGGCAATAATTGTTTATCGTGTGCAACGATTTGTTGCAAACCGTTTTCAGTGGCAAGTTCTTGTAAGTTGGATGCAATTCAATTGCCATTGGCCATAATCAATTTCTTGCGAGTTGCTGCTTGTAAATTGCTTTTTGCTAAACTAATTCTCGGTAACTGAACTTCGTTGTCTCGCCTAAGTGGCGCTATACTCGATGCAACATTATGTGGCAAACTTCGGCAAGAGGTCAACTGCGACATTTGCCAAAGAAGCAAAGAAGCAAAGAGCACAAAAAATGAGAATGAAGAAAAACAAAAATTATAGAATCGAAAATGGTGGCTACCCTGCAAGAGCAAACAGAGCCTTGTTGACGCCTCCAGTTCGCAAGTGTTGTGTGTCAAATTTGAGTACCCCAGCGTTGCATGCAACGGCGAGCTGCAACATTAATGCAGCTGCCACTTTCACCGAACAACGAAACTTAAGAAATGCTTTCATCTATTTTACGGCGCTTTTAGCGTGCAACGCCATCAACATCATCTGCAAGGACAGCAACAAAATCCACTTAAGATCCTCGCACTTGAGTGGAAAGCACATAATTAGAATGCGAGGGGTAAGTGAGAGAAACATGAGGAGGTGAGCATGAGGAAAGTAAGTGATGCGATATCCAGACGCTCTAGAACAACTAATTAAAGCATCGACTTTGTTCACTTAACGGCAAATGAATTACGGCTTGCCACCTCTCCCATCAAATCACAAGCAATCCGCAATCCGCAATCCGCAATCTCTTCCAACGCACAGCCCCTCGTCAACACTCGAGCAACAACCGCTATTCGCCGTTGGGTCTTACCTCTGACTCTAATTATTACCTAACAAACGTGTGCTTTAGTTTCATTACATTGCCTTCAGCTCAATTTGCAGCTAACAATTTCAATTTGTAGCACTCGAGATGCTAGCCAATAAACGTAATGGTGGCATCTGCCTCAGGTAGTTCAGTTCCATAGTTCAATGGTTCTTTTGCAAGTTAAACGCTTTGGGTTTCTTAAATCAAATGAAAAGCAGCAAATTTTATAGCTAGATAACAATGCTGTAACAATTAGGTGGCTGAATTTGATAAAAAAAAATAAGAAAAGTTTTTTAATATATGAATATTACAAAAAAAAAATACATTTTCTTCAATAGATATTTATTTTATGATGCCGAAAATTGATTTTTCTTTCTAGCCCCCAATATTCTTATATATCTAAATCTATTACAAAATTGCATTGAATTGCATACGCTTTCAAATTTCAACTCGATATAGTAAAGAAATAAGTTACAGTTGGAGCATGCTAAGCTTCGATTCTTCATTTAACACAACACTTAAATCGAATGCTAAATGAACACTGAGATATAAAATTGTTTTACTTCGACAAATGGCTATATATCAAGTGCTTCATAATTCCCAATTGTTCATTCACACTGAAAGCCAATAAACACTTGAAATATAAAAACTTTTTATCATTTATACAAATTTTTTTCAAGAAGTAACGACTCGATTCATTGGCATTTAAGCCCAATTTGGACTAGCAACACTTTTGGGTATTTTTTTTGCTTTTGCTTTCTGTAAATGCCAATTATTTCAAGTATTTGCCATACCTCAAACTTAATCTCTTTTATCTCTTGTTCACTCTGTCTCTCTCTCTCTCTCCCTCCCATTCTCTGTCTTTCTCTGTGCACCTTTTACTTTACGCATTCTTCGATTTCGTTTTCTGTTTCATTTGGGAGCAAGGGGATTTATTCATACAAATTATTTGTGTCCAGTCATCTGCGGCAGCTTCAAGGTTGCCTCTCATGCCTCCATTTTTGTTTGTCAGTTCTTTTAATTTGTTGCGATTTTTGCACGCTCCCATGAGTACCCTATGCCCTATTTGTCACGCCACCACCTCCTCAGCCCCCCCCCCCCTTCCACCACTCCCCATGCTTTTACCCGATTTCGATGGAGTTTACGCTCGACTTAATTTGTTTACTGTTGGTTTTGGTGGCCTTTGCTGTCGTCGTCGTCGTCGTCGACGTCGCTGAACGCGCCAAATCAAAAATAATGGCCAGTCTACCCAACCCAACCAGCCCCACTCATCCACCCATCCCCCGTTTCCATTCCGAGAGAGAGAGAGAGAGAGAGGGACGAGCTTTCGTATACAATTTTGGGAGTGTCACATATTTGAGCTACTGCAATATTTATACAGCTCAATTCGCGCAGTTTCAACCCATCCAGAAACAAAAAAAAAATAAACAAAAAACACACCGCTGACCTTTTTGCGTATGTGTATATCCTGTGTGTGTGCTAGGGTGTGTCGTCTGGCGCTTTTAACATTTGTTTTTATGACACTGGCGAACTGACCTGCATATGCTCTTTCTCTCTTTTAACATTTAAACCGCTTTGGCTGCGGCGTCCTAATGAATTGAAGCAAGTACCCGGACAATTGTCCTTTTTGTCTGGATGTGTGTGTGTGTTGGGGCTCCGTTTTTGGTATGCCATTTGCCGTTGCTGTCCGTTTTTATCTTTAATTGTGCGTTAATAGCGCAAAAACATTTTGTGCATTGTTGTTATTATTTTTTTGGTTATTTTTTTTTTTTGTGTTTCGCTTTTGCCTCGTAATTGCTCGCGGCCATAAAAAATGTGGGTCCTTGGTGCGTATTTTGGCATTGCATTAAAAACAAAAGGGCATCAGCATCTACACAAACACACACACACACCAGCCTCCGTCCTTGGCTTTGTACATTGTTTGCTCTCGCGCTGCTGCTGCTGCTGTTTCTGGGGCAAAAACTGATTGCTATTTTAATGCAAATGTTTGGTCAAACTTGCGGACTATATAATGATGCCTGTTTCATGAAATTACACATTCTACGATAAGCATATAAAATACGTTGAACCCAGTTACAACGGTAATGATGCTTTGGAAGAGTGCGTTACAGCCTAAAGTAGGCATCTCTAACCTCATAAAGTGTGTAAACTCATGTTCCGCATCAACAAATGAGCTTATGAGTAACAATTATGAACGATTATTATTTTCTTTGCTTTGTACTTATATTAAAGAGATTTATCGATGAATCAATGGGTATATATTCATATCAGATAGGGAAATTTCATCGCTGCAATGCGTTTGAATTTTGACTCATTTTAACATTATTATTTTGGTTCGATGAATGCTTCTGCATTTGCTTTTCGACTTCTTCTTCCATCTCTGCTTTAATCGCTTCGTCACTAAATTCTCATAAAGTCAGCTTATTTTCTCACTTCTTGCCATAACTTTTCTTTCTCTTTGCATTTCCACACACATATTTTTTTCTTACTCGATTGAGAGATTTCTCTCTTTTTGCTTCATGCTTTTTCTATTAAAAGCTTAATTAACTTCAAACTTTAAATCGAATTAGAATTAGTTTCAATTGCACTTAGCTGCTCGTTTCACATGTCAGTTTTGTTTCCAAACTCAATTTGTTAATAACATCTCCGAACTCGTTCGCGTACACTTTGGCACTCGACGAGAAACTTTAAGCTACATATTCCCAAAACAGACATCAATCAAAATCAAACAATCAGAATTGCAACTGTTTTTAAAATAAACCTAAACTTGGTCATACATATTAACAAAGTCATTCGGCTTGAGCTTCAGCAACCTAAACGTTAAGCCTTGCGATCCTGATGGATTGACTTGCTTTGAGTTTGCGCATAATCTCAATTTAAGTGCGCACCAGACCCCAAATGCTCGACCAAATCACTGGCTGGCTAATATGCCGGCTTAAAGGCTTACCAAGCAACATCTCCATCTTCTTCATTGTTGCAGCATTGCATTATGCTACCTTCCACTGAGTGACTGGCCGACTCGATTGACTGAGAGTGACTGTCATCAGTTTGTGCCATTTCTTTCTGCCATTCTACTTTACTTTCAGCAAATCCACAACGAGCCAAACAACAACTCGAACAACAACAACAGCACGTCGAAGCACAAAATGCAGCCAAGTTGACAAGCACTCAAGTGCGCATTAGATGCGATGCTTACTAAACAGGCTAAAAGTAGTTGTATCTTTGCTATCTACCAAGAGTATCGTTGGCTTGTTTGTTTCCCCCTCCTTCCACCGCCTAAACGTTCCGGTAAACTGTTGTCTGTCTTGGTTTGGTTACAATCGGCACACAAAAGAGCATTCAATAAGCACAGGACAAGCAATCGTTTTCGCCAATTTCGAATCTAGTTTAAAGCATTTGTCATTTAAATGGTAGCCAAATGCAATTTGAGAAACACTTATTTATGCAAACGTTTAATTTATTTTTGTGAAGGAACATTCATTCATTTTTATTTTAATATTTTGTACTACACTTGTGTAAGATATTGCATTGCTTAAAGGACAATACAGACGAACTTCTATATTTTAATTCTAAGTGCAAAGCAGTTATATCTTACGTAATTTCTTGAGATTCGTTAAAAAGCGGTTCGTCTGAACAAAACTCTTAATAAATATATTGAAAATTTTTCTTTTTAAAGCATAATTGATTTGTTTTGAATCCTTAACTTTAACTCTTTATCTGCGATATGTACATGGTTTGAGCGCATCTCGATTCTGGTTATATTGCTGAACTGCATTACGTTGGGCATGTATCAGCCCTGTGTGGACGATACTTGTCTGAAGCCGCGCTGCAAGATACTGCAGGTGAGTAAATATACTTATATATAACATAATGTCTTTCCTCCTGCCCACCTTCCCGGCAGACGTCATGCTCTTTGGCAAGCTAAGCTGTCAGCGCTGACGTCACATTAACTGTCATTTATTTAAGCAATTTTTTGGCTCACTTCCTGTCTGCCGTTGCTGATGACATCAAACAGGCACTTCGGCTCATTAGGCAGCCAACGCACTGACGGAGCAACACGGCTAACACAAGAAGGTTTGGGAAAAGGTTGGGATAAATAAGCGTTTTGAGGGCAATTACAGAGAGCAAGCGACGCGCTATATACATATGTACATACTATGTATGTATAAGTATAGAAAATGTTGAGGCGTAACGTGCAAAAATGTTTTGTAAATGATATGGAAGGCAGCAGGCAGACATTTTGTGGCCGCAGCCAAGTGTAAAGCCAACACACCAAGGTGCGGTGGCAAGACATTGCCCAAATTGGCAACGAGCGGCACGAGGCGGCCAAAATGAGAATGACAATGTGAATGCGAATGCGAATGGGAATGAACAAACGATACAAGGACATAAGTGGCGCCCAAATTGCTGAGAGTTGTTTGTCGACTGTGAATAACACTGAGATGGTCTCAAATTGTGTCTCTGACACCTCGCCATCTTCTTCTTCTTCTTCGTATTCTAAAAACCCACATACACACACACACACACATACACTCTCTGTTTGTGCGTCCTTAGTCTATAGGCACGACTGGTTTTTATAATATTGTTTGCACTGGGAACATAATGCCAGGGTTACTAACTGTAGGTTGGAGACATAGAATTCGCTTTTTAATGAATGATGTAACCAACACACACACACGTACACACACGTACTGATAGCTTAAGTGGACAAGAGCTCATTTTTAGAACGGTCAACCTCAATATTCCATTCGTTCCGAAACAGTTTGATAATCTTCATTAATTGGATTTTAATATTCCTCATATGGTGAACAGTTACGTCTAAGACAGTCCATTATTTTCTTTGAAAACACAACTTGACATGCTTAAATTCTGGAATATATACTTACTTATATATATATTCGTTCTTAGGCTATGAAGGCTTTTAACGTTAAAAGAGCTACAAATATTGTAACAAGTTTTGAATTTCAGTGCAAAGAATACCAATAAAGTTTAAGCCTTGGTGTGACAATATTTTCTGAATAATCCGTTTGCAATTCGCAGATCTTTGACGACATAATCTTTGCGTTCTTTGCCCTCGAGATGACCATCAAAATGGTGGCAATGGGTATGTGCGGCAAGAATACATATTTGGCGGACTCGTGGAATCGATTGGACTTCTTTATTGTGTTGGCCGGACTGCTCGAATATGTGATGCATGTGGAGAATCTTAATTTGACAGCGATACGCACAATACGAGTCCTGCGACCCTTAAGAGCTATCAATCGTATACCCAGTAAGTGTGGCAATAGGGCATGCACTTCTAACAATTCATACATTTATTTTATGTGTTTATCTAATACTCTTTTATAGGTATGCGAATATTGGTGATGCTGCTGCTGGATACTCTACCTATGCTGGGCAATGTGCTGTTGCTTTGCTTTTTTGTGTTCTTCATCTTTGGCATTATTGGGGTGCAACTGTGGGAGGGTATACTGAGGCAACGTTGCACGTTGGATCGGCCCGATGGCATGATCTATCCCATAACGTAAGTACGAACGGGAACGAGACGATTATTTTTTTTTTTCTGTTCTTCTGTTTTTTCTGTCATTTATTATTTTGGGTTGGGCTTGTTTATCATTTCGTTTGAATCGGGGCAACGGACGTTTCTACTGAGATGACAACGAGAATAAGTCAAACGATTTTTTGTCTCTGACTACAAAGGCGCCTTGTAAAACATATATTTAATATACATAAATAGCTTATATATAACTTTATATCGCTTAGATTATTTTTGAGAAACTTATGCTTTAATTTTTGAGGTTTGTTTGTTTTTGGTTTATTGAAATTTTTGGCATTGTTTTTTGATAGCTGCTTAGCTTATTAAGCTCTTGAGAAGCGCTCTCTCGCTTCCTCTCTCTCTTTCTTTCTCTATCAATGTCTCACTCGGTCTTGCTATATCTATCTTTGGGCTGCCAACCTGCTAATTCATGTTGATTTCTTTTTTGGCATTTTCTGTTGGCTTTGCTTTTGGTTTTTTGGCCAATGCCAATGCCACTGACAGCTCACAGCTCACAGTCACACATACACACACACACATACTCACACTCACAACGTACATCAATCAGGACATGCTGCTGTCCTGGTCTAACAATGACAATTTGCATATCAAATGCAATGGTTGCCCCGTCAATTTGATGAAGTCTCCCCAATGCCACAACGAATTTTCAGCTCTTTTGGTGATGGATGTCAACTGAAGAACACTTTGTGGCGGCAGCGTTGCCATTTTATGCAGCAAATTACACGCCAGCCGCGTTCCATTCCACAGTGTTGCAAAGCGCATGCAAAGTTATTTACTGCACTGAAATAATTCATGGAGAAACAGCTGTTGACTTCGGTTCTTATTTGATCATTATAGTTGTGATGCAGTCAGGCTTCAACATTTTTTAAGTGGCACATTAAAAGTGACTCTGGGGGGAAAACTCTCAGGTATTTAAACCTATAAAGTATTCCCTTAAATTAACTTCAAAAATTTGCAAACCCGAACGTTTAGTGGTCATAAAAGCAGTTCCCTTTTTTAATGAAAGGTTAACAACAAAAATGATTGATATAAAATAAAATCTAAAAATCATAGTTAACTGAAAGAGCTTGTCGAGCAAAAAACACCGCAATGGTTACTTATGAAAAACAAAAAGCTTAATGGCTTTAAGCCCAAGTTTTGTGGCTTTGAGAGCTGGCGAAGATTCGAAACTTGGCAAACAATCATTTGTTATGAGCCAAATTTGCCATGCCATCTGGCCACTTTTTATTGTCATGACGTCAGAAACAGTAGCAAAAGCACACACACACACACAAACACATTCATTTTACTCACACACACAAGCAGTTTATCACAGTATTTTACTAGCTGATGGACACCCCAAAAAGTAGGCAACAGAAAAAGTGTTGAGTTATTTTGGATTTAATTTTTTTTTTGTGCTGGTTTGTTTTTTGCACAACTCAAATATTTTGAACCAATTTTCTTGGGAAGGTAATCGATTATCGGTTTGTTTCGCATGCACCAAACTGTACATGTAATATATACATATACATATATATATATATTTACAATTGCATTGCCGGTAAATGAGCTACACGTTAAGGTGTAATTATTACGCCTTTTTTTCTACTGATTTGCAAAATTATTGTAAATATTTCGCCGGCAACGCAAATTTTATTGCCCCACATACCTTTTTTTTGTATGGAATTTCCGTTTACTGCGTTTTTAAATTAATATGCATTTTTTTTCTCATTGAACATGGTGCAAATTTTCATTTGCTTTTATGTACATTCATATATTTATGCTGTATTTAAATTGGCAGTTTTTTGTATGGTGTGAATTTAATATCGCTCAGCGAATTTATCACGTCAACATGAAATGAATTTTTTATTTTTAATGGTTTTTGATAGCACTCTCAACTGTTGACACAGCTAATGTATTTTTATTATTTTCTTCTGTTTTTTCGTAAATACATATGTACTATGTATTAATTATATGCTTTTAGAATTAATGGATGAATTCCGTACATAAATTTGTAAATACATTTGCATATAATCTATGTACATACACCAAAAGAGTACTGCGTTCAAATTCGTAACTAAAATCTTTAAAAATATATATTTTGAATTGAATGTTTATCAAAAAGCTTGCTGATGGAGCTATCAATATTACTCATTTAATTTTGGATTTTATTATATAAGAACACGATAAGCGCCATTGAATTTATCAGTTCAGATATTTATTATTTATTGGCAAGAGCGTTTTAAACATCGGCTGATATCGAAGCTATAATTCAATCTTACTTTTACACAGTTGTAATTTTTTTGCTTTCCATGTCAGGGCAATTCTTTTATCGATAGAATTATGTGTTACATTGTACATATTTTGGCACGCACACACACATACACACACAAACACAGGCACATCAATGCACAGCTATACACAAAAACACAGTGCCGAAACCTTGTACAGTCACTTGCAAAAAAAAAAAAAAAAACCTTTCGATTCATTCGCCCATCAAGCAACAATTTAAGAACCATTCACAAAGGGCGCCGGTTTTTGATTTTGTTTTTTCTTCTCGTTTTCCTTCTCTATTTTTGGGAGCAGACAACAGACCAAACAACAAACAATCAAGCAAACAACAATAACTTACAGTAACAACAAGATACCTGAACAAAAACAACAATACAAAAGATACTATACCACAAATACGTGTATACCACATACATACATACATAAAATATATATGTACATACATTTGTATGTATATCAATTCTTTTCCAGTTATCTTCTTTATATATTTTTTGTTTTCTATGTATTTATTTTGTTTCTGTTATATACTATTTTGTTTCTGTAGTTGAAACATGTCGAAAAACGACAAAATACAATAAACAAACTATGAGTAACAAATAACAAAATTTGAATTGATACATTGGCAGCCAAGTTGAAAAAAAAAATGTTGAAAGAATTACTAAATTAAAAACTCTATCAAAAATATACCCCCAAATTTTCCAACATATTTATATAGTATAGTTTACACATATTCTTTTCAATTATTGTTTGTCATATTGAGTTTGAAATTTTTTCTAAATGTTAAATTACAATTTGTAAGTGAATTAAATACCAAATACCAAAAAAGAAACCAAAACCCAAAATCATACCGGGAACAAACTTTTTGTTTACAGGGGACTACCTGAAGTGTACAGAGTTCGAGTCCGTGTTAACTCGTAAGATAAAATGATTTATTTTTCCCCCCTTTAAAAATACCTACCCATACACAAAACAACAAATACAACAACAACAGCAACAGCAACAACAAAAAAAGCAATAAAATACCACAACAAATACTAAATGAAAAATTTGATTAACAAAACTATTTACAACACAACAACAATACACCTATATAAACGAACCCTAGTCGTCCACTAGCTCTCGCTCTCTCCCTAGCGTACCCTCTGTCTCCCTCTTACTCACTCTCTCTCTCTCTCTCTCTCTTTCTTTATATCTTAAATATATGAATTTATATTCTATTCTAATCCGTAAACGTTAAGCAAAGCGCTCGCTCGCTAGCTAACCCAAAGCGATAATACCTAACATAAATCGCCAGCACTCAATCCGTTTGATCTCTTTCCAATGTGTAACACGATCTATCTATATCTTTCGCTAAGCTCAAGCTAGCTGTTTTCTCACACTCTCCCACCCACTCCCTCTCTCTCTCTCTCTCTTTATCTATATATTTTAATATAACAAACTATGTCTTTCCCCTTAAAACATTGTGCTGAATATATATATATAGTATATATAAATGTAAATAAACTCTAATCCTCTCAGATTACTTTTTTCTCTTTTATAACTTATAAATAATACTTGCAGATATGTATCAACTTTATAACTTATAAAACCTATGCATAGAATCTAAAACTTTAGCTAATTAACTATAACAGCAACCAGAACACCAGTTCAATAAAACGTTGCTCAACACATAAACACTTCCTTTCTTCAATCGGCTTGAAACGTTAACAAACACTTATTACCAACACTAGCGTAACACATAAACCACACTAGATCGACAATTGAGATGTGCACTATGAAGCAAATATCAAAAGCCAATAGCTTAACGATTCTTTGAAAAAACTTTAAGCTTAACTGTTGTTGCAAACGAGTAAAGCAATTCTTTAAAACTATTAAAACTATTAAAGAACCTGCTAGACAAGTCAAAACACTGTTTTACTTTTTAGTTTATTTCGCTAGCTTCTCGATACTTTTATATGCTTCTCGTTACTTTGCAACTTTTCTCGTTAAATCAAGCTCACTCCCGTTACTTCTTTGAAAACTTCAAACTGCTCTTCTAGCATCGCGTCTTTAAGCTTCAGAGTCATCAGAATTCGACACTTTTATGGTACACAAAACTTAAACACAGAAACACTTCTTCCACACACTCGCACACCTGCAGCAGATACTAGTTACTTGTAATGTTCTGTAGCCACCTCCAGTCGTCTCTCTTACACACCCTCCCACCACTTTCTATCTCTATGTTTTTGTGTGCGTGTTTGAGTGTGTGTGTTTGTCTGTTGTGTGTTTCATTGGCGTTGTAGTGAATAATACTAATATTCGTATGAACTTGTGTGTCCTAGTTTTTGTAAATGTTTTTAGCAAAATATTTCAAATTGAAGTACAAAAATAAATAAGTGTTTCATGTTTCTGTTTCTTTCTGTTTGTTGACTTTGTATTTTTTAGATTTGATGTTATATCTGTGTCTATGTGTGTATACCTCTCTTTCTCGCTGTCTATCTCTCTATCTCTTTCTTTCTTTCATTATTTAACTGTCTCTGTCATTGTCTGTTGCGTTTTTCTGTTTAGTTTTTTTATTTATAAAACTGACCGTAGATGAAAGGAGAAATAACAACCACAAATCCAAAACTACCAAAAGTGGAAAAATTCCCAAGCACACCAATTACCCAACACACACACACACACTCACACACATACAAAGTTTATGTTTTTTTAGAGCGTTTTTTATTAGTGTACATCCCTTAAAAATATTCCACAAGCAGTTCTCTGGCAAACAAATTCTGTTCTTATTGTTATTTGCAACTATTTTTGCTCACACACACGAACACAGCCACTTAAACTAACTAACACACTCACACACACAATTGCACAAATACCCAAATGTTATCTCTGTGTGTATATGTGTGTGTGCATTCTTTTGTAAGCTCAACTCTTTTTACAGGAAAAACCATCAGTTTCTATTGCAAAGGTATTTAAAGCTGCCCGCCCCTAGCTTAATTCAAAACCACACAACCACCACCCCCAACTCTCTCTCCCTCTCTCTCTCTCTCTCTCTCTCCCTCTATCTCTCTCCACACAGCTTGCCACACACAAAAGTGGGAAGCTACAACAATAATCCAAATTAAAGTCACATTACATACTCTTCACCTACACCCATACACATACACATACACATACACATACATATATCAAAGTTTTGCATACTTTTGAGCGCGCGAATTGTTGCCAGAATATTTGTATAATATTTTTTATTGGTTTGGTTTTTTAATGGTGCGCGCACGTGCATATTAAACACACACACACACCCATACACTTACACATATAAATACACTAACACGTACATTTACGTGGACACATTTGTTGGTGCGGTGACTACCTTCTCCCCTCGACCTGTTCCTCATCGCCCATGTCGAAAGCGACCCCTTTGTCCATTTTGCGGCAGCGTCGCGCATTTAATTTTAATAGCTTTGCCATTACAAGTAAAACAGCAGCTGCTGCTGCTTCTTCTTCTTCTTCATTTTCTGTGTTATCTTTCTTTGTTTTTTTTTTGCTGCGGATTATAAATTTTTTATTTGCACTTAATTTTCTCTTAGCTCCTACATGTTACATTTGAATTTTTTGGCTGGTTTTGCTTCATTCAAGTGCGCAATTATTTCTGCACATTCGACTAAGTCTCTCTCTCTCTCTATCTCTTTCTGGTTTTTTCTTTTTGTGTGTGTTGGTTAGCTGGTACAGTTGTGTATTGTTGCCTGTGTGCATTTAACTGTGCTTTGCCAAGTACTTGGCGCATTTGATATTGTCAAAGCTTTGTCGCGTTTGTCTCTTCTCACAACTCTTTATTCTCTGTTTCATTCTATCCCTTTGTGCTTGCTTTTGCTCCTAAAGCTAGGCGGCTCTCTAACGGTGCTTTTCACTCTCAAAGCTTGCGATCTCTTTACTCAAGCTTAACTTTAGCTTCATATTGACGCTTGAAGCTATTCTGCAAGCTTTGCATCTATGCTCTTCAATGAAATTCAAAGCTGTTCCTTACAAGCTTCACTAATTCACGCTTAAAGCTTATCGCTCTCACGCTCACTAATTCACGCTCTTTCACTCTCTCTCACTCTCTCTCTCTCACTCACTATTGCTCTCTCTATCTCTCGTCATCGCTCTGTCGCTTCCGCTTTTACTCACTTTTTCACAGTGTTTCACTATTCACTTTTGCATTCGATTTTGCATTTGGATCAACGTACTATCCTAATCAGTTTCTTTATCAATTGGCCTGCTCACACATTCTATTACTGTCTCACTTTCTCTCACTCTAATTAGTGGCTTGTGCTCTTAACTATGCCTGTCTCGCTAAGACAGTCATTAGCAAAATTCCAAATTACTCATACGAACAAAAACAAAATTATAATCTTTCAATTTCTGTACATAGTTTATAAATCAGTCTCATAGTTCTTTTCAACGTATATTTTCTCTCAAAGTTGTCCATATATATGTAAATGTTACAAAAAAATATATAATACTTTTAATCGCATCATGGCATTTGCTCAACGTATCAATTATTATACATACTATTTTATATATTATCTATAATATTTATATGAACTTTCTCTTTCTTTTTGTACTTTCTCTCTCTCTCGTTTACTCTCGATCTTTTCTTCTTTGTCTTCTCTTTGTCTCTCTCTCTCTCTCTCTCTCTCTCTCTCTCTCTCTCTGTCTCTCCCTATCTTTATATTTTCTTTTATATAAATCGTTTCTTCTCTTTACTGTCTGTCTGACTTTCTCAACTTGTTTTTTCTTAAAACCATGTGCAATGGGAAACAAATTTTCTTTTCCCAAAAAAATAAAATGTATACATAAAAATCGTAGCCTCTCGCAGTATTATGAGTTCTCCAAGGATCAGGACTATATATGCTCGACGCCCGAGGATTCGGGCATGCATTTGTGTGGCAATTTTCCGCCCTATCGCATTGGCTCGCTGGTCTGCAGCGGTAAGTGATCAAAAAACAAGAGATGACAATCAACCTTTCCCTCTCTCCTTAAAAAACTCCCATCCGCCGCAAGTGTCATGCTAATCCTCCCTTAACTGTTGACTTAATGAGGTGCAAATGGCGAGCGTTAATCAAATTTTGATGGCACTTTTAATTGCTTTCGTGCTTGCTTGTTCGACTTTGTAACTTTACAACAACGCCCATCCCCTAACCCTTGATAACCTAGAGCTCCCCGCCCCGCTCCACCCCGACCCTAACTACCCACTTAACTAACCATCTGGTTTTGGTTGTTTGTACTATTTTGCAGAGGAGGCAAAACTGCTGGACTTGAACGAGCCAACAAACACATCGTGCGTGAATTGGAATCAGTATTATACGAGCTGCAAGCAGAGTGGCGAGAATCCTTTCCAGGGCACCATATCCTTTGACAACATTGGCATGGCCTGGGTGGCCATATTTCTGGTGAGTTCTTCGTCTTGATGTTTGGTTGCAATAAAATACGGTTGGAGTTGGAGTTGGATCAAGTTTACCAATTAGCGCCTCAACTTTTGGCTTAAACAAATAACAATGACAACATTGACACAGGACAACATTGTTGCTCAACTCAACTCAACTCAACTCAACTCAACTCAGCTCAGCTGTTGCTGTTGCTGCTACTGTTTTGTCAAATTTGGTGGCAACTGCCACTTTCGGCATCGCTTTCAATTTAAACAACAACAACAACAACAACAACATGAGCACTGACATCTGCCAATTTGCATAGGGCAAGCCAGAGGGTTCTAGTTCAACTTGTTCTCAGTCATCCTCCCAGCGGGCCAATGTGGCGTATTCGCAATGTGTCAATAGTCATAGCACTGCACTATGGGGCATTTTGCCAAAAAACTGGCATTTAATCATTTTTTAAAAGTTCGAAATTTAACTAATTGTTAATGCAAACCTGTTGTAAAAACATTGAACTTTTATGTTACATAACAGAAATTTTTAGTTAACAGACCTATCTTAAGTTTTTAGCATTTGAATTCAGCTGTTTTAACATGTCAGCGGAAGCGCTGACTAACCGCAAATTTTGCACGTGATTGAAAGTTAACAAATTGTAAAATAAACGTTAGCAATTAATTAACTGGCGATGCAAGTTAAAAATACAGGTTAGTACTGTGTGTTTTGCATCATTTGTTTCATGTTTAATGCGTGTCTTTGTCTTTGTGCGTGTATTTAGAAAGTGATGTCCACCCGTAATTTTTGGTAAGAAAATTTAACTTTGCATAGACTTTTAAAAAAATGTTTGCAATTGTTAGTTATATGTGTACCACCATTTTGTAGATCTGTTAATTCCTAACCTAGCGCTACTAACCCTTATTTGCACTTTTTTGCACTTTTTGAGAAATTCAATTTTTTAGGAAGCAACCTCACTATTTCGAATGCAGACTTGTTCGCAGTGTGGCGAAACAAGAAGTTCCGCTATGAAAAAGAGAAGGCTGTTTATGATTTTGTTACAGAATTGGTTGACAAAAGGATTTTAGAGAAGAATGAAAGCTTCATAAAGGAAAAAGTTCGCATGTTTTGCGTAAATTTTTCATTAATTTTTGATAAATGCAAAAGAAATGCAAATGTGTTTGCAAATAAGCATGCTAAATGGCTTAAGAGCACACTTAGTTTTACCTTCAAGGCTAGATGCCACAAAAGCACTTCAAAAATCAAACTACGTGGTCGTCCACGAACAACGTTTGTGATTAAAGGGCCTAGAGGGCAAAGAAAGGAAGCAGGCGATCTGGCTAAATCGCAAGAAGCAATGCAACACCAAAAGATTTTCTTGGGGAGAAAAATTTCAAATGCCTGAAAATTGTTCCATTATTGGACAATTTAAAGTATGGAGTGGGTCCGCTGCATTGCTGGATCAGATTTTTTGAATTTGTTATCCATGCTGGATACAAAATAAGCATAAAAAATGGAGAGTAACGGGTGCAGAAGATAAGCTTATAGTTTCCGAAAGAAAAGCTTTAATGCAGCGAATGTTTTGGGAGAAGCTCTCGTTAAAGGTTGATCAACCAAAACAGGCGGGGTTCGGAAGCACTAATGTTGGCAACACAGCGCGCCGTGCATTCAACAATTATAAAATATTTTCCGAAATAACTGGTGTTATCGAGCAGCTGATTTTGAACATGAGAACTATTCTTATATGTTTATCATGTCAATTGCCAATCAATTTGAAGAAATTCGAATCATTTTGTCACAAAACCGGTGAACTTATTATTGAAAACTATCCTTGGCTTCCTATGACAGTTACAGTTTATAAAATAATTGTCCACTCGAGGGACATTATCGAAAATACAGTTCTTCCAATCGGCTATTTTGGTGAAGAGGCTGCTGAGTCACGAAATAAAATTTATAAGTCTGACAGACTTCACCATGCGAGAAAGCACAGTCGTCTTAGTAATTTTACTGACGTTTATCTGAGGGCTATGGATGCTTCAGACCCAATTGTGTCTTCAATAAATCTTCAGAGGCGCATTCGCAAGCATAAGCGTTTTCCTCTGCCACCGGAAGTTATAGAGCTACTGGAATGCAATTTAATAAGCGCGGATGATTCTATAGATCTAGATGAATTAGAAGAGGAAGAATGCCTTGAACATATGTTTAACACAGACGTTGCAGAGGAAGAAATAGCGGATTTTTATACAGATATGTAATTATGAGCGTGATCTACTATGAAAATTATCGTATTATAAAATTAAACAAAATTATGTTAAAGTTACATCTTATAACTAGCTATAATGAATAAAATAAAAATAAAATAAAATGGGCGTTGATGGTGCCACGCCCACATTTGCAAAAAAAATTTATTAAGGTGTGAATAGCATAGGAAAAAAACAGAACCAAAATATCTTGCGTGGTTCCCGAGAAATACCAATTTTTCATCCGGGAATTCGAATATTTACCGATTGTTCGTATGGGAGCTATATGATATAGTTAACCGATGTCGATGATATTTTGCAACATTATTAGAACTATGAAAACTTGCTTAACTGCCAGATTTGAACCTTATATATTAGAAAACAAAAAAAATACAAAACATATTTTTTGAAAAAGGGGCGGTGACACGCCCACTTTATAAAAAACGATTTCCTGTGGTTCTTAAAACCCCAACGCAAAAAACCAAATCGAAATATCTCGCTTGGTTCCCGAGTTATTAATTAATGCCAATTTTTTGGCAAAATGCCCCATAGTCCACTGTCATGGTAGCTGCGTGTTTCCAGCTTGCTAGCAATGCCTGCAGCATTTTTATCTATTTTGCAAGCGAGCCAAACTTCATTAGAGGTTTTGATTGAATCATTTCTGGTAAAGTCAACAGATTATTTAAGAATTTTGAAATTAAATTGGCAACATGAGCTCAATGGTTGGGCTTTTGTTTTAAAGAGTCGTTGCCAACAACAATAGATTAATAAATAAATGTTGTTGTATCTGGCAATCTCAACTATGGGAAATGAACATTTAAGATTAAGAATTCAATATATAAGATACGAGAAACAATAAAAAAGCTTAAAGATGCCAGATACAAGAAACAAGATGCCAAATCCAATAAACAAGACACAAGATACTTTACGCATTATATAAAAACTCTTTTTATACAAAAAAAAAATAACAAAAAATGGGTCTAAACAGTTGGACAAATATACAAAATGATTTTCAAAGTTTCTCTTCAAATAAATTCAAATCAATAAAGCTTCAGATTCGGATGCAAATATAGATAATCTATAGATACGTCTGTTGTTAATCATATCCACTCGCTCTGCTCTTTCTTCCTCTCACACGGCTTGTCTTGTTTAACGTTTAGTGGCTGCTCTGATATGTGACTTTGACTTTGATATTTGACCATTAGGGGTTTATATTGCCAGTCGGAATGGGGATGTGGGCGGGGTTTAAATGCTGTGCAATTAAACACAAATCAAATACGCATTAAACCATATGTGACGCGCACAGGACTCGACATGTTACGACACGTTACAGACCACGCAATTCGAAGTCAAACAAAATGTATTACGCATACGTGACGTGGTACAAAAACTGTTGAATTCTTTTTTTGTTTTTTTTTTTTTTGGTTGCTGCTATAGCGAACCTTTGAGCTGCTGCCCGCCGCTAATTACGCTAACTGAAAAACAAACAAAAAATACTCAAATCTTTTTACAGGTCATATCGTTGGAAGGCTGGACAGATATAATGTATTATGTTCAGGATGCGCACAGCTTTTGGGATTGGATCTACTTTGTCCTGCTAATTGTGGTAAGTAGTCAAAAAAAAAAATAAGAAAGCAAATATCTAAATTCAATACAATACAAAGTTAAAGAAAGTGGAAGATTGGAAAGTTGAAAACACTTGAATTTTTTTCAAAATAAACAAACTTCATTCAGTTTTTAATGGGTTAAATGACTCGTTAGTCTGGCAACTTTATCTGAGTTGAACAATTCTAAACGAAATCCAGTTGAATTTATTATTTGATGAAGAGATTTATTTCTTGTTCTATAACTGTAGATTCTTGGGCTAATAGGTATTTATTTTATTTATGTTGAAATGATCATTAAGAAATATTAAAACTGTATTTATAAGCTTATTTTAAGACACCTTTAATAGACTTAAGCGGTATGTTGGGTAAGGGCAATTTCTCAAATGAAGTTCTCTTCCCTTTTGTTTGCTTTATTATGTTCGACTTCGAGTTGAGAGTGCACAAATGCTACAGCTAAAGCAATTTGTAAATGTAAATAAGTAAATTACTTTTCAAACTGTTATCACAAACACACACTGGCACCCCAACAAACACGCACACAAAGACAGACACATAACCACAGAACAACTAACCAAAAAGCCACAAAAGTTTATCTATTGAAATGTAAAATGCCAGTTGGCGAACTTCGTCTGAATACTGCGGAGCTGACCAGCTGGGCAACATGTTGCAATCTAATGTGTCTTGCAGTCTCTCGATCTCACTCTCTCGCTCTCGCTCTATATCTATTTCGAGGACAGGTGTCCTTGGTCTAATTAAAAGCCTTATACACACACACACACACACACACACACACACACACACACATTCTCAGTCACATGTAAGCAATTTCATTATTTATGTTTAAACTTTCTTCACATCCAGCAGACCGAGCTCTTTCATTCTTTCACCCAACCTCTCCAAACCTCCCCAACTCTCTCCTCTTGCTACGTGCGCCTCGTAGTTGCTGTCTCGCTTGCACAGTTTGCATTTTTGGTTTGCTGCTCATTTTATGTGCAAAATGATTTTTGCTATTGCCAAGAGCCAACAAGCAGCAACAGTTTTTGATACTGCTATGCAAATAGCTAACCCATCTATGCCTGTCATAAATAAACCTACATATCCTCCCTTCGCCCACCTTTCTCTCTATACATTTGTGTGTAGATTACCTATTGAAAGTTGCTTGTTGCTGTGTTTATCCAAGGAAATTGCATATTTATGCTGTTAGAGAAGCATTTTGTGCAGCGAGCACAACACACAAATCCGAAAATTAGAAACATTTTTCTTAGCACACCCTGTTAACTACTGCCATATAGGGTTGTTCTGTTATCTAAATTCAGCTAAAACTTTTTTATAGTATGACTTAAAATTGCAAAAAAAATTCCCTTAAAAAAATCGACAGCTAAAAAACAATTAATTTTAAATAGGGGTAGAGCAATTTTATCATGAAACATCCCTAAAATCAAAGTGTGTGTGTTTTTTTTTAAAGAGTATTAAACAATCGTGCCATTTCTTTTTGTTTTTTTGCTGTTGTTGTAGTTAAAATATGTTTTCAATTTAAAGTTGGCAAATTTGTTTAGCCAAAAAGCTATTAAAATGCAACTGCAGCTAATGGATGGCAGTCAACAAAGAAGAAAAAGCGAGATTCTAAGAGAGAACTTCAACACACGAGAGAGAGAGAGAGATATAAACACGGAATGGCAGCAAATTAAATTGGCAGCTCAGCTAATTTGCAGAAAAGCCATTGAACGCATAACAAATCAAAAGTACCACAAAAATCCGCCTCTCTCACATTTCTCCCCCATCCACACTCCCCACAATCCCTCATAGAGTAGGCAGCACTGTTGACTGCCTCGATTTGTGGCAAAAACTTCTTGTCACAGACTCCAACTTCTGCCACCCTGCATCTGAGCTTGAATTAACCCAGAAGTTGATAAAGTTTTAGCCATTAATCATGCCCCGTTTAGCTGGAGATTTCCTAATCTCAACACGCAATTTTAGTTCATTTCTTAATGAAGAAATTTTTTTGTGTTTAAATAAATGTTTGCTTTTTCAAAAAGTTTTGATTTCAACTATGTTTGTGTACACTCAAAAAAAAAAAAGTAAGAAGGCTCTAGTCGGGAGAGCCCAACTAGAAGATACCCTGAACCCAGTTGCAATGAATATTTTACTCCTTGCGCCCTAAAAGTATGCTTCATATAATGATCAATTTAAACAAAACTAAAAACTGACTTAACTTTACGATATCTCCGGTGTTTTTTAACTGATTTGGGATATATGGGAAACCAGAATAGTTATCGATAATTTGAAACACACTTGTTCTGTTTATAGTATAGGAAAACTTATAGTCAAAACCTGAAGTCTCTAGCTCTTGTAGTCTCTGAGATCGACGCGTTCATACAGACGGACGGATAGAAGGACAACTCGGCTATTGATGCTGATCAGGAATATATATAATTCATGGGGTTGGAGATGCTTCCTTCTGCCTGTTACATACTTTTGCACAAAACAGTTATACCCTTTTTACCCATTTTATGGGTTTTAGGGTATAAAAACCAGATTCAGAATATCGCATATCGGATTAAATAATATTAAAAAAAAATTATAAACTAAAATATTAATCAACTAATGGTTACTGAATTTTCTGAATAACAATTAAATAAATTCACCATATTTAAGTTGATTTGGTTTTGTTTTTACAGATTGGCTCGTTCTTTATGATCAATCTATGCCTGGTCGTCATTGCCACCCAGTTTTCGGAGACAAAGAAGCGTGAGATGGAACGAATGAGACAGGAACGTGCTCGATATACTTCCACATCGACGCTGGCGAGCAGCACGAACAACTCAGAGCCGGCGACTTGTTATGCAGAGATCGTGAAATATATAGCGCATCTGTGGCGACGCTTCAAGAGACGAATGTTAAAGAAGTACAGATTATATAAGTATGCTGCTTGTCCATTTTCAGTTGATTCAATTATGTATTCGGTTAACCGTTCTATACTGTTTATATCGTTATCTCTGTTTGCTTTTGGCAGTTTCTTATTTTTTTTGCCTCACTGTATAAATTTAAACCAAGCATCAAATATTTAACATCCAATTTACATTTGCTTAGAGCCTAACAACAACAGCAAACAAACAAAAATCATCAGGTTTTGTGTTTGTATATACCATAACGTTTTTCAAGGATTTATTCCAGTTTTAATACACTATTTATTGAGCTTCAATCAATTTCGAAGTAACTCACTTTTGGCAAGGGACTTAGCTTTCTACCTTAGACTAACTGTTGATTGTTACTTCAACATTCTAAGCCTTCTTTCACATCAAAAGACCAAAATTTGCTTTTGCTTCTTGTTTAATTATTTACAGAGCATATTTTTGGCCAATAACAAAAGATGTCTTTTTTAAGGTGGGTGGGCTATGCGTAAAAGTTTTCTGCTTGTTTAAAAGCGTTGGAAAGGTTTCGAATTCAAAGACAGTTTCACATGTTCAGAGAGTTTCAATAAGGTTTCATAAAACGGATCAAAGCTTCGTTCTCCACTTTTCTTAATTAGTTGGCTGTTTAATGACAAATTCGAGCTCAATAATTATTGCTAGTTTATTGCCCTTGTCCAAAGGGCTATGAGCTATTTACTTTGAAGACTTTATAGATGGCAACTATAATTTTTTTTAAAATCCCACAAATATTAATATTCCAAGATTTTACGGAATTTCAGCTTATCGAACAGGTGCATTAATATTTTATTCATACCTTGACTAGCCACGGCCTCTTCTTTTCACTTTTAATTTTATTGCAATTTATTTGTGTGGCATTTGGAATTGAATTTCGAACCATCGGCCATCTCGAGTTTTGTTTTCTCTCTCGCTCAGGCTTATAAAATTTTTGTTTGATTTATTAAATATTCATTTAACGTGCGTCCTGCGTCCTGCCGGCACACGTATCCTGGCGTTCGTATTTTATGCGTTTCACCTCTTTTTATTCGAATTATTTTTTTTGTTGAAATTTATTTTTTATATATGTTGTTTGTTAGTTGTTTCTCTTCTCGTTTACAGTTGTCAACTTTTTGGGTTGTGCATTTTTTATGGCTTTTGCTTTTCAATTATTTGCACTTGCATCTGGTAGCGTGAGAGTGTGTCTCTATGTATGTGTGTGTGTGTTGTTCTCAGTGTTGTTCCAAACGAACCATGCTACAATTGTATCGAACATTGCAGTCACAGTTGTTAAAAACTTAGTTGCTTAGTCATAAAAAGTCGATGCGAATGCGAATGTTGAATGTCTGCGAGGCATTCAAACATTAATATATGCTCCATTTAAGTATGCATTTCTATATATATATATATATATATGTATGTACATATGTTTAGGTGTTAGTTAGAGAGTTGGGATTCTTGGCAAAGCTACTGAACCAAAAAAAAATGTATGTTCGCATGTAGAGCTCAAACATATTAAACGACCTTTTCATACTGTGTGTAGCACTTTAAAAACAAATTAATTTACGTGAGAGTCCTAATTGCATTTTGGGTTAAAGCTTTGAAGTCTGCAAGTTGAGCTCATTTTATAATGACCAAAAAAGTCGAGCAAAAAGTCGTAAAATGCTTTCATTTTGACTATTTCACTCTTTAAGTTCCTCTATCTCTTTTTTTTAATTTCTTGGCTTACAGTGTCTAAGTGCCATACCTAAAGTTATTGTTAGATTGAACAATACATTTTTGATTAGCTAGAATCACCAGAATAATATTATCAACTATGACTACTACTGACTTTTATCCTCCCAATTTCCACACTTGCTGGCTTATGCATTTATTACTTTTAATGCCTTGCAGAAGGTATTTTGATATCGAAATGAAATGAATCAAAAACTACTGCAGTTAACTTGATAAAGAAAATCCGTTTTTACGATAATACTAACATTCGCTTTAACTAATTGACTCAACTTATCGAGAACCTATACAAAACTAAGATACAAGTTTTTGTTTTCCAACAAATGTTTAACGGCAACGGTCAGTCCGATAACAGATATGGTAAACTTGATATAAGACAGTCAAACTATAATATTGATTTAGCTTTCTTAAGCTGAAATTTTATCTCCATAATCCAAATATATCGCTCAACATATTTCGCACACAGTTCTACATCACAATATAAATATTAATTAAACTAGAATAGCGACTTAGTTCGGCAAGGGTATTTAAGTTTTGGTCAAACCAATACAAACACAAACACTTTTATCTACTTCTTATGTATTTTGATTTGTATTCTCGTCTTGCACTACACTTGACGCTCGTTTACTGTTGTTATTATGTTGGTTATTTGCGTTGTTCGTTTGATTGAATTATGTAATTGTTGTATAATTGTTAAGCACACGCACGCACACACACACACACACATATATATATACATAAACAGTCTTATGACTCTAAAGGAGACATAATTAAGTAGCATGTGTATGCTTATGTGTGTGTGTGTGTGTGCTTATTTATGCGTGTGTGTGTGTGTGTGTTGTGTTTATTGGTGTTGTGTATTGCATGTATCTGCTGAATGACAACAACAACTAATCACTATGTACTTTTGCCCTGTTTGCCCTTTTACCGCTTTTTTTTTTGTATACGCCCTCAATTTGACCCCGCTGCCGTCAACACCAACATTGTGCCCGCTACAGATATCAGCGCCAACAGCGTCGAGAGGGTCTGCTGCCCAATGCTGATAATCTAACATTTTCGCCCTCGCGCATTAAATGCCATCACCCGAATTGCCCCAAGTACAGAAGTAATCGTAAGCCGGCTGGTATACAGGATCAGATGATAACCGTTATGGTGCCACTGAATTCGAACAATAATAACAACAGCAACCACAACAACAGCAACAACAATAGCAGCAGTAACAATGGCAGCAGTGGTGCTGGTGTTGCAGTTGGTGCTCCTAACCAAAATCACACCACTGTGGCACTAATAAACGGTATTAACGGAAGTGCTGCCAGCGTGACAATGGCGCAGCATCAACAGCAACAGATGACATGTGGTGGTGCCGGTGGTGCCGGTGGTGCATCGGCCTCAGCTCAACTCTCCTCGTCGGACAACACGGAGCAGTCGCTGGGCGACGGGGGAAGTGGTTCGGGTATTGCTCGACGCTCGTCCTCGTTAAGGAAACAACTTAAACCACTGGATTCTGGTGGTGGTGCACTCGATCAGCATCAGCAGCAGAAAACAATTTTGCTCAAGTTGCCGCAACAAGTCATCGACTCGGATCAATTGATTGTAAGTATCCGCAACACCACAATAAAACTCCAAAAACCTCAAACAAACCAAAAACGATACAAACTTTTGTTAAAATAATCCATTCACATGGAAACTTTTAGCTAATACACAATATACGATACACTTTTTACAAAGTAACAACCCTTTACGATACACATTATCCAAAATACGATATGCTTAAAAACGCATACGCTATAAAATGCACCTAGACAAAATTCGACATAATTATTTGAGCAACAACTTAATTTATTCCATCATCAATCGATATACCATTTACGATATACGGCATACGTTATTTGATACACGATATCCAAAATTTCAAGTACAGAACAACAGCGAACCTGTGAACCGAAATTCCATTTTAAAATTAAAATCCCCAAAAACAGACAATCAATATATTAAAAACATACTTATTAACTACATATAACCTATACTTTTGACAAAAGTACTTACTTACCCACTTACTAATAATGATCTTTCATATTTGTCATAAATGTTGCACATCTTGTAGCTGCAGTTGGGAAATTTAGGCAAGGTATTGCAATCTATCAAAACTAAAATAAATAACAATATAAAAAAAATATATGAGAAATTAAAGTTCGGTTAACCGAACCAACCCAAGCGGACATATATACTATGTAAAAAAATCTAAATTGATTTTAGCTATAAAAAAAATAAACAACTTTTACTATTTATCAGTGCTTTCGAAACAGTTTAATTGTTGACTATATTCTGCAAGGGTTTTTAAATAAATAATTTTTAACACACCTTCACCCTATGAACCTGCAAACATTGTTAATCAAATAAAGCCATAAATATGAAACTAAATCGATTAAAATCAATATTTATATATATATGTATATGTATATAGTTTAATGACCCAGCCCTGCTCGTTGTGGGCTAAAGTCCATTGTTTGAATAATTCTATTGTTCGAATGTCATTAAATAATTTAAATGTTATGTTGCATTTTCTTTTAATATGTACATACAAATTTCTTTATTCTCTCGGAAAACTAAGTGAGAGAGCTTTTTAGGATTTTTTTTTGTAAATAAAAAATTTTTAAAATTATTGATTTGCTAATTTTTGGTTCTGTTTGAACCTCGGCAATTGTACAAAGAATCAGTTTGAATTAATATAAATCTGTTCCGAAATTTGGACCCAACTAATATACAATGCATTCTCTTTCTCTCTTTCCTCGGGTTTTACTCGTTGTGTGCGCTCTGTTTCTTCACTGCTCTAGAGCCATCCCTGCACCTCTGGCTTTCTAAGTCCACCCAGCTCGGCCAGCCGCCGACCCTCGGTAATGTTTAATGAATATGTCCTGCTGCACACACCGCCAGCACTTAGTGGTGAGCCAGGATCGAGTGGTGCAGCCGGCCCTTCTGTTGCTGCTGCAGCAGCTGCCACACACACCACAACGGTACCAACAACAACAGGTACAGCAGCAACTATTGCACCTGCAGCATCAACAGCAGCATCAACAACACCAACAAGCAATGGCAACAATCAACTTGTTGCCAATTTGGAAAAGAACAACATTCTGTCAACGGAGAAGATGACACAAGCTGGCGATGGCAGCATTTGGCAAGTGAGTCACATCAAAGTAATATATGGTTATCTCCTGGGAAATATATATTAATATACTGTATTAAAACAATACATCTCTCACTAATAAAATGTTATATCTTGATTGTTGAATTGTTCTATTAATCGATAAATCGATCTACACAAATATTTAACTGTTTCTTTCTGTAACTTAAGGTTAATCTGCCGCAAACTATTGGCACTATTGCTAATCCATATGCCGATTGCTCTGAATTGGGTATACACGATGCGATGACTTGTCAAGAGCTTTTAGCATTCTCTGTGGCATTTTCAGCTGCATTGCCGACAGGTCAAAGCACGCTCGAATCGTTTTACTCATCGCTCGCCCGCTGCGATCCTCACACTGTTGATGCACTGAATAAGGTGCAACAGAAGCGTATTGTAGCGGCAGCTGCAGCTGCTGGTGCAACAGCAACAGCTGGGACTATCGATCTTTTGGACAACACTGGTACAGATCAGATGCCAGTGGCTTCAACAGCTTCGGCTGGAAGTGCAATGGGCTTGGAACTTGCTGCTGTTTCGGCCGCTGTGCCACATGCACCAACAACGATAGCCACGCCTACTACACAGCTTCAAAGTCGTCGCAAGGAACACCAGCATCAGCATCAGCATCATCATCATCATCATCATAATAACAACAATAATAACAACAACAATCATAATAACAATAATAGCAGCAACAAAAAAAATCGCAACAACAAACAGCAGCGCAACACCCACGCCCCAACTGGCAACTATATGGAAGATTATGCCTGCTGTTATGATCTCTATCAGAACGCTTTATCGCCATTGGATGAACAACGACATCCGCGCTCTGGCATATTGCGTGTCATAATCGCCATCTATCGCTGCGTGATGCGCGTCTGCAGCTTTATTCGAAGGTATATTAAGCGCCTCGTGGAGCACAAGTATTTCCAGCAGGGCATACTACTGGCCATCCTAATCAATACTTTGTCCATGGGCATCGAGTATCATGATCAGCCCGATGAACTAACTGCCATTGTGGAGACAAGCAATGTTGTCTTCTCGGGCGTCTTTGCTGTCGAAATGTTGCTCAAGGTCGTTGCCGAGGGACCCTTTCGCTATATAGCAAATGGTTTTAATGTGTTCGATGGCATCATTGTCATACTCAGGTAAGTAGTACATCATTAGTATGTACATACGTATATTCCCAGTATACTTTTCACGTCTCTTGTGCGCAGCGCCATTGAAATTTGTCAAACGTTCGCTGGCAATGGCACCGGAGGTGGCGGTTCGGGTTTATCTGTGTTGCGTACATTTCGATTGCTGCGCATTCTGAAGTTGGTTCGTTTCATGCCCAATTTGAGACGTCAATTATTTGTCATGCTGCGCACCATGGACAATGTAGCTGTATTTTTCTCCCTGCTCGTACTCTTTATATTCATATTCAGGTGAGTTCCACTGTTGCCGCACTCAACATACAAATTGAAAAAAATAAACAACAACAATAACAACACACACACACACACACACACGCACACTAACATGCACACAACAATAAAACAACAACAGCTACATCAATGTATGCCTTGAGGTTGGAGCATCTGCAAAGGACATCTGCACTTTTTGCTCCTCCTACCTCAATCTCTGTTTTAACATCAACTTACCTGAAAATAAAATATTACAAAACATCGGTGTATAACAAACAATCGAGAAAAAAAACTGACAAAGACGTTATGAAATCACTGGCAAGAAAAGAAAATATATATATTAATAGATTAAACATTAAATTGTTTACTAAAATAACTTTCTTATTCGAAATTCGAAGATAAAAATCGATTACAGTATTGCAATTTTTTTTTGTTATTTTTTTCTTAACTTTCTTAAACATTTTGCTTGAATTGCCAGTCTTTTCGTGTGCCCAACTAACAAAATAAACTTGTGCAGCTGTATAGAATCGTAAGCCCCACACCCAGGAGAAGAAAAAACCACAAATGACCCGCTAAAGTGTTTGCTAGCTCGTATACTTTCATACTTTAGAAGTTAACCCACAACTTATAACAGTATAAACAGCAGTAACAGCTCTCTAATAATACTAAAATGTCTAGTCACCATTCATATATGTACATACCCTATTAAGGTTCGATAAAAATAATTTCCATGCTCTACGCTAGTCTCTAGCAATAAATTGCCATTCTACAAGCAAAACAAAACAACAAAGAAAACAGCTCACACAAATACACACAGAACAGATCGTTCACACACACTCACACACAAACACTTACACATCTGTGCATACGATATGTGTGTGCAAATGTGCTTCTCTCTCTCTCTCTTTCTCTCTATCTTTTTTCTCTGTCTATGTGACTCTTTTTCTTTGTCTAAGTCTCTCTTTCTTGAGCTCACTCCCCAAGTCTTGTTTACACACCTGCATACAAGCAATAACAATCTCTATCTCTAACTCTTTATGCTCACTCTCTCGTTACTTTTCGTATACTTCTTCTGCGTCATACAACACAAAACACACTTGCCCCAAAGCCGTAACACCCAAAAGAATCAAACAACTAGTAATGATAATAATGTCCTGGTAATAATTGTTTTCTATTTTTTGCTCTTACACAAAGTATTAAAATAAATATAATAACCCTGCGTACCATTTCAGTAAAAGATTGCGTAAGACTTTCTCTCTCTCTCTCTCTCTCTCTCTCTCTCTCTCTCTCTCTTTCTTGATCTATATTAAACACACCCACATTCTCACCCATACACTCTCTCTTTCTCTCTCGTCTCGTTTACTCTTTCTTACATGTACTCGTTATATCGATTTGTAGTTAGAAGTTTCATAATCAAATCAATTAAAGTCAAATATGTCCAAGTTGAGCAACTATAATTGATGTTTTAGTCCACTTTTCACCAGCTGCCCTATCTCTATTTCTATTTATCGTGCTCTCTTCTCTTTGTCTCCGTCTGTCTCTTTATCTTACACAATCCCTTGCTGCCGTAAGTTGTCGAACACTTTGATTCGCTCGCTCGCTTGCTCAATTTGCATATCAAATACACTCGAAACACGTTAACACTTTTACACATAAACTTTTGTAATCGAGTGATTTTCTTCTTCTTTGCCTATCAGTTTGCTCTGTCTCTTGAACAAACTCCAGATTAAAAAATAGAAATTAGATTTGGGCACCGACACTAAGTCGTTGCATACTTTACGGCTAGCTAACGCAAACGATTTGCGTTCTTAATTCTTTCATAAACTCAAACTCTCCTTTCTCCTCGTTCGTTTGTTTTCTTATTCGTCACTTCATTAACGTGCCCCCAAACAATATCGCTATGCGGTTTAAGCTACTGAAACAAACAAAAAAAATAACACATTGTTTTTATTTTTACTTGCTCGTTACTCGCTCGACCCAAAACTACTCGTTATAGGTCACATCTTTCAATTATATAATTTCTTTCGATTCACTTGCTTTACTTTGGTATAACATTGACAACAGTAACAACACAGTTTCCAAAATTAGTTAGTTAAAAGCTTCCAAAGCTTTATTCAATTAAATAAAATAAATGTGTGTGTTTAGCTTCTTAGAATTTACCAACACTTAACTAAAAACACACACACAAGCAACACTGTCACACTTTTATACTTTCAGCGTTAATGCTCAGTTCACGCTTTTGTTTTGCAAGAACATGGATTATTCCAACACTTAACACTCAGCACAATTATTTAGTTGAATCAAATTCCAAACAACAACCCAATCGGCAACAACAACATGCGCTACCAACACGCACACAACTTAGATAGACAAAGATATACAAAAAAATAAAATAAAAAATTAAAGTACAATAATTAAAAGTCGTACGCTTATTGTGTAGTTGCAGTCGCTAAAGTTTTGATACATACTATTCGTACTTATCACATATTTAAAATAAATATACATATATCAAAATATATGATAATATATATCTAATAATTACTACTCGTAACTGATAAACTACTACATACTCTACTACTTGTACTACATGCTCTATCTATCTGCTATATTTTAATATTCGATTTATAAAAGTACATTTAACATTTAACGTTCTTGATTTCACAAAAATATCAATGGCCAAAAAATATGTTAAGTTGTCGAAATACTACTTAAAAAAAAATAAACAAACAACAACTACAAAGTTTAGCTAGATTAGTTGCTCTGTTCTCTTTTGAACTAAAAGTCGTGAACGTTTGTGTAGTTAGAAAAGAAATTACATTTTTTAATTACGAAAAACATACTAGAATTACAAATACAGTTGACATACTACATACTTAAACACGTCTGAAAATGCAAAACACTTTGAGAAGTCGAAACCAGTGAACTGGATCATACATATTTTCTCATATTAAACTAAATCAAAAGCTTGAACTAAATGCCCCTAAATAAATCAAAGTATACAACAGCAAAAATACTAAAATATTTAAAAAAATAAAAAATAACACAAATATTTTCCACAACTTCAATTTTAGGCTTCAGCTTTAACTTTTCAGCTTATGCTCTTAAGCAGCGATTATTAATTTTTTGTTTCACCTTTAGTTCAGTTGTCCGATTGTGTGCTTCTGTACGGGTTAGCTCTTAAAAAGCTTAAGCCTTAAAGGCATAAGTCTTTCTATACTGCACGGGAGCTGTGTCTGTGTGAAGCTCTATAAAAGGTTGCGATTTAATTTTTGTGATCTTGTTCCATTCAAAAGTTTTTGAATAGTCTTTTTAGTTATGGTTTTCAACTATCGCTCGCTTGCTGCTCACTGACAGACGCATACTCTTTATCTCTTTATCTCTCTCTTTCTCTCTCTCTCTCTCTCTCTGCTCTCTCTTTCCTCCGTAACTGTCTATTTCTCTCTCGTTTGTCTCTCTCTCTCTTTTCTATAACCACACAATTGCTATACTAATTAATCGTTATATACTAAAAATGACTTTAAACCAAAATTGAATTAATAAATGGTATGCTAAAAAATAAAAACACAACAAATACCCCAAACCAAAAAACACAACAAAAAAATAATTATGATAATAACAATAATACATAATAAAAAATTTATAAGAATATTATATTATCGAAATATATATATATATATATGTATATCATATTATACTATATCAACAAATACCAAACCATCACTTTAGTATACTCGGCATGAATCTGTTCGGATGTAAATTCTGCGAGAAAATTAACGGAGAGAAGATTTGCGATCGTAAGAATTTCGACAGCCTGCTTTGGGCGCTCGTCACAGTGTTTCAGGTAGACCTATTGCTTTCAGCATTTAAGTACTATTTACTGTATATTTATATATACTAAATATATATGTATATTAATTTAATGCCACTATTCGAATACGCTTAAATATATATACCACCTAATCTAATGCCATACTCAATCGATACTTAACACTAAATGTTCAAAAACAAAACGAAAAAGCAATAAGCATTATGTTTTTCCTTTTTTTAGTTTATCAGTTTATGGCCTATGTTAAAAACTTTTCGTTGATTCGTTTGTGTTTGTTTGCTCGTCGATAATAACGACCATAAATAATGTGCTAGGCTTGCCATAACCTTACGATAACGATAACTTTTCATTATAATTGTTGTGCTTTATTTTGTGTTCCCAATCGCTTTCTTTCTCTTTCTCTTTCATTCTCTATCTGTCCATTTAACTCTCCCACTCTTCTTTTCTTTAACTGCCGATCTACCAAACTTTATTTTGATGTTTTCGCGTGAGTGTGTGTGTGTGTGATTTTTGTTTTTGCTCAAATCTGGCCAAAAAATAATTTGTATGCAGAGTGGAAAAATTGATTTTTTAGATTTTTATTTTTGGTCGTTTATTGTTTTTGGAATAATTTCGATACAGTTACTCGCTCGCACTTATTTGTGGTGTGTTGTATTTTTTGCTGTGGTGTTTTGTTTTCCAATTGTGTTCCAATCCATATTATTTCATTTCTTTTGTTTCTGCCTGCTCGTTATCAGCTGAATAAGTAGATGAATATAAACGAAATCTCTGAAAATAGCATGCAAGTTATGGAGTTAATTAGCAAACAGCGCGCATAAGCATGCACCTTTTTTTAAATAGATCAGCTTTTAAGATTTAAGAATATATTGTGAATAGTAAGATAGCTCGTTTTTAGCTAGTTTATAAGACAGATATAATTATATATGTGTACATACATTGCACAGGTAAGCATTCCAGTTCGAAGAATCGCCTGCAAAAGCAAATCATTTGCTTCTGTCTTTCTCTTGTTTTGCAATCGCTTGCCAGCATGCCAATTAATAATCTATTGATTAAACGCTTGATTAAACTCTTGCCTGTTCTCTTAAATCAATAAACAAACACTCGCTCTATACTCTTAAATACTCGTTACTTTCAACTCTCGTTTTTTTCTCGAATGTCACTCGTCGTTTGCTTCTCTTCTCACCACACACACCACTCACTAACACACACGTGCATACACTTTGTTTACTCTCTTTCCCTCTCTCTCTCTTTGTCTCTCTGTATTTTGTGCACACTCCTTAAGTATATGCCTTTATCTCTATATATGTATGAATGGTACTTTTGTACATATATGTATGCTCTACTAAATAGTCTCTAAGTTTTTTTTTGGAATTTCACTTTTCCCAACACTTAAAAATAAACCTTCAAAAATCAAATAGAAAAAAATAACAAAATACTTTCAACTCTGAACTGTAAACTATTGCAAACCACTTTACTCTGAACTTTTTAATACTCTAAGCCACACACACACACAGACACACCCTACCATACAAAACATACACACATACATTAACTTATAAACAGTCTCTAGAGTTTGTAAGTTCATGTTTAAGGCTCCCAGCTAAAAATGAAAAATTCCATGAACATATACATATATGTATTTTCAAATTAAAACTCTGTAAAATAAAACAGTTTTTTTACTTAACTCAACTTTTTACTATATAGTATACAAAAATAAAATATATACAAGTCACAAAACCAACAGCAACAACAACAAATAATAAGTATCCCATTTATATCCACTCTGTACAAAAAGAAACCCTCCAAGCCAACACTTTAGCTCAACGTTTATTTAAAACTCGGGCCACAAACAACAGCAAACACTTAACCAAAAACATCAACAAAAATATCTCAATCAAACTGAATAATGAATTTTTTGTTTACGTGTATAAAAATATATATTCATATAAAATCAAATAGTTTTTATATAGAAAAAAAAAAATATAAATATTTAAAAACAAAAATTCACATAAAGCAAGACCATTGATAGATGAGGGGCCATTAGCTCTACTTCGTACTACTTTATCTAACTTATGTACTCGTTTATATATGCTCATTATCGAATCACAACTTACTTATATCTATATATATATATATATATATATATATATATAGCTATATACTACTACTTAATATAAATACAACAACGAAAACACTCTCTCTTACTATATATATATATGATATATACATACATATATAAAACATATATACGTATATAAACCTACAGCATACTCGGCATGTATCTGTTTGGCGGTAAGTTTTGTAAATTTTTGGACGAATCAGGACTCGAACGCGAATGCACGTGTCCCGAAATAATCAGCCGACATCCGCAATGTGAATGCGATCGCAAACACTTCAACAACATTTTGTGGGCCACTGTCACAGTTTTTCAAGTAAGAACCAAATAACAATCAAAACAACAAAAGAACACCATGAAATTTTATATATATATATATCTATTTAAAATCCAATTCAATTACCAATTACATACCTTCTACCTACCTAATTAAATATTTTAGCTAAGTACCAAAAACTCATTAAAAAAATAAATACAGAAAACGATCAAATTCAATGAAAAACATACCAATCGTGCAGCTCTTTTAACTTCGTCTGTATATCTAGTTTATCTTTTTTCTTTTTCTTTCTTAAAGCCCGATTAGTTTTAGTTTACATGAAAATATACAAATATATTTATTTACTCCAATGTACTGTAACGATAAGTTTAAATCGTTTTTCTAGCGATTCATTATGTTGTTTCTTGCCTTAAGTCCGTTTTTATTTCTTTAGTTTTTTTTTTTTTCAAATCATAATTCTATACACATTTTTTAATGAAGCAAGTAGTTTTAGATATGTATATACATAAAAACATACATACGCACAGACACTCACACACACACATTAATAAAACATATAACACATTTGAGAGTATTTAAAAATGTTTCAAATTGAGTTCCAATACGGTTTTGAAATTGAATAAATTTATTTACAATTTTGTTATTTTGAATTCAGTGTACAGGTTTTTGCATACCTTTTAAAATTTTTGTTTATTAAATAAATCTATTTTGAATAGATATTCTCTCAAAGAAATTTATATAGATCGGTCTAAGATAGATAATGGTAATACCCACTCTCTCTCTCACTCTCGCTCTCTTCCACACAATCACACTCAAAAACAATAAGTGACACTTCCCGGAATTCCAACAATTTCTTTGACTATATCTTTGTCTGTCCTGATTATTGGTTTTATTTTCCATTATGTCTTTTTTCTCTTTCTTTTTCTGGTTCCCTCTCAGTTTCACAATTACAAACACACACACACACACACACACACACATAAAATCAAACAAACATTCCAAATACTCATTAAGTCCATGCATGAATTATCGTTACTCCTTTCTTGAATTCTTCAGTTATGTTACATTACTTTTGACTTTGCTTTTAACATTCAGTCCATTTTTTTGCTACGTTACGTATGTTCTTTAAACTACTTACACAGCTTAACAAACCTGTACGTATATATATATATATATATATATATTATATATATAGATATATGTATATATATGAATAAGTACCACACTATATGTATAGGGCATATAAAAACGCTTTGTGCTTAAATTTTTTTGTTGTTTTTTCTTTGTTTGTTACATCGTTCTTGGCCTGCTTAACACGTCCTTACTTCAAATGCTGCTGCTTTGTTCTTCTTCTTCGTTAAGCTTTTCTTTTCTATTTAACATTTACGCCTAGCTACCAAATCTATATTGCCTTAAACTGCTTTTTGCGCTTTGCCAAACAAATAAAAAAAAAAATACTAATAATAAAAAATACTTCATATAAAAATTCAAATTACATTATCATCATGTACAGTCACGCAAAAAAAAGTCGAAAAAATACTTTTAATACTCGTATTGTATATTAAACCTATAGCAACAACTATTTATTGGCACGTCGTGTAAAAATTAAATAATTCAAACAAAAAAAAACAAAATAAAAAATTTAAAAAAATACCACTTTAGTATTTTACAAAAATTTGAATTTCTATGCAAGGTTTTTTGCGCGCTTTGCAGCTCTTAAAAAAAAAAAAAAAATATTATTCTTTTAGTCATTTCTTAAATTGGAGTTTGTATTTTGAGTTGAAAAAGTTCTTGAGTGCTTTGCGTTGATTTTTACGAGTTTTTTAACCACACCACGAATTACGAGTTTTCTTTGTACTTAGATTAGTTTTGTTTCCTGGGTTTTTTACAGTGCGTGTCTTAAATCTTAAGTTAATTACGATTTCGTTAGCCAACTGCTTTAATTGCGCTATGGCAAACAAATAACTTTATTGTTTTACGTATCATTTGTTGAATGTATTATTACAATATTGTGCAAATTGAATTAGAGATAATCGAAATGATATATGGGCAGTATGTTGGGCGTGAAACGGATAAGCATTTTTCGTATTTGGCAGTTTTTTCTTTTGATATTGATAAATTTTGGGATAGTTTTTAATAAAAGAATTTTACAATAAAAAATTTGATTTTAATATTTAACTTATTTCAAAAAGTATTGTCGAATTTTCACTCGAATCTTAGGGCATTGAAAAATCTAGCTAGAAACACATTTAAAATACGGGGACCGAAACAAAATTATCCAACAGCGCTTTATTTTATATATTGTGTTTTACCTTTGTGTTTTCTTATGCTTAAAAGTCTAGACAGAACAAAGATAAAAGATTATAGTTAGAATAAGGTGAAAAAACTTAGGGCTTAGACTTATCATATATTTATATACGAGCTTAAAACCTAACATATATTGAACCTTTTTAATACTTATATATATATATATATGTATATATAAATTATAATCCAAACAAGAAATTTCTAACACTTTGGCGTTTTGCTTCTCCAACATGATGTGTTTTTTGTGCTCTCTTTTTTCTTACATTTCTTTTAATCCCACAAAAACATATGTTTATGGTATTTTGTTCTTTTTCTGCTTCTTTCAAATATCAATATATATATATTATGCATATATATCAACAAACAAAAAACAATATATATATATATATACTATATATAAAAACATATACCCAACAACATATATATTTATATATATATGTTAATATCAATATATGCACCACGTTTTGCCGCCCGCAACCACCTGCAACTGCAACCAACTAAAAAATCAACCAACCAAAATATAAATAAAAAATCATCAAAACCAACAACAACAACTACTTCCGATACAACAACAACATCTACAACTACAACCATCGAAAAAAAAACAAACAAATAAATGTTTTTAGATACTGACGCAAGAGGATTGGAATGTGGTTCTTTTCAATGGCATGGAAAAGACAAGTCATTGGGCCGCATTGTACTTTGTGGCCCTAATGACGTTCGGCAATTATGTGCTGTTTAATTTATTGGTGGCCATTTTGGTTGAGGGATTCAGTTCAGAGGTAGAGTTTTGCCAACAACACCCAATTACGAAATTTAACTAAAAAAATAATAACTTTTAAATCAAGCCAAAAGTAAATAAATTTTTCGCCACATTGGGCATCGTTTCACTTGAATTCGAACAAAAAATTTCATAATAATACAATCAGTCGAAACGATGCTCCTGTCTAACTTATCGATAGTCGATATAATTGGCATTCAAAAAGAAAAAAAAATGATTCAATTTATTAGTAAAATCACAAGACAATGTTTTAATTATCGAAAGATAATGTATATTTTCAAAATCCGACAAGTTATCGATAAGAACTTGATAACTTACCTTCTATCTTTCACGTTGAAAGTAAACTTATAGCGGCTAAAAATCAATATAATGTAATCGATAAATGATATTTAAAACATTGTATAACATATTCTTCAACGATAGTTCGTGTTTACAATTCCTGATGCAATACGATATACGAGATACGTTGACGAAAAAGTCTAATTTTGAAATTTTGATTCCCTCAGCGAAATGAACGTCGCGAGCGCGAACAGCGCGAATTGGTTAAGAAACTGCGCGAAGAGACATTGGCCGAAAATTATAGCGATGGTATGTACGATGAATCACGCAGCGAAGCGGATTCATCAACCACTAACGATAGTTACTACGAGGTACGCAATCGCTGGCGCAGCGCTGAGGATGTGCGCAAGGTAAGTGAAAAAAAACAATGAAAGAACAACCCAAAACCTAAGTGAGAGAGAGGGAAAATACCTCAAACTCGACTCTGTAGTACGCATTGAAAGAAATTAATCGATTAACAGAGTGATTGCATGAGTGAGTGATTGAGTAATTGATTAAATGCGTGAGCTCTAGAGAGTCTTTGCACGGTATGTATCGTATGCACATACACATGTAGTCGATCGTCTACTGTTATCGTTATCGTCTATCGCATATTCGTCGCCTCAGCAGTTACAGGACTGCACAGAGCTAACCATTGAGGGCAAGAGCAACACACATCGCCAACGCCTCTTGAAGCCACTCCAGGACTATCAAATCAACGAACTGCCCTTTCAAGGAGGAGCAGCAGGCAGCAGCAGCAACGCCGAGGAGGTGAGCAGTAAGCTGCTCCCTCACGAGGACACCAAGCCTCGTGGTGGCCTCAAAAAGGTAAGTTCACTTGCACAACAACAATAACAACCAACAGCAGGAGCAACAGCTAAAACAACAAGATCAAGCAAAACAAGTACAGCCATTACACACACACATATTCATTTTGAAAAAACATTGCATGCAACAGACATACTCGATCAAGGATCGACGCAGCGAGGCACCACGCCTATCAAAGATGCGACTTATTCGAGATCCGCCTCTGATAACAACAACAGCAGCCACGCCACAGGACTCCCCAAGTACTACCATGGAGCCTGGCATACCCTTTCGTCAGTGGGGCGATCTTGAGGTAAGTTTCGAATTACCAAACCTACAAGACAATAATTGTGGTAAGATAATCCTGTAAAGTAGTTTATGGTAAAAGCTAACTGACAAAGTTCTCCTTCTTTAAAATTGATTATTTGTACATTTTAATCGTTCCATAGCCGGCACCACCACCATCTCCGTCATTACTAAAACCACCGAACATCTTTACTGGCGGTTCACGGACACTAGACGAGGGAATACCGGCGATTGATCTAATACCACCGTCACCGATTCTGGCCCATAAGCCACTCAACATCCTCAATGCCAGCCAGCTGCAGGGTGCTACTGGTATTGGGGTAGGGGTTGCCGGTAGTGTCGTTGGTAGCGGTAGTGGTGGTACTGCCAGCATATCCAGTGGAAGTGGCAGCAATCAGTTAAGCAGCTTACTACCCAGCACACTGGGCAGCAGCATGCACAGTGTCATCATCGATGACATCTCCAAGAATTCCAGCGCAACGTCAGCGGCGGCACCCATCTATGTGCCGACCATATCTTCGACGGCAGCAACCCTTCAACCACCAACCGACAGTCACAGCCACAGCCGTAGTCTCAGCTTGAATCTGTCGTTGGATCTATCGCCGTTGGGTGGTTCAACGGTTAGCTCAACGGGTATGGGTATGGGTAGTGTCAGTATCGCCTCAACCAGCGGTAGTTCATCCAGCGAACGCTTACCGCTGCCACCCCCAACAAGTAGCAGCAGCAGCCTCAAGCAGCGCTTTCGCCGCAGCAGCAGCAAAAAGCGTCCATCGTCGCTACGCAATACAGCCACAGATGATAGTCATATAAGTGCGCCAGACGAGGATGAGCGGCAGCTTAACAATGGTAGTGACAATAGCTGCCTGCTACGCATGGGCACTGCCGGCCCTACGAACCCCACCGTCGCTACCCGCACATCCGCCGGATCTGTTTCCGAGTTGCGGCATAAGGACACAAATCGTTTGAGTCCACAGAACTCAATTAGACGTTTGTCCAACACGCTCAGCATTGGCAGCGTTCCGGGCAGCCGCAGAGCCTCTGCCTGCATATTCAACTCCCAGGTCTATCAAAACCTTAACCAGCCGCCCAAGCTGCGAGGTGCTGGGCAGCGTCGCATGAGCTCCATTGAGCTGGCGTTCAGTAAGACTTCGCATTTGAATTTGCACAACTTGGAGGCAAATCGCAAGTCGCTGTCGTATACAAATTCAAAAATGGATTTGGACAAGTGGCAAAAGTCCTACACAAATCTTAACGAACCGGACATGCTGCAACAGTATATGGAGGCGCGTGATAAGCGCAAAAACTCCATTAGTCATTACAATATGAAGAAGCGGCTCGAGGAGAAGGAGCTGCAACAGCTACAGCAGCTGCATCAGCAACAATTGCAAGCGCAACAACAGCAAAATCAGCAGCATCATCAACAGCTCGATTCGCAATCGGAATCCCAGCTACCGCCACAGGAGCTGGCCAAAGAGCTGCAGCAATTATCAATGCAAGAACAACAACAACAACATTCCATGGCGTCATGTGGAGACGAACCGTTCTCAACGTTAAAAATGATCATACAACGCATAACACCCAAGCACTTTACCACTGAACGTGAGTCCTACTCCATGTACGTCTTTCCGGAGGATAACAGGTACGAAACGACAAAAGTAATATATATTTAAGCGAAGCTATAACAAAAGTGAACTTTATTGCCTCAACTTTTACCAAACGAGTTCGTTTTTCATTTATTTAGACAAATACATACTTTCAAATCTTCTTCTAAACCTCGTCAACTGTCTTCCTCTCCACTAAATGGTTTCAAAAGCATTTAGATATTTTCAAAACTAATTTTCGGAAATTAATATTAGATGCTCGCTTTCAATAAGTTACACTCAAAGGCATTTTAAACGAATTTGAGCAAGCCGTTTCTCTCTTTTAATGCCCATTTATCAACTAGAGAGATCTCCATCTATCCAATATTTTAATTGACTTTTGTGTTTTTGATAGGCTCCAATTGCAATTCTGTCAACGTTAACTGCTCTTAACATTGTCGCAATCGCTTTTCAGCTTTTTGCATTTCATTTTGAGTTTCACAATAGCGGAAATCAATTTCAACTTTGTTGCCATCCCCAATCTGCCATTCAACGTTAATAGAACACAACAATTTACACTAAACTATTTTGCTCTGGTTTTTGATTTTCACACAAACACGCACACACACACACATATTTACACAGGTTCCGGCAAATCTGCTCGTGGTTTGTGAATCAGAAATGGTTCGACAATGTTGTGCTGCTATTTATAGCTCTCAATTGCATAACACTCGCCATGGAAAGACCAAACATCCCTCCAAGCAGCACCGAAAGGGTGTTCCTGGCAACAGCCAATTACGTCTTCACCGTCGTCTTCACTATCGAAATGTTCATTAAGGTAAGTTCGAAACAAACAAACAAACACACACAGACACACAGTTCACCATTTTAAAAGTTGCCACTTCCCAACCGTTGTAACACTAAACAAAATAAAATAAAAGTTAAACTTCTAAGCATTTGTTAGTGGTTTTCTTCTGTACAAATATTAAAAGATCAAATGGGCCGCGAGATATCAATTTGGTTAAGCAGCATTAAGAAAAAAAATATTCAAGTTTTAATACTGTATAATTTGAGGAAAGTTTCCAATTATTATTAAGTTCGAGTTTATTTGATTCGCATGCGAATCACAGTTATTATATTATGATACAGAAGCTTAAAAGTATATTGGTTTTGTACAATGTCCGTCCGTCCGTCCGTCTGTATGAACGCAACTCTTTTCGACACACTTAAAGCTAGAGACTTGACACTTTGCAAAGATCTTTGTATGTGGGCGGGTCAGATAAAGTGTCAATGTTGGGCTGCTACAACTGGTGGGGGGCCTGGACAATCGATAAGATCGATAACTTAAAGTCGACAAAGCCATAAATTTCCTCTTTAAAAAAAACCGCATTTTGACTTTAAATTTTTTCATATGCAACATTTTGCAGGTAGTTGCCACAGGCATGTTTTATGGCCCGGATGCATATTTCACATCCGGTTGGAATATTATGGATGGATCTTTGGTTACAATATCGATAGTTGATTTGTTAATGTCATTGATTAGCGAATCGAGCCCCAGGATTTTTGGGATTTTAAGGGTAAGTTTGTGGGGCTCTGAATAGGCAAACAGGCATACAAATCCAGCAGCATCAGCCAGGCAGGCAACAAGCATCAAATGCCACATGCAACATGCAGCATTCAACTGGCTAAAACAGCGATCAACATGTGTTAACCCACAATTCGACAACTTGAAATACGATCCACGCACCACAAAAAAAAAATATAAAAAAAAAATAAAACTTCTTGCTATTGCTCGCTCGCTCGCTCTTTCGCGCTCTCTGTCTCTATCTGTCTTTGTCTCTTTCTCTTTCTCTGTTTCTATCTACATATATAACATTTCTTCCTTTCTAACCTCATGTTTTTATTGACCTCCTTCCCTCTTTCCATCTCTTTCTATCTATCTCCTCCCATCACACAATTTTCGAGATGATCATTATGAAAATCTAAACGGCTTTCATCTATTTATCTCACACAACAACATATTCTCTTTCAAAATATATTTCCGAAAATTCTATATTCGATTTATACGTAATGTACATTTATGGGCTATATTGTATTTGTTGATCGGGGTATTCTAAAACTTTACCTTATCTATAACAAAAACCGACCTGCAGGTAAATTTTTGCTGCTGTATCATTTAATGGCAAAATAAAATATAAAAAAGTTAACATTAAAATTTTTCGAACCTTCTTATCTATGTGTGTGTAGAGTCCTCTGAAAATATTTATACCAATCCAAAAGTAAAATTTGTTGGCTCACTCGTATATCTTGTTGTACATACATTTCTAATATATTAATCAGTTAATCAGTTATATATAAGCATTTCTTAGCCCCTTTTATCATTATGGCACCATTATTCAACTCTAAAACTCACAACCATAAGAGATCATTTTGAAGTATAGTTTGAATATTAAACGGATTTAAAAATCTATACAATATGGTTGCGGTCAGATCCTATCCGATCCCATCTATCCAATCCCATTTGTTCCGCATTGATACGGTCAGGCTCAAATATAGTTTCAATTATGTCCGTTAGTCCGCTATACCATCAGGAAACGAACCCGTTAAGACAGCTATTTTTTACATCCATTCCAATTGCTTAAATTCCATGCAACTTTGTGAATTAAAGCGGTTACTAGGCTCTTTTAAAATACGCTTAATCGTTCTGCATCCTTCATGTTTGCATTAAACTTGTTCCTTTCCCATGCGTTCCGAGACACAGTACTATCACAAACTAAAATTAAATAAGATAACAACTATTTGACTACGACTTATTTTAACTTCACATCATGCTCTCACGTAATTCCAGTTCAATCCATTCCAGCTCATTTTTGTTATATATGTATGTGTATATATGTTAACTCTGATACATGCACTCATTATTGTAACCTTATATTGCTTACAGCTTTTCATGTTTGCATCATTCAATTTCCATTTTCATTCGATCGCATTTTGGCTTTAGCTTTTTTGTAAAACACGTTCGTTCCAAGAGTGCAGCCGTTTAAGTTTCAATTTTCGGTTGCCGTTTCCGTTTCCGTTACAGTTATTTCAGTTTGAGTTTTGAATAATTATTTCAGTGGTACGATGATGTTAAAGCGAACGATGAAAATATCATACAAGTACAGTAACTGATCCGTTTTCCATTGTTCCATCGTGTATTGTTCACAGGTGTTTCGGCTACTTCGTTCCCTGAGGCCGCTGCGTGTAATCAACCGAGCGCCGGGTTTGAAACTAGTCGTGCAAACACTCTTATCATCCCTGCGTCCCATTGGGAACATTGTGCTGATCTGTTGCACCTTCTTCATCATCTTCGGGATTCTCGGCGTACAGCTCTTCAAGGGCACCTTCTTCTACTGCGAGGGCGAGAACATTAAGAACGTTCGTAATGCGCACGACTGTCGCAGCATACCCGGCAACGTCTGGACGAATCGCAAATACAACTTTGATGACCTCGGCAAGGCACTGATGTCCCTGTTCGTGCTGAGCTCGCGCGACGGTTGGGTCAACATCATGTATACCGGCCTGGATGCTGTCGGCGTTGACCAGCAACCGATTGTCAACTATAACGAATGGCGTTTGCTCTACTTTATCGCATTCATTCTACTCGTCGGTTTCTTTGTGCTCAACATGTTTGTGGGCGTTGTGGTCGAGAACTTTCATCGGTGTCGCGAGGAACAGGAGAAGGAGGAGAAGATTCGTAGGGCTGCCAAGCGGGCACTACAAATGGAAAAGAAACGTCGTCGCATGCACGAGCCACCCTACTATACGAATTACTCACCAACCCGCATGTTCGTCCACAATGTAGTCACATCGAAGTACTTTGATTTGGCCATAGCCGCTGTCATCGGATTAAATGTTGTCACTATGGCCATGGAGTATTATAAAATGCCCATGGCACTACAATATGCGCTCAAGATATTCAATTACTTTTTCACTGCTGTCTTTATACTTGAGGCAAATATGAAACTGGTTGCTCTCGGCTGGCATCTATATCTAAAGGACCGCTGGAATCAACTGGATGTCGGCATTGTTCTACTCTCAATCGTTGGCATTGTCCTCGAGGAATTAGAAACGAACATCATACCTATAAATCCAACGATAATACGTGTTATGAGAGTGTTACGCATCGCACGTGTGCTCAAACTATTGAAAATGGCCAAGGGTATACGGGCGCTGTTGGACACGGTGATGCAGGCACTACCGCAGGTGGGCAATCTGGGTCTGCTGTTCTTTCTTCTATTCTTCATATTTGCGGCGCTGGGCGTGGAGCTATTTGGGCGGCTCGAGTGCTCCGATGAGATACCCTGCCAGGGTCTCGGCGAGCATGCGCACTTCGCCAACTTTGGCATGGCTTTCCTCACATTGTTTCGCGTAGCGACTGGCGACAACTGGAACGGCATCATGAAGGACACGCTGAGGGATAACTGCGATGACGCGGCCGATTGTGTGCGCAATTGTTGCGTCAGCTCGGTTATTGCTCCCATATTCTTTGTGATATTCGTTCTTATGGCGCAATTCGTTTTAGTGAACGTCGTCGTGGCTGTACTGATGAAACACCTCGAGGAGAGCCACAAGCAAATGGAAGATGAGCTCGACATGGAGGTCGAATTGGAGCGTGAGCTCGTACGCGAACAGGAGTTTGCACAGGAGCAAAAACTCTGCCAGGAGCTGGCGGAGGCGCAGAGCAAGGTCGCTGTCGTACAGCCACGCCCACTCGCAAAAGTTAAATCGCTGCCAAAGAACTTCATCTACAGCACACCATCACTGGACAAGAAGTTCCCGCCGCCACCACTCAGCGGCAGTCCCAACAGCAGTGCTGCCACCAACCTTAATATCGGTTCATCTGTCGGTGGTACGGCATCTGGTGCAGGTGGACGGCGACAGACCATACAATACTTCAATCAACAGCAAGCCATGGGATTGGGCCTAAGTCTCGCTGAAATGGGCGGCGCGCTGACGCCTCAGGCGCTCGGCGCACGGCTGGGCGAACCCTTTGGCGGTGGCCTAGTGACGGTAGGGGCAGCGGCAGATCAGCCATTGCAGTTACCGCCCCTGGGCCGTCGTGGGCGTCGCGCCTCAGCCGCCGCTGGCTTCCGCAAGCGCGGCGTGCTGTCCAAGGAGCGCTCGCTGGACGAGCAGGCCATCCGACGACGCAACCTTGAGGCGAAGCGCACCAGTTGCGACTCGTTGCCGTGGGGCGGCGATGCATTGGACTATCGACGTGGCACCATCTTTGAGAGCCTCGAGTCCGATGGCGGTGCCGGCAACAGTCCCAATTCCAGCTTTGATTTGGATGTGCGCAGCATACGCAGCGCCGAAGTGATGACGCGTCCACGTTCCGATCTAGATGGGGAACCCTTGGCGCTAGTAAGCTCGCTAGTGCAGCCAACAATATCAGCTTTTCACAAACATACTCAACACCAGACCCAGAACCAGATTCAGACACATACCCAGCCCATGCCTATACCCACCGTTACACAGCAACAACAGCCACAGCGTCGACCCTTTGGCTGGTCACAGTCCGTCGATCAGAGCTGCATGGGACGCAGCAGCCTGCTGCTATCTGTGCCACGTTCAATGCCACCGCGCAGCAGAAGCGGCAGTACCAAGCAACTGTTCAAGCAGCAGGCACTCGACGAGGATGCCGACATGGATGAGAGCTCCCTGTTGCTGCCAGCTGCATTGCCGACAGCACCACCAACTGCAACAGCATCGTCAGCGGCAACAGCTGCTGGTGGTGGTGGTGGCAGCAATAGCAACAACAGCACCGGTAGTGTCAGCGATTGCCCGCCGGTCATCAACAAGTCCGATACGGCGGACATAATGCGCATCATAAGCGAGCGACGTCGTATTGATCAGCGCGATCAGTGCGGCATTGAGGACAGCGATTACAATGAGCTTCTACTCGTCAAATCGCCGCAATCATCAACAGACTAAGCTAGGCTATCTTTTATCATTTACAAAGTCTCTCTCTCACTATCTTTATTTCTGTCACATATTTGAATTCTGCTATGGTCTGTCAGGCTTGTTTCGTTTAACGAGTTCTTCTTCTTTAATGCACTCGCCACATTGTAACGAGTGTTTTATTTCAGCATTCCGATGCATGCACAAAATTTTACAAGCAATGATTTAAATCCGTTCAATTTTCAATTTTCAAAGTGTTTCCTTCTAGTATTCCGTTGCAACAATCGCTTTAGTATTTTTAAATGGATCTTAATTTTTTTTTAATACTTTTTTGTCCCAGAATAAAATAAATTGGTAACTTCGGATGCAAAAAGAGCAACATGTTTCATATTTCAAATTTGTGTTTTAAAGTAAATAACCGCTGGTTTGAGTTGCCAAACAAACTAAAACTAAATGCGAATCTCATTCAAATTGATAGGCAATGACAAATACCGACAGCGAAACAAGCCTGTTGCCTTCAACAAACAATCTTTATTTCATACACAAACTCGTATTGACTCATAACTGTAGTCTGTACAAAATGTTAGGAAACTTTCCAAGTGCTCAGTTTTAAGAAAGCGAAACTAAATGCGATAGCAAATTAGGCAATAATGTTAACGATAGCGATATCAATTACGATAATATTACTCACTAGAGGGGTTAGGAGTTTACTGTAACTATTACTATAACTGTAACTGTAACTAAAACTATAACTGTAATGATAACGAGTAAACGACAAACGATTAACGATTAAAGATAACTACTCATAGAGCGTTCTCTAAAGAAATTGTCAACTGTTCTTAGTGCAATCTACGGTTTTCATAAGTTTAGCCAACAAACAACAACAAATAAAAAGAAACCCAAAGGTATCAAGAAAACTTAAAAACAAAAAATCAAAACCAAAAAAAAAGTGAAAACTGTTGTTTAGAGCGTTTTCCGTTTCAACCTAGCAAATATTTACCAACAAATAAAGAAAGAAAAATGATAATATCAAAATAGCGATCAGAAAATAAAAGAACTACATGCTGATTATTGAAAAATATATATATAAGCGTTATATACGATATACACAGTTTTACATATATATATATATATATATATATGAATATATATAAACGACTATATAGTAGAGGAGTATACATAAATGCATACATGATGGAAATTGTGAACAAAAAATCATCAACTCTGTGATTAGCTCTTAAAATTTAAAAAACATTTATGTGAATGAAATGAAAAAAAGAAAAACAAAGAATATATATAAATATATATATATTATAAATTATACTATGTGTACAAGCACCCTAGATAATGCATATAGAGCATCTTATATGAAGATATGTATGTTTGTATGTGTGCGCATCTATTGCATTGTATTTTATGTAGTCTAGTCAAAAGGAAAACAAAACAAAAATTCAGTAAATAAATACACACATACATACATTTATATATATAAAATACATAAAACAGTTATTAAGCAATAGCAAATTTAGCCAATTAAGATTGTAATCTAACATACTAATTAAGAGGATTATAGCGAAAATGAACAAACTACAAACCAATTACCAAACATGCATTGTTGCCACTTTTAGCATACGAAAATAAATAAAAACGAATTTACATAGGTACTTAACACTAACACTAACACACACACACAAAGAAGACACAATGCTCTTTTAGACAATCTATAGACTAATTAGCGTGCTCTATTTCTGGCCTTATATATGCGCTATCTCTCTCTCTCTCTCTCTCTATCTTTCTCATTCAACAACTTGCTCATATTTCAACAATAAATTGTGCCAAAAAAAAAAATAAAACCATTTATAAGAAAGGGTAATTAGCTTATGTTCACTTTTTGCGTGGTAAGAAGAAGTTAAAAAAAATGTTAAACTAATTGATCGCAATGCTCTTGGATGCAATAAGGATAACAGCTGGAAGATGAAGTGCCCTTATAATTATGTTTTGTATACCACAGAAGGGCGAATGGCAACGGCGAATGGCGAATGGCAAATACAAAAGAGTGTGAACAGTAGTTATAAAGAAAAGCAGTCAACTTTGAATAGGATTTATATAGAGAAATGTTATTCAAACTTCAGTATTCTACACCACACAAAACAACCTATATTGAGAAGATATATATATATATATATAATAAATATGTGTAAGAAACTGTCAACGAATTAAAATAGCTAACCCTAAAGTCAGCTAGACGAATTAAAAATTAAAATTAAAAAAATGTTACAAAATTAGTTAAGGATTGAGAAGAAAAATGAAGAAATAATACAAAACACTGTCAATTTTCAAACATGGTCATAATCAATAGCGAAAATTTTCAAAAAGAAGTAAGAAAAACAACTGAATTTTTTAAACACTTTGTAGAACAATAAAGAATTGATCAAAATGATAGAACTTTAGCGAATCCCCAGAACTAAATTTAGATAAACTTTTTGACAACAACAACAACAACAACAAAAAGCAACAAATCGAACTTAGAAACTATATGCTATATAGGAAAAAAAATTAAATGCGATCGTCTTCTCTTTCGGACGTTCCGCAAACAAAAAAACACAACAACAAGAAGAAACAAATTTAACTATATACTAATTTCATCTGTGCCTTTCTCAACGAAAATATATTTATATATATGTATATACTTAATACTACGTACGAGCATTATCTATAAATGGTATGATGCCAATACAAATTATAATACTATTCTACCTGTTTAATTCTATGTACTAAAACTTCACATGTGCTCTTCTTTACACTCCATAACATAATCACTCGTGCTCTCTCTCTCTCTCTCTAACTCGCTCTTTCTTTATTCTAACTCTCTCCAAACTATTAAATATGTATTTAACAAAAGAACGAAGAGTATAGAGAAATTCGATCTCTTAATATCGATAACACACACACACTCTCGGCCAACGTAAAGCACACGTACTCTTCTCTCTTTTAAGGAGGAACAGAAACAAGCAGTTTCAAGCAGTGCTGCAGCACACCATTCCCTTTAACTAACGGTTACTCTCCCTTGTTACTATCAAATTAAATAAGTATCCAATCATTTTTCTAAACTTTCTGATAGACAAACTTGCAGCTTTTTTTTTTAAATAATAGAAGAAACCGTTTGATACAGTAGACATTTTGTTTTTGTTTGCTAACAGAAATTTCGAGAAATATTAAATTTAATATTGCCCTTGAACTAACATGAACTTTGACAGCAAAATGGGCTTAAAACAGACCTGAAACTAACTGCAAATGCAACCAACAAACTAATAATCCATAAAAAGGAATAAAAAAAAATAATAAAACATGACGTACTTCATAAATAAACACACAAACTCAACACATACTTACACATCAAGTAAACGACATTATTGCTTAAGCTTTAAGCTATTAAACCCAGTTTATAGGTTAATGCGCTGTAGTTTGAATTGGATTTTTTTTTGAGCTGTACTTTTTTTTTAGTAGGGGTTTGACCAGAAAAAAAAAAACAAAGAAGATGAAGATGAAAAATGTCGTAACACTTTTTTGAGAGCATGTCTTGTTGATTAATAATTAGGTAGAGAGGCAGCAAAAACATAAGTTAGTTAAAGAAAAAATTAGACAACAACAACTAAGAAAAATGTTGCAAATGCTGCACGGAAAAAGAATTAGATTATAAACCAAAAGAATCATACAAAAAACGATATAGAAATTATAAATTAAAACAGATATAAATATATATATATATATATATATATATATATATATATATAATTTGCTTTTAGCCCAAGAAACAAATAACCAAAAAAGTAAATCAAACAAAATAATTATGTAAAACAAATAATTATATAATATGTAATAATACAAAAAAAAAAAAAGAAACAGCAAAATGTTGTTGTGTGCAGCAGAAAATTAAAAATGAAAGTAAAAGAAAATTAATTTGAGTAAAATTGAGCACTGTTTCCAGACCCAGTCCCCCAAAACAACTAGTAGCTACTTTAAAGAAAGAAAGAAAACAACAACAAAAAACATGCATTCATAATTGCAGAGTAAATACATCAACTAAAAACTAATAACTTAAAGTTATAAAACATTTTGGGCTGCGCAACTTTTGTGCTCAACAGCAAAAGCAAAATAACGCAAATAATAATAAATAATAATAATGCGTAATTATATTATATAGCTGTAAATTGGTTGAAGCTACAACAAAAATCGCTCTAAATATGCCTCTACAATACATTTAAACAAACACACCCACACACACACACACACACAACTACACATATATGTATTTAAATATGTATATAAGCGAAAACAAAGAGCGTTATGAATTAAACAGCAATTTTAAAACGAATAAAATGCATTTCATTTGAATTGACCTAGCGCCACCTATGGTGCGGTGCTTGTGCACTGCTTGCAAGCTGTAAACAGCACAAACCAAACTGCTTCTAATTTGCTTTTTTGAATTTGTCAGTTATTTTAGCACATTCTTTTCGACTGCATGGCATAATTAACTGGCTATTTATTAAACTTGTTTTGTGTACACTATTTTACTGTATTGCCCAACACTTCCATGTTCAGCTGGCGTTATGAATAGGTAAGTGACATTGCATTTTCTTCCTTTTTTTTTTTGTTATTTGTGCAGCTCTCTTGTTGTACATTTTCTCTTTATTACATAAGAGTGGTCGCTTGTAACGCACCCCTCTTATACCACCTGCCAATGGTGCAGTGTGAACTTCGTGGGGCCATTTAAAGTACCAACAACAACAACAACAACAGCGACAGCGACAACAAAATAAGCCGGCTAAAGTCAAGTGAAAATATGTTGGCGCCGCTTTTGAAACAGCTTAAATTATGCTCTCGCTCAATCTCTTTCGACCCCCCCCCCCTCCACAACTTTCAGTTTCAACTGTCATCTGAGTAGATTTTGAGGCAATCTGAGCTCATTTTTGTTTTTTATTCCTCTGTGCGCTTGCGTTTTTAATTAACGGCAGTTACTTCTATTGCTTCATGAAAGGTTGCAAATGAAGTAATTATAAAACAACTAAAAAAAAAAAATAATAGTAATAACATATGTATGTATGTGTATAAACACAGCGACAAAATCAAAGGCCGAAGATGGACAAATATACAGTAAAAACATACAAAAAAAAAATTATCAAACAAAAAAATCAGTTACGATGTAAGGAAAATTAACGGCATCTGGTTTAGTTTCAGTAGTTGTTGTTGTTGCTGTGGCATTGCGTTCATGGTCAAAGTGTCAAACGTGATGTAACGGTACGTTACTCGCCGACCCCAGAAACAAGAAAGACAGGGGCACAATGAGAATGAGCGAGAAAGAGACAGAGCTGAATGCAGTTGATGATTTGATTTGCTTAAACTTGGTTTTCATTTATGGTCAACTGAGTTAATCAATTAGAGTTGGTCCAAAAACTAAGATCAGTATTGCAAAATCAACTTTTATATATATAAAATATTGCTTTAAAAACTAGAATATAACGATAGGGTTTTTTTAGTTGTGATTGTCGATGCTCTTCCCAAAACCCATTTTAAACTAAGCTCTTAACGCTTTGATTTGTATTTTCCCACATTACCATCTGGATATTGAACTCCCAATTTTCGATTACGAAAAATTACAAAAGTCCCTAGGCCTGCATATATGGAATTTTCGCTTTTTTTAAAATACTCCTATTTGTATTTGGGCAAATTTAGTAGCACATTTTTATTTGTTCACTGTTAAGCTGAATTTTTAGTTTATTGCTGTTGTTGTTGTTGGTGTTTCGGCTCTTTTGTTGTTGTTGTGTTTTGTATATAGTATTTTGTTTCTTGACACTTTCACTTTTCTCATTAAAATATGAGACCGAACAGCGACAGGTTTCTGCTGACAGCATTACAATACAACGAATACGAATACGAATACAAATATGAATACTTGCATACACATACACACACTATAAACAGACACCTACATACATACATATGCATATGCATCTATATTTGGTTATTGTGTATAATGAATACTATCCATGCCCTAACCTTAAAACATACATAGATACATATGTATGTACATGTGTTTTTATTTTTGTCAAGATTTCATTTGCATCTTCATTCATTTTAGACCGGTAACTGTCAACCATCTTTCTCTCTCTCTCTCTCGCTCTCTCTTCATCTTTCCCTCTACTTTTCACCTTCAACCACTTCTCTTTCTTAGCATTTACCGTTGCTTTTGTTGTCACGTCACACACCCCTGCCACCATCTCTTTCACGAACTGTTGCTCTTGACTTGATATACTGTAAATGCTCGATATGTATCGAATTAGAGTTGGGAAGGTTCCCAATTAAGAATTGTTCTGAAGTTATTTCCTATTGCCTACAATTATACTTTAATTGTTCCGTGCATAGAAAAGTGTAAGCTAGTTGTTTAGGTTTTTTCGGCAAACTAAAGAATAGTTGGTTGATAATAATGATACTTCCATACAAGCTTTGTATATAATCTTGAGGAACTTCACCTTAAAAAATTTGCTTGAGTTTCTGTCAAATCATTTGCCTTTCTTATCTTTCAAAGTAAATATCAAAATTGTGTCAATCTTCAGATGGAATACTATGTATGTATGTAGTAGCCACCACCTCTTTATGTATGTACTCGTGCACCATCTTCTCTCTTAAAAAGGCGAAAATAATAATGAAAAATACAAAAAACCCGTTTTCAATTACCAGGCATCGCATCATCAACAACAACAATCGCTTGGGCTTGGTTGTAGCACATCTTCAAAAATGCATTTGTTGTTCCTTTCGCCCTTTACGAACTCACACAGACTCACATGAGACAAAAGTGTGTAATTATAGAGAATTGCAGTCGTGCCTGCAGTTTTTTGGCAACTTTTTGATTTCAGATCTTTGAGAACTGGTTTCGGGTTTTTGTACGGGGATCTCAAGTACCAAAGCGCGGTTAAGCGGTTCAGTTTTAAGCTGCAGCTCAAGCCAAAGCTTCGATTTGTGGCTTGGTACGTATTTTTTCCAATTTTTCATGTTTGACTCTTGTTTTGGAAAATTGTCAAAAGTATTGCACGACATTTGGGGATTTGTTTTCGAGCATTGCACAATGGGTTTTTCAGTTGACACAACCGGGAACCACAAGCGGGAGAGGCAGGTAAACGAAAGAAACAGTGAGATTGAACAACAACAACAACAACAAAAATCACTATGAGAAAGACAACTTGTTAAAGTTGTTCGTTTTTGTTTTGTAGTTTGTATTTGTTGCTGACAACTTGACTTAAATTGGGAACCTGGAATTGGGTATTGCATTCACATACATACATATGTATGTGTGTGTGACTAGTGTGAAAACGGGTAAGCAAAAAAAAAACAAATCGAATTGCAACATTTCTCATTCCTGTCTCTAAATATGCCACATGAATCAATCGAATGCATATTATTCAATCAGCAAAAGCACAAACAAACCATTAGAAAAATCTTCAAATTAATAATTAATTAAATAATAAATTAATGATCTTTATGTAGTTGGCTTAAAACACATTAATTAACCGTGTGTTCATTTGTCATGGAATTAAGTATGTGAATTAATGAATTGAACAACCCTTTTCGTGAATGACTAGTAAAATGGGTTTGAAAAGGTTTAACTAACCTTAAACGTTATCGCATTCTACAGGTTTTTCCTAATCCATGTGATACTATGAAGTATACTCAATCAGATTCGGTACTCATTCATAAGTATTCACTCTAAACTTGTGAACTTTGAACTCACTCGATTATCTTAATTGATTGGCTTAACGAGTCACTTAGAGCGATTCATTCTCCCATTCTCACCTTTTGACAAATGCTAATTCAAATTTTTTGGTTTTTGGGTCGCTTCTCTTTCTTTCTTGCTTTCCTATTTAATCGTTTTATGTTTATTTACTTTTTATTTGCGGCCAACTATTGCAATACCTGCATGGCAGCAGCATAACACATAAAACACAAACAGCAACAGCAACAATACCGACGACATTCGTTTGTTAACAAAATGCTTATTACAACATCGCCAATGACGCAGGGCTTTTTTTAAGCTATATCTTTAACTGTCCAGCAGAAGCAGCCGCAGAGCAGCACCAGCAAAAGTCGCTCTCTCTCTCTCTCTCTCTCTCTCTCGCTCACTGCTTTTGGGGCGCTCTCATTTTGCACGCTCTCACTCTCGCTTTTAATAGCTGGGCGCCCTCTCTCACTCTCTCATTTCTTTTGATAGCGCTTTCAATGCGCTTGCCTCAATGGTTAACGGTAAAATTTCGCACTGACCGTCGCTCACTTACGCTTTCAAGCTTATTTGCGGCTGAGCTTGAGCTTGAGCCGAAGCCGCAGCTGCAGTCGCAGCCACAGTCGCCGTTGACGTTGCCTTCGAGCCTATGCTGCTGAGATTTTCGGTTGTAGTTGCTTGCTTTTCGTCTCTCACGCTGCGGCTGCTGCTGTTACTACTTCGACTACTGCTACTGCTGTAGACTGCGCTGCTGCGACTTTTTGGGCTGCGTTTTTGAAATAGTTAGCATATTTTTACAGCTGTCCAAGACGCGCAGCCGCAATTCGTTGACGTGCGTTCATACCAAGCGGTCGTCGCTTGTCGCAGTTCCCAAAAACCTTAATATCACCACACCACACCACACCCTTCGCCCCTTCGTCGCGTGTGCGCAACGAAAGTAAAAGTGCCAAAAAATAAGCATATTTTAAATACAACAACAAACAAAATTACGAAATTTTTAAATGCGAGCTGTCGCAAAAGAGAAGAAAATAAAAAGAAAAAGTCAAATAGCCAAATCACAAAACTGAGAAATTCTAACAGCTAAAAAAGCCAAGCGTCGCCTGAGCAACGCTCATTACACAGCTGGCGCCCTAAAAGCAAAGAGGAGAAAAGAAGATCGTGATTATTTTTTTTTCGGTTTCGAAGTGTGATTTTTCAACAAATACTATATGGTTTTAAATGAAGTTCGTTCACAAAGAAATCTTACAGATATCTTAATGTATAATAATTTAAATAAGAAACACATGATACACATTTTCGGATACTTTTAAAGTTAACTTAACTGACTTTTTTTGATTATTTTTTTCGATACATATTTTTGTTGTTGTGATTACCTGCTAAGTGAAAGTGTACCACCACAGAGCGAGCGACGCTTTAAACGTGTCCCATCAATTTGTGGGATATTGTTATAATTTTTTTTTTCTGTGTATATTATTCTTATTTAAATCATGCGCTTACGCATGTTGCTGACTTTGGCGCTGACTCTGGCAGCGATTGTCACAGCACAGGCAGCCATCGATAACAACGACAACAAGCCCTCTCCGGCCGTCATCAGTCCCGATCAGCACAATGTCATCAATTTGAGACTACACACCGACAACAACAACACAGATGTCAGCTTTGATCTGACGCGAACACAGCGACTGCGCGATGCTCTCAATGTATTCGATCTGTCGCTGCTGGCGTCGCAGTGGGCACGCCTTGAAGCGACACGCATGCTGAGCGTCAACTGCACAAAGGACATGCGCCGTTATTTGCATGGCCTGACCGAATCCAAAATGTGGGCCGTCAAAAGTGAGTACAAAACAAGTGCAAAATTTGTATACTAGTTGGAACGAATGGAAATAGGCCATGGAGATATGACGAGAGAGATGCGGGTTGGGTTAGGTACTTAGGAGGATGTGGTGTAACTACAACAGTTGTTCAAGTGGTAAGTTCGGTAAGTTATGAAAAGAGCTTTGAAAATATAACAGTTTTGACGAGTTGAAAGTGACTTTTCGCCCTATAATTTGTTGTTGTTTCATAAAAATGATAAACATATGTAACTGTACTATATTGAGCAATCGATCAAACTAAACAACCATTAACTCGGTGATCAAGCAACTATTGCAATAAGCACATTAAGTCTTATGCTTGCCTAGCTATAACTTACATTGATAGGTTTTCAGAAAAATCTTTATGTGTTTTCGTATTGTTTATTCATTTTTGCTCGTTTGTTGGGCTGCTATGGTGAATGAAGCCGCTGAAATGCACTGGTTTTGGAACGTGTTGTTTCTGTTCCGATTGTGGTGTGTCTGTGGAGAGCGATTTTCGTTGCTTTTTTGGCGGCAGCAGCGCATTCTCAACATTTTCGGATCTACATACATAGTTGATATATGTATGACGGCAAGGTCGCAATTAGTTCTTGCTCGACAACAATAACAATTTTAAAAACTACTCAATTGTTGCCGGTTTTTTTTTTTTGATTTCTACCTCAGTTCAGTTTACTGTTTTGTTTTTTTTTTTTGCGTGCATTGTGTTCAAGTTTTTTGGCAAATTGATTGGTCATTATGTCAGCACCCCGTGTCAGCTCGGAACAATGGCTCCTAACTGTAATTGGATATTGCACATAATGCAATACGAAGCTTAAACATTGTACAATACTGAAAACTAAGGCCCACGTTCACTCCTGTCGAACAAAAAATAAAAATAAAAAACACAGCACCTTAAAATGGCTGTCCAACTTGATTTGTGTCTACTCATGCTGTCTATTTCTTAAAATTTGACTAGATTGTGCATCAACTAATTGCTAAATACTTGACAATCATGCTTAATTCTGCAATATTAAACCAAATTTTTACGGTTTTGTAACCTTAAAACTTCAAAAGACCCCCCTCTCCCCTTTAAGTTTAAGACATTTACTATTTACATTTTTAACAAACACTCAAGACAAAGTTTCATATTTTGCACTGCTTGTGTACTGCTTGGCACTGCTTGCAATCAACTGCCAATTCAACTGCAGCTGCATTCAAAAATAAAATTTTAAGTTAAAATGTTGTGGGACTAGTTGGTTTTTAGGCTTGTTTGTTGTTTCAACGTGCAGTATGCCATGCCCCATTTAGCTGCCCCCCACTGACCAACTGACCAACTGACTGAATGACTGACTGACTGACTGACCAAACAAGTGAATGAGTAACTGAGTGTGTGAGTAAGTGTTTGTTGTCCACTCTTTGCGATTGGTTATGCAATCAATTAACACAAATTGCCGACAAAATGAAAAGAAACAAGTGACAAAAAAAAAATAAACAGCGAAAGAAGAGGGAACAACAACAACTTTTTTTGAGTATAGTTTCTTTTTAAGTTTCACTTAGTGTGACTATAGATTTTCAAAAAAAAAAAAAAAAAGTGCTTAAATATTATTTCCAATGTTATGCCATAAGAATTAATTGTTTAATTATTTAATCGCAATTTTATAACTTGAAATGCTGTTGGCCACGTCGGTACCTAAGATTTAGCCAGCCAATATAATGGCCAAGATCAACGATCAAAACATGTGGAGTTTTTTCCTTCATTCTGTTTTTATATACCCGAACCCAATGACCAAATGGGATTTGCTAGATTTGTCCATCAGTTGAAATTAATGTTTAGTTTTTTAAGAATAAATAATTAAACCTTTTTAAAATAAATCTCAAAATTTTGAAAAATATATGTTTTAAAAAATCCTTTTTGCTTATTTTTGTTGAAATGTTCTTTTAGTTCGGGCATATTTCATTGCACGTTTTCTTTAAAAAATCGAGTTTCTCCTGTTTTTGAAGAAAAGCTTATGAAATTTATTGTTATAAAATTTTCGAATTTTTTTTTTTTTTTGAATCGGAAAAATAAATCTGTTGAAATGATTGATCTTATTCTAAGTTCTCTTGCTTTTGGGCTAAGTTAAGGTTCGGGTATTGACCAAGCTGTGCATACTCTTGTTACAGGCTCTTGTTTATTGTAAGTGTTGCTTTGGTTGCAACTACGCTTGGTTGCTTTGCCTGATTGTTGCAATCGATTGGTTGCTTTTGCCGCCAAACTAAAACCCCCCCTATTGCTCACCACCAACCACCAATATACCGACTGGTCCACAAGCTAATAGCTGTTTCTTTATGGTTAACGCTTTGTCAGCTTGGCGGCTTAGTTGAAGGCCAAACGTTTTAGCCATGGCTTGCTTGGCTCGTTCTGGGCCACGGCATATGTGGCAATCCTGGCAATGAAAAGCCGCCAGAAGCAAGCTTGCCAAAATCCAAGCCAAAAAACCAAATGCCGTACTTAATGGCGCCAAAAACATTACGCTTAATTTTTCGAAAGCTAAAAATGAAAAAAATAAAATAAAAACATTGATTTATTAACAGATATATTTTGTTGGCTGGAACTTTTATGAAAAGAGGTTATTAAGGATTACTTTGACCCTTAACTTTAGAACACAATGATCCTGATATTTTTAATTATTCCTCAAAAATGTAATGTAATACAACATATATAGTAATAGTATAATTTAAATTACATAATACAAATTTTTTTTATTTATTTATAGTATAAAAAAGAATTACTTCATTTGAAGAACAATTAATTTTATTGATATTTTTTCATTCCACAAACATTTATGAATACTTATGGGAAAATATATTCATGATCTTTAAACTTAAGTTTAAGCTTTTGATTACTTTGTTCTCTTTTCCCTTTATTTTTATTTTTATTTTAATTTTTTTGTTTGCTTTGAACAAACATTAAAAATGTTGGGTCTTAAAGATGAAATGCAAATATTTGCTTTAAAAATCATTGTCAACGTTGGGCTCCAATGCTAATGATCATTAAAAGGCTCGTTATGAATGTGTGTGTGTGTGTTTGTGTGTTGTTGTGCAAACATCCTCCTAGTGGCTTTCACAGGTAGTTTTTTTTGGTTTTTAGGTTTCGACTTTCCGGGAAACATGACCCGAACAGACATTTAAACAAAATTCAAAAAAGTTGACCTCGTCGAGCATTTCACTCAAAATCAAACGCAAAAGCCAAATGCAACAAAGCAAATGATACAAATACAAAATCCAAAAGCCAAATTGTCGTTGGCCAACTGGCAAACTGTCCGAATTGGCTGCTATACCAAAATTGGCAAAGCTACGACTCTTGCAATATTATGCCTCAACTCAACTCAACGAAACTAAATTCGACTCGACTCGACTCGGCTCGTGCCTGGCCTGTTTTTTTGTTTTTGTTTTGCAGTCAGTTGTTGTTGGTCATTAGCTTAGACACAATAGCCGCAATTTTTAGGCCAATATGCTTAGCCGACTTTTGGTTCAAAAAGCAAAAGGGTAGGGACGGTGGGCGGGGGGTTTTTTTATGTTGTTGTTGTTTAGCTTGCAGTTACCAATTACAGTCTTTGTGCAAAATGAAACGTCACGCAAGATAATTTCTACTGCTTTCCCATTGTTGCTGTCATGTTTGTTGTGTTTGTTAATAAAGCAACAAAATATACGTATATATATATTTTTTTAAAAATGAAGAAGAAGACAGACAGACTGGCGCACAACAACAGCAACAGCAAAGGCAACACACACAAATTGCACAACAAATAAATAAACACGCAAAGTCAGTTGCTGTTGCTCTTTCTGGAATTTAACAGCAACAGCAACATTAACAACAACAACAACAACAACAGCGACAGCGACAGATAAGAGCTTATGTAATTTAAGTTTAATTTGATTGTTGCAATGTCTTGCAGTTTTATTAGTTTTTTTTTTCATTGTTGTTGTTTGATTTTGGCCAAAATGATATTATGGCCCCAAAAGCAGTCAAATCTGCGTTTATATTATACATATTTGTATTTTATTAACAGGCATAACGGTCAATTTGTGCCAACTTAACATGTGTACGAAACACTTTCAACTTTGACCGAGTTTTTCCATTTTTCAAATACGTACATACATATGTATTTTTCTCAGTTGCTGCTGTTTTGTTGTTGCTTTTCTTTCAAGCGCTGTCCGAGCGACACTCTAAAGACTTAGGCAACGAACTTGACGCGAGCTCAACGCAAAAAACTCTCAGTTCAGCAGCTCAATTTTGTACGCGCGCGCAAATTAACGCAATTCAACTTGGCATTTGATCATGAATTATGGCCTAAAAAGTCTCTCTGTGCCAATTGTCATCATCTTAATAAACCAGTTAGTTGGCTACTTTGGCACTAACACACACAAAAAACAAGTGTAAACCAACTATCAAACTAAACTCAATACAAACAAAGGTGTTACATCAAATTGTACCAAACTTGCAATTAAAAACTTCTTTACTTCTGACACTAATACTGCGTTGAGTTTAAGGAGTTACGAATATACTTACAGACACTCACAAATTAAACTAGAAAACAAAAATAATACTTATTATAAAAAAAGGAAAATATTTCTTTAATAAAATTATATTTGAAAGCTTTAGTTAAAACTATGATCCACTGATGATGTTCAATAAATCTTTAATCTTCTGGAATTTTTTTATTTATTTATATTTATTGCAACAGTTTAGCTTTTCTTTTTTACAGTCATTTTCGATTTTTTTTTTTTTGTATATAAAATAATATAATTACTTTTAAATTATTCTACTGAAAAACGCCTTATATACAAATTTAACTTTTTATATAAATAAAAAAGAGCAAAACAGTCTCATGACCCAATAATCTTTTATACCACAACATTGAAGCTGTCGTGGTTATAATATTTTTATTTTATTTAATTTTTTTGCGCTTCAAATGTGAACCAGTTTTCCGCATGTATCAGCTTACATAATCTATGAATGAATGAATCTATGATATGAGACTTTTTTGTTGCTTGTGTGCTCCTCTTTGTGGTTGTTGTTTTTGTTTTCTGCAAAACTCGAAACAATATTTGCACTTGACTTGCAATTTGGGGCCGGGCCAAAATGACTGGCTGGCGCTGACTAATGCGAATTTGGCAGGCTTATAACCAAATCAGAGTTAAGATTGACGCGTCAGATCGACAGAGCAGTGTTGTTGTTGTTTCTTTTATGCCTGAAATGGTATTGTACGAATAGTGAGCTAAAAAAAAAACAAAAGTTACGAGTTTCGAGCAAAGAGTTACGAATCAAAAAGAGTTACGATTGCGAGCGTTGTGTAAACTGTATGATGGACAAATCATCATCATCATCATGTTAATTTAGATAATTATTGTCTTTGACGATGCTCACATAATGCCTTTGGCATTCGAAATGGCCAGCTATTAATCGCCAGTGCAATCTTAATTGTAATCGTTTATCGAATCGGTTTTTCAAGTTTAACGCCTCACTTGGTCTTGCCAAATGTTATAATCAAACGATTTCTATGTCGCACTCGTTGCAATTCAAGGTCTCTCTGGTTAGACTTTTAGTTCGTTGTTTTGGCCAAAGTGCATTCCCAGACGATTGGTTATCGGAAACGTTGGGATATCGCTCCGTTTTAAAGGCTTACACTTCCGTTAGGTGGGTAAAAGATGCCAGACGTGTTTTGCATTTGGAAATAATAGTCAGACACAACAAAAACGCTTATGAAATTGGCTAATGCCAAAATTAGCATGCCGCTCCATTTTTGGGGTTATTGACCATAATGGCTTTTCTATTTTCGTTTTTAAGAGACGGCCGAATTCGGCTAACATCAATGCATTAATGGGGCAAAGTGAATGAAAGAGAGAGAGAAAAGCGTGATAAATTAAGAAGAAAAAACACACATATATTGATTTCAAATAGTCAATAATGAATTGTTTAAACAGTTTAAATTGATTTTTCCCGCATTATCAACCTCGGTTATTAATGATTTAAGTTTTGTGAAAACTTGTTAAATGGCTTCAAAACAAATGCAAATGCATTTTCATGATGACTCTCGGCATTTCGAAACGATCCGTTCATCAAGTTCATCACAAAACAAAAAAAAAATGATTGCTTTGACTAATTATTTGTTGTTGGTTTTTTGTTGTTTTGAAAATGCCATTGCAAATGACTTAGGCAACGAACGCGATTAGCAAAGCCCCACCAAGAAATTTAGCCCTGAATATGCACATAGGCTTTAATAGTATCTGCTGTAGTATATACTATATAGAATGCTATATTGTTACAATCTGGCACACACATTGCGCAAAACCATATGAACTTTAATATTTAAATACTGTCCATTGCCACGTGTCCAAAGTCTAAGAAATCAAATCAAACAAAACAAAAAAAATAAACAGAGCGCAGCAGCAGCGGATGGGGGAGGTTGGGGGGTAGAGAGAGAGACATGGAGAGAGAGAGAGAGAGAGGCGGGCTGGCCTACGGTCAAGTGAAATACCAGTTAGTCATCATCCCAAAAACGGGTCGACAATGCCAATGGCGATGCTTTAGCTGGCAGCTCAACACAAAAACTGAAGCTGAAGATGCAGCTGACCTTGTGCTGAATCTTCGAAAAAAAAAACAACAGAAAAAAGCTGCCAGTTAAAATGGAATTGAAATTATAAAGAAACTAAAGCAAACTGAATAATGAAAATAAAAATATATACAAAAAAAAAACACGTAACACATACAAACACTCTACTTCTCCCTCTCTCTCTCTCTCTTTCTCTCATTTGCTCTTACTTTCGTTTAAAGTGGAGCACAAACAAAAAACAAAAAAAATTAAATAATCATTTTTGCTGTCAATGTTCGCAAAGCTTTCCCCAGCAACAAATAAATAATAAAAAAAAACCTCAAACTCATAATAAAGTTGTTGTTGCTGTTGGTTTTTTATAAACAAGATGTTGACAGTTTTGAGTCTCAATTGTCAAATGTTTGGCAATGTCGCCCACTGTCGGCAGCAACTATTGCACTTGAACTCCAGCAACGGCAATGACAACACGACAGCACAACAACAACAACAACAGCACAGCAACACTGACATTGAAACTCTGCATTATAACTACTCAACGATGTCTCCGATATTGTTAAAGACCGGAATAGCAATTGTTGTTGCTCATCACAAGGAAATAGAAAAATAGGAAAATATTGAACAGACAATCTTTATAATTGGCATTAGAAGAAGCAAAATTAACTCTGATGTGACTCAATTAGGCAATAACACAAACAAAAACAATAACCATAACAGTAACCATTCATTTACCCGAATGTTGCATTTAGATCCATAAAGTTGATACGCCTGAAGATTTTTATGGTTCATGGAAATTTTTTTAAACCTCGCTGCAAACCTCTTTAAAACAAAGTTTAGACGGCACACGCCTCTAATTGCTCAAATGTTTAAGTTTTAGCAATATAATAATCTCGTAACTGTCAAAATTATCTATGTGAATAACACAATTTGATATGAAAAGTAGTTATTAAATCAAAAGTAATGACTGAAATTCCATAGTAAATTCCATAAATGCAATAAAGCGTTTAAGTATTGTCGAGATTGCGAAGGTGTTTATAGTAAATGATCAAGTGATCTTAGCTACTCAAGAAGTGTATTTGAAAGCACTTAAACTTATGGCACTTGAAAGTACTAGAGATTGTTTAGATTTAGTTCACATAAGATCTAAAAATACATTTGCTTAAAACGATTAACTATTTAATTTTTAAAATCAATAAAGTATAGAAGTTGATCATCATTAACAGCTGCATGTTATATGTAATAATAATAATGATAATGATAATCAAACAAAAAACAAATTCGAATATTTAACAAAGTTGAACAACACGGGTTTTTGTAGTTTTTCAGGGCGTTGGCCGCCGCACGCTGCATAAATTAAATATTTGCAAAAGTGTTTCAAGAACGTCAGCTTGCAACAAAATAATCAAACAAAACAATCGAATCGATAATCCTAATACCTAATAAAAGCAAGGTGGCGTCTAGACTTAATGGCATCTCTAATCTAAATCAAATACTATAACTATAAACAAAAATCAAAATCAAGTTTGAAATCCAATACTTCTTGTGACTAAAGCAATGTCATATTAACTATTTTTGGGCTCTTTCGTTCAGTTTTTTTGGATCTTGAGATACCCAAAAGATTGGCTGTTTACTTAATAAGAACTTTTCACACTAAATTGTTAAAGAATTTTTTAGGTTTGGATTTTTTTTAGAAACTCGTCAGACTTTTTCAACTTTACTCTTTACACGGATCTTAAGAATCGTAGTGCGGCAAATATTTGATTGACAATCGATTTGGGATTCGTTTTTAGAATTTGTATTGACATTAATGATTTCAACAAGTGACAAAACAAACAGAAACAGAATTTTGGCAACGCATTAACATCATTATTATATTGCATATTCGGTTTGGCTCGTTTGGATCGTTCTTAGTATTATGCGATTAGAGGGGTGCAACGCCTAGACATAAAAACACACACGTAAAACCCATTAATCAAACTAAAGACTCAAATATGCCATATTAACTGTTTGCTTTTGTTTGTTTTTTTTTTGGAAATCATCTTAAATAATAAAAATTATAATCATATTTTTTTATGGAACTGCAAATGGTTCTGACGCACATTTGTTGTTGATTCAAAGTGCATGGTTTAAATTTGAGTCGCGTAGCAAATAGTAATAAAAATAAGCAACAAACAAGAAATAAAACACAAAACACTTTTTTTTGTATAGCCATTCGTTGTGTTTTTCGTAACTTATTTTTTGCAAACCTTTCGCAATGGGCGTCAGCTTTATAATAATAATAATAAATAGTAATAATAATAAGTGCCAGACAGCTCTACAATTACTTATTTGTTGTTGCTGTTGCTGTTTGTTGGTGTGTTAAGCACATTATTTATGATTATTTTTGTACAGCGTTTCATCAATCAAACAGCCCAAAAAAAAAAACAATTTCAACAGCTTTATAACTTTTTTGTCGCTGTCATTTTGTCAAACTGCCCTTCACCCCCCCATTCACCCTCATGCTCAACACTTTTTTGTGCTGTAATCGGTTTTAGTGTTAACACCTCTGTTGCGCAGGCACCGTCCGACCCGATTCAGATAAACCCCAATGCGATAACAATATTATTGTTTCTGGGATTTTTTCTTGTGACTGGAAGTGTGTGTGTGTGTGTGTGCCGCTCCCTCCCCCCTCCATCGTTCCATCTACCATCTAATTATGACAATTTGGTGATTGTTTTTACTTGGCGATTTCATTGACACTCGAACAATGAGCACAGCCGAAAAAGGCGAAGGACAAAAACAACAACAACAAAGAAAAGAAAAAAAACCCCAATATAATTGAGCTCAACAAGTAGCTGAAAGCTATGAAACTTAGCTATTGCTTCCTATGGACAATACTGATTCGCAGTTGGTCGACAATTATTTAGCTACACACGCCGCAGTCGCCACGAGTCGTCTGATACTCTACGATTGTGGCGTGGTATGCTTAATTTGTCACAAATTTGGTCACACCTTAATTGCAGTTTCTGCTCTTTTGCTTTTGACAGTTAAGGTATTTATAGTTTGAATTGTTGGGCTGTTCTTATTTGTTGCTAATTAAAACCTCAAACGAAAAATGATTGAAATTTATTCAGCTGACAAATGCTATGTTTATGTTGTTGTTGTATTTCTATTTATTAAAGTTTCAATTGTTTATGCGCAAAGAATACAAATTCGTTACGTTATTTTTTGACAAGATTTTATAATATTTTCCTACTACCCAAATGGTATTTTATCCAACCGAAAACTTCTTGAGGTTAAACTTTGATCTAAGGAGTTTTTATATATATTTTTTTTTTTGGTTAAGTCAATTGAATGTTTGAATAGATTATATATGATCATGAATATATAAAGAATGTGGTTTTCTTTGGTTTCTTAGAATTAGCCCAGTTTTTTTTAAACTCGCTACATTAATTTTTTGTTTTCTAAACTTTGTCACACAACTCAATTGAATTAAACTCGTTTTGATGTTTAAATTGCTTGGCTACTGATCAACGACCAAGAGATAATTACCGCATACTTCATACGACCATTCCCATTGACCGTGTTATTCGGACAGTTGGTTTTCTGTCTCGATGAAAGACCTTGCGACAAAACAAGAATTGATATGGGTACAACAGCGAGTACATGATGAAAGAAATCCACATAGCTGGGTGTTTCTTGTTGTGTGTATTTTTTATATACATACAGATATTTATATATAATATATCATATATATATTGTTATTATTGTTGTTAAATGTGAAATGGGGTACCTTTGAGACCAGCACTACCGGGCTTGGGTCATTCTTGTCTAGCAATTTTCCGGCTATTTTGTTCGTGGCTCTTGTTGGTCATTAAGTCATGTACATTGTGTATGGGTTATCACCTTGATGAAAAATGCTCTGTCTGTGGCTTGTCTTATTTGGTATCTGTTTTGTTGCTGCTGCTGCTGGCTGGTGTTTCATCAGTTGATAATATTCGTTAAACGCTTGAATGACACGTTCAATTGAACATGAGACATCAGAAAATAAAAATAAAACTAAAACTAAAACAAACAAACCGACAGACAAATAAAAACGAAATCTGACTAGTTAGATTTGGGCGACCTGAAACTGAGGTCTTCAACGCAGCTCTTACCAACAACCAACAAAACTATTTATAAAAGACTGGCCCAAACAATTACATAAAACCCAATACAAACCCAACAAAAATCAAATGACCTCAATCGCAATTTGAATCGAAAACCAACACACTCAAAAAAAAGCCCAAAAATAAAATTTAACACATTACAAAAAAAGATAATAATCATAATAAGATTGGCAAGATGAGGGTGATAGGGAGGGGCTGCGATTGTGGGAATAAAGAGTTGTACTTTAATATATATACATATATATATATATATATTTTTTTTTTAATAATAAATATGGGTCAACGATTTTTTGGCAACGATTTTTTAACAGCTGCCCGAGAATTGATTTGTAATATTAATTAAAGCTAATTTTAACAAAAATGTAGCAATGTTTATGGGTTTGTTAACAAATATCGCTACATCAATTAACAATGTGTTAAGTTAAGTAATTTATTAATTTTTAGTTTAGCTTATTGTCGAAAAAAGAAAAAAAAAAAAACTTTGCATTTGTAAATGAATCCATAAATAAAATGACACTTTGGCAATTTACTTTCGCACATTAGCGCAGTCTTTATACCCCCAAGCTACCCAATCACTGCCAATTTTATACCTCTCCCCCGCCCGTCTGTCTTCACCATGCTTTTTGATCAGACTCAAAAACTGCATTTGCAAACCGAGGGAATAATAAAAGAAAATAACAAGCTAGTCCATGGTCATGGCCAACACTCTTGGCCAAGTTGTTGCCACACCTCCCTGCCTCCCTCTCTAACATCCTATCGCCCCCCCCCCCTACCCTGGTAAAACAACCACCCCTTTTACAGCCACCCTCTAACAGCCCATAAATCGCTCACGAAAAACGCAAAAAAAAAGCGAAAAAAAAATATATTTTGCGTTGGATTTTGGCCAAAAATTCAATTAAGTGAATAAACACGCAAAAAAAAAAGCACAAAAAGTTGTCAACCAAAATGCCAAAATGTCTGCAACAACAACAAGCTATGCAACAACAAGCAACAGATTGTTGCCTCACAGCTGCAGCTTCAGTTTTTTGTTTTTGTTGTTTTGTGTTAAGTTTTCAGTTACGAATTCAGTAAAAACTGGTTGCTACAAACAACAACAGCAACAACAACAACAACAACTGAATGGCCGACTAGCCAACTGGTTACAATATGAACAACAACAACAAACAACAACAAACAGCAACAACACTGAGCAAATACATTTACACACATTGTGCAGGAGAAGATCACATGGCATAAACAACAGCAACAGCAACAAAAAAAAAACTCCAAACTGTTGGCAACATGTTGCAAGCAGGGTAAGGGGAATTCGGTCGTGGGGTGGGGCACGGTGTTTGCGCTGAGGCAAGCAACATTATATAACAAGCAGCAGCAGCAGCTAAAGCAACTTTTCACACACAGCAACAACAGCAACAAAATAAATAAACAAAAACAATTAAAAATGTGACCAACTTGCTAAATACCCTGCCTTGCTATAAAATCTAAATTTATATGAAGAGAATAAAAGACTTTTAAATAATTTAAAAAAGAAAAAAACTACAGGGTATACTAAAACAGACTCATATGAGCAGAAAATCCTTGCAACAATTGTGAGGATTTGTTAAGGTGTGTGGAGGCTAGAAATCGGTGTACGCCCATTAAATAATATATGATGCCCTTCTTTTTAGACATTATTTTGCATTTTGTTTTTATTGTCCGCTTTTTTTTGTTTTTCAGTGGACGATGCTTCCGGTCATTATGCATCCGGTTTCTTCTATGGCAACAACTATTGGATGGGTTCGTTGGCCCTTTGCGATGCCATATACGATGGGCACAGCGCCCTATCCAGCGACTCCAACCTCTCCAAAAGTGATAGCAAGGACAACAAGGATAATCGCAACAATGGTTTGCCCTTTGCCGAAGCATATGCGGAAGCCTACAGCAGCGTCTATAATGCACCGCCTCCATTTGTGCCCGGCTTCTATGTGCTCAAAATGCAGCTAAATGAAACAATGCCAACACAGGTGGTAAGTTGTACAACTTAGTATCTAAATAGCCCACCAACAAAGGCGGGGAAAGAGTATCTTAATGCAAATGAACTGAGAAGAAATCATAGAATCCAAAAATGTCAAGCTTTCGATTCTTTTTCACGATCAAAGCAAATCAAAAATTAGTTGAAAAAAAAGGATAGAAACATTATTTGGGAACCTTTAAATCAGTTTTTCTAACTTCTTGCTTCAACTCAACTCAAATATTGCCTCTTGTTTTAAATAAGCTTGAAACTTCTCACTTAACTCTTTGACACTTTGCCAGATGCTAACAGAATAAACGGAGACATATACACTACCCATAAATTGATTGTAAATCGAATGATAATTAATTAATATTTGTGATATGATTCCTTTGATTCGTTTTCAAAAGACCTACAAGTCGGTTGAATGACATACTTGACGACAATCAGGCTAATCTGATTTGACAAGTGACCTTAGGACTTAACAAAAACGTTGCAAGTTCTGTCTTTCACTCCCTTTTTTTTACTTCATACAACTAGATGCGTACGATTTATATGGGCATGTGTCTGCCGTCGACTTGTAGCATTGCCGATGTGCATCAGATGAGCGGCTATGCGCGTAAGAGTTTACCGAGTCGAGAGCTAAGGGTCCTTGATATACGTGTGCCAACGGACAAGGAGTTCAACATTTGGGCCGACAAGACTTTCTGCCTGTTGCTGTAAGTAAAAAGAAAAAACCATAAGCAATCGCTTCGATCGCTGGCCAACAAACAAAACTCACTTTCAAAAATAAATGGCGCTAATATTGAGCACAAACAATAAGTAACGTTTTAACTTGGCTTTAACCATTAGCGACCCGAACTATCAGTATGTATTTCAAAGCGAAACTATCTATTCGAGTGCCAACTATGCCATGCCCACTTTTTTTCTTTATCGTGTGCGTTTTGTTTGTTCAGCTTATTATCGATCTGCTCTAACCTCATATCGCTTTCTCGCTCTCGCTCTCGCACTTATCTTCTCTGTTCGTATTTAGTATTGTGTCTTGCATTGTGCTGGGTTTGATTTGTTGTGGAACCCTCTATGAGATCTATTTGACACGGCAACTGCAGGAGGCGCTGCGTCTGCAGGACAAGGAGATGATGAACAACAGCGAGACGAGCTCAGGGATTGGATGCGCGTCCTCCGATTACAGCGACACAATGACCGCCCACGACGAGGCTCTTAAGCAAACGAATCAAGCGGATTCTTTGAAACAGCTCGATCAGCTGGTGCTCAATTTGCCACCCAATGCGGACAACGATAGCGGCAATGGGCTGCATCATCATCATCATCATCATGAATTGGAGCTGGAGCATCATGACTTAGAGCTGGAGCATGAGCGAATGACGAAACTTCAGAAAGTTAGCGGAAGTGTCAGTGGCAACAGCAATAGCAGCAGCAGCAACAACAACAACAACAGCAACTCTGATGAGCATTTGGAGGGCCATCTGCATGAGCCAGAGAAGCTGAGCATCTATTCGGAACTTCTATTATCCTTCTCGGCCATAACGAACTTTAATGCGATTTGTGATCGAAATGTGGGCGCCGATACGATACCCTGCATCCATGGGTTGCGTGCATTCAGCATGGCTTGGGTCATCTTGGGGCATACGTGCATTGTGGTGTTCAAGTACTCCGACAACATGGAGATGCGCAAGGAGGTCGAACAGAACTTCTTTTTCCAGGCCATCACAAATGGTCCGTTTAGTGTCGATACGTTCTTCTTCATTTCGGGTTTCCTCATCTCCTATCTGTACTTCCGCACGAATGCCAAAGGCAAGCTCAATAAGCTGACTAAGGGTGCCAATGAGTTTACAGCCGGTACGGCACACTTTTTTGGTTTAGTTGCTTATCGCTTTATGCGCCTAACCGCACCCTATCTCTTCGTACTCGGCGTGGTTCAGGTGACAATGCGCTATTTGGCTGCCTATTCCATATTTGATCCTCCCACAATGGATCATATTACGTGCCCGGATTATTGGTGGCGCAATATACTCTATATCAATACACTATTTCCAGTTGATGAGATGGTAAGGCTCTACTTAAACGCTTAACTAACTTACTCACTCTTATTAAATTTAACCCCTTTATCCTTTTCACAGTGCATGTTGTGGAGCTGGTATCTGGCTAATGATACACAATTCTATATGATCGGCGCTATTATTTTGATTGTCGGTGTACGTCACTTTAAATTGTCTGCAATAACGACTCTGGTGTTTTTGGTACTGTCGTGGATAACGACAGCAGTGATTGCCTTTACCAACAATCATCGACCCAACACCGATGATCCTCTCGCTCTATTCGACAAGATCTACGACAAACCCTGGACTCGTCTGGGACCCTATCTAATTGGCATGGCCGTCGGTTGGATACTCTTTCGTACCAATTGCAAAATCCGTCTACCAAAGCTAACTGTCGCCACAGCCTGGATTCTGGCCATGCTGAATCTATTCGTTCTGGTCTTCGGTCTTTATCGGACGGATCTCTCGCAGTTTATGGCTGCAGCCTACAGTTCGTTGAGTCATTCGGCGTGGGCTCTTTCTCTAGCCTGGATAACCATTGCCTGCTCGACGGGCTATGGTGGCTATGTCAATTCATTGCTCTCAGCTCCCTTCCTCTATCCCTTCTCGCGTGTCACTTATTGCGCTTATTTGGTGCATCCCATTGTCATACGATCGATGGCTCTCAATTCGGATGCGCCGTTGCATCTGGGTGGCGATTTAATGGTATGTAACTTTATCCTCCAATATATATATTATAAAAATACTTTTGTTTTTCTTACGAACAGGTCGTCATGTTCTTTGGTCTGACAGTCGCCTCATATTTCCTGTCCTTTGTCGTCTCGATGTCCTTTGAGGCGCCCGTGGTCACAATGCTGAAAATCTTGTCACCTAGTCGAAAAAAACGTCTCGCCTAAGCCCGGCGTCCAGAAACCCCTCTATTTATGCGTTATTATATATACTTAAAAACGATTACATACAAATACAAATACATATATATATATACAACATACAAAACCCTACCCTCTAGACAACCCTTATCCCCCTCACTCATTATGCTATAAACATACATACATATGATATACTCTTATCAGTTATTCCCCTTCGTATAGCACATTCTTAAATGCGCACATATTTATAGCATTGATCGTTCATACATACATACATGCATACATACAAACATATATTAGTACCCGCAAAAACATACGTCTTTATCTTAATATTTTTTAATATCATTTTTTTTTTTAACTCACTTTTGCACAATCCCAATATTTTCAAAGTTTTGTATTTGCACGAATCTCCAACTAGTTTTCTTCATCCACATTTATATTATTATTATTATTTTTTTTTTTGGTTTTTTGTTTCGTAATGTGTACATTTTAGTCGTTTAATTTATTCCAAAGGTTTGGAAATTTTGTGCGTGACGAAAAGTAATAGTACTTAATAGCTATAGTTATATATACATCAAAACATATATATGTGTATATAAAACAAAAATCACAAATCTAGTACATAATTTTACAAGTTCATGTTGTATATACTCTATGTATACCATATATATGTAATGTATGTTATATGTATAATCCTTCAAATAAAACTGCTACCAAATAAAAAAATATATTTTCTATGTATCCCTAAAACTATACCTTTTCATTTTACCTAGGGTCAGTTTAGTTTATAAAAACACCACATTAATATTAGTGGTGCGTGCAGTTGCTAACTAGCAGCAGAGTGACCGTATTTCCAAAAAACTAATTATCTTTATATATTTTCTGCATCAACACATTGCAAAGACTTATTCAATAATATTAATTCACATTATTTAACACATTTGAGTTTTTATAGCGTGAATTAAACTGCAGTCTCTTAGCGGCTGGTAAAAAGCACTCTGTTATTTCAGTTAAAAAGTTGTGAAAACAACGAAACTTTACAGCACTGTTCGAGTGCCAACACTTACATGCATACATACTTACAAATAAATCCATATACATATACATATATATTTTTATTAGATACGCCGGCGTTTAGCGCACAAAACGATGTGTATTAATTATAAATTTTCGTAGTTATTTATTTTTTTTAAGTTTTGCTTTGTATTTAACTCATTTAGCTGCTGCCAACGCCACAAACACAAAAATTCATCAATCTTCGAGGCGTTTGGCAAATGCCATCTTTGTCATCAGCACCAAAAGCCAGCATCAGCATATAAGCATTAGTGCCATGGCAATGCCGTCGATCTCAACGTTAGTGGGTGTGGCATTTTTAGCGTACATCCTGCACTCGATTTATCAAATGTCGCAGTTGTTTACGACGCTGCAGTGCAGCGAAACACCCTGCTATACATCCTTTCTGGCGGAACGTCCACGCATGCAATTAGCGCTTTTTAGCTCGATCAGTCGCAATCCCATTGCATCGGAAATCAATGATATCTACAAGGAGAAACGTTTTGATTACTCGCGTCCTTTTGATATTGACTTCGAGCTAGATGTGCCGTTAAAGACCCGTCGCAATGGCTCCCTCTACTTGCATGTGGTGCTGGCTCTCGAGGGTGAACCACTGGAATGGCGTACGCTACGTCGTGATGGTCCGACGGTTATGCATACGCTTAATCTGTGCGATTATATGGTGCCACGGGCAGAGGCATTTAATTTGCTTGGCGACACAGAGAAGCAGCCAAAGAAACCCAAGAACAACGCAGCAGCAACAACTGCCACAACGACGGCCAATCCACCCATTACACATATTCGCTCCAATGTGTATGTGACACTATTAACTGATCTCTTCTCGCTATCACAGGCTGATGTGCCGCCAGAGATGGCTCAATTGATACGCGTTAATCGCATGCAACAAATTTTGCCCATACTCCAGACAGACACCTTCAATACAAGGTTGAAGGATCTGGTGCCTGTACGCAACAATCTCAGCGAGTTCACCTTCACCTTTCACTACAAGCCCGTGGGTGTGGGCAAACTACGTCTGATGCTGCTCATGGAGCATGCAACACAGGCTCTGCTTTTAATTGGTTTCGCCAACAAAGATATCGATGAGGTCAAGGGCATATTTTCCGATACGAATGTGTATCTACTCTGTGGCACCATTTTTATATCCAGCATTCATGTGAGTAATATGGAAAAACGACTTGTTAAATTTGTTTTTGATTTGCTATTTGTAATTGTCAGATGCTCTTTGACTTCTTGAGCTTTAAGAATGACGTTTCGTTTTGGCGGAAGAAACAATCGTATGAGGGCTTATCCACACGAACAACACTTTGGCGCGCCTTCTCACAGTTTGTCATCTTTTTGTATCTGCTGGATGAGGAGACATCGTATCTGGTGCTGGTGCCTGTTGGCCTCGGCACTCTCATCGAGTTGTGGAAATGCAAGAAAATACTTCGACTCGAGCTGAGCTTTAGTTCGTTAATCAATCGCAAGCTGGAGGAGGTGGATCAGCGCAATGGCAATGATAGCACCACCAACACCAGTACCAGTACCAGTACCAATGGCCAACTGGCCGAGCAGCAGACACAAAAGTTCGATCGTGAGGGTATGCGTTATCTTAGCTATTTGCTGTATCCACTTTGTCTTGGTGGCGCAATCTATTCGCTGCTGTATCAGCCGCATCGATCCTGGTACTCGTGGACATTGAACTCGCTGGTGAATGGCGTCTATGCCTTTGGCTTTCTCTTTATGCTGCCCCAGCTATTTGTCAACTATAAGCTCAAGTCTGTGGCTGCCTTGCCCTGGCGCGCCTTTATGTACAAGGCATTCAATACGTTCATCGATGACTTCTTTGCATTTATCATCACAATGCCGACGGCTCATCGTGTTGCCTGTCTGCGTGACGATATTGTGTTCCTTATCTATCTGTATCAGCGCTGGCTCTATCCGGTCGATAAGAATCGTATCGACACTGGAGCAGCTGTCAATGAAGCGCCACCACAACCAATTAAAGCACCACCAACAAAAGGAGGCAAAACAGCAACAGCTGCGATGTCTCGCAAAAAGCGAGATTAGAGTGGAAGGCATTACTTGGGAAGGCTTAGCTACAAGTAGTTGCACATTCCGTCGATTTTGTTAGCAATTAGTCGCAACCATAGGCTGTTCGTAAAACAAACAAAAAACATAATTCCACCCTTAAGTTAACATATTTGTAATGGCAAAGCGCTCCCCACACGAAAACTGTTTTATCTTTTACGACAAGAAAAAAAAAAACATTAAAAACTTCGTTTTGAGATTACGAATAGAATTAACTTCGCAATCGAAACATTCAAAAGGCGATTAATTTAATTCCATTCGGAATCACAAAACACATAAAGTACATCTATATTATACTAAACAAACTACTAACTATATGTATTGTAAAACTCAGTGTCTATTTTAATCTTAAGTTTTATGTAAAACTTGTGCTTAAGCTAACTAACTTGTTCCAAAACTTGAATATACCAATGTCGCTGTTTAACTTTATGTCTATAAAGGAAGAAATAACTACTAATGGTTTTTATTTTAAGGCATTTAAAAATATTTAGACTTGAATAGAATGAAATTCGTTAAGCATTCTTTCATTCATAAAAAGCTCCTTTATTCCTGAACAGAAAATTATTATAATTGAGACCAAACACTCCTTCAACTAGTTCAAACTCAATTAAATCTTATTAACAAGAAGTGTGGGCTTTGTTTTGTGGTTGTCTATATTATATTTTTAATTGTTGCAACTGTTTGTTGTTGGCAAAAAAATGTGATATACATAATTATATATAGTGTACATATATAGTAGCATTAGAGCTTAAACTAAACTGCCGAAGGAAAAGAAAGTTTTGCCGTGTGCACGATTTGACGATTCGCAAAAATTTGACACGCTTCAAGTAGCTAACCCAAACACTATAATACTTCTTAACCGTTGCGTATGCCTAGCGCTTGCTCCAATTCCGCACGCTTCTGATTCACCTTGGTGAAGAAGTAGCGCGAGACGGCCTCATGCGTCCACGGCTGATAGTAGAACTCGGCGCGACGTTCTTCCTCCGGATTGCCAACCACATCGGTCATGAGCTGCAGCAAAACACAAAACAAATATATTAGTACGTGCGTATATATGATGAAAAAATAATCCATTCGACTGATGTTACCTTGAGATCTCTTGTCTGGCTGATGATCCAACGATGGATAAACATTTGCGGATCCTTGGCAAAGCTGAGAAAGAATTCGCGATTTGTTTTCATTTGATTAATCGTATCGACTGTCTCATGAATTTTTGTATCCAGGCCCTGAATCTCCTGCTGGCTGGCTGTGCTCATTAGAAAGTTGTTCATTTGGTTCTTGAGTGTGTCATCCACTTCGACATCGATGTCATAGCAGGCGGTCTGTTTATTCTCCGCACCACTCTCTATAAAATGATTGATGACAATCGGATCTGGTGGATGCAGCAGCGGATTCAAACGCTGCGGTATCTCGGCGAATTTCATGCGCTGACAACTAAATATTTGCTCCAAATACTTGTCACAATTAATATACTCCCGCTCATGGGCATCCTGTAGCTTGTGCGTCTTAATGTACTGCCATAGGGCCGAGATGATGACTGGCCGCGTCTGAGTGTGCACGCCCAGCAATCGGGCCAGCCGTGGATCTAGTTTAAACTGCAGCGGCTGATAGTCGAGCAGCAGTAGGATGGTGCAGCGTACGTTGCGATCCCCAGGCCGCTTCACCTGAAATCCATCTGTCTCCTGGGTGGTATGTGTGCGATGCCACTCAACCAGGTGATTGTCCGGTCCATACAGCTCTTTGTCCAGCTCAATAACCAGCGACTTGAAGAACGATGAAAATTTGCGCTTTATCTTCGTGTTTGGGTCACCTTTGCCATCTTCGAGGAGACGACCCTCGACACGCAGCTCCCAGGAGGCAACGGCACCCTCATCGCCATCATTGCTGGGCTCCTTGCTCGGATAGAATGTATTTGAGATGAATATGCGCAGCTTGCGCTTCTGCTTCATCGGTCGCTTTAGAGCTTCCTGTATGTCCAGACGTTTCCGCATTATAGTCGCGTCTAATTTACGCTCAAATGTCAGTAGATCCATGTAGGCCTGCGATTCGGGCACTAAGTCTCGCACCTTTTGCGGCAAGATTTTATCCGCCAGTTTCTTCTTCTTCTTGGCACCACCGCCACTGGCAAATTCACCCTTGTTGGGTCCGCTGTTCATACTGCGCGACTCAGCGGAGCGTTTGCTGCCACCTCCACCACCGCCAACGCCAGCAGAGCCACTGCCGCGTAGTCCGGTCTGGAAACTGGGCTGGGTGCTCCTTTGAAGGAGCGAGGGCCCTGGACCAACCCCGACGGGGGCAGCACCCACTACGCTGCCAGGCACAGGTTGTGTTGTGTTCGGGTGCAGCGGAAATCCGCGTGGCTGCAAACACTTTTGATTTGTCAGTCCAGAAAATGCAAATAATCGATTATTTGTTTCGTCGCTTACCGGGAAACTGGCACCGGTCCCGGGTCCGGGATAGGGACGCATGCCAGGCGCTTGGGGCGGTGGCTGATAGCGCGACTGCACCGGCGCTTGGCCAGGCGCAAAGCGTTGCGACATCTTCACTTCTATTTTGTGGGTTTTCTTAAATTACACGACTATTTTTCCTTCAATTACAACAACGCTGCGTCACAAAAAAAATCTGTGTCTCTGTAAAATGGCGTCGAAGATAGGGCTGCAACAAATACGGTCGACATGGTCGCCTGTTAACGCAAATCGGAGCAACGATAACATTTTATAGAAAACTTAACAGCATTTGGTATTTTCTTTTGTGTACGGTCACATTATCATAGTGCAAACATCGAAAATTATAATTCAAATAAAACACTTATTGCAACGATGTAAGATTTTTGAGTAATTGCTGCAAAAATATTTTTTAGTATTAATTATATACACAGCTATTTATTGTTCATTTTTGCGTATTCATATACGGCTCCAAATTCATCGATTTATGTTCGACTGATACATCGATATTTTGACAGCCCTTTCGGACCGTGACAAGCAAGTATTAGTCCGACACTTATCGATAAGAGTTCAGCTGCTAGGCTCCTAGCAATTCAATTCGTTTATTTGCCGAAAAGAACCCAAATCCAAAAAAAAAAAGATGGAAGACGAACTGTTAGCACTTTTGAGTAAGCTAAATGACCAGAACGAGCAGATGGAGACACTGATTAGCATTCGTAATTTTCTCAATAAACAATCAACGATGCCGCACAATGCTATTGTGTATATGCTGCGCTCGCCGGCGCTCTATAAATGCGCTACTGTCGAAGACGCAGCGAAGGAGCCAATGGTAAGCATTGCCGTTGATTTGATACACTGCGCAATCGAGCAACTGCACCTCGATACAAGTGATGTCCAGCTGCCAAGGCTGTTGAGTCCGGCGCTGCAACATTCCAATCTCGAATTGCGCTCAACTGTTTTCCATCTTTTGCTGAATGAGCTGCGGCGTCAGAAAAGCACTGGTAATATCCTACCGCTGCCCAATAACGAGCTTATTTTACAAATAATGGACGAACTGATGCGTAAGGAGTCAATTTGTAGCGTTAAGGCTGTTCATATTCTTGAGATTTTGCTGAGTCAGTGGCCTTTGGATGGTATCGTGCAGTCAAAACTGGTTGAGTTGTGCACACAAAAGGATTTCATACGCTGTCGGGTGTACGAGCTGGGCGTACTCTTGGCCAAGCACAGTGCCGCCGCTTTGGAAAACGTGGAATTCATATTGAATGCTGCAATGGGTGAACTACACCACGACATCGACGATATTCTGATGCAGGCGAGCGTCTTGGAGATCCTGGTGCCATTGGCCGAGCAAAATCACGGCTTAAACTATATGGAGCGCATGAAAATCTTTGATATCATGAGCAGCCGTGTGGAGAACATCAATGAAAAGCCCTTGGACGCTCTTATGATACCAAGCGTCATGAGGTTCTTTAGCAAAGTGGCCGCAGTGCAGCCACAAAAGATAATCACCGGCTATCCCCGTATGGTGACCAGCCTCTTTGATTTGCTGATGTCCGATAAGGAGGAGTGCCTGCCCAGCGCAATGGATGCTCTGGCTAATCTGGCCAGCAGCGTGCACGGAAAGACGCTGCTGCATCTTCACTACAAGTCTGCCATGAACGAAGCGATGCGCAAATATTCAGATTATATAAAAACTCTAGCGCCAAATTACAAGATTCGTCTGATCAACTCCCTCGAAGTGATATATGCTCAGGAGCAGCCAGTCAACACCGAGATCAGGTTAGAAAATCTGTTTGATTTGTTGTTAAGTTTGTTATTCACGTTGCCTCTTGCAGTTCCATTTTGAAAATGTGGTACGAAAGCTTCGCTGGTGGCCATCAAGTGGATCACATTATGGAGCTGCTCAAGACTCCATTCCCGGATCTACAAATACCAGCTTTGAGTTTACTCAAAGCCCTGTGCGGCTACGTCTGGGGCATTCAGGCTGTGCAGCGATCCGCTGGCGCCATTGAATTCTTGCTGTCGCGCAACAGTCAGCTACACAAAGATGTCAAGCTTCTAAAGTGGGAAATCATGAAGTTGCTATCCGTTAGCAGCGAGTTTGCAGCCACTGAAACTGTTCGCTTTACTACCTATGTCAATGAGGGACCTTATCACTTTGTGCCTAACTTTACCAAAGTTGCCACCGAGCCTCAATAGATTTGCATTTGGCACAGCCATAATTTATTAAAAAAAAAAACACACAAACTCATTCAACGTATAGTCAAACTGTTAATTGATATCAATTCAGATGGTTTGGAATTAAATTTTTTGTACACATTACTCAACACAAAAAACAATACAACGGAACATATCGTAACACTTAAAACATTCACATTTATAAATCCACTCTTCATTAAACTTGGTTGCTATTCAAAGCATTTAACTAAACGCGAATACAAATAGAAACCCCAATCGAAGTCGATTGTAAGGCTTGTCAATCAGACAAAGAAAACTTCCACCCAATGAATTGATATCCAGTTATAGATTAAACGTGCAGTTGTAAACTGCATCAACAAAATTCCAAATTTATTGTATACACATAAATATAAATATATATTGTATATTTAACATACCGAATATATATTTATAAAATAACATATTTATATATGTATAATAAAAAATTAAACTATTTAAATCACGATTACAATTCAATTGTCGCCAGTTTAAACTCCCCTGATTTGCACTCTTACAGGTAGCTCATATGCCTATGCGACATCTTCTTTCGCCCCAATCCATCTCTGCCGCCTAAGTGCGCCAAGCTTACACTCAATCCGGACTCATTGTTGCCCAGCGAGCAGGTAGGCAGCGTGTGGCAATATCGATGCAACTGCTGCTTAAATGCAGCTGTCGTCAGGGTGTAGAGCACTGGGCATAGAGTAGAATTAGCTGGCAGTACCAATACCGCCAGCCAGGCGTATAAATTCGGTGAAATGACACAGCCTAAAGGAGGACAACAACAGCTATGAAGAGCGAGAGTTTTGAGAGAGAACGAGATGGACATAGTGTACCTGAAAGTGCAGCTATTTTGACTGCAATAAAAGGCAGCCAGCAGGCGCAATCTGTTGTCACAATGATGGAAAAACTGTAAAGAAGAATAAGGAAAAACGCATGATAGCTGGCAAACAATAAATTTACACATGTTTATTTTGTTGTAAACGCACCGTGTGCCAACGACATTTTTGCCAGATTTGCATATTGCTTGCAAGTTGCAGCATGCGCAAATACGAAAAGAGTATAAAGATTAGTGTGATTGTATTGATGCAGGTAAACAGAAATGCGGCATACTCCCAGCCAAGATATACTTAATATGGTAGTGTCATGCGAGAGTGTGCCCTCTTTTTTTGTGTACTAGTTGTCAGTCGCTAAGTGCTTGTCGTTGAGGTAAGACGCTGCTGTGGACGATTTTGTTCTGTTTGTAATTTGTGTTGTGTGTTTACAGTAGACTTATCAAAATGCCGTACTGCGCAGTGTGCAAAAAGTCGATTGACGGCATAAATACTAAAATAGTGCGTGTTCCCACGGACAGCGCAAAAAAGCAAATATGGGAGAAAGCCTTGCAACAAAGTTTTGGAAATAGAAGCAGAATATGCGAAATGCACTTCGAGCCGAGTGATTTCATTTTTAAAACAAAAAAAAACAAATTGGCAAAGCGAAGGATTTTAATGCCCAATGCTGTACCAAGTAAGGTTATGCGCAGTGTTGAAAGTGATGAAAACAGTGAAAATGTTGAATCGGACGGCCGTAAAAATTGCAGTTCCCAAACCGAGTAAGTGAATACGCTTGCGTACACGTATATACATAAATAAAATGTATAAATGTATGTATTTTACAGATCGGAAACCATACAAGCGGGAATATTGCTTGAGAACATGCGCTTAAAAAATGAGATAGCAGAGCTGCACAGGGACAATACTCATCTACGCAAGGAGCTGGATAAGATGGCCAATTTAACACAGGCATTGAAAGGAATTTTTACTAAGACGCAACTAGAAAAGCTGAACAGCGGTGGGCAGAAGAAGTTCTGGAGCTCTGAAGACATATCTTATGGTCTTTGTCTTCATGCCGCTGGTCCACGAGCCTACGACCATCTTTACCGAAAGGGATTTCCTCTACCAAGCATGTCAACTTTGCATAGATGGTTGCGTAAAATGCAAATTGAGCCTGGCGTGCTAGAGGTTGTGTTAAACCTGATGCAGCAAAGTGTCGAAGTAGCGGATGACGACAAGATTTGCGTGTTATCCTTTGATGAGATGAGGGTCTGCTCAAACTATGAGTATGACTCAACGTCAAAAGTTATTCATGAGCCACGGAACTACGTACAGGTCGCCATGGTACGGGGGCTTAGGAGTTCGTGGAAGCAGCCAGTCTTTTACGACTATGAGCGCCCCATGGACAAATCAACGTTAGACGAAATAATAGTCAAGCTCTACAATGCCGGATATCCTATTGTGGCCATTGTGTCAGATTTAAGTCCTGGCAACCAAAAATTGTGGAGAGAGCTTCAAATATCGACCAGTAAGTTGTCAATGCTAACTTTGAAAAAAATATTAATCATATACATAAATATTTGCATTTATTTGATTTTAGCCAAGACATGGTTTGAACACCCAGCAGATGCGAATCTTAAAATCTTTGTGTTTGCGGATGTGCCTCACTTGATTAAGCTTATCCGTAACCAATTCTTGGACACTGGGCTATGCGTCGACCAAAAAATAATAACGGCGCAAACTATTAAACAGGTCTTAAACCATACTGCTACTTCAGATGTCAGTATAATGTTTAAAGTAACAGAAGAGCACCTGAACGTTCATTCAACGGGCCGGCAGAAAGTGGAGTTGGCAACGCAATTGTTATCCAACACAACTGCCAGTGCAATAAATCGCTGCTATTCTTTGGGCCTCGAAATTAATAATCCGTGCGAGACAGCACGTTTTATCAAGCTAACAAACGATTGGTTTGATATTTTTAATAGTAAGATGTGTAATTTGCATCAAAAGCCTAGCCTGCAACCATATGGAAAGAGTTTGACCATCCAAAGAAGCATTTTAGAAGAAATGTCGAATGTAATGAGCACTAAAATATTACCAAATTCCGATAAAACAGCTCCATTCCAAAATGGCATTATGGTCAGCAACGCTTCACTTAATAATCTACATGCGTATTTAAGCGAAAAATACGCAATGGATTATATTCTTACCAATAGGCTAACGCAGGATATACTGGAACAGTTTTTTGAAGCGATGAGGGCTGGAGGCGGTGTGCATGATCATCCCAGCCCACTACAATTTAAGTGTAGGTTGCGAAAATATTTAATAGGTAATGATAAGTTCATGTAAACTTTATGTTAAAAAGTTATTCAGCCGTTTTTGTAACGTTTTGTTTGTTTGTGATGTCCAAGTGTGTTTCGAAACTTGGGGTAGTACATGTCAAATTCGTGTATTTTTTTTATTAAAAACTATTTAATTAATATAATCGAAAGCGTTTCACTCAAAATTTTATTTAGTTAATTATTTTTACGAAACTGCATGGGCTGCGTACAACCAAAACACTTTTTATACCTAACTCTGTCGCACTAACAAAACAACGGCTCAACAGAGTCAAAAGAGCAAAATATAGAGAGCAACATGGCTGTCTCCCTCGCACTCACATGTTCAAATCAGTAGGTACTGGCTCCCTCGGATGACACTATCATATTAATTGTATGCGCCCATATTAATTGTATTGCTCCCAGCCCTGTAAATGTAATACAAAAATTTATCACTTTATCTATCTCTCTATATCTCTTTTCCTTTTAGTTTGACCTTTGCATAGGGATCGTGTATGTGCAGAGAGAGGTAAACTCCGTTATTGCCACAGAAGTAGGTGCCAAAGTAATCATTGGGCAGCAAAGGTGCAGCAGCAACTCCAAAGCTTATGCCTCTCACCAACAAAAGGCGCAAAACAATTCTGAAAGTGAAATGTTTTATATGTACATATGTATGTATATACTTTATATATGTATATGTATTTGAAGAGGGTATTCAAGTAGAAATGCCACTATCATCCAACTTACTGAACTTTTTCTGTATAACTTGGTTTTAGGGCTTTGCAACGGAAATCAGCCGATCCCAGGTGACCAAGGTGAGCAGCAGCGTCGAAGACTGAAGGCTGGTTCGCACTTTGGTAAGTAGTAAGTAGCGAGTCGAGTACAGTGCATTAGTAGTGTGCGGTCGGCAGCGAGATGAGTGTGCAGCGCAAAAAAAATCATCCCACCGAAGAGACATTTTTACTCCACAACAGCTTGGAAATAATGAACTGTACTGTTTCAAAACGTTCTGACTTGCTGAGTGGCCAGTAGACAGTAGCTCTGCCGCGCTACTCGCACAAAACAATAGAGTAGATTCTATTCTGTTTTTAGTCGAGTAGCGAGTGAGTTGACTAAATTACTTGCCTAAAATTTTGCTGTTCGGACACTGTCTACTCGACTCGCTACTTACTACTTACCAAAGTGCGAACCAGCCTTAAGGCTGGGTGGGATTGGAAGGGGAGCGGGATGCTGACCCAATTAATTGAACTATAATTTATGCCCACTGCTAGCTTGCCATCAACCATTAATTTGCTTTCCAACCATTTTTTGGCACACACTTACAAAATATCAAATATCATGACACACTTACAGCTATGGAAGTTGGGTGGTGGAGTAAGACAAGGGCTTGTATTAAATAAAGGCACCGTTCAACTAGCTTGAATACCTTCAATGGCTTCAATTGCTACAAGCGTGTCTTAAATAAACATATAAGTAGAAATTTTCCAAATACATATCTCTAATTCAAAGTGCAGAATGAATTTGGTTGTTGAAAATACTAGATTAAATAACAAAATTTGTCTTGTTACTGTCAATAATTCAACATTTCCATCTAAGTATATTTTTCTTAGGTCTAAAAAGCTGTTTTGAATAATTGGAATCTTATTAATAAGACTTTAAATAAGTTTTGTGTGAGACAAAAGCTAAGGATCTTACGTTTATTCATATGCAAAGTCATGAAATCGTTCGAAGTTTGAGTTATTGAAAGACACACTCAAACTCGCATTAGGCGAACTTGAAAAGTGCAACAAGACAGGAATGAAAATTGGTAAGGTAAAGCAAAAATAAATAAAGTGAAAGCGAAAACCTACAACTCACACAGCACGCAGAGCGTGTAAATGTACGCAAATTAACACGTACGTCTTAGGAAAGTCCAAGAAAATTTAAATTTTTATATTGCGCAAAAAGCAAGAGGGGTTGATGATGATAAGAGGAAATTGAAGATTGGGTAAAGGAATTGGGGACACTTCCAGCACTTTGTATGCATTAGTTGCACAGTCTTGCGAAAGAGATAGAGATAGAGAGAGAAAGAGAAAGAGAGAGGGAGAAGAAGACAGCCAGATAATCACTCAGCCAAGTTAGCAGATAACAAGTCCTGACTTTCGGAATTGCAAACGGATTAGCTGTAACAATTGGTTAACTGAGAAAAACCAAATGACAAAGTTTTGACACTGCCTCAAGGTGCCACAAAATGATGTATGTAACATGCAAGAAGCGTACTGAAAACTGCAAAATAGAGCCCAACGTGTGGCGCCTAAAATAAATGTGACGGAATACTGAATTACCTTTCTTATGAGAACCTTGCAAGACAGCCTTTCTCAAAATAAAATTAGTACAATTTTTTAACTCAGTAGGCCATTTTCAAAATACATAGCTGTTAAACTGAGTTAGTGTTTGTCGTTTGCCTACAAATTTTCCAGTTTTGGTTTAAGTTTCAGTTTACAAATTCAGATTCAAAAATATAATTGCAAAAATCAAAAGTGAGCTAACATTATGCTTTTCGAATATAAGAATCTGATCCCGGAGCCCAATGCTGCCGCTGACGCTAATAATGGTGCTGCCCTTTCCAGCATTGATTCGGATGTGGATGTGGATGCGGCACGCAATCGCGGTGGTGGTGTTGTACCAAGTTCCGGCCGCAACGGTTTGAATGTCGGCCCGTCATCGGCAGGCCCATCGGGTAGTACGGATCATCAGCACCAGATGCGAATGCTGGTGCTGAAGGAGCGTCTACGTCGTGCCCTCTTCAATTGAATGGCAACTCACTCTACGAATCCCTACTAATGTTACGCTCCAAACGATCAAAGAAACCCTTCACATTAACTGAAAAAACAGAAGTAACTTATGAACATGAATAAAATAATAGTCTCAAATAAAATGCAACAAGGCAAGATCTTAAATGAATTCAACTTCATTTAATTCAAATCAGAACCTGTGCTGGAATTATTTAACTCATTATTAGAACGATCGAGGTTATTCGCTTCTTCTCAACAAAGAGCTTATCCCAGGCGCATTTCCATTGGCTTAATTTGCTATTTAACGAGCCAAAAGATTCTCTAAACTTCTTAAGTATTTACCTTGAAAATTATATAAATAAATTCAAGGCATTATTTTCCTACCTAGTAAATGCCAATTTGGTTTTAACCCCTTGACATTTCCTTATCTGCAACTGCTTTTGAGTTTGTGCTGGACAATTGGCTTTAAGTATTTTCATACAACTATTTTTATACTCGATACCGAAGGTAAAGAGTATATTGGGTTTGTGCAATGTCCGTCATGGTGTCTGCCTGTCCGTCTGTATGAACGCAACTTTTTTCCACACCCTTTAAACTAGAGACTTTGAAACTTTGCAAATGTCTTTATCTATGGCATAGTAAATTTTAGTTGCAAGATTGGAGCTCTACGATAACTAGGGGTCTGGCAAATCAATAAATTCGATAACTTAAATCGATAAATACACCTATTTCGCACACCCTTACAGCTAGAATTACCGAATTTGGGGAGAAGATAGCTACTATCAGCCCCCAAAAAAATGCATCAAAAATTTTGGAGCCACGCTTTTTGCCTAGCCCATCTTCATCAGACAATGGCTGCGTTCAGGGAACTAAGCGCTTACAATTCATGTTTAGTAATCGTTCACTGAACGCTCCGATTACTTAGCGCACTTCAAACATGTTCAGTCAGCGGTCGCCATCTTTCTAAGCTTAAAATTTGTTCGCTTTTGCGTTTACTAGTTGATCAGCTGTTAATTGTTTTGTAAAAATGGAACGCTTTCGGATAAACAGAACCACATTCGAGATAAAAATATACATATACCATTTCGAATTTGTATAATCTTATACATATGTATGTGTCAACATTGCAAAGTCTGTTTAATGCTATCCAAAACAAGGTGCAAAACCATGTGCTACGCTAAGCAGTGCGTTCACAAGTTTTCAGCGATAAATACTAAGCGCTTCGTAAGCAGCTTTATAACCGCTTAGTTCCCTGAATGCAGCCAATCTTTGAGGCAGCGTACACCCCTGCCGAATCCGCATCCCATTGCAATCAGGTCTGTTTTCATCGGTTTTATTACTGGTATCGAGTATACCGCAGTCGGTTGCGTCCAACTGCAACGTTTCTACTTATTCAAAATGTATCCCCTTGAAACTGCTTCTGTTTCCCCAGAAAAGTTAGGTGGAACACACATAAATGTACATAAATATGTATAAATTATTTTGTTTAATAAAAGCTCTTGTTCACATTAATCGGAAACTTTATAACGTGATTCAAGTTTAGAAAAAGAGGATATACCATATTAATTCTCTCCGTGTTCCTAGTTTCTTCAACTTATAGTACACAATTACAGCCAAAAACAAATATTTACTATCTGGAATTTGTTCCTGAAATATATTACTGAAATAAAGTAAAAGATCTGACTTACTTGGCTAGTTATGAGCTCATGTTCTCTTCTCAACTTTAACATTCCCATAATCACTTAATATACCCGTTACATAGCTACAAGGTATATTTGGTTGGAAATAACATACAGAGGGAAGAATCATTTTCGGAGATTTGTCAGCTAATAGTAAATACTTACATAAAGTCAAGACTGCTCAGATTTTGCAGCACAGCCGGATCGAGGGTCTTAAAGCGATTGCCCGTTAGCAGCAGGGAGATCAGATTTTTCAAACAGTCAAAGGTATGCAAATCGAATTTTAAGATTTGTTTCACGACAAACAACATGTTTATTATTACATAAGAATCCCATGCAAGTTTTATTATTAATCACCTGTTGCATGCCGCAACATGCAAATCATTTGTGTGACACTTGAAACACCAACTAGAGCTGCTCAGTATGCCCAAAGATTGCTTTAGTTTTGCTTGCTCCGGCAACATAAAAAAAAACTTAAGAAAACTATCAACATTGTTTTCATCTATTTTATTTTTTTTTCAATATTCCATTTTATCTTTCTTTTGGGGTAGGTGCAGGCTTACAATCCACTTTCAGGGCGTGTCGGGCTTTAGGTTTGGTGTCCCTTTAAGCCTGCCATTATTGACAAATTTAATACCTCAAGCTAAAGTTTCACAAACACAATAAAGAGCTGCGGTTGCCCCAACCACGATTCAGACAGCCCGTAACTTTACCACCCCACCATTTTCCTTGTCCTTGCCATTTAGTTCTACTTTAAGGCATCCGCCTAAGCCAAGGTAAATTGAAAAGCTCTCCAACACAGCTTCACACGCTTTGCATTTTTTGATTTATCTGTAACACATCCCAAACAAAACATAAATAAAAGAAAGTGCGAAGTAGAAGGGATCTATTTCATGGAATAATAGCTTTTGCAAAGGAACCTTGTTATGCAAATGATTTTCAAAGCTTTTAAATATTAAACTTATTAAAAATACATTACGCTCGATCGATTTCACTGGATAATTTTTGTAGTACTTTATTTTGAGGGGACAATAGTCAAATAAACAATTTCATATAAATTACCAGAATATATGTAAATAAGTAAATAATAAATAATCTACATATAAATTTTATGGTAATTTAGTGAATTTTTTTTTATTTTGTTACTCAAGTAATTATTAATTAATGTATAAAAGTTTCTTTCTAAGGTGGACTTCCTCAAGAGTTCAATAGCTTATAATTCCATCTCAAAAATTCAACTCAATGTTTTTCGTGTGTTTTATATTTGTGTTATTGTTGTTGTAACTTACAATCCTTGAATATAGCTGAGGTTACAAAAGGTTCTTTGGCGTATGTAAGCCAATTGATTGCCAGCCAGAAATCTGCAAAGCGGAAAAGCAGACACACACCAAAAGTTATACCAGCAATGCCCCCGAAGTGCTTTTTATTTAAATGGAGTTCTAACGTGTAGAAAATAATTAATTTTCATTGATGTTTCCAAATTTGCTAACACACTCGATTAAATCATTTAATTTTGTATTTTGTGCATTATTTAGATCTTAACGTTTTGTAACTATGTATTTATTTTTATTTTTTTTTATTTTTTAGCGCCATCTGTTGGATAATCACTGAATTCACTTCAAAAAACAACTACCTTAAACCGCCACCTGTTATGACTTTATTCTCAACATTGCAATTATAAATTGAGATATAAACTATCCTATAATTTAGTTTAAATCAGTTCAGAAGTTTCGATGTTTATGCTAGACAAACACATAACACTGCAATTTAATATAAAATATATAACGTTTTTCTTTATTTATTTAATTAAAATTTAACTTTTTCTTATTTCTAAAGAGCTTGTTCTTACATTTTATTATCTAAATCTCAATGGGTTTTATGTTTTATATCCGATAAAAAACCTTTTCAACAACAACCAACAATCAGTTGCAATGGAGATCCAGAGAGTAAGTTTGTTACAGTCTAGGAATGAGTAGAATCTAATTATAAAAAGAATCCAACTAGCCTTTATTATCCTAGCCAGCATTTAAAGTTCAGAAATTTCCATAACAGTTAAACAAACTGTGCAAGCCCACAAAACAAACCACCAAAAAAACCTCTGCTATACATTTTGCGGTGTTTAAATTTTCATTTTTAATTGCTATCGCTGACAGTTTAATTAATTGTTTTTTCATTAAGCGAGCGGCGCATGAATTGTTAATGCTAAATTATTTATGAAATAATTATTTGTTTGAAATTCTTCCTAAAACCGTTAAATGCCTAATGTGATTGTGGTGAAACTGGTAAATAAGCCAACTATCTAGTTAATATTTATTCGCAATACTGTAATAAGCATTTTAAGCAAGCCAACTGACAACAGCTTTGACTTTGAGGCGTATGCCTTATTTCACTTGGCGTCTGAAAATAGGCAACGTTTTTTTTTTTGTATAAGTTAATGCTTAAAAAAAATAAAAGTGCTTTAAACTAATTTTAGGAAGAGAACTAATTATTGATATAAACAGTTTGAAGCAAAACGTTATCAAACCCTACTCTAATTAAATTTGTTTAAAAATATAATTATATAAACTCAATGTTGTTTATAACTCCGTCAGCATTTAACAACTGCACATAAAGCAAATAAAAAGCCACGGTTATTAAGCATAAAGTGTGGTCCGAAACCAGTTGTAATACAAAGCGACGATTAATTTTTATTCAAATTAATTATGTATTATAATCGGTAAGTTTACTTAAAAAACTCTTAATTGATTGTCCGGGGCAAAGAAATGCTCTGGTAACCGCCACAATTTATTATCATCCATATAAATGTAAAATTGCTAGGGCAGAATGGATGGACGTGGCATCCAAAGTTTTTATAAATTTGATAAGGGGTCGTCATCACCTATCTCGGCACTGCTGGGGCGGCTGGGGGCGGAATGGGTAGGCGTGGCTCAAAAATTTTTGATCCAGTTTTTTGGGGGCTGATAATAGCTATCTTTTCAAAAAATTTAGTAATTATAGCTGTAAGGGCGTGCAAAATAGCTGGATTAATCGAATTTGAGTTATCGAATTTATCGATTTTCCAGCCCCCTAGTTATCGTAGAACTCCAATCTTTAACCTTAAATTTACTATGCCATAGATAAAGACATTTGCAAAGTTTCAAGTCTCTAACTTGAAGGGTGTGGAAAAAAGTTTCGAACATACGGACGGACGGACAGACGGACAGACACCATGACGGACATTGCACAAACCCAATATGTATACTCTTTAACTTCGGTATTAAGTATAATGAGCAGAACAAATCGATAAAAACAAAAAGATAAATAGTCGCGTTTGACACATTTCGAAAAATTATTTTACCTATTTTGCTAAGGTCCTTTAAAGATAGGCATATATATATTATAGGACAAGCAAGTGTCCAGCCATTTTAATTTAAAAAAAAAAAATTATAGTTATTAAACTCGGAACGTAGATAACTAACAATCTCTGCTGTATATGGCCTAGACATTTCTCGGCTCGCCATTAATATAAAGCCTAGAAATTTTAAATTTCAATGATCGTTTGCTGAATTTTTTGTTAAAGGTTGGGTTTTACCCTACCCTAAGCTTCTTTTATCTTGAGACTCCTTACTTTTAGAAGATTATATAGCTGTTTTTCAATTGTTTTCGCAAGAACTCAATAGCGTTTATTAAAATGATCATAATTATGATCTTTCGTACTTTTTCTTCTTTTAGAGAACTTTTACACAAAAAACAGGGAGATAGATAGATTGAGAGCGTGAGAGAGTGAGAAAGAGAGAGAGAGAGTGCTGTAACGGCTTTTAGTTGTCATTAACATTTTGCTCCCGCGGCTATAAATCTAAGCGACTGCGCCTCACCGCACTAACGCTTTATAACATTTTATTACAAAAATTTAAATGAGCGTTGGTATATCAAAAAATAAAAGAACGCATAACAACGACACTTTACACATTTGCACCTTCACCTTCCTGCATCTTCGTCCATTTAATACCATAAATTAATATGCAAATTGCAATTTTTATTTAACCAAACGACGAAGAAACAGCTGGCTTATTGCATATTCTTTAAAGAGCTGTGACTATTATGGATATTAGTTTTTGAGATAAAAGTCAGATCTATTAATTTTAAGAGCAAATTTTCAGGCAGATGATAAGGACAACATTGATTTCAAAACTGTGACTATACTCTCAATGTCAATTTACAATAGAAAAGGGATATAAAAGAATTTAATGAATAAATGAACTTAATAAGTTTGAGTCAATTATCAAAAATACACTTGGTTTAAAAATAAAATTGAGATGCAATTCGCAATTGAAATTGGGTCAATTTGTGTATGTATATAAAAGAAGCATATAATTCAAACTTTTGAATGTTTCCATGTGGCAAATGCTTCTTTTTAATTGCAATTTCTTTTTTTTTCCTCTCGAATCTAATCCTGGGTTTTTTTTAGCACCATATCAAGCATTTATTTTAATATTTTTCATATTTAAATACGATATTGGCCCAAATCATTTTCTTATTTTCTTTCGAACACAACTTTTTGTTTCACCATATACAATACTCCTTATTTTCATATCTTACAAGCTTTATAGCTCTTTGGCGGTTTTTCTGTTTTCATATAACATATATTAACGGCTAACCGTTGGTAAGCTCAAGTAAGGTGACTTGAATAAGTTTTAAAATCCTACAAACCGAACAACGTATCAAATTTATAATGAAAAACACCAGAATATTGTTTGATAAATAACTTAAACAATAACAATTTATTATACATGGAAAGAATATCATAAACTTAACTGAAAGCGATAGCAAAAAAAAAAACAAAAAAAAAAACGATTTTTGAAAATATTGACAAGATAGAGACCTCGGTACTCCTTAGTTTCAGTAGTGCTGATAACTTTGGTGCTGTTGTTGTTGTTGTTGTTGCTGTTGCTGGGCTTGATTTGCCTGGGCAAAAATGTACTCGATTTCGTTATCACTCAGCTGATCAAATATGCCTTGAGAATTATGCCCGGAACTACCGGCATTGAGCTGTGCCGCTTGGTTGCCAACGGGTGGCAGGTACCCTAATGAAAGCAGTGTAAGAGAAAAGGTGTTAGTTAAATAAGAGTAGTGCAGGTGCATATATGTAGAATATTACCATCAACTGGTGTACTACCGTAGGGTGGCAGTAGGGTTACAGATGGGCGACTAGGCATCGCTGGCGGCTGATAAAAAACTGGCTTCCAAGGCTGCTGTGGCTGCTGCGGCTGCTGGGGCTGTGTGGGCTGCGGCGATGGCTGCTCGGGCTGTTCCGGTTCTGCTTGAGGCGTATTCGGTATCTGTGGTGAGGCGATAGCCGTACCAGTCTCTGGCTGAACGGGTTGCGTACCCGGCACAAAGCCGCCTGGGAACTGCGCCTCAGGTTGCACAAAAGTTGGCGGCTGTTGGGGCAAAGGTGGCTGGGCAGCGGCGGGGAAGAATTGGTTGTTGGGATTGGCTGGAAATAAGGGACTTCCGGGGAAAAAAGGACTACCGGAGAAAGAGGGACGACCAGAGAATGTAGGAAAAGCGGGATTTACGGGAAAAGTGGGATTTAAGGGAAAAGCTGGTCTAGCTGGTAAAGCAGGAACTGTGGGTATAACTGGAACAGCTGGTGTTGCAGGCACTGCAGGAATAGCGGGTACAGCTGGTACAGCGGCAGAGGTTGGCGCCTGAGGGATTTGTGGTATTTGTGGAAATGGGAATTGCGGAATACTAAAAGGAGGGAATGTCGGCAGCTGCGGGAACTGTGGAATCTGCGGAGTCTGTGGAATCTGTGGTATCTGTGGTATTTGAGGAATTTCTGGGATTTGTGGTACTGCAGGCACCTCGAGTGTAGGCTGCACAGCAAATGTGGGTGGTGCTGGGAATTGCTGGAAAACAGGGAACTCGGCAACGGGCGGACTAGCAGCTGCAAAGCTAAAGCCCGGCTGTAATGGCTGTACAGGGTGAACGGGATGTACCTGCTGAAAAGGCACTGCTGGTGGAGCTGGAGCAACGGCCTGAACATAAGTGGGCTGTAAGCGTTTAAGTTCTGGGATAAGCATACAAATTAAGCTTCTATTGAAAATTTAACTCACCTGAGCCGCATGATGAAAGTGTAGGGGCTTCACGGGTCGATGCAAATGCTGATGTGGATAGTTGGCGCTGTACGAGGAGACAACTGCATTACCGGGACGCAGCACATAAGATTGTGGTCCAGCAACAGCTGTTGCAATGCCACCAACAGCTGGCAGACCCTGTAGTGCCTGTAGTGCTGGTACTGCACCAGTCACAGCCGGTGCCAGTGAATTAGCCGCAGTCAGGAAACCACCAGCAGCTGGTGCAAACTGTTTGAACTGATAGCCCGCCAATCCTACTGGATACTTGACGAATCCATGATGACGATGAGCAGCGGGCTGTGCTGCAGTAAAATAGGCAGCACCCGCTGGTAGCTGCAAACTATAACCATACTGGGCAGCATAGGTGCGACCGGGCCAATGTGCTCCACCATGTAGTATTCCACGCTTGTGTTTGCCCGTCTTTTCTAACTCCTTAGTATCTGTAGAAGCTTTCTCCGTCTCCGGCTGTTGCTGTTGCTCCGTATTGATGGTGTTTGCTTCACTTTTACTGTCACTGCTGCTGGAGGAGGTTGTGGCAACTGTGCTGGGCGTGGTGCTGATCAATCTACTCGAGTGACGCAAACGCAGAGCTGCTTGAACATTGCTGCTGTTATAGCTCAATAAAACTACAAGCAACAGCAACTTGGATATTATGCCATAGCTGTGAACCATCTTGCGTGGTAGTGCCTGATCGTTGGTAATCCGTAAATAAGTATGTAGTATGTTTGATTTTGTGCGACTTTCGATTTCGTTTTGGTTGGCGGATTATGTCAACGCGTCGATTGTTGCCAAGAAAATGAAATGAACTTCCTTGGTCTTTGTTGTATTTATAAAGCGGATATCAACGCCAGTGCCCCGCTGCCGATAACTGTCACTGTAACTGCATACCAAGTAGTGCACTTTACATACACGCACCACACTCACGCACCAACACCAGTTTCATCGGCATGGCCAGCGGCAATTGGGCAGTTTATGTGTTTTATGCGGCCATTTCACCTGACCCACCTGATGGATTATGCTAACGCCAAGCAGCACTACCTCTTCTTTCCCTCTTTCCACCCTATCTTCCTCCCTTGTCCGTCCACCCACACCTGCTTGCCTCACAGCACGCACAGTGGTTCCTAACGCAAGGTGCTGAAAAGAAAGTACCATTTCCATGTTGTTTCTGTTTTACAAATCTTTATAAATTTAACTTGTTTTACATTTTTTTTTTTTTGCTGAGAACAAGAACTCCTTAAAACTAAAGCAGATTTTGAGATCTGAGATGCCCACTTTTTCAAATCGTAATTATATTATTTCAAATCACAAATTTTATAACTAAATTTTTTAGTTTTTGCCACGCAAACTATAAAACTTATTATTGGCATCAACATTTAATTGCATACCTGATCTGGCATCAACATTTCATTGCATACCTGATCTGTTCATGAAAACATATTTTCTCTGATTAAAAACCTTAGAGATTTGTCCTTTAAACCATTATGTTCATAGTTTAATTTTAAGGTTCGCTATCTCGAATTTGTTTTTGGTCAATTCGATTGCACTTTCATTATGTTGTCTTATTTTTTGCACTTTTTTAAAAATGACATATATACTTAATAAAATCTATAAATATTCTAGACACTATGCAGTAGAGAAATGGTGGAAGAGGAACTAAATATAGTTGTTTCCCACTGTTGCTTGTCGGTCTGTTTGTCTACCTGTACAGGTACGCATGCATTGCACGTTTCTGCACGTACATAGTATGAACAAAAAGAAAACAAAACTAAAACTTTTGTTTTCATTTTGCATGTGCCGCATTTATTGGCGTCGCTGATGGTGTTGCTTTTGTTGTTGTAATGGCACATTTCACTTTTAGGCGCTAGTCAAAAAAGTTTTTGATAGAGTTTATGTTTATGCATAGCCTTTTATGACCCGGTTACATCACCAAAGTGCAAACCCATCAAAATTGTTGCAAAGAAATAAGAGAGAAAAAAAACTGGGCCAATCATATAGCAATACAAAAGAAACAAAAAGTAATTCAAATACTTTGCTAAACTATCAATTAAGTAGGTTAAGTGTCTAAGTGATTCGAATGGCATTCGCTTAATGCGCAAATCGAATACATATTTTGATTAGATTTCGATTCGTTTGCTTTAGTTTTAAATTCAACATTCACACGCATAAATTTCACTGGCACTTACAAACACATATAACTAGATGTGGGTGTGGTTTCAAGAGTGGTTCATCTACTTACTTAAATTATATGACAAATGAATTTTCAATAAGCTCACATTTTCACTTTGGCAACATTTTTGTTAAAAATACAATACCCATGTGTTGCGTCTTTGAAGAGTTTTAACCAATATAAAACTTTTCTTCAAGGTCTTTCCCAAGCTTGCCAAAAAAAAAACTTTTAATCCCATAAATTTGGCACATGTAAAATGCTATCAATGTTTTTTCAAAAAAAAAAAGCAAAAAAACACTTTTTAATTAACGAGCACTTGTAAAAAATGGAAGACAATAAAACAAAACATAATGGTAGAAATAAATCGTTTACAATGCGTGCTTAGCATGTTAAACAGCTTTACAGTTCGTTTTCGCATCATCTTTTATACAATAAATATAAAATTTAATATTAATTTTGTGTTGCACAAAAATACTGCAACTACAGCTTGAAGCCAGAGTGTATGCTGACAACTCCAAAGGTTAGATTCTCATAGGTGACATGTGCAAAGCCCGCTTGCTGGATCATACTCTTAAATTGTTCCTGGCGCGGAAATCGTCGTATGCTTTCAACGAGATACTGATAGGCCTGCCATTGTCCAGCCAGCAGTTGACCCATCGGCGGTATCACCTGAAATGAGTACTGATCGTAGAGCCATTGCATCGACTCATTTGTCAAATGACTAAATTCCAAGCACATAAAACGACCGCCTGGCTGCAGCACTCGATATGCTTCGCTAAGCACCTTAAAAAAATGTTAAGAAGGTTTGTTAATCTCATCAGTTTACTAGCCATTCTTAAAGAAACCACAAATCTGACTGACCTTATCCACGTGCGTGCAATTGCGTATGCCAAAGGCTATAGTGTAGGCAGTGAAGCTATCGTTGTTAAAGGGCAGCTTTTCGGCATCGGCACATTTCCACTCGATGCTGGCATTAGGCAGGCGCTCCACTGTCAATCCTTGATGGCGAGCACGCTCTTCGCCCACGTTAAGCATATGTTGATTGATGTCGGAGATGGTGACGTGACTCTTGCGTTGTTGTGGATTTGGCTGTTGCTCGAGATACTTCAGATAACGGAAACTGATGTCACCTGTGCCACCGGCCATATCCAGAAGACGCATGCCATGCTCCGGACCCAAGCGCTCAACAAAAATGTCTTTCCAAACGCGATGAATGCCCATTGACATTGCATCGTTCATTAAATCGTAGGACTGGGCCACCTGCTCAAACACCTGATGCACTGGTGTTCAAATTTTGTCTAGTTAATGTATCTTTTTATTGTTGTTATTTTGTATTTCTTACCTTTTTGTTCCTTTTCGCTTTCCTTTACCGTTTGGTAGCCGAAATGTGTCGTCTGTTCAGCTGCAGTTGCCGCCGAGCGGGTAAACGTGAGCCGGGCCAGATTCATTAATTTGCGTGTGCTTCGCATTTTTATTTAATACAAGGTAATTGCTAATAACAAATGTTCTGCTAAAATTATTATGAAATAATAAATCGGTTGGCGGCTGCGGCGGCCTCAGAAAACAGCTGTTGCTACATTCCTCTCCCAGTCACTGTTATTTTACAGAAACGAAACGATATATATCGCAATATTAAACATATTGAGCAGAGAGCTTTAACATAGCACCATTTTGAAACGCAACTAGTCGCTAATATTTTATTGTGATGCTATTTTTTTAAAGTTTCTGTACAATAAATACATAATATGAATAATGATAAGGCAAAATTAGGAAACGCCTGTATAATGTATATGAGCGACGATGATTGTTTGCTCAAACAGCTTATGCAGTGTTATTGGCCAACAGCTAAACTGGTATTTTGCAGATGGCCAACTACGGTCACACTGGTTGTCTAGCCGCTCAATTTGTTGCTGGTTTTCAAGCGCACTGGTTGTACGTTGCGCTCGGTTCAATTGTTGCATTTGTATTTTATTTTTAACCGCGCCGGCTGATTAAATATCAAACAATCGCCAAAACATACGAAACATTTATTTTGCAAATTTTGAAGCGCACTTTTTGTTCAAGTTTCTGTGAGTGTAAAAGTGTTAAAAAACAAAAACATGTTTTAATTGTGAATATTGTTTGCATGCTACAGTAATATTATTAAAATATGCACCTGCCTGCGCACTCAGTGAAGCCTGAAGAGCCAAGCCACAAAAGTGTAAAGTGCATTCAGCAGCAAAGCTGTTGAAACACAAGCAAAACGAAATACGAAAAACAAAACAAAAAGGCGGAAAGTAAGCAACACTAAAAACAGCAACAACAATAAAACACAATTCGCAATTCGAGAATTTTTGCGCTCCAATTGCAGAAAAGCATTATTGTTGTTACTGCTGCTGTTGTTGTTGGGTGTGCTTCTTCTCTTCTGCTAAGCAACCCACACAAATGAGGTAAATAAACATAAACATACACACAAACACACAAACTTAACATTCTGTATTTCATATTCATACATACAACTTTAACTCCCATCACAATTTTACAGCACCTGTAATTTGAAGCCTTTTACTGTTGTTGTGTTTTGCTCTCAAGTCTAAAGTTGCCAGATTGTTAAGCTGCCTAACGGAATGACACCGTTTTTGTTATTATTTTTCTTTCTTACTATAATTTACACAATAGTGCGTTAATTGCATGCGGCCTTCAATTATACTTTATGTATATACAAAAGCTTAGCTTAAAAACTGTTGTCACTGTCATCATAATTAATTTATTTATTTGCTCCACATCCAACAATTTGCTAGAGTTCAAGCAACTAGAAAGTTCTAATTTCGACATACAGCAAAATTGATTATGATTGCCCATCGCTCGGCCCTGATTGATGGATTGGCCGATTGACTGTTTGACTGATTGGCGCACTGCAGCTGCATTTCGCTGATGCAATTTCAGCAATTTTTTTTTTCAATCAATTTGAGTCCAAAAAATAATATAAAAATAAAGATTTGTGCAACGAGACGCAAAAAGACATTTCGAATGGAGTCGTTGTTGTTGTTGTTGCTGCTGTTGTGGGCCAATCGGTTGATTGCATTTCCTGGCCACTCGTCATTGCTATCATCATTATCAGCACCATCATCATCATGGTCATTATTATTGTAAATGTCATAATTATGTTATGCTGGCGTTAATTTAGTTTTAATTACCAGTCGAAGCTGGTCACACTGCATATTTGTGTAAATTGCGGTTATTGCAATATTGCAAAATACGCCAAATGCAATTGCTACAATTATTTGTTTGATTAGTGTTTTACCCTGTAAATGTGGAATTGAAAACTTTGACTTAGTTAGATTCGTATTTTAGATAAGATTTTAAACATATTTACAGGGTATCGAGTTGTTGGTATTGCTAGTTGAACTCGGTAAATGCATACAGACTAAATCAATTAGACTATAAATATGAACGCAACTGTTACTTAATGCAACATGCAACAAATCGAGCTACGTATATATGTAAATATGTATGTATGTATTACCTCATGTTAACAATTATACATACATACATACAGGGCAACCAGAATGCATAATAATACAAAATGCCAATTCACGTTTGCAAGCCTATCTCACAAGATACACAAAATTGAAATTGCTGCTGTTGCAGTTGCAGTCACAGTTGTTGTTGTTGTTGTTGCTGTTGGCAGGCGGCCCCACAAAAGGCTCCTTTTGTAATTCAAAACTGCCGGCAAACGGACAAACAAGCAAAAACAGCAGCAGCAGCAGCAGCACCACCACCAAGAAAACAGCAACTAGTTGAACGCCCAGCGGCCCAGTCCTCGTCTCACCAGTCCTAACACACCACCAAATACACAGTGAATAAATGTGTGCATAATTTTGAATTCAAAAATTAGTAAGAAAATGTTTTTCATAATTATAAAAGAGATCATTATAAATAAGTTACTCATATAACATCATTTTTAAAAAATGAGACTTAAAAGCCAGTTTGGCTCAAAACCCAACCCAAACATAAAATCATAAAAGAAATAATTAATTGATTTTCGTTCTAGCAATTAATAGGTTTTCTTTCGGTGCATTGTGGCCAGCCAGTTGGCCGCTTTAGACGGCTTTTTTTTGCTAACAGTCTGATAATCAGACGGACGGATTATGTGCTGCGGACTGGTTACTAGTTACTTTGGTTCAGTTTCGTTTGGTTTGGTTTCGTTTGGTTTGGTTTGGTTTGGTCTGGCGGACTGGCGCATTGGCATTTGTAGGATAAGCAGCCGAGCAGAGCAATGCGAGCCAGTTTTACAGCACAACAACAAAAGCAGCCGACAAAACTAAACAATTTCGATTGTTGTTGTTGTTGCTGTTGTTGCTGTTGTAAATACCTTGAAGCAAGGGTGTTCGTCCGATATGCGCGCAAAGTGCATGTAAATAGTTTAATGCATGCAACAAAAGGGTAAGGTTGCAAGAAAATAAAACACGCAGACTTCACCTATAAGACTTAACTAAGCAAATATAAAGATTCAATTTATTAAGTTTCTAATCGTTTTCTTATAAGGAAATAGTTCAAAAGGACATTCAAGTATTTTGATAACTTTCTTAGTTCTCTTTTAAAGTGAAAAAAGTCTAATAATTTCATACTTTGACTTTAAATAAGAAATATAACACAAATGTGTAGTATTTTGCTCAGTGTATAGGCTCCATTTAGTCTGAGCCTTAACAAAAATGTTGCCTCAACAATATTCTAACCAGTTTGGACTTTTAATGATTAAGTGCGGTAATTTTTGTTTGCCACTGCAATTTAACAAATGCCAAGCAGAGAACAGGCGTAAAATGGCGACACCAAGAGAATAAGAAGAGAGAGAAGGAGATGGAGAAGAAGGAGCTTGGTTGCTGGCAACTTTCGCTGGCAACGCAAGAGACAAAAAAAAAGGAGAAAAAGACGAGGAAAGAGAAGATTTTTGTGCTTCTATTTTTGCAGCTGATTTATCAATGGGCGTAATGTAATATTGTATCTATATATATATGCCACGCCCACAAGCCAATCCAGTTTTTGTTACTTTCGGGGGGCAGACACACAGAGATGTGTTGTAGATGTAGCAGCTGTGCGTCGCCAGGCAGCTGTTTGCAATGCAACGCAACGCGTCGCCAATCCTGTGGCAGCTGTCTGGGAAAGAAAATAACAACGAAAAAAACTACAACAAAAAAAAAAAAAAAAACAATGCGTGGGCTAACGAAAGACTGAGGCAACAAACTTGCTGCAAACTTCAATTAATGCAGCAACACCAAATTTATGCAAAAATAAAATATATATGGATATATAATTCATTATTTGCCGCCATTCGTCGGTCATTTACCCTAACTGACAATCGCATTAGGGCGAAACAACAAAAACAACAACCACAACCGCAACTCACCTACAACAAACAACAAACGTACTTGAAACAAAAGTTTCGTGTCACGCCTCAAAAATAATACAAAAACAAAACAGCAAAAAAAAAAAAAACAAAAAGATCGTCGCGTCGAACGTTTCACACGCTGTTGTTGTTGTTGTTGTTAGTTTGGCATGCTGCATGCTGCAAGTGGTGGGAGGCTAGCTGCTGCTGCTTCTGCTGCTGCTGCTGCAGGTGTGTGGGAATCTTGGCAAATAGCAAAAGTTCAATAGCATCAACAACAACAGCACAAGCCGCAGCTGCAACTTACTAAGTACACTCAAAAAAGTTAATAACTGTGTGCACAGAGCGAAAAGAATTAAGTTGAATTTATGCTAAGATCCTAATTATTTTGTTTACTCTTTTGATGACTAAAGCGCCGTTTAAAAGTTTAAATAATATTTAAAAGGGGATAATAAACTATAAATAAGTTTATATAAAATAAAAACTTAATAAGTCGATACAAAAATGTTTGCATAAATAATGATATACGCCAAAAACTAAAGATCGGATTCAAAATATATTTAAAATAAAAACAAAATTGAAATTTCAATATTAAAAACTATTTTATGACAATTTGTTCCAACTACAAAGAATAGGAATTAAATTGGATGAGTGACATGTGTATATGTATATGTATGTGTGTGTGTATGTGTGTGTGTTTGTGTGTTTGTTAGTATATTTTAACTGATGCAATTGCAATATGGCATTAATCATCAAAGTAAACATGGAGAGATAATCTTTGTGCGCGACGTTTGTTTTGTTTTGTTTTGTTTTGTTTTGTTTGTTTTTCCCTCCCTCTCTCTCTCCCTCTCTCTCTCTATTTCCCATTGTTATCTTTCATATCGTCAAATGCCTCCCCGTTTACTGCCCTTTCTCTTGCTCCTACACCTTTTGTTATTGTCGTATGATTTGAAGCGAAAAATAATTGCTGCTGTCGTTTTATTTGAGTGTTGCTGCTGTTTTGATTGTTGCTGTTTTGATTGTTGGCTTGCTGTTGTCCCATTGCCACATATGAGGCACATTTAATCGCTGGCCCGGCGCAAACATCCAGCGATTTTCATTCGCTTTAAGTGTTTCTCTCACTCTGTTTCTCTCTCTCTCTCTCTCTGCACAAACATCATATATACTATACATCATCATTATCTATTAAATAATATTCGTTTGTTCGTTTGTTATTGCGTAAAATGTTTTGTGTTTGTGTGTGTGTATGTGCTACGCATTTATAGATAAGCATCTTTAAACGTCTTTTCAAAAATTTAATAACAAATGAAGTTCCACATCTCTTAAGACTTAAGGTTTTTGTTTACTTTTCTTTATTTGAGAAATGTAACTTTTTTTGAAAGTTATACTAGTAAGAGTTTGTGGATTCTTCGGATTAGATAATTTCGATGTTATGAATACCGCAAAAACCTTCGATATAACAAACTTTCGTAATCAAGAAGTATTTTTTAAGAATACATACCTAAATGAAAACGATTTTTTTCATAAATTGAACAACATGAACAACTTTTTATATTGTTACCTCAAAATATATAAATAATGAGTTATAAAAAAAATAAGTTTATAGAGTTGTCACCTTAAAAACTGATTAACAACAATAAACCATATATATTTTTGTCACATGAATGCAAAAACAATTACTTTAAGACTTATCTATTTTGTGCCTTAAAGGTTCTTGCTCTCCCTGTGAATTGAATTAGCTTTCGAGTAGAGAACAGGGTATCTAGCTGTCGTTAAGTTGGATTTATCATAAAGCAGCAGCAGCCTTATCCGCTTTTAAATCTGGCCAAAAGCATTGTTGTTGTCCATTTGGGCAACGTTGCATAAGCCTTTGACTGTTCGGTTCCGGCTAATTGCTGCGGCTTGGTGAAAGCTCGCCAGCTAGTCATTCAGACAGTTTGCCATTCAGTCAGTCAGCATCCTTTTTTTTTTTTGGTTTGGTTTGGTTTGGACGCACCCAGCTGCTGGCTGCCGCTTGGCGGACTGCCAATGTTCTGCAATTAAAATGAGGCACATGCAACATGACGCGAGACAACAACCATTGCCAGACGACGACGACGCCGACGACGACGACGACGAAGAAGCCAGACGCTGTGATATCAAGTAAAAGTCACAGACAGCTTTCTCCAAAGGAGCAGCCAGCCAGCCTGTCAGCTGCCACAAACTGTTGTTGCAGCTGTTGTTGTTGTTGTGGTTGTTGTTGCATGCAGCTTCTGCTTGTGCTTCCTTGCCCAAATGCAGCATCACGATTGTGCATCCTCTTCACAGTGTTTCTTTTTTTCTTGTGGCATAACCCACGTTGACATTGCCAGCACATGCATATAGCATATACACATATATATATATATATATACATATATAAATCTGCCGATAAGTCGCCAAATTTCACCAAAAAAATGCTACATGCTGTATTTTGGAAGCGGGCGAGAGAGGGAAGGGAAGTTAGTATAAATTCGACAATTTGTCACGTTATTGTTGTTATTATTGTTGCTGTTGTTGTTGTTGGCCAGTCGTGCGTTTATTTGTTTGCCTGATTGGATTGCAGCTGAAGCAGCGGAAATAAAAGCCGCTTGCAGCCTGCAGGTGCGCATCCCAGTTAAACACACATACAGATAGATCTTAAGTCACGTGTGTTGTTTGTTTTTTTTTTTTTGTTGCTGTTGAATTCGACAATTGCATACACACACACATATATCACGCCAACAAATTTCTCTTTTATTTATGGCAAATTTCTTTTGTCTATCTCTCACGACACAAAAATCAAATATTAAAATAATCCACACATTGAATAATATAGTGTATATATATGTATGTATGTATGTATGTATGCTCGCTGCTTTGTTAATGCTTTGCATTATTAAAGCAATCCGCAAAAGCCTTTGTCAGCAGTTTTGTTTTGCTTTTTTTATGTCTTTTTCCCTGCAATATTTTTATAATTTCCATTGCATGGCAAATTAAAAGACTCAGGCAACAAACTTGCTGCTGCAGAGCAAAGCAGAGGAGGAGAGAAGAAAATGGAGAACATTAGCTTATTAAGCATTTACTTTTTTTATGGGAATTTGTCGCTTGTAACTGAAACTTTAGTTTTTGTTAAAGTCTTGTACCTTCTTTATTTAGCTTGTTTTTTAGAATTTCACGTCTAGAAGTAGAAGTTTAGAGAGGTTTAGAGACATCTTAAAAAAGTTGAGAATTAAATTTTGCGATTAATAAACGAACTTAACAAACTTTTGAAGGCCCAGTTACACGAACTTGAACTGAATTGAACGTGAATGTAAGTTGGTACATGAAAACTAAGCGTGAACCCAAAACGAGGACTTAGCTTGAACCTGAAAATGAACATGAACAGGAAATTGAACCGATTATCTTGAGCATTAAATTATCGTCCAGCTGTTCTTTGATATTTATAACTAGCCAAGCAGCCTTTCTTTTTTCAGACAGATCATTAAAATATTTGCTTTATTGTAGAACTAAAAATTCGGTTTTCTGCAGGTTGTCAATACAATTCAGTTCAATTCAATTCAATTCAAGTTTTGGCTAATCAGGAAACAGTGTTTTATGTTTAGTTGAACTGATCAGCTGTTTTCTAAGTTCTAATTCAATTCAGTTCAAGTTCGGGTAAATTTGCCTTTAGCTTCTTACGTTTCGTTAATGTGACTTTATTTTCTTTTATTGTTGCATTTCAAAACAAACTGCAAAATTAAAATCAATCATGTTTGAGCTCAAACATCAAAAGAATGATTGATAACTTATCACAGGATATCACAGGCATCAAATTGTATGGCCAATTGAAAGCATTGTATGAGCATTCCAAGCGAGAAAGAAAGAAAGAGAGAGATCAATTTTCATCATCATTATCAGCATCCGATCCATCGTTCGTCGTTCGTGATCCGTCATTCATATCCGTTGTTGTTTGTTATTGTTATAGTCGGCTTCTCTTTGATTTGAGTTGAAGTTCGAGTTCGAGTTAAAGTCCATGCGTCCAGCTAATAACAAAAGCCGCAACTGCAATCCGCGCTACAAAGAAATCTTTGGCAGTTGCAGATTGCAAGCAATGTTTGATTATGGTCTATGTTTATATATAAATTCTTAAAATAAGTCAAAGTTTCAGATACTTAAACAAAAGCTCATTATGCTAAAGGAAAAGTTGAAAATTATTTGCTGCTTGACTCTTGGTAAGAAATAAATCATAGATCAAATTAAAGTTCAGGTTTATGGTTTTTTTGTTGGCAAAGTTTTTGTTTTTATTTCAGTGTTGTTTTTTTGTTGTAACTGGCCTTTCACCTGTACTTTGAATCAGGTTTCAACATTGCTTACTCGCGGCAATTAGTTCTAATGACTCGCCACTTCCGGCCACGCCCACTCGTTGCAAGCCCTCATGCCACTCGCTGTTGTTGCTTATGTTGCTTTTACAATTTGTGTTGACATTCGTTGACGGCGTCGCTTCGCTTTGCAATTGGAAAAATAAATAATAAAAACAACAACAAAAAAGTAGTTGTTATTGTTGTTGTTGTTGTTGCCTTGACCGCATGACTGTCATGGCTGATGATTTTAATTTATACAAATTAAAGTCGAGATTTCTGTAGAAGTCGTTAAAGCTCCGCTTTGGCTCTTCGCTGTTTTCTTTTTTTTTTGCCTTTTGTTGCATCTGCTCAAACGAAATTGTTGGACAGCGTTAAACATATTTTATTACAAGCAATTTTTTTTTAAGATTGTTGCGTGTTCTTCTTCTACCTTTTGTTAATTCACTGCTACTGTCTACTTCTTGTACTTCTTCTGACGCTTTTTTTTTGTTTGTTAATAAACAACGAACAACAACAACAAAAAACGGCAGCTGTAATTATTTTTGCCGGCTGTTTTTAAGTTTTTTTTTTTTAAATCGTGACTTTCTCTACATGCAAGCATCAAAATAATATATGTTTTTGTGCTTTTGTGCTTTAGTTGTTGTTTTTTGTTTTTTGTGTTTTTTTTTTGCTGCTCCAGCCTCCAAAAATTGTAGTTATATATCCAAGCCAAGCCCAAACTTTAAGAGATATTTCACTTCACTTTAATCACTTTCCACTTATCACACGTAGCATTTAACTGGTTCTCGTTTGTTGCTGTTTGGTTTTGTTTTTGTTTTTTTTGTTATGAGTGACACGTGCCTTAACTGCTTGATTTTTGTGTGTCAAATTCAAATTGTTTTCAAGATTCCGAATCATAATTGCAAAACAAATTCCACTCGAATTGTGAAATGTAGATGAATCCAAAATTGTTAGCTGTGAATCATAGAACAAAAGTTATCGGGTAGGAATTATATATAACTTAGTTAAAATACTATATATGCTTAAATTCAATTCGAAAGACGAAATCTTCAGTGTTGCACAACTTTTTTGATCTAAAAAAACAATAATATAAAATTCATTGCAATTCGACTTCCGAATACCATTCATATTGCATATAGAGCGAATCGTATTAAATAATTATTTGACCATTGTGTAATCGTTAACGAAAAGCTATAAATCTGAGTTAGTAATCAATGCCAAAGTTTAAAAGGTCTCCAATAACAATTTGATTGAAAACAAAAACAAAAAAAAACAATTTACAAAAATTCTCAAAATAAAAGTTTGGCTTATACAGTTTACAGTTTTGTATGTATGCATGTGTTGTTGTTGTTGTAAATGTAATAAACAATTCAAAATAATTTACCGCAACATATTTATCATTGTTTAGTTGACGCCCCTCTTCCACTTCCTAGCGCCGCCTCTCGTTTAGTGACGCCCTTCTATTACACCAAGTTTGTTGCCTAAGTCTTTCGTTTTTTTTATTCACTTTGTTGTTTTTCGTTGTTTTTCCTCACAGGTCGTAAGTGTCTTGAACTTTTGGCGCTCGGGCTACCATTTTTGGCATTATGAAAGATTTGAGCGCAGGCAAATGATTTATAGAGCCAACAATAAACAGTTAATAAATACGTTGTAAATCAGCAACAACAGCAAACTGCAACAACAACAACAACATCGTGATTGAAATGGAATAATGCAAAAGAAAATCACAACAACAAACAATGTGAAAAAAACAAAAATGGCAAACCTAAAATTGTCCATAATTTCAATAATAAATTTCTATAATTTTCAACTTGTTTGTTGCAAGTCGATTGTCGTTGGTTGTTGTTGGTTGTTGTTGTTTGTTGTTGTTAGTAGCTGCAAGTAAAGCGTAGAATTACGTGAAAGAAAAGTGAAATTATGCAGTGAATGCGAAACGCAGCAACAACTGGTTGTTGTTGCTGTCACAGTTGTTGCTGTCGCCGGCGGTGCTGTCAGTGCTGTTGGCTCTGTGCGTGTGTGTGTGTGTGTTGCGTGAAAGCAGCCTAAAATGTTCAAGAGTTGTCGCCTCATTCGATGCGTTCGACCCAATTTCGAAATTCAATTGCAAGTTCAAGTTTCTTGCATTATGTTTATACCCTTTTCAAAATTGGAGTCGCTTTTGTATGACAAATTGATTAATTGCTTCAAAGGTTATGTTAGGTTAAGTTACTGTTTTTTTTTTTTTTTTTAGCATGGGTGGGGGGCATGGCAATCTAAAATATTACTTAATCTCTTTCTAATTGATATGGTTTTTTTTTTATTTTTTTCTGTGTGTGTTGTTTCTGTTCGGGCTTTTGATCATTTGTTAAATAACATCAAAATAATGCTTGGACTTGATTGGAGATAGTTGAGAGTTGAGCTTGGTAATTGATGTGTTTTCCATGGAAACACTCTAGGGAATTGTCTTAAAAACTGACGAATTGTTAAAAATTATAAAATGTTCAATGTTTTGTAAGATTATTAATAAAGTTTTCATGTATAATCAAGTGCAATCATTTTCATCAACTTGATTGATTAAAACCGAGCACTGACGGGCAAAAAAAAAACAACAAAAAACTGGGATTTTTGTTGTTAACATATTTTTATAATTAAACATCATATTAAAAAGTAGAAGACGGAGCCAATAACACAGTTTAAGTAGCTTCAATTTTAGCTCAAGAAGCGTTTGAGAAAATTATAGTTTTGGTTATATCCTTGATCATAGATCTAGTTACCGACTAAATTTATGATTTTTGAGGTAAACCTATAAAAAAACATTTATCTCAAATAGTATAAATAAATAATGGATCTTATTGGAAATAAATGTCTGAAAATATAATTTTTGGAACTAAATAATAATTGCTAATTTGGCGGTTTGTATATTTTTTTTTGCTGCTCCCTTTTTTTTCACTTGTCAAAAATATTTGGCACACAACGCACGTCTCTTTTTTGTTTAAGTTTGTTCACTCCCCCTCTCATTGCCTCCCTCTATCTCTCTTTCTCTTTTAGTAACAGCTTCTCTTGACGGCAGCAAGAACAACAACAACAGCAATGATGATGTTGATGTCGACATCGACCTCAATGACAGACTGCAGCAGCAGCAGCATGCAAGGATCAACAACAAGCAGCGCCTCCAGCGATGTCATGACACTGACCACCACAGCGGCATCGTCGTGGTGCGCCATGCCGGCGAGCACAAGGTTGCGTGTGGTGCGTTTAGTGCGTCCACACCAGCGTCGATTGTTGGTGGTGCCAACCGAGCGCTGTGCCACATTTGGCTTTGCGGTGCGTGGTGGCAAGGAGCATGGCATCGGTTTCTTTGTCTCGCACGTCGAGTATGGTGGCGAGGCGCAGCTTAAAGGTTTACGCGTAAGTGGGTTACATTCAATCACGCACCGAACAATCACAAATAAATCAGCTACGTGATGGCGGCGACGCCCAGAATTTTTTTTTGAAGACGAAAAAAAAAACACTTTGAAATCGGGCTAAAACTATTTTGTATATCATCAACAAGAGCCGAGCAAATTAGGCTAGTTTTAACATATTCATATCGAATTTGGTTAGCTTACAAACCCATTATTGAAAGCACTCAAATATGCAGTTTTTGAATTAAGATCATAAAATTTGGTAGAAATATAGTTAAAATTAATATTAAGTTTCGGTTCGTCAATAAATGGAAAATATTAATAAGTTGAGGATTTTAGTTTGGTTGTGGTATAGTTTTAATACCCTGAACCCATAAAATGGGTAAATCAGGGTATAATGGTTTTGTGCAAAAGTATGTAAAAGGCAGAAGGAAGCATCTCCGACCCCATAAAGTATATATACATTCTTGATCAACATCAACAGCCGAGTCGATATAGCCATGTCCGTCTGTCCGTCCGTCTGTCGGTCTGTATGAACGCGTCGATCTCAGAGACTACAAGAGCTAGACACTACAGGTTTGGAATATAAGTTCTCCTATACCATGAGCAGAACAAGTATGTTTGAAATTATCGTTAAATATTCTGGTTTCCGATATACACATGGAATCGATTACAAAAAAATATCGAATTTGGAAAATGTAAAAATGGGGGCTAAAATAATGGGTAACGATAGAACTTTTCTCAAAATTTCGTCCAAATTGGTTTAAAAAACACCGGAGATATCGTACAGTTAAGTCAGTTATTAGTTTTGTTTAAATTGATCATTATTTGAAGCACACTTTACGGGCGCAAGGAGTAAAATATTTATTGCAACTGAAGTTCAGGGTATCTATCTTCCCGACTAGAGCCTTCTTACTTGTTTTTTTTGTTTTGGACTGTGTTGGGTAAAATAAAAGGCCGAAATAAACTCGGCATTCACTCAAAAAAAAAGCGGCAAAGCTTCTTTAAATGTAATGGGATGCGTAGCTAATTCCCGAAGGTGTGTATGTAAGGCATACCAAATCATAAATGGATGTTTTTTTTTTGTCGCCACTGACAAAACTCTATTTATTATTAACCATATTTCGTTTATTATTATGCACATTGTTTTGTTCATAATTGCAGATTGGCGATCAGATTTTACGCATCAATGGCTATCGATTGGAGGATGCGGTACATAAAGAGTTTATACAGTTGGTGGCGAGTCAGGATCGTATAACTCTGAAGGTGCGCGGCGTTGGAATGCTGCCAGTTAAAGAGTATGTAAAACAAGTTCTTTTTACTTGCAACCAAAACAATTCTCAACTTCAAACTTTTAGTCAACCGGATGAGCGTTTGTCGTGGAATGTTGTTAAGCTGCCCAGCGTAAGCGGAACGCCCTCAGAAAGTTCATTCAAAACAACAACATCGACAATGGGCACGGCAACAAACTCGACAATGGGAATGGGATTGGGAACGGGAGAACGTCGAATGACGGCCAGTCGAGAGCTGAATGTGGTGTTGCATGTGGCGCCACGAACTAAATTGGGCCTGGGCATATGCAAGGGACCCGAATGGAAGCCCGGCATCTTTGTGCAGTTCACCAAGGAGCGAAGTGTGGCGCGTGAGGCGGGCCTAAGGCCGGGCGATCAAATACTCAGCGTCAATAGCATCGATTTCTCGGATGTGCTGTTCAGCGAGGCGGTCGCTGTAATGAAGGGTTCCAGCAAACTGGATATGGTGGTGCGTACGGCGGCTGGCTGTGATCTGTTTCCCGGTGAATCCAGTGGCTACAACAGCTCGGCCAGCTCCGTGACTGGCGATCAGAGTCCCTGTTGGGCGGATGCCAAGTCCAAGCGTTTGACAGCGGTGCGCGAAGAGCCCATCAATCAGCAACAGCAACAACAACAGCAACAACAACAATCTGCATCTTCCTCCGCTGCCAGCGGCATTCAAATGCAGCACAACAAACAGCTCAATAAGACAATCATCAAGCTGACCGAAAATGGCACCTCCATTAACAACACCTACATTGCTAATGGTAATGCTAAGGATCAGTTGGAACATTTAACTGTGAGTCGCAGCACAACAATGCGACGCAGCTGCTCGGCGACGGCAACGGCTAGAGCTGCAACTGCACCATCAACTGCAACTGCACCTGCACCGCCACCACCAGGAGCCGCCATGATGAGCCACTCGGCCAGCAGCAGCAGCAGTGCCGATTGTGTTGGCGGCGGCGGCAACAGCAGTCTCTCTAGTGCCATAAACGAGGAGCTCAAGAAGCGCAAAGAGGTAAGGAAATGCTACATAAAATACCCTGTAATAATGTTATTGCGTTTGTCTTTACCCAAACTAAACATTTAAGTTGGAAAAAAAACAAACCTCCTGTAGTACAGTCAAACGAATATCAAATCAGTTTTTGATTGAACCAAATTTCAGGGTTCTGGATATGAATTCGTTTAACGGAAAACTTCTTTAATTGGAATAATCGGCTGAAATATATATTCTGTCATTCAACCAAATATCAAATTTCTTCAAGTTGTAACTGTTTTTTTTTTATATCTCGTAAGATTAAACTAATTATTTTGTTTTGGTTTTTTCGTTTTGCAGAAGCAGCAGCAGCTGCAACAACGGAGCAGCAGTCACATGAGCCGCGAACGCGAACGCGATCGAGGAAGAGATCGAGATCGAGATCGAGAACAGCGATCTGAAGATCGGCACAACGACAATAACAACAACGTAAATAGTGCTGGCGGTGGTAGTGGTTGCAGCCGCAACGTTGCACAAGTGTCACATAAACGCGAACGCAACACAAGCGCAAACCGATGTGGAGGCGTTGGCGCCGGCGGTGGCGTTGGCGGTGGCGGTGGTGCAACAACTGCAACAACTGGCGATCAACACACAGCGTTGATGGATGAATTTAAGCGGGCGCATCAGCGCATGTTCCGAAACGGGTTCCATGAAACTGAGCACAAGGTGAGCAGCCAAACAGAATGAACACAAAAACACACACACACACACACACACACATACACATACACATACATACATAGAACACATGCTACAAACTATTAAATTCTTAAATTGGTTATTTAAAAAAATGCTTGAGCATAAATCAAATATCTCAAATATCTAGCAAGAATTCTCAAAATTCTTATTTTAAATCAAACTAGAACTGAATTTACTTTACCAACTGCTCGATTTTGGTTTAAAAAAAAACTTTTTACCAAACAACAACAACAATAATGCCGTCGGCAACGTTGGCTGGCTACTTGGCAAAGGTCAAGAGAGCTGCCAAGCTGCACTTGTTGCCAATTGTTGTTGCTGCTGTTGTTGTTAGTTGCTTGCTAGCCATGTGAAGTATTTGTTAAGACTTTGTCAAGTGAATGAGGACAACAATTGTTTATGTGTATAACGAATCGTACGCAATTCTCTTACAACAAAAGCATCGCAAATAGATAAAAACTAAAAATGTAATGTTGAAAATAAAGTGGGTAAAACAGGGTATAATGATTTTGTGCAATAGTATGTAACAGGCAGAAGGAAGCATCTCCGATCCCATAAAGTATATTCTTGATCAGCATCAACAGCCGAGTCGATATGGCCATCTGTCCGTCTGTATGAAAGCGTCGATATCAGAGACTACAAGAACTAGAGACTTCAGGATTGAAATATAAGTTCTCCTATACCATAAGCACAACAAGTTTGTTTCAATTTATCGATAACTATTATGGTTTCCGATATACACATGGAATCGATTACAAAAAAATATCGAATTTGGAAAATGTAAAAATGGGGGCTGAAATAATGGGTAACGATAGAACTTTTCTCAAAATTTCGTCTAAATCGATTAAGAAACACCGGAGATATCGTAAAGTAAATTCAGTTGTGAGTTTTGTTTAAAATTTATCATACTTTTAGGGCGCAAGGAGTTAAATATATATTGCAACTGGGTTCAGGGTATCTTCTAGATGGGTTCTTCCGACTAGAGCCTTCTACTTATTTGTTTTTATTTAACTTCTTTGGACACAAATTGAGTTATTCAAAAATGGTATAGACGTTTCTTTCTAATCGATAATCCTGCGACATACTTTAAATACCATCTCAAAAGAATTTAACAAACAAATAAAAGTACTATACACTTTTATTTATTTTTTATCCAAGTGAAGCAAGAAAGAGAAGAAAAACTTAAATTTTATAGTGTTAAGTATTTAAAGCACTCGTCGAAGTTAAACCGATATAAACCTGAGCATTGCGAAATATCATAAAAAGTCAACAATTAAAGTGCACTTGTTGAGGGCATTTAGCTAATAGATACCATGTAATAGGATTAAAAAAATAAAAATTAATAATCAAAGGTTTATATAAATCTCATTTTAACTATTACAGGGTATTTATGCATTTCAATGCTGTTGCAAATGTACTTTTTTTATTATTTCCAGCGAAAGCTAACAATGAGCTCTTTTATCTATACGATTTAATCAACATTGCGTTGCGTGAATGTGGGAAAGTTCTAGTTTGATGTTTATTAATTACATTTGATTGATTTTTACAAATAATATTTTTATATACTATATTAATTGTTGACGGATAATTGCACAATGGATAGTAATAAAAAGTGATAAGCCCAATTGATAATAGTTTCAGAAGTGCAAGGAAATTTCAAACTCGTTAAATTTGACAAGTTTTTAAACAAAATAAAAAAAAGACTCCTTAGAAAAAATTAAATAAGCAATTTGTTCCCTAAAAATAAGAACAAAAAATGTATGCATAAATTAAAAAAAAAAAATGTCTGTTTCTAAGTTTTTTTTTAATTTTATTTCAATTAAATTGACTTATTTTAAAAATCATTTTCCAATTCAAAAGTTTAAACCGGTGGAATAGTTTGCAGTTAGTTTACTATTTTTGTTCCGGTTAAAGGTTCCATTTGTTGTTGATTTTTCTATGTGCTTATTGTTTGTGCAGTGACCTTGTCACTTTTTGTTATTTGTTGTTTTGTCTGTATTTTCGTTAACTCTTAAAGTTGACACTTGCACACAAATTAGTTGGCTTTCCCTTTATTTTTGGACACACAAAGTATTATCTCATTGCAACAATGACAATTGGTTGTCAGCGGCAGCAGCCACAGCCACAGCGACACTAAATGACTAACAACAAACACACACAAATACAGTTGGTTGTGTGTGTGTGTTTGTAGTGTTGTATGTGAGGCGCTGCTCTTATCTTATCAGACTGCTGCTGCTTCTGCCAGCAATAACTCCGCTTTTGGCTTTGGTTGAAACGCTCTCGTTGGCGTCCGTCCAGTCGACCAAGTTACTTAGACGCGTCAACAACAATAGTGATAAGCAACGAATATATTATTCCTAAATAGTTGTGAAATATATCTAAATATATATTGATATATATATATATATATATATATATACATGAGTTTGCTACGTGCTAAAAATGCTGGCGCTGGAGACGCTGGCATCGATGGCCGTGTCAGCGATATGCCGACAATGCGTCCCGTTAGCATGGGCCGCCCATTGGTCACCATGTCCACCTATCAGGTACAACAACAACAACAATAACAAGTTGATTTTTCAAGGCCAAAAACACACATTTTCAAATCGTTTTCAATTTTCATTATGGCTTATTGTTTTTTTGTTTTTCTTTTCCACGTTTTATTAATCTTTTTTTGGACAGGAACGCAACGAGACACTGAAACGCACTTCGATAATGCCTGATGATAGCTGTTATCGCAACAGTAACAACAACAACAACAACAACAGCACCACCAACAACAGTAACAATAATAGCAACAACAACAACAAAAATAATAGTAACATTAACGGAAGCAATCGCATGTCGCTGCTTAACGGCAATAGCAACAACAACAATGTGAATGGAACGCCGGAATTACCGCCGCCGGTAAGTATAATTATAAATGCACTGTGAAAAATATTTCGGTTTTCGTCATTGAGTTTTGATATAAAGTAAATGCATACTTTTTTTTTTAAATGGATAAGAAAATCTTTAGCGATTCACCTTAACTGCTTGCTTTCTTCTTTTTTTCAAAAACTTAAACGCAACTCTTCTTATTTAAATACTCTGTGCTTTTCCAATTTTCTTCTTTTTTCTTTCAATTAAAAGTCTGCCGGTTAGAACATTTGTATTAATTACTTTATTAAATGACTTGACGCCGGGTTCGCAATTCAATTGTATCTTATTTGTACACTTGAGTTATCTTATGTTTGACACAATTGCTCATCTATTATGCTTCTCTCTCTTTCCATCTCTCAAGCCACCACAGTTTGCCAATCCGCTTAAGCTGAACATAACGAATAGCAATGGCAGCAAAAGCAAGCAGCTGCAAACAGCGTTTACATCGCCGTCAACGTCACAGTCAACGTTGCTGTCAACGCCAACGCCAACACAACAGTTGTCGCCTATGCGTAGTCCCAGCATCAATATGGGCGGTGGCTTACGTGCGCCCGCAACACCTCAGCCGGATTACGATGCAGCAGCGCCAGTGCAGCTGCGCAGCAATCTAAAAACGCCAACAAAAACAACACCGGCAGCAGCAGCAGGAGCAGCGGGAACAACAACAACAAACGGGAGCCAGCAGCAGCGACGCACACTGCGCCTGGGCACCGTTACAATTGGAGAGTATGGTGAACAGCAGCGTGTTGGGAAGCGTGAAACTCTACGCAAAATACCATCGATTAATGGTGGGAGTGGAAACGGCGCTCAAACCAATGGCATACTCAAAAATGGCAACCGCAGCAGCGCCAGCTTCAACCACAACAACAACAGTAACAGCAACGGCAACGGCAGCAACAGTCGCCAGCAGATGCAGCAGCTGGAAAAGACAATTAAATTTGGCAACTAATGACTGCAAATCTGCTGTAAAAAATCATTTGTGCAATATGCTTTGCTAACAGTACAAAATCATAAAACAAAAAGCAAGCGATGTATTTTATATATGAATTTTTGTAAATCATATATTTTAAAATTTAATTATTTTTTTTTTGTATTAATATACTATATATATTATATTGTTGAATATTTGTTAATATTATTTAACATTTAAATGCTTAGTTGCTATTATTTAATGTACGATATTGAAATACTTAAACTTAAACCTAATATGTATCTAACCCTATACATATATAATATACCATCATATATATATATATGTGTGTACTGTAGAAATAACAGTTTGTAATAAATGCCGAAAGCAAACAGACAAAACAAAAACAAAATAACAACTTTTTGATAAGCTTTGAAAATAATTAGCTGCTTGCGTCAGCGTGTCGAAATAACCGTGGGCTCAACGAGAGTTGCGAATAGTGCAAAATTCATGGATTTTAACAACACTCAAAAATAAATAAGACATCAAATAATAGCCTTTGCAAACTAGTTTATTTCGATTAATACTCACAAACCATTTATTTAATGCCAAAAGATAAGTATTAACGAGTTAAAAAACTTATCCAAGCATGTTAATTTATCCTAAAAGCATGTCTTACCACATTTTATTTGAATTAATTGTTTTGCCTAAAAGTATGCTTTAGAATTTTAATTTTTTAGCTTCGGTGTATTAATGCAGCAAGAAGATTTTCATTGCAAAATACAAATCGTGAAGACTCGGTCAAAGAGGTATAGTTTTTGCTCAGATTTGAGCCTTAAAAATGTATGTCATATTTTGTTGTAGTTTTTCGACCTGTGCTTAATTTAGTTTCAACAATTCTAAGATACATTTCGCTGATTCTAAGTTAATCGTTAATCATGTGTAAAGACTGTTTCATAAATATGCGTTTCAATATCTGTTTAAAAACAAACAACTGAATTGCAACATCCGACATCAAATTCGAAAACGCTCTCTAGCTAAGCGATATGGTATCAATTTATACTACTTAAAGCTAAATGGCAGAAAAAGCATTTCTTTAAAAAAGCCTTAGGAGTACATATTATATATATATCATTCCTGTTGGGCAGCACTTTTTTTTTTAAATGCTTGCACAATAAGCCAACTACTACTATCAACTTAACTAAACTGGCAAATCTCGTTCCCCCCGATACTCCCAACTAGTTAAATGCCCGAAAGACAAGTCTTTTATTATGTATGATTGTCAATAGTTGCATACTCCCCATATATGTATGTATGTTGATGATATACACAAGTGATTGTTTCGTGTTGTTGTTGTTGTTGTTAAACTGCTTAAGCTCCTCGAATATTTCGATTGAAAATAGTAGTAGATTTGTGACCAAATCTTTTAAAAATGGAAAACAGAGTTGCTTGAATTTGTTTGGTCCTTATATGAAGACTCGAGACTTGAGCTCTTAATATTTCAGAATAATACAGTAATAATACTTACATTGTTATTGATCGCTCTTTTGGTGATTGTTTTGTTGAAATCAACCTGTAATACGTTTTTACTAGTTAGTATTTCTTTGGATTAACGTGTTTATGTGATGTTTGCATACCCCGCAGTAACAAATTGATTCAAAATTGATGAAATTTTATATACAGGGCATCTGAGAGTTTAGCTTTTAATTTGCCTTGAGCGTACATTCGTTTGCCAACAGCCAAGCAATCATAAGAAAATCAAAAAAAAAAAAAAACATAAACAAAAACAAAAACCAATCGAAACTGTTAAACTGAAACCAAAAAACGTTGCGCAGACGCAGTTGATATTTGGAACTGGCCGCGAACGGACCAACAAAACTTGCATACGCTGCAAAGTTTTCACCTGTGAATCAGTTAAGCTGAGTCAAGTTGGGCTACACTTTTGCTTTCGTTCGTTTCATAAGCGAGACAAGTTTTGCAATCTTTAATGATGCTGATGATGAAGCTGCCGCTGTTGTTGTTGCTGTTGGGTTTGGGGTCTGAACAGTTAACACTGGGCAAACCTTTGGCACCCACGACATTGGATGGCGCCACGCCCATTGATGCACAATTGTCGGCGGCCGATTTTGGTGCACTCGATGCGTTTGCCGAAGATGCCGCAGAAAGCTCACGAGAAACTTCTCAGGCAGCTAGCGATGAGGGCTTCAAAGTAAGTTTTATAAAAAAAGAAAGTCATTCGAAATTAAAATAAAAAGTTTAAAGTTTTTTAAGCTTAAAAAATTACTAAAATATTTTGGATGATAATGCTGATATATATTTTGATTTTAAGGAAACAAGAAACATTTATTTAAATTGTGATATGAAATCTGTTGATCAAAATTAGCTTTTTTTTAAAATTTCGATATATCGATATACATATATCTATAAATATACCCATAGCTAGGCTTACATCTTAATCTGTAAACATTCTTCTTTTGTACCCTAAGATCTCTTTGCTACCAAAGCCGTCTAAGACCGCCGAGTCTGTTAATTTGGAGCATGAAGCATTTCAGTCCAAAGTGCTCAGCGCTTATGACAATTCGCAAAAGAAAATAGCAGATATTTCACATGTAAGCTATAAGATACAATATACAATAACATGCATATGTATGTATGTATATATGTTAATAAATTTGTATGTATTTTGATTGCAGCCAATGCCCATTTTGGATGGCATCAGTGAGCATGAGAAATATGGCAACAATGGCGACAAGTTCGACGTTATTTCGCGTTCAATTGTCAATGGCTACGAGGCATTCTCCAATTTACTCAACAGTTTCATACAGGTGAGTATTACATATATCATTGCGAGTGTGTGTGTGTGTGTGTGTGTGTTTGTTTTTGTTAGACACTCTTTTGGTTTTTTGTCATTTTATTTTGTTTCGTTCGCACGTTGCATTGCACAAGAGACGCTTCAGCTTCAGCATTTTGCTTCGTCTTTGGCCAACAGGTGACAATTAATTATATAACAACCGCCCACAAAAGTCTGAAGGTCGTTGGCCTAAACAAACATTATGAAACAACAAATAAATACTCTACTTCTCGTATTTTATGATAAAAGTAAATACTCTTTCTACACTTAACCAAAAAAAAAGTATTTCATTTGCTTAAAAGGAAAAGCTTTAAAGATTTCATTGTGATTGATTGAGTTTGTGATAATTTTTAAAATAATATGACAATTCTGTTTATCGGTATCTATTATTAAATGTTTGTTACCTTGACTTTGCAGAAACCCAAGGAGCTGGCGCGTTCTGTTTCCAAAGGAATAACCGCACAGTTGGATGTCATTGGAGGCAAGCTTGTGGGTCTTTAAATGGAACAAAACGGTAATGAAATATTTAAACAAAACATCTGTCATCAAATCAAAGGGAAATTGTTTTGATTTTAAATATTTTGTTTGTATTTTGTTTTTTGTATAACTTTTATTTAAATAAATAGTTTAATTTATTTTGTAACCTATACACAATATTTGTATATCATTTTTTTTTTTCTAATAGGAATGTGCTTGATATAGAGTATAAGTTAAATATATATATATAATTTATAATATATATATATATGCATTTATAATTTTTGTAAGTGTTTAGTATTGTTAACTTTTTGTTTAATGTTTTTGTTGTTGTTTTATATTAATTTTTGGGGGCAGTTGTTGTTCCAATACTTAATTGCTGGTTAGGTATATATCGATATACATACATATATAATTTGCTGATCTATGTATATATAATCTAGATGAGCACATCACAATATGGATACACCACTAACTAATTGCATAGGTGGAGCAGAGGAAGTAAGCTCTCTGTCCCAACAAAAAAAAAAGAAGTGAGTTTACAACACTTAATACTGGGATAACAAAAACAAATACAACAAAAATACAACAAAAGAATGTATGAATAAAAAATACTAAAAACAAGTGTTGTAAATTCAATTTTTTTCCTTTTTCAGATATGTTTTCGAGTATTATTTTTCTTTTGCCCTAGCGCTCTGCTAATTATTATCATAACAAAAAAAAAAAAAATAGATACGGAAACTAATATTTAAATTAATTTTTGGCACATTTCGCAGAAGAAAAAGAAACCTATGTATGTATATGAAATATTTGTGCAAAATCGTGTTTTGCTTTAGAAAATCGTTCATCTCATCTCATCCCATCTCAGCATTTAGAGTCTAGTTCAATCCTCCCAGCTGCTGGTGCGCGTCTGAGGATCAATCGATGGCGAATACGATTTATAAGTATCCGATCCACGCTTATGCTTAACAGTGCAGAACAACAGCATCGATGTAATCAGTCCGAAAAGCTGCACAAACGCAATACCCAAACCAATGGCACCAACAACATTCAGCTGACCATTGAACCAGCCCTGAAGCGAATGGGCGCATCCCTTGTCCCACCACAACGACGGATTCTCCGATCTGCCGCAATCGACACGCATCAAACCAGCATCGCCCGATCCTTCGGTGATGAGCTGACGCTGATCATACAATTGGCGGCAGCATGAGTCCGGTACCCAACGTTTGCCACTCCACGACTGAATGTCATACCAATCTTCATACGATGAGACGCCGCAGCATTCAAACTGAATGAAGCAACACAGAGAACAAGTTCCTTTGTTAAGTTATTTGCTAAACATAACTGTTTTCAAACTTACCGATTGTTGCACGGTATCCCAAATTGCCGCAACAGATGGCGCCACCAATGAACCACGATCGCTGGCATTATAATGCCGCTCAATGCCAAAGCGCAGCTCGTTGGCCAAAGTGCGTCCGAGGCCGCCACGAAAGAGGAATGCTATCGAACCGACCAGGAACTCGCTCATGAACAGCATCACAATCAGCATAAAGTACTGCAGTAAACAACACTCGAAAACTTTAAGTACAGAATCGTTTATTTATTTATAAATTTCTAACACCACTTACCAAGACTAGGAGACAACGTGACTGCACCCAGGCACCGCAGCAGCCAAAGAAGCTAACCACAAATCCAGTTCCACCGATGCACATAAAAATCGTGTCCGCACTGAGTCCGGCATGTTGTGGCAAGAGCGTTGCATATCCTTCATAGCTGAGACGCAGCCATAAACCAGCTCCAAGGAAGGCACAGCTGCACAACTGCAAGAGTTATTTAAAGAAATCGATAAGTTATCGAAAGCAAAAACCAGACAAAATGGGGGCCAAGAAATGAAGAAGGTACCGAAGACTCATAGATATCTCCTTAAACATTATGCTTTTCCAACTTGCCATTAACTTATCGATAACAATAGGAAAGGTCAAAAGAGAATCAAGAAAACATTAGTTAGACCATAAAGATAGACACAACGATAGACCGTGAAACTTCTTGCATCAATTATTTAATCGCGATTAATCGCTTACTTATCGATAACAATAGGGAGGGTCAAAAGAGAGACAAGAAAACATTCGTTAGACTATGAAGATGGACATCCTTTAGACCGAGAAATTTCTTGCATCAATTATTTGATCGTGTTTAATCGCTAACTTATCGATAACAATAAAAGAAAGTTTATTATGAAGAAAAACATACGGAGCCTTATAAACACACAGTTCAACACTAAGAAAATATATGTATTAACAATCAAATTTGCCATTTTGGTACAGTCGGACTTCCACGCAACGAATTAAAGTATAACAAAATATTCGAATATAACGAATTAATTTCCAGAACATTGCAATTTATTTCAATCAAATATACATTACATCTTTATTTCGATTTTCTCAATCACGAAAATGTCTTTTGGAAACTTGAGATTCGTTATAGATAGTGTTCGACTGTATAATAAACAACCTTGAATCAAGGTTTTTATCTTTGTACTTTTCCTATTGTCTAACACTGAAACTTCTGTCACACATCGTTATCCACACACAATAATTTCCGGCGCTTAAATGCTATCGAAATCAGCTAGTAATTATCGATAAGCGATAGCAAAGTCGAGTTTCGCTTTGACAGTCACTCAACAACAACAACAACAACAATAGACTGAGACAAACGCTGCGGCAGACAATGGTGCAACTTTTGCCGTTTCCGCTGCAGACGAAGCTGAGAACTTTATTCGGCGTCACATTGATTATTTGTTTGCTTGAAGTTTTTGTTTATTGTTTTGCTAACGTAACATATCCGCCCATGACTGAAGTTTGTCTGCAGCTGTCTTCTTCGAAGAGAAACAAAAGCAAATAAATAAACTCACCCACAGTATAATGTTGAGCCAACAAAAGGTGCGGCGGATGCATGTGTAGCCGGCGTTGGCCATCCTTCTAGCACAGGGGAGTAGTGGGGTTAAGCTGATTACTGTGTTTAGAATAAAGAGAGTTGAGAAAGCGCTTAGAATATATGTAGTGTAGATATGAATAATTGCTGGAAAAAGACAGAGAAACAAAAAATAATAAAATGTTTTAAAGAACTTAATTGATAAACTTTTTTGATATACCAAAGATAAGCAAAAATTCAAAAACCTTTTAAAATTAATCCGATTAAATTGGCCTAGCTTTATTCAATTCGATTGAATTCAATACAAAATTTGCTGTCTAATTCTTAATTGAAGAAATCCGTACTAGATTTTCTCTATCTGTATACAAAATACATAAATCAAACGCTGTTGGGGATTTATTAAGTTGGGAGACGAGACGTTGCGCTGCATTCATTAGATACATTTGTATCTTTGTGTGTGTGTGTGTGTGTATAAAAACAAATTCAAATTCATAAATTTCAACAAATTATATTTATTTTGTTTTTGTACATATGTAGTACTATTTCCTTTTGTGCGATGTAACTGGATAAGTGTGTTTATGTCGGCGGGGGGGTGGGTTTTAAATTCATAAATAACTATTAACATTGTATCTAAGTTTGGATTTGTGTGGGGCAATTGGCTAGCTGCAACAACAAAATTGCAGCTGTTGCATATGTGTTACAATTTTTTTTTTTTTTTTGTTTTGTTGTTGCATAGTTAAATAAATTTACGACTTGCAAACAATAGCAACAATAACATATGCTACTTTTATTATGAAATTCTCCATCAGCTCAAATTGCAAGCACAAATAATAGGAAAAATAAGTAACTGAGTGAGTGGGTGACTTGGGTGGTTGAAATAGAGGGGGGCGATGTGGCGGTGGGGGGTTGTTGCATTGCAGCCTGCTCTAGATATTGTTGACTCGTTTTCTCAGCCAGCTACAGCTGGTTTTTCCCCCTTTTGATACGAATTGTCGTAGGTCAGTACAAAGCACAACAGCTAGCTGTGACCCCAATACAATTGATTTGTTTAGCATTCATTTAATTTGGCTTTTATTTGTAAATATTCTCTCAAGAAAATTGTTCAAGGGGTACACTTGCGGCGGGGTATGGCAACTTAGATACCCCGTAAAGAAGCCAACAGCTAATTTTCAAATACTTTGCGTATGCTTAATTTATTTACATATATATAGCAATAAGTTTTATTTATTTAAAACTGGAGTTTATTAAATAAAACTTGCATTAAGTGACAATGAGAATTCCGGAAAAGCTTTAACAGTTTTATTCAATTTTCCATTTTCACATTCTAACTTGTATATTTCAGTTGTAAAAATGAGAATCATAACTTTGATTAGTTGAAGTGGAACTTTTGCTTTTGTATGTAAGATCAATCATATCCGCACAACTTTATTATAGGGTATGTGCCCATTTTCTCAGGCATCATTCAGTCAAACTCACATGCATGAGGGAAACAAAAAATGCATGTTGCAAATATGCAAATTGCAAAACTATGCTGGGAACACGACACAAAAATCAAATGCTTTCAACAGGTTGTCATTGTAATTTTCTTTAAAATACATTCGTACGATGAATTATGCACATATTTTAACAACAACATAAGTCACTTAACGAGTTCATTTGAGTTGTAGAATCCGTTGATCAATTAGCAGTTATTTCGTTTATCAAATTATAGTTATGGAAAAAAGTTAAGCTGATGATGTATTATTAAGATCAACTAAGAGCTATTAAAAAATAATAGTATCTAGTCTCGTCTTATCAATTAATTACAAAATATAATTAAACAAACCTGTTCCCACCCAAAACAAAACAAAACAAAACAAAATAAACAAAAAGCTTTTGCTTTTGCACTTATTGTTTGTTAATCTTATTTGTTTCGAAATTTTACGTACAGAAAAAGACACAAAAAATGGTTGGTCAACTTATTATATGTTTTTTTATTTTTGTAATTATATATTAGAAAAACCCTACTCTGTCACAATATATGTTTTAAAGTAGAGAAGAAAAAAAATATATATATGAAGCACGCGCCAAAGCAGCAAGTATTCAACTAAAGTGTTGCATGCAACGAAAATGAGAGAAAGAGAGAGAAGAAAACCCTGATGCTGATAACGCTAATAATGATCGCAATAATGATAATGATGCCGTTGTTGTTGTCGCAAACTAAAATAATAATAATAATGAAATAGTTGCGAATAATGCGAGGCCTCGCTGCCTTTGGGGGACAGATAGCCAGTGCCCAAGTGCGAACAATTGTGTTGCCCCAACTACTACAACAACAACAGCAACATTAACTGTAACTGTCGCTCGCTTATTTTCCAATTTAACTCAATAACGGAACAGACTTAATGCCATTTGGCGCTGCAAATTTGCGATTTACTTGCTCGCGCGTTTCAAAACTGCCACGCCCACAAGCCGCCTGTGTCGCCAGTTGCCGCCCACTTCAACTACCAGTGTGTGGTATATGTGTGTGTGTGTGTGTGTGTGTGCGGATGTGCAAGAGTGTGATTTATGTTTGCACACATGCCCATTTGCCCAAATGCCCCAATGTCCAGGCCCAAGCTGCTTTTTTTTTCGCTTTTTTGTCATCTAAGCAAAAAGGGTAAGCCCCATGAAGGTGAAGAGCGGGGGGTTGCTGATCTTGCTTACACTTAGATTAAAGAACAATCTTAAGTTATTCTTAAATTTAAAGAAATACAAGAAAACGTAAGTGAAAAGGGGAATCGATGTTTATTGAAGAATATAATCTCCTTTTTTTTTTTTGAACAATAAAAAGTTTGTAGCGCTCGAAAAATAAGAAAAAATTAATTTCTAGCCTGTTAGATGGGTATTGTTATTTAATAATAGAGGTTTTTTTGTTAAACTTCATTTTTATATAGATACATATATGTATACAAAGTATATAAATATATCTTTGCGCTTTTAATTTTTTTTATACCCTGAACCCATAAAATGGGTAAATCAGGGTATAATGGTTTTGTGCAAAAGTATGTAACAGGCAGAAGGAAGCATCTCCGACCCCATAAAGTATATATATTCTTGATCAGTATCAATAGCCGAGTCGATATGGCCATGTCCGTCTGTCCGTCTGTCTGTCTGTCCGTCTGTCTGTCTGTCCGTCTGTCCGTCTGTCCGTCTGTATGAACGCGTAGATCTCAGAGACTACAAAAGCTAGAGACTTCAGATTTTGAATATAAGTTCTCCTATACCATGAGCAGATAAAAGTTTGCTTCAAATTAATCGATAACTACTCTAGTTTTCGATATACACATGGAATCGATAACAAAAAATATAGAATTTGGAAAATCTAAATGGGGGTTGGTGTAATGGGTAACGATAGAACTTTTTCAAAATTTCGTCCAAATCGGTTGAGAAGCACCGGAGTTATCGTAAAGTTAAGTCAGTTATGAGTTTTGTTTAAAGAGATCATTATTTGAAGCATACTTTTAGGACGCAAGGACTGCAACTGGGTATCTTCTGGTCGGGTTATCCCGACTAGAGCCTTCTTACTTGTTTATATTTTAAATAGTGTTTAACAAATAAAAAAAATGATTATCATTACTTTAAAATATTGGCAGCTGAAATAGATTTTTAAAGACTGAAATTTAATATATAAGTATATATAAACCTTAACTTATTGATAGCTTCGATTTCAAAGAGCCCCGGAACACTCAAAAAGGGTATATCAAATTTGGTCTTAGATTAAAAATACATGTATGTAACTGTACAAATTTGAACAAAAATATCTTATAATCCCTACTTTAAGAACTTACTTATAATCCCTACTTTAAGAACTTACTATGTAGTTCTTTATTTAATAATATCGTTTCGCAGCGTTGGATTCTTAAATGTGAAAACTGTTTCGGATTAAGTGAAGAAAAATAGTACCAAATGAATATATTTTGAAAGCTAAGTACAATAAAAAAGTAACAGCATAATGTTTACATTAATAAAACTAATATTTCTCATCAAAAAACGTAGTAGGTACTAACGGATTTAACTTACTTGAAGCTCTATATATATTCAAGATTTACTGTACATAAGTTCTTAAATCAATTGTTTTTGAATCGGAACATTATAATAATGAATCGTTATTGTAAAACATTAGAAAATATATAAGTAAAATCAGATAAAATGATTAAAGTTTCTCTCTTTAAAATTCCAGTTGTACTTAAATTTAACATTATTTTTCTTCAAGTGTAGTTAAACAGAATTGTTGTTTAGTTTTATTTTTTTTAACGTTTATTGCTTATTGCTGCTGCTTCTAGTTTTGCTGGCTGGCTGTTGGCGGTTTGGTTTTCTTGCTGTCAATTTTCATGGGCAACAGTTGTCAGTTGGCAGCAGCAAAGACGGCATTTTGTAGCCATTTATTTTCACTGACGCTTGACCAGACGCCAATGTTGTTGTTGCTGCTGTTGTAAGCGCGACACTTTGAGCAACCAACAACAACAACAACAACAGAAATAAAGTTTTCTCTTTTTGCGCCGCGCTGACTCTCGGTCTGATATGCCTTTTGGCGGCGGAACAGGGGGATAAAAACACTTTTAACAAGAGGAGGCCAATCTATGCATCTATCCGGCTTGAATTTGTGCCTGGCACTGCCCCCAAACCAACCAACCCACCCACCCCTCCACCTTAAACCCATCACCCCTTTAGCGGCATTTCTTTTCAGTTGCAAATTACTTCAAGTTGTTTCGGAATCTGGTTTTGTTGTGCGACTATTGCTGCTGCTGCTGCTGTTTGTTTGTTTGTTTGTTTGTTGTTGTTGTTGTTGTTGTTCCTTGCTGTTTGTTGTTGTTACTTCTGTCAATAAACTGTGCAAGCTGTTGTTATTGTTGTGCATAACACTCGTAACGCCATTATATACTTAATAAACTACAATAGACGTTGTACTTATACATAAGTACATATTTTCAATGTACATCGGCAAAAGAAAAAGTAAAAGGACATGCTTTCTGATCTTTAAAGTTAAATCACATACATTTTGATGATGCTCTCGAGTTCCTTTAGTTCAATTTGTCGCAATTAATATCGGCTATATCCTGTTGCACAAAGAAAAACACACTCAAAAACAATCAAAAAACAAAACAAAAATTCGAATGATTTTATTATATTTTTACAGCACTCAGCGCTCATTTATATATTTACAAACAAAAATCAATTTTATTTTTTTATTTTTATTTATAATTTTTGGGTGATTTTTGTAATTCGTTTCGATTTATTTTAAATTTTCGTTGTTGCTGTTGTTGTTTTTTTTTGTTTTTTATTGTTGCCTCGTCGCGTGGTGTTCTATGCGCTCGCAGCGGCTGTTCAAAATAAACTGAAAACTTAAATTTGAAAACTGTAAATTCTCCGCTGTCGCTGTCTGCTGCTGGCTGTGCAGTAAAAATAGTCAAAAGAAGACAAGCGGGCGACAAACAAAAAAAAAACAGCAACAACCAAAGCACACAGAAAACGCAAATCCCCTGAGCCGAGAGCGACACGAGAGACAACTGAACGAAGAAAACGAGACGAAACAAATGAAATTGCGGTTGTTGTCGTTGTCGTCTGCATGCAGCTGCTGCTGCTGCTGTTGCTGCTGCCGTTGTTGTTGCTGCAATAAGCAATCAGTTTGGTGAAGTGGGGAGAGAGAGTCAGCACTGGTGCACTCTCTATTTATCTGGCTCTATCTCTATCACTCCTACTCTCTCTCTCTCTCTCTCTCTCTATTTTGGCATACGCTCTTGAGCTTACTCTCTTCTCTGCTCGGTTCGCGGCCTGCATACTTATGAATGAGATTTATGTATAGATTTCAGTGTCACGTTTTGATCCACATTTAAAAAAAAAAAACATAAAACAACTTAAACGAGAAAAAAAGCTGCAAGAACTAAGCAACAATAGAAAAGAGACCTTAATCCAAATGATCGCACTTTAGCTTGTGCGATCCTGATCTTAACGGATCGTTTAAGGGCTGCACAAAATTAAGAAGCTTTCCAAAAACTCTTAAATCACGCATACACCCTGTCAACGAAATGCAAATGAAACAAAATCACCTTAAAAATATTTGGCTTACATAATCAAAATTTTAATAATTCAAGAACTCAATTTAATTTTGAATTCCTGTGTTTTTTTTTTTTAATAAATTGTATTGTGTGTCGACTTTTAACATACATTTTTTCCAAAGCAGGAAATGATTTTTTATTATTTTTGAATAAACTGAGTAAACTACATCTATTAACCGATAGTGTTCAATAAACTGAGAAATTAACATTTGATTTAAAGATACCCTGGAAAAGAAAACAAAGTTTAAAAAAAAAAAAATGCCATTGTACATTTGTCTAGCATTTTAAGTGACATAAATGCAGACGAACATAAATTCTAAATTATGGAATTATTTTATCAAAAAAATACCCAACATCGTATATGAATGAGTTTTTAGATAACACACAAACCACAATATCGCTCATACGCCATGTAAACGGATGTTGTACTTAACTAAATAACTAACTGACTATTTATCCACTTAAATAATTAAAATTCACAATATGCAGTACTTGTTTCAAAAGCTTAAAGCTTTACCTAGTCGCTGTAACTTAAAGCTTTTGCATAATGTCGTTTGAATTTTCAAAGCAAGAGAGATGCTTTTGTTCACCACCACAAATCATATATATATATAAGATTGACTATTTGAAGATGGCTGTTAATAAGTCAGCTTTCAAATTATTTATTAATTTATGCGAAATAAGTTTTTTTTGTTTTTTGATGATTTTATTTTGAATACTGATAATGATGAAAGTGAAAGTCATGCTTATTAGACGCCACACATAACATAATTAACAAGTCAAGTTCGTTTGAATATCGCAAAACCGATTACAACATATATATTTTAAGCAATATGCATAGTTAAATCGTTGTGTAAAAAGCTTCATGTGCCAAGCTTCAAAGCTAACAGACGGCTGCGTATGAGCTTGAAGTAACGGTATTGCATGAGCGCGAAACTTAAAAACATTCAATAGAACCATTAACGTAACGCAATGCAAATTTGCTAAGCTTACGTTGACGTTTACATTATTTGATAACGACGCAGTGAACTGAAGACGCTTTAAATGTTTTGTCATCATATCCAATAACGTAAAACTTACTCACAGAAAAATATGTATTTATTATACCTTCTTACGTTCTTACGTTACGCTTTTGTTATTATAACAACAACAACAAAACGACCATCTTTTCGACTTATACAAAATTTCTTTATTTATGCAAACGAACCGTATTATAAACAAAAAAAAAAATGAAAGCATAGAAATTAAGCTTAATAGTATACAGAAAGACGCGAAGACAAAAAAAAAAAAAGATAGAAACAAAAACCACAGCTGCGCATGAGCAGAGACCTTAATGATCCAAGCCCAAATGGAGAGCGACGAGTTGAACAAGATAAGATTTATTTATCTTTGCGCAACTTTTGGCTCGAAACCTCGATAGCGTCCAGCCACAGCTTGAGATCCTGTGGCATCTCTGGCCGCTTGGCCGCCTCCGGATACGTTTTGAGCAGCTCATTCACATTGCAGTTGGTGATGCACTGCTTCGAGAGCGCCACGGCGCGCACAAATCCATCAGACAGTGTAACAAACTGCTGCTCCAAATAGATGGCCTTGTCATCCCACCAGACGAGACGCGTCTGTATCTTGTACGGATGAAAGATGGGTATGGTGCGGCGATAGCGTACACTGCTGGCACCTTGAACGGCACCGCCGCCGTGTTGACGCACTAGCTCATATAGATTGGTCAGCGCATAGAAATGGAAGCGGGCAAAGTCGAGTTCACGCAAATAGCGTGCATTGTTCATGTGCCGCAGGAATATGTCCACATCCTGTGAGGTGCACAGGCCATAAATAGTTGTTGTATCTGTGACCTTGCGCTTGCCTTGGAACATGCGTCCAATGGCAACAGTGAAGACGCAGCGTATAAAATAGTTGACATCCCAAACGATGTACAATATGAGCAACAGCACCAGAAACGACATCGCAGCCCGATTATAATATTTGTCTGTGTGAGGAAAAATACACGCAAACCCGTTAGTAGCGAAAGTTTTCCATAACACACGCACACACATACGCACGTACAATACTTTATATTTATGAGTGTTGTTGTTTGCGGGGGGTGTCAATGATATACAGTTGAACCCGCAGTAGCCAATTTTCATGAGTACATGAATATGCAAAATATCGATAATGTACTTACTCGTATGTCTATTTACTCAATTAACATAAATGCGCAATGCGATAGCTGTGCGCCGGCGATCGATAACAAATAGCTTATATGTATATTAACAGCGAAATGATCAACTGCTGGTGGCAAGCGGCTGAACGCAACTGATACGAAGATACTAACAAAAGAGCTGCTCGAAGTGCCGCAACAAAAGTTGGACGTGAGCAACAAAACACAAAGAGCAGAGAGAGAGAGAGAAGTGTATAAGTCCGGCATGGCCATTTGCCATGCTTAGCGCGAGCGCACGTCTCAAGTTCATGGTAGAGCCAGCAATCGGTCAAGTTCTTGTGGGTTCGGCCAATAGAGTGAGTGCACTTGTATTGGAGAAAGCGAGCATAATGATGAGACGTGTATGCTTTGCCTATTTTCGCTCAATTTAATAATAAAAAGTGTGAGTGTGTAAGCAAACGATTGAACGGGGGAGAGAGTGAGTTCGATTGGCAAGCACACACTGCAAAAAAGAGGAACAATTTTAACGCTCAAGCAACTGTTAAAACCTTTAAATTTTCTCAGTGCTGGTCAGTCACACACAGCTAGTTTGGACTCTTCTTCTCTTTCTCTCTTTGTTGTTGTTGTTTTATGCGGCGATTGTATTACTGCATTTGATCGATTAACCGTTTGAACGCAATTTATGCACCTTTCTCATTGTTTGCTTGCGCTTGAGTCATGACGCAAGCCATTCGTCAATGAAATGAGTTGAGTTGAGTTGAGTTTAACACTTAACACTTGAGATCTTAGTTACAGTTTATTCTACACAAAATTGTGATGGTGTTGTAGTTGCGGGAGGGGATTGGGAGTGGTTTTGAAATTTATGGCCATTTACAGTTTGTTTACACTTGTTTGACAGTTGCTAAGCTCTCGGCCTTGTTTTCAAAATCGACTAGTAAAAAATGTTATTTGTTTACTTCACACTTTCTCACAGTGCACTGTGCTCCTTTGACTGGTTTCAACAGATGTGCAATCGTATATTTGCTTAGTACTTTTGTATGTATGTAAACATCGGTATGTACATATGTATGTACATACATATGTACGTATATGCAATTGGTCTAAGGCCAATTGAGCAAAATAAATTCTATAGCCTGGCTACTTCCTAAATGCTTAATTAACAAGCAACACTTTACTCGTTTAATTAATCAGTTAATGGGCTTTAAGCAGTTTAATGTTTAATAAGATGTACGAGTTGCACTTAAGCTAGTTTATGATCCTTGTCACTGAATGCTTTTTGTATTTTGAGGTTTTTAGCACTTAATTTCCCTAAGCAAAAACTGTATCGTAAGAAAAGTCCCTGCATGTTTCTAACTAAATAAAATGTCTCTGCGTTCCCATAAAATAATTCCCTTCCAAAAAAATAAGTCCCTGCTTAAGCGATCGGGAATTTCCTTAGCTAATATTTCCTCGATTAGGCAATAGAGTCTCAAGCATTCTTCAACAATAAATGCACAAAAAAATCTAAGCATAACAATATAATATTGCCTAATTAACAACAAATGTCAACATTTTAATTGCGTCCCCCACCCCGCCACCCCAACACCGCCTAACACACAGCAAAATTTGTTGTTCAGGTTAAGAAATGCGCTCTGTTGCAAAAAAGTTGGTAGAAGGGAAACATATTTACTAGACTAGCACACACGCACGCACACACACACACAGTTAGCACACAAATCACGTAATTATGGGTTATTAGCAGTAGTATTTAGTTTGTAGCTGTTGTTGTTGTTGTATTAGTACTGTTGTTTGTTATTATTACATAGTATATTAAATATAGTATATATATTCGGCTAGGTGCACTTATAGACAACTTAAGGCTAAGCTCAAAGCTTTCGTCAACATTTACACAATTTACAATCACACAAATAACAACAACAACAATAAAACAAAAAACAACTTATACAAAATGCAACAACATTAAATGTTTAAGCGGAAAGAACAAAATTCTCAGCTGAAGCACTTAACACACATACACACGGACACACACACACACATACGCGTACGCATACAAATATATATATTAATAGATAGTAATAGTAGTTAAAGTTTTTAAAGTTGGGTTGGTCAGCAGCCGCTGCGAAGATTCTTGCTGGACATATCATTATATTCGATCCATTTGCAGAGCTCCGGCGGCAACGTTGGCTTCATCTTGGCCGTTGGTGTTCCCAATGTTGTTGTTGTTGCTGTTGTTGGTACAATTGCAGTTGTTGTTGTTGTTGTGCTTGCCACATGCCCATTCTCGGCCTGTGACGCCGCATCCAATGTTGTCACCATGGCCGTTGTTGCAATGCCCACCGGCTGCAAACTGGCCGTAGAACTTAAAGTGTGTCGGGATGCCTGCAGTGGGGTTGTTGCCTGCTGTTTGGGCAACAGTTCTGCCATAACGCTCTCCATGGGCACATCGATGACCCGCTGACGACAGATGACAATGCAGTGTACAAACTGATCCGAAGGACGCACAAAGCGATGCTCCATAAACAGCGATTGATCGTCCCAATAGATGATCTATCATAGACAATAACCACAAAAATAATGGGATTATTATTACTATTTTGTGTGTGTTGTGTTTTGTGTTCACCCATGACACTCACCCTAGAGATAATCTTGAAACGATGAAAGGGTCGTATGAAGCGACGATAGCGTATGGTTGCAGCACCTTGAAAAACGGAACCACCTAGCCGGCTAATGGTGCTATAGAGTTGGGTTCGCTCATAGAAATCGACGCGTGCAAAGTCCAATTCCCGAAAATATCGAGCATTATTCATATGATAGAGCAGCGTATCCACATCGTTTGTTAGACAAACGCCTGTTAAAAAAGAAAAGTAGGGGAACTACTGCAAAGGGTTTCCTTTCACAAAGTAAATGTGTAATATTATATACCATTAACTGTGGTGGTTTCTAGAATGTGGCAGCGTCGCTTGATGAAACGTGCCAGCACCACACAGATACACATGCGCAAGAAATAATGTAGCTCCAATAAACCATAGAGCACCACAATTACCAACAGGCAGCTGAGCGCCACATAGCACAGCTGTTCCATTGCACACACACACACACACACACCAATATTGTTCCTTCTTCACCAAACTACACCCACCAAAAAAACTGACGGATAATTAAAAACAAAAGAAAATCAAAAAACGAAAAAACTAACAAGGCATGGAAGGTTGGAAGCCAATCAAGCGCCGAGTGTTGTAAGTACTTGTGTGTGTGTGTTTTTTTATTTTTTTTGGGTGGTTTGTGGGTGGCTTCGTTGTGTTGTCTTAGGTACGTTGTTGTTGTATTTGTTTTCGGTGTTTTATTAGTGTTGATGGGTTGTTGTCCTGGCTAAAGGTGCTGCTGCGGGTGCTGCTGCTGCTGCGGGTGCTGATTCTATTGAAAATTAGGTCATTTTGCTGACGTCTTCCGCGGCGCCGCATCAGGTGATTAGTTAGTTTTTTTATATACATATATGTATGTGTATATATATTGACAGTCACATACACGCACAGACAATTGGACTGGACTGGAAATGTCCCGTTTTGTGCAAAAGGACAAGTGTGTATTTGGTTACCAGCACACACAACAAACAAAACGCAAAACACAAACAACAAACAAACGAACGAACTGGGCAACAAATTTGTATTGAGCGACGCGCCAACCGCAACGACAACAGCGCACTAAAAACTTTTTGGCCAAATACTGTTGCCTGGCGTCGCTGCCGGAACAGGCCAAGTCGTCGTCGTATCGCTGGCAGCGACGTCTGCGCGCTGAATGACGTCGTCGCCGTCGATTGCTTCTCTCTGCCTCTCTCTGTCTATCTCTCTCTCTCTCTCTTTCACACACAGTTTGGACTGGCATCCTCGACAGCTTTGAACAGCTCTAACGCATTGTAAAAGCTGTAAGCGACAATTAAAAAACGAAGCTTTTTAGGGGTTGAACCTGTTGCAGCAGCTGCCGATGAACCTGAAAGCTTTCTCAAGTTGCAGCTTCCGCAGCACGTACATACATATATATTATATTTACAGTTAAACTTCTTTACAATTAAACTAAGTCTATTTAAAAGTATTTCACCACTAGCATAACTATTTGATTAAAAACAAAAGTACTTTTGTCCTTTGACTTTAATTTTAACAAATAAAAATTTTTTACTTACAAAAAGAATTCGATTTTGTAGTTGAACTTTTCACAAAGTTTCTTAATATCCAAGTTTTGGACTTAAGATAATATCTATGTTATTCTTTAAATAGTTTTCTCACCACTTTTTTACTTTTTCATTGACTTAGCTCACATTTATTGCTGTGAATATCGATTCTTCTATGCAAAGTACATATTTTCTATAAAATGAATTCATAGTAATTTGCATAATTAAACATGAAAAAAAAAACCACACGATGCACAAATAAATACAAAGTTCTCAACTTGACTGCTTTTTTTTTGAGCATGCCGCAAACAGCACTATATATACATATACAGTACGACCTCGCTCAACGCAGCCCTCGTTAAACGCAACTCCTCGATAATCGCAACACCAAAATTTTTAACTTGACAAAAAATTACCTCATTTTACGCACTTTCTAAGGAAATCATACAAAGTACAGACCACAATTTCTAATTTTATCAAAAACTTAATAAATTAAAATGAAATCCTTGCAGATAAACTCGATTTACCTTGATTTAAATGATAAGAAAAAAAAAAAACAAAAGATTATCCCTCGGTTTTCGCAACAGGCCAAATTCTAATAGGTTGCGTTAAGCGAGGTCGTACTGTATATATAAGCACTTAATTAAAAGCTGAAACTTAAATACAAGAGCCAAAATACTGGGAATAATTAAACTAAGATTTTAATACTTACTCAAATGGTTGAATGAAGAATATCTGAAATTAAGAAATCCATTAATTTATTAAGTTCTTGACAGGTTCTTAAAGCATCACAAGTCATCCAATACTTTTAATCCTAAGAAACGCTTCTTCTGCAACTCAAAATGAGTCTCTACAAAGTTTATTTATCGTGTGGAATGTACTAGTCCTTAGGCACAGTTCTGAATATCAAATCAAGTTAACAAATGATGATATTTCGTTCCGTTCATCACAAATCGAACAAAAGATAGTGCGAAATAAAAAGTAGTCTAAAAAATTCCCAAATAAAGAATTACTAACAGGCTATTCAAATATTATAAACCTAATATATAAATCTAATTTACTAACTCATTAAAATAAGGATTAATGCTGAGAACCGTTTAGTTCAATTTAATTTTTTATCAGATAAATAAATAAACATGTATATAAGTTAAAATAAAATGTTGAAATTTGACTTATATATACTTTTTATTACTTTATATTAAAATAAAGATATTTTCTGCAACAAAATAATTTTTATAACGGGTTACCCAAAAAATAAAATAGGCTTTCATCCTTTTGAGCCTTATATGATCAAGCAAATATTATTAAAACAGGGTAATTTAACAATAATAAAATAATATATCAACAAAAAAGTTTTTTAAGATATTAATGAGCATTTTTTGAAGTAAACCCAAGTTAATGCAGAATGACAACAACAACAAAATTCAACATAACGTGAATTAAATACATAAAAATGTTTGTGCGCGTGTCAAGAATGCGAAAAAAAAGTATCTAAAACAGTGTATACAATATGGTTAGCCCGATGGCTTTAGTTTTAGTAGTATTGCCATAAATTGTTCAAAGCTAGAGATGCTTGTTGCTTGGTTTATACTCAATACGATATTGTGTACACATTTTAAGTTGATAGTTCCGAATAAAGAAAATTACCAATTAGCAGGGCGCACGCTGTCTAAACACGGGAAGTTTACTTACAACAACAACACAAACAACAATAATAGCGAGGCTATTGGGATAAAAGTATGCGTGTAAATTTCATACTTGTAGATGCGACAAAATTGTAGTTACATTTTTAGTTTTCTCTTTATTTGTTTTTTTTTTTAAGATTTTTTTTTTTTTGTTGAAACTATTTGAAAAGTTTGAAATTCGCGACTGGTTAGATTACAATTTGTGTTTCCTGTTACCATTTTGTTGTTGTTTTTTTTTTGTCGATTTAATAGAACAAAACTATATAATAACATTGAAGCGTATTTGTATTTGTGTGTGTCTGTTGTGTATGTGTGTGTGTTATATAGTATAATTAAGTAAGTCCATATACAAGTGCTATGTACAAACGTGTTTTTTAACGTTTCATTTATATTATTATTATTTTTCCGGTTTTTGTTTGCTGTCCAAAAGGAAGAAGACTCCGCAAAACACTTAATTTTTAACTATTTTAACTGGGCATTTTTTGTAAATTTATGCGATTGTATTTTCTGAATCCTAGTTTAACTTTCATTTGCCCTTGCAGGGTGTTTTTTGTTGTTTTTTTTTTTTTGTAATAGTAAATCTATATAGTTTATATTAATTGTTCTGTTCGAAACTTGATACAGGATGCACTATATAATATAGCTGATATATTAAAAAGATCACATAACTTGTCGGCTCACAGCGAAAGTAGTTTGATAAAGGGGAAAAGTATTTAAGAAACAGCTTATGAAAATTCTTTATTTAATATCAGAATACAAAATGTTTGTAAGCTTATATGAATTTTAAAGTTTAACCTGCAAGGGTTTAAGAGCTTCGGCAGTTACCAAACTGAATATTTCGTTTTAGTATCATATTCGTATTGCTGTTCGTGCTTTAAATAAATAATATTTGCTTTTGATTATTTAACACATTTTTTATATTTGAATCGTTTTTACATTTTTTTGTTTTTGGTTTTTTTTTTCAAGAGTTTGAACACAAATTACTTAAAAGTTACGTACATAGCTTAATTTTACAAAACGTGAAAACACGAAAGAAAAGAACGTTTCAAAACCAATTAAATATCTACATTTCATCTAAATTAATTGTTATTAGGCGCGCAACATAACGGGATTTTGGTCGAATAGAATAGGGTTTGTTATTTCTGTAAGTATATGTGTAGCAATTGAATACAGGCGTGTATATATTATAAATATATATACACGAGTAAATTATACCATTAGTTTTTATATATATGAATATATATGTAGTATGAAATTACAAATAAGTTGATAAACTTATAGTTGTTTATTATATACATATACATATATACAAAGATATATATACATATATGTATATGCATGTACATAATAGATATTATAGGTATGTACAATGGCTATGCGAAATTTGCTGGTTTTAGTTGGAAACTTTCGATACATATAGGAAAAGGACACAAAAAACTAAAACAATTAAACTTTGCAAAGGAAAAAAAATCTATATATGTATACGAAGAAACAAATGAAAAGTGAAGATATTATTGACATTTGATGAGCAGCTTAGCGGCAATACAAGAGTAGAGGTTTAAAGTACAGTTTAAGTATGCATATAGTAGTAGTATATACTATATACATATATATATATATATATATATGGGTGTTATTAAGAAATCTCTTTTGCTCTCTAAGCTTGCTCACGCTTAACGCTTGTCTATCTCATTTTCTCTCTCTCCCTCGAAGCTCTTCGTCTTGCCTACTTGTGCTTTCTTATTGCTTGTGTTCAGTTTGTTTTGTTTTGGATTGGATTGTCCACATTGATTATAAAGCATACAAAATACACACACATACATAACTTGCGACACCACTCCACTTAGTTTAACATTGATTTTTTTTTTTTTTTTTTGTTTTTACAATACAAATTCCTTTCGCTTGATTTCTTCTAACTTTCACTTTAAGACTTAAAACTATTCTTGATCTTTACATTTTACACACAGTTTTCTCGTTCTCTACCTCACCTCTCTCTCATCTCTAACCCTGTCTTTCCATCTCTCTAACTGTTCATTTTATCCTTGACATCAATTAAAATTTCATTAAATTCCGTCGAATCCTTTCGGTTCCTGTTAAATTCAACATAGTTTGTTGTTTGTTTTGTTTTTGTTTTCTTCGTAGCGGAGCAGCGTTATCAATACCGTATCTATTTTTGTTTTTCAATCAGCACCAGGCACCAGCAGCAGTAGCAGCAACAGCGTGCTCCTTTTTCTATTTTTATCTGTGATTCTCTCTTTTTTAGTTAGCTGCTTGACAGAGCGCCTCAAAATCACATCGCTCGACACTGTCCGCATAATTTCGACGCAGCGTTGACAGCGGACAAAGATCGTCGTCCTGTGGACAGCCGGGCAGCCAAATTGTGCGTTCCTGATGCATAACAAGCACATGCGGTTCCTTATCAACGCAGCTAGATTTGGGCGAAAAACAAAAGGGAATTTCATTTAATTTAGTTACCGAGTAGTACGAAGTACAGTAATAACTTACTCATAGCGCACAAACGCCAAATTGGTTGCAAACGCATCGATTTCGCTAGTACGCCATAGGCGCTCGTTTTCAAAATCTTTATGCGTCAGCGGTCGCTCATCTTTGGCGACGCCCAGATGGGCCAGCATCTTGAGCAGCGTTCCCGAATGGGTAAAATAGAATGTGGCATTAGCGCGCGGCCTTGGCGTACTGCAATAAATGCAATCAAAAATAATGCTTCAATTAGATTTATGCAAATTTGCAATTGTCTCTTGATTGGGTTAATTCGTTTCCGAGAATTGTTTGTTTGCTCTTAAATTGTTTTCCATATAATACAATAATTTAATAATCAAATTTTTGCCTACACACAAAATGATGAAGTTGCAAATATAAATAATTGATATAATAGTTAGGCCTATCACAAGTTAACAGGGTGCATAACTGTAGTAATAAAATGTTAGATTTGATATTTCTAACTCGGATTGTAGTAATGTTGGCAGAGTACCCCCTCTAGTGCTTCCAGAAGATACCTACTAATTTTTCTCGTGATCCAAAACAGTTTTATAAATCTTCTTGTTTGCCATCCTCGGTTTACCTTAATATTACAAAAGCAAATTCCGATCAGGCAGTGGCCGATCTATTTGCTGAGTATTTTCAATCAGTATACTCATCGAGTTTATAGATGCAATAGTTGCTATCCTTTTCAAGTTTAAGCATCAAACTGCATATATGTCCCGGTTGTAATTGAGTGTACGCTGCTAAGTGACCTTAGCCCTATCAAACCCGGCTTCTTGCCCGGTACTGTGCGGAATCACTTTGTAAACCCTTACATAAATTATTTAACTTGTCAGTTGACTCAGCTGTGTTTCCTGGTATATGGAAGGAATCCTTTATTATTCCACTCCATAAAAATTCTTCTAAGTCTAACGTTAAAAACTATAAGGGTATATCCAAGTTGTCTGCCATTCCGAAAGTCTTCGAAAAAATTATATGCTCTCAATTGCAACACTTGTGTAGTTCAATTATTTCCCCTTACCAACACGGTTTTGTTAGGCGAAGATCTACTACCACCAACCTTCTTGAGTTTACCTCACTTGTGATCAATGGGTTTCAGACCAAAATGCAAACTGACGTCGTTTATACAGATTTTAGTAAGGCATTTGATTCTGTTAGTCATTCTTTGTTGCTTCATAAATTAGATATTATTGGATTTCCAGCAAAACTCCCGTCATGGCTTTCGGATTACTTGTGTGGCCGAACACAAAAAGTTGTTTTTAAATCTACAGTATCCAAATCTATTTTTGTTACCTCTGGTGTTCCTCAGGGGAGTCACCTGGGACCATTACTATTTAATCTCTTTATTAACGAACTTCCGGCGGTTATTACTAACTCTCGTGTTTATATGTTTGCTGATGATGTAAAGCTATGTTTCACCTATAATGATGATTCTCTATGTAACTTACTACAATTGGACTTGGGTGCACTGTCGGCCTGGTGCCGCTGTAACTTATTAAATTTAAATAGTTCAAAATGTAAAGTCATGACTTTTTGTAGAGGTACCCCTCATAATGCTCATTACTTGCTTGATGCTTCACCACTTGTCTGCGTTTCTGAAATTATTAATTTAGGCATCACTCTTGATAGCAAATTAAAATTTGAATCTCATATATCGTCGATGGTCAATAAGGCCATAAATGTTCTTGGCGTAACCGAGAGGTGGTCAAAAGAGTTTAATGATCCCTACACCACTAAAACTCTATACACATCTCTAGTACATCCCATCCTGGAGAGGATCTTGTGTATGGTCCCCACAATACGGGATTCACCAGGATAGAATTGAATCTGTGCAGAAGAAATTTCTTTTATTTGCCCTTAGAAGTTTTAACTGGGTCCCTGGGATAGACCTACCCCCGTATTCAAGTAGACTTCTTTTAATTAATCTTGCTTCCCTTTTGAACCGTAGAATTATGCATGGTGTTGTATTCATCACTACTCTGCTCAATGGTGAAATCGACTCATCAGTTCTATTAAGTCGAATAAAATTAAATGTTCTACCCGAAACTTTTTACCTCTTATCCTTGATCGTTGCTCAAGCAACTATTTAATTCATGAACCATTTCGAGTTATTTGTTCTGACTATAACAGGCTTTATTCCCTAGTCTCTTTGGGGACCTCAACTGCAGTACTAAAACACTCGATTCTCTTTTCTTTATCAATTCGTAACCACTAATCACTAATCTACCGTTGGTCTGATTGGGTTTTTCTGGGTTTTTCCCAATCCATGCAACAAATGTTGGACCACTAATTTTCTTGTTGAATTTCCCAGAGCTTTAACGTTAACTTTTTAATTTTTTACCTTCATTTAATTTCAGATTTAAAAATAATTTTAAATTTTACTTTTAATTTAATTATTTTAACCATAATTATTTTATATAAATCTTAATTTCATGTCAGCTGCTCATAGCTCATAGTTTCTATAATAAAAGATATCTAAATCTAACCAAAAACAAAACCCAAGCATAATCTCAGAAATGCTAAGAAATTCAAAAAAAAAAAAAAATTGTTTCTCTTGAATTGTTAATATCAATTGTTAATGTTCGAAGTATAATAATACTCACTCGATGGCCGCGAACAAGTCAGCAATTGCCGGGCAAGCAATGCGATGCGTCAATTCATAGCCGTAGCCATCGTTCCAGTAATATTCGAGATCTTCGGCAAATTCCAAGGCGCTTAAAGCGGCTATATCAAAGAAGCGACACCAGACGGATGGGGGCTTATGGCGTTGCCAGGCCGTCTCAAATGCGCACACAGTATACATGAGGTGAACATCTTGGGCGGTTAGGTCGTTTATTTGTGTACTGGAACGTACATGGGCTACTGCTGACTGCATCGCTGGCTCCGCATAAAAGCTACGTGCATTAAACATTGTTTCAGGATTCTTATCGACGTCCGTTTTCCAGCGGTTGCAGAGCTTATAAAACTGTAACGAGTAAAGAATTACAGTTGTTACAAACCAATGAAAAGAGAGAGAGAGACAGTGTGATATACTCTACTAAATGTTATTTTGACTAACGATTGACGAGTAACGTAACAGACTTATAGTTTGTGTAACTACACCTCTTTACTTGTTACTCGTTACCGTTTTAACGAATAAAATAGTGTGACAAGCAAGTAAGTGTTTCATGTACTTGTTGTAATATAATGTTTTCAGCTACTCGTTGCTCTTGTTTGATTTGTTTTGAGGCTACAACATTAGACATTAAAGCACATCATTAGTTAAAGAAATTCGCTCAACGCATAACAAACGATGACTTGTTTTAATGCGTTCGATTGTTATGTACCTGGTGTTGGGCTGTAGACAGCTACCGTGTTGTCCACATAGCCCACCGCTAGTTGAACCTTATATGGATGAAATGACAGGCATGTGGGATAACCAATTTTCGATCCCATAAAGCCCTCGTTGCTGCGCAAAACGCTCTGTGTGCGTCCATTTAGCGAGTAGATAGAAATTTTGGAGGCATTGCCGCAGGCAACACCATCAGCGATTTGATGACACGCCATTGCCGTTATATCGCTACCAGCTTCCCATTGGTGAACGACACCGCCACCACTTATAGCACCCGTAATTCCAATCGCTGCCGCTGTACCGCTATCGCCGCCTCGACGCAAATCGAGTACGCACACTTTACCACCGGTACAGCCGCTAACGAGCGATGTCCTCTCGGCACGCAGGCACACATGCATTATGGGTGACGAGTGCTCCAGATAGACATGAACACGTGCCGATGGCGGTGGACAGCGTTTGTCAAAGATGCGAACACTGCCATCCGAACAGCCGGCAACGATTAGATCACAGCGTGTGTTTGCCACAAATGGCGATAGGACGCGCACCGTTGTCTCGCTCCGTCCCAAATGTAGATCACTTAGCCGCAATTCACGCTCCACATCCCAGATCCGTAGATAGCGATAATAATCGCTGCCCACAACCAATTGTTGACTATATTGCTGCCAGGCGGTAACAATATTGGTGCTGCTAATTGAACTGGCTACGCCTGCGCCTCCTCCACCTGCTAAGCCCATACCACCAGCGACGTTGCCGCCGCCGCCGCCGCCGGAGCTTAGCGAACCAGCTGCTGTGGCACCACTGCCACTGCTACCAATGCCCGTAAGGCTGGTATTTGAGGCACTGGTAACGCCCGTCACACTACTGGTCGGATCTGTTATCAGGCGTTGCAGATAGGAATTATATCCACTATGATTATGACGAGGCAGTGCATCCCAGGCACTTATCAGGCGGGTCGCTGTCGTTGCCGTCGTCGTCGTCGTTGCCGTTGCTGCAGCATCAGCTGGTTCCGTAGTGGTACTGTTCGTGTTCGACTGCCACACTCTGATGACACCATCATCGTGAGCAACAAGCATTAGGCCGACATCCTGGGCATTCAATAGCTCGAAGCTGCTGACACGCGCAAAATGCGACGGTGTCGGTAAACGTGAGGCTTGCAAACTTTTCCAACTCTGATTCTTCCAAGCGCCTATATTCATCTCGGGCAGTGGCGCCTCCGTCACATAGCTGTGCACCGAATTGCGTACATAATCATAGACAAGCACCTTCTCCTTGTAGGCGACCGCAATTTGTTGCTCGTAGGGCAACAGTTTGACCAGCGACGGCGTATATTGGGTCTTGCGCACAAAGCTATAGGCATCGAGGCGCTGGACACGCTGCAACAGTTGCTCATTCTGCGCTTGGCGGCGGCACAGTTTGTTGCGTTGATAGCGATATTCGCGGATGCGTAGAGCCGCCGAGTTGCGATCGATGGGCCAGCGTTGTTGGCCCTCCTCCTCCTCGGTGCTGCTTTCGGCGCAGCTGTAACGCTGTTTGCCCGGTCGTGTGAAGTACGAGATGGCCCAGGGTATGAACTGGGTCTGCACAATGGGCTTGAGCAGCAATGATTTGCCATTATTTGAATCGGAATATTGATTTGTTTCGCTGCCGCTGCTTCGTGCCGAATGATTGCCACTGGCTGGATCTTGTGCAGCAGCAGCAGCAGCAGCAGCAGCAGCTGTTGTTGTTGTATGACCAACAGATATTGGAGCTGCTGTAGCCGCTGAGCCAGCTGGTGGATGAGCTGTTGCACCTCCGGCACCACCATCTGTCTCATCGTTCATCGAGCTGGTTCGCAACTTGCGCTGCTGTTGATCACCGCCGCCCGATAGACGCAATTTTAATGCCCAACGGCTGGCCGAACTGGAACCGGCAGCACCACCAATTGCACCACCAACGGTTCCGACACCACCAACGGTCCCGCCACCGACTGGCGGTGATTCACCACCGCCACCAAGATAGTTACAGCGCGTGTTCGGGCTGGGCGGCAGACTGACACTGGAACTGCTATTGTTGTGCAACTTCTCCGGATGCTCCCGTCCGGAAGAGGCACAGCCAGCTGTTGCATTTGTTGCCTCCTTGGCGGTTATCATGCACAGCGCTGCATCCCGCACATGTGCTATGATTTTTTGCGCAGTTATTGCGACCTGGGGAAAGGGATCCTGTCCCAGATTATAGATGCCCTGCCACAGCTTGGTGAAGATATATTGAAAGGGTATGGCATTGGTGGTGCTACTGCTGCCACTGCTGCTCACATTCACATTGGCGCTGGAGCTGCTCATATTGAAGATGGAACTAGAGCTGACGCAGAGACGCATGCTGACGTGCGGCGCCCGCTCCAAGCTATTTGAGGATTGCGGCGGCGTGGGCAGACCATGTGTTATGCTGGCGGAGCGCTCACCGCCGCAGGCAACCAAAGCTGACGTATGGCTATTCATGTGATCCGACATGTAAACGGTGACAAATTGTGACTCAAAGAGCAGCACCATCCATTGCAATGCGGCAGCCAATTCAAGACGCACCAGCGGCGACATATCCTCACCGACAGTCTCCAGCAGCGTAATGGCAATGATGCGATCAATATTATTTGCCTGCTCCTCGCAGCGATCCGTTACGGAGCTGATGAAGGTGCCCAGGGCAAAGACGGCAGCGGCACGCACCTCGGGTATGGGATCACGTAACAGCACATAGAGCTTCTCGTGGGCCAAATCACGTGCACCCGACCAGCGTGCCTTCTCAAAGTTCTGCCACAGCATGCCCAGGCAAATGGCCAACCATTGACGCAATAGCCAGCTGCTATCGTTCAATTGCTCCAGGCATATGGAGAGCAATGGTCCTTGGAGCGCACTCGTCTGTCCCAATAGAAAATTGTGCACTATGGAGGCAAGCACAAAGGCGGATAGAGTGCGATGCTGCTTGCTAACGGCATTATCCTGTAGCACAGTTAGAAAATATTTATATTCCTTGACCAAATCCACCTGACAACTGGGATCGACGGCAAGTATCTTGGCCCAGATAAAGACCAAAACTGGACGCAGTTCACGCGTTGAGCTCTGCAACAATTTGAGCACATAGGGAAAGATGCCAACGCCCAGCGCCAAATTGACAGCCCATGGTCCGAGATCGAGGAAGCGTGCCAGCAGTTCCAAGGCACGCAAACGATGCACCTGTGAGAGCAACACCTGCAGCACAATGGGCAACTGCTCGGGCGGTGAACGCGACTCGGATTCACTGTCTAGCCACACTTGAAAGGCGGTCAACTGATGCTCAAAGAAGGGCAACTGACGATATGCCGCCTGCTGTTCCAATATGTCGGGCAATTGTTGCAACGCCAGATCCACAACCAGATCCCATGCCTTCCACATCGCATGACGATGACACGGTGGCAATGCTGGCAACGAAACTGGTGTACAATCATGGCTGCGCAATATGCGTTCGGCAAGCAGAAAATTGCGAAATAAGCTGGCAACAAGCAAATCCTGCCTGAACAGACGCTGGAACAGTTCACGCGGCAGCGTATTCCATGCAATCGTATCTGTTATGGCCGTAAATATCCAATTGAGTTCACCCATCATGGTACGCCGATCGTTCACCTTGCCGGGTATCTTATCAATCAATTCACTTTGGATGCGCGGCACCATGCCCAGTTTCTCTTGCATCGCATACCATTTGAGAGCAATATTGATTGGTGTCGTCAAACAGCTGGTGAATAGATCTGCCGGCAGTTGGGCATTCATTGGTAATATCTCATTCGCTGCACACGCAGCCAAATGAATGCAATTCTTATAGCTGACCAGTTGAGCTGCAGCTTGGCCGGTGCCGGCGGCCAGTGCCTTTTCCAGTTCGTGTTCATGCTGCTCGGCAAATGGCTGAAACGAGTTGATTATAATGCCGGCATTCGAACAATCGTATACATAGATCGATGGTGCTGCCATCCAATTGATAAGCTCAAAGATGCTAAGCGGTATGTACTGAGTGAAGGTTTTGTTAAAGACCCAAATTTCACCGTTTGCCGTCGGCTTGGGCACACCATGACCATTGTAATGGAACAGTATGCGTTCGCCTTTTGCATTGCGACGCAACGAGGTGCACAATTTCTTCACATCCTCAACGGTGGGATCGTGACATTTCTTGTAGCGTGCACGTGGCTGCCAGCGTTCATATTGCATTTGTAGATTGCTGCCGATAAGCTCCATGGCTTTGGGCGCCGATACCGAACTGGGATCGATCCAGCATTCGAGACGCGAGCATGGCTGTATTTTGACCACATCCGGCGGATCGACACCAATGTTTAGGCAGAGAACGAGCGCAACACTTGCCGTTTTCATGCGCTCACGTATGCGCCAGGCGTGTCGATCGTATAGCCATTGTTCAATTGGTTCCAGATGCCGCATTGCTGAGAAGCTCAATGGACATTGTTCATCCTCGATGACGTCACCCTCTGTTAGATTTAAACGTTTTTGGAATGGTGGACGCGGTATATACTGGGGTATATACTGCGCGCTATTCTGCTGTTGATGTTGTTGTTGTGGCTGTTGTTGTTGCTGTTGCGACTTATGTTGTTTATCCTTTTTGGCCACAACTAAACGTGCACCGTCCAGATCATGATGTAGATGTTCCAGTGTTGTTTTTGTTGTTGTTGTTATTGCTGCTGCTGCTACTCCCCGTGTATTATTGTTGTTTTTGTTGATATTGCTTGTGCTATTGCTATTGCTGTTGCTATTGCTATTGCTGCTACTACTGCTGCGCTCTCTGGCAATGGCCGCCATGGGCAATTGCAGCGCCATCTTTATGCCGTTTTCTGTGATTCAAATGTAGCTTATGCTTAGGCACATGTATATATATGCACATATATGCATGCATAGAATCTATATACATACATATGTATATGATGTATGTAGGGTATATTTACAAAATTTTGTTGGCAATTGTTATTGCTGCAGCTCCACAAAACGTATATACATATGTATGTATGCAGTTATAGCAGCATGCATGCACATGCACGTCAACGACGACACTAACAACAACCACTCGATAGACGACGAGAAGGACAACAACGGGTACTGCTGTTGCTGCTGCTGCTGCTTCTGCACATAACCAAACAATTTTACAGCTCCACCACGACGACGACGACGGCGACGGCAAACTTCGTTGTCCTAGTTGCGCTGCTGTGGTTATTTTTCTTAGTTGCACAAATTAACAGTTAACAAAACAAAAAACGTAAACAAATATTATTAAATAAATATCCACGAGAAAATTTTGATTGGAAATCCACGCGCTGATCTCAAGTACGAAATACGCATTTGCGGCACTTCGTATTCCTCTTTTTCACTCTCTGAATGTATGAGTGTGTGTATGTGCTTGTTCGTCTATCTCTCCCATTATGTCTATTCTTTCATTCGCGGCTGGTTACCGCTGATTTCACATAAATGGTGCTGCCAGACCGCAATGCTTAATATGCGCAAGATTTAAAATGCGCAGATTTGAATATTTGCATAACTTAAATGTTCGCAATACTATACTATTATTTTTAAGTACTATATTATTTATAATTTACACCCACCCGAAGGACTGGATCACGATGCAATGGTTGTGGATAATTGATAGAATGAATGCGATGTCGTCCAAATAATCCAGTGGCAAAGCTTTGAGCGCTTTTCAGCGTACGCTGTGTGGCCGTGTACTTCATGTAGAACCATTCTGGATTATAAATATCTGGCATTAAGTTGGGAAAGCGCAGCTGCATGCGTTCGGCGAGCTCAATAAGTTCATCTTCGCCTTCTGCAACCAGCAATTTCTCGTCGTTTGCAGTAATATGGTCCCAGCTCCATCGACGCAATTGCTTAATTTCGTCGGCGCAGAGGTTGGATTCCGATTGCTCCAAAAGAAGTGCCTGGATCTCGGTCAGTCGTTCTTGTGCATGTAAAATAACTGATTCACTGGGATTTCGAGTACCATGTCGAATTATGGCCCAAATTCTCGTCGGGTGGCAGCCTTGTACAACGAAAACAGAAAATACGACACGAATGAGCATGTGCAGCAATCAAACGAAAACAGCTGTTTATGAATTCAAATGCAAATTCACATGATTTTAGGCATTAAAATTAAGCATACCGTTGTATAGTGGCGAAGTATCATTATAATTGGCAATGGCACGATACGGAGTCTTTGTTGATAACCGACGCTCGATTTCATTGCGTTCCAAGTTGGTGCAGTCAGCAGCTGAATCAGCTGTTGCGAGTTGATGTTGTAGTATTAACAAAAGCGGTATTAACAAAACGTAGAAGTTAAGCATTCTTCCGCAAAAAGGGGGAAAACTTGTCGGGCAGTAAAGTTAGGTAAAATTAAATAGCAAGTCGAAAACTTAAAACATGAGAGGAAAAAACAACACACTTTAAAAACAGTACGATTATACCAACTGGCTAAATACAAATGAATAGAATGATAAAAGAGAAGCTGCAATTACAAATGGCATGCTCATACACCGAAAACATAAACACACATACACACACACACGCATAGTATTCACCGAGCTGCCAACCTAACTGTGGATGCATCTGGCAGCACTATAAGTAAAGTACTCGATTACTCGATGTGTTGTTGCTTTGCATTAGACTTCGACTTGGCTGCTTTGTTCGAATTTGATTTGATATCAAGATCGTAATAAGCATGCTTTTAAGGCTATATGCTTAAAAAAAACATAATATTTCATACATATTAAGTATTAAATAAGTAAAAGTATCCTTTATCATCAAAACACATCAAGTAAACGTATTTAGTTGCGAAAAGGGACGAAGCTGCAATGGCGCGAAATAACGGCGTGCACACCCAAGCCGAAACTGCTAAAGCCTTTACTGAGACTTCAATAACTACAAATATTAGCAATTTTAATGTCAATGGCGGAGTTTCTTTGCTTAAGAAGCGCGGTGCAGATGCAGGAATAAACCAACCGCTTATTAATCTGCTGTCGGCGTCGGAGTCTGCAAGGCCCATGCAGCTCGATTCGCACACGACGACGCCGCGTTCTTCGAACATACGCCCAAAGGAAACGGCCGAGAACTACGTTTTAGTTGCAAGTGCAAAAGCAAAAGCAGAAGCGAAAGAAGAAATAGCAATCAAAGGAAACATAAGTTCCGTTACATTCCAACGAAATTTGGACGAAATTGAAATACCAAACACAAATTCTAATAAGAACACCAACAATCAAAACCATCATGATCATAGCTATTACAGGAATTCGCAAAATTTCAACTTGGAAATACTACAAATGGTACCAACAAAATCAGGTTACAATGCGGAGGATTTGAAGTGTTTCCTGAAAGGCTCAACCATCGAATCATTTGACGTCGATGTCTATAATACTGCACAGGTGAATAAATACCAAAAAATAAATAAATTGATCAATAAAAATAATATCAAAAATATTTATTGAATTTTTTTTTGTAATTGCAGCTATTAATGCGATTCATTGATAATTTATACGATATGGAAGATGCAATGACGGCTGAACTTATCGATCAGCTTCAACTCGCAATTTTTATGCAATCCTATAAGCCGTTTGATAATGACTGCACACCTTTACGTTTTGAACTGTTGCAAGCGATTATTAATTTAACCTCGCATTTTCCTCCCGATGTGTTCGAGTTTATTGGCACTTGCCTATGTGATAAATTGGTTTATGGTGAGGGATTGGAGCAGACGCAGAGAGTCGCTAAAATGCAACTAGCACTATCGCAGATCATTGTACTAGGCGGTGTTAATTGTCGCATTGCAAGAAGTGCTCTTTATGCCACATTCATGAAAGTCTCGGGCAAGCGTCCACCCGACACCACTAAAGATATTGTTCGTATTCAATTAAAATCCGTATTATGAACACATACAGTACATATGTATTACGGTTTTGTCATTTGCAGATCACTCAGACATTTGAAATGGTCAAGCTTGTCGACTGGATTCAGCTGAATGTGAACAAACATAGTTTGGCGGACAGTTTTATATTGTTGCGCACCATAGCGATGATCATGCACACGTCTATTAATTGGGATCAGGCATTGGGCTCAGAGATAGCCGCATTTTTCACTCAACTCATTCGAAAATTGCACGCTACTTGCCATACACGTTTATTTGCAATGATGGTAAGTCATAGTCATTTGGTTACATTAACTTTATTCTAAATTCAATTCATTCAACACTCCAGATTGAGCATTATTTTATGTCTAATGTCATATACAGTGTAAGGGAACCGTCGTAAGTTGTATTTCTCTTCTTCTTATTTTTCTTTCTAGAATTTATAATTTAAATGATTCATTTTTTGTTTTTACTTTGAATCAGAGAGTGCCCAATACGTATTGAATTTAAAAGGATGAGAACCGAAGACGACTAGCTGAAAAGTAAAAACAACAACAACAAAAAGGAAAAACCCTTGGAAGGCGAAATGTTGGTTATTTAACCAAATTTAATTTAATTTACATTTGAGTCGTTATTAAGGCACGATGACGATACAATACTGCGATAGTGAAATAAGCTTTTTGGGGTGGCTAAAAGCTCGATGAATGGCCGGCCGCCCGCACTGTCCCCTAGAGGAGGGCGCAAGTTGTTTGTTTGGTTGACGTTGGATTAACGCCTGGCAATTCGTCTGACTTACGAAAAAACTAAATGTTTTTAGTCGCGCAACAAGCTACGAATGTGACGGACTGACAGCTAAAAACGAGCATTCCTTTATTTAATAACATATTATTATAAAACTACTATATCAGAAAAGTGAAGAAAAATCTGATTTGAACTGAATTTAAACTACATGGAGTAGAACTTTAATATCTGTATTTTTATGAATAAAATTATATTGTTTGTTTTGTTAATATTTGTTTGTTTTGCGCACATTGTGTTATTATTGTAGTGTTTTTTTTTTTTGGAACTAGCATATGGCGCCGGAAAATGCGCCGCCGCAAGTGCCAGCTGTTTATAGCGCCAAAAATTAATCTGAGGTAATACCGACCTAACGGCCATATCCCAGTTAATTGTTTGTTTGTTGTACTAGTATTTGTGATTTGTGGATTTCCTGCACGCATCTGAATACAAAACAATACATAAAACTTAACTCTAATATGACACGCCACCTGTTGTTTGGAAGCTTTTTAAATGCCGTTATGTATGGTGTATAGTGGAGCTTAAGGCGCTCAATGATCGATAAATGACAGTTTTATTTATGGAACTTGCGGCATCAGCGGCATTAGAGACCCCTTATCGCCGTTGATAAATAAAACGCGCATAATTAAAAACTAAGTAATTTGGATAAGAAGCCCGGTTCGCACGATTCCTCGACATGTGAGTAGAATCTCGAAAACTGTCTAAAATAAAATCATCGACTAATATCGATATCGATACATTGCTAGGATTAAAGCCTAGAAAAGCATAAAAATCAACGAAATCAAACCAAAACTAATCATATATCAAATGGCCGCAAGTAGTATGAGTAATTTGTGGCGGGAAATCTATGTCCATACATTTTGTTGTTATCGCTGAGCAAGCGGTAAATAATTTTATTCTTCTTTTTTTACTAATGCAACAAATCACGCAGACACGGTGATCAGAGGCAGCGATAATGCCATTCTTGTTATTATGTATGATTTTCTCTTTTTTAATATGTAGTTGTTTTTGTAAGTTGTCAACACGAACACCAAAAAAATAAAAGAGCAACAGCAGCTAATGCGTGTGTGTGTGTGTGTTAGTTGTGTGCTAGTGTTTGTGTGTGTTGTGTCGTCTTTCTTTGCCTACACTTCCTTCGCGCGCTCAGTCAATCGAAAAGTTTTAAGGCAACGACGGCGTCAGCTGACTACCTAGGTAATGTGGAAAAGCAAATAGAGCTTTTTTTGTTATGTTTTGTACGGCCGGCGCTGTCAAATCGGTTTTTGCCGTTAGCGCTGTGCGCTGGCGTCGCTGCCGCTGGCCGCAATGGCGACAGCCGCGCTGCCTGCTTAAAAGCTAAGGACAGTCCACAGCGTTCAGTTCGTAACGAGTAGTTGCCTCGCGCGGTTTGGCGGTACGACAAACAACAAAACAGCAAGCAAACATAAATAGCGATACGCTTCCTAAACCGCGCAAAACATAAACACAAACAGTCACAACTAAATGTTAAACTATTGTTAAACAAACGCGCCGAAACAAGAAAATATAAAAACTGTCAGGCAGCATTAACCATAATAATAGTAACAACAACAAGCAATCAAAAAGTAATGCAAAAACAATATATAAACCATTAAATATAAAATAGTAAATAAAAAACAAAACAAAACAAAACGTAAAAAGTTTCTTGTTACAATATTTTGTTGTTTTTGTTATAGTGTGTGTGTGTTTGTGTGTGTGTGTGTGTGTGTGTGTGTATGTGTGATTTGACAACGCAAAGTATTAGCTTAAGATTTGCATATTCGAAAAGAACATATATAGTATTTGGATGAGCATCATCACGAGATCAGTTTGAGCGTGCGTCAGGCCGGCCTCCAAGCAATCTCAGGCATCCATTATTTACACTTAAAGAAAAACAATTTGCTTACAATTTCCAACAATAACAACGTTTAATGGTATTGAATTTCGAGTATACTTATGTTTGTATATTTGTTGTTATGTTTCGAAATTGCATCAAGTCAGTAAAAAAAAATATTATTAAAAAACCATTTTGACGCTTTCAATAAGTGTTCGATAATCAGGTTTTAAGTTAATATCGTGGTTTTAGGATCAAGTCGGAAGAAAAATTTAATAATAGAAATTCCTGCCCTTTCCAATCGATTTGATCGATGATAAAAATTTGCTTTCTTTTTTTTTTTTTTTGAGTGCATTCGCCAGCCTTCACATACCCTGGCTTGGGTTGGGGGGGTGGGGGGGGGGGGGCTCTGACGTTTATTCACTGTTCTCGTAGAACTTGTTTTTAAAATTAATTGATATTTTGCTTAATCTGTGTCTTTACCTCAATTAAAACTTAACTACCTTAAAATAAATAATCATAATTATAATAAGAACTTAAGCTACGCTTATTATTTATTTTATTTTTGATTTAATAACTCATCCATCATCGAAACATGTTGTTAGCCCTGAACGATCGATAGACAGACAGTTAGATTCTTTTAATTTTAATATAAAAAAAATCTCCAAAATTAAAACAGACATGTAATTAAGTTATTAGTTTTTAGTTTTGAGAAATTCCTAAGGAAAAGGAAAAAAAAATCACAAAAGATTAGTATAAAGAATTTCCATTATTTATGTATGAATTGTTTATATTATTTACAAAATTTGCAATAAACTAATTGTATTATAAATGAGGGAATCTGGTTGGAAGATCCAATAGATAAGTCTCCGTAACTAGACGTCTGGCTAGTGGGGTTTGGGCTACCACACCCACTTTAGGAACCCTTAGATCCCTTTCGAGGTTCCTATTTTGGAAGTACCATGGTGCTTTGCGTATTTGCTTTAAGTTCTTTGGTTAGACAACTTTAGTAACATCTTTTTTCCATATGACACTTTATATGGACTTGAATTATTGCTGTTATTGCAAAAAATAAAAAATAAAGAGAGAGAGGGAGAGAAAAAGTGTCAGTCAAGCTATTTGTAGTATTATTATTATTATTATTGTTATTGTTATTATAAATTGCATATTGTGTTGTAAATGCTCAACAAAAGTGATTACACACTTGGCGAGCATATTGTATCGTATTACCCAATATCTGGTTAGGGCTAGTGCACTCTGGTAATTGACAATTAAAGTTATGCGAACAGACCGTTTAAGAATTGTGCGAAAGATCGCATTACCAGTGCTGTGAGGCACTTAGTACTTGTAGGACAGTACGATCTCGCTCAACGCAACCCTCGTTACACGCAACTCCTCAATAATTGCAACACCCGAATTCTTAACTTGAAAAAAAAAATTACCTCGTATAACGCAACTTTCGGAGGAAATCGTACAAAGTACAGACCACAATTTCTAATTTCATCAAAAACTTAATAAATTTAAATTAAATGAAACAAAAATAAACTCGATTTACTTTGATTTAAATGATAAGCAAATGCATCTATTTTTGGAAATAGGTCTCGTAGCCAACAGAAGATTTTCCCTCGGTTTTCGCAACAGGCCAAATTTCAAAATAGGTTGCGTTAAGCGAGGTCGCACTGTTGCACTAATGCAATTCTTGTTAATAATTTACTGTACTTAAAAATATATCATTCATCATCTTACAACCGACTTAAATTTAAATATGTTTTTTCAAAGCAAAACGTTTATGCTAAATTTATTATTTAAAGCTAAGCTAAGCATAAATGCTGAACTAAAGACACCATTTAAAACTATACTATATAAAAATAAAACCTTCATATATCTAAAACTTTAACAAATTCAAGCTAAAAAGGTTCTTAATGAACGTTTCTAACAATCCATTATTATAATATTCCTATAGCTACTAGCTCAAAACTTGGCGTAGTATTAGGTTTAACCGTTTCACATTTCGTAAAGTTTTTATGCTTTGAATTATAATAATAATAACCCTACATAATACAATTTGTTAATATATTTTTGTTTTAGAAATGTTTGAATAGTTAAATGAATGCTCTATAAATCGAACATTATATATAATGCCGTTTTATTGCCATGTGGAATATTGATATCGCTTTATGCTCAAAAGTTTTTTTGTTTTTGTTTTTTGGATTTTTACAGTGCCGACGGCACAGCGACAACTGTGAAGCCCGGCGGACAGGTGGACAGTTTGCTCATCAAACTGAGATAAGCGTGTCAATAGTTAATTCGTTGAGATAAAATAAAACGGCGCAGCGCCCCAACGTTAATATGTTGGCCACGCCCACAAAGCCAACTACCGACATTTTGCCGCCGCCGCCAGCGACGCCGACGACGACGACGAATCTAAACAATGGGTTTCTGCAGACGAATGCGTTGGATGAACTAAATGCAACTGTTGTTTCACCGCTGATCGCTCCACAACAACAACAACAACAGCAGCAGCAACAGCTAAATAAACTACCAACCGTTGTATTTTTGAGTCCAGATGGCAGCGGCGTTGTTAGCAGCGCCTTGCAACGCAATGTGACAACAATGGCAACATCAGCAGCAGCAGCAGCAGGAGGAGGAGGAAGTGCAGGTGGAGTTGCTGGAACAACTCCTGGCGTTCCAAGTGATTGGCTACTGTTAAAGGAGGCGCAACAGCGACGTCGTCTTTTGATTTTGGCCATAGCTTTTACCGTTCTTGGTGCCGCAATCGGCGCGTTGGCCATCTATTTTGCCAGCTTGCATCAACATTGCATCAACAGTTATCAGCTAAGGGATGCAGGTAAGTTAGAGTGCGAGAGCGAGTGCGAGACAGAGAGAGTCTTAAAAGGGATAAATATTTATTTGTTTACTGCAATTGGGTCACAAAACACAAACACACACACACACACACACATTTCAATCAAGCTACATTGCTTTTCATTCATTGTTGTCTTGTCTCTATAAGGGGAGAGATAGAGACAGAGAGAAAGGGGAAAAAACAATTATTTTCCGTTTGCCGTCAATAAAATACTCTTTCGTAACATTGACAGCAAACTGACAGGCATTATTTACTGAGCATTAGGTTGGCTTGAAGCTCTAGCTACTTGTTTTTTTTTTTTTTTGTATATTGCCACAAGATTCAGCTAACAAAAATGTTGACGTACTTTTATCAGTTAGGGTGAATTCGATTCGGTGCGTTTCACGAAACATATCTTAAAAATCCTTTGAAAAAATAAAACCAATTTTTATTTTTCCACTTAAGGGAACTTTTAAGAATAACTATAAGGATTTAAGCCTTATCAAAATTAAACAAAAATTCCTTTAAAATCCCTTTTTCAACTTGAAGTTAAACTGTAATTAAATAAAATTATTATAGTATAACTTTGATATTTTGCTGTTTCTTCAGCAAAAATAATATAATAAAACTATGGAAAGAACAATTTAGCCTCTGTCTGTTTGAAGTTTCTTTGTTTCTAATTTCTAATCATTGTCTTCTTGTTTTGATTAGGAAAACTATTTGCGAGTGTATGAATAGATGTTGTATAAGCAAAGCATAATGACCGCTTGTGTAAGAGTATATTGAAATTAATTTCCTTTTAACAGGATATACAACAGGACACATGCCGAATGAGAGCAGCAACAGGCGACAGCAACAGGCTGCCATGGTTTTTCTGTTCGCATCTCTTCGAATCGTCGCTTTTGTCCGCTTTGTTCTTAAAATCCTTCTGTCTGCGCTTGGGGTTAGCTTTCCTGCAATCCCGGCCAACCAACCCTTTCATTTTGCCCTTAACCCAACCCCCCCCCCCTCCATGACTCCTCTGACTGACTGACTGACCCCAGCTGCTGTTGTTGATTCGCTGTTGTGCCGCTGTAGGCGACTTTCATTTCCGAACGCTGCTCGCACTGTTTTCTGTTTGCAAAATTCAACTACACAATATGTCAAACAACGGGCAAAACGACAATAACAATAACAACAACAATAACAACAACATCAGAAACAGCAATTGTGAATAACAATGGCAGCTAAGCGATTGCCTTTGGACTGTCTTTTGTGTGTTGGCTCGTGCATTCTGTTGCTAAAAAAAAAAATAAACATCCCCATTCCCCACCAAAAAAAAAACCAAAAGCTCTGGCACACAGCAAGAAAATAATAATCATTTGATTCAAAAATACATATAAGCGCATTCAAATAAAGTATGTCCTTTTTTGTTGTTGTCTCTGATAAATCGTTAGTTCAATTTACTGAATATCAAATAAATATTGGAACAAAATTTAACAAATCCAAAAAAATAAAATTTTATTTATATTAAAACAAGTAATAAGGCTGAAGTCGGGAGAGCCCGGTTAGATTATACCCTATGCTATTACAAATATTGATCAATCTAAACAAAACTAAAAACTGACTTAACTTCAATCGATTCAATACGATATCTCCGGTGTTTCCTTACCCTTTTTTGGACCAACCGCTTTGAGAAAAGTTCTATCGTTACCCATTATTTCAACGCCCAATTTTAAATTTTCCAAATTCGATATTTTTTTTTTTTGTAATTAAAATAATGTTCAAACATAAAGTTTATGTTAAGAAAGAAATTGAAATCAATTCGTGCTTGACATCAGTTCTCTATTAATCGTTCTTGTTTTCGCCTCAGTGTATCCCTGGCTACTACGTACTAGTCGAGAGATGACCATTGCTCGCTTTTATTACTCATTTATTGCTCATTTGATCATTGCTGCATTTATTCACATACCCCCCATACTCCCCCCCCTCCCCATCCACCATGCCTTTGGACCACCTTTTGGCTTGTGTACAAAGCTGTTGCCGCTTTTTCCTATCTAGACAACATTATCTAACGTATTAATGCAAACACATATACAAAAACGTATATTTTTGAAAAACCAATCAATTCGTTTATTATAATTTTTTTGTGTTAATCGATTTGTGGTAAACCCTTCGCTGGTCCTCACATACACATACATATATTTATATGGCTGGGTTGTAAAACGTGCTTTTAATATTTTGTTACAATAAAAAATAAAAAATTTCATTCATCGTTCCTTGTAATCATTTTGCTGGGCCGTCTAGTATCATCAAAGCCTATCTCTTTTCATTCTTGTTGGTTTTATACTTTATTATATTATTTTTTTTTTTTTTTTTGCTACAACACATTTAAAAATAAATACGACTAAGCTATAAATATCGACTTGGTTTAAGGGCATACGGCAAAGTTCGCACCTTTTATGGCTGGGCTTCAATATATACATATATTTTTTGGTGGACTGTGGGAATGAGCAATTGATTATTACTTAATACGTATTTAGAGTGGCTGTAAGTACTGAAAGAAAAGGTTTTTTCGTTAATCTCAAACAGTTTTTAAACCCATTTATTGAAATAAGCTTTAAGCCAATCTGTCAGCAATCTTTTTTTCTTATTTGCCCGTTGCCCTCTTTCAAAATTATCAAAATTGCCTCAAGTTTCATTCACTCATTTCATTATTCAATTATGTAACGAATCTTAACACTATTACTTTAAACACAAAATCCATCTAACTTCCCCTTGAGTAAAATTCTGATAAAAACTAAGGAAAGAATCCAAAAGTTTATGTTTTTTGCTAGGTTCGTATTCCCTCGATAATAATTTTTTTGCTAACATCAATAAAAAAATAGTTTTTAAGTAAACCAAAGTTCTTAAACCTAAAAAAAAAAAAACAAAACACCCTTAAATATGTTTTTAATGAGTATTTTTCAATTGTTTTAGCCTTTAGTTATTATTGAAATCAAATTCTCAAAGTGATATTGTCATATTTATTTTTTTACCGTGTAGTATTATAACGTATGTTAAAGGTAAACCGTGCAACATGTGTCCTGCGTCATGCGTTTCGAGCAATCGATGGGCTATCAAGCGAGAGGACACGTTACATAAACATAAACATAAACGTATAAATATATATATAAATAAGTATATTCATTTAATAATAAATGCCAATGCACAAGCGGCGTAGGTGCTAAAATGTTCAATTTTACAGTGGAGCTTTAAATTAAATTTCTGTCATCAAAATTTGTTGCATAAAAAGCTCATAAAAGGCATACGAAAATATAGTAGATTCATACATATAACAGCAGTTAACAATTCTAATGAATTACATATAAAAATTTAAAGCAAACTTTGTAAAAAAATTCTCTTTTATTAAATTGCAACCGATTGCAATATAAAAACAACGAAAAACAAGTAGAAACGTTGCAGTCGGACCCACCCGACTGCGGTATACTCGATACCAGTAGTAAAACAGATTAAAAGAGAGCTGATTGCAATGGTGTGTGGATACGGCAGGGGTGTACGCTGCCTCAACGATTGTCTGGTGCAGATGGGGATGCCAAAAAGCTATCTTCCTTCTAAATTTGGTGACTCTAGCTCAAAGTTTGTTAAAGGTAGGGGCTGGGGCGGTATGGGGGCGTGGCATCAAAATTTTTGCTACAGATCTATGTATCATGTCAATAGCTATCCTCAAACCGAATTTGGAGACTTTAGCTCAAACTTAGTAGAATATGGTGGAAGGGGGGCTGGGGTCTGGGGGCTGGTATGGGGGGCGTGGCGTCCAAAGTTTAGCTGCAGATCTATTTATGATGTTAATTGCTATCCTCATACCAAATTTGGTGACTCTAGCTCAAAAATAGTAAAATTTGTGGGAAGGGGGGATGGGGTTGGTAAGGGGGGGCGTGGCATCCAAACTTTTGCTGCAGATCTATTTATGATGTTAATTGCTATCTTCATACCAAATTTGGTGACTCTAGCTCAAAGTTAGTAGAATTTGGTAGAAGGTGGGCTGGGTGCTGGGGGCTGGTATGGGGGGGGCGTGGCGTCCAAAGTTTTTCTGCAGATCTGTTTATGATGTTAATTGCTATCCTCATACCAAATTTGGTGGCTCTAGCTCAAAGTTAGTAGAATATGGTGGAAGGGGGGCTGGGGGCGGTATGGGTGGGGGGCGCCATCCACTTTTTTTGGGTTTCTTCATCACCTATCTTGGCCCCAAATTTGGCGGCTCTAGCTCAAAAAATGTGGAAAATATAGGCGTTTTTGATTTCAAAATGCAGAGGGCTCGGGAACGGGGAGGGGGCGAGGCTCCAAAACTTTAATGCAGTTTTTTGGGGATTGTTATTAGCTATCTTCCTACCAAATTTGGTGACTCTAGCCTTAACGCTTTGGAAAATACACGCATTCCCGTTTTTAGTGAAGCATTGGGGCGGTTTGGGGCAGCTTGGTCAGTATGGATTGGCGTGGCATCCAAAGTTTTTATGCATTTATTTTGGGACTATAATCACCTATTTTGGCACAAAATTTGGTGGCTCTAACTCAAAAACTGTAAAAGATATAAGCATTTCTGTTTTTCAACTGCGGGGGGGCTGGGGGCGGAATGGGTGGGTGGGGCTCCAAAACTTTGATGCAGTTTTTGGGGGGTCGTAACCAGTTATCTACCTACCAAATTTTGTGACTCTAGCTCAAACACTATGGAAGATACACGCACTACCGTTTTTAGCGAAGCGTTGGGGTGGTTGAGGGCGGATAGGGCAGTATAGATGGGCGTGGCATCCAAAGTTGTAATGAATTGGGTTCGAGATCGTTACCACCTATCTTGGTACCAAATTTGGAGGGTCTAGCTCAAAAACTGTAGTAGATATGGGCATTTTTAGTGTTAAATTGCGGGGGGGCTGGGGGCGGTATGGGTGGGCGTGGCTCCAAAATTTTTGATGCAGTTTTCTGGGGATTGTTAGTAGCTATTTTCTCCCCAAATTTGGTAGTTCTAGCTGTAAGGGCTTGCGAAATAGCTGGATCTATCGATTTTGCGTTATCGAGTTTATCGATTTGCCAGCCCCCTAGTTATCGTAGAACTCCAATCTTGACACTTTAATTTACTATGCCATAGATAAACAGATTTGCAAAGTTTGAAGTCTCTAACTTGAAGGGTGTGGAAAAAAGTTGCGAACATACAGACGGACAGACGGACAGACGGACAGACGGACAGACACCATGACGGACATTGCACAAACCCAATATACTCTTTACCTTCGGTATCGAGTATAACAAAAACAACGGAACCCAACACACATATCCAATTTACTTTACTTCCCCGGGCTAATGCATTTTTTTTTTTTATCTTTGTGTCTTTGTAATCAACAGTTTTTCAACACTTTTGAAAATTAATTAAATTACGATTTCAATCTTTGTAAATGACGTTTTTCATTATTGCATTGGCAAAGGTCATTCAATTACCCTTTGAAGTCAATCAGATAGCCGTTGACATTAGCTAGTTAGTACCTTTGGCTTTTTATGTTGCTCCAATTTGTTTGGGGCTTAATCGGTTTTAATAAAAAATTTAAATTCAATTTACTTGAGTGATTTTTAAAACTAAGGCCAATTATCTAAAAGCTGTGTGTGTGTGTGTGTGTGTGCGTTGTTAAGACGTTGTTGATGAAGACGACGAAACCATAACAAACTCAATTCAAAAGTTATTTCTAATTGCAGGCAACTATGGCATAGAGGATGGCTCCGAAGCAGCAGCAGGAGGAGGCGGAGGCGGAGGAGGACGACAACAGGACAATGTCTGCATGACACAGGAATGTGTGCGAACAGGTGAGTGAACACACAATGCACTGACAAAAAAAAACTGAGCCAAAACACAAGTTTCAAGTAATGTTCCTTCTTAAAACCCATGATATTTGTCTTGGATATTTTTATTTTACAGCAATTTGAGTTTTATTTGGCTTTATTTTCTATTTTTTTGTTTATTTTTCCTTAGAATTTAACATTTTTCAATATTTCTATCAGTGTTATACTCGTTGTTGACATTTCAAGTATTGAGTTTGAGGTCGAAAAAAAAAAAACATACATTGTAGTTGTTAATGTGTTCTTACAATCATTATTCTGTGCCCGGGTGTGCGTGTGTTGTTTATTTGTTGCAAATGTCTTTAATAAATTATTTATTTGCAATTATACGGTTTAGCAACTCGCTCGATTCTTGATTATAGGTCTCTCTCTCTGTCTCTCGAGACTCAAATGCATTTGCCCATCATCAAGTTGTCAAGCCTTGTCAAAGGAGCGCACCAAGGACAAGAGGAAGTTTATTTTTGCTAAAGAAGACAACGTTTAATGACCTTTTAATGCAGGATTGGGAGCCATTGCTGGGAATGTGACATTTGGTGCTACACAAGACAAGAACGTGTCGCTTATGTTCCTTCATGATGTTTCTCGACACACACACACACACACACACACACACACACACACACACACATACATACATCGCATGCATGCATAACAAATGCATATACTAATACAATATAGTCTCGTTAGCGAAGTTAATTTTAGCCCCCCTTTTATTTTTCAGCACGCCTAAAAGTAGGCAATTGTTTGTTTTGTTTCTGCTATACCCAGCTTCAATTAAAAATAGTTTGCAAGTAAATACTATATGCAAGCAGAAGAAACTTAACTCTAATATTGATTTTTATTTATTTTTGATTTAATTAAATATTTTAGTCCGAATTTTTAGTCGCCAAACGGGACTTCAAACAAAAGAGGAATGATATATGTTTTTATTTTATCAAATATAAACGATAACGTATGTACATATATCACTTTTGATACCGATTTACTTACCCCATACAGGGTACTTTCAAATCAACCTCAGATGCCTTTTTTACTTATGGTAGTTTGTGCTACCATCTTTAATGCCACAAAGACAAACATTAAAGTTTCCATTCCCCCATGGGACTTGTACTAATTATATGCTTAGCATGTATGTTTTATAGTACTGCGAGTAACCGCAAATTAACTGTTGTTTGGTGGGGCAGATGAAGCAACAGATTCAATTTCTTTTATAAAATTATATGTCTATGTTAAGCAAATTATGCACAGCATACCATTTACATATCTAATAAATAAATTGGCCTTTTACTAGATATTAGCACAAATGAATGGGCAATTTGTTTTATGAACTGAAAACCAGTGAAACGAAGAAACCCAAAGAAACTATTCAAAGAAAAGTGTGCTTTTGTCACTTATCACTCGCTTCACAATTATCTAGTCTAGTCTAAGTCTAGTCACACTCTGATTCTGATATTCTTGACTATGCTCCATTATTATCAATGCACGCATAGTTAGGTTGATTTATGGCATAACGCTTTTTGTTGTTGTCAACCAGACAAACCACCAGGCAGCACATCATTCAAGAACCCATTAAAACCCAACCCCTTAACTGTGCCGAGAGAGGCTGACAAAGTTTCACAGGACTCCAACGGACCTTAACTTTAGGCGTAAATTAAGCACACAAACATAGATGCAGAGTAGGGGAGTTGAGGGTCAATTTGGGTATTCAATAGATGATGGCATGATAATATTAAAAAAAAAAAGAGAAGGTGTTTACAACTCAGTTTGACTTTTATGATCGAACCAAAAGCTAATTTATTATGAAGCCGAAGAATTTTAATATAATTCACAGCTGCAAGTTTTCCCTTGGCTTGGGGCCATATTGATAAGTTGAAAGCGCAATGTTCAATTGATTTATTAATGGATTGATTACATTTTTTGCAGCTGCTTCGTTGCTATCTGCAATGGATTTAGCAGTGGATCCATGCGAGGATTTCTTTCAATTTGCATGCGGCACATGGAACAAAGTGCATCCCATTCCCGAAGATCGCAGCTCGATAAGCACCTTTGAGGTAAGGATTCGCGGGCATTGAAAAGCAATCGCAAAATTCTTTGATTTGATATTTTCGCAGGTGCTCTCCGATCAGCAACAATTGGTATTACGTGGTGTTTTGGAAGAACCGATCGATGAGCGCGATAATAAGGCAACGATCAAGGCAAAGACATTTTTCAAAAGTTGCATGGACATACGTGAGTAAAGAACCCCCTCCGCCAACGTCCACTAGGAACCCAGTTAACAACAATCGGTTTTCTGTAGCTCAAATCCGTAAGATTGGCGCTGGACGACTGAAGGATGTGTTGCTATCGTTGGGCGGCTGGCCCGTTATTACACCCAACTGGCAAATACCCGTTCAACTATCCATTGAACAGCTGATGGGCCAACTGCGTCTCAACTATAGTGAATCGGTGATGATCGAACTGTATGTGGGCGCGGATGATAAGAACAGTTCGGTGAACATCATACAAATGGATCAGTTGCAATATGCGCTGCCAAGTCGAGATTACTATCTGAAGGCGAGCAGTGCCAACGATCGCCAGGCGTATCACAAGTATATGACACAAATCTCTCAGCTGTTGGGCGCCAATGCAACAACGGCAGCCCGCGAACTGCAGCAGGTGGTGCTGTTTGAGACGCAGCTGGTGAATGTATCGCTCGCCGAAGCGGATCGTCACGATACGAGCGCTGTCTATCGCAAGATTTCGTTGCCGGAACTGCAACGTCTGGTGCCGCAGCTCAACTGGACAGAGTATTTGCAGACGGCACTTGGCGCGGAAATTAAGCTGCAGCCGAACGAACAATTGGTCACATATGGCATGTCGTATTTGACGGAAATGGCAAAGATTCTGCGGCGCACCGATCGTCGTGTCGTCCACAACTATATGCTGTGGCGTCTGGTCATGTCGCTGATGACGCACATGATCGATGAGTATCAGCGGGAGCGTGTGGAATTCCGCAAAATTCTCATGGGCATTCAGTCGGAGAGGACGCGCTGGTCCCAGTGCGTTGAGTGGACAAATAAGAAGCTGGGCGTTGCCGTTGGCGCTCTATTCATAAGGGACAATTTCAATCAGGATAGCAAGGAAGTCGCTCTGGAAATGATTCATAATATTCGGGCTGCATTCAATGAATTGCTGGCCGAGAATCATTGGATGGACGATGAGACGCGTGCGGTTGCCAAACTAAAGGCAGATTCAATGAACGAACGTATCGGATATCCGGAAATACTCACAAATGTCACCGAACTGGAACAGGAATATGTCAATGTGAGTTGATGTTTATGGGATCATGGAATGTTTGATTCGTCCGTCTAATTACTCTATTATAATACTCTTTGTTAGCTAACAATTGTCCCGGATAACTTTATCGATAATGTGCTAAGCATTTTGCAATGGGAATCGGAAAAGTTGCTACAACTACTTCGACAGCCGGTCGATAAGGAGAAATGGACAACCGAGCCAGCAGTGGTCAATGCCTTCTACAATCCCAACAAAAATGATATAGGTAGGTTATCTAAACTAAAACAAGGAGCTAAAACAATTTGCATCTTTTTTCTTAATCACTTTTTAGTATTTCCCGCTGGCATTCTACAGCCATTGTTCTATAGCCAACATTTTCCCAAGTCTTTGAACTATGGTGGCATCGGTGTGGTTATCGGTCACGAGATCACGCATGGCTTCGATGACAAGGGTCGACAATTTGATCGTGAGGGCAATATGATGCAATGGTGGAACAATGCAACAATTGATGCATTTCGGGAACGCACCCAATGTGTCATCGATCAGTATTCGCGCTATAAGATCAATGAGGTCGATATGTATATGGATGGTCGGATGACCCAGGGCGAGAATATTGCCGACAATGGTGGCCTCAAGCAGGCCTTTCGGGTGAGTATCGAACTCAACTCAATCCATTCACAATTCTCAATGTTTTCGTTTTTCGCTTCGTTTTTTTTTCTTTTTAGGCATATAAAAAGTGGGAGAAGCTACATGGCAGGGAGCTGCAATTACCGGCTCTCAATATGACCCACGATCAGCTATTTTTTCTGAACTATGCACAGATTTGGTGCGGCAGCATGCGACCAGAGGATGCATTAACCAAAATCCGATCATCGGTACATTCACCGGGATTTGTACGAGTTTTGGGGCCGCTATCGAATTCACGGGATTTTGCTCATGCCTATGGCTGCACAGTGGGCACAACTATGAATCCGGCAAACAAATGCAGTGTCTGGTAGTCACGATCATTGTCACGGTCACGATTTGTATTATCTTATTTATTTTTATAAACACACATAATATGTATCGTATACTATACTATAACAACATCAAATGAAGGGCGTCTCTGTTTTAGTTGTTTTTTTTTTTTTTAGTTTTCTAATTCTTTTGTAGCATTTATTATATACTACTGTAGAGCGATAGTATGGAAATAGTATAATATAATCTACGTACTATATAACTAAGTGTATTTGTATTGTAATATATATATGGATATGTATATGTATATGAAATGCCATAGCAAAACCATCCACCGCCCCTGCTCAATCCCACTCTCACCAACCAATATAACCCAGTTACGATAGATGAACAAAAATGCGGCATTATTATTCTTAATAAAGTATAAATGAAAACATTCAAACGAAACGAGCTACATATATGTAACTACCGATAAGGCGCACAACCTAATGCATTTGAATTATCTACAACTATTATTATATATATATATTTATTTTATTGACTCATTTTGAAACTAAAGTTTTTATAACTTGGCCCAACCAAGATCTACAAGAATCATATAGCCATGTTCAAAAGTCTTCTTTTACGATATGTTTGTGCGTTTTTTATTCATTTTAATTTTACGTACAAGTAACTTATTTATTTATATATATATATGTGTATCGGTATACATCTTGTATATGGTATATAATTTGTATAGTTTTTTTCCTTTGTGCTGCTACCCTTAAGCTATACCGGTCATTTCTAGACCGTAGTATTTCTGTTTTTTACTTTTATACTATAGTATATGTATATGTATATGTATATTTCATATGTATGTATATATATATCGTATATTATAGTTTTCATATCAAAACGTTTAGCAAAACACAGTCCATTGTTAACAATTGGTTGAAATTGTTAAGAGAGAAGATCATCCTGAGTCACTGGAAGGGCAAGATAAGCTACCTAAATAGTATTTAAAGCGGTATATTTTATTTGAACAGCTGCGAACTGAAAGTCAGTTAACTTAGATTATTAAAACTCACAGCAACTTGACGCAGTTTTGAAAAGCAATGGAAGTGTTGTTGGAATTAAAAGCTACTGGCAAGTACATAACTGGAAAGGAGTAAGCTTTAAAGCGGCTCGAAGCCATTGGAAGTCATTGGACATTGTCTTTTGTTTGATGGTCGACACTGGAATATCTCACTGGAAGGCTCTCTAACTGGAAACTAGTAGTTACATTTTATAGTTTATGTGTATGTGTTTTGCTCGTTGGTTAGCTTCATTTGCATAGAATACTGCATCATTATCGTCATCGTTTTGGAAACAAAAATAAAAAATAAAACAAAACAAAAAATGTGGAAGAACAACAAAAAAAAAAAAAATACATTCCATTTACATGGAATTATCACACTTATGCTTATGCACCTCCTATTAAGGATTAACGATTAAAATCGGCTTGTAGTTAACCTTGATTGTTAGATGCGCAACGCCGTTGATAAGGATGCCCTTGAGGATAGTCCTCTGCCAACTCCTCTTTGCCTTGCTACTCTCGCTGGATATGGAATCAGCGACCAGGATTGCTCATCGGCGCTGGCAAAGATAAGGTATATGAAATTGCCAGCAATATTGAGACCAGCTGCCAGCCAAAAGACAATATGCCATTGGGTAAGCGTCTCCCGATGATTGATGATCAATCCGATCACATATGGAGCAAGGAAGCCGCAAATATTTGCCGCTGAATTCGTAATGCCATACATGGTGCCCGCAAAGCGAGGACTCAACGCAATGTGATTCATTTGATTGCCGGCATAAACAGCGCCGCCAAAGGAACCAATCCCGGCGAGCATGAACGTCACCCACACCCAATCGCAGCCCACATAGATAATGCCAATCAGACCCAATGAGGGCACAACCGATGCAATTGTGTTCCACAGCTTATAGGAGTTGAGGAGCGTAATGTGTCGATTGGCAAGCATCCAATCCGCTAGAGCGGAGCATGCGATGCCCATGAACCAGGAGGTGAGATAGGGTACGGCATTTAGCATTGCATTTGATTGGATGTCAAAGTGGAGTATGTTGCTCATATAGGTTGGCAGTTCCGTTAGCTGTGTATAGAATGCCCAACTTTGGCCGCACTGCGTCAAAAGAATGGCCCAGAGTGGTACGCTGGTTAGCAGCGATAGCCATGGTATAGCTTCTTGTTCCTCCCGCTCCCGCTCCTGATCATCATGATCCTCCTCCTCGGACTGCTCATTCTCCGGCGTCCGTACAGCGCGGAGTGTACGCTCAATATAAGCTCGCTCCTTGCGTGAAATCCTTGGATGCTCACTAGGCTTATCGTATACCAAATACATCCAGGCAGCAAACCATACCAGACCCAATATACCAAAGATATAGAATGCCGATGGCCAGCCGCCCAGAAACGTCTGGGAGCACAGCCAGCCCGTCAATGGCATCGATATAACCGTGCCTATATTGGATCCAGCATACACAATCGCTGCAAACTTGTTCCGTTCCAGCGGTGGTATCCAATGCGCCAGCATTGCATGCATTGCCGGATATGTGACACCCTCGCCCATGCCCTCCAGGATGCGCACCAGCACAAGCAGCGGCAAATCCCAGTGCGCCGCCATCGGTGTGAGCAATGTGAAAATTGCTGTGATTAGGACACCATAACCATAAATTCGTTTGCCGCCAAGCAGCTCGGCCATGCGTCCACCTGGCACTTGGGTCAGCACATAGCCATAGAAGAAGCTGCCTAGGACCAACCCTTGTGTCGCCTCATCCCATACGAATTCACCCTGCTGATCCTGATTCAGATCCTGATCCTGCAGCTGCAGCTGCAGCTGCATCTGCAAGCCCGTATGGGTTCGGCTTCGTTTTGTTGGTGGCATTGGACACGTATCGTTGCCCAAAATCGAGCTGTTGCTATGCGGAATGGCTGTCTGATTGACCATTGCAACAATTGCCACCGAGAGGTTCACACGCATTGCATAGACAACGGCAAAGCCAAGGAAACCCATCAAACCGAATATGTGACGTGTCTGCAGAAAATCATCCTCGTCGTGAGCGTCATTATCATCAGCAGCTGTTCCAGATAAAAACAACAACAAAATAAATACATCTGTTTTTTTGTTACAGGCAAACAAAAAATAACGGATGGAAACTTAAAAGATGGTGAAACTAGTTTATTTTTAACTGCAAGCTAAGCAATATTTAACATGAGAATCTAGAAATCTTTTTTTCTCAGAAATGAAAAAGAACAAGAACAAAAAATAATTAGAAAGACAAAAACCACAGAGAATTAATGAAAATGTAGAAGGGGGGAGGGGGGGGGAATAACAACAGAAACTCGCTCGCTTTCAACTTTGCTGTATAAGGTTGTGCCGCTTACCACGTCCACGTATTAATGACCTGTCACTGTCACAGAAGGCCTGATGCTCGTCATCCGCCTCGGTATCATCGTCATCCGCATCGGAGGCATCGGAGCGTCCGACATGGCCATAGTAACAGGAGGCGTCGCGCGACTCGTCTGTCCATCGATGTGGCGGCATCTAACTGTAACTGCCACCAAAACTGCTGCTGCCTTCCACAAAAATCACAAAATATGCAAATTGTTGGTCGTTGCTGCGCTTTAGACACAGGGTTTGATTTTTATTTGTTTTTTTTTTTTTTCTATGCAAATTATGGTTTTAGTTCTTGTGCAATTGCCAGCACAATTTCTCTTTTTTCTTTAAGCAACCAACAATAGGAACGACAACAGCAACAACGATTATGACGACGACAACGATAAAACAAAGACGGACAGAGACAACTCACCAACAGCTGGAGCAGCCAGCGACTGAAGCGACGGAGAAATATTGCGCTTTGCAGCACCAGCACCAGCAATGACTACATTCAATGTATAACAATAGTAACAACAAAATCTAAACAACCAAAGCGCAATATAACTGTTGATGATGATGTTGTTGTTTTTGTTGTTGTTGCTACACCAAACCAGTCAATCAGTCACTCTATACGCTCTCCCTCCAGCTGTGTGTGCGCTTATGCTCTTTTTTCTGCCTCTGCACGGTCTCTCTCTCTCTCTCTCTCTCTCTCTCTGTCGTTTAGTTTAGTCAGCAGCTTTTAGTAGGAAAGTGGAGCAAAAGCATGTGAAGCAACAACAACAAGTGAATGGATTTTTATTTGACGCTCTCTTCGCGTCATCGGTGATTGCTGAACTAAACCGAAGGCGCTTTGGCGGATTTTTTAAGTACAAAAAAATAACCTAAACCATTGTTTACATTCAGTTATAATTTCCATTCAATGTATACATTTGTATGTATGGATGTGTGTATGTACATGCACATGCATGGTTAAGTGCGCAGTACAAATCCATAATACGTAATTAAAAATACTCTCAGTTTAACTAAAATTAATTATTAGCCAACTGCCTAAACACTTTGGTTTCGTAGTCAAAATATAATTCAATTTATGGATTATATGTGTTATATATCGTACTGTGGATAAAAATGGAAACAGATTGTTTTGGTGGTAGAGTAAGAAAAGTCCAAACGACACTATCCATTTGAGTTCACCAGTTGTTGTGAAAAAAGTTATAAAACATTTTTGTTATATACCTTAGTTAGCATAATATCAATTATTAGCACGAAAAACATATACATAGTTTATACATACATTAAAAACAACTTCTCAAATGAACAATTCGAATGCATTAGGAAGTTATTGTTAATCAAACAAAGCATTCAGACCCACATTTATATTTTGGGCTAGGGCAACGAACTCAACGCCAACAGGCTAACTAAATGAAAACTTATCTTTGGGCTACCGTTGATAATATACCCTATAAAAATAAAAACAAAAAATAAGTATATTCGAGTCTTGGATAATTGGATTAATTTTCGAGTATCTATTCTAAAATCTCACATGATGGTAATATTTGTTTTTCATCGTCATAGGGATTTGAACAAGAGTCATATGGGGATGCGTTTGTCAACAACGATCTTTCAAATGTTTCGAAGGTACATACATACATATATGAAATAATTGGACAGCCCAATTGAAGGGTATACATATACATATGTACGAATAATCACACACCACCTCCAACTAATAAACAAATCAGAGAAAGAGAGCGAAAAGAATAGAGAGCTGGAAAATGTCGTTTGCAAACAGCATCAGAGAAATTCAACTACTGTTAACTGCCAACTGTTAAATAAGTTGAATTCCTTGCATGCCAGACAGAGGCGTGCCTGGGTGACCTTTAATTTATCAGCTGTTAATCACCAAGTGGTATATTTAAAAGATAAGACATAGTTCTACAACATGTATTGAAAATGCGCAGACAAAATGGACTACAAATGCTAATTTTATATTACAGAATATTAGTTGGAATTAAAGCACCTTTGAAAAACACCAAAACTGCATCATATCAGTTGGCAAAGATGGTGCCGACAGCAAAGACAATCATCTTTCGCATCTGACCGCAGTTCAGGGTCTCATAGTGATAGCCCTTAACGATTTTTGCATCGTTCTTGCCTGCATCAAAAGACTGTTGAACTGGGCTCATATCCATATTGTAGCAATTGAACATAAATTTATGGTTTTTCATCAGGACGCACATTTCATACGCGCTAGCCAGCTTCTCATTCCAGATGCTTACCGAATCGTAAACGATCGTCTCCTTTAAATTCACTTGAGTGGCCTCTTTGGCGGTCCGGAACGTGTGCATTGTAATCACTCCAGTTGGTCCTCCGTCTTCGGCAAGATAATTATGCGTTAAATCGCAGATCAGCATTGGCGAAGTGTTCGCTTTTAATGTCTTGTTCACAATTGTCTCGGGCTTGAACTTCTCAAGTTTTTGCAACGTTCTCAAAAAGTTGGGATGCTGGTACACCAACGGATCAAGTTGTTCCATGCGACGCACAAGCAGCTCTATAAACGGACCACGAACACTCTCCTGTATGAGTAGAGTGGCGATGGCATTCTTTCCAAATGGATTGTGCAGCGAAGCGACCAGATGATGCATAGCACAATTTAAATCGCCGCCATCAAAGATCATCATCATGCATGGCGAACTCCATTGTGCTTTTGGATCGCCGCCAGCATCATCAATTGAAGGCGGCAGCTACATTAGTCAAGTATATATATATATATATGTAAATGCCGTTTGTTATAAGTATATGGATTTCATTGCACTTACAGTTACTACGCGTTTATTTATGCCTGCCAAATTTTTTATCATGCTGCTGGTGATTACTGGTGTAGGTAGCACAGGATATTTATTATAATTTATTCGCTGCTTCGGTGTATGATGGGCAGACATGTCGAACACAACACAAAAATAACAAAGTCGTACAGAAGTGAGCAGTTGCGCGAGTTGTCCAGCGTGAGCGGCGAAGAGCAAATATCCTCGTGTTATCAGTACTTGTTTCTCTCTTTTGATCGCGCAGCAACTGATAAAGTCAGTTGCAGCGTTGCCCAATCGTGTTTATTTCTTTCTGCAATTTTGAGTAATTTTGTTAGCTAGTTAAACAATTGAAATATGGAAATGTGTCAGTTCAAGTTTTTAAAATACAATAATTTGATAAGAAAGTATGTTTTTATTTTCCACAACAATATCGATACATTGAGCGCTGATTTGTTAACATTCGTATATCGATATTAACAACATTCAATTTTATAGTTTTTGCACCCCACAAAAGAGTTCAATGTTTGATGTAATGAGCTCAGGTTAAATTGTAAAATGTGCATATATTATTTTAAATCAAAAACACTGTATATTTTAAACCTGTTTTATTAATAGAACGCACATTATAGAGGGTCGATGGGTCGACTGACCGCCACCCTTGTTCAGCAACTATCGATATTTTGACTACAGCTTAGAGCGATTGGCCAGCATGCCGTGCAGCACTGCAAAGATTACGCCACCACGACGTTGACGCCGACGTTGACTTCACTGGGGGTCCGTTTTTTAGTCGGACTGTGTGATTTGTTGGCCGATTGGCGCTGCCCCATGCACAGTTGACAGTCAGATTCAAATTGAAAACGCTCGTTGGCTGTTCGTGTCTGTGCCGTCTCGACGCATTCAAATACAATTTATTTGTTTTTGTCATTCAAATTGTTTGTTACTGTTAAATTAAGTATTGTGCACTTGTTGTCGTTGTTATTGTTGCATACGCCCCTTGAAATAAAGAGAACAAAACAGCTGTCGCGACATTTTTCTTCCAGTGAATAATAAATAATTGTCAGCGCCATCTGCGCGAGAGTAGAAAACCAACAAGTGCCCGCTAACACAATTGCATTTGCGTGCGGATTCTGTGTGTTCGTGTGTCTGTGTGAATTTTATTTGAATTTGTGTAAGTGATTTTAAGTACGTTCAACCACAATCGAAAGTGAATTTTAGAAAAATCAAAATAGAATTTAACCAAATAGCTAAAATAAAAGTCAAAGCAAAAACAAAAGTAAAAGCATAAGCAAAAAGCTAAAAAACTCAGACACGTTTCTTAAGTAGAACGATTCGAAATATTTGCACAAAAATAACGTAAACAGCTGGCTGCGAAGTCAGCAGTGACATCGACGGCGACAGCGAAGCAACTGCATTTTGTTGTTGCTCTTGGTTTTAGTTATTGTTTTTTTTTTTTGTATTTTTCGTCAACAAGGCAACAGGTTCAACACAAAAATTTTTGATTGTAGCGGCTGCGCAACAGCATTTGAAGAAGAAGCTACAAAATGACCGATTTAAATGAAATCATGGGTTCGCCATTTGTGCGCGTCAAGGTAAATATACTTGCATATATCTAACTGTATGCTGGTGCAGGTGTGAAGCCCCAGCAACAACAACAACAACAGAAACTCCCACTCACTTATTGGACTGCATCGATTCTACGCGGTGTTAGATAATGCACCGCTGAGCAGCGGCTCAGCTAGCGTCTCAGCCGCTTCGTCCACTCTCTGATGAAGCGTTGCCCAATAGCAACTCATTAGCACATGGAGCGAGTGCACGACACCGGCAGCAACAACCGCAATAATAAGCCATTCGATATGCTCCGACTTTTGTGGCAGCCAATTTGCAACTTCAACCGTTGTCGACCGAAGTGGCGTCGTCGCTGTGGGGCTTCATTTGAGCCGCTTTATAAATAAATAGACACCAGCAAACAGCTAAAACGGAATTTAACGAAACTTTCCATACCAACAACTTCACCCCTCTCTCACCCTCTCTCTCTCTCTCTCTGTACCTTTGTATTTTGCGTTCAGGCCGTTGCCTTGGTGCATTTCATCTTCATATCAAATGCGATGCTTGGCACATGGGAGCATGGTGCCTATGAGTTCTACAATTTCCTCTTCATTATTGCCATGTTCTGGGCGATACACTGCAAGGACTCTATTGAGGCAGTGCAAACGGTAAGTTAACCCATTCTCTCTCTCTCTCTCTGTCTGTCTCTTACTTTGTGTGTAAGCTTTTTTTCCAACGGCGATCTTGTGCTCTCTGCCTATGTAAAGCCATTACATTGCAGAGACGCTTTTACGCTCAGAGAAACAAAGCCGTAAAATTTCGTTAACAGTTTGAGAACATATTTCTTTTGCGACATCTTGAATTAGTTCATGATAAATACTCTAGTTTTAGAAGAGTGTACTGGAAGTTTGTTTTTGACAATGACACAGACCCACGTACAAATTTTGTGGGTGTTATCGTTGTGTTTATGCCTGCATTTAAAGCCGCTGACTGATAAGAATTTCTTCCTGCCCCTTGTCTAGCTCGTCAGCAATGAGCAATGATTCGCACAATCAGTAAACAATTAATTTAAAATAGTTTTTTTTTTTTGACTTTGTATATGTATAAAGTAGACCCCACAAACCGGTTTTTTTTTTAAAAACAGAAAATCATATTAAACATTGTAGTTATATGCATGTACATATGTATATATATTGGTAACTATACTATAAATAAGAAATGTGCTCACTTATTCGCTTCGCCTTTTGCCGCACATTGAGTTTGTTTTCGAGTGACGTTTGGCGGGGGGTCAATCGCATCCAGATGGTGTAGTTTTGTAATACTGTTATGATCTACTGTAACAGAGGGCTTTCTTTTAGTTAGCATTCACTAATATGTACATATTTACATGTTTGCTTATATCATCACCTTATGCCTTATACGATTCCCCATACTTAGAAACTGACAAAAGAAATGCTTTTGAAAGTCATCAAACGAAGAAAGTGCAGTTCAATGTTTGAGTTTCAAGTTTTTGCTAAATTGGTAACGAAAAGAATAGAAAGTTAGCTAGAGTTAATTTATATATTATATACAAATATAGAACGAATAAAGCGAACGACTTAAGGAACATACAAAAATAAAAAACACCTAAATATTTGAAGACTTTAGTTTAGTTATTGCAGATTGCAGCATAGCCCAGTAAAACTTAAATCTGTAAACATTTGGTCCACCCTTCACTTTATACTATAAACTAAGTAAGATTGCCAAACTTATTGATTTCAACCCGCATTTGTTTGGCCATACAAAAAAAAATATTTAACACGTTAGGGCATGCTAATTATGAACGCATTTGGTCAGCCTAAAAACGCGACTCGTAATACCTTATAAAAGGCTTACATATACAATATATATATATATATATATATACTTACGTACGTACATATATATGTATGTATGTATATGTTAAGTACCCCATACGATGCATATCGCAATGTTGGAAGAGCTAACGGCTTTTCGTGCCCAAACTGGGTTACAGTTACTCGCTCCAGTTGGTGGTGGTGAGCTGGTCCCAAAGTTGGAACCTTTGACATTAACCAAAATTAAACTCCATTTCGACCATTACTTGACTTTCCCCCAGAGGCTGGTGGCTTCAGTCGTTATCCCAGCATTTTTAAGCAGGACCTCGTAACGCACGCGATGCGGCACATCACGCACGAACGCCCCCCCCCCTCCCCCACCCAAAACAAGAAAAAAAAAAACAAAATAAAAACTACCAAACTTTTTAGTAAGAAAAGACGGAAAAGTGTAATTGATGATGTCAAATAGTTCTTGACTTTGGAATATCCTGTAACATTGCTTAGAATTCGTGAAAATTATTTTTCAACTACGAAAAATTATTGTCTATTAAGAAAACATATTAAATATAAGAAATAACTTTTAATGGTAAATTAAGAAAGAAAAAAAGGGTAAATTTTTCTTAATTGAGTAAAAAGAAAAAATTCATTAATCTGGGCTTAAAATCGATTTTATACTGCATTTCCAAAATAAGAACAACATCAAGTAGATTATTTTGTTTAACCGACATAAACATTCAAAATTGAAGTAACGAAAATATTTCCCTTAGGCCGTTGAAAATATTTTTCCCAGCACTTAAACAAGCAAAAATACAAGGGTAATACTTCAGGGTATCCATAATAAAATTGACCTTTTTTTTTTAAATATTTTCTAGAGGTCAGTCACATGGCAACCCAAAACACCCCACTTTCTACTTCCCTTTCCAGCTAAGTCGTGTGTGTGTGTTGGCTGGTTTTTTATGTGTTTGGTTTTGGTTATTCGGAGTGTGAAAGTGTTTTTATTTTTTTTGACTTGGGAGGACCCCATTAGCAACGTTATTAAAACAACTCAACTATTTAAAAGCCAAACGTTGACCCAGAAAAACCACCACAAACATTACTTATTAACGAATCGGAATAGAGTTTTCCTTTTTCTCATGTTTGACTTCGAACCGCCAGTTGATAATAACCAGAAAAATACAGGACGTCCTTTCAAACTTATGACAATAATTCCTTGAAAGTTTTGATTCCATGGATAATGTACTTTGGTTGTTGGTTTTATTCTTTTGAATTATAGTCGAGCGCCTAAGGTTATGCTACGGTTTTTGTATTAAACAAGTCATTGGATGATATGGCATATAAAATCAGTATAAAATCATATATGTATGTTCTTAATAACTAAAGATAAATAAAAACGCATTTAAAGCTTCTTTGCAAAAATGAGAAAACGAGAAAAGAACCTTTGTGCTTAAATATTTTGTCCTAAGGCAAATTAGTAGGACTAAAAACTAAAATGTTTGGAATATTATTGGATAGAAAAAACCAATAACAAGCAAAGTGTTGGCCTAACAATTGATGTGAGAATTTTACCATTCTGACCAAACAGAAAACACACCTTAAAGAAGCAAAAAGGTGTGGCTAGTTAATGGGCATGTGTGTGTGTGTGTGTGGGTGTGTGTATGGTTGTTGTGTGTCCGTGTTTTGTTTTGTTAAAGTTCAAGCGTTCAAGGTCAATGCAATTGATTTGCTTGGACAGCGCCTTAAATGACCCATGCCCTAGTTAAAAAAAAAAACCTATGTAATTTCTTATGCAAGTCAGCACAAAGAAACTGCGCTGCTAATCGTTCTGAAAAGCTTACCCTTAACATAACAGAATTCCTAAGAAAAGGATAGTAAAGAACCACAACCAGCGTTTGTGTCTTCCAACGAACACTTTAATTGTATTTAATTTAATAAAGCAATCATTTATTATCTTTTGTATTTTCAGGCGCTTGTGATCAATGCATCGAGCATATTCTTTGATTTATTTATCATAATCATTTATTTCAAATACATGAGTAAGTAATGCTACGCTAGTTATTGCCTCAAGTTGATTGGAAGCTATGATTAATGTAAAAAAAAAACACCTTCGTTTCAGATGGCTGGGCGATTGCCTTTAGTATCATCAACTTGATGCTGCGTCCTGTGAGTGTTGCTCTACTTTATCGTGAGTTCAATTCACGTGGCGGCAGTCTTCAAGGTGGTTCCGTATTTCCCACAACTCAGCAACGTAGCTATCAGGACATTGATCGTCCCACGCAGCCGACACCAACCAATTCGCAGCCGGGACCCAATGTTGCCAGCATTTTCTAATGCAAAGAGTAAATTCTGTGTGCAATAAATCCCAATCAACAAACATATGAAAAAAGCAAACCCCTTCCAAGTACCTACTGACATCCAAACTCCAAGCAGCTTAAAGACTGTAAAGAGTTCCAAATTTTAAATGTCCATCAAGTCAAGAAAACATTTTTTTTTTTGTTTTTGTTATGTCCTAGATTTAAGTTGTAGTCAATAAAGCCAGAAAATTGCTTAATATTTTTGTATGTAGTAATTGTTTCAGCGATATAAAAAAATTAAAAATTATAAAGACAAACAATAACGATTAACGTTTACGATTTGTATAAACATATATTTATTTATATATGTATTTATAACAAGCGAGCAGCAATCGCTGCTTCATCTATAATATAAAACGCTTACTACTACTATACTATGTAAATCTAACATCATACAAGCATAATATTATACTATACGTATTAATATAATAATAATAATAACAACACAAAAAAAATGGGCGTTCGATGTTTATTTGAAACTAGAACAGTTGTACAGAGGCACACTGCTCTCGTTCTTTCACTTTCTGCACACAATTTGATTTTCTCATTTTGTATTCCTAACTAGTTCAATAAATTATTGAAGTAGCGCCCCTGCATGCCATCTCTTATTTAGCTATGTACAAGCCCGAAACGTTCAAAATTAAAAACTTAAAAAAATATATATAATGTATATAACTAACGCCAGGGCCTACTTAGAAACCCTCCTTGGCCGGACGGAACTTGAATTGATTGGCGCGCCCTTCCAGACACGGCACCTGCACCAGATTAAAATATATCGAGCCCATAAACTGAGAGGCCGATGTGTTTGTCATCTTTAGGCATGCGAATAAATTATCATCGCAAATGCAATGCGATCTATGGACAAAAAAAAAAAAGAGAAGCAATTTAGTGAGCTACTCGTTTCTCGTTACTATTTACTCGTTACTTACTTGGTGTACAGCGAATCATTAATGAGGTCATATTTGGTCTGGTATGCACGTATTTTAATAGGACACAGATCGTGCTGACGACAACAGCGATCCATTTCCATCTCGGTGCCCAAATCGCTATACGTCTGAGCAATATCGCCAGTTCCACACCACTTGGTGCCTGAGAAAAGAAGCGTATATTCATAAGTTCAAGGAATAGTATTTAACTCGTTAACTTGACTCGGTTTACCGGGTAGTATGCCGCTTAGCAGCGAAAAAGGACTGCGTGGAAATATGTTCATTGCAAGCTTAAGAGAAACATCATCCGGACTCGACGTACCCACGGCGGTGCCACTACCATTAGCTCCACTGGTTCCGGGTTCATTGCTGCTACTGCGCTTAGAGCCCTCATCGCTGGATTTGTACTTGATCTTGCTGGCATAGCTCACCTTGTCGACTTCCTCGCATTGGTCCATTAGCATAAGCATTTGATCGAAATCGATCTCAAGCGGAAGATTGTACTTAGCGAGACCATTGAGCAGCATTTTGCCTTCCTTGTCGTTGCTGTAACGATACAAATTTGACGAGTGTATTTGCTGTTGTTGTCGTTGTTGTTACTGTTCGATACTTACTAAATTTCAATCAGTTCGCAACCAAGTAACAGCTTATGTGGTCCTAGTTCAGTAACGGCAATGGTCAGATCGTGATGGTATATCATAATCAGCGAATCGTTTCTAACTCGCTTCCCGCTGCAAAACAAAAAAAAAATCAAAATGTGGAAGCGTTTGGATTCGGTTTTTATAGATGTATGTATATTATGGGCACATTGCCAGCAGACGCGACGTGACATCCATGACAATAATATTTGACTGACTCCAACTGAGTGAAACTACACTACTATCAGCCCCTGTAATGAAGCGAATGGTCTGAACGCCAGCTGATTACTAAAACTGATTTTAATAGCTTTTATTCTATTTTTGTTGCCTTGAAAAATACGATTCAAAGCATATGCCAAATTGCACTTGCAATGTAATCTTTTGGGTAATTTGTTAGCAGATAAAATATAAATATATGCTATATAAATAATTGCAACAACTTAATTTAATATTTTTTATCTCCAAGGTCCAAGTCTTGAGCTAGATATTTGTTGTTATAATAAATAGTTATTTCTTCACCAAACGGACAAAAACTTATCTAATTTACTTTGAAACTCAATACATGTTGTCGGTCGAACTTTCATAAAACGAGATCTTCCGTATAACACTAGTTGTCTATATAACGAATGCAATTCGGTTCAATCAGAAACGCCGAATTTCGTGTGCCCATGAGATTCGTTGTATAGAAGTTTGAGTGTATTTGAAATATGTTAAGGATTTGATTTGGAACTCACCTGTAGGTTTTCATTTGACGCACGCTGCGCTGATCGATGATCTTCTGCGTTAAGGATTGAAAGGAGGGGAATCCCTGCAGGCCTTGGGGCAGGCTAAAGGATAACGTTGGCTTGGCTAATGCCATTGATGACCCAAAATAGCCCATCATCGCACAAAACATCATCAAAACAAGCATTTGCACACGCCATTTAAAAAAGCAGTTGTAACGCATTTCTGCTAATTCTAATTTTTCACCTTTTCACTAATTGTTGTAGTTGTTCTTCGAAGACAATTATATATGTATATCCGGATAACAATAATACTTGGAATGTCGTTTGTGAACGTTTGTGATGATGACAATTGTTTAGTCCGTTTTGATGTCGATGTCGATGTATGCCAAAGGCATTAGTTTGTCAATTGCTGTCGACGACTTCTCGGCTTCCGGGTTTTGTTAACTGCTGCGAAATTAAAAATTCGATTTGTGTTTACTTTGTTGTTTGTTTGTATTGTTTTTCAAATATGTATGTATGTTTTTATTTTGCTGTTGTTGCTGTGACTGTTTCGACAGTGAACAGTTGACTGAAATTCGGCACTGCCTTCACAAAGTCCTTGCGACAAAAAGTTCTGTGGCACAACATTTTAAATGTTTTATTTAATTCCCACTCAACAAACAGACTAACCTACATATATATAAGCACAAGGTCATGGAGGCTCGTCCAAACAGCTGAACTCATTCACAGAGCTCCAACACAGACATCAAACACCTGCCTAAGTTACCTAAGGTTCACCTGACCAATTCATTGAGTACGTAAATTAATAAAATTGTCTGTGTGTGTGTGTGTGTGTGTGTCAGCTCCGACGCACGACTCTCGAGTTTACTCATTTTCGGACTAACATAACGGACTATTTTAATCAGAGAATAACCCAACGAATGTTGAACACACACTAATAAAAGTGCTATTGTGGATATTTAGCTGAATCAACTATTTATATGTATGTGAAGCAATTTCTCTCAATTGTTAATTAAACGCAAATGCTAATTAGAATTTGCAATTAGTGCAAACAGCAATTAAATTTGATTAGAGCATCCAATACTCGTCAATAGCAATTTTTCACAAAAACTTAACGAAATACCGGGCTGCTTATAAGCAAATCGGTTCTTAAAGAGTAAACTTCAAAAAAACTCCAATAAAAACAAAACTTTCGACCCGTCTTAAATGAAAACAACTTTGATGAACTTAATACGAAACACGCACAAAAAACACAAAACAAGAAAAAATATATCTTTTAAACATTTTCTCGCGCTACAAACTTCACAAGAAAACGTGGCCTTTTTACTAAACCTTTTCCTTCTCCTCTTCTCTCTTTCTCACCCTTTGTATCTTCCAGCCACATATCGTCTATTTTTATTATTGCCCGCCTATCCAATTATCAAATGTCATTTGTCATTGCATATGGCGTTTTTTTTTTGCAGTTTTTTGTTCGCAGGACGTGCACGCAATTTGATTAAATATGCAAATGATGAATAACAAACAGAAATTGGTATTGAAATTTTAAAGGGCATTTCATACGTCAAGAAACAAAAACTTATTAACTGGGATTCACGTTCAAGTGTGAAATATTTATATTTTTTTTTCATTTTTCTTATAATTTAGTCAAGTTTTCTGTTCAAAGAACTCTTAATCTAGATCTGTGAATAATTTGCTACTCATTTGCAAATATTGTTTAACAGATTGAAACAAATGGTTAGAAAATAGAAAACATGAAAGCACAACAATTAAAAAACAGCTAAGAGCGTTACTTAAGGTCTGTTCCATATGAAAAGAACCGAGAACAATCCGATTTTTTGTTTGTTTTATTTTTACTTTCAGAATTTCAGAATTGACCTTGACTCAAAATTAGCATAAAGACCGTGTGAATAACTATAGCACAAAATACAAGCTTGGTTCACGCTTTAATTATATTAACGCGCTATCATTAATGTCGTTTTGTTTTTGTTTTTGTTTATTAGGTCTGGAGTGCACAATTAAAAAACTGGTCTTTCGAGCAGGAAACGGTTTGAATATTTTCTTTTCAATTGTAAAAAGGTTATATTGATTATATAAGGAAGAAGGTTAGTTTTCATTTCATGGCTTAAACGAAAAACTTCAAAGACAAACAGAAAGTTTTGGGATAAATTCTCTCTCACACAGTCTCACCTTTTTCTTATTCTATGCAAATCTCTCTCTTCTATTTGTCGTCATCTTTTGGCAACACTTTGTATGAATGTGTGTTTTTGGGGCTAGTCATTGAAATGTGAAACAGTTGCCGAAATTCCAACTAATAATCATTTCACACTCGCCAAGTAAGAGCGAGAAGAAGGGACGAGAAGGTTAGGCCAGAGACGAAGTTAGCACAAACCAAACAAATCAACCAAATGAATTGTCCACACGCACGAATGTCAAACCAAACATGCTAATCACAAAATATGTATATGTATGTGATCAAAGAAATAATAAATAATAAAAAAAATGTTGAACTACTGTGCCCCCAATGGACAAACATACATACATACATATAAAGATATGCATACATATTGCACGTAAAATATTATATTATATTGTTTTGGTTTTGTTTGTTGGTTTTTTTTTTTTATGATATTTTCGTGGCCGTGTAGCCAAGGTTCAAAAAACACGAAAGTTTACGCAAGCCATGCACACAATGATCAAGTGAGGCTCTTCGCCGGGGCAGGGGCAAGCCAGGGGCGGTGATAGGAGCACAATGGGCACCCTCAAAGTGAAAGTACTTCTCATCGTTGTTTGTTGTTTTTTTCTTTTGCTTTTGTAAGTTTTTGGGTGAGTTTTTTGTGCGATTTCAATTGAAACCGTGAAACAGCAGCGATGCAACCACAAATGAATGATGCGAATAATAAATTAAGCAATGTTCGAAACTTGTTTCATGCTGCTCCCACATACACAAATACACACTTGTTATGGCATTATCCAACACTTGACACCTTTGCAAGCAATACGAGCTAATTGAAACATGGTTATATTCATTTTGTACTATATGGCTTAAAAGAGTTTTACGCAATTGCATTTCGTAAGAAAGCAATGAAGAGCATAGAAAAAGTGAGAGAGAGAGAGAGAGAGAGAGAGAGAGAGATAGAGGTTAAACACCATAGTATTTATAAACTTTTTGATGACCCCCAAAATACTAAAAGTCTAGAAAGTTCAGCTGTACTCGGACCTAACCTTACCCAACGTTTATTGCGTACTTAATCTTATATAATTTGAGCTCCAATTAACCGGATGCACTTAACAACTCTGATGAAAATCAGCTTCTCATGATCTATCATTTTTATGAGCCGCACAAAAGCACATTTTTGACCCACATTAAAGCCCAACAAATAAAAATCGGTTCATAGTTGAGTGGTTTTTACGGTGTATTTCCTGTCCTTAGAACAAACTATACAATCTATGTGAATCCCAATTTCCGTCTAATGAACAATACAGCCAACATCAGGAAATGGCCCAAAACACAATAGAGCCACAACTTAAACTAAATTCGTTTAAAAAGCTAAAGCCATCGCTGCATGCAAATATTAATGAGTGAAGAAGCAACTGAAAAGAACTTTAAAGTGATTTTTTTGGTCATTTTTTTTTCGGAAAAAGTTAAATTACTTGGACCCTGTAGTTGCAGTTCAAAATAATTCTCTTTGATATATTTCTTTCCATGGTTAATGGAAAAAATTACTTATTTCAAAAAAAAAAAATTTAATTCTAATCTCTGAACTTAAGGTCTTAAGTTAAAAAATCACCAATATCTTAGCCGTTTTATGGCTAAAAGGGTAGACAAGAATGAAATCGAAACTTGGCCAACTTGAACTTGACAGATTTGGTACTCTTTATGGTTTTGTGGATTTTTTGTCTTGTTTTTTGGGTTCAAAAGTGCAAAGCTTTGCATAAACCACGAGCCATCCATCAACAACAAAGTAACAAAAGCAACAACAACACAACAACCACAAAAAAGATGAAACAAAGATAAAAACAGATCACGCTAGCTTGGCATAGGTCAGTGAAGCATGGTTGGGAATAGAAATGATGAAAAACCAAGTAAAAACTCGATCGTGGGGCGAAATTCATTTAAATGTTGCTGTTGTTGACCCGCTTAAGCTGTTGTTGTTGTTGTTCGATCTTTCGTTTTATTTATTCGTTTGTCGCTGCAGTAGTAAAAGTGGTGGATTGTCGACTGGCTCGCTGCAGATGCGCCAAAAGCAACAAGATTAACAGTAACAACAACAACAACAACAACACTGACAACTGGTTTGCAAGTTCGCAGTTTTAACTTTCACATTGGGCGCACACTTAATTGTTGGCTTTAATCTTGGTTAACTTGCTCCAGTTTTTTTGATTTTTCATTTAGTATCAAAACACAAAACACACACATGCCAAAAACAGCACGAACCAACGATTAAAACGATGCTCGGCGCTAAGCTCTTTGATTCGAGAGCACGCGATTATCATAATGATGATGACGATGATGGAGATGATGTTCGTGCTGTGCTGTGCTCCTCTGCGTGTTTCACTATAAACTTATATTTCTTTTTTAATATTTAACTTTAGCGCAACAAATAAGCATTGGCAAATGAAAACCAACTTTTAACTCGATCTTCTTGTTTTTTTTTTTTGTTGTTGCTGTTGCGTGTGAAAATCTAAATCAAGCGTCCGTTGTGTCCATGCACAAAACATAAACACGAACCAGAGTGTATATGAGTGTAAACGGTATGCATTAATTTTGATCAACACGTTTAACCCTGAGATGATCTGTCTCGTTGGTTTGTACTCGTTGGAAGCGTTTGTTGCATGCACTCGTTACACAAGCTAATGGTTGGTTGACTTACCAGTCGCTTAACAATTGTCCCACAATTTGAAGATTAATTGTCACCAACACTCGTTAGTTTTTAGATTTTCCCTATTTGGATATCCGGAAATCGTTTGATAGTTTATAATGTTCTAACTGAAATGTGTTGTCAAGTCAAATATGTACAAGCATTTGCCTACTAAGTGAATTCAATCTGCCTTTTTATACCCTGAACCCATAAAATGGGTAAATCAGGGTATAATGGTTTAGTGCAAAAGTATGTAACAGGCAGAAGGAAGCATCTCCGACTTCATAAAGTATATATATTCTTGATCAGTATCAATAGCCGAGTCGATATGGCCATGTCCGTCTGTCCGTCCGTCTGTCCGTCTGTCTGTCTGTCCGTCTGTATGAACGCGTAGTTCTCAGAGACTACAAGATCTAGACACTCAAGTTTTGAATATAAGTTCTCCTATACCATGAGCAGAACAAGTTTGCTTCCAATTATCGATAACTACTCTGGTTTTCGTTATACACATGGAGTCGATAACAAAAAATATCGAATTTGAAAGAGGTAAAAATGGGGGTTGGTGTAATGGGTAACGATAAAACTTTTCTCAAAATTTCGAACAAATCGGTTAAGAAACACCAGAGATATCGTACAGTTAAGTCGGTTATGAGTTTTGCTTAAAGTGATCATTATTTGAAGCATACTTTTAGGACGCAAGGACTGCAACTGGGTTCAGGGTATCTTCTGGTCGGGCTATCCCGACTAGAGCCTTCTTACTTGTTTTAAGTTATTTCTAGGCATTTAACCCTGAGATGATCTGTCGCGTTGGTTTGTACTCGTTGGAAGCATTTGTTGCATGCACTCGTTACAGAAATTAATGGTTGGTTGACTTACCAGTCGCTTAACAATTGTCCCACAACTCGAAGATTAATTGTCACCAACACTCGTTAGTTTTTAGATTTTCCCTATTTGGATATCCGGAAATCGTTTGATAGTTTATAATGTTCTAACTGAAATGTGTTGTCAAGTCAAATATGTACAAGCATTTGCCTACTAAGTGAATTCAATCTGCCTTTTTATACCCTGAACCCATAAAATGGGTAAATCAGGGTATAATGGTTTAGTGCAAAAGTATGTAACAGGCAGAAGGAAGCATCTCCGACTTCATAAAGTATATATATTCTTGATCAGTATCAATAGCCGAGTCGATATGGCCATGTCCGTCTGTCCGTCCGTCTGTCCGTCTGTCTGTCTGTCCGTCTGTATGAACGCGTAGTTCTCAGAGACTACAAGATCTAGACACTCAAGTTTTGAATATAAGTTCTCCTATACCATGAGCAGAACAAGTTTGCTTCCAATTATCGATAACTACTCTGGTTTTCGTTATACACATGGAGTCGATAACAAAAAATATCGAATTTGAAAGAGGTAAAAATGGGGGTTGGTGTAATGGGTAACGATAAAACTTTTCTCAAAATTTCGAACAAATCGGTTAAGAAACACCAGAGATATCGTACAGTTAAGTCGGTTATGAGTTTTGCTTAAAGTGATCATTATTTGAAGCATACTTTTAGGACGCAAGGACTGCAACTGGGTTCAGGGTATCTTCTGGTCGGGCTATCCCGACTAGAGCCTTCTTACTTGTTGTAAGTTATTTCTATGCATTTAACCCTGAGATGATCTGTCTCGTTGGTTTGTACTCGTTGGAAGCATTTGTTGCATGCACTCGTTACAGAAATTAATGGTTGGTTGACTTACCAGTCGCTTAACAATTGTCCCACAACTCGAAGATTAATTGTCACCAACACTCGTTAGTTTTTAGATTTTCCCTATTTGGATATCCGGAAATCGTTTGATAGTTTATAATGTTCTAACTGAAATGTGCTGTCAAGTCAAGTATGTACAAGTATTTGCCTACTAAGTGAATTCAATCTGCCTTTTTGTAAAGTTATTTCTATGCATTTAACCCTGAGATGATCTGTCTCGTTGGTTTGTACTCGTTGGAAGCATTTGATGCATGCACTCGTTACAGAAATTAATGGTTGGTTGACTTACCAGTCGCTTAACAATTGTCCCACAACTCGAAGAATAATTGTCACCAACACTCGTTAGTTTTTAGATTTTCCCTATTTGTATATCCGGAAATCGTTTTATAGTTTATAATGTTCTAACTGAAATGTGATGTCAAGTCAAGTATGTACAAGTATTTGCCTACTAAGTGAATTCAATCTGCCTTTTTGTAAAGTTATTTTTGTTTCTTAAACCTTTTGACATATAAAAATAGCTATTAAAAACCGTTTATTCATAAGGTATCTCGCTGCATTTTATTACAAAAAAAAAAAAAAACAGTATTAAAACTCATTGCGCAAATCCTTTGTTTTAACTGCCCAATTTAACCTCACGTCAAGTTATTCATGCGAAATCAAATGAGATAAAAATTCATTTGGCTAATAGTAGAGGTAGGGTGCATTAACTATCAGTTAGGCTGCACTCGCACTGAGCCGCTAATCATGGGAATCGTGAATTGGGAACTGGGAGTTTGGAAGCATTCGGTATGGGAAATCGAGAATGATGATGATGGAGATGATGATGATGATGATGATGATGATGATGATGATGATGATTTGCGAGATTCGTGTGATGTGAGTGTTGAAAGGTGAGCTTTAACTGGTTGTGCAGAGATCAAAATAAATAGCGATCAACCATAATAACGATGTTGTTACTGTTAGTGTTCATGTTGTTGTTGATGTTGTTGTTGATGTTGGTGTTGATGGCTCGCATGTGAGAAAGACAGATGACAAATGCAGGTTGTGGCATTCCCATAACCATTCCCAGACAATTGTCTCTCCGTATATGTTGCTCTTCAGGTGTGTGTGTGTGTGTGTGCCAGTTTCACAATTGTTTTTGGGTGAAACTTGGCTACGAGTTGCACCACTTTTGTTCAAGATACAAACTTATCTGTATCCTTGAACATTGCATTTGGGCCCGGGTAACATAAGCTTTGCCTTAGCCATTTGACCTCCATTTGGCAGCAACAACAACGAGCACAAGAACATGTCTTAATTAATAAATATAATTAATTCTTTTTGCCATTACGTTTACCAAGCAGCCGCGTTTTTTGATTTTTTTATTTGGTCAGTTTCACTTTTCAAACAAAACTAACAAGAAAACGAAAAAAAAAAAACAAAAACGCCGAAAAAACAAATTCAAAAACTACGAAAACGACATTAAACTCGGTTAATGCTTAAGCCGCATACGCGCTCCGCAAAAAAAGCTCGCCGAAATAAAACGCAAACCGTTCACTGCTGCGCAAAGACAACAACTGATCGATGGAGCAACCAAGCGACGCTCAGCCAAAGTTGTTGTTAAGCTGCCGAGGCCCAAGCTAAAAGCTGCACGATGCCGAGAAATACCAGTGCTGTCATTTTGGCGATTTAAAAGCTTCCATTGGTTATAACGAAAAGACCAGATTCATCAAAGAATTTTAAGACAATTGAAACTATAAATAATTGCTAGCTTGAAAATGTCCCAGAGCTGTTGTTATTTCTAGTGTTGCACTCTTAGCTTTATTTTTGCTAGTTCTTCGAATTCTGTCAACACTGGTCGCCAGCGACATCAACGCCGACGCTGATGCCAACAACGACGAAAATGTGTCAAAAGCAAAAGCTGCGCTTCAATAGCAACAGCGCAGCCGCAACAACAAGTGCCGTATGTACGTTTTTTTCAGCTTTTGCATTTGTATGCGTGTGTGTACTTGCGAGCTTTTAAGTGTGTATGCGTGTGGGCGGGCGGCCTGCATTGCAATTGACAAATGTTTGATCGGCCGCTGCGACGTCAACGTTAAGACAACATCAACCGTTTTCTTATCTTCTTTTTTTTTTGACCAAGTGAAAACTACTTTTACAATGTAGTTACAGTTACCGGCGGCCAAAGAAAAGTGACAGTGGGCCAAATGAAAAATAAAAAAACAATATTTACAGTCTTTAGATGCTCAACGGAAAGTGAAAAATAATATAAGTATGGCATAAAAGAGATAAAGTCAGGGGATTTGAATCATCGGTAAAGGGTCGTCATATAAAACTATAAACTATTTTGTATAGGGATTTGGGTTTTTATTAAAGAATATCTTCGCAATTAGAGCGGCAACTTAATCGCAGAATTTAATAGTTTTGCTTTAAAGTTCAAAAATTTGTAATCAATGTTTTTCTTGATCAGCTCGTGTTCATCGCGGTTTTTGCCCAATTCAATTTTCAACTGAGTTCTGAGCAATGCTTTTAGCTGTAAGCTTTGCTAGCTACTCACACAGTTCTCACCGCACCAAATCAAATAGATTAAAGCTTTAAGCTTCCGATTCTGTTCACCTGGTGTTTCGTTGAGTTTTGACGTCTGAATTCTGTCGATTCCATGTACTTTTCGGTACAATGCTTGATATTCGTACAAAAACCAAAGCTAACGATAATTAAGCTCCAAATAATATGTAACCTCCGTAGTAAATAAATCAAAATCTGTGTTTGTTTATTTCTTAAAGTTGTTGTTTTTTGTATGCATTTTATTTTGAGATTTTCTTGATGGGCATAAGGCATTGGAGGTAATGCCAATGCCGAAATATTGTAGGCTACAATAAATCGTTAGTTCATATGTTGTATTATAGTATATATGTATATGTATTTAGTACTATGCATAGATATCATTAATTGTATTGTATTGAATAAACTGTGCTTATGTTTGTAGTATCGCATATGTTATACACACGGTTTGACAAATCAGTTAAGTTGAAACTTACTGCTGCTTGGGACAGTACAGATACAGTAAGTATAATAGGTTTACTACATATCAAGCGGGAGCACTGCGTACTACTACATTGGGAACGAGTGACAGTGAGGAGGGAATTGTTTTAAGTTTATTTCGTTCGATACAGGGGAAAAAAAAATAAAAAATACTATTTAAGTATACACAATATATATATATGTGGTATGTAGATATCCACATGTACATAGTTTATCAATCGACATTGATCCGTATTCATCAAAGCTAAATATACATTATGCATAACTATTTACTTGTTTTTTGTTTGCTTATCTATTTTTTGTTTTTTTGTTTGCTTTCTTTTATGTACGCGTAGCATTCAATATTGATTTAAATTGTGCTACAAAGTTTTGCGTTTGCAATTGTTTTACCTGGTTGGCCTAAAAAAAAGTGTATGAACAGCATACAGTTTGATAATATGGTATCATCATCAATATGTATGTACCAGTTTTAAATGTTAAGCAATCACATTGTGTATTCGTATTTTAGAATTATATATTATGAACGATTATTGGATTGACAATGCAACAATGCTATTGCATCCAATCAACTTGGTGTTTTGTTTGTGTATGTTTCTGTGTGTATTTTTTCTTTCTTCTACTTTTTTTTTATCAAAATTAAAGGATATCATTTCCATTTCAATGATTGCCTGAGTTGGTTTTTCGAATACAAAACGGTACCAAAACTATAAAAATTTAATTTAGATTATTTTCACTCTCGCTTTTTGCTTATTTTTTTTCTTGTTTTGTTCTTGCTCATGTTTAGTTTGTTACTTCAAAATTTAAGCCACGATCCAATGGCAAATGCAGTTAGCTCGTTTTTAAGCTGCTGCTGCTCTTGCAGGATCCTCTCTCAATTGTGATCGGGCGGCTCCAGCACACGCTTGTCACTCATGCTGAAAAATTGTTTCTTCACCTGCTCAATGGTGTAATCTTCGTCAACAGGCGGATAACTTGTTTTCTGTGAATATACGATATATATATGCTATATACACCTATTGTAGTAATAAATTGCAATGCTCTTACGTTATTTGCTACATTGACGACACGCAACTGCTGCCAGCTTTCCAGGGTGTGTGCATAGTGTAAGTATTTCTCATAGTCATGTAGTGTCTCATAGACATGGCAGAGTCCCAAATAATCATATTCGAGTCCCGAATAAGTGCGTCCAAACAATTGCAAGCCTGCAAAATGACAAAATTGAAAAACATCGTTACATGTTATTACATATTATTCGCAACATTTTACTCACTTATGTCAATGCTGCGCAGATATAATTCTTCCGCCTCGCGAAACTTTCGCATCTGATAGTTGTAGAGCGAGGCGAGATGGCCAATCGATAGACCCACCTCATAGTCAAAGGGACCGAGTAGATCGGTTTTGATCTTGATTGCCTTTTGATGCATACGTTCCGCCTCCTCGAAACGATTCATGGTCTGATAGAGCCGCCCCAGATTGCCATAGTGTTTGGCTGTTTGCACATTGATCTCGCCGAACACCTCCAGCGACAGTTGCAGTGCAAAGATGTGCAACTGTTCGGATTGCAACAGCAAATCCTCCTCATCCATGCCATCAGCTATCTTATCGAGTGCGATCTCCTCCAGCAGCAGTGCTTTCACACGTTTTGCCGAGGCAAGCATCAAATGATTGCTGGGCACCAGTTTCTTCATTATATTGACCGCCTTGTCAACATGATCCTGGGCGCAACTGAAGTCACCGGTACTATACTCGTGCACGTAGAAGGCATACGATAGATCCTCATGGGCAATAGCAACATGGAAGTTCATGTTGCCAAAGATGCCGCGACGCACTTCAAGCGCATCCTTGTACACCTTAACGGATTGAAACACCGAATCGACGTTCAGTAGAAAGAAGCCATAATCCAGAACAGCATCACCGTATTTCTGATGTTTTGTTCCAAAGTAATCGCTGTGAAACAGAGTGAAATGGCAATATATAAATAACTAGAGATAGAACATTTGAAACATTTAAATTAATTCACACTCACTGGGCACGACGAACTGCCTGACATATGAGCAAATTAGCTCGACAAAAATCACGTTTGACCACACAAGATTTGGCCGCCTGGCGTAGCACATCAATGGCAATGCTATAATCACATAAGTAATAAATCAAATTAGCTTGAGTTGATTGAGCAGATGTATGTATGTATAATAATGTGTAATAATTACCGTGGAGACGCCGATGCATCCAAATTGTGCATAGCCTGTACACTCCACAGATGGCTGTTGTGGTATTCGTTACGGGCAAAATACATGGACGAGATTTGTGTATAAGCCATTGCAAATAGTGATTTCGGCACTTGTCTCATATCCTCCAGTTTGCTGGTCAGCAACACCATTTCCGTAAAGGCTAGCTGTGCCAACTTGAAATTGCAATGCGATGATTCAGAATAGAGCAGGCTTTCAAACCGAAGGGGGAAAAACCGTTGAGAATAGTAACAAGTGTAGGTACTTACTAGTAATAATTCAAGCTTACCGCTGCAGGCAATCGACACGCAAAATCAACGCATCCGTATAGTCACGCTTCAGTCTTTCGTTGAGGCACAAGAGCACAGCAATGCTCTCCTGCATCCAGCCAGCCTCGGACAGAAAGCTGCCCAAACGCAAACCCAAATCAATGGCGAACGCATCTTCGGGTGGCAACGAGTCAAGCGATGGTGCCAAAGTTGCCACAGCATCTGTCACAGCTCTAGCGGCTACGACTGGTTCAGCAGCCGATTGTGTCATATTGTCAATGTATTTGATACTTATGCTTATGTTGCTTATGAGAGTGCTACAGCCGGCCACATCATATAGCTCATCGTCGTCTTTATCACTAGTATCGCAATTACCAATGCCATCGGCACTGATAATCGAACTGACATTAGCACAGGCACCTTCGGTGGTATCATCATCAGCATTGGCTGATTCTCCTTCTTCTTCTTCTTCTGCATTGTGCCGTTGTTGTTCTTTGATATCATCGGTGGGCTGGCTAAAGCGGCCAACATATGCATCACTAAGACGACGCGGCAGCGGCTTGTTATTTGATACCAAATCAACAACGATGCGCAGCAGCTTACTGCGTGCCGGTGTGTAACGCACAAGACGACGAAAAACCTCAATATTGGCCAGCTCCTCGACAAGTGTGTCCAACAGGTGTTCACGTTGCGACATCTACCAAATAAGCAATCAAATGGTTAATTAAGAACGACAAGCGAATATCTAGTACTTATAAAGGAGGTAATTCATTATTAATACATATATGTAATTTGCAACGCATAGAAGCAAGCATATCCGAATGTATTGAGCTGAAACTTTGGTTAAGGGTTCATTTGTTGAATCGGACAACCCTAACATAAACCTGACTCAATATAAATTCTATAATATTCGGCGTGCCGGATATACTTAGCTTCCCTGAGCCCATAAAATGGGTAAATCAGGGTATAATGGTTTTGTGCAAAAGTAGGAAGCATCTCCGACCCTATAAAGTATATATATTCTTGATCAGCATCAACAGCCGAGTCGGTAACAATAGAACTTATGTCTTAATTTCGTCTAAATCGGTTTAGAAACACCGGGGATATCGATTGAAGTTAAGTCAGTTTTAAGTTTTGTTTCAATTGATTATTATTATTTGAAGCATACTTTTAGGGCGCATGGAGTATAATTTTTTGCTCTCCCGACTAGAGCCTTCTTACTTGTTTTAAGTAAGTAGCAGCTGAACTCAAACCAAGAAGCTAGATTTTAATTGTACTTTAGTCTACTGCACTTATCAATATTGAATCAAATGATTGTTTTTTTATTGATTGTTTTATTTACAAGTTTGCAAAATGGCAAAAGTTAACTTATTGTATTAACATTAATTTAGCTTGTCAAGCTTTTGGATTTTTATTATTTAGTCAATTCAATTTGCAGTATGCAGTCAATTAAATTTAATTAAGTTCGTGCTTTCTCAGTGCATTTGACAATTTGTTTATTATAGTCGCAGTGTTACAAATAAAAACAATTGAAAATTGGTACAAGCTTTTTCGCAAAAAGTCCACTTGAGAAAACAAAACTTAACTAAGGCAGAATATCTGCGAAACCTACGATAACCTAAACAAACTTGAACTGTCATCCAACAGAACTAACTTAGTTTAAAGATGAGACGATGATTATCAGGAATACAGGTTCAATGGCTAAACAAGTGACTCGAGGATGTGCGGTATATGAAAACATATGAACGAGCAAAAAATTAAAGGGCGCACCGACTGCGCAAATACGCTATTTATAGACGGCAACAACACAACAATAAGGCAAGAAATGCTTTTGCCAGTTGTCTGGCTGCATTGTTTTTGTTGTTGTATTTGTTGTCGTTGCTGCTTATAATTTATTGCAGTCAATTGCAATTGCAGAGCTATTATGACAGGCTATCATTTAAATGTTCATATGTGTGTGTGTGTTTATTTTTATTAAAACAGACGTACAATAGCAAAGTTTCTATGCCCTTTCTAAAGAAATGCTGTTGCTGATTTGTTTAAACCGAGTATATAATGTTTCAACTTTTAAGATGAATTACCAATTATGCCAATATTTATATAAAATATAATATCAATGATATAATATAAGCCATGCGTTTTGTTTTTTTTTTTTTTCAGTCGAAATTTGAAAATAAACACATATGCATTTGAATGTATGGCAGCTGTGTGCACTTATCAAACATTGAACAGCTTTATGAACTCATACAAATCGCATTTCCAACTAAATTCTAAACACTAACATAATTCCAAGAATAACAAGCTACTGGAATGTCGTCCTGTTGGCGACATCGCCTCTTTCATGCAATCTACCTAGTTAATAAACTAGCAAAATATAAACAATAACAAAATGCTGTTACAGCATTGCACTAAGTCAAAACACAAACACAAAAAGAAAGACACACACACACACACACATACATTCATGCAGCCTTATTTTCACTTTTTATACGTAGCCATTAGAAATGGTAACAAATTAGAATTCTTAGAAATTTTGGTAACTGTGTAAGAATGTAAAGAACTTTTAACAGCTTTAAAGAGAGCAACACTTACACATATGTATGTGCATACACACAAAGAGAAGGAGCGCGATTAATGACTTACCAGCTCGTAGACATCAGTGAGAAGATTGAGGGGCAGCTCTGGCAGCTTGCTGATGCGCTTCAGTGTGGACACTTTGCAGTCCAGGCCATTGACAATGGCAATCAATGTCTGATTGTACAGTGCAGTGGGACTGTTGTTGTTGTTTTGTCCAGCGGCCGATGACATCGAAGCCAATAGCTGCTCTTGTGCAGCCATTTTCCTATGTGTTGTTATTGTTGTTGTCGGTTCCGCTTTTGTTTTTACTTATTCGTTCTTGTTGGTTTCTTTTTAAAGCTGAAAAAATCAAAGAACCAACGTAACTCGCTTGGCGGGTTGCGGGTGGGAAGACTCTGCAACAAGTTTCGTTGGGTTTTAGAAAGGCCCGCGGTTACACGTTAAACAAGAGCAAAACAAAAAATTAATAACAAATAACAAAAAATATTAACTAAGCCTTTGCCACACGTGCCTGTCAGTAGTCAAATCTAAACTGTTCATAACTTGCAATATCACATCAACACATACTAGCCAAGTGACTTACATTAACTGTTAACGTTAACAGAGCAGCAGTAGCAGCACAAACAAAAACCAACATCACCAGCTTACTTCACTTTCTTTTAAGTCGTTCTTCGTTTTCCTTTCCTTTTTAATTTGTTTTTTGTTTTTTTTTTTTTTGGTAGACTAGCGCACAGCAGCTGCTGGCAATTTCACTGGTGCTACTACTGCTGAGACGAGCTGCTCTTTGTTACTCACTTACACACTCACACACACTATCTCAAACACAAACACACACAACTAAGACAAAACTTGATGGTTTGATTTGTTTCTTGATTTCATAATATCATAGGCAGCTAGCTATTAGGGAACTTACACAAAATCTTATGCATTTATTTATGTTTTCCATGCACAAAAGTGTACAAGCAACATTGCAAGTACTTAATTAAACTTAAGTTATGCTTCAAGATTGTGCCAAAAAGATTAATTATTTGACTTGGGGATGGCACCAGAATACCATTTTATCGTATGCACCAATCGATACTCTATGCCCTGTAACAGACTCTGTTTGCAAACATTTATGTGCGTTAACAGACTCTATTTTGCGCTAACAGTTATCATATCTTTTCCATACTCAAGGCCTGTACGCAGAAGGCCCGTACAGCGTACGGACCGTAATACACAAACTTTACTGACAGTAACGACAAGTGTTGAAAGATTCACATATTGTGGCGGTTGGTCGAATACTTTCGCTTAATAAATCGGAAAGCAACTGTGTTTCGTTGCTTGTTTACATTTGAATCAATTAAATTATTATAAAGATGGATAGCGAAGAGCATAAAATATTGTCTTTAATGTGCGCAACCAACACCACAAAATAAATAAAGCAGAACGTGATTATGAGGCAAATGCGAATCACAGTTTTGGAAGAGCAAGGGACTATGCGAAGCACATAAGAAATCACTTAAAAGAATATGTGAATTCATCTAGCGGTTCGGTACCTTGTCAGTACGAGTCGGCGGGAGTTGCTGAATGAAATAAAATAAGAACTTGCCTATGTAACTGTTTCATTTATTTATTTCTATTACTTTCATGAAATTTTTCCTCCACTTCTAGCAAATACTTTGAAACGTACAGCACCGCATGATCGGTCGTTACTGTGTCAAGTTTGGCAAGTATTCACCGAAATTAACAAAACGGCTCTTCCGTGTTGACATTGTTTTGCACTTTTAGCTTCCGTAAATAGGTGCAGACAGCTATATACGGAAGCAATAACATATTAACATTTTCATTGTTCAACACTGCCTTACGGCCCGTAACTAACAGTGCTGCGGACTGCGTTATGTTATTACGAGCCGTACGCTGTACGAGACCATTTTTTTTATATGAAGTTTTTCAGTCCGTACGCTGTACGGGCCTTCTGCGTACAGGCCTTCACCTTGAAAATCCAATATATATATAAAAATTTTTGAATATAAAAAATGTGACAATTGACAAATGCTGCTTCAGTAATCTTTTTTTTCGATATATAAGAATTTAGGATAGGTTACAAAGTTCTAGACAGCAAAAGCTATGATAAGTTGATCGAGCTTGGCTGATCCTGTTTTTCCATTTTCTCCAGCCGCTTAAAACAGGTCAAAAGCATCGTCATCAATTTCGACTAGGCCAAAATCGTTTGTGCTACCGAACATCCACCAATGTCGCAATATATTACGAATAAGCAAAAATCGTGTCGTCACAAACTCGAAAAAGTGAAAGAAGAGAGCACTGGAAGTGAGGAGCGCGCACGATGCAAAGAATACCTCATGCACCGTTAACTGCTCAGTGCTGCCTTGATTCAAGTTATCCATGCAATGCAGCACCTGTACACAAGTAAAAAACCGCAAATAAGCTGGTATTATGTGGCCAAAGAGCAACTGACGCCAACGAATACAACCGTTGCTCACCTGTTGCAGTATCACATTGGCAAGCGGCATCAACGAGACGCTAAAAAGTACATGCTTCACAATCATGCCTGCGCAGCGTCCACAAAAGAAGGCGCGCACCATTTGCATCATACTCGCCCTATCTGCCGTTATATTGAACGGTGCATTGCAAATCTCACAACGATTATCGCGACGATGCATTATCCAGCGCTTCAAACATTTCAGATGTATATAGCCCTAAAAGTAGTTTCGTTCAACAATTTATGATCCCCAACATTCGTAAGGGATTTGCGATTTACTCACCACACTACCTTTGCACTTGCAGGGACATGTTATGATCTCCATGTCGCTGCGGTTCCATCGACAAATGCGGCACGAATTACCGAACTCATTAGCCGAGTGAACGCTCTCTTGGGAGGCTTGCTGACCAGATCCTCCCGATGCTGGCAATTTCAAGTCCAGCAATTCGGCACAAACACTAGCACTACAACAGGCTGCACTGCTTTCATGTGTTAGCTCCTGTTCCTGCAGATTTTCGTCTCTGGTCTGCGCCTGAGAAGAGCCGACGGCAACGCTGCTTAATAATCGCAAGGCGGTTGCCTCTGAAATTTGTTGTGGTTCCTGTTGCTCCTGCTGCGCCATATCGTCCTCACTCTTTCTTTGTTCTTTTCAACCTTGTGCTTGGTGTTTTTGGATGTCACACTTAAGACTTTGCAATGGCGTGTATTGTTCGAAAGGTTCGATGCACGAATTTCACACGTAATTTTTTTTGGACATCTTACACAAAACTAAACGTTAGACTCTCACAGCATATCTAAAGTAAAATAGAGTTTTGTTTATCCATATCTTCAGGTGACAGCTAAATTCAAAGCCAACTAAAATAAAAAACTCCTCAAAAAATGCCAATTCATTGAAAATACATAGATTTTTTTGGGAATTTTTTTACTCTTTCTTTTAATGTTTATGTTAGCTGTAGATACATTTATGTATAATTTTAATGTTGATATCGCATTTCGCTTGCCGCTGCTGCGAGTTAGTAAATGGTTCGCATAATTTCGCTCGCTTAAAGTTGAGAAAAGTATTTGATGTAACATCATCACTTCTCTCTTTCTGTCTCCCATCAACACTCAGTGGGGTTAGTAAAATTTCCGGCATGCAAATACATACATTGCTGCACTTATTTTGTTTTTTTTTTTATCTTTCTTTATATATTTAAAATTATGACAAAAAATTCAACAATTATTGCATAGTTTTTGATTTAAGTTCAATAACAAAAAAAATAATAGTAATAATAATAGTAAAAAATTAAAGAAAAAAAATGTGTTAAGTTAAACAAAACACAAAAAACGTATCAAATGTCCTTTTGCTGTTCAATCTGACGAGCCTGCCATTTGTAGTGTATATAATATATGTAAGTAAGTTAGTTTATGTTGTGGATAAAGTTTGTGTTTGTATGCGGTATTGTAAACAGTTAAATAGTAGGACGCATGTGTGTTCCAACACGAAATGCCAAAAATGTATACAACATTAATTGCCTGAACGGAGGGGATCTCAAAATTGTATTTGCTTAGAATTTGTTGAACTGTTGTTGCTGCGCCAAAAGTGTGGTTCTTATTGTTGTTGTTAATGTTGGGTTGTTTCTTTACTGGCAATTGCGAAAACGGCGATAGATGCTTTGTACATAGACAAAGACACACTTCCAGTCGGGTCGGCTCATCTCCACCATGTCTTCCACGTCCAGCAATGGCGCTATGCCAGCTTTCTCGCTGGGAAAGAGAGAAGAGAGGATCAAGCTATAAACAGTTCTTTCACATCCACTCTCAGTGTTATTTAGGTACTTACTCAGCAACGGTAAAGGCCAGCTCAAAGTTGTGTCTGCGCGTTTGTTTGGTTAGTGTAGTGTAGTCAAATGCATCTGGCAAGAAATGATGTATTAGCGCACAAAAAGCCAAGCCGTCTGACCAGCTCGAGCTAAAGTTGCTTATTTGGACGTTCTGTGAATAACATTTAAATATATATTGTGATGAATGCGCTTAAATGGGGGAGGGTTGGGGGCGGAGTGGGTGACAGTGGGCAAATAACAACTCAGTCATTGGCATTAAATGTTTACTGTTTGTTTATTTTATTATGAGCAGCAGCAGCAGCAATTAAGCAATTTGTTTTTAATTTGATGTAAGCTCCAGCCCCAAAAGCAAAAGCCAAAAGGCAACAACAACGACAACAAAAATAGTAAAAATATGTAGCATTAAAAAAGCAACAAAGAGTAACGTTAACAGTTTCTTTACACAGAACAGTATATTCTGCGTTGCTGCTTCTTTTTCTTTTTCTTCTTCCAATTTCCAGCCTTCATGAAAGGCAGACTGCCAGCGTAGCGTGCGTTGTATATTTATTTTATTTTTCTTAATGTGTGTATGTTTGTTTGTGTGTGAATATATGTATATTTTTTGTGTGTATGCATGTGAAAATGAGTTGCTCAAAAGCTCAGCCAAAAGTTAGGCGTTGTTAAGATTTTGTAATTACGATTTTTATATTTTGTTTGGAATTGTTGGTTATTTTCTATTTATGTTGGTCCTAAGAGTTAGAATTTTGTTATCAAAACGAACGGCAAGTAAATCAAAACAAATACAAAAAATTTACATAAAAATCATGTCAAAAATCAAAAAAGGGAAGTAACAAATAACGGTCTATGGCTGTGGCTTTGCGTTGGGCTGTTTTTTTTTTTTTTTTTTATAGGTATTTTTTGGTTGGTATTTTTTAGGTTTTGGATACCTCATATTCCTGCGTTTTGTGCTGACACCACTGCAGAAGTTGATCCTTGACAGTGGCGGCGCGCGCATTTAATGCCGGATCGGTAAATTTGAAATACGGTTGCGCTGAACCGCCGGGGGTCGTGGGTGTGCTTGTTGTTGGAGATGATCTGAACAAATGATTCAAGGTTGGAGGGGCAGACGTTTTAGCGAAACTCACACAAATTTTTTTGTTGTATTGTATTCTTGTTTTGTTTTGTATTATTATTTTTTTTGTTTTTTTTTTTTAGTACATAGGATTTGTACATAGTTTTGGTGTTCGAATTGTTTTAAGTTCGTTTATGTGTGTATGGGTTTGTGTTAGCAGGAAACAACAACAATTATTACTATTACAGTGAACGTTCGGCAATTAGAACTTGCCAATATAAAAAAAAAAATGTATGTATGTATATTAAAATTATTTTTCGACTTTTAATTTTGGAATTTAGAATATTTCCAATTAGCGAACGACCACTGAATTCTTACAATAAGTCAGATTTGCTATTACTAACGGTTTTTGTTCTCTTTTGCATATGTGTGTGTGGCTGTGTGTTTGTTTGTTATAAGTTTACGGTTCTTGTTGCTTGGATAGAAAGGAAGTGTGATAGAGACAGGGAGAGACAAAAGAGACAGGAGTCAAAAGACAGGCTGCGTACGCAAGCCCAATAGCTAGAGCAAGATACAGAGACATTTTTCAATTAACCTAATTGTAACTAAACACAAAAGACTATTGCCGATTACCAACACCAGGAAATGGGTATAAAAATATAAGACGAAACGAGTGATTGAGTAATTTTTTTTTAATGTTTAATTATGTATTTATTTTTGTGTATAAGTGTTTGGTTGTGGGTTTATGAGAGACCCTGCACCAAATGTGTGTGAGTTTGTGTGTGGTTGCAAGAGAAATGCGTTGCCATTTCGATCAGTGCATACAAAATTTGTGTGCTGTCCTTTTGACAAAATGATGTTGTTTGTGTGATATAATGTACACACATGTATGTACGTACATATATGTATGTATTTAAGTATGGCGTATGTAGTAAGTACGAAAGTATCTTAATATGTTAAAATATAGTTTTTTAATCTTGTAGCTTACTTTTGAGCCTGCTGCTGGGCAGCTGCCTTGTCAAGCTGCTTAAACTTGGCCAGCGGCGAAATGTTCTTCGTGGCAGCGTTGCCACTCACCGTTCGTGTGGTAACTAAAATGAGGATTGGCGAGACAAAATTTATATATAATTATATTTGAATCGGTATATCATCGATCGGTATTGATACCTTTTGTTGTTGTTGTGGTGACAACAGCGCCGCCATCTTTTGACTTGGTCTCAGTTCGTTCACTGGTCGTTGAGCTTTGTTGCTTGTTTTGTGCTGCATGGAAAAAGGTTTTAGACGAATTGGCAAGGAAAATTGAAATTAATATAAAAAAAAAAACAGGGAGAAAATAAAAATAAAGCAAAAGTTTCAACAATTAGTTAAATTGCATGCATACTTAAACAAAGTGTAGTTTAACATTATTAAAACACTATTAATAGAAATCTTAAGTTAAAGTTATTGAAAAAGTTGGGGGAAAGAAATGATTAGAAATATTATTCAGATTAATTATTATATAATAATTATGTTGTTGTATCTTGTCTTTGACTATTCTAGAGCAGGCAAAAAACTTGATGCTACACACGTTAAAAAAACGAAACGGAAAACACGTTGACAGCAAAACAGCATTTGCAAAACACTTTTTTGGTTTATTTTTTAGTCAATCAAAATATCAGTTCTATGGAAAATCAGCTAAAAAGTTAAAAAAAAAACATTTGCATTTGATGCGTTATTAAAAATTGGCAGTGGCGCGACAAATGGCAAAACACACGCCAAGTGACTGTTTTAGGCCGCACGTTCCAAAAAATTCGCACACAGTACAAAAAGATACACAAAAAACACATTTGAAAAACGGAACCGCTTAAATTGATGTTGCGACGGCTGAGCTGGGCGATATTGGTGGTTGGTGTCTGGTGACGCTGGTGATGCTGGTGATGGATGTTGTTGAAGCTGGTGGCGTTGTTGTTGAAGCTGGTAGCTCTCTGAATGCGAGCTTACGAGTACACGAAACTTAACGTATGGACAAAAGAACAACAGTCATGCACAAAACGTTCCATTTTTTTTTTTTTTTTTTTTTTTACAAAAAGATACAAAAGAACATGCGAGCAAAAAATGTATACGTGTGTGTGTGTGTGTGTGTGGAAAGCGAAGTAAAGAGCCAGCACAGCAAACTGGGCAGCTGAGCTGTTTGCAATAAACAATAATATAATTGTGGTAAAACAAGACTCTAGCTTTTGTTTTTTGGGCTCATATATGGGGGGTGTATGTACATAAAGACTGAGACAAAAAAGAAAAAAAAAAAAAACAAAAAAGAAAAACATCGATAGAGAAACAGGAGGGACAACATGGGATTTTTGTGTGTGTAAAATGTTGTGTTTTTGCTGGACCAACCAACCAACCAATCCATACCAAACCGGCAAGCGGAAAGTAACGCAACGCAACGAAACGGAAACGAAACGTTATGGAAAAAAACGTTTAAAGCGTTTGCTAACTTTGTACAGTTTTTGCTTGTTTTTTTTTCTATTATTTTCAAAAGGATGGGGATGTTGAAATAACGGCAGGCAAAACGTTTAATTCAAAATAAAATGTATTGAATAACAAATACGAAAAAATGTATAAAGAAAATGAAAAATAAATATATATTGTATTGAAATGCGGTTAGGCCGGGCGGGTATAGCAATGGTAGTACATGGAACGCGCGAAATGAACAAGGTGGCAACGCTGCTTTTGGGCATTTTGTACAATTGGTGTATTTAATTTGTTGTTATAGTTGATTTTTTTGCTCACTCACAAATTCATTAGTTTCAAGTTCTTCAGAATGCGGCTGCTGCAGATTTTCATATATTGCTCAGTTTTTCTTTTTTTTTTTAAGTTTTCTTTTTTCTGCGACTGTGGCAGCGAGGATCTAACTCATTCGGTGTGTATGTGTGTGGGTTTGTGTGTGTGCATGTCTGATATTACGCAAAAACCCCACGTGTGGTCCCTCCTTGTATTAACTAGCAAGACTCGTCGAAATAAAAACACTACGAACATAATAAATTTAACGAACAAAACGAAACGAAATTGGAACATTTCGCTGACTAGAAATGGGCTATTTCGGTACATTTCAAAGCGCTAACTAAATACATAGCCTAAGCCTACGTTCAAATAACGGTAGCTAAAAGTATTAACAGTAAGTCAGTTAACGGTAAACGGTAATCGGTAATCAGTACAGTTAAAGTTCGGCTTCGTTTGCTCGATTTATCGATACATCTGAGTTAATATGTGTCATATGTGTGTGTGTGTCGTTTGTTGGGTCCAGTTGCGTCTCGCTGGGCGGCTCAAACTGGAATGGCTGCGTTGTGTAAGTGTGTGTGCGTGTTAATGTATGTGTATGTGTGTGTTTGTTTGCTTATATTTGTGTATGTTTGTGTCTTGTCTAACAATTAAACGAGTTATCGATTAAACGATCTATCGCCCTATCAATTGGCGCCTACGTACAACACACTAAGCACCCAGCATCAGCTGCTCGAATGCATCCTCCACATTGCTCTCGTCCAGCAAATTGAGGTGCGCTATATGCGGCATGGTAGCACTGCGACTAAGACCACCACCAATGCCACCAATACCACCAGCACCACCTATCATTGCGATGCCGCCACGCATCAGACCGAGTCCCGAGACATTACCATTCGACGTCGAGTTCAACGAACTGAGCGATTTACGTGCCGCTGATAGTTTCTCACTGGTTTTGGTGCGATTGATCACCGATTTGCGATTAGATGCAGAGGACGATGTCATTGTGGTACTACTGCTTACAGCGCGCAACTCTTCCAATTGTGCACCTGTCGGTGACTTTTGCCCAGAGAAATAGGCAGCAACGGTGCGTTGCTTCTCGCCCACCTGCTCCTTATCAATGCCAGCCTCATACAGTTTCGGTACGGCCAGTGAATGACCCGATTTGGTGCGTCTCAGGTCACCCGGTAGCGTCGGATTATGGTATCTATGTGAGCCGGTACTGCTACCATTGCTCTGCTGTTGCTGTGGCTGTTGTGGTTGTTGTTGCTGTTGACATATTTGATGCCACGAATCACATTTGCTGAGACGATTAAGACGCGACCCTCCATTGCTCTGTAGCTGTAGCTGAATTTCCTCATCCTGCTGGCTGCGTCGATTAAGCGAACTAAATGCACTTACATTGTTAAAGACAATGTTGCGTGGAATTTGATCCTCCGTCGCAGGCTCAACAGCAGAAGCTGGCTGTTGAGGTTGTGGTGTAGCAGGTGTTTCTACTACAAGGGGATGGTGTAGTTGCTGCTGATGTACCGTAATGCTGGAAGTGCTGCTGTGGTGGCTGGTGATGCTTGTGCTTGTGCTCGAGCTCGTTTTCTTATTTAGCTGTGGACTCTGATACGCATTGGGCACATAATGATGTCGTTGGGGTGGACCAAACTTCTTAAGCAAAGGCGCATCTTCCTTGGGCAGCGATGACTTGACTATATCCGGCGTATCTTCCGGTGCGGACGATTTGTACTCAATTTGAGTATCACGTTGCTCCAGCAAATTGCCCAAGCTTTTGCGTCGTAGTTCACTAAGTTCACGTTCTCGTTGCAACTCTTGCTCTCGCTGCAATTGTTGTCGACTAGCGCTCAACGACTGTTGCGACTGAACTCGTACAAAGTTGGTTTCATCCATGGTGCTCTGACGTAGTACCTGCGCTAGCGGTTTTGGTTCATAGTTGCCGCTACTCTCACTGATGGTGTGACTGCGCGTGCTAAGGCGAGGTCGTGTTGATTGCTGTACCTGCGCAGGTTGCTGTACTGGAGGAGTTTGCCGTACCGTTATTGATTGCTGTACTACTGTCTGTGGCTTTGGCTTAGGCCCCAGCTGCGGCTTGTTGCTGCGATCGATTGGTGGTGGTAGCTCCTGTGGTAGTACTTGCTGTGGTGGTACCTGCAGAGGAAGTACCTGCTGTGGCGGTAGCTGCTGTGCCGATAGTTGCTGTAGCGGAAGCTGCTGTGGCGGTAGCTGTCGAGGCAGTACCTGCTGTGGCGGTAGCTGCTGTTGCGGTAGCTGTCGAGGCAGCACCTGTTGTTGTGGTACCTGCTGTTGCGGTAGCTGTCGAGGCAGCACCTGTTGTTGTGGTACCTGCTGTTGCGGTAGCTGCTGTTGTGTAGCCTGGTGTTGCGGTGCATGCATCGGATTTGCTGTCCAGCTGGTGTGTGATAACACCGAGCTTGTATTCGAGTGCTCCGAGGTGCGACGAGAACGGTTCAAGCTTACGGTGGAACTGGGTTCCAGCTCATCTGCTGAGTCGTCCATCGGATAGGTGACGACATAGGAGTTTTGTGTACCGCTGGCATAGTTGTGCCCTGGCTGCGCTATATACTGCGGCTGTCGATTCGTTTCATAGCTACTGATCTGTGGAAAAAGTGGCTCTACCAGCGGTGCTTGGTATAATCGACCCTCTGGCGATAGGCAGCCCGGCTTGCTGGGTGAACTGGGCGTAACTGGAGATTGTTGTTGACTTTTATAGTTCCTAATGTTGTTAGTGCTGCTGCTACTGTTGCCGTTAGTATTGCCATTGCCACCCAATTGCTTCATGGTGTACAGCAAGGATTTGGCCGCCCTAGAGTTCTTACCGAAGACCTCATCATCGCTAGCATGTGCCGTGCGCCTGCCAGCTACAGTAATTGCCGTTTGGCTGCGTGGTTTACGCATCACTTTAATCTCGGCACGATACTCGTGCATATTGTGATCCGAATCGAGATCGAGATCATCATCTGTATTGTCGGTCGTCAAGGGCGCCGTCATGAAGCTTGTGGGGCTATCTATCGGGCTGGTAAAGTCCAGCTGTCGTGTGTGCTGTGGCACGTACTGAGGATTCGCATTTGTCAACACGAGGGGTGCAGCAAGGGGATTAGTGAGTGGATCAAGGACTGCCGTACTCAAACAGGGCTGACTGCGATAATTGCTTAGATTCGTTGGGCCCCGACGTACTGGCGAGTAGTCTGCATAGCTAAACGATATATTGGTAGGCGGTGGTGGTTGCGGTGCTGTACGAGAGGCATAAAACTCCATTTCCGGTTCCATGGCATTGGGAAGCGAGGGTCGCTTCTTAAATTCACTTAAAACTGGTGGCGGTCCCTTAGAGCGCAGCGAATTGTGACGCTGCACATAGACATTAGGTGAATGTTGTTGCTGCTCAAGATTGTCCCGCAACGAGCGTTCCTCAAAATGATGCGCCTTGCGCTTAAAATCGCTATTGTCCACTCGAGGCTTCGCCACCCAGGGTAGTCCGATGGGTGAACCGGCTGGTGAGGGTGTATTGCTATAGCTGGGCCGCGGTTGCAAGTGCTGCTGCTGCTGTGGTGCAACACCAGCTGTTAATGCTTGTTTGTTTCGCACGTTGCCGATGTTATTCATTGCTGTTGTTGGAGGCTGCCAGCTGTTGTTGTTGCTAGATTTTTGCGCTATAGGTTTATATATATTGGGCGTTGGCAGCTGACCCTGATCAATGGGTCTAAATACGGATTGTGGTGCGTGTATAAATTGGTTTATTGGTTGATTGTTGGCGTTGTTTGCGGCTGCTGCGCCCGCAGCTGCCTGTTGATCACGTTCCCTTTCGCGCTGCTGTTGCATGCGTTGTTCCATTTCCTGCCGCCGCTGGCGTTCTAGCTGCTCCTGTTGCTGTCGCTGTCGCTCGAGCTGCTGATGTCGCTCGAGCTGTTTTCGCTGTAGCTGTTGCTCATAGTATTCACGCTCTTGACGCGCTCGTTGCTCCCGCTCATAGCGCGCATCCTGCTCCAGACGTAGCTGACGCTCAAGTTCCTGTCGTCGCTGTCGCTCTAATAGCGCTGCCTGCTGCAACTGTTGCTGCTGATGTTGCTGCTGATGTTCCTGCTGATGTTGCAGCTGCTGTTGTTGATGATGCTGCTGCTGATGGTTATGTGGTGGCTGTGGCGGCTTACCCTTCGTTGCCGTTGCCGCCTCACCCGTCTCAAATGTGTGCTTGATGTTGCCAAACTTGTGCGTCCAATTGGAAACTGAACGAGCACCCGCCCAACCCAAGCCACCCTGATGACTCTGCTTGTTGATAAAAGCCAGAAACTTATGATCGTTCTCGGTCTTTGGTTCAAATGGTGGCACAACATGTTGCACTCGACGTTTGACGCTTACTTGAACTGCTCGCTTGAGACCTACGTTGCTGCCGCGACTGTGATCCTCCATCTCCGAGTCAGTGTCACAATCGGCGTTGGCGATTAGCTTTGCCTTCGCCTTGGGTATATCGATGGTATTGGCGCGTTTCATAAACTGCTTCTTGCCGTTGGCAAACCGATTCGCTTGCATGGAAGACTCAGCCGGAATTTGCTGTGCAGCCGCAGCGGCATAGTTTGTAAAGCTTACAGCATAATCGCCCGAGAGTGGTCTTCGGGCTGGAGTGTTGGTGCTGCCTGGTGGTCTAAGTTGCAACTGTTGCTTCTCCGGCTGCTGCTGTTGTGTTTGGGGTACAAACTGATTGGGCCGATAGAGCTGGGTTGGGGGAGCACCAAGTATTGCACTCGAACTGGCATTCTTCTCCAGCGGCAACATGACTGACGGACGAGTCTCCAACATTTGCATGTCCTCCATGTAGCGACGTGCATCGGCAAGTTCCTCGCGACTAACACCGACCGTATGGCGACTGTTGCGTTGGCGACGCTTTGCGAAACGCTGACGAGTGCTCTGATCGGGATCATTGCCATCCACGTCTGTTGCGTCTTCAGCCAACTTCTCCGGCGCACTTAGTCCATTTTGAAGTCGTGCGATGAGCGCAAGTAACGCCTGCCGTTGACCACCATCAACGGCTAGCTCTTGACCTAACTTTAGGGAGCACTCGAGACGTGTGAGGGCATCGGTGACCTCGTCAATAAGTCCGCGATTTGCATCGCTACGCTGCTGCAGCGTATCTCGTAAACCGGCCGCAAGCAGACGCAAATCTTCACCGCTCTCTGTGCCAGAGTCCTCCTTTGGTGGTACACTTAATCGCTTCACTTGTGGCATTGTTGAGTGTGGTTCTTTAGTCGTTGGTGTTTTTACTGTGCTGCTACCTTTTGATTGGATTGTGTTATTGCTACTACTGCTAACTTGGCTACTACTGACTGTGTTGGGGATTTTTCTACTCGCTACTTGGCTATTACTCGTTTTTGCAGTGGCTTTTGCTGCCGCTTCAGTTGCTGCTGTTGCTGGCTGTGACTTTGCCAGCGACTCACCCTCTTGACCGTCAACTTGAGTTTGTGGTAGTATTGATGCTGCCGTGCCAGTTACCACCTGCTTGCTGAGCTCTACTTTGGCCAACTTTTGCTCCACCTGGGTGGTGCTTGTGGTAGTGCTAGTGCTTGATTTTGATTCAAGTTCCGTTTTAAGGTCCTGCTTCACCTCTAACTTAACCTCCTCTTTCGTGTCTTTTTTGATTTCGGGTTTTACTTCAGGCTGATGCTGCTCCTCGTCGCTGCTATCGTCGTCGGTTACCTCCTCAATTATTTCCTCATACTCGCTGGCGCTGCTTTCCTCTTCTGCTTCAACCTGCTTGGCAGCGGCCTTTGCACCGCTTGCCTGCAAATTTTTTTGCTCTAAGATACGCGCAACGCATTTATAATTAAAATATATGTATGATGAATGAGAATGATCAAAGTAGAGAGAGAAGAGAAAGAGTGAGAGGAGAGAGTTAAAGAGAGAGATATTTATTTATATGCATAAACGTGTAAATAAAAACAGATCAACAAAACAACGGCAACAACATGTTGAAATGTGGGAGACAATAAGCACAAAGCGATCGAAACTCGAAACAGGCCATTAACTTGGGCTGACCTGTAAAGAGTAGAGAGGGCTCTCGACGTTTTACGAGAAGGAACGAGTAGAATTTTGTGAGCGAGTCCTCCACGAGACAACTTTTGGCGAAACGAGTAACAAGTAGCAGAAAATAACAAGAAGATAACATAACGATTGAACGTTAAACGAAACAACGAGTGACGAAACAAACGAGTGAAAGTATAATGAGTAACAAGTTAAATTATGTATCGAATTTAAAAATTTGTCTGTGTAAAACATAACGAAAGATATGATGTTTTTTGAAGATTTATGAATTTCATGATTGAAATGGGAAATTTGCAATACCTGTCCTGGATAATTCGGTCTAAATAACTTTAGTCTAGCTACGAGTATGCGCTGTTTGCATATCTACAAGATACAAATACAGAACACAATCAGTAAGCCAACAGACAGATAGATATGTAGATTAAAGATAGATAATAGAAAAGAGAGCTAAACCTAAATATATATATATGTATATATATGTCGTTTACTCCATTAACCACCGTTTAAGTCCGTTAGACTTGTCATATAATCCCGTTATTCGTTAGTGGCTGGCTTATATATGTTTATGTTTTCTAAAGGTTAGGCTATTTGGCTTTATATAAAGTTCAGACGGGACTTACCCTCGCGTTCCGCCATAAGTTCGCGTAAACGTGCACGGATCTTGCGACGCTCCTCGTATGTAGAAGCCTGTTCCAACTAAAGAATAAGCAATTGTATTTTAAACAACAGTTAACAAAGAGAGATTTCATTTGCCTAACAATAAGCTAAATTCTAACTTATTTGGTCCCATATTAAATACTCACCAATTGCCTAAGTAGCTGCTCGTCCCAAATTTCCTCGATGTCACAAGTTGTGCGTGTAACTGGTGCTGAGGATGTGGTCTTTTTAGTGTTGTTGCTGCTGCTGCTGCTGCTGATGTTGCCTGTGTTGCTTATGGTGCTGGTGTTGCCAGCTTTGTTGCTGCTGAAGCTGCTGCTGCTGCTGCTGCTAGTGCGTGTTGTTTTCACCTGAAAACGCAAACAAACAAAATTAAAGTAAAACTTTTTGTTTATCAGCCGGGAAAATGTTTTTTCCTCTAGCTACACAGTGCGTGCTGAAAAGCAACCGCCAGCTGTTTGCTCAGATTTCTTTTTTAATTTGTGCGCTAGTCTTTGCTCTTTTGGCTAAATTTATACGATGAGCACATTCGCCGGCAAAAAAAAAACAAATATATAAAATAAATAAATAAATGAAAAAAATTGCTAAAGAAAATTGAAAAATCAAAACACAAACATAAAGGCCAAAATCAATATACATTTAGTATCCCCAACCGGTTTTTTTTGCTTCTCCTTCTCCCTCTTAGCATCATTGTAATCTTTTGACCCTGATCGAGCGATGATAAGGCACAAATAAAAGATATAAAACATACAAGTAAAACCCGCAACGAAACGAAACGGAATCGAAGCAATTTGTCGTCCTTGGCAAAACGTTTCTTCCGGCTGTGTTCTTCACTTGATTCTTGCCAATTGTAGCCGTGAGCCAAAAACGCCAAAAAAAAAAAAACAGCGGTAGTCAAAACGTCAACAATCTTTTGCTGTTGCCAGCATACCTGGCTTATGCGTAATGATTTAAAAAAATATTACGCATACGCCACATTGACATTACCTGTAACGTCTAGAATCTAGATGCTCGAAAATGCTTGAAATGAGTAAATAAAACTTTGTTTCTGACTGATTTTGCATTTGTTCAGCGATCTTAACTTTGATAATGTTATCATTGTTTGATTATTAAAATTGAAGTGAGTTTAAGTGATTCATTTGGGTTTTTCCCAAACGAATATCTACAGCGTGGACCTTCAAAGTGAAAATTAGTTTGTTCTTCTAAATATTCTATTAAAATAATTAGGCAATTAAAAATATCTTAAGTAATAGATGAAAACCATAAAGTGTTCATAGACCTCGTATGCAAAATCGGATAATTGACGGCAATTAAGTGTATATATACATACGATATTGAATTGAATTAAATGAAAATGAAAACAAAAATTAAAATTAAAATCGAATTCGAAATATAAAATTTTTCAACGATTTTATATACGTTTATTTTCTTCAGTACGTCAGAGGGTATTCAGATTTATTTTACCCTCAATTTCTTTGTGGCAACAATTTAAACAAAATCAAAGACTGCAACAAAGTGACATTTCTTCCCCTGCCACCGCCACCGCCACCGCCACCGCCATCACCATCGCACGCGCCCTCTCCCACTAAAACAAACACGAACGATCTACGATTTTTGGGATGTTTATATCAAATTTGACCAAATTTGGCCAGAACGATATTTAAAAAAAAAAAATTCCAACAACAATAATAATAACAACAAGAGAGCAAGATAAACCACAAACTTTGAGATTTTTCGAATTTTAAAATTTTTTTTAAACATTTTCAGAGTGTTGCCAATGCGATTCATTTTGAGAGCGACGCCAACCACGCGTTGCTATTTTTAGGGTCAGAGATTTTAAAAGCACAAATACACTTACAAAGAGAATAGAGAGAAACAGTGAGAGAGAGCGAGAGAGTGAAGCAGAGATGATTGAAGGGTGAGCAGTATTCTGAAATATTTTTGGCTGTTTGCATTAACAAAAACGTTTTTCCATTTCTTAATATAAAACTATACATTATTTATAGTATACCCCAAAAGGAAATTTTTTTTTTGAATTGTTACAATGTGTAAAACATGTTTCACATGGTGAGACGCGAACACAATTTATGGGTGACTGCAAAATAATTTCGCTATAAACTATTGTTCATGTACGGCTAGATAGTGTGAGGATATTTCATACAGTCGAACTTTCATATAACGAATCTCAAGGGGACAAGACAAATCTGCGTTATAGAGAAAATTCGTAATAAAGGTTAGGTTTTAGATTGAACTTAAATGCAGAGCTCTGAAGAAAACTTTGTTATAAGCAAGGTTCGACTGTATTAACTTAAGTATTTTGTTTCGGAAAAATACTTTTTTTTTTCATTTTCAAAGCGATGTAAAGTCGCTAACATATGATTCTAAGTTCTTTAATATTTTGCTCTAATTGCTGGCTATTCTATTTCTATAAGCAAAATCATCAAACAAATAATCAAAAGCCAAAAATAATAAAGCCCAAAAAGAAAGCAACAGCAACAAAAAATAAAAATAAAAGAACACAAAACTAATTTGCCAAACATTTTTATTTCATTTTCATTGTGGGCCAAACAAACATCAACAACATCAAACTATAAAAAACCTAAGGAATTTCAACTTAATTAAACTTAGATGTAATTTATTTTTATAAAAATTTTAATTGAAAGAAGAATTTTGATGTCAATTTGTTTGTTGCATTCATTTATTTATTATAAATTTTCAATTTATAAGTGACAACTTTTGATGCTTGTGCTTTGTTCTTGTGTGTTATTGTTGCTGTTGCTGGTTGCTGGTTGCTGGCAAAATGGGCTTGCCAAGTTATTTGGTGCAATTGCGCTAAAGCGTAACAAAGCCCATCAAAACTGCCGCTGCAGCTGATGTTGCAGAAGCCAGCAGAAAGGGGTCGCCGTGCTAGCTGGGGCAAGGGAGGTAATAAAAAAAGATAGGGTGGGGGAGAGGTTTGGTGATCGCATGCAACCAAGCATGGACATCAAAATAGAAATTGCAGGCCCGAAAGGCAAAAAACAATTAAAAAAACATAAAAATAAACTACAACAAAAAATAGAGCTGCAGCAGCAAGTTGTTGTTATTGTTGTTGTTGTTGTTGTTGTTGTTGCTGCTGCTCAGCTGACCAAAGCGAGTGCAAGCAGTTGCAGCTGCAGTTGTTGTTGTTGCTGTTGCTGTTATTGTTTTTGTTATTGTTCAGCTAGCTCGAACAAATTGGGCAACTATTTACATTGGCTTTGACACTGTCGCCTGCAACAATAACAACAACGACAACAACTAAAATACATATGATTAAGTCTTTTCAAAGTAAACAACAAAATGAAATTGTTGTTAAATTTAGCAGAAAACGTGAAAATCAACTTGTTTTAATGAGAGAGAGAGAGAGAGAGAGAGAGAGAGAGAGAGAGAGAGAGAGCAGACGGACGGACAGACACAGAGAGAGAGAGAGAGAGAGAAGGCTAAGAAAAAATAGATTTAAGTTTTGAATTTTCAGTTGAACTTGCCTTGGAGTCGAGGATGGGGCAGGCAAAATAACAACAACGGGAGGGCAAAAAAAAAAACATACACACACGCCCACTCGACAGCCTTCAGTTTTCCAATTTTCCATGGCAAATACTACAATGAAAAACGTTTTTCGGCATTTAGCTGCATATTTTTAGCCACATGAAGAGAAAACTTTTTGACATGCAAAATGCGAAGAAATAAATAAAAAAATAAAACGCGAAAACAAAGATGAACAGACATAGACACACACACGCACACACACATCGATTATGAAACGGCAAAAAAAAAAAAAAAATAAAACGAAAGAAAAATATAAATTGAAGTAAAGCTAAAGAAAAGCAAAGATTTGCCACGCTGGGAAAATTGCTGTAAGCTTAACAGTTAACTCGTGAAGGCAACAGCCAAGTTAAAAGGAAAAAATAACCGGCTTCCAAAAGCTAAAGCTAAGCCTGAAGACCGAAGACTGAAGCCAAACCACTTGCTGCTGACTCTACGTCTACGTCTTCTTCTTTTCTGCCATTTGTTAGAAGATGAGGAGTGAAAAAAAGAAACCCGAGCGGAAAGGAGGGGGGTGGGCTGGGGGTCTGAGAGGTGAACTAGCGACGACAGCAAACAGTAGCTGCAAAAATATTATTATAAACATGTTGCGCTCGAATGACTTTTAAAGCGATTATAAAAAAAAAAATAACCGGTTCGGAACCGAACCATAAACCTACAAAATTACAAAAAAAAAAAACGTAATAAAAAAATGAATAGAAAATAGCAAATACAAAAAAACAATTGCACATAACACTCACAATTGAAAAAGCACAATTAAGTCAACGACTCTCAACAATGCAAAGCTATGAAAGCAATGTTTAATTATAACTGAGAGTATCATAATAACATAATGCTTGGGAAATGAAGCATTAAAGCATTACATCAAATTAAGGAATCAATGTTTAAGCTAGCTGCAAATTATTTTTTGATAAATTTTCAGAGGCCGTCAACGAAAAAAACAAATAACTTTCCATTTTTAGGCAAGTAAATTGTTTCACTTCGTATCTCAATATTCTAATACTTTTGTTCGAGAACCGCTCTAAAAAATAGATAAGATAAATGCACAAAAAATATTTTTGTTACTATGTGAGGCTAGCTTTATAATATTAGTACACAACTTGAGTTTTCCTAAACATTCATTTTATGGCTTCTTCTCGATCATTTTTCAGATGCTTCGCTCTGTTTTGACAAACAAAACATACCTGACCTTTCTGATCGGTGCTTGAGCTTTGTTAAAAATAATATATAACTTCATGGATTTTTTACCATAAAAAACTGATTTCTTACATAAAATAATTTATTCTGCTATCAACTTGGAGATACTCTTGTTGTTGTATCTATTGTAGATTCAAGATACTTTTGGTCTACATTGAGCATTGTTTTAAGCGGCTTAGGGGGACTCTTTTATATAAAAAGCATGGATGGTATTTGGTGCACAAGTTGAAAGAATGTAAAATGAACAAAAAATAAAAAACAGAAAAAACAGAAAAAAAAAAACGAAACGGATCACAGTGCAATGCACAACCCATTTGTATCTGTATCTGTATCTATATCTATAGATATAGTTATATAGGCATGCTGATGTTGATGCTGCTGCTGCTAATGTGTGTATCTTTAGCTCGATCCGAATCTTTAGCTGTATCTGCCCACTGGGCGCTCCAACAGAGACGAAGAAGTTGTTCCGTCCATATAAATAATGCCACCGTTGCGCTATTTTTGTCGACATTTTCCGTACGCTTGCGCTCTCATTCATGCAACCTCCCCTTGTACGATTCTTACCACCCCCCATCCCCCATCCCCCTCATTCTTTTCCCCTTACGCCACCTGATTTTGCTTTGAATTTTATTTATTTATTTTTATATTATTTAGATGTTTTTTTTTTTTTTTAAATCTTTTTTGTCGTTTTCGTTCATGTCAGGCTGGGAAAATGCTTGACTTTTGGCTTTGTGTCTTTCTATATCTTTGAGATGTATCTGTGTGATGTTTGTCTATGTGTTTGTCTGTGTATATATATATATATATATATATATATATTTTGACAGTCAACGCTTGTCTTTCAGGTGCATTTTGAGGTGTCTTGACAGCCAAATTCTTGCCACCAAAATTATGCACACTAAAAATAATTGAACAAACATAAAAACTATAATACAAAAATATATTTATGTACATATAGTGAAATGTAGAATAAATTCTTCGAGGCGGCAACAGCTGCCTATTCCAATGAATCTTTCTAGACACGCCTTCTTCCCCTTCCTGCGGGCTACCCGCCTCTTCCCTTACACTTACGCACTGTTTTGGATGTCGTTTACTGCTGCTGCTCCTACTGGTGCTGCTGCTCCTACTGCTGCTGCTTTTGATGCTTTTAGACGCTTTGACCAAAGTTGGTAAAAAAAAAACACTCGCGTTTCGACTACAAACCGTTTACCGCATAACAACAACAACAACAACAGTACTAAGAATAATAGTCGCAACAAATAACGTTAACAAAAAAAAAATTCAACTCAACTGCACTCAATAACAACAACAACAACGACAAGTATCATAAATAACAATAAAAAAGACTTGTCTTTTATATTTGTTTTTTGTTGCCTTATTTGGTTGTAACTTTTTTTTACTATTGATTTTCTTTTAGTGTGATTTTTGTTTTTCGCACTTTGCCGTCTGAAGATGAGAATACTGTCTATAGCCTCTCCTCACGCCTCTTGTCTTGTCTCGTCCGTTGTCTCGTCTTTTACTGATCGGGAACACAACAAGTCGCACAAGTGATCGATGCCGCCTCTGAGTGTGTACTGAAATGGCTAGCAGACGATGACGATGACGACGACCGACAACCGACGACCGACGGCTCATTCCCGTTCCTGGCCAGCGGCAATAGTAGAAGAAGAAGCAGAAGCATTAGCAGAGGAAGAAGAGGCGCGCATCACATCACGCATAGCTGCGGCACACGGCACTAACGCAAGCAGAGAGAGACAGATAGAGAGCGGCAGCAAAGCTCTCAGAGAGGGAGAAAGTGTATGCAAGAGAGCATAGGTGAGAGAGGCATTTAGAGGCTGGTAGGGGGGGTGAGAGTAACTCATAGACAGGCAATTGCTGATCATACACGTGGTGAGTTGGCGACTGTGCGGACGACTGCCGCTGGTGGTTTTCTTTGTTGGTTGTCCATCAAAAAACAAAAAAAACAACGAACTCATTTGGATTTGTAGAATACCCTGTAAACAACATTTTTCTGTTCGGTTGTCACACCAATGGAACTTAGATAAAATTTGTGTAGAAAACAAACTAAAAACGAAGTTTTTTCTACTACAATCGGAAAAACATTTGCTTTTGGGTCCACCATTTCAATGAAAAGAATTTGGTATGATAAAAGTACATACATAAATTTTCTTAGATTTAAGTAATTAATTTTATGTCCATAAGATGCAATAAACATAGATAGCTCAAACAATGATTTAAAAGAATGTTTATAGAGTTGCGCACAGGGTAGCGTTCAGTCACGACTAGAACGGGTTCTGGTCTTCTTATGTATTTTTTTTATGAGCAGTGGTGGTTGCTTTACTTACCGCTTGATTGCTGCTGCTGCTGCTGTTTTTGTTGCTGTTGTTGCTGGCCCTGTGTAGCTGTTGTTGCTGTTGCTGCCGCTGTCCCGCCGGCAACATAGTTTCCACGCCCTGCATTATAACGCTGGCGCCAAGGAATTTATTTAGCAAAGCACGTGCCTCACGATCCTCATTGCTGTCGCCTGGCTCTAACACTGTTTAGGGGTAAATTGGACAAGAGTTTCAGATTCATGTTGTCAATTGTGTTGTTAATCTTGGCTCACCATTGTCGGCATTGCGCATACGCTCAAGAACATCATCGACACCGCTTACGATTCGCTCCTTGCCGCTAGTATTGAGAAATGAGCGTGTGCTGGAGCTGGTTCTGGTGGTGCTGCTCGATTGTTGTCGCATTTGTGGCGTCTCCATTTCAATGACACTGCACACATCATTCGACTCGCTGTCTTCTGTTTCCTCCTCGTCGGCTTGGCTTTGAATGTGCGTGCTGTTGTTGGAAGCCAACGATTCCTTGCGTATGAAATGCTCGCTCAGCTCCTTAACCGAACCACGTCGCGTCGATGTGGTTGTGTGTTCAATGGCATCGACGGCATCTGGCAACTGGTCCTGTGCGTCGATGAGTTTGAGTTCACGCTGCAGCTTGGTATTGTCATCTGTTTGAGATTTGCGCTTCAGCTGCTGCGATAAAGAGACCAGCTCATCGGGATTACTCGAATAGATTAGCTCCTTGCGTTCGTGACGCGGTGGCGATTTGTCATCCGAATAGAATTGCTCCTCAATGATATAGCCTGTGACCTCTGCGATCGGGGACAAAATTAAACATATTTATTCAATTGATAAGTCGAAACAAAAATCGATTATTTGCTTAGGTAATCGAATAAAGCGAGTCTTTTCAAATATTCAAAGTAGTTTTTAGTTCGATTGTTTATTATATTCTTCTTATCGCTCATTTTCAATTTATCTTTCAATGCATTTAAGGAGTATAAGGTCGACTGACAGACTTACCTTGCTTTGTCTCACATGGCACCATTGGCTGTGTCTTCTTCTTGAGCGCCCGTATACCAAAGAGGGGCAGTCCATTCTCATCGGTTGGCCCGATACCATAGCTGGATGTAATGGAGTCTTCCTCGCGTCGCTTGTTGGTGGCAGTGCTATTGCTGCTGCTGCTAGTACTTGTGCTAGTCATATTGCTGCTGCGCGTCATCTTGCCGCTGGTGCTGGTGGTGCTGCTGCTGGTGGTAGTTGTGGTGCTGCCCTTGCGTGGCGTGGGTGAGGCTGAGCCAGTGGCACGCAACACCTTAGTGCGATCCGTCCAAATGGGACTGGCCTTGCCTGATCCTTTGCTGGGGCGACGATCTGGAGTCGATTGTCCATTGCTGGTACTGCTGTTGGTGGTGCGTGTCGTTGTTGTGGTTATGCTTGATTTGGCGGTTGGACTACGGCGACGTGTCTGTGCTGGACTTGCACTACGCTCGCGTGGCTTAACTGGCGGCTTGCCATGTCCAGTGGTGCCAGTAGAAGTAGCAGGGGCTTGTGGACTCTGACTTCGTTCGCGTTGCGATTGCGGTTGAGGTTGCTCACGTCTTGGCGGCAATGGGCTGCGACTGGGCGTAGAGCTGCTGCTCCTGATACTGGTGCTGTTGGTAATGGTAGTAGTAGCACCTGCGTTTATCATGTTCTTTTTGATCAAACGCATTTGAGCACGTATGCGACGTCTTAGCTCATAGCTGGTGACCTTCTCCAGAAGTTGCTCGAGTGTGGTCAGCTCAAAGATCGACTCAATATCAATGTCAGTGTCTTCACTCACGCTGGTAGTGCGCACCATTTCGTTGTTGCGCGAGGTGCGACGTGGGACATCAAACTTAACAGCTGCGTTGGGATTGCGTGGCTCAGTTTCACCATCCTCTATAGAGGATTTGCGTGAGTAATGCGTCTTATTAAACTCAATTGAGTCGCGCCGTATGTGCTCCAAGGAGCTTTTCGTGTGATCCATGTAAGAAGGACGACGTCCGGTGGGAGACTCAGCGGTTGGATTGGGACTGGGACTGGGGCTGGAGCTGGGCGATTGCTTCTCAAAGATGTTGCGACGTGAGGCCACTGTACGTCCGGGTGTTGGCTGTGTGGTGGTTGGATGGCTTCGCTCTAAAAGTGGTTCAACGTGTGGTTGTTCAGTGTCAGGGGATCTGGCAATGATGGGGTTAGTTGGAGGACTATGTGTTCGATTTGTTCTTGTTGTATGCTTGATGGTGCTGTGCTCAGTGCTCGCTTTAACTACAGTGGAATTCGAATTCATGGTGGAGTTGTTCATGGTGGTGAAGTCACTGTTAGGCTTAGTGGTGGCGTTGGGTGTGCGTCTGTGAAGCTGTGGACTGGCACTCTGACTGTGATTGGGTGCATCTATATAGCTAGGCAGCCACTGCTCGTGTCCACGCGTGGTGGTGCTGCTAGTTGTGGTGCGATGCGTCCCTGTCTCTGTCAGAAAAACTTTTTGCTCTTTGTTTGCCGGCTTGTTGCATGGTTGTTCTAGTGAAGGCTTGCGTGGTGCAGTATTGCTTCGTGTAGTAGGCTTTGTGGCAGGCCGTCTGCCTGGTGACATTGGCTGTGGACTACCGTTGTCAAAGGGTAAAGTTTCTTCAACGTCTGTTTCCATGTCACTACGTTGCTTGGTAGTGCTGGTGGTGCGACGCATTACTTTTTCTAAAATATAGTCACTTGGCTCTTTAGCATTTGGCTTTCCGCGCTGTTGCTCCAGTGATGGTTTGCGTGGTGCAGCGCTACTTCCTTTCGTTGGCTTAATCGTGCTGCTTGTGGTTTGTTTGCTGTGTCCTGTTGGCTGTGGACTAACACTGTGAGAAGCGGGCGCTGGTCTTACTTCTTCGACATCCACATCATCGCAAATCACCCACTGCTGCTGCGTTATGTGATCCCTGCGCTTGGTAGTGCTCGCATTGCTGTTGTGTTCGGTGTCGCTTGGCTTGCTGCGAAGTTGTTCCAAAGAGGGCTTGCGTATGGGTGAACGTGAACTGGGACTAACTGGCGTCTGTTGATTGCGATGGGATTTACGCTCCTCTGTGATAAGTTCTGTGCTGGATTTACCACTATTAGGTGTGTGCTTTAACGTTGTGGTTGGTGCTCGCTGGCCAAAGACCGATGGACGACTAAGAATATCCTTTTGGCGCTTCAGCTCAATGGCTGTGGTGTGGTTTTTGGACATGGGTAGCAAATCATCGGTTGAGGCCGGCTCCTCGATCTCCAGATCGGAGGGCTGCTCCGGTTCAGACTCCTGCTCCAGTTCTGGTTCGCTCTGACGTGAGATATGACGCTCAATGTTGGCCACTAGACGAGGTGACTTTTGTGGTGCACTAGGCGCTAACTTTTCAGCGGTGTCGATAAACTTGTGCACCTTCTGCGATACGCTCAGTATGCAATCATCTTTGCGCAACTCCTCATCGATATCCTCAATGTTAGCACGCTCGATTTCGCGTGTGGGTGTTGTGAGCGATTGTTTAGTTATGTTCTCAGCTGTCTTTAGGAAACGATCCACCTTCTGATCAATGCTCAACAAGCACTCATCGCTGGCCGATACCTGGGCATGCTCATCGAACTGGCGACTAAAAGGTGTCGACGTTTTTGGCTGCTTCACCTGCTCGGCGGTGTGGGTGAACTTTGAGACTTTCTCGTGTACGCTCAACAGACACTCATCGACATCAATGCCAGGCTGAACAGTGCTTGGCGTATTGTCGCTGTACTCTAAGCTTTGTGGCGCTTCCACCATGGGACTATCGTGAATGTCCGTATCGATGCCGTTTGGATTGCGCAACTCAGATATCTGACAGCCCACATAGGCGTTAGCTTCCTCTTCAAAGATAGGTATATTGGTTATCACCGGTTTCTTGCGCGGCTCATCCTCTGGCTCCTGCACAACATCGGGATAGCGTGGCTTGCCCGTATACGTATCTAGCGCAGCGTGCACAGGAGTGGGCACCATACGATCTGGTGAGGGTTCCCTTGAGCTTTTTGCATGCTGTATATCTATGATAACGTTCTCCATGTCCTCGCTGTTGATCAACTGTTCGCTTAAATTAATCGTCTTTGTTGTGAAGCACTTGCTGGGACGACTGCGCTCGGTGAAACGCTGTGCTGAGCTTGGATTTAGAGTGCTCATCTCGGGTGTCATGGATTTTGGTTTTCCATTAACCACCTTGATTACATTCTCACTGGTGGAGCGCGTCACTTTGTCCTTGTCGCGACGCGTAACACGTGGCACTGGTGCCGACTCCTTGCGTTCTGTGACCGGAAGCTTTCGAATAGGACTGATCGGCGCTTTCGTTGGCGTTACTTTGCGCTCTGTTTTGGGTGAGGGTGTCTTTGGCGTCTTATGATCTATGATAATTTCTGTTGTCACAGATATATTGCTCGAACGGCGACGCTCGCTAGGAATACGCGTTGGGCTCGTATCCGGCGAGGTGGACTGTCCGTCAACGTCATCCGATTGGGGTTTCTGTTTGCGTGGCGACGAGCGCAGCCGATCCTTAATCGTGGGTGAAGTGCTTGGCTCGTTAGGTTTTCTATCCTTTTGAGTGGTATTACGAGTAGTTGTCGTTGTTGCTGTGGTGCGAGTTTCGTCAACCAAACTGTCTCGCTTAGCTGGCTCACGTCTAGGTAGTGACTCCTTGCGTGGACTTTTGGCGGCATGCGGTGATTCCTTCACATTCTGTTGGGTGATAGTAGTTTTAGTGGTGCGCGAATTGTGTCGCTCCGTTTCTTGTCTGGTGCTAGAGGATTTTTTGAAATGAAGCTGTTTGGGTTGTGTCTCTTCCGGCTCACTATCGGTAGGCTGTTTCTTCCTCGGTCCTACCGTGGGTTCACTTGTGGTTCCAAGTGTGCGTTGCGTCTTGCTTATCTTCTCAACGGCAGTTTTGCCTTTGCAATCGATTATTTTTTCAGTCACAAAACGCTGCGTTGCGGGCTCTTTACGCGTGGGTGAGGGTGATTTAGAAGGCCGCTTTGATATAACACTAGTTGTCTCTTCACTTATGTACTCTGCATCGTCCTTAGGATGCTTGGTAGGTGCCTGTGCACTGGGCTGCTTACCACCTAAAGGGCGTGGCTCTTTGCCCTTCATTGGCTGCTTATTAGTTTCAGAAAGTGGTCCTGACTTATCCTTAGTAGGTTTACCACTCACAGGATGTGACTGCTTTACCAACTCTTGCTCATCTTTAGGGCAAGGCACAGACCCTTTGCGTGTGGGCGAGGGTGACTTCGACGGACGCTGCGTTATGACAATAGTCGTCTCTTCATTCACATTTACGGTTTCTGTCAAATCTGTAGGAAGTGGCTCTGCCTTATTTTTCGGCTGCCTACGATCAGTAGTTGGTCGTGGTTTCTCATCGTTTTCTGGGTACGGCAAAATTACCTTCCGTGATGGTGAGGGTGATTTGGTTGCAGGCGTTTTCAAAGTACGTTGCGTTGTGACTGTTGAAGTCTCATTTTCAACATTAATAAACTCTTCATCGTCTTTAGGATATTTTCTTGATTCAGGACGTTGTGGACCATCGTCTGTATGTTTTCTAGGCGTTGCGGAACGTGGCTCTTCTTTATCCTTTGGCCTTCTAGCAGTTGTATGATGTGGTTTTGCATTTTCTTCAGGCAAGCTACCAACTGACGGTTGCTCTAAATCATCCTTAGGCTGATTACTAGTCGAAGGATTAGGCTTTACCGTCTTTTTATCAACAGCTTTATCTGTGCTGATCAACGTTTTGATTTCCTCCGTCTCTGTTACATCCACACACAACTCGCTGCGTTGCGGCAACTGAACCTCTGTTTCTGACAAAGGTTCCTCAACTTTGATAACAGGCTGCGTGCATGTAATATAGGTTTCGTTAACTTGTGTGTGTACCTTATCATCCTCATCATCGTCAAGGCAGTCTTCAATCTTAAACTCAAAGGTCTCTATCTCTTTTACATGCGTAGTTGTTTCCTTTTCTTCTGTATCATCATCCGTATCGTCTTCAGTTTTAGGACTGTAATTGCCCTGCGTATCGCCATCTTCTTCCATGCCCAAGATATGACGGCAACGATCCTCGAATGTCTCGCGACGAGTCAGGCCCTTCTTTCGGAATGTAGGCTTCTGATCATCCGGCTCTGGACTCTTTGATATAAATCCACCATCCAGGGTTTCGGATATCTCAGGAGTCTTGCGAGTTGCAGGCTTGTCGCTGGATCTGTCAATCATATCCTTGTCACCGGGCATTGAGTATTTTGGGAACTGAGTTTCGGGGATCTCCAATTGCTTATCAAACAGATCTTGCGGCTTGCGGCACTGCGGTTGAGAAAGATTTTCGTTCGCTATGAATTCTTCGTTAAGATTTTTCGTAGTGTTTGTCACACGCTGGGTAACGGTGCTTTTGAAAAGCGCATCTTCTCTAAAGTGTGTTGGTTGCTGCTTGTCGGGAAAAGTGAGATTGGTTGGCAACTCCCGTTCCTTCGTAGGACTTGGCAACTGCCTTTCAGGACTTGATTCTTTTGGCAGCTGCTTTTCAGGAGTACTCCTGTTCTTAGGCAAGTCTTTGGAAGCCGTACGTGGTAGCTCCTTCTCAGGACTATGACGTGGCGTTTCCTTAGGGACCATCGCTGGTGATTCCTTCTCGGGACTCCAACGTGAGCTGGCAGCTGTGCCTGGTTGCTGTTTGTCGGGGCTACTGGAACGGGTTGATTCCTTGGGCATTGAAGGAACTGCCGCTGGGAATTGCTTCTCTGGACTTTGTCGAACCGGTTCTCTCGGCAGCTGCTTATCGGGGCTCGTTGTTCGTAGCGATTCTCTTGGTGCGGCAATCTTTTCGGGACCACTATCACGTGGCGACTCTCTTGGTTTTGAGGGTAGCTGCTTTTCGGGGCTAGTTAATCGAGGCGATTCTCTTGGAAGAGGTGCTGCAAGCTTTTTGGGAATACTGGCACTTGACGACTCTTTTGGTTTTGAGGGTAGCTGCTTCTCAATAATCTGACAGGGCGACTCTTTCGGTTTTGAAGGAAATGCTGCTGGTATTCTCTCTTGAGTGTGTGATTGCATGTTTCTGGACTTATCATTATCATGACGCTTTTCAAACTCCAAGCTGCTTTCATCGATAAATATTTGATCATCGATCTTGGCCACATCCTCGGGCAAAAAGTCATGCTCCAAACGTGTCTCAAATGTGGTCTCCCGTTGCAGCTGGCGTCGCTCAACGCTAGGTGACTTCGAGTTGCGCCCGGCTGGAGTTGGCTCATCGTCATCGTTCGGACCTACAGTGCTGTTATTGGGTTTTCTATTGCTGCTTGATGGGGTGCGATTGGGTGCCTCACTTTTGGTTCTGGGTGCATGTGGTCGGCTTTTAAACGATGCTGCTGCTGGGGGGAGTCAAGGCATAAACGAACGGGCCGCGTTCTACTAGATTTGGTTCGTGTGCGTGTTTTGTGCTCACTACAAGTTGCATAAACGCTACGTTAGTAGAGGGATTAGTGACGATTACAACAACAGCTACATACGTCGAGTAAGGCACACGGTTTTTATTCAGGTGGTTAATTGCTTAAGAGGGTTAAAGAGGCAGCAGTAAATCAGACAGGCAGTTGGTTAAGCAGGCTCACAGGCGGATGATATTTCCATTAGAGACGCATTACAAACTAACAAATTTTGGTTTAGATTTTGTTTTTTACAAAATTAATGTTAATTGATACATTTGGTAACTTTACCTTAATGGGTCTGAAAATAATATATTGATCGCTTGAATGCTAAAACAGTTTTCTGAATCTTAAATTTCTTCTTTTTGAAACTTCGGCTGATGCATATTTCTAAATTCAATAAAAAAATACTCCGAAAATTACGGATCATTGACTATTTTAATCGATTCAGAAAAAACAGCAGCCAATCAACAACAATATCAACATGATTGCATTTCAATCAAATGTTAACCAAAATCTGTTACTGTGTAATGTGCGCTCTGTGCAAATACCCGTTAGTTTGCATTCTAGTACTTGGTTTACCCCCTCCCAAAAAAGTATCCTTGTATTTGGTGTGTGTGTGTGTGTTGGTGTGTGTGTGTATGTGTGTGTCTGTGTGTGTGTTTTTGTATGTGTGTGTGTGTGTGTGTGTAGACCATACATAGAACATTTCACATTCGCATTTTTTGTTTGTATTTTGTATAACAGTTTTTATTAGCAAAGTTCAAAAAATAGATCAAGTATTACGTGTTGTAAAGATAGTTCTAAAATGTTTTCCATTATATAATAGATTGTTATTTCGTTTTATAGGAAAAAGTAATTGTTTGTTGGTTGCTCTTGTTGTGTGTGTTTATTTTTTTATATATTTTTTTATTAAGACTTTATGCTTTTATGCCTTACCAACGGTTTCAGTACTTGTCACCGCCTTGGCAATGCTGGCCGATTCTTGAGCGCTTTCCGTAGTGGGCGTGGCAGTGGGAACGTCCGTATCGGACGGACCCAGCTTGTAGTAGTGCCGACGCACACAAGGTGGTTCAATGGCGGCAGCGACAGCAGCGGTTGTTGCTTCATTTGAGCTCAGCTTTGTTTTTGTTATCATTTCGTGATTGTTGTCATCAGTTTTTGGATTGTTCTGGTTCTTGTTGTTGGTTGTTGTTGTACTTGTTAGTGTTGTTGTTGCGTTGTTGTTGTTAATAGTAGGTGTTGAAGGAGTAGGTGGCAAAGAGAATATATCGGCTGGCTTAGTAGTAGCATACGTATACTGTGATTGGTTATCTGAAGGATACATTCATATACATAGGATTTTCCGAGATAGATATATTTTGTTTAAGTAGGAAGATATATATATATATATAAATATATATAGAAATATTAATTAGCTTGTGTGTGTGTTTTTTGGGTATGGTGTGTGTGTGTGCTTTGGACTAATTCGTACCTGACACATTGGGCGTCTCAGTTGGAACACTGCGCGGAGCTGAAAGTGCTGTAGGAGTTGTCGGATTTACGGATGAAGGAGTTTCTGCTGCTGGCTTACTGGCAATTGTTGTTGCGGTTGTAATAGTCGTTGTTTTCGTTGTGTGTGCTGGGGATTTGGGCGAACGCTGCGGCATAAGATCGATTGTTTCGTTAGAACCTTGAACGTTTCGGGTTTTCACAACAGTTTGCTGCTGCTTGGTAACGGGTGTTTTACCGACGCTCTTCGTAGTGGGAACGCCTACATGGCGTGTCACTGTTGTCGAGCTGATGCGACTGGACTCCGATGGCGCATGGCTATCATGGGAGCCCTCACGCCCATCGCGCCGATACGTACGGCTCGAGGACACACTGGAACGCGGTGTCATGCGCTGCTGATCCGAATGAGCGCTGTCGCGACGTGGATGATTATGCGAGCCAGTCGAACCTGTACTCTCGGCCGGAGAGCTGCTACGCAACGAGGCGGCAAATGCACGATGTGCTGCGTCAACCTCGCGCTCCTTATGCAGCTGGCGACGTGTCACTGTTGTGGATGTTGTGTCCGTTGCGGTACTGCGAACAGGTGTACGGCTGCCTGCTGCTGGAGTGGTCGTATTTGGCTTACGGGGCGGCGATTTGGCCAGCGGTGAGCGTGGTGTTTGGCGCGTGGGTGAACGTGCCGATGGGAAACCGTGTGTGCCATAATCCTGGGTACGACGTGGACTCGACGGTGCTTGAGTATGGAGCGGTTGCTGACGACGAGCATGCTCGGGTTCCTGCTCTACTTGGGTTTCAATGATGCGTTCCTTGTGAGAATTGCGACTTGCGTTGATCCACTCTGCATCGGTATGATCTGAACGTGGTTTAACAGGAGAGCTGCGAAAATCATCGGCAACGGGACGTCGGGGGCTAGTTGGCTGCTCCCAGCTGGGCGTAGCTACAGGCAGTGGTGGATGTTGTTCATCGATGTACTCCGTTTCGACGGTGTGCTGCGAGGTGCTACTTTGCTTAACATTGCGACTAGAAGTCTGGGACTTGTGCACTATGTACTCCTCATCTTCGGTTGTCGGCCGTTGACCTAGAAATTCCTGTGTGGGTTTATTGCCACGCACCGATGGAAAACCATGGGTGGAGAAATCATTTGTTCGTTGCTTAGGCGTCAATGGACGTTGGTTGGGAAATTCCTGAATTGCATTTGCCGTCGTCTTTACTGAAGGAAACCCGTGTGTGCTAAAATCTGGACGTGAAGGCGATGCTGCCTTTAAGGGCTGCGATTGCGGCTGCGAATCATCATACTGTTGCTCGACAGTTTCTGATGTAGTTTCGGTAGAATAGTTACGACTGGACGATGACTTTTTCATCGTTGAATAGCTCTCCTGTTTAATGAACTCCTCGGCATCAACTGGTCTACGCACCGGTTCTGCATTGTCAACGACATCGCGTGGCTCACCGCGAGGGTGAACCGGCTGGCGCTGCTGCTGGGTGGTTTGGTGATGATGCACATCCTGTGTGCGTCGCTGATTGTTTAACTGCGTTTGATTTTGCCGAGTGACCGACTCCGTTGTGGGAGAGGACATCTGCTCGGTTTCATAGCGCTTGTTCTTGACAATTGTGCCATCAGGTAGACGTTTCACGGTCGTAATCATCTTGACATTAGGCTTTGGGTACTCCACCGTATTAGAAATAATCTCACCTGGCTGTGCCATCAGATCCTGCACATGTCGCTGGTATTCTGGTGATGCCTTGTCCATATCCACATAGCGCTTATTCTCCTCATAGTGCTGTTTTGTCTCCACGTTACGCGTGCTATTCGATTGCTCGCGACTCTCCGAGTAGCGTTCCTCGCTCTCTTTTTGTTGCCGCTGGTGACGTTGTTCTTGGAAGCACTGCTCCTGCACACGCTGCTCCTGGAAGCGCTGTTCCTGCACACGCTGCTCCTCACGCTCACGCACCTCACGCTCACGTGTCTCACGCTGCTGGCGATGTTGCTGTTGATGTTGCTGTTGAAGATGCTGTTGTTGTTGATGTTGATCATTGTCGAGCAGATAACGCGGCTCATCATCGTTTATCTCCCTGGTTGAGGAGGAGGACGACACAAATTTCGATGTCGACGATGAGGTTGTAGAGCTTGATTTCATTTCGGTACGTCCGCTATTCTCATCGCCAAAGACAACCTTCTCCTGTAGATGCGTATTGGAGCTTTCGGCTGCCTTTTTCACAAAGTTCTTGTCATCGCCCTGATGCGAGGCGCTCGAGCGCTGCTCGTTGCGACCTTGAAACTCGGCAACTCCGCCACCATTGAGCTTCTCAACACCTGGGTTGATTGTTGTTGTTGTTGATGGTAGTAGGAGGAAGGTGATTTTAAGGTAGTTGGCACGGCACAGAGACATACAAACAAACAGAATTGGGGTTAGACACAGATTTATACGTACGAGCTCAACTAAATAATGTTTAAGTGTTACTGGAGTCGAGAGTACCCGACTACAACCCTGTACCCAGCTTCAAAGCTGATCAATAATAAAATTAACATATGAAACAAGATAAAGATACGATAAAGACGAGCAATGGCTGAATATGTAAGTGCAAGTAGAAACGGAACGTTCAGTTCTATTCTCTTCGTCTATTAAACTTAATGTTTGTATGGGGTACAGGGTGTATAGTCATAACTGTTTTGATAGCTTACCATCTGTTTTGGCCAAAGTCTCGGTGCGATAGGCACGTCCATCGGGCGATACTTCCGATGATGTCTGAACATCCCATCCAGTTGCATTCGGCTGAGCGAGAGTCATCGAATGGAACTTGAGCTCATGGGTGGGACTCGTCGAGTCGCGAACCTCCTTAGACTTGAGACTTTGGAAGTTCTGATCCAACAAAGCATCACCATGGCTGGTGGCCAGCGGATCCTTGCCAAAGCCAGAAAGAGTATTACCATTCGGTTCGGACATTATGATATCCGGTTCGTGCCTATGAAGATTTCTAAGACGCGATTCGCGTAACTTGTAAAGATGCGAGCGGATTTGCTTCTTGCGTTCGCTATCCTCCGATTGCTGCCACTGTAAAAGTTAACAAACAAAAGCTAATTAAAACAATAGTAAAGTATAGTATTGGTTGTGCAATAAAACTTTTCTCAGCATTGCTGTCCTTGGGCTAATTGAACCGGCGCAAATGAGCTTAGCCGACGCTGAGAGAACCCACGCGCCATCTTTTTTTCAAAATCGCGCCTTTTATGGACTCGATTCGACGCCTCACACTGTCCGCCAATTAGCTGTAGACAGTAGACACTCAACAAAAAAACGAGTTGAGAGTTGGGTGGCTGAGTCAGCAGTAGTCAACACAACCACCACTGTTCCACCACTGTTCCACCACTGTCTCGACAGAGATTCCATATACTTATATTCTTAACATCCACCCACTTACTCAAAAATGATTTTTACCAGATATGCAATTCTAAAAATAACCTAAATGGTTGGTTAATATTGAACTGTCCCACCTACCAAATAAGTATTTTTTATCTTGACAACATTTGGATTAAATCAAAAAATATTATCTCGAATTATAATATAAAATGTTTTTTGTGTCGAATATTTATGGCACCTAGGTAAAAACTCGAACTTTGCTCTGAAACTGAACTAAATGACGCTTTGTTTATAAATAAAGTAAATAAAATACAGAATAACTGCTGATCGATAAGTGAGACTGGACTTGAAAACTCATAATTTGTCAACAGCTTTAGTTTGACTAATAATCGAGAGGTTCGCATGTTGGTGCTCTGAAAGCCAGTTAGTCTGTAGTGTGGGCCAGGTCGAAACGGGACGAGAGAGGCTATCAGCGAAAAGAAAAAAAAATAACAACGTTGGCAAACAAAATTAACCAAAGTTGTTTTTGTGGTGGTGATATCACCATTAGCAACAATAACAGCAGCTAAAATCGAAAGCGGAAAAAATGCCAAATCACAAATGTATTAAACAACAATAATAACTACATAATAAATACAAAAAACGGCAAATGCTTTGTTTAATTTAGATGCTTATAAACATGACAGAATCTTACTCGACAAAAAATATATATAATAATATTGATGCATACACATCAAATCTAACATCATCAATCATATTTTTTATTTTATTTTTTTTGCACTATTAATAATGTCATGTTGCACAACCTTAAGCTTCTTTTGTATATTTTTGAATTATTTAATTAGAAATGTTAACCTTTTCAATTGCAAGCAGTTTAATTAACAAAATGGTTAATACTTAGATTGCCAATATATGAAATCATTACAAAAGTTTGCGATGTCAAATTTAGATTGATTTTTAATTCTATTTTTGGTTGGGTTTTTACACTCATTAAAAACAGCCTCAGTAACTTCTTTAAAAGGAAGCGGAGAAATCAAAGAGTAAAACTTTCACTCAAAACTCAATTCAATAGACTAAATAATAATGAAGCAGAAATAGCAGAAGATGCTGCATATAAATGAAATGCGAATTACAGACTTTTAAATTTGCGGAAAGTTTTAAAGTAAAAAAGGTGAGTAAACCCTTTTAGTTCTTGGACACAATATATCTTACCAGAAAAAAAAACTCACAAAATTTAATTTACTATTTTTAGCTTCGTGTTTTTTTTTTTTGACGATACTGTTTTCCAATTACAAATTCAAGTTACAGATACAGCTTCAAACGTTATTTGAAAATATTTAAGTTCAACATTGGCAAGTCCGCGTTAGAGAAGCACAACTGTGAGTGGAAGACTGAGGGAGTTAACAGAACGAAATGCACAACAGTGCAAAAAAAAAAAAGAAGCAGAATAACAAAACTGCTGCCCAGGAACTAGTCGCATCGTCTGCGTCGACGTTGACTTCGACATCTATGTATGTCTAGAGTCTAGACAGCGTCTTGAGACGCGATGCGAAATGACGTAATTTCTAAAAAAGCAGAACGTGATAACCAGTTGAAGTCGCCGTCGTCGCACCTCCGCTGCCACCGGCAACCTGTTGACGTTGACGCCGACGCCGACGTCAACGCTGACTTCAGTTCCAGTTGCGGCTGCTGCTGTTGCTGCTGCTGCTGTTGCTGATGATGATGACGTGACGTGCGAGATTTTGTTGATGCGAAACTGCCGCAAATGCTGATAAATTATTATTTTTTTTCTTAATATTTTTCTTATTGTATTTTATTTTAATTTTGTTCGCCATTCATTTTGTGAGCTGTCGTGTCAGCTTGCGAGGTCAAAAATATTTTGTATGTTTCGTCTATTAAATTTGTTGTTGTTGTTGCAAAATCTGTTTATTTTTATTGAAATTAAAATGTATTTAAGTTTAATAAAGCCAAATTTGCGAACGAACAAACTTGCTTAAAGGAAGTTAAATGCATAGGGCGATGAATGTGTCAAGGCAAAGGGGAAGGAGGTTTAAGGTTTTAACTTTGCTTCTAATCTTCTTCTTTATTTATGAACATAATTACGAGTATCTTTGCAGTGTGATAAGGCTGCAATCTTATTTTGTCCCATTTAAACTTTCTTATCAAATCAAAAAGTAAAGAATGCTAAACGATATAATACTACTAGTAGAACACTAAGAAAACGAACGCATGGCAAAAACTTTGATAACTGATACTGATCGCCGCTGCAGTGACACCTGTTGACGTTACCACGCACAAGAGCGCCATCTGTCATTTGGCATTTGACATTGGCAATCAGTTCAATTTAAGTTAAGGAAATCGTTTGCACTTTGCTGTTATTAATTGCCCGGACTTGGCTCTCATTTTTGTTTTTTCGTCAGTCGTTATTTATAACTACTATTTCAACTTAATTTCAATTTAGCGGCCCATGCATACAAACATACTGCATGCATGTACATACACATACATACATACATACAAATATTAAAGTGGGCGATCTAATTGCGAGACGAGAATCGCGATTCACATTCGCCATAGTTTTCTTAAATTGGCCGCTGGGTGGCGCATTATGCAGACTGCAAAGCCAGCAGAGACTTTTATGTTTGTTATTTTACTTAATGCCACCTGCGCAGAAAAAGCAGCAATTGAAACAAATTAGAGCTGTGAAGCTGAATATACCCTGCATATATTCTACGTATGAATAAAAACAGGGTACATAGAGAACAGGTAATGAGAAGATGCTTTTTTTCTTTCTAGAATCAAGAGCTGATCAGTTATCAAACTTAAATAAAAAGTATGTACATATTAATCTTGAGTTGGAAGTCTTACAATTTATATATTTCCATAGTATATTTTAATCGTGCACTTTCTCTGTTACTCACATTCTTCACTTGTTTTTGTCATTATTTTTTTTTTTTTTTTTGCCGTGCACACAAGCTATGTGTTTGGTTTTGGTTGTTTTCAGTTTCAGAGTTTTTGTTTTCATTTGGTCTGTGCTCTTTCTTGTTAAAGCTTACTTGTTTTTGGAATATGACATTGCCCAGGTGAATAAAACATGCGGCGTCTGTTCTTGAGATTTGGAGCGCTTTCGAGGTTTCTACATCATGCATATTAATCACCTACAAACTACATTTCTTACAAATAAATTAAAGACAAAATCACCGATAATGTTTTTGTGCTGTGTGGGAACTTTGTCAAGCTCAAGATCGATGGAGTTGTCAACAACTTTAAAATTTGTATTTGGGTTAACAGTGAAACCTTTGCTTTGAAAGAGCGAAATGGAGCTTTGCATGATAAATATCTAGAAATAGAATAAAGCACTTTTTGCAATTCCTGAAAAGTTCTTAATTACTTATTATTATTTGTATATTTGGAGTTAACAGATTCTTCTATCGAGCTTTCTTAAAGATAGTCAAAGTAATGCGTCTTAAGTTCTTGTTTTCATAGATATATGATACAAAAAGGAATTCAAGCAAATCTAACTGTCACAACGAATTGCAGTCAAATGCAATTTGATCGAATTGGGATCGATATATATTGTAAGTATAGTGAATTATAATTTATAGTGTGGGTGGCGTTACAATTACTACAACTTATCGACAATAAATCTTGATGATTTTGTTTCACCTGTAAATTCTAGACTCACTTTGTTTTTACTACTGAATTAGAGCCTCAGGCTTTTAAAGCAATTACCAGACTACATTTCCTTTGGCAATGATCATATCGCAGAGATAAATAGAGATAGAGAGACAGGGAGACAGGGAGACAAGGCCAAATGATTGCTTTTGTTGAAACTTGAAACAGGTTCCACTGTAATTAGATTTAAATCGAGATTAGCATACGGCCTGCTAGAGAAAAAAAAAAAAAAAACCCCACCTCACACCCTCCTCAAATCCAATTTTATAGCTCTATATACTATACGTACTCTACAAAATGATGACACGATCACTCATTTTCACAAACTGTATAGAAAGCTACAAACATTAATTCCTTCACCTTTTATTCGTTATCATTTTCGCTGCTGGAATCGTTCTCTAAGTAGCTAAACTTGAGATAAGGGCCTTCATTTGTTTGTTTACACACAAACGAAAATGCTGACATAGACGCCGGCATCGACGTTAACAGCAACGCTAACGTTGCTGACTAACGCAGCGTTATGCAAAAACACAACAGTAAAAAAAATATTCGTCGACGCTAAGCTAAGTGTGAAACTTGAAAAATAAATAAATAAAAATAGTAATAACAATACAAATAATAAAAGTGATGTACCTCTGTAATGTGGACAGTGGTTCCTCCAAATGACAGAAGCACAAAAAATAAAGCTTCTTTAAATTTTGATGCAGGTAAAACTTATTGTTGAACTGCGCCCTTTTTCGAATTTCGTTGGGTTATTTGTTGGGGTTCGTTCGTTATGTGATTGTATTTTGTTTTCTTTGCTGTTTTACTGCAAACTCACATGAAAATAAAAACACTCGGTAAGGTGTCACTAATCCTTTTGCTGATTTTTGATATTTTTTACGGCTTATATTCTTAAAGCTCGTTCGGCAAATAAATCAATGGTAGCCGCAAAAAAGGTTCAAGTTTTGATATATATGTACAAGATATAAAAAAAAAAATCAATTTGTTGTTGTTTATGCTTGTTGCTGCTGCTGCTTCTTCTTGTTGAAAGTTGAGTTCGTTATTAACCGAGCGTCGGCACGTTGCAATCGATCGAGCACCAAAATCAGACTGAAGTTCGCCCATTCAGAATCAAAGCCGCGTAAAGTGGACGCTGAAGCTTAGACAGCAGCAGCGGCTAAAACAGCGCAGCTGATGACGACAGGGCAGCGCTGTAAGCAGTTAGCAGCGAAGCTCCAAGCAGCAGAGATATGACCGAATACGACGACAACACCACGAAGATGACAGCGAAAGCGACGGCTATAGCGACAGCCACGGCGACGTCGACGTCGATCGAGGGCTATGCGTGCTTGTTTTGTTTGTGTGTGCATTTGCGCTGCCTTGACTTGTACGCGTGTGCGTGTGTCTGTTGCCCACTATCAGTGCAGCGGCCGATGTCAGCTACGCTGCCTTCCTTACGTTGTTTTTTTATTAGTATTAGGTGCGCAAAACTAACAGAAAGAAAACAAAACAACGAACAGCGGCTTACAGTTGCCGGAATTTTTTGTGGTTTTTTTTTTTGTTGTTGCAAAAACTGTTGCCTTTTGCGCATCAACAACAAAGATAACTATTTGTAACGGAGAGTTTGATTCTGTTGTTATCTAGAGCCCCATTGAATTTCTTATTAAACTTATGCACATAATTTCCTGTGAATTGAAATATGTAAATGTTTATGTAAGCGAATTGGATTAGCTTTCACTTTTCATAGAAATAGTATTCTAATACAATAATTAGCTTAAATGCTTTTGCATTATTCTAATAAGTGTATTTGACACAAACAACAACAAAAATACGATTTACAGACAAGTTTAAGCCAATGGTAGTAATACCGCTAGCGGAACTCAGCTAATCGATCGTGCCAAAAACCGTATAACTTACCTAAAGCACGACAACAACAACAACAAAGACAGACGTGTTTAAGTACACACTTCAACTAACATCAACAACAATGGCTGACTAATCCAATTGAAGCAACAAAAATTTGAATACCGTAAAAAAAAGTGAATCAACCTTTAACACAATTCTTAATAGTCGTTTCAAAAAAATTAATCTTATACAAACATATGTAAATATGACTATTATTTATATGCATACATATCTATGTATGTACACCTGTATATATGTATATATGTATATATGTATATGTATGTATATAAATCACATGCTTTTGGGTGGGTGTCGCTGTTGCAATTTCAAATCGTAAACATTCTGTTTTGTTAGTCAACACGAATGGCCAATGAATTCAAAAACGACTCCACATCAAAGTAAAAAAAAAAAAGATAGAGAAAGAAAATTACTCATCGCAGACGCTGCGCAGACGCAGAAGCTTTCTTGCGGCTAGACTACGGTCAGCCGATAAACTATAGACAGACAGAGGAGACAGAAAGGAGGAACGTGACCAGTTCACTGGCTGTTTGCCATAGATTTGGTCAACAAACAGACAGGCTGATAGACAGATGGCCATAGCGGGTGTTTCTGTGCCAATTTGTGGCTTAGACTTTGTTTTTTTATAAATACATATGTACATACATATTTGATTTAACAACATCAGCATCAACAACTGCAACAATAACAATAATAAAAAAATACAGCGCCAGCAAAACCCACGCAACAACTTGGCTTCAAATCATGGCCAAGAGATTGGCGCAATTGTAAAGCGGCCAACGCTCAAAAGCCCAAACAAAACGCATACAGCACGAAAATAGTATATAGACTTGCCAATTGCCAATTGAGCTGACCAGCTTCAGATTCAGCTGCCGCCGAGCTTCAAATACAACGACTTCAATTTCAATTTTCAGCTGTGGCGTCATCATTGCTTCCAAGGAGCTGGCCAAGCTAACTGGATTTATATTGTTTGCGGCGGTCAGGCGAGTTCAAAAATTGATTTATGCCGCATGAGTCATCAGCAGCATCCAACATATTCAACATACATAAAACTAGAGATGGTTGCGTGATACATATTCCTATACATATTTACATATATGTTTTACTATAAATCGCATTTCACTTTTGATGATAAACGTAAGATTCTTTTAGTCCACAACTTTTAAGATAGTTTCTTTAAGATTTAAACATTACAAACAACATTTATTAAGGTTAAGCCCAAAACTGGATTTGACTATAAAGTATTTCGCATTAAGTCGTGCTTGTTCGTGTCACGAACGCAACAGGCTCTCAACTCTTCGCTCGATCTAGAACCGATTCACTTTATCAGACAGCCCAACTGAGACCACAACAAGAGAAGGAACGAGAGATTGAGAGCAGCTTAAACGCAGACTTTGCCGTTGCCGTCGTCGTCAGCGTCAGCGTCAACATCAACATCAACGTCAACGTCGCAGTTGCAGCAATGTTAAGTGCGTGGGCTGATTAACGTCTGCTGCTATTTTTGTACAATTTTCGTATTAATTATCATTATTATTACTTTTTGCTATTTGTTGTTTCTATTGTGCAGCCAGGTCGTACATCATTTGGCCAAGTTAAGCGACATCGTCATCGTTTTTCTATTGATATTTTTTTAACGACTTTTTAACGATAATTGTCAAGCGTCTTAGCCAAGTCAGTCAATGCAACCCACACAGACACAGACACACAAATCAAGCGATGAACAGATCAGCCAGCCAACCCCATGAATGACCCAATTTGGTCAGGTTGAACTGGGTACTGGATAGCATCAGTATTATGTAGACTGGATTTTTAGCGAATCTCCTCCAGCTTGTTCGAGAATCTCCGAGTTTGAGCTTGAGCTTTAAAGGCAATGTAACTTGACTTGACTTGACTAACTGACACATCGAAGACAGACACAGAGAGAGAGAGACACAGAGAGAGAGAGAGAGAGGCAATAAACTTGCAAACAGGTGGTCTCAATATTAAAGCAGAAATAGCAATAACAACAACAAGATAACAAGCAGATAGAGAAAAAGTGGGGAAAATGGCAAACACAAAAGGTCTAGAATTGTCTGAAAACCAACGATCATTATATTAAAAAAAAAACAAACATGGCTTAAAATTATACATGTTTTTCTAAAAATTCTGTAACTTTTTGAATTTATCAGCAGTATTTTTACCAACTGGAGATTTTTGTAGAGGGAAGAACAATTTTTATGAGTTTCGAGTAATTTACTTACCATTTTCCTTAGCAATTCCTCGTTTTGTATAGCACCCAAATCGCATTCCAACTCCATTGCAAAAACAAAACACAATAAACTTTGGGCTTCTCTAAAAAAATATCAATGACATATGTAAGTATAAGAATAAAAACAGGAATAAATGTTAAAAATCTTATGATGATGATGATGCAATACCCTAATAAGGTCTCTACCTGAAAACTTTCGCTTCCAGAGGGGTATTTGCTAGTCGGTTACATTGCTTATTCGCACTACAAATGCGAATGCATTTTTCATTGCGATTCATTTGAATTTGCTGCCATTGCGGTTTCTCAAGTGTAAATACAAAAATGTATATGCTGAATTCTCAATGTTTCAATAATATTATTTTCAATTTATTATGATTTTTTTGTTGTGTGTGTGTGAGGCAACGAGGCGAGCCAGATGTGTGTGTCTGTGTGTGTGTGTGTGTGTGTGTGTGTGTGTTTGTGTGTGTGCGTGTGTTTGTAGATGCCCCCAAAGTCCGAGTCCCCAAGTGATCTCCCCCAAAACAAGTTGTGACATATCCCCCGTAAATGGCTAAAATGAGAAAACATGGCAAATGACAACCAGAATTGTTGTTGTTGTTGACGTTGCTGTTGTTGTTGTTGTTGTTGTTCATTGGTTTGGCAATTGTTGTGATTTGTTGCAATGGCCGCCAGCGTCGCATTTGGGTTTTCAGTTTTGGTTAAGATCAACGATATTCGTTGGGTCAAAACCAAAACCACATTTCAAATTCACAGCACGTTCTCAAAGTGGACATCGGGTATGATGGGGGGGGAGCAGTTACGTTTCAGTTATTGTCGTCCGGCAGCCAAAAGCTGCAACAAGTTCAAAACCACAATTGGGCAAATAGGCTGACAATCAGTCAGTTAGTCAATAAGTTCAGTTGGCCAAGTTGAAACCATAGTAGGAGTCTGAGTTGGAGACAGGGGAGCCAGCCCCAAAGCTAAATTCATAAATTCAAACGTTTGATAAACTTTAAAAACAAAATGCCAACAAATTGTTCATTTAATTCGGGAATCAGAAAAAGATTTGATGAACCATAAATCATTTAAAGTTTGGACTTGCAATGCTAAAAAAAACTGCTATACAGTAAAGAGCAAAAATAATATAAACCTACATAATTATAAACAAATTCGATCATAGCTCATAGATTAGCATAATATTTTGTCTGCTAATATGTGATCTCTTTTATGATTTTGATGTATCTATCGGTTTGTGAGAATCGCGTAGGAAGGCACGTGGCCAATGCCCCCAAAACAAACGATAAACGATAAATAAATAAATGGCGATGGCGCGTACTCATAAATTAATTTGAATGCCCAAATTTGATGTCGCCGCGCAAGCCAATTAAAAAACGTTTTGATTATCCGTAAGGCGAAAAAAAACACAATGTATTTGGTACGAGACGATCGTTAAAAATATAACATAATATGGTCAATATGCGTAAAGCATGAGATACAATTGATTTAGTGACAATATAAATAAAACCCCCAACATCTGCCAATCAATCCATCGATGGGATATACACTGCTTAAGCCACGAAATAGTAAAATGCCTTTCTACGATACACGATTGGGTTGACTGATTTGCCGCTAGATGGCCCCAAAGAGCCAACAGGAAAACCGCAAAACACTTAGAGTTTTGTGGAACTAAATTTTCATGTGCAAATATGTAACAGTGTAACAGTCAGAGTTGCCAATTTAGCTTCTTTTTTTTTGTATTTTTGGTCGGCGCAGACTATTTTGGCTTACAAATTGCAATGGATTAAAGATTTCAAATTTCAAAATAAATACCGTATGCTATATATTTTTAAAACGCAAACATTATATTAAAAGTTGACAGCACTGATGTGGATGCAAGTGCAAACTGTATATTTGTATGTATGTATTTGTTTATGTATATGTTTGTGTGTGTGTGCGATTGTGTCTCTGCCATTCTTACCTGTTGTTTTAGCTGTTTATCTTAGACGTCGTCGACAACGTCGCGGCTTTAGTAACTGGAGACAAACACAAAGTTGAAGACCAACAGCAACAACAACAATTTAAATACACACACAAACACAAAAAAAAATTAAATAATAGTTAAAAAAAAATAAACAGGCACAATTAAATATAAAAAAAAAAATAATAATATATGTATATATGTTTAAAAGAAGCTCTATGCAAATATTGAAATTGTATTAAGTGCGGAAAGAGCTTGAATTACGCGTCTGCGATAATTTTCCACAAAACGATAAAGAAACGAAAAGGCCAGGAGATGACTAGGGTGTGTTGCACGAAACTTTTGATTGATTTGTGGTTGTAACAAGTAACTGTTGAGTGTTGTTGTTTTTGGTTGTTTCTGTTATTACCGGCACACGCGACTTTAGCGTGGAGAAAAAAAATAATACAAAACGTTAATGATAATCAAACGAACGTCGCAAAAAATTCAAAACAATATGTTGCAATGCTATGCAAAATTCGTTTTGCAAAGTGTTTTAATATTTTGTTGTTGTTGTTGTTATTGTTGCTGCTGGTGCTGTAACTGGGATATGTTGCTGATGTAACTGAGTTGAAAAAGAGATTCGCACAACCGTTTGGCACGAGCGGAGGCTCTTAACTGATTGTGCTGGCTGCAATTGTTGCTGCATTTAGGCTCGCCTCGCGATAAGTGCCAAGCGGCAGCAGCGCCACTATCGGCAAGCAGCAGCAACTATCTGAGCATCAGCTTATGGAGGGGGGGGGGGGGGCTAGGGCACAGCTGTCGGCAGCGCTGTCAACTCCCAGTTTTTTCCCCAGTGCGGATGTGGTTCGCCTCGACGCAAATGTCGCTGAGCAAGTGTGCGTGTATCTGTGTTTGTGTGCAGTTGTCACAAGGAAACAACAACAATTCACGGTTTGTGATTTGTTGTAACCTTCAAAGCTCAACGCATCAACAGAATTGCACACCAGACGCTGGTGCAAGGACCTTTTGTGTGCTATAAATGTTGCGTAGTTTTACTTAACACACACAAAAAATATATTAAGAAATACATATCTATTATACAATGATAACAATTGAAGTGCGCAATGCAATGGGATTTTATAGCACTTTGCCGCATCAACAAAATCCCCACGCACTTTCATCCCATTCGAACACTTTTCTAATCCGTACAGTCAACACAATTTACCTTTTATTTGAATGTATAATGGTTTTTTATTGTAAATATTAACTAGAATTTCACTGGTTCACATTTTATGCTCAGTGTAATACCTAGTACATTACAACACGTTGAAAACATTTCTATATTTAATTTGAAAACTTCGCAAATCCGTTAAAAGTACAGTCAATTTGAATGCTGATAAATTATTAATAAATATAAACAGCATCATATTCAGTGTTGTACACTTTCTGCTAACTTAATTGCCTTTATTTTAATTTCCCTTATTTGGTACTCTTTGGGAACACTAGAATTTGGACTATAAATTTAACGGAATCGTGCTAGGTGCATGCATTTGATATAATTTTTATTAATTTCTTTTATTTTAGCACTTAAAGCAAAACAGCAATTGGCCGTTGTGCTGTGATAATACTGAATTATGTATTGTTTGTTTTGTCGTTAATCATATGTTTCGTACAAATTTAATAGATGTATTTGTAACTTGTATTTTTCAATGTTTCTTTCTTAGTTAAGTGTTAACTCCTCCTTGCACCGAAGCTAGTTTAGTTTGGGCTTTTGTTTTGATTTTCGAAACGCCTGCGCTTGCTGCGGCTGTCCCTGGATGCTTTTGGAGATTTGTTTTTACGCTTCTTGTTATTAACGAAACCTTCATTTGTCTTAATAAACATCTGATTGCTATCCACACAGTTCAAAGGCGGTGCCGAAGCCGTTAATACGGAAGATGCCGAATTGGCTGGATATGGAAATGACAAATGTGATCCGGAATTAAATGCCAAGGCCATTGGCTCATCAACCAGCGTAACATCCGATATGATAGGAGTTGGTCCCAAAGGCAATTCGGAATCTGATCCGACAAGTCCTGCTTGAGATGGGTCCTTCGACGATCCGTAGGAAATAACTTCTAATCTAGGAAGCGGTGCCGAAGCCGATCGCACTAAAGGTCTCAATGATTCTGAAAAAAGTGCTGCCGGAAACTGTTCGGATTCGAATTCCAAAGCCGGTTGCTCATCAACGAACAGAGCAACTGATGCCAAAGGAGTTGGCTCCAAAGGTAATTCGGAAGCCAAAGTAGCAGGCAATTCCGTTTGGGATATCTCTTCTATCGATGCCAAACTAGATGGTTCCAAAACTGATACAGAAGCAGATTTTTTAAATCCTGTTTGGGATGACTCCTCTGATGTTTCCTCAAACATTGCTCCTAATTCAGAGGGCGGTGCCGAAAACGATCGCTGTAAAGTTGTCAATCGGCCAACATATGGTGTTGATTGATCCAACTGTTCACGACATAACACAGCCAAAGGTTGGTCATCAATGTACCATACATTGTCCGACTTGGCATCTTCCTGATCCGAATAACTTGTTGAGTCATCCGAAATCTCAATAATTTCATCTTCTAATTGAGTATTTTCAACTCGTTTGCCGGTTGAAGCCGGCAATTCAATGCTCGAATTATTGTCTAATGCCAAAGTCGGTAGCTCCAAAGGTGATTCGGAACTTGATCTTTTAGATCCTGCTTGAAGGAACTCGTCCGATAAACCGTTAGACATAATTTTTGATCCAAGAGGCGGTGCCGAAGCCGATCGCACTAAAGGTGTCAAGGGTCCTAGAAAACCTGATGAGGAAAACTGTTCGGAATTGAATTCCAAATCCGGTTGCTCATCAACGAACCCTTCATGGTGCGACAGAGCAACTGATGCCAAAGGAGTAGGCTCCAAAGGCAATTCGGAAGCCAAAGGTTGGTCATCAATGTACCATACATTGTCCGACATGGCATCTTCCTGATCCGAATAACTTGTTGAGCCATCCGAAATCTCCATATTTTCATCTTCTGATTGCATGTTTTCAGCTCGTTCGCCGGTTGAAGCCGGCAGTTCAATGCCAGACATTTCGTCTATTTCCCAAGTCGGTAGCTCCAAAGGTGATTCGGAACTTGATCTTTTTAATCCTGCTTGAAGGAACTCGTCCGATAAACCGTTAGACATAATTTTTGATCCAAGAGGCGGTGCCGAAGCCGATCGCACTAAAGGTGTCAAGGGTCCTAGAAAACCTGATGAGGAAAACTGTTCGGCATTGAATTCCAAATCCGGTTGCTCATCAACGAACCCTTCATGGAGCGACAGAGCAACTGATGCCAAAGGAGTTGGCTCCAAAGACAATTCGGAAGCCAAAGCAACAGGCAATTCCGCTTGGGATATCTCTTCTAGCGATGCCAAACTATATGGTTCCAAAACCGATACAGAAGCAGATTTTTTAGATCCTGTTTGGGATGACTCCTCTGATGTTTCCTCAAACATTGCTCCTAATTCAGAGGGCGGTGCCGAAAACGATCGCTGTAAAGTTGGCAATGGGCCAAGAAATAGTGTTGATTGATCCAATTGTTCACGGCATACCACAGCCAAAGGTTGGTCATCAATGTACCATCCATTGTCCGACATGGCATCTTCCTGATCCGAATAACTTGTTGAGCCATCCGAAATCTCCATATTTTCATCTTCTGATTGCATGTTTTCAGTTCGTTCGCCGGTTGAAGCCGGCGGTTCAATGCCAGACATATCGTCTAATTCCCCATTCGGTAGATCCAAAGGTGATTCGGAACTTGATCCTTCAGATTCTGCTTGAATTAACTCGTCCGATAAAACGTTAGACGTAAATTCTGATCCCAGAGGCGGTGCCGAAGCCGATCGCACTAAAGGAGTTGGCTCCAAAGGTAATTTGGAAGCCAAAGCAGCAAGCAATTCCGATTGGGATATCTCTTCTAACGATGCCAAACTAGATGGTTCCCGAACCGATTCAGAAGCTGATTCGTTAGATCTTGCTTGGGATGATTCCTCTGATGATTCATCAAACATTGCTCCTGATTCAGAGAGATGTGCCGAAAACGATCGCTGTAAAGATGGCGGTGAGCCTAGAAAAGCTGATGATTGAACCAATTATTCATGACATACCACAGCCACAGGTTGGTCATCAATGTACCATTCATTGTCCGACATGGCATCTTCCTGATCCGTGCTCATTGAAGAGTCATCCGAAATCTCAATAATTTCATCTTCTAATTGCATATTTTCAATTCGTTTGCCAGTTGAAGCCGGCCATGCAATGCAAGACATATCTTCTAATGAAGTCTGTTGAAGTAACTCGTCCGATAAACCGTTAGACATTATTTCTGATCCAAGAGGCGGTGCCGAAGCCGATCGCACTAAAGGTGTCAATGGTCCTAAAAACATTGGTGAGGCAAACTGTTCGGAATTGTATTCCAAATCCGGTTGCTCATCAACGAACCCTTCGTTTTCCAACATAGTAACTGGTACAAAAAAAGTTGGCTCCAAAAGCGATTCGGCAGCCAAAGCAGCAGGCAATTCCGATTGGGATATCTCTTCTAGCGATGCCAAACTAGATGGTTCCAAAAGCGCTTCAGAAGCTGATTCGTTAGATCCTGTTTGGGATGATTCCTCTGATGATCGCTGTAAAGATAGCGATGAGCCTAGAAAAGCTGATGATTGAACCAATTATTCATGACATACCACAGCCACAGGTTGGTCATCAATGTACCATTCATTGGCCGACATGGCATCTTCCTGATCCGTGCTCATTGAAGAGTCATCCGAAATCTCAATAATTTCATCTTCTAATTGCATATTTTCAATTCGTTTGCCGGTTGAAGCCGGCAATTCAATGACCGACATATCGTCTAATGAAGTCTGTTGAAGTAACTCGTCCGATAAACCGTTAGACATAATTTCTGATCCAAAAAGCGGTGCCGAAGCCGATCGCACTAAAGGTGTCAATGATCCTAACAAAAGTGATAACTGTTGGGAATTGAATTCCAAAGCCGGTTGCTCATCATTGGACCCTTCATATTCCAAAATAGCATCGGATGCGCAAGGAGTTGGCCCCAAAGACAATTCGGATGCCAATGCAGCGGGCGATTCCAATTGGGACATCTCGTCAAGTGTTGCCAAACGAGCTAGGTCCAAAGGCGATTCGGTAGAAAATTCTTCAGACCCTATTTGGCTTGACACCTCCGATGGTTCCTCAGACATTGCTTCTAATCCATAGATCGGTGCCGAATACGCTCGCACTAAAGCTGGCAATGGACTTGAAAAGGTGGATGACGGAAGCGATACGGAACGAAATGCCAAAGATGGTTGCATATTAGTCGAAGTTGATAAGGGTGATGGCACATCGTCCGACTCTTCGTCCTGATGAGTTTGCATCGATTCGCCGTCGGCCAAGATGCCATTGATGTAATTTTCTGGGTTCATAGTTTGCATCCCTTCAACGTCATCTTGAATTCCTTCACTAGCCATAGCTGGCAATGCAACACCCCACATTACATCTGATGCTAAAGATAATGGCACACCTACTGATCCGATTAGGCTATCATTTACAGTGGGCAAGTTAACGTTAGACATCTTGAATTGTTTGCCTTCCTTTATAAAAATTAAAAGCAATAAAATAATAATAATTGCAGAAAAATAAACATAAAATAAAATGTTTGTTTACCTTTTTTTTAAAATACTTCGTGCGACTAAAGTTGAATTTTCTGCAGAATTATTAAATCACAACGCATTCGGTTACTGAAACGAACATAAAATTTCGATTTTCAACGTCATTATAAAACAGACTGCTGCCAACGAGTAAGTTCACTACTGTACCTACTCGCTGCCACAACGCAGTCGTTTTCAAGCTTAGCAAATAAAAATTGAAATTACCCACATGTTCTTTAGGTATGCCTTCAGACAACAGACAAATCAGCTGCGCCTTTGTTACTTGCAAGAAAAACAACAACAATTCAAATGAAAATAAACACAATATAGTTCTATTAATTGTCTTTTTTTTATATTTGCCTGCAACTCAAATTGAATTCAATGCAACCGACGCATTAGTGAAAGCAAAAATATAATATCGATAGTTATTTAAGTGCTTGTTGGGATGACAATTCCTGCAAACATTAATTTTGCACCAAATGTTCAAATGAATAGCCGCTTTGAGAATTGGAACGAGAGGTATCTCGTTAAGGAAGCGACTCCCTTGTGGCATGTAACATCCGAAAATTGCGCAGCCTTCTCGAAATGCAAAGTGCAGCACCAAAATAAAAAAAAAAGATAGTATATACATATGTATATATAAAACAGTGAAACAGCCACATGGTCAGTAGGTTGTTAAACAGTTTTGGACAAAACCACAAGCTGGATATGTATAAAACAAGTGGATGTATTCGATGATGAACGCAACTTTTTATGCGTGAGGTTGTATAAAATGCGAGTGCATTGAAGTCAACATCAACGTTCAGTGTCAATCAAATAAAATCGCATAAAATGCTGCAAAATTCTAGGAAAACTTTTTCAACATGCAACTGGAACAAGGAGATCAGCAAAAAAAAAATGATGCTTACTCCAAAAACAAATTATTAATTGCACTTACATGAGTTTTTTGCAAAACAAAATGAAATAATTCAAACTTAAATTGCTTACAATGGGTAACTAAGTTCTTTAGTTCCGATAACATATATCGTTTAAAATATGTATAATGAAAGCGCAATGTTATTGGAAGTTTACACACCTTCAATTGTAACGATAACTCAACTGGGAGTGAATAAACGCGTTAATCGAATTAAAAACTAAACTTATTTAATTCGTTTTCCACTTTGTATAAATTTAATATGGTTATTGAAATTGGTATTAGATCTGTTGGTTCTGATGAAAGTTCGATACTATTTGCTTAACTTGTAAAGTGATTGGCATATTTTTTTCCTTATCCCATATCTAGAATTAACGGCGTTTAGTGGCGATCATAGACATATCCAGCTCGGATTCGTCTTCGCTTGATGGTACAGATAAAAATATATCCTTGTCACTCAAATTACCATCTTGATCTTTGTCGCAGTCGCAGTCGCCATCACCGGCGCCGTCGCCGTCGCTCTCACCACACACATCTAATGGCAATTCTGAATCTACAACCAATTCCAATATATCGGCATCTTCAGCGGCAATCGGTGCATCCGATGAGCTCTCCTCCTCGGGACTTGTTTGTTCAATCAAATTTTTCTCCTCGGCAAAACCTTCATAGCCTTCATCCGTTATTGTGGGCAAACCAACAGCTGACATTTTGAATTTTCTTTTTGAAAAAAACGGTACGTAAATAAGTAAACAAAACTAATTTTCTTATGTTTCAAAGTTTGTTGATGAGTTTTTAGAATTTCTGTGCGATTTGTTGCCATAAAACGAAACATCAAAACTGACATCTCGAGCTAAGTCTTTGTTGTCAAAAATTTAAATGGGAAAAAAAAAATCGAAAAGGTAAAAATGAAAATTGAATTAAACTTGTTTTTTTGATAAGCGCTTGTCCATTTTCCCTTCAGGTCAATAATAACCCTACCGTAGCAAGTGACATAAAGCAACAAATGCGGCTCTAACGTTCAAGCAAAGCAACAGCTGGCAAAAAAAAAAAATCAAAACAACAAAACACAACGCCGATCATGCAGTGAAAGTGATGCAGCTGAAGCGAAGGTTGAGCTGTCCTTGCGAGGGCAAAAGATGAATGAAAACAGGAGGCATCAGGGGCAAGAATTCACAACAACAAACGCTGACATCAGCGAGCGTAGGCAGACAACAGGCACGAAAAGTGGCACTGCCACAAGTGCCATAAAAGGATGGGAGCAACTTTTGTGGCCAATAATATGCAACCGACTGCAAAAAGAGCCAGCCGAAATGGCAAACAGCAAGCGAAAATATCACGCATGATAAATGCACAAAAATTGATTTTAATTTATTTTAAGTGATTCACAGGCGAAATCGCTTAATAATGTACATAAGTATTGTATGTACATATGTATGTATGTATGTAAACCTTGGACGCGCTAAATTTGTCGCTAACAACAACAATGAGATACAACAACTGCGCAATTAAAATGCAGTCGATTTGAATTCGAAATTTGCGTCTGCGTTAAATTTTGTGGTTGAACCAAATAGTAGAGATGAAACCAGCAAGAATGACCTGCAAAAGAGGAGTAAAAAGAGTGGGTATCTAAGACAACACTGGAGATCATATACCCTTACAAATCAAATTCCAGCTTTCCCATACATGTTTAATATGTAGTATAAAACTCCATAGTAGTAGTTTCAGTAGTTAAAAAGCAATTGTTTTTAAGACGTTTGTATTTCAAAAACCAAGCTTCAGTTGTATGAATCGTTAAGGTTATCGCTTGGTCAAAGACAGTTGAAGACGTGTAACAAGTCCATCCATGAATTGCATAAGTCGAAAATCATTTTAAACATTTCTGTAGCTTTTTATTTTAAACTAAGTTTCATTTAAGAATATATTTGTATATAATCGTTTATAGCTATTGCTTAATTAATGTCATACTGAATGCAATTAACTAACAACTAATCAGTGCTAAATACAACTTAGTTATATTATAAACGGGCATGCCCAATAGCTGTCTTTTTAATATATGTATGTATATATTTAAATCTAGATGTATCGTATCGTATGTTCGAGAATGTCGTCGAGATGATATCAATATGAAAGCAACAGTTGTTAAAAAAAAAATTTAAAAAAAAAAAAAACAACACTAAATGTATTAATGTGTGCAAATATAAAATAGAATACATGAATGTATGTATGTGTGCTAACGTATTCGTGTTTGTGTTTTATAATGAATATGTATATGTATTATGAAATTGTATGTGCATTAACTACTAAAAGTTTATGAGTTAAATTCAAAAACGTATTCCGAATCAAATCACAAAGTGAAAGAAACATTTAGGAATGGCCACTGAACTGAACAAAAAACGAATGATTTAAATGAATACGAATATATATCAAATAATATTTCAAATAAAATCACATGAGAACATTCCCTTAACTGTTAGGAATGAACAAGTAATACAATGGAAAGGATATCGATATGATAATTTGATTAATACATATATATTAATTAAGCAAAATGCCTTTAACTAATACTCGGTAGTGCATTACTATGGCTGTTTAGATAAAAAAAATAGCTATACTGAAATTGAACTGAGATATGGTTATAAATTCGAGTTAAAGAAAGAAACATTTAACATTTGAGAATTTTGGCACAGCTTAACACTTAAATGCTTAAATATACTAAATATGTAATACTAACAGTAATAGGTTCTCGGTTTCCTAGTAAGAAGCGAATATATGGCCTTAAAAACTAATTGTAGATATATATATGTATACACATATATAGTATATATTCTATATACTATTTAAATACAATGCACGATACAATATATGATATGTATGCATTACTTAACAATTACAAATTGGAAGAGCAGATCGACGTTCTATAAGTATATGGAGAATTTTAAATGGAAATTGCATTTGCATTTACGTTGTTCTTTTTTTCTAGTTTTTGTTGTTTAGGGTTCGAGCAGCTCGAACGCTGGCGGACACATACAATGTATACACACAATATTTAAAAAAAAACTAAAGTAATACAATTAAGTTAAAACAAAAACTCAAAAGAAAATTGCACACACATTGAGATTTTTTAAAAAATTAAAAGGACATGTGGAAGATCGAGAATATTGAGATAAGTTTGTGCAGGCTGTAAACAAGCTAAATCAATCCGTAACGCCCAGATGAACGAGCTGCTGCATTGTGCGTTGCAAATAGGTGGGATCGGGGAACATGTTAAACTGTGTCTTGTGATCGACACTGTTCCATATGACAACATCTTCGCGACCGGTTGTCACCGAACGTCCAATCGAGAACAACAGCCGGCGATCGAAAGCGATTTTGAGGAAACGCAACACTTTCCTTCCTAGCGGACAGTCCGGCAAATAACAGATGCGAGGAAAGCCAACGGCAAAGAAGGCGCGTCCCGGATGTGGATGCTCAGAAGTTTGTATTCCCGATGCAATGCTACAATGAAAGACAAAAACAAGCATATAATTAGTTATAAGCGAGAACGAAGGATAAATATAGAAACTTACTCGTATACTATCTGTATGGTATTCTGACTCTCGTGGCCAGGCAAACTCTTGCTTATGATGCTCCAGGACATGCTGCCAATTGGCTGATTGCCAACCTTTTCGCCATACACAATGCCACAAACGGGACACTCAATAAACAGATTCTGCTGCAAGACACACAGTGATGTGATAAACAGAAAGAGAGAGTTAGCATGATTCAGAGCGAGACAGCATAAGATGCGGTGACAAGATAGAAAGCAGTTGATGTTTCTAATTTGATCATCACATCGCATTGAAACTGCTTACCTTATTAAATTCATTTTGTTGTGCTATAATCATGCCATTGAGACACTGCAAATGCATCAAATGCTGGCAGCGACTTAACGAAATGGCAGGATTTTGTGCCGAGTGCACCAGCTCTTCCATGCACATCGGACAGGGTTGGGCATTGGGCCACAGCGGTGGCTCAACGACCTTGACAAAACGCGATATCATATCGCTGGCTGGATCAACGCCCACAATCGAACCAGCGATTGATTGCTGTTGTTGAAGCTGTTGTTGGAGCTGTTGCTGTTGTTGTTGCTGCTGCTGTTGTTGTTGCTGGTGGTGTGGCATGGGCAGCGGTGGCGGCACTGGCGCCCTTTCGCCCAGTGACGATGGCGGCAACGATGGCACAAACACCTCATCACTTCCCAGCGAACAGTCGAGCAGATCATTCACAGATATGGCAAAATTGCGACTGCGTAAACTCTCCTTGCTCTCATGACTGAGATACGTGGAGACGGTATCCACACTCGGTCGCCGTCGGTGCGACTTAACGCTATTTGTATCGGTATCGGAGGCACGTGTCCTCGATCGCGAACGATGCGAGCCCATTCGGCTGCTACGCTGCGATTGCAATGATCCTTCGGAGCAGCGACTATGATGGCTATTCATCGAGGATGTCAGCATGCTCTTGCTACTGTGCGAGAAGTGTGCCTGGTGATGAAGATGATGCTGATGCTGCATTAAATGCAGCGTCGATCCCGTAACACTTGAACCAGAGCCTGTTGCTGAAGTCAAGTGATTGCTGTTGCTGCTGCTATTGCTACTGTTGTTGCTATGCTTAGTGCTGCTTCCAAAAATGTTAAGATTATTGAGAATCTGGCGGAGATTTGTTGTGGATATTTCACTATGCTTTTTGTGCGGCTTGCGTTGTTGCTGCTGTTGTTGTTGTTGATGATGTTGTTGATGTTGTTGTTGATGTTGTTGCTGATGTTGTACCTGCTGCTGCTGCTGTTGATGATGATGATGATGATTATGGGAATTGCCGCTTACAGACATGGGCAAAGGATGTTGCTGTCGATGCATAGGTGGTGGCAACATTGCACCCATTTTTGGTAGGGTATTATTACGTTGCTGTTGGTGTGGATGGTGATGGTAGTCATGGCCATTGCTAGTGTTTGAGACCTTCAGCTGGAGCGCCTGCTGTGGCGTCAGTTTCACCAGCGGATAGGGTGCTTGTTGTGTACGGCGTACGCCCCGCAATGGTCCGCTCGGCTGACGCATTTGCGTCAAATTGCAAAAGTTAATTGTATAAGGCAGGCTGATGTTCGTGTTACATAGATCCAACGTTTGTTCGCCCTGCAAAATCATTTTTAATTTAGTTAAAGAATATTGTTTAAAACGTAAGTTAGACTAAAGTCGGATATTAAGTTATTGTTTTATTATATAAAACCAAATATCTACTTACTCGGGCCCAAGCATCCTCAATGATGCACTGCACGTGCATATTGTATGGTCGCCAATCGCAGTTGCTGTCCGCACTGCCCGCAGACCACTCCCATTTGGTGCCTTTGCCAGCAGGACTGCTGGGGGCATAGAGCATGCGTCGGACACCGATGGTGAGGAGGCCCGCCTCGGATTCGGTATCGGACTCTTGGGTCATGGTGCGCACATTGACGTAGTACTGCTCGAGGCTGGGATCTGCATCGCTCAGCATAACACGGGTCAACTTTTTCACATGAGCCCGTTCTAAGTGTTGCGATACGGCCGGCGAATATGGCAGCCATTTGCCGCCGCGCGACTCAAATTCCCAGACGCACACGGCGTGCGTGTGATTGATGGCAACACCACAGCCTCCGTTGCCGGTGCCAGCAGCAGCACCACCAGCCCCGTTGCTGGCCATTTTGCATTGATTTGCACACTCACTTCATTTTGTTCCAAATATTTTTTTGTATGGCTTTCATTCAATAAGTCGGTTAACTTTTTCTGTTTTGTCTAATTTGCGTTTTGTTTATGTGATTTTATTTGTGCTCTTTTGCTCTCCATGCATTTAAATTCGGCTGCGATCGTTAATGCGACACTGCGACGAAGATGGAACACAAAATAAACAAAGAAATTAAAAATGGTGGACTAGTTTGAAACAGGGGAGGGGAGTGAATTGCAGCACTTCGACCATCTATTGCACTACGAGTGGCGAACGAAATGCACAAATTTTGCGCGGCAGAATAACGCACTTATTAAAATTGTTAGAGCTTTATTGAATTTATATGCAAATTTTAACATTTAAGCGCAAGCGCAAATGTTAATGCAACAGGTAGGATAAATTGTAGTTAGTACAGTGTAACCGCATTCCAAATGCACTGCAACTACTTTTAGTATTTTTCAGTATTTTCATAATATATTTTCATGCCCCTATCGAATATATCGCAAGCAACACTATGTGCGCCATCTATTGGCTGACGGTGGCAAGCTGTATAAAATGCAACCCTAATGTGGTCTAGTGTTAACTTTGACAAGCAAGCAACTTCCGCCGCTCTCTCAATTCCTTTACCTTTCTGACGGGCAGACGTAAAGCTGGTCTAATAAACGACCTGCATTTAAATCTGCATATTTTGCTGTCATCTTTGCTTAAAACTGCGTGAAAATGGTTGTTAAGAAGGTAAACAATACCAAATCAACATACAAAACCATAATTTAACGTGAATTTCGTGCCGCGAAGTGTATTTATTAGTTTGTTTTTTTATTTTTTAAATATTTTTTTGTTGTGTTTGTGAGAAACGATTTGCAGACAATTGTATTGCTGTGCTGTGATTAAAACTGTACGAATTATTTGTTACAGCCCAGGCCAAAGAAGAAGCCAGTGACCAAGAAGGTTGCTCCAGCTCCATTAGCCGTGAAGAAACCAGTTGTCAAGAAAGTTGTTAACCAACTTTTCGAGAAGCGTCCCAAGAACTTTGGCATTGGTAAGTGTAACAACAACAATAGCTTTTGAGTTTTTGATCACTAAAATCATTCGGTCTTGCAGGTCAAAATGTTCAGCCCAAGCGTGATTTGTCGCGTTTCGTGCGTTGGCCCAAATACATTCGCGTTCAGCGTCAAAAGGCTGTGCTCCAGAAGCGTCTGAAGGTGCCACCACCAATCAACCAGTTCAGCCAGACTCTGGACAAGACTACAGCGGTTAAGCTATTCAAGCTGCTGGAGAAGTATCGTCCAGAGTCGCCATTGGCCAAGAAGCAGCGCTTGAAGAAGATCGCTGAGGCCAAAGCCAAGGGCAAGGAAGTTGAGCCCAAGAAGAAGCCCAGCTATGTTTCGGCTGGAACCAACACCGTTACCAAGCTCATCGAGCAGAAGAAAGCCCAGCTGGTCGTCATCGCTCACGATGTTGATCCCTTGGAGGTAATATTCATTATAAATCCATAACAAACTCGTATTTACGGTTTTTAAAACCCGCCCCCACCTTCAATGATGTCAATTTGAATTTCTTCAACTGAAACGATTCAACCAAATTCAATCCTGAAACATGTGGTAATTTGACAGCTGAGTTTTTTTTTATGTTGTGTTTGTGTGCATGCTGCGCACATCAGTGTTGCCAAAAGAAAATTATAATTGATAAAGATAAAATTTGTGTTCAATATTTTAAATTTGCAACTGCTTCGGCGGTCTCTTATCGAGATTAAACTTTTAGCTTGTGCCAATTTATTTTTGTTAATATTTTGACAATTCGTGTCGTTCATATTATATATTCAATTTACAAGGCTCATTAACTAACTTACTGTAATATATAAAAATAACAACAAACAAGCTTTGCATCGAAAAAAATATGACAAGCAGAAAACCGCTGAATATTTTGTATATAACTTAAAGCTTCATTGGCAACATATGTATGTGCAAAGCAAAGCAGCCAGCACCCACACAACTTATCCCCTGGCCACAATCAACAAAAGCACGTGTTCATATATTCAGATATTAATTTGTTTTTGTTTTCTGTATCTTACTGTTGTAGCTGGTGCTTTTCCTACCAGCCTTGTGCCGCAAAATGGGCGTGCCCTATTGCATTGTGAAGGGCAAGGCACGTTTGGGGCGTCTGGTGCGCCGCAAGACCTGCACCGCTCTGGCTCTGACCACCGTTGAGAACAACGATAAGCCAAACTTTGGCAAGGTTCTGGAAGCTGTCAAGACTAACTTCAATGACCGTCATGAGGAGATCCGTCGTCACTGGGGTGGTGGTATTCTGGGTTCGAAGAGTTTAGCTCGCATTTCCAAGCTGGAGCGTGCCAAGGCTCGTGAGCTGGCCCAGAAGCAGGGTTAAACAGTTGCTGTAGCAACTTTTGTATGCCTACAAATTGGACGTCGATTCAAGTAGAGTTGATTCCAATAAAATAACACAACAAAAATAAAATATTAAGGGTACAAGTTACAACTTTTTTTTTCTGTATGTATAGTGGATGATCGGCGCTTGAACGGGCTCAATCCTACACTGGGCGTTCAATAAATTTATAAGCTATCTACTCTTATGTTTGTTTTTACCAAAAATTCCATTCGCTGGAAACTAGAACGTATAAAGTGGTCATTTCTGTTGTCTTTCGATGGAATCAAGAGTCATCAACTTTTAATGATTTGTTTTGATCGAGAAAATGAAAATTCGTACACCAGCAAATTGTGCATATATCTACGTGTGTCAAGATAGCAACGAATTTCGGAATTTGATTCATAAGTCGGAACCATCATAATATAAGTGTTTTTTGTGTTATTCGGCATGAAATTTAATTTATTTTTAGAGTTAAAAATGAGTTATTAATGGATTAGTATTTTTTTAATAGCTCAACTTAGTTTTAATGGTCCCGAAAACAGCTTTTACAGATAAAAGCCTACAATTTCATCAATTTATTGGTAAAACTTTGTTGAAAAATCGTGCCGAACGGTTTTGAGGTATTTTTAAAAGAGTGCAGCTATCTCGGCGCCAGCCCCACACAAAATGACCGCCAAAATATATGGCTTGTTCTCAAGCATTAATATCATTTTGCCGAGATAATGGCCCTCAATGCCCGACACACCGAATTAGAGCTAAATGTTTAAGGAAGTTATAGCAATTTAATCAAGATAGATCAATCGGACAGTTTTGATCTGCTTGTTCCCTAAAAAGAGTTATCGAGTTTGTAGTTCCAGCATTTCGCAACATAAAGCTGCCTGATATGACGGTGGTTATACGCATTTGATCGAAGCGGAACAGCTGACTGAACTATTATCGTTTTTCCAAGTTACACTGTAGTTGATGATAAATGCCATATTTTCTTATTATTTTGCCCATCAGCCTGCTTTTGAGAAATATACTTGCTATAAGCGTACGAACGAACCTTGGCTCAGCTTCCTGACAATCAAATAAGCCGTCACTGGGCTATCGATAACTTATAAGGAATTGGCGGAAAGAAAAAAATTTAACTAATTCATAGCAATTTACATTTAAAATGTTGTGCCGCAAGAGCAAAAAGTACTCCCTTATATTTGTTGGATCGACTGCATGTCTGGAAAGACACGTACATGCATACTTTTGAATGTATAATCCTGTCGGCTGCGTGTCAATTTTTTACTCAAATTATATATGTATGTATGTATGTCTACGTTATGGAGAGCCTTGCTGAATATTTAAAATTTTTGCAATCATTTTTAGAAAGGAATTTGCGAATGTTTTAAATCCCCAAACTTCACAAGTTAAAAAATTCAAATGACTATCGGTATTGCTTCTTAACGGTTATTAATTATTATGATGGTGATTCGGTGAGTCGGCAGACATAAACTAGATTTAAATAAAAGAACATATTGGGCTTTTTTAATATATTAAAATTTTTATTAATGCATTTCAGTGTAAAAATTAAAATGACACATTTTTTCCTTACGTAAATTTCACATGTTTCTTTCTTTCCCTTACTTGCGTTCGTTAGCTTTTTTGCATTTTGTGGAACGACAAATATAAAACAAATTACGTATACATATACATATACATATACATAGATATATATTGTATATGTTCATACTTATATATCATATATTGCAATCATTTATGTAAATATAATCGCAATTTTATTGTTTTACATATTCACTGTTCATCCTTGCTATATGTTATTGTTTGTCAGTTATTTGTATACCTATTTTTATAAATTTATTAATAATTGATTTAAGCACTATTATTATTGTTATTTTTTATTCTTTTGTTGCTGCTGTTGATGTTTGCTAATCTGATGATGATCTCTTCCGTGCTTATTGTGTGAAAATTACATTTACAAAAAAATTAAATTTTCTATTTAGCAAAACCCAAACATAACCTAAAATATATTTTGGTAGTGTGGGGAGGGGAATAAAAGGTGGGTGGGGGAATCTTTTAAAAAAAAATTACACTTTTCCTGCTTTTGCACACAAGTATATTTAGTAACTTTATGTAGTACATAGAATAAATTGCTTATAACAAGTAATAATTGCATTCTGAATTTGAGGCAAACCAAAAAGAAAAATTAAAATAAAAACAAAATTCAATTCAGATTAAAATTAAAAACTTAAAGACATTGGGCAAAAGATTTTTGTTGTTACTTCTTAATAAAAAAAAACATAAACTAAATTGCGGAACTTATTTATCTCACTTGAATTGTAATTGATATGGTTCGGCTTAACTTTTGAGCAAATCCGATTTATCCATAAAATGCCAAACCATCAGAGTTAAATAAAAAAAAAAACTAATTAAAACTCATGCGGCGTCTTTGAATTTGTTAAACGCTTTAAAACTAAGTAGCTCTCCGATTGCCTTGTATGGTAAATGAATGTGTTTGGATGGTTTGGAACAAAGGGAGGAAGGTGAAGGGGCTTGAGGGTTGTCAATATACAAAAAAAATATATATAGAGTATATTAATTGCTAAGATCTTAATGCGGTTATTTAACTTGAGTGTAAGCTATTTATACTGAACGGATTTTGTTTGTTTGTTTGTTTGTTTATAAAATATCGGTATTCAGATTCGTACAAAATGTGTGAGATTTTTTTATTTTTTTTTTTTATCAAAATCGAATTGAAACACAAACGAAAAACGAAAATCAACATCGAGCCATACCCGAATTAATACGAGTATGTACATATAACGGTTGTATGGTTGTATTTATGTGTGTGTGTGGGTTTTGGATCTGCTATAATATTTATTTACGATTGATTGACATGGCTGCAGTATTTATGTAAGTAAATATATTATCGAATTTAGCTGCATGCCACTTGGCTTGTAATACTTTGCTTTTTTTAGGCACTATTTATTTTTTAATTTATGTGTCTCTCTGTATTCTGTATTTATGTTTTTGTTACGCTTATGTTTATATTTTTTGTCCCTCCATATACTTGTTGTTGATTGGGCTTTTTATAAATCGGTTTGTTTTGTTTTCTTTTTGTAATTTCTAATTGTAACTGTTTCGTGATTAAAAATTTGTAAAATAGTACTTCTTTTCATTGATATTTTGTTGTTGTAATTTTATTATTTTATATTATTATTGTTACTTTTTTACCCCTTTTTCGATTGTTTGTGGTTGTGTGTGTGTATCTGTGTCATTTATACTAATGTTTACATATCCAAAGTTTTGTTTTTTTTTTATATATTTCTTACTATTGTATTTGTTTTTTCATTATTGTTGATGCCTTGTTGTCGATAAATGTACAAATTTCCCTTAGCGCTCTGCATTTGAATTGTTTTTTTCATTTTGTTCCATTTTTTTTTGTGTTTTTTTTTTTATTTTTTTGATGCAGTTGAATTTTGTTTAAAAACTAACAAAAAAAAAATGCGTATTTGTTTTAATCGTACAACAACGAAATACTTTACATTTATAAATATATGTATTATACTTTACCTTCTCATATAGTTATAGTTTAGACTTAATAACTACATGTACATACATACGAAAACGATACTATTTTACATTTACAATACATTTCTTTAATATAGATATTAAAATTAGTATTAGCTGATTTTGTTTTTTTATTTTAATTTTGTTGTTGTTGGTGTTTTTGTTGTTTGTTTACATTAACTTTGTAATTATCGGTGTGTCATTCAACACAAATGCACAACGAACCAATCCAAAAACTAATGACCATTTTTGATATCCTAAAAATTAGTTGTGTTTGCGGCATTATAATATGGCATTAGATCACGATCACACATTGCTCAAAAAGCTTTCCGAACTATCCAATTTTTGTTAGCTATTAGAGCTAAATGGTCACAAACCGATTGGACTTGGGATTGGAGTGCACTTGATGCCGCCAAGTTCTTTTACTTTTAGCTAACATTTCAATTTATTCACATTTTCTTTTTTGCTTTTTCAAAAACTTTTGCGTTAGAATAATGCATTTTAAATCAATAGTTAATCATTTTTAATAACGGTGGATCGTTCGATTAATGGTTAAATGAATTGTTTTACACATATATGTTCGTTTATACTAAGAGTTAAATAAGTTTATAATATATATATATATATATATATATATGTATATATATAGAGAAATAACATAGTGGTTTATACACAAAGCACACACACACACACTGACACACAGAATTGTTGCTTATTGATAACATTAAAATTGTTTCGAGTACATTTTTCGTTGTGTTTAAGTGTTGTTGTCATTGTGCAAACATATTTCATACTTTTCATAAGCTACTAACAAAGTGTGTGTGTGCATGTGTGTGTTCGTGTTTTATGCTCCTTGAAGGCAACAACGCTTTCGACCCAATGCACTCTCAGCTCAGCTCAGCTTGGCTTATTCTAACAACCTAGCGCAACTGCTGCGGCTGTTGCCGATTTTTATTTTTTATATAAATGTGGCTTAAACTGCGTTTAATTAATGTTTAATTAAAAATATTTAATATAATCTTACTATACATTATTTTTTTTTTTATATAGCTCTAATAGCTATTAGCTGACACAAAAAAAAAATTATAATATTTTATATATTAAATAAAATATATATATTTAAAGTTCCATGATATACAAACACATGCAAGTTTATGCTTGTGGTGTTATTTTGTTTTCATTGCTGTTTGTTTGTTTTTTTTAATTAATTGATAAAACTCTTGTTTTTCTTTTCTTTCAAAAAAATCAGCGCTTGACAACGGTTTTGCTTTTAATATGTTTCATTTCGTATTAATAAGAAAAAAAGGCAAAAATAAGAGATAAAAATACAAATTACACACAAAAAATATGTTTTAAGTAACTTTGAGATCATTTAAATGTATTTTTTTTATGTATGTGAATATGTATGTAAAAAAAATTACTTTTCTGACAATTCCAACAGACACACAACGGGCACAACACAGTACGCTCAGAACAAAAATTCACATTTCTCAGGTGCAATGTTGAAAACGGGACGGTTGTTACTCTTTGTAAACCATTGTTTTAATTTTCTAAATAGATATTTCTTAAGTTTAGAAATAAAGCCTTCTTCTTAATAGATGCTCAGAATAATCTTTTTTTTTTTAAATTATTTTTTGAAAAGTGCTAGGATTGTATACTTTTTATTCAACTTAATTAAATTCATACTTTAATGATTATTAAAAATTGGAAAGTATTATTATTTAAAAAGAAAACAGGTTTACTCAACTATTCTTAACATTTCTTATGTCAGTACGATTTGACTTTTCGTACTAAAAATGACCCGTGTAATAAAATCCGCCTATATAAATCAAATTGGATTATGATTAAAAATAATTTTCATTATTAAAAATTTCCAATAATCTTAGAAACAGAACAAACAGCTAAACTGTTTAAAAAATTATGTTTTAACGTTTTTTCAAAGGAACTTTGTTCATAGTCAAATGATATTATCAGTATGCTTATGTCAATATAATAGACAAAAATAAATAAATTGCATTCAATTTGTTTATAAATGAGCTGTTTTTCTTTTTTCATTGATGTTAAATTTCATAAAGTTTTTACTTTAAAATTTGATAAATCGTTGCAAAACAAAAAATATATGACAAAATCGTAAAGAACCTAAGAAATGTTTAATAATGGTCATAAGTCATTAATTTAACATTATCTTAGAAAAATGAAAAACTTCTGAACAAGAAATTTAACATGATAATCGTATAATTTGCGAACAAATGAAAACTTATGTAGTTTTAGGGAATTTATTTCGTTAATTAAGAAATAAGCACTAGAAACTTATTTTTTTGGTTTTCAGGGCAATTGTATTTCAAAGCGTGAATTTATCTGAGCGTATCTACTGAACAAATATACAGAGCCAGAACTATAACAATAAAAGCTATTCAGCTGAAGAATTGTCTAATTGTTGCGAAATGCCATTGGCAGAATTATGTGCCTGGTTATTTTTGGACAAACTGAATTAAAGTTAGATACAAACATGGTACAACATGATTGATTCAATTGCTGATTAATAACCATAAACAAACAACAAACGTATCATCATATAACAACGTCAATGTATGTGTGTGTGTGTGTGCGCGAGAGTGTTGCTAGTTTCTTAACTATTGCCACAGTCGTTATCGTTATCGGGAATGGCAACATCGTTAGCAATGACTGTTGCATTGGCTGCCACATTGACCGCTACAGCCATGGCAGCAGCAACATTCACTTGACGCAACATACGCAACTCATGCGATGCCTCATCGTTAGTGGCATCATCGTCATCCTCGTCGTCGTCGTCGTCAGCTTTGTTGCCAACAACGCCCATGCTGCTTAAATTGAGCGCCGCATTTTCAGCGGCGGCATTCAATTGTGTATAATCTTGAGCGGAGAGTTTAAGAAACTGTTCATAAGATGTTAGATGTTGTTGTTGCTGCTGCTGTTGCTGCTGATGTTGCTGCTGCTGATCGGCATCAAAGTGTTGCTGCTTACAGGAGTTGTAGGGCGGAGGCGGTGGACGGTCCTGGTAAGTGACAAGTTGTTGTTGTTGCTGCTGTTGTTGCAGCAACAAGTGAGTGCTTTGACGCAGCTGCTGTTGCATTTGTTGATGTTGCTGTTGGTGCTGTTGCAGCTGGTAGCCATTCTCTGGTTGCACCTGCGCATACATCGCTTCATCGACTTGCAGAACTGAGATGCTACCCAATTGCTGTGGCTGTTGTTGTGGCTGCTGCTGTTGTTGCTGCTGTTGTTGTTGTTGTAGATGCTGTGGCGATGGTGGCGATTGTTTGATAGTAGCCGAAACGGTTTCCTGCCCGCTCTGCAACGTTGTCGTTGAGCTGTTGCATGTTTCCTCTGTGCCGTTGGTTGCTGCAGTTCCTGCTGCATTGTTGCTGCTACTGTTGTTGTTGTTGTTATTGCTGATTTTATTGTGATTAATGTTGTTGCTGCTACTGTTGGTGGTGGCGGTGTTTGTGTTGTTGCTGTTGTTGCTGCTGCTGTTGTTATTGTTACTTGTGCTGTTGCTATTGGTGCTGGTGTTGTTGCTAGTGTTGTGGCTTTTACTCGTCGTGTTGTTGCTGTTGTATTCACTGATTTGTGCATTGGTGGGGATCGCGGACAGATTGGGCGCTGCTTCGTGCAGCTCATGCTATTCCTTTATAAGGCGATAGATATGATGCGTGGTGCCGCTGTTCTGTGCCGCAACCTCAAACACATACGCTATACATAGCAGTGTCTCTTTCGTCTCTTGCGCTCGCATTACCTAAACGAAACAGAGCGAGCAAGCACGATAACAAAGAGAGAGAGAGCGAGAGAGTGGGAGATGCATGAGTACAACATGTTTGATTAGTTAGAAGAATGAATGAATCGAAAAACTCACTTGCAGTATTGTAAAATTCTCGAGCACACTGTTCATCATGTAGCGTTCAGGTAAATTCTTCAGCTTTTGTATGAAATTGATCATATATTCGCACATTGGCGAGCGCTGAATGCGATAAACGTAGCGATTGTTTTCGAGGCGCGAATATTCGTGCTCAACCTTTTCCACAACCTGTTTGCCGAACGAACAAACGATTGTCGAGCAGACGAGCTCAATGTTTTCATTGCTTTCATATCTACGGAACAAGGAACAAGGATTTTTATATACATACATGTATGTAAGTGAGAGAGACCGACAAATAGTTTTTGATATCAAACTTACTGGCTTGTTACGCCATAGAAATCGCCTGTTTCGCTGCCCGTCGTTACGTCCGTGTTGAGATCCGCCCAACATTTAACAAGGTAGAACGCATTTTGCGGACCTTGTTCGTAGAGCTCTTTGAGACCGCCAGATTTCTCCGGAAATTTGTCAAATATTTGTCGGATGTCAACAGTCTGCAATCAAGTTTCGAATTCGATTCATAAAATACATAACTTTCACGCGATTATAAATACTCATACCTCAAGTAGCGGATCGGAAAAGGATGGCTTGCCTCCCAGCTGCACGAATAGATGTCGGTGATACTGATGAAAAGATATATGTATACATGTAGTTAATACATTTGTTTTGTTTTTTTTTTTGAAGTGTAAATATTAATTTGGACTTACGATTTCATCTCTTTGGATTTCCATGAAGGCAGTAAACTCGAGCAAGCGGAATTTCTGTGTTGCAATAGCGCGACCCTCCCATGGCAATTGTGCAGGCGGAATACCAGCTTCGATCTCACCAGATACCGCCGTTGAGGGTTTACCGGGCGTATAGGGCGGCTGGGCGAACGGCTTAATGCTGTAATCATAAAAACTATTGGTCAATGCAAATGCGTTGTGTTTTTTTGCGATTGCGTTGCGCAACGGTTGATGACAACTTACTCTTGCGATGTGCTCGGTTGCAGTCCAGGTTGCCAAAATTGCTATATTGATAGCGAAAGCGTGATGGAGGATAATAAAAAAAGAAACGTGTTGTTATAATAAATATTTAAATTGTAATTATTTCATATCTATGCAGTTATACTCGGTACAACTAGTACGTTAAGAACATTAAGCTAAGCACGAGACATTGGTTTTTTTTTTTTGTAAATTATTTTTGAATTGACATGGTTATACAGCTGATGATAGCACGCATAAATGATGAGCGATTGGTTGTTTTTTTTTTTTTGGCGAGCTTACTAAACAAATATTACATACGAATACAAATACACGAGAAAAGAAATTCTAAATAACTGTATTAAAAACTAACAAAATATTATTTTTTATTTTGAATTTATGCACAACATAAATACTGATAGAGAGCAGAGTTTACATATGATATATTCCATCTTGTATATGTATATATATATTTATTTTTTATTTTGTTTTGGCATGTAAAAAAGCAAGGAGTCGATTTCAATGAGCAAGCGAGATCGGCGCAGGTGGGCTTTTCGCCACTTGAATAACAAGACACGAGCTCAAGTAACAAATAACGAGTAGCGAGTAACGAGTAGAGTGTATTATGTTATCGAATGCACCTTATTAACGAGTAAAGAGTGACGATTAGCAGCGAGTGAAACAAAAATCACATGAATACACTATGAACGTTAGCAATGACAAATGAATGGATGGCGGCAATGAGCGAATGAGAGCGAAAGAGAGAAGGTAATAGATCTGTAATGAGATGGCATAACTTTTTTTTTTTGTTCGAACGAGCGAGTATGCACAAGGGGAGCAAATGAGCGACAGCGAGCGTATACACAAAAACAGTTAGAAGAAGACAGAATATAAACGATACAAAAAACAAATGTTGTTGTTGTTGTTATAGCTAATGATGAGGGTGTGCAACGTGTGCAGTTTTCTATCAATGCAAATGTGTATGTGTGTGTGTGTGCAGTTAGTTAGTGGTTGTTGTTGTTGTTGTTCTGTGTAGAGTATGATTTAATACACCGATGTAAAGTGGCATTTGGCGGTGGTTGGCTTGGGTGGTTCGCGTATTGCTTAGCTTGATTGTGGTGTTGTGCGCGTGTGTGTGTGTGTGTGTGGGGGGGGGGGGGGGGTTAACATGAACGGTTGCTTACGCCCGGATACAACGGCGGATGGTGCAACGAGGGCGGCGGCGGTGGTGGTGGTGCCGGTACTGGCTGTGCCCCATCAGCAGCCGCAGATGTTGGTGAAATGCCACCTGTTGTTGCTCCATTTGGTTGCTGTTGCTGCTGTTGTTGTTGCTGCTGCTGCTGCTGTTGTTGTTGTAGATGATAAACTGCTGCAACGGCCGCCGCATGATGATGATGATGATGTGGATGCATATGGTGTGGCAAATTGTGATGGGAATGGTGGGCATGGGCACGGGCATGGTGATTGTTGTGGTTGTGCCGTGGCGACAACGACGATGGCAACACAGCAACAGAAGTCGACGTTGCCGATGCCGCACCACTACCAACAGCTGCAGCCGCTGCAGCGGCAACACCCACCTGATGATGATGGTGGTGGTGGTGGAGGTGGTGGTGCGGATCATGGTGGTGTTGGTTGGGATGGTGTTGGTGAGGGTGTGGGTGGTGGTGTAAATGTGGGTGGTGCTGAGAATGGTGGGCGGAATGCGATAAATGCTTCGAATGATGCACGCCCGCCGTCAGCGCCGAGGCGGCCAGGGCAAGATTATTGGCCGCCTGAGCGGAGACAATTTGTGAACTTGTCATTGTGCTCATGGCCTGCAGCGTTTGCTCTTTCTCATTGAGTAAATGCAAGGAGAGACCATTGGGTTCCTGGAAAAAGAGTTTCATTTTGTGTGTTGTTTGGTTTTTTTCTTTCTTTCTTTCGGTTCGCTAGTGTGTGTGTGTGTGTGTGTGTGTGTTTGTTTGTTTGTTTGTTCCAAGCATAACTAAAAAACATGTTGAAAGAGAAAGAGAGAAAGGGAGCTCTGCTGACGTCACACAGCTGGGGGATAACTCACATATGGATAAAATGAAGTACATTAAAAAAAAACAGAACAAAGCTCCCGTTGCGTTTCTACAGACACTAATACACGCGCACACACGCGGCGCCTTATTGTAGTAGATGTGTAGGTGTGTGTCTGTGTGTGTGTGTGTATGTTGACGTGACAAAAATGAACTGACTTTGGTTTCTTTTTTGTTGTTGATGGGTAAAATGTGGCATGTACCCAAATTGCAACTCTTAAGAAAAACTCTTCCTTGCTTTTCATGCACTCCATTCTTTTTTAAGAAATATATAATAATAATAATAATCATTTAGATAGGTGTGAATCCAAATTAATTTAATTTGGAAACTAACAAAAAATTCAAAAATTGGTTTTGATGCAAAGCGAGTGGACAAAAGACAACAAAAAATGATTAAAATCCTCACACTTTACTGTAGTACAGGCAAACCTGGATAGTTTGAACAAAAAATATACCAAAACCTCTCTAGTATGAAAAACAGAACAACAACAAAAAATTAAAACTTCTAAGAAAACTGTTTTGAGGGCAGTGTAAAGGCCTGTTTGCTCTCGACATAACTTAGCTCAACTTATTTTAACTTAAACAAGTAAGAAGGTTCTAGTCGGGAGAGCCCGTCTAGAAGATACCCTGAACCCAATTGTAATAAATATATTGAATTTATAAAAGACTTTGGTTTTCCTTGCGCCCTAAAAACATGCTTTGCTAATAAAAATAATGAGCAATGTTAACAAAACTAAATGACATCTCTGGTGTTTCTTAGCCGACTTGGACGAAATTTTGAGAAAAGTTCTATCGTTACCCATTACTTCAACCCCCATTTTTACCTTTTCCAAATTCGATATTTGTTTGTAATCGATTCCATGAGTATATCGAAAACCAGAATAGTTATCGATAATTTGAAACAAATTTGTTCTGCTTACGGTATAGGAGAACTTATATTCAAAACCTGAAGTCCCTAGCTCGTGTAGTCTCTGAGATCGAAGCGTTCATACAGACGGACCGACGGACGGACAGACGAGCATGGCTATATCGACTCGGCAGTTCATGCTGATCAAGAATATATATATATATACTTTATGTGGTCGGAGATGCTTCCTTCTGCTTTTTACATACTTTTGCACAAAACCATTATATCCTTTTTACCAATATTATGGGTTCAGGGTATAAAAATCGGTGTGGCAGTGCTGTAGAATTATGTTAGCAGTGTTGTTAAACAAAGAAAATAAACAGCTGTTATCACATATTGACAACATCTGCATTCAACGCAATTAATAATGGATATTTTTAAAGCCTTTTGACTTTTTATCATAAATTAAACTATGACTTTGAGCTAAAATTATTAACTTCTGCTCATCTATTTCAAAGAATACGTTTAAATGAAGTTGAATAACGTTTAACAAGACTGTTTTTGGTCAGCTGTTTGATTCTCAACACCTTAACAACTTAACACTTAACATAAAATTCTGCAACCTGCTGGTTTAAAATTAAGTTAAGTTGAGAGTAAACGCTAACATTGTGGGCCATAAGGAAGATTGAGTCAACTGACTCTATTTAAGTTAAGTTAAGTTATGTCGAGAGTAAACAGGCTTTAATTCGCTTTTTTTCATTTTAGGGAATTGTACACTGATAAGAATTTTTAATTAATACATTTTCATGGAAATGGATTTATTTTTTTAAGTATTTGAATAAAGCCTACAAATTAAATGATTTAACAATCTTATATATATAAGTTTATTAATGAAACAAAAAAACTTGGATTGTGTGAACATATTTCCAAATTTTGGAATTTCTTTTCGAACACACTAGCCAGGTTTGCCTGTACTTCCTGCTTTTTCATCATAATATTTTCTTTTCTTTTTTTTATGGTTTTTTTTTTTGTTTTTGTTTGTTTGTATAATACCTGTGAACATACTATGCTTAAATAGAACACACTTACGACTTTGATTTTAGCTTGAATTTCACGCAGTTTCCGTCTGGCGAGCACCTGAATATGAGAGCTCACTTGTTTACGGGTTCTCGTCTTGCCTGTGCGCAGTTTGATGTAACGCGCGATTAGCTCGTTGCGCCCTGTAAAATAGAAAATAAAAACAAACAAAAATAAGACACGTGTGAGAGAATGAAAAATTTGGGTAATGCACTAATGAAAAATCCCCAATTTATAATTCACACAAAAAGATAATTAAATCATTTATTATCCCATGTGCTATGATGGCCAAAAATTGTTAAAAGTTATGCATGTTGCGCGTTCATTTGAGCAAAACTCTCAACAAGCACTTGTACCTGTGAGTCTACATATTTGAAATGCATTTCATCAAAATCTATAAAGATTTAAAGGTTCATGGTACAGTATAGTATAGTATAGTAAACAGTCATCCGTGTCACTCTGATTATGATTATTTCACTGTCTAAATTCACTAACAAGGCAACCATCATTTTCATCGTTAAATCATATGCAAAACATTCTTAGCATTCCATTTAGAGTTACTATCAAGGATTAAGCTAAATTAAAATTAAACAAACATTTAAATGCCAGTTTCGAATTGGAGATACCAATTATAAATAGTATACCCAAATATTTAAATAAGGTTCGATGTTTAGGTTCCTAATCAATCTTGATTTCATTTTACAATTTCATAAAAAAAAAAAAAAAAACTGTAGTTAATAGCCAAAGGTGGCCGATGGAATTTTCATTACTTTAAAAAAAAATTAACTTTTTGTAATGAACGAATTTTTATTTGATTTACTTATACATGGAATAATATTTGTGAATTGCATTTTTGTACCAAAAAACATTTTAACTTTTTTTGCTGGTAAAAAATCAAATTATAACGTAACGAACTTTGGCTAGAGGAATAAGTTGTCCAGCAATATTTTGAAAAGCAAATACAGCCAGATAATGAATTCTTTTCAAAATGCAAAAACATTTTGCACAACTTCATGCTACTCCAATTTGAACCATTTTTAATGGGTACAAAAACAATTTGAAATGCAAAATGATGGTTTTAATATGGAACATGGAATTTGCAGCATTATAAATATGCGTAATTATATATATACATATGTATATGTATAAACATACTGATTTATGTATTCAAATCATATATGTAGCTGGAAAAATATATATGTTTAGATATGTTTAAGGACTCGTCAACGGCAGATTTAAGAGTGGAGACTCATTCCATTGGATGGGATGCCTGCTTCTTCTTCTTTATCTTATTTCATCTCTTTCTTCTTCTACAATTTGAGCACGAAATTTTCATTGAAGCCCAACGACGACGACGACGACGACGACGACGACATTTAAACGTGTAAGCAGAATGTGCCCCAACTGACGTCAGTGTCGTTGCCTTGGCATTGCCCCATTGCCAGCCGGCAGGCAGATGAGAGAGTAAGGGGGGGGGGGGGGGGTACGGGATGTGATGTGATAAAAATGGAGTGTGGGCCATCCTTTAGCTTTTGGCTTTAGCTTTGGCAGCAGTAAGGCAGCCGGAGCCGGTTCTGTCGGCAACTTCTTCTGCCTGCTCCATAGACAGCTTTTATTGTACACACACACACACTTATGCGTTCACTAATTACATTCTTGGCATAGTTTCAGTTCTAACCGAATAAAATTATTTTCAGCGACTCAAACCCACTACCCAACAGTTGTTGCACAGAGCTAGCAACCCCGACACACGCACAATACATACATATATATATATATGTATATATATATTGCCAGAGATCCAGCGCACATTGTCCGGGACTGATGATGGTGGTGGTGATGATGATGATGATGAGGTTCGTTTTGGTGCACTGTTGGCACAGCTAAGAATTACTACCGTACAGACACACACTGGTATAGAGACAGGATATAACCCAAGCAACCATCCACCACCACCACCCAATGCTTTGTTAACGCCTTTGCAACAGCATCTACCCAATGCCAGGGACGAAGAGTTCAATTTGAGCAAACCTTAGCTGCAGATGCTATGGCAATCGATAGGTAAGAACCAAACGTACCTAGCGGCTCAAGCCTGGTTCAATGAACCAGTTTACAAATGAACAAAATAAATAAAGAATATTTACAATGTACTGCAATTACATTAACTAAAATAAAGGTCTTTAGATATTACGTAATATTTAAATATTTAATTTAAATATATTGTAATTATTATTATTGTAAGCTTTCAATGATTTAGATTCATCTCTTTCAAGTGACTTTGACTTAAAAGTTTGCTGAAATCTAAAAAAAAAAATCAACAGGTTCGAACCAAAGCAACGGACATCTTTCAAAGGGGTTTTATTGATAAGGTTTTGTACAAAGTTAACTTTAAAAATAAAAATATTAATATGCAAATCAAATGCATGTAATCGTCTTAAGATCTAACGACTTTTAATAATATTCAATATTAATAATTTTAATTAGTTTATCTTATTTGTTTTTCAACCTTATGTATTTACTATCTGTTTAAGAAGAATCATTTTAATTTCCAGTATAGTCCTTCCAAGACTCAAGATTGTCTCAACACAATTTAAGCAATTTAATAAATTAGATTTAAAATGATTTCATTTAGTTTATTTCGTACGAAGTTCAAATAGTTCACATGAATAATTTTGCATGTCGAAATGATGATGCAGCCCTAAAAGATAAATGGATGCCAAAGAACATCCTTAAGTCAAACATACTACATAAGACACCCACACACTTGCACACAAACTTATACACACAGAGAGCGCGAACAATTCGTAGATACTTAATATGAATAGGAAAAAGGCGGAAAGAGCATTTCAATTTCTTTACGCTTTAAATCTTTGCAAATCGATGGACCATGGCCCAAAAAAAAAAGGAAGAGCGGAATTCAAATGGAATTTATGGCAGAAACTTTGTGTGCGACACAACTATGCAAAAATGTGCGTTTGTGTGTGTGTGTCTGTGTGTGTGTGTGTGTATCTAAATAAATAGAATGTGCTTTAATTGTATGGAATCGGTTTTGTGCCGCTTCTTTGACTTAGAAAAATGAATCAAGTCAAGTGATTCAAAATGATTCACAAAGTTGTATCGTAATTTATAGCAGTTGACAAAATATATATATGTACATATATACACTTGTTATTTATATTTTAAATCAATTTTTGAATTGAGTGCAGCATTCGTTTCGACAGTTTGTATATTCATTGACATATGTATGTCAATTAAATTGTTGCTACTACTAGCTCTATACCATCAAAATTGTTTAATTAATTATGTGAAAAGCTGACCCCAAAGGTTTATGGCAAGTCAAACATTATTCAATTGATATTTGTATTCATATTCGTATTCGTAGATGAACCGAACGGCCAATACAAGGTGGTTCGGTCCAGTTAATTGAATGAGCGCAACACATGTATTTTTATTTATTGTTAAACGTATCAAATTTTATTACTATGTTTGCTTATGATTTAAGCAAGAAACAACATAAAAAACATTTAAATATCAAGTATGTACTTGTTTTCACATTTGAAATGGATATCTTTTGCCAACCAGACATTATTTATGCGTGTGTCAAGTGGCGTCTATGGAATCAAAAATATGAGATACAAAGCAGAAACACACACGAACACACGCACACACACACACAAATGTACTAATTTTTAAATTGTGAAAAAGGTTAATCAGTCAATTGATGTGTCGCTGCTTTTTCAAACTCATTTATGATCATTTTTTTATATGCTAATTCACATGCTACATTAGTTAACATATTCAATATTCATAAAATTCCAGTTGCAGTGTATAAATATTTAAAAAATTTAATGCTCTTCCAATTCAACTTTATGTCAACTGAGGTACAGTAGACGCTTGCAAATCAGAACCAATTGGATCCTGGGATTGTTTTAATTTCTTTCGTTCAAACGTTCAAGAAGAATAATTTTTAATTCATACATTCAAATGTGGGTATAAAAAAGGATTTAATAACTTTAAGTCCGAATTAATCCTACAACTAATTGAGCACATTGAAAACGCCAAGTTTCCATTTCTGAATATTAAGGGTTGTTCAAGGATTATTTTGTTGATTCCTTGTACTGCGTTTTTGATGTTTTGATTTTCTATAACTGATGGCAGATTTTGACACATTATAATCAATCTTTCAACGAACTGTTTCATAATTGTGCTTAAGTTTGATTTGACATTTCAAATGACATTCCGCATTTAATAATCACTACAACAAAAATAAAAATTAACCAGAACCAAACAAAAAACAGAAAACATTAGTTTCTAATTTCCGAAAGATTCTTATACCGACTTTTTTTTTTTTGTTTTGTGCACTGAGCTCAAATTCTCACATTTTACATATACATATTAATTGTTATGTTCACATGTTTGTTTTATGTGTTCATACAGTACGACCTCGCTTAACGCAACCCATTGAAATTCGGCCAATTGCGAAAGCTGAGAAAGATGCTTTTGCTCACCCTTAAAATCAAAAATAATCGAATAATTCTGTGTTCAAAACAAGGATTTCATTTTATTTAAAATTTTTTTTTTTTAAAAAAACTCTGAAATTGTGTTCTTTACTTTGTTACAATATAAAAACATATCTGAACAGCTGTTTCGCGGGAGTTAAGAATTTGGCTGTTGCAACTATCGACGAGTTGCGTTGAGCGAGGTCGCACTGTATGCACTACATATTATCTTTATAAAAACACACTAAATCCTGCATAGCCAATTTGTCCAGCATTTAAAATCCGTGGTTGCAGCTAATCGGGAGTTGCCCCAAACAGCGACAAAATTCACACACAAATTAAAGCACACACAGACACACACACGTACACACACACAGAGTTATACTTATGTGTGTATGTGTACAGCTTTAGCTTAGAGTCGACGCCGCATATTTGTGGCAGCAGCTGGAGGAAGCGGTTGGGCAGGAAAGTTTTTAGGCCACAAATTTCACAGTAGGCAGCAGCAGCAGCAGCAACAAAAGCAACAACACTTGCCCTCCCTTTAAACGAGCTGCATGCAGCTGTCCATCCGCCTTGTCATGTGTCATAACTATGGTGGGTGCATGCATGTATGTCTGTGTGTGTGTGTGTGTGTGTCTGTTTGTTGCATGCCCAGTGACTATGTAAATATTTTGAAAATTAACAACCAAACAATGGTTATATTTTCACACATAACGCTGCAGCAGCATCAGCCACAACACCCACACATCACCCATACACTCCACCCCCCCCCCCCCCACGCTCTGTGTAATCCTTGGGGCATCGCAGCAAAACACTTTGCCAATATTTTGTGTGTTGGCTGGCGAACATGCAGCGGCAGTTTGTGTCGTGTGTTTATCCCGCAGCAGCAGCAGCCAAAAGAAAAACATTTTTCCAATTTGCCAACAACAACGTCGCGTTTTTCTAGTTACTCGCTTTTGCTGGCTTTGGCAACAGCAACAGCAACAACAACAGCAACATCAACGCTTTTGCAGCTGCTGGCGGGCGTCAAGGAATTCCCAGAGTGGCTGCATTAGCCACGTGTTGGCAATAAATAAAACTTTTAGCCGCCTCTTGTCACAATGTTTCGCATATTTAGGCAAACCACCGTTCAAAAACAGTGTAGTTGTTTCAAATCTAATCGATTGCATTAAATCCACACACACACACACACTAAGCACAAAGTACACTGCAAGTGTTTTGGTATACGAAACGAAAAACGAGAAAAAAAAATCAGATCTGGTTTACTCATTACGCTTATGAGTTGTCATGTTACGAGGAATTTCAAACTACTATTAAATTAACTTAGCAAACTGTTTATATAAAAGGTAAGAGCACATTTAAATACACATGTTAATATTTTGGTTTAAATAAGAGCCTTTAAAAAAACGAATTTCCAGTGTAAAGATTTTGGGTTTATAATACATTAAAGAACTGAAAATTCGCATTTCGGGGCGTAAAGTTGTTTTGCGTTTTTGAGCACAGAACATTTCCAAACTTGTTTTATTTTGTTTGATCAAAGGGAATCCCCTTTTAATATATGTATATGTTTGTTATTCGCTCTTCGATGTGTTTTTTACTGGTTCAGTAAAGATTAGTTGTGAAATTGGTGAATTTATTTTTGAACATCTAACTTTTTTACTGAATAAATGGATTTTTGATTTAAAACTTGAAAAATATATCTAAAGTAATTGGAGTGAATCTTTGGTTTTTGTTATGTTACATTTATTTTTGATTAAATTTGTGCGTAAATATTTTTAATTAAAAAAATTTTAACCTCTAATATGAATTACAAAGGATCAACAGAATTAACTAAACAATGAATTTGTTGTTACATTTCTATACAAAAAAAAAAAATTACATAGTGTTGATCGAATTAGGAAATGTACTTCAAGAAACATTAATTTTTACAACTTCGCCGTAACAAGGTTTTTAACACTATCGCCTAGCATAAATTGATATTATTATTTAAAACTCTTTTACAAATTGACCTCATTCGTGTTTGTTTTTTATATTTATTAAGAGAGAAATACATTTTTAGATGCAACTTATTTTATATTAATTTTCAAGCATATTTCTAAATTCCAGTATTTCAAATTTCGTCAATCTTATCAACTAAAATCCCAATTCTTCCTAATTTCACTACTCAAACAGTGGAAATTTGTATGTATTTTTTATTAAAAGCTTTTTAAATATATAAATCTTTAAATAACGATTGGGATAGGTCTCTTCGAATCGCATGTTTGCAACGTTGCCTGACAGGTTCGTGCTTGCAAAGGGTTTGGGGACATCATGGAGAAATTGCTGGCTTTCCTACCCAAAAAAAAAAAAAAAAACAAAAAAACAGAAAACCAAAATAAAAGCCCGTTGCGGTGCACTTAAGGTGTTAGCTCGCCAGCAAACAGCAAAATTGAAAAGTGAAAATTAATTACTTGCTCAAATAAAACACAAAAGCACGAACAACACCGCACGGTTGGCCGGAGGATTAAAGGCCGCTTAAGCTGCTATAGCCGAAAAGCCGAATAGCCGAAAAGCAACAAAATATGTAGTGGGCTTTTGCATGCAAGCAGCAAAGTAGACAAAAGGACAAATGAATGGGGTTGGGTGGCCGGTAGGAAAATTGGGTATTGGGCTAGTCCGAGCATAAAATGAAAACAATATCCTCTGGGATATAAATTACAAAACTTGTTGTTTATGCGTGTAGACGTCTCAAATAAAACACACACACACAGAGGCAACAGCAGCAACAATACCTATCTTCCTGTATGTTTGTGTGCGTGTGTGTGTGTGTGTGGATAAGGAGGTAGCAAGAGGCGCAGCATTCTCACAATTTGCTGTCGTAATTCCATTGAGCCGCCATTTGGGTGCGGCTAAAGCAGCAGCTAAACCAGCAAAAGTAGACAGAGACAAAACGCCGCCGCTGCCGCCTCCAACGCCGGCATCGTATGTCCTTTTAAGCTTTTATTGTTAATACTACAACACCCTCTGACTTGCCCAAACACACATATACTTCACCACAAAACACACACACACACAGAGCTCACGTTTACAATTTTACTTGTCAGCACATTTAGCCCAACTCCCCAAAACATTTGCTGCTGTTGCACGGTGTCACAAGTTTTGAACGCCGCTCTGCCATATCGCCTGATGTCGTGCCAACCCAACCCAACCCAACTCACCCACTCAACCTGGGCGCCCACAAAGCGCTTTGACACAACTTTTAGCTCAAGGTTCAAAGTACGGAATTTATGTTTTCTTTACACGGCCGCCACAAACATACGCAAAACAACAACAACAACTAAAACAAGTAAAACACCAACGAAAAACAAATAAAATAAAAATTAAAAACAACAAAAAAATAAACAAGTAAGAAGGCTCCAGTCGGGAGAGCCCGTCTAAAAGATACCCTGAACCCAGTTGCTATAAATATATTAAATTTATAAAAGACTTTGGTTTTCCTTGCGCCCTAAAAGTATGCTTTGAACAAATCTAAAAACGGACTTAACTTCAATCGATTCAATTCGATATCCCCGGTGTTTCTTATCCGATTTGGACGAAGTTTTGAGAAAAGTTCTATCGTTACCCATTTATACATATTCCAAATTCGATATTTTTTTGTAATCGATTCCATGTGTATATCGGAAACAAGAATAGTTATCGATAAATTGAAGCAAACCGGTTGTGCTTATGGTATAGGAGAACTTATATTAAAACCTGAAGTCTCTAGCTCTTGTAGTCTCTGAGATCAACGCGTTCATACAGAAGGATAGACGGACATGGCTATATCGACTCGGCTGTTGATGCTGATCAAGAATATATATATACTTTATGTGGTCGCAGATGCTTCCTTCTGCCTGTTACATACTTTTTCACAAAACCATTATACCCCGTTTTACCCAATTTATGGGTTCAGGGTATAAAAACAGGAGAGTAAGAACGCGGTAAGCACTAAAAATTACCGACTGTGCTATACTCTTAATGCAACATTATTTTAAAACTTTATTTAATAGATCCAAAAATAAAAGTTCTTTTCAAAATTAAGTTTTGCGTACAAAATTCTTTGTCTGGGTTTTTTAAACTTATTTTTCCCATATGAAAAAATAAACAATTTATCGAAATTTTTGATAAACAACTATTTAACTCCTAACACTTTTTTTTTGGAGTTTATAATAACTCTAACGCCATTTGACTTGCTTTCATTTTTGATTTAAGTTAACTTGTTATTGTTTATAGTACTATGAAGAGTACAAGGCGCTCTCTTTAATTTTGCAGTCCTGATTGACTGTTTGCAGGATATGGGAAACAAAACCAAACAATAGAACCCAACGGTGGCTACCGCAAAAATTTCTGTTTGCTTTTTTTTTATCCACCCAACCCATGAACACAAAGACAAACACAACAACGCACAAAGCAAACAGAATGAGCGAGAAAGTGGTAAAGAGAGAGGGAGCGAAACTTTGGTGGCATTTTGTCGAGGAATTCATAGCCAAGCCAAAGTGAAGAGCTCAAGTATCTACATACATAGTATAGTATATGGTAGTACTATATAAATTAAAATTAAAACTTTCCTTAAACAGTTCAGCAAGAATCGTTTTATCTTTACGAAATAGTTATCGATTATAATCGAAGTTTTAAAATAATTTTTTTGTTCGAATGTTGAAAGAAATAAATAGCACACACTTACCATACATTTTACCCTCATCGGATAATATAATCTTTCTGCGTCCACATGGTGGATATATAGACAGTGCCTCTTGAAAGCTTTGCTCAATGTCCGGACTCCAAACACCCTCAGCATCGGCCGATGATAAATCTTTTTCGTCCTGCAAATGCAATATTCAAATAAGTAAGCGGAACATTTGTTAGAATTGTGTGTTTTCCTCCTACATTGTTTATTTATTTACCAACCAATACTAGTAAGTGGCATTATTAAAATGGCATGACTATACTATATTATATATGAAATCATGCGACAAATTGTCTTTAGCAAATGTTTTGGTCATATTTATCGATTTCTTTGCCAATTATCGAATACGTGTCCTTGCGAAAGTACAAAAGGATTGCGTGGCTTAAAAATTGCACTACAATTAAGGATATACCATCTACCACAAATATTTCCCCAAAGTCATCATGCCAATTATATTGATTACTTCTAGCCTCATCGAATATTCGCTCGAAACCAACAGTTGCCGGTTTCCTATCAATTAGATATGTACATATAGCCAAGCAATATATGATTGCAAAAGCCTCAACGTTTAACTTAATTTCAGTCAATAAGAGACTGACTGTTCAAATTCTCATAGTTATATTTTGATTGATAATGCACATTGAAAAACCACTTGTGTTTTTTGTTTTGTTTAATATTTGATAAGAGTTTGGGTTTTTTATATTTTTATTGTACATATTACTTACATCGCTCATGTCACCAACATCCAAGTTTTTACTGTCCACCATGCTGCCATTTGTGTCAGCCGATCCGAGGGGACCAGGAGGACCAGCATTTACTGGTGGCCACGGAGATGGTATGGTTCCGGGTCCAACTGTAACGACAGGAAAAACATTTTAGACATATGTACGTACATCCTTTTGTTTTAGTATGTGTGTGTGTGTGTGTTTTGAACCTGTCACACATTTCAAATGAGACTCAAGCTCCATAAATCTGTGTCATCATAGTCGACCCAACGACGCAACCCCCGCTGCTTATAAGCATGCAACCTGGCCAGCAAACACGAACCGGGGCGTTAGACGCCCGGCTGTCCTTCAGCTGTCCGTCCGATTGGTGTTGATATGCATTATGAATTTGCGTGTGCTGTACGAGATGAAAAGCGCTTCAGCACACGTACTTAAGTACGTTTTTCATTTAATATACATTTAACAATGGTGCTAGCGATAGCCACATCTAAAGCTCTGCCAAACCGTGCGGCAAGCAGTGGCCAGGGCGTTAGACAAACGACGAGACAATCAAAGCGCGCCCCTACATTAAATTGATAATCATCAACATCATCATCATCAGCAAGTCCGAAGAAGCACAAGTACTATGAGACGCACACATATACAAATTGTTAATAGTATGTGTATGTGTATGTGTATGTGCAACATCTTGAATGCAATGTAGGTCAATAACCATACTCAATGTTCAACTAAGTAACTAAGGTTTACACACCGATCAAAACTGTTTATTTATGGTAATTCAAATGTTCTTCATTGATTACTTAAGACTTATTATAATTGTATAAATGATTATTTGGAATAAAATCTCCAAGCCCGATGTCCTACGTTTTATCATTAACCAGTTTTATAGAATTGTTAGTTAGATTTACATATATATTTTTTATAATTATTGATTCATAAAGAAATGAAAGTTTGCCAACCTTGTATTTTCCACATTCGTTTTTAAAGGAATTTCGGATCACAAAACAAATGGATCCTTAATCAAGTTCTATTGAATACGAAAATTTAATTTGATAACTTATAGCTTTGACTTTTTAAATACAAAGTATAGCATAATAATCCCAAAGACAATGAACCTAAACTTATGAGCTAGATTGAAAGCTGTTTTGCTAATTTGAGTAACATATGTATTAAAACCAAACAAACCTTGGCCTTTATCTAACTCTTTTTTTTAGGACTTAAATCAAAGAACTAAGAGATATTTCTTGGATATATGTAGGTTATTTAGCTAAAAGATCATAGCAGATTCAAAACCAAAGATTTGCATTCATTTGATCTGATCTCTTGATTCGATATAATTAAACTGGCTTTAAACTATTCCAAAAAATTCGGAAAAAAATGCGATTGAATGACTTTATGCCTTATGACAATTCTAAAGTGAATTTTTTCTTCAAATATTGTTGACCTGCCCAAATGTATTAGTTGAGGCGATAAGGATTTGCCTCTGTGTCGTCTACCTGTGCCGCTAACGGATTCTTAGGTAGGTTTAATGCAGGCAAAAAAAAAAAAAACAATTGCATTGAGAATTGAGTTCGTAGGATTGTGGAGATTGTCAACTCACCGGATAGTGTCTTAAATTCCTCAAGGGAATCCAAATGTTTGGAGAACGGCGCCACTTTGGAGCCGTTATCTGTGTCGTCTTTCAAATAAATTTTGAATTATTCTCCAGGTGCACAACAAAAAAATCACACACAATATTGGTGAGGGGGGGAGGGGGGGATGAACTCGGTATCGTATAGATTTCGAATCATAAACAATTGCTGTTTTTTTTTTAAATACTCTTTAAGCTTTTGATTTGATTTGGCGCACACATTTGTTGGTGGGGCCGAGAGGGTTGCGTCATATATAAGGGGAACCACACTTAAAAGTTTGTTTTTTGTTTTTTCTTGCACGCACCAAAAACAAAACAAAACCAGGAGCGAGCGAATAAGAGATAAGAGAAAAAGAAAATAGGAAAACGCGTCTGTTTGATTGAAACGCGCAGTGAAAACTGAAATGCCTTTTTATTTTATTCCTTTTTTTTTTTTTGTTTGGTATTTGTTTTGAGCTGCTGCTGCTCCTGCTACAGGGGATGGTTGGCAGCGCGACACAGGATGCAGTCGCAGCTAAAAGGCACAGTCAGTGTCGCACACACACACACACACACGCACACGCACACACATTTACAATTAAGGGAAGGCGACCAAAAATGCCAGTGTCTACGTCGACTGCGACGCGTCGTGCGTCATAGCATATCAGAGTAAGACAGCGGGCGTGCGAGAGAGAAAGACAGAGAGAATCAGAGAAATTCCAAGAACCGCCAGCAAAGAAATTTAATTTCAAATCATGTTTTTAGCTTTGCCTCGCCCCCCGCCGAAAAAAAAAAATGAAGCAAGAAAGAGCGAACCCCGTAAAATGGTCAAAAAGCTTTATGCCCAAATTCCCAACTGTACTGTAATATTGCTTGTAGCTACTACTAGATCGCGCATATGTATGGGGGTTAAGGCAGCGCGCACACACATACACACACGCACACACACACAACAGCAACCCGATAACAACAAAAAGTACGGTTCGGTGCAACTATTTAATAATAATGCGCGGCGGCGGCGGCGGCGGCTGCATTGCTGCAGGGGGTTGCTCTTGTGTGTGTATGTGTGTGATATATGTATATATGTATGCATTTATGTTTATAGGCCTCACGTTTAGGGTTGACAATGCCATTTTTCATAATCTCACACACACACACAAACACATGCATATGTATATTATCATATTCAGTTGTTGTTTTGTTTTTTTCGAGTTGCAACGGTTTCCGGTTCATTGTAATTTCCAATTAGACAAACCTAGGCTCAAACTCGGACTCAGAGAGTTGCTTGGATCACAGCTGCTGCTGCGGCTGCTCCTGTTTGGAATGTGCGTGTGTCTGTGTGTGTGTGTGTGTGTATCCTTGCTACCCTTGCAACGCTGGGCAATTGGAATTTATGGTATTTATTATTTTGGTTTGCATTTGACTATATTCTCTTCACGCTTGCGAACTATGAACAGCTGTCCTCTTGCGGCGCAATAGTGCTGCATGTTGTAAGTTGGTGTTGCAGGATCGTTCACCCCACTTGAAATGCCAGTGTATGTATGTATGTATACTATGTGCGTATGTGTGTATGTGATGCCTTGCTTGCTTGCTTGCGTTTTTGTTAATGGGGTGATCTCTATTCAAATCTGTACTGCACACCCAACCCCCACATACGCCCAAAAATAATGTCCTGCAATGTGTGCCAAAAGCAAAAATTCACCCCTAACCTACACCACACACACAGACACACACACACACTCACGCACACACAACAGCATACGAAGCGTGCACAGTGGCACAACATTTGTCGCATTCCTCAGAGAGAAGAAAGAAAAAAAAAAACACAAAAATATTTTTAAAAACATGAACGTTTCGAGCATTTGAAGCAAGCTAACACACACACGCACACACACACACCTTAACAAACTTTCATTCTTTTTTACATGCATTTACGTATTTCAGCGTTATTATGCTTACAGTCAGCACCGGTTATAGTAAACTCTATGCAGTTGAGGGTGTATGGCTCTAAAATCAAAATCGAGCTTCCCATTTTTACAAAGAAACTTTTCGGATTTTAAACAGTATTTTTTTTTAAACTATTTCTTCACAGTATTCTTTCCTCTAAGAAACTTGACAGCACAGTTTCAATGACGATTTCAGGAGTTTTCGCAAGCTGTTTTGTTATTTAAAAAAAAATTATATGTAAAGGTTATTTTTGAATAACGCTTTCTAATTTGTTTTAATATATATATATATATATATATATATATATATATATTATGTTATTAAGAAACAAATATATTCGAAATAATTAATAAATATGTAAAATGTTTTTCATTATTTTTCTTGAAAGTATGCAGATTTGTTTGAGTCTAAACTTATTTTATGACCTTTATTTGAACGCCTTACAGATAAAGTATTTGTTTTTATAAAACATCATTAAGTTTATATATTCACGATCAGCAAATCGAAATGAATTTAAAAAGTAGTCATGCCCGTCTATCAGTTTTCGTGCAGTCTAGCTTTTGGTTTTTTTTTGGCTAGATCGGAAAAGTACATATATCATTGGGCTGTCATTGCAAATGCAAGATCTGTAATATGATTGAACTATTTTTTGGTTTACGAATAACTTGCTTACGTCTTTGTGTTAATATTAAGTTGTTTTTTATTATTATGCAATGTTGGTTCTTATATTTTATATTTTTTTTATGATATATTAAGTGTAGAACCTGTACAAACATAAAAGTACCTTAACAACACATGGAAGAAAATAAAAAATATTACCAAACCCCATAATGCAGTAAGAGGACTATTTTGGTTCTTATATTATTTTTATTTTTATATATTTGTATTACATTTGTACTACATTAAATGTCTTAGAAATAAAACAATATATTTTTTTTAGAAATTGCTTTATAACAAATTGTTCACAATAGCCAGACAGCACTTTATAAACATTTATGCCAGTACAATTTTGCTATCACTGCAGCTAGAACTATAGGTTTCTATGTTTTTTTTTTTAAATATTTGGCTTTCGTGTGTACAACAAATACATACCATACACACATACATACATATATACATATATATTCGAAAGCAGTATTCAACCCTAGTTTTTGGCATGTTTGCAATGCTTTTATTATGGGCAAGGTGGTGATAGTACAACATCAATCAACTTTGCTCAACTCATTTTATAACAAACATTTATACATATGTATGTATGTATGTATGTATGTTTGATGCACTTGAAAAAACCAATCATCTTATACAAAAACAAAAACAAAAAGAAGACTCTGCTTTGCAAAAACAAAAACCGTGCTCAAACGATTCTAGACTAGAACAACCACAACAACAACAGCAACTGAAATGTACCAAAAATGCTTGGCAAGGCCAAGGGTTTTAACCCTTCGATGACCCCGATGTCTGGCGGCACAATAATAAATGAAGACAGGTTAGTTTCCCAAATGCGAACCATTTTTAAGGGTTGCAACAACAAAACAAATGAGATAAAAACCTTCAAAGATCATTTGTTGATTAAAAACCAAACTTGAAAGCAAATCGCAACGACTCATTTTCGGGGTGATAAAATTTCAAAAACTATTTCAGCTGCACAATAATGCTTATCTGATAGTATTAAAAAAAACTTTTTTATTTTTTTTTTAAGCATTTCGCTAATTATTAAATATGCTTGCTGCTGGCTTATCATTATGAAACGGTTCTAAAAATTTTTGATTTATGTTCAATGTTTTTCCGTATTATATATTTTTTTTTTTTTTTTTGTAAGGGACACGCAATTAAGAAATGTATTAAGCCCACATAAAGGTTAAAAGTTTAAAGACAAATTATTTAAGTTGCAGATATTTTAACTAAAATTGCTTAAACACAATTTTTCGATTAGATTCAATGCAAATATGGCACAGAGACAAGAACACCTGTTTTTTTGTTGTTTACACTGTCTGTTTTCAATATTAAACAGCTGTCTTCATATCATTTAAGCAATAAAATATTATACGAAATTTAAAGGATTCCTAAAAGCCCTAAATGTTTAATTTATATGTGATGCACTTTTATTGTTAAACTAAATAATTGTTAAAAGTATTTGGTGTTTGGTTTACTTAAGATAAATTTATTATACAATTTTCTAGATATATTGTCAAAAATAGCTAGACCGGACTTAATTATACATACATACATATATACATATGTAATAATAAATACAAGTGAAACTCTACCTAAGAATTAATATGTTCATATGTGAGTGAATTAAAATACTAAAAAAAATTAGGATTTAGCCAGATTTAAATTTAAAGTAGAATTTCTTACTGCGGGCATTAAAACTTCGATTGACATACATACATATATATATATATATATTATAATATATATAAATATATACAAATATTTTCAAAACCAAGAAAGAAAATTTTGAATCGGAATCTAAAATTAAAATTTTTGATCGTGTTTTTAATTTTGTATACCCTGAACCCATAAAATGGGTAAAACCGGGTTTAATGGTTTTGTGCAAAAGTATGTAACAGGCAGAAGGAAGCATCTCCGACCCCATAAAGTATATATATTCTTGATCAGCATCAATAGCCGATTCGATACAGCCATGTCTGTCTGTCCGTCTGTATGAACGCGTAGATCTCAGAGACTACAAAAGCTAGAGACTTCAGGTTTCGAATATAAGTTCTCCTATACCATGCGCAGAACAAGTTTGTTTCAAGTTATCGATAACTACCCTGGTTTCTGATATACTCATGGAATCGATTACAAAAAAATATCGAATTTGGATAAGGTAAAAATGGGGGTTGAAACAATGAGTAACGATAGAACTTTTTTTCGTCCAAATCGGTTAAGAAACCTCGAAGATATCGATTGAAGTTAGGTCAGTTTTTAGTTTTGTTTAGATTGATAATTACTTGAAGCATACTTTTAGGGCGAAAGGAGTAAACTAGGTTCAGGGTATCTTTAAGTTGGGCGCTCCCGTTTAGAGCCTTCTTACTTGTTTTTGTATAAAATTGTATTCAAATCGTTTGGTTTTTTTTAAAGTTCTCATGTTCCCGTCATTTGTTTGACTTTCATCAAGTTAATTAGGCAAATTTTCACAAGTTTTCTATTGTTTTTTTTTCATTTGTTAATTTTTTTGATTCTTAATTTGTTTTACCTGCTCATCTGAATAAATCAGCAGTCTAAACATGTGTCTTTGGATCGACAACGACTTTAACGAATTTAGTATATATTAGTATATTTAAAGGTTTATAAAATGTATTAGTCATAGCTTATGAGTATGAGAGACAATTATTGGCGTTGACATTTTGGGCTATGATCACAAAAGTTCGATCGATTAAACCGGAAAGAAAGCCATACTCGTATGCCTTTTGTGTGTGTGTGTGTGTGTGTGTGTGTGTGTGTTGATGGCCAGTTTTTATTATTATTATGTATTATGTATTATTATTGTTGTTGGTTTTGTTGTTGTTGGTTTTTGTGAAAGGATGCACATTTAACAATTGTGAATATGTTGGTTCTGGTTTTTGGCTTTCCATTTAGGCTAGAGCTCAATCCTTTGCCCCCAACTGTCGAACTGTTGAGCGTTTTTAGTTGCATTTGGCTGAAAGTTGCAGCAACGACAACAACAACAACGACATATCGCTTATGTATAACAGTTCTCAACAACAACACAAGTAACAATAACGATAGCAAACAGCTTTTTAGTCTGTTTCTAAACCGGTTAACAGATTTTTAGTCGCTGCAGGGGGGGAGAGGGGGGGGGGCGTGGATGGGTTTCGTAGCAACAGCTGGAACTGGTTTACGTTTAATGGGCAGCTGGTGATACATCAGCCAACAGTTAACCAGAAAGCAGTAGCAATAAAAAGATTGTTGGCCAAGTTTAATTTTATTTGTTTTCAATTCGTTTCGATGGATTTCACAAAACACAAAAAAAAGTGTTGGGTTGACCATAGATACTAGTATATATACACATACATATATATTCTAACTTTGACTAAATCCACTTTGGGAAGTTATTGAAATGTCCGTCTCTGTTTTACCATACTGTGGCTGTAGTTCATCTTCAACTTCACCTTCTGGTTCTGGTTCTGGTTCCAGTTCGTCTTCTAATCCTATATCAATGTCATATTCCATTGATTGTTCCTCTAGTTGTATATTGATAGATGAACTATAAATTGTACTTATATCCTGATCACTCATTGTTTCACTTAACTGGGCCGGTTTTACATAGCCAAGATCGGCACGTTGCCAATAAGAGCCAATTGGCGCCGGATCGAAGGACATGACGGACCCAAAGGTAATGTGACGCATCAAATGGAATTGACAGACAACCTCATCTACATACATATAGTGCAAGCCCCGATACATGTTTAGCCATGACGACAATGACGATAAGGACCACAATTGATTGGAGTGTCCCGCAAAGTCACCCGATTTCTTGCCGGCCAAATATGCCACACAATCGGCCAGCATATAATCATGCCGAAACTCGTTATAGACATGGGCATCAAGCATTTCTATGGGCTCAAATGGTGGATTGTAGCACAATTGTGCTACACCCCAAATATACGGCACAAACTGATAATCATCTAGGGAATAGGGACCCTGGCTGCCGGCTGGCTTCAATTTGAATTGCTCCTGCAATTCGCGCACAATATACAAATAACGCTGGAAGATCATTAGGGCTGCCGCTGGCATATCATCTGGCTCCAATATCTCTGTACGGAATAAACTGCACAGGAAGAACAGAAAGCTCAGCTCATGTCCGGTGCCATAATCGACGCGTGTCGGATTGCCAAATGCGCCGGCCAGATATTGACCCAGTTCGGCAATGTGCTCACATTTGCTAACGGGCAATGCCTCTTCCACAGCCCTGAAGATGTTCCTTAGCATATTGCGGGACCAATTGCGATACTGTTCTGTTATGCCCGCCCTTTGCTCGCCATCTGGCGGCGGATGTGCCTTTGCGGTCAGTCCATTCAGCATGCGATCAAAAACGAGACACAGATTCTGCATGGTCAGGGACACTTGATAGGTGAAGGCGGCATCATCCTTCTGTATGCCTTGTATGGCAGTGCTCGTTTGATTGATATAATTTAATAGTTCATAATAGGCAATCGAATTGTGCCATAGCACCGTGTCCGATTCTTTGCGTACTCGAACCGTTGTACCAAAACTACTTCTTTCCAAATATTGTAATACATTTTTATTATCCATTGAATCCATTATGTTTTATTTAATATTTTTTCTCTTCGTGTGTTTGTGCTAGAATAATTTAAACTAAAATGAGTAAAATTACAATGTACAAAAGCAAAACCAAACCTCTTTTTAAAGGCTTGCTAGATCTTACTCTTTTAAAGGGTTAAATATATATACTATATACAAAAGTGATTACTATACTACATTTAAATATTCGAAAATATTCTGTCACTTGTCTTTTCGGGAGTCTCGAGTCTTTAAGTACTCATTACAGAAGCAATAACAGTAACTGGAGCAGTAACTGTTACATTAGCAGTAGCCGTAGCCGTAGCAGTAGTAGGTGAGCATGGATAACGTCACGTGCCAAATTTATGCATTGCCAGCCACTGTTATTATTAACAGTGCGAGAGAGAGGGAGTGTAAGCAAGCAAAAGAAAGAGAAACATAAGCAATATGCAGTGCAACGCAACATTTTGCAATAACTCTTGGGCACAAAAGCAAATTTGATTTGTGTGGTGGTATAGTGTGGTGTGTGCCCACGAATGGAGAACGCTTATCGTTTGCCGAATACCCCTTTACTAAACCATTGCCATCGTTGCCGTTGCTCTTGCTCTTGCTCTTGCTCTTGTTTTGCCCAGCAGCAGTAGCATTATCGGTGCTCTCTCTCTTTTTCTCTCTCTCTCTCTCGCTCTCTCGATGGGTGTTAGGCTGACTTTTTGGGTGCGCGGCGCGCACTTCGCCGCGTTCATTGACTAAGGTCTCGGAATAGTGTTTAAAATTAAATCGATGAGTCAGACAGGTGCCCACGTCCGCTCACCCGTTCGCTCGGTATCGCCTTTTCCTTTCCGACAGCCGAAAGAGCAGCAGCCTCATCCGTGTGTTTGGCTAGAGAGTGTGTGTGTGTGTTAGTACTTTCCGAGTGAGTTTAGTTTAGTTTCGGTGAGTAGTTGAGAGTGAGTGCATGGGATGCGACGTTGACGTCTCAATTTTTACTTTGGACCAACGCGGCGTGGCGACAAAAAAAAAAAAACACATCACCAGGCGGCAAATCGTCGACTTTCACACAATTCGCTTGCACACAGATAGTACAGTGAGTAGAATATTTACATATGTAGATACATACATAGATACACATGCTTAGTTATAATTTGTTTATTGTATTTGTTTGTCGACAACAGCAGCAGCAGCAGCAGCCACCGCACACTTTGAATAATTGGCAACATTTCTCCGGCCAACAAAAACTGAAACAGGAAGTGCGACACAAGTCACGTACTTTCGAAACAGAATACTACAACAGGCAGGCAAACGGTAATCGGCTAAATGAGTGCAAGACAGCAGGCAGCAGCAGCAGCTATAGTGTTGCTAAAATAAAAAAAACCGACAAGATTTGGTGGGGAAATAAAATCAACAAGTAACTTTTATGCTTGCGGCAGGAAATATTACTTGTATCACGTCCTTTAAGTTTAATGTTTTTACTTTTAACTATAATTCAATAAAACACAAGTGAAAGCGCTGAAGTCGGACGCAACCAATTGCAGAATAATCTGATAAAAACGGTTGGTAAAGAGTCTGCTTGCAAAGGGGGGGCTTGAGTTTAGCATGGATATGGGCAGGCATTCAAAAATCTTTTTACACCAGCTGTAAGGGTGTGGGTAACAAAGGGTTTTCACCGATTTTTGGTTATCAATTTGATTTAATTTCCTAATCCCCCCAGTGGGTGACTTTAATCTCGACACTTTATCTGTCGCGCCAGCCAACAAATATAATAACTACAGCCAGTTCTGACCGTTCAAATAACAAAAAACCACTAAAAGTCAAATTGTCAACACTGACAGCAACAGCAAGTGACAAAAAAGAGAGTTGCAGTTGCCATATAATGCGAATGTATACGTGTAAAAAGCGTGCTCTTGCTCGTGGGTGTTTGTGTGTGTGTTTGTTTATTTATTTTGCATATGATCTGCAATGGCGCTTGAATTGCATGTTAATAGCTTTCGTTTTCATCACTCATCATCCAGTTGACAGGCGACAATGCTTTCACAAACTATTTGCATAAGCATACTAAATATAAATACATATATTTATATCTATTTATTTGTTCGCACATCCATCAGTGTGCTTAAACTCATTTTTTTTGTGTCGAGTGAATGATATGTGATATATTCATATACAGACAATCATATACATATGTATGTATGTAAATGAACTGATGTAGGAAGCTTAAGTGGAATATATTATTTGCCAAGATGCGCATACTATATATTTTTGTGAATGGAAGGATGAGGGCCAGAAACAAGAAATGAGAGATGCCAGACAGAAGATTTACAAAAAATTGTTGACGAAACGTTTTACGTAGAAATTTCTACTGCAGATGGCCAATATAAGCAACAAAAAAAAACGATAAAAGAAATTTACATAAATATATATTAAAATAAAATTAAGAAGAGTTGTGTCATTCATAAGGAAATAGTGTTCCTATGTGGAAAAATCTGTTAGTCATCAGATCTTAAATAATGCAATTTTATTTGTGTTTTTTTCGTTTTCTCTATTCAGTTTCTTTTTATTGTGTTAACACAAACAGAAAGAAAACAAACCAAGTGTAAATATACATAATTAACAAAACACCTGTGCTCTTTTTTTCTTTATTTTTTTTGTTTGATTAGTCGTATTTGTTTAAGCTGGACTTAAGCTACAGCATACTTTTAAGGTGCCATTTGAACTTTGTATAATATTGACAATTTATAAAAATTATAATATTTAAAAAAAAAAAAACAACGCCAAAACAGATTAAATGTTGCCGACAACAAAAAGCAAAATAAGACAGAAGTACAAATAAAACGACAACAGTATAAAATTTGTGGTGAAAAGTTTGATTGAAAACTTCTTGTCTCCTTGTCGCAGCGCTGATTGCAACGGTAGACGACAACGAATAGGGAATAGAAGAAGAGGGGGTGTGGAATGAAGAAGGAAAAAAAGCTAAAACTGGTTTTTAGCTGCGACTGCGACTAGCAGAGAGTGAGAGAGATAAAGCCAAATAATGTCTCGTGGCAAACGATGTTAAGCGTTTCGTTTGAAGGGAAACAAGAAAGCTAAAAAAACATTTTGTGGTACTAAATCAAAGGGAATCAAAGAGAATTGCATAGAACGGATTTGATTTGATTGGATCGAATCGAATTGATTGAAAATCGGACACGATTGCGTAATTGGCACTCTTCGCAATGCGCAATGCATTTGTGAAAATGTTAAGCAAAGGGAAAGGAATGAAAAGGAACGAAGAGAGAAAAGGAACGGCACGAATCGAATCGAAACAGCAACTGAAATAGCGAATGCTGTATGGAAACCGTTCAAATCAAATTCGTCGCGAGTACCAAGGTAAACACACACTCAGCAAAACAACAACAACAACAACAACAAGCCGTCACTAGAGGAAAACAAAAGAAACAACAACAACCACTACGGCACACAAAAAGAATGGGCCCCAAAAAGCAAAAGAAAAAAAACAAAAACAACAGCAACAACAAAAACAAATGAAGATAGAAATATACATACATACATACAAAAAAAAAAAAAAACTGGTAGGACAACTTTTTGTTTCGCCTGATAGAAATCCACACACGTCCAAGTCAAACTCGAACTTAAAAGTCGAAGTTAAAATATAAAAAAAAAAAAAAACAGTAATAAATACATACACCAAGCTGTAATGTTGCTATTGCTAATAGTATTTATTGCTGACTTGGCTCACACTCTGTTGCTGTTGTTGCTGTTGTTGGCGTTGGGTCGAGTTGCAGCGATCGCTCCTAATTTTGCATAACACAGACTGTTATGTTATTAACAGTCGAATTATGGTAGCGATAACAGAACAAGAGGAAGGGGAGGCACGATGGGCTTGCGACGTCATGGAGAGCGTCAGAGAGAGAGAGAGAGAGAGAGAGAGCAGGACATGACAAACTGTGGATGGGCAAAAACAACAACATTGCGCAAGACGGAACAGATCGGGTTCTGTGAACCCCACCTAACACACACACACACACACACACACGTACTACACATAGACACATTTATTACAAAGAGACAACGTCGAGTTGCTGTTTTGTGTTGCTGTTGTTGTGAATCGCTTCAATAGACAGCAACGAACACATACGCACACATAAATGGTGGAATATGCAAAAGGTAAAAATGAACGTGTGTGTATGAGTGTAGGTAGAAACCAGTATAGTTGTATCCAATGTTGTTGTTGCTAGAATTGGTTGTCTTTGTCACCAGTGTGTTGACTTGATTTCAAAAGAAGAACGTGCGTGCCCAACACTGAAGAGAGTTTTTAACATTCAGAGCAAAGAGAATAGAATCATCATCGTGATTATATTCTCTTTGTTCAGCGCAAGGCTTCTTGCACGTAAGAGTAAATTGTGACGCGATCAATACAAACTGTCCAAAACACACACACACATTTAGTGGCCGATGCCATCTGTGTGTTTCGACCCATATACAAAAGAGCACACACATACACAGTTGCACTGATATTGTGGCTAAATGTTTTTAATTGTAGCAGGACATTATTAAGCATAATAGATTTGCAGTAACAAAATTTACAGAGGAAGCTTGAATATTTTTTATTGCCGTAAAATATATTCTAATAGGTTTTCTGAATTTTTGATTTGCAATAAATAACATTCCCAATCACATTTCAATTTCAAATAACTTCAAAAGTTCAATAATAAATGAAAAAAGTTCCTAAGTCACAAATCTTATTTTGATATACATATGTATGTATGTATGTACAATGTGTATTAATGTGCAAATTAAATGTTAAGGGTTGCCAGCACTCTCTCTATCTCATCAGTTACGATCAATATCAGATGTTGTTTAACGTAAGACGGATACGAAGAGATACGAAGTATGCACTTATAAACACACACACATACATACAAACACACTATACTAAATTGTATGTATGGATGTAATGTAAGAGAGATCAAGATTTAGAAAAGATTGACGAGGAAGAGGAAGAGAAAGATAGTGAGAGCAAATAACGCACCTGCTTCTGGTTTGCCAACAACAGCGACGTCCAGTTCGCTGTTGCTGAGATTGTTCTGCAATTGCAGCAGCCCCGTGCCGCAAGTGCTTGAGCTGGTGATGTTTTTCATGCAGCCAGCTTATATATATACATACATATATGTATATATTTTTATATTGTATGTAATTTGTAGTTGTGGCGCGGGATGCTGATGTCACATACATGTATTAATACACACACACACACAATCGAACACTTGTTTTTTTTTCTCTACTGTTTTTAGCTGTTTACCACTGTTGGGTTTTTTTTTCTTTAATTTTTTATTATATGTTATCAGAATTGATAACGCGCCTTGGCGTTTTACTTGTTACCGCGTTTCAAAGCACTTTGATTGCCACTTTTGCACTTCACACCGTCGCCTGTTGAGGAACCACTATAAAATTGCAAAGATTTATGAAATGCCAGTTGTGCGAGGCAGCAATTGGAGTTGAGTTCTTTTTGGTTTTTTTCTTTAGCTTGAGTGCGTTTGTATGTGTGTGTCTGAGCACAAATCGCGTCTGCTCTAACATTTGCGCTTGTCATGTGTATGTGTATGGTCTTTGCTTTCAGCAGAAAAAGGTGCAGCAGGCAGAACAGGAGAGCAAAACCAACAACAACAACAACAAAAGAGTATTCTACTCAGAAGAGGCGAAAGAGCGCCAAAGAACACAGACGCGAGACGCTTTGGTAATTTTGTGCATTTGTGATTTCTGGATTCGCACTTAATTTAAATCTTTGACTCAAAGCGCAATAAGTTTGCTTTTGTTTTTCTTTGACCCACGCATTGCATGGTGTATCTTTTCTTTTAAATGTATGTATTTCAATTTTTGTGCATTTGGCTGCGCGTTTGAGAGTGTGCAAAAAAAACATTGCAATGTACATACATATGTATGTAAGTGTGTATATCTTGAGTGTCTCTTATAGGCGTTAGGTCCGTCACAAGCACACACACTCACAATTGATATTGTCTTGGCGCTCAACATGTACATATGTATGTTCATATATTTAAATGCATACATAGGTACATATGTTTGTATTGTATTGTAAATTGCAACTGAATGAAATCTTGTGTTGACATTTTTCGTTGTTTAGCTTCTGTGCGTGGGTGTTTTTTTTGCAGTCAAGAAGAAAAAGAAGAAGAACCAAAACAACAACACTGCAACATGAGCAACTCTACGCGAACCGCTCAAATTTAACTGAATGAGCGCACACACATACACATACACACTCGCACGTAGCAATCACACCGATAAAAATCAAGAAACAATCAAAATGAAATCTTTTATAATTATGTGTGTATGCATGTTTGTATGTACATATATATATTTCATATTAGGCAACACACAATAAGTACACAAAGAATGATATGCAGAAAGAAAAAAAAAAAACACAGAACTTAAACGAATTAAAAAAAAAAAACAAAAACAAAAATAAATAAAATAAAAAACATGCATACTACATTTAAAGAAATAACACACATACAGGCAGGCACAGCGAGACAAGAAACGCACGGAGACCCACACGACGTATGGTAGGCGAATCGTGAGCGGGCGGCGGGTAAACGACAAACTCGGCAAACGATGACGACAACGAAAAAATCGCGGAAACACTGCGAAACACGCAACGCGCAGAAGCGAGAGAAACTCATCGACTGAATTGTGAATCTGAATCAATACACAATATACAAAAAGAACGGCAGAGTTGCGCGCTCGCTCAGTTCGCAGTGCCCGCCGACTGACTAGCGTAAATGGCTCCGTGTCTGGGCTCTGTTGCTGCTGCCTGTTTGACTGGCTGGCTGGTTGGTTAGCTGGTTAGCTGTTTGGCTGGTTGGTTGGTTGTTTCTGCTTTTGTTTCTGTTTAGTTTGCTAACACACAAACGATGGCAACAAAAACAACAACCGCATACAATGTGATCAAGCTCCAACTGAAAATACAACAACAACTCTCACCAATACCCACGAGATCAAAACGTTCACACATATACATATGTATGTATGCATGCGCTTTAGCCGCCGCCGATCGCTCTCTTCATTATTCTTATGCGCCTTTTTGTGTACATACGTGTATGTTTTTTGTATGTATGCTTGTTTGTGTGTGTGTGACTTATACAACGTGGAGAGCCAAACTGCGCTGCGCTGCGCTGCGTTGCCTTTTGCCGCTCATTTACTTTGCGCTCAATTTCGCTCACTTGTTTTATTGTTGTTGGTACTGCCGCCAGGGCATAGAAGAACAGCAACAACAACAACAACACTATGCATGTTTGTAGTATGTATGTGTGTGTGTTTAAAGAAAAGCAAAGTTCCAGGCATCGCAGTCAGTGGCAGTGTTGCTTAATGGTGCTGCTGGTGGAGGGGAAAAAGGGTAGCATTTTGCATCTGTACCCAAAACAGGCTAAGGAGTCCACAAAAGCAGGTAGGCCAACCTCAAACATACATATAAACAGGCTTACACACACACACACACACTACGTACAAGAAATGATCGTACATACAGACATATTGAAGAATATGGGGCAGGTTCGATTGGGGAAACACTCTGTTCGGTTCGGGTCGATTAACCTTACATGTTTTGGGGATTTTTTATGTTTTGTAGAACATTTTACGTACTACTTTTGTGCAAGAGATGATAAAAATAATAATAATTAAATGACAATCATAATAATATAATAAGAAAATATATTTGTTTTTTAATATTTTGGTATGTATAATTTAATTTGTATAGAAGAAGTCGAAAAAAAACACAAATCGTCAATCAGATTTGTTGTCTTTGTAAACAAGTGAATTAAAGTTGTATTAATTAAAGTACTCGTGTATAATGTGTGTGCTTAACAGGTTTTCCAATCGTTTGGTAATAAATAAAATGGGTAAATTTGATGACTCGGATAAATTAATATGAAGTGGCGATCATTTGTTAGAATACAATAGAATTAAATGTTTTGAGCTAGAGAACTTTTCCCTCCAGTCAAGCGCAAACACACACGCACACCCAACCTATATGTGTATACATACTATGTGTGTGTATGTGTGTATTGTACAAGAGAATATCGAGTTAGCAAGCAAGTTTAACAACTACTTTATATACTATGTTAACACATACATACATACGTAAATAGATATGTGTGTGAAAGTATGAATTGCTTTTTTTTTCTATGTTTCGTTTGTCAGGCGACACTGGACATGTGTGCTTTGCTTTTGTAGCACGTTCGTCGTCGTCGTCAGCTGCTGGAGAGAGGCTTTAATGCAGGTGGAGTTTGCTTGTTGTTGTTGTTGTTGTTGTTGTTGTCGTTGTTGGCCAAACTGATGATGCAGCAAATGAGCAGAAAAAGGCATCTCTGATCTTTTCGCTTACGGTTCGAAAGGAACGAGTTTGTATTGTGTTCTCTGTTTTTTTTTTATATCGCTTTGTTGTTGTTGTTATTTTCAATTTTTCCCCCATTTCCAGCATTTGAATAACATTTTAAACAACGCCAGCGCCAACGTTCAACTTTGCATTTGTGTGTTACGTCTATTTTGCACGAGTATGTATGTTTGTGTGCAAGCGAGAGAGCGAGAGAGAGAGTAGGAGCGCCCGCGTCAGAGAGCGCTGCGCATACAGAAAAGCTTATGATGCGTGTGTTGAGTGATCAGTGCTTATAACAGTGCCGCTGTTAGTTAACAGACATTTTTGAAATATTTTCACCATGACTGTTCCCAACGTACAGCAGCTAAAACAACAACAAAAACAATAACAACAACCACAGCGGTCGACTACTAATGCGCGGCAATTGCTGACGTTGAGTTAAGTTGAGTTTATGTACATTTTATATGTGTGTATGTACATATATGCACAATGCATACAAGTACTACATACATATGTATGTATGTATTTGTATGGAGTGGTTTGGGCATTTGTTGTGTCAAGACACTTCACACGTGTTCTAACATACATACATATATACATATGTATGTTTATATGGTTGTTGTTGGGTACTTACTAAACGGCCAATAACTGTTCAAATGCCTTCTTACCAAAATTTCTATTCTCAGACCAACTGGTTTTAAGTCTCGATGACACATTGTACAAACAAACAAACATACATACATACATAGATAATTACAAATGTATGCTTCTAACGTTTGAGATGCTTTTTTTTTGACTTTTAATAATTTTAACTATTTTTTTATTTTAAATAAGATGCGTTTGTGAAACGGTGCAACATGCCGTATACCTAACAAATAAATAAGTACATAAAAATAACTGTACAGTGTACACATATGTATACGTATGTTTTTATAAATGTATGTACAAACATTTGTAGCCATAAAAGTCATTGCTGTTGTTGTTATTATTATTTATTCAGTTGTGTTATTTGATTGACGTTTAACTAAAATAAATAAAATAAATTAAATACACAATTAATCGAAATTCGATAATCTTTGCTTTACGCAGATATTTCTTCTTTTTGTTTTTGTTTTTTTTTTGTGTAAAATCTACTCTGTACATCCATCAAGATGTACGCTGGAGAACTGGAGAACATCGAAATGTCTTCGAAAGCAGTTTGTTGTTGTTTTGCTGTGACTCATTAAGCGAGAAAAGAAAATTTAAATTAAATAGGCACTTGCAAAGTGCGTTAAATTAGCATACATTTATATATAGCTGTACATATATATGTATGTTTGTATTTTAATGTTTGTCTCTATGTATAGCCTGGCAGTTTATCAGCTGCCATAACAATGATGTGCTGTTCTTTATGAACTTAACATTATGTGTGAAAAAAAATACAACAACAAAAAAAGAGTAGCAGAAGAACAAGACGAAGCGACAGTGACAGTGGAAATACAATAAAAATAACAATAACAATAACGACTTTATCAACAGCAAGAACAGCAAGAATAATAATAATAATAATAATAGTAATAAGTTGCGTGATGCGAACTTTTAAAGCTACATACATGCATGCATACATACATATATGTATGTGTGTGTGTGTGTGTGTGTTGTGCGTGTAGAAATTAATAAGTTCCAGTTAAAGACCAACTGAATCATTTGTTGCCGCACAATCAGACAAGCAAACATTAAAAAAAAAACACACACAAATGAACACTCAACAACAACAAAACAGATGCGAATTTTTTATCTATTTTTTTTTTCGCTAGAGCAAAAGAGCGAGTGTCAGCATCAGATAGTTGTAAACACACACACACACACGCGCACACACACAGATACAAAACAGATTAAGATACATCTGTAGAATGTTAGCGATTGATACGATCCCATGAGACAAAGCTTTATGTTTGTTGCTTTAACAAATTTATTAACAGAAACTTCCTAAAATTATGTTTAAAAACATATTTCTGGTTTTTCGGGGTATAGAATTTGCATATGGTTATTTCCAGGATCGCGAACTCGACATTTCTGCGTCTTTAAATGAAAAAAAAATATATATATATAGTTGGAAATAGTTGACATAATCAAAAATATCTTCCCACACTATTTTTTAATAGAAAAAAAAAGTTTTTAAAGCTCATCGTTTTAAATCGAATTACAAAAATCGTGTTTGTGTTCATATTGACAAATGTGAAATGTGGCAGGTAAATTTGGATGGAAATACTATTAAACCATAATCAAATAATGTAGTATTATATTTTAGAAATAATTTTGAGATGTTACTATCATTTTATTGAAACGTGACAAGATTTCCACTTAGTTAGATGTAAATTTTTCATCCAATTTCATTTAGATTAACAAAAAATATTACTTCGAAACTTGGAAATATGACAATTATAATAGTAAAAAGGATTTCATGTTTTATAAACGATTAAATATTAGGAAATATTATTGTTTTTGGAATACGCTGTTGGATTTTACCACAAAAACAAAAATATGGTGTTAGATTTTTATTCTCAATCTATTTAAATATTACTTTAACAATATAAAAGAAAAAAACCTTAGTCTTATCAACTTTGAATGTTTTCGAAGTGGTAGAACTTTTTCTGGAAATGTCTTATGAATTTCGTTCGTTGAAAGTTCGTATACAAAAAAACGAAATCATGATTTATCCCGTCGTCCTCATAGTAACCCACCAACCCAGTAATAAAACCTAGTTACCCATAGTCACAATACAGTTCAAGATCAAAAACTGTTAGATTTTTTATAAATATAACATAAAAGCACAAATAATATTTCGACCAAAAGTCTCTAATCTCGGATTCAGAAATACCGTTCGCGTCTGTTTCGTAGCTAGAAATTCCGAAAATCCTAACAAACCATTTGCAGTTGGCACCAAAAAGCTCATAAAGGATTGTAAAAGTTATGAACCTTTTTCTTGTCTTCATGTCCTTGTTAACTATTTCACCTAACCAATTGATAAAGTACTTCCCTATTAGTTTTAATTTTAAAAAACTGATGAATTAAAAATAATTTAACTGTGATTCATATTTATTTGATAATTTTTTTGTAAATAAAAAGTAATTTTTGCACTTTAGATGCCAAAAAACAGTATGGGTAAATTGACCTTGCTTGTGTCCTTGTGTTTGCCCAATTGTTCCTTGATTTTGGATTATCATGTACAATGCAATGTGCAAATGGGCACAGTTTGCTGACCTTGGTGTACCATCCTCATCTGACCTATTCAATCTCATTGTCACTTGAATTTTGTGGATCATAGAACCAAAGAAGAACATTTATTTTATGTCTTGTGTGGTGGCTCCACTTCTTCTTCTCCTATCTGATCATCAGTTGAATTGGGATTTGAAGAGAGCAAATCTCCGAAGAAATGGAGGAGGACGAGAATGTCTGAGATGAAGGAAACCAACCCTTATGAACTTGTTGCAATACCTTCATCGGCTGCCTGGCAATGGACATCATCTCGCAAAAGATGAGATTCTGTTTCGTATAAAATAAATTGAGAATATTCTTGGTGTAGGATGCCATATGAACGCCTAGGGTAGTAGTGTTACCCTTATTATTTACTATAAAAAGTTCTTCGTATGTGCCTCCATAATGCCCGAGACCTCTCACTGCGTTGGATTAAAGGGTACCTAGGAAAACAGCTGATCCCAATTGAAGCTAAAACGGCGACGTGCCACTTCCAAGTAGAAGAACGCCCGACTTTTAAAAATCCTTACAGAAAGAACAGGAACATAAAATCGTTAGGACCAGGACCATTGTCAAAGGAACGTGTCATATAATGGGCCATTACATCTGTTCGCAATGCGGTTTAACCTAAGGTTCCAGTAAGATAAAGATATTTTCCTACACCAGCCTCAATCAGGCATCGTGGCATTTATGCATCGGCGATATTATCGATATTATTACAGAAAAACTTCCAACCAGTTGAAAATCTTGCATTATTTTTGCATCTGTTTGGTTATGATATAGACACCTTCGATATGAGGACCCTCCACGGCAAGGCTGGTCTTATTGTAAAAACGTTTCCGTTTACCCAAATCTTCCGGTGAGCGCCATTTCTTGATGAAAAACCTGCTTCTTCAGTCAATATGGAGATTTTAGAATTGATATACTGTGGAACTTCTCTACTACGAACTACCGTGCATCAAGTTTTCTATATAACGAATTCGGTTTGATTAAAAACCAATTCTATTTTACAAATTTTCTCTTAAACAAATCTTTTTGAAGTCCCTTGGTTGGCTCTATAGAAGTTTCAATGCAGAAATTGAAAAGATGTATTCTCTTTAAGAAACTGTGACATAATATTGAACCTCGTTGACGGTTTTACCAAGATCGATCCAAATATCGCCGATTCAAATCAAATTTTACAGTCTTTGAAAGTTAAAGGAAATACTCAACCTTTTCGTCTAGAAACTTCAAATTTTTTTTCTTTCTTATAGACAAACTTTGAGCATTGTTCTAAGCAATTAAATTAAGTGTTTGAAACTGCATCTAAAATAGTGTAGAAATATTTTTAAACAGTTTTTAGTACTTAAGACAATTAACATATTTTCCCAGCTTTGTTTTTAACAGATATTAACGCTGACATTGTGACTGTCATTCATATATATGTGTATATACTATTATGACCAAATAATCAGTTGAAAATAAAGTCACTTATAGTCTTATTCAGACGGCATTTTGACTCAGTCATATCGCAACAGTCAACGAGTCTCTCGAGTCTTTTGTTTATTGGTCGAAATTGTCGCCACTCAAATGTGAGCTTTTTATATATACATATATATAGTAGTCGGTCAATCGGGTTTTGATGCCAAAGACGACCCAGTGTGACTGAACTAGACGACAAGCGAAGTTGTGAATACATATTTTGAAAATTTTTAATCGAGCACATCGTGAATAAATGATATTTACGTTCTAGAGTCGCATTATGAAAAATCCATTATGGTTTATCTTTTGGCTAATTGTGTTGGTTTTTGTATCGTTTATAGTCGGATTTTTTGGCGCTTTTTTCTACATTTTAAGCTATTTGTTGGCCCAATGCTGTAACTGTTTTTGGGTATGTTTTTAACTTCATTGCAAATGCATCAATTGAGTTCTTGTTCTTTTTCAGAGTGTGACCGAATTCTTTTTAAAGTGTGCCCAGTTTCCGGGCTATTGTGCGGCTGCCATGCTTAACTGTCAATCTTTGTGCTAAACACATTCTGAAGGACTTTGAAAGATATTTATGCGTATTTATTTGATATGTACTTGAACAGCTGTTAAAGTTTTGCCTTTGTTGTTTTTTGAAAAATTGTGTCGTACCTACGCCTACACTCAAACATATACATATGTACATATATTTAGGTGCCAGGCAATCAGCTCGATGCCAAATAGATTAGCCTTTCAGATAACGCAAAATGGGCTTTAACTTAAGTAACCCGCAACTAGCACAAATACTAATATACCCTATAAATAGGTAGCTTATCCATTAACACAAAATGTATAGGTTTTTTTTATATATATGTATGTATTTTAAAAATGTCTTAACATTTAAAAATGTTACTAAGAATTGAAATGAATTCCTAGAATTTCCAAGTTAGAGCATTTGTTGTGCATTCTTACTTCGTTACAGATTAGACCTGTGCCTATAAGTTTAAAGTGCTTCGCTGAGTTTCAATTGAGTTCTAATGACATCATAACTGTATCAATATTCGCACACAGTTTAACCATAACGATCTAAATATATAATATAAAAAACGAAATTTCAAAGAGCATATTAACTTCGTTTACATTTTTGTTTTCTTCCTTGTTATTACTATTATTATTTTTTTGTTGTTGCAAAAATCTTGAATTTTAGTTTTGTTTTGATTATTTTTGTTCTTTTTTGTTTTGTTTTTGGATCAACGCCAAATGCGAAGAGGAAGAGCAATTATCTATAAATAAAATGCGCGCTGCGCTCTGTCGGCAATAGATAGAGAGCTAAATCTAGATAAATACACGTGTGTGTATGTGTGTGTGTGTGTATGTATGTGGGGATCAACTATGTAAGTCTGATCATTTCATACATACAAATCGTACATACATATATATGAAAATGTATACCATAATCGCATGTATGAAACATACAAACATACAAAAACATTGCACACACGCATGTATGTACATACATACATATGTGCATACAAATTTATGTATTGTATTAGTATGTATCCAAATAATATACTTATGTATGTGAATATTACGTTGGGAAAACCGTGGGCGCTTGTGCAAAGCCCTACAGCTGAAAACGAAGACAGCAACAGATGCGATTGCGGTTTGAGGATTTTGTACTTCTTTAATACCCTTTGAGAGGGTATACTGAATACTGCAGCCGCACTTAAAACAAAAAATATAAAAAAAAAAAACCAAAGATTGTTGTGTAGAAAAATCTTAAATAAATTTTCACTAGTTTTAACAATAATTTTAATGCATAAATAATAATTTTTGTTAACTAGAATAAATAATAAAATAGTAACTGATTTTTGGCCGACTTTACCGAAAATTGAAAATAAAAAATGGCTTAAATTTTTCTGATGATTTTATTTCAATTAAAAATAGTGAATTTTTTTGAGTTTAACTTTCAACCATAGTTGACATAAACTTTTGTTTTTTTTTGTTGTATTATTTATATTTGTATTTTATTTTTTTTGCAGTGCCTAAAAATCTTTTAGCCAGTCGCTGGTTGCCATTCCCATAGTCATGGCCCAGGCGCAGGTCCGTAGATGATTATGGCTATTATGCGATCGCCCACGCATTGTAAGTATCTGTGCCACATCGCGCAATCCGAGGCAAAGAGTAATGACTGACTAGCGACTCTTGCGTCTCTTGTGTCTCGACATTCTCCCTTCTTACGCTCTCTCCCCCAAGCTCTCTATTGCATATGTTTTATTATATGTAGTACCAGCCAACATTCAAAAAGCAATTTTTAAGCTCTTTTTTTTAAATAAGTTTATCACATTTAAAAGCGAAAACAGCAGCACGCTATGACGCAAGATAACCCCGCCCCCCCACTACCCCTGCACACGATAGATACCTTAGGGAATTTACTAACCCCAACTAACAACGAGTCTGCCCCAAGAGTCGCATTAGGCAGCGGCAACAGCAAATTCAAATCTATCAAATTGAAAATAAAACATTTAAATTATATTTGAATTTATCGAAATAATGTTTTTTGTTGTTGATAAATATTAATTTTTTAATGATTATATATAAAATTTTTATCATACAACTTTAACTATATTTGTTAATTTTTAAGTTCTGAATTAAAACTACTAAAAAAAGATAATTTTCCGCTTAATGTATCTTAAGGTTTTATGGCGGTTTACTGTTTAACGATTTTTATTTTATTGTTGATTGTAATATTTTTGACTAAGATGTAATTGTTGTAATTATATATATTTTGAAATTTAAGCGGGTTGATACTATGTACAATGTACTACTGTTGAAAACTCGAAATAACAGTTCTTGGTTAAGTCAAGTTTAGTCAAGGTCGTTTTATACAAGAAAATATATACATATGTATGTATGTATGTATGTATGTATAAACCAAATGCAGATATTTTCTACGGCAATACAAACCTACATGGTTTAAACAAATTATTGTTATAATACTATAAAATAACGAAGAAAACCTTTATGCATTCTATAGTATATATATAATATATCTTTTGAGTAAATTCTGTGTACAGTTTGTTAGTGCTTCCATACATACATACATATCTACAAATATAGAGTTACATAAGTAAGTTGATTGGGATTGAGGAACGTGTGTGCGTGTGTTTTGAATGCATTCGAATCGGTATTGAATATTTTTTTTTGGCTTTATGCTGGATTATGCTGTACGTTTCTTATCTGCAGTTTTCATGCATTGTTGTTGTTATTGGTATTGTGGTTTGTGCTGTGTTACATTTTTGTTGTTGTTGTTGTTGTGTATTTGCATCATCAATTAAGCAGGAATTGTTCAAAATTACACCTGTCTGGCAAGGGCTTCCAATGTGGTTTGTTTTTCTTTCTGTTTTGTTTTTTTTTTTGGTCGCATTCTGGATGAGTGCGACAATGTTTTGGCTTATCATTGGATAAATGAAGCACTGCAACACAATGTGAACAAAATATTGCGAAACTCGTAGGTCACGGGTAGGTAGGTAGGTGTAGGGGGTGGCTTGGGGTGCCCTGTGCGATTCGTGTGGTACGTGCTCTCCAAAGTGCTCTTGAAGCGTTGACGTCGTTATGTGCGGTGTAATGTCAAGTGTCATAAGCAGAGATAGAGAGAGAGAGAGAGAGAAAAAGAGAGAGAGAGAGAGAGAGAGAGAGAGAGAGAGATGTCAAGCCGCATAAAAGTAACATGTTGTTGACATTGTTGTTGTTTGGCTTTGTTTGGTTTATGTTTGTTTTTATGTTCATGCATTTCTCTCTCATATTTAAGCCCTTCCCCCGGTTCGCCCAATCAGGCGAATACTTGATACGTATTTTTAATATAAATTTGCACTTGAATGACCAATTTAGTAAATTTGTGGGCACAAACACCGATTACATTATTACACCATCAATGCTAATGAAGATGAGCATGTCATAGAGTCAAATACTCGACTAGGTGTTGCCCTATTGGGAGTTGTTAGGAATTCTTTATAAAAAGGTTCGATTAAGCTATTCACCTCAGACCTAAGGACCTCGAAGACCAAGTTAAACTACAGTACGAAATCGCTTAACGCAACCAATTAGAATTTGGCCTGTTGCGAAAACTGAGGTGGTTATAGACCTATTTCCAAAAATAGATGAATTTTCTTATCATTTAAATCAAAGCAAATCGAGTTTATTTGTGTTCAAAGCAAGAATTACATTTTAATTTATTAAGTTTTTGAAATGAAATTAGAAATTTTGGTCTGTACTTTGTACAATTTTCTTAGAAAGTTGCGTTAAATGAGGTAATTTTTTTTTCAAGTGAAGAATTCGGGTGTTCCAATTATCGAGGAGTTGCGTGTAACGAGGGTCGTACTGTATTACAAAAGTCATTTTGATGCTCATAAAACATAAAAAATAATCAATTTCAAGCTCAATATCTACAACCTATAGGCTTAAGTTTAATGATTAAAACTGACATTCGAATGAAAATAGAACAAAATTTCGAAAATGCTAAAAAAAAACAGTTAAATTTATTGCTTTATAAACAAGAATATAAAACTAAACGCAAATTCAACTCAAACTCAAATTTAACTGCTTTATTTCGAGCATTTTTACCTGGTTGTCAAATATTTTATGCATGCTCCCAAAAGTATGCTATGTTATATTTGTATCGTTATCCTTGCAAGTCGTATTCATGAAAAAGTCAGCTTGAAATAATTCTTAAAATAATATCATAACTATAAAATTAAATCTATAAAAAAAAATATTTTTAAAATCAAACACACACAGACAGACATACGGAATGATAACCGCAGGAGAGAATAAATGCGAGCTGTTATGCTGCTGGACGGGTTCATTTGACCAATTTAATTATGAAGTTAATTACGAGAGCTCAGTGAAATTCCAGGAAGAAGAAAAAAAAAGAACGTGTGTGTGTCCATTTTATTTATTGTGCAAACGTACAAACAATGAGTACAATATTTTCAGAGATACGCATAACAGCAGCAACAACAACAACAACAACAACAACAACAACAACAGCAAAATAATAGCCACAACAATAACAGCAAAGAGTGCACAAGTAAGTGTGAACGACTTGGAGATACCCTGTATACAATTTATTTTGACAATCGATATCGAAGTTGTATTCGAACTTAACAGCTTTGTCTTTTATGTAAATGATGATTATTTTAAAACCATTCAACCATATAAATCTATATTATCGCTAATCGATTTTTATCGAGATCACATTTCAACCAATTTGTTGCAACTAGTAAAGTATAAATGTTGCATTAACGTGCATGAATATTTATTGTGAAAAAAATAAAAGTATATTCATTCAGTTTGGGATACGTTTGGCAATCACCACAGAAGCAATGCGTCGATTAAGTAGACGCCACGTGTGCCTGACTCGCGCGCGCGGCAAACGGTTAATGAAATTCTGCGCGGCAAAATGCAATTGCACAAAATGAACAGCGGCTCAAAGGCGAATTGTGAATGCCAACAACAACAACAACAAGCATACATGTACATATGTATGAGTGTGCGTGCGTGTATGTGTGTTTGCGTTTTTGTATGGATGAACGAATGAATATATATGTATATCCTGCTGCCAGTCGACTGGCATGGTGCGTGGTGGCCCAAACATTTCATCTCAAATTGGAATTCAATCAAAATTGTTAATTAACATGTGCAGGCAACAACATGTCTGATAGCCTGCCACTGCTACCGTTACCGTTACCGTTACCGTTACCCGCTCTCTGCCATTCAGCTTAAAACCATAACCCAAAATGCGAAGCCCAAAATGACTAGGGTCTGGGTCTGGGTCTGGTAATGGTAAATGGTAAATGGTTCATTCGAGAGCTTAAAATTAAGGCCGGGGAGTTGGGAGAGTTGCAACGGAGTTGGACGAAAGCTCGCTCTGCGGGATATATACGCTTTGTGTCGACATTTAAATAACGTTCGCATGGCCGTTTCATTTCTGCAGCAACGTGCAGACTCTGGGCTATGCACAAAAAATGCAGCTCAATGCAGTTGCACACACACACACAACCACACACCCACTCTCTGTTGCAAATCAGCAGCAGTATTCACATATCAAAGGCGCATATCACTGTGGCTGTGGCAAAGTCAACTGAAACGCTGCTGTCCGAATTGACTCTGATTCTGACTGACTTTTGCTGTTTGTTGTTTGTATACCCTGAACCAAAAATTGTGAGGGGTTTAATAGAGTTGTGCAGAAACCTAAAAAAAAAAATAAACAAGTAAGAAGGCTCAATGGGAGAGCCCGACTAGAAGATACCCTGAACCCAGTTGCAATAAATAGTTTACTCCTTGCGCCCTAAAAGTATGCTACAAATAATGATAAATTTAAACAAAACTAAAAACTGACTTAACTTAACGATATCTCCGGTGTTTCTTAACCGATCTGGACGAAGTTTTGAGAAAAGTTCTATCGTTACTCATTATTTCAACCCCAATAATTTGATTTTCCAAATTCGATATTTTTGTAATCGATATCATGTGTATATCGGAAACCAGAATAGTTATCGATAACTTGAAACAAACTTGTTCTGCCCATGGTATAGGAGAACTTATATTCAAAATCTGAAGTCTCTAGCTCTTGTAGTCCCTGAGATCTACGCGTTCATACAGACGGACATGGCTATATCGACTCGGCTATTGATTCTGATCAAGAATAAATATACTTTATGGGGTCGGAGATGCTTCATTCTGCCTGTTACACATAACTATTATACCATGTTTTACCCATTTTATGGATTCCAGGTATAAAAATACATAAAATCTTGATAAGCATTGAATGATGAGTTGATTATCATTAACGTTAAACGAGCTAAACTTTTTACGATTTCGTTTGAAACTAGTACATCACATTGATCTTACGATGAGATAAGAATTCCGATAGATATCCTTGATTAAAATTTACAGAAGTGAGATTTAAAGACTTGTGTTTGGGTTAAATCCTTTTCATGTTGCTTAAGTAGAGCCTTCGTACCGTCTGTCGGTCCGTACGAAAGCGCATTTCTTGGACATCGTAAAAGCTTTAGAAACTTGAAGCTTTGCAAATATCTTGGTACATGTCTGCGTCAGTCAAAGTGTCAATATACGGGGCACCACGCCCGCTGGGGGTTAGTTGGGAAACCAATAACAAGTCGATACACCTGCCACCCCAATTCCAACCAGATTGTGGTATCAGAGCATATCGCAGTCGTTTATCGCTCGACTTTAACGTTTACACATGTTTTTTTTATGATTGTTTTTGCTGCATTCTGACGTTGACTAAACTGAGAGAGTGAGTGAGACAAAGAGATTTGCCGAAATTGAGTTGTGTTTTTTTGTGACAACAATTTGTTGTTTGTTTTTGTTGTTGTTGTGTTTTCGTCCTGAGAACTGTGATCATCGTCATTACGTGTGATAAGAAATAATTAAATGCCTGCACACACACACATACACACACACGCGTCAAACGTAACGTAACGGAACGAAGACAAATGAAAATGCCAAATTGTGCAAAAATTGCATAGAACAAAAAATATTACAATACACAAATATCAATACAATACACATGCTCTCGAACCGATGACTATACATGAGAGTGTGTATGTGTGTGTGTGTGTTAGTGTGTGTGGATTGTCTGCAAAAGAATGCAAATTTTGTTTATATCGCCGCAACAATGGAATTTTAGCTCTGAGTTCTGCCTCGATTATATTTTCCCTTTCGGATTTTTGGTCAAACAATGCACAACAGAGTCAAACAGTCAAACAGACAAACAGACAAACAGACAGACAGATAGAAACAGATAGATAGACAGACGAAACAGTCTGCCTGGTTGACTGACTGACTAAATGCTTGGGTGAATGACTAACTGAATGACTGCCTGCCGGCCAAGCGGACAACAGCAGCAAAACAGTCAAAAATCAGACAGCACCCAGCACCAGCCCCAAACCCGGCATGCACGAGCTGAGCATGACACAGAATGGAATTTTGATTGTGTATGTTGCATCTGCATCATGCCACCAACAATGCCATCCACCCACCCATCCACCCACCCATCGAACAGAGCCATAGCAATAGCCATAGCCAGAGCCAGAGCCATGGCCAATGCAAAAAGCAGAGCATCAGAGCTCCATCATCACCCCCTCCCCCCAAAAAGCCAACTCTCAACTATCCCCAAACCCCCCCCTCAAGCCAAGTCTCTGTGCGCTCTGATTGTGCAGTAACGTTGAAATTAATGCTGCACATATTTTCATTTACGGTTCATACTCCACCATTCTTTCATTCATTCATTCGTTTTTAAAGCCCGCTGCACACATCAAATGAAATGCGAATTATTGCATCGGGGCACATTCGCTACGATCATCGTTATGTTGCATGCAATAAGGTTTGCAGCAAACTATTATTAATAAAAACTTTTGGCAAATATTTTTATTCTAAAAAAAATACATAATTAATACATTGCTGGATTCAAAGTATTCTTTGTAAGCTCTTATTTTTTAAACATTTTTTCAAAAAAAAAAAAATTATAAATTTAAAAGAAAAGTTCATTAACTTAGTTTTGACAGTATAATGAGAAAACATTCGAAATATCTTCTTTTTATTACCTTTTAGTGCAGCTTCAAATATTTAGAATTTTTTTTTATTATAAAAAATATTTATTTCGACATATTGTAGGGCATTTGGGTTGGGTTGTTTGGCATTTATTCAGTTATTTCTTTTATCTTTTATTTGTTTGCTTTTTCGGCAATCTTTTTGCATTGTTTGCCGTCAAATCGGTAGGCAGGACAAATGAACAACTGAATGTCCCTGTGTGTGTGTGTTTGTGTGTGTGAGCGAGCGATTTCCAACTACATTTTGATTTGTGCTCCATTTTTGGTAGCCGGCCACTGATAACGTTGTTACCGTTGCATGGCAGCAAACAAACAGAAACAAAAAAACCAAAAAAAAGAAGAAATGCAAATGACGCTTTTCAATAAAGGCGGCAATGAGGCAGCTGACACACAGCATCCCAATACACAGTGACTGACTGACAGTCACATTTCATTTATGTAGTTAACGACTACAAAAACTGTATTTAATAATACAATTTAATAAATTAATAATACTTTATTATAAAGTTAGTCTCGGAACGTTGACTAATTGACATTGTAACAAACTTTGTTATGAAAAAAAAAAACGTGCATAGTTGTCATCATATTGAATGATTGGACACATTAACTTATTAACATCAGCTGACCAAGACCAACAACCGCAATAACTTTACTTACTACAACAAAAAGTGTAGTTGGTACCGAAACCAGGTCAACATGATTAGGAAATGACACAGAAATCAAAGCAAACTAAAATGTTCAACGAGATCGTTGACATATAAATCATAAAGTATTTTTAGCAATGCAAAACTTCATTATTAAACAAGTAAGAAGGCTCTAGTCGGGATAGCCCGACTAGAAAATACCCTGAACCCAGTTGCAGTTTAAACAGTTTATGATCACTTTAAACAAAACTCATAAATGACTTAACTTTACGATACCTCTGGTGTTTCTTAACCGATTTGGACGAAATTGAGAAAAGTTCTATCGTAACCCATTACACTAATCCCCATTTTACATTTTCCAAATTCGATATTTTTTTGTTATCGATTCCATGTGTATATCGAAAACCAGAGTAGTTATCGATAATTTGAAGCAAACTTGTTCTGCTTAGGGTATAGGATAACTTATATTCAAAATCTGAAGTCTCTAGCTCTTGTAGTCTCTGAGATCTACGCGTTCATACAGACGGACAGACGGACGGACAGACGGACATGGCCATATCGACTCGGCTATTGATACTGATCAAGAATATATATACTTTATGGGGTCGGAGATGCTTCCTTCTGCCTGTTACATACTTTTGCACTAAACCATTATACCCTGATTTACCCATTTTATGGGTTCAGGGTATAAAAACTGTGTTGAAAAATATCTAAATATCATACTAGTATGTAAGTAAAAGCAAAAAATTATTATTCTATTCGATTTGTGCTTTTTTATTAATAATTATATATCAAATATTAAAAATAAGCGAATTTGTTATAGGAATTCAATAGTTTTTAAAATTTTCTGTATCCAAATCTATTTTTGTTACCTCTGGTGTTCCTCAGGGGAGTCACCTGGGACCATTACTATTTAGTCTCTTTATTAACGATCTTCCTGTTGTTATTACCAACTCGCGTGTTTATATGTTTGCTGATGATGTTTCACCTATAAGGATGATTCTTTATATAACTTACTACAGTCGGCCTGGTGCCGTTATAACTTACTTAACTTAAATTGTTCAAAATGTAAAGACATGACTTTTTGTAGAGGTACCCCTCATAATGCTCACTACGTGCTTGTTGCTTTACCACTTGGGCATCACTCTGGATAGCAAATTAAAATTTGAATCTCATATATCGTCGATGGTCAATAAGGCCATTAATGTCATTGGCTTCATCAAGCGGTTATCCCTACACCACTAAAACTCTATACACATCTCTAGTACGTCCCATCCTGGAGTATGGATCTTGTGTGTGGTCCCCGCAATACAGGATCCACCAAAATACAATTGAATTTGTGCAGAAGGAATTTCTTCTGTTTGCCCTAAGATGCTTTAACTGGGTTCCTGGAAGGGACCTACCCCCATATTCAAGTAAACTTCTTTTAATTAATCTTCCTTCTGTCGAATTATGCATGAATTATGAATTATGCTCTAAGCATCGATCGTTGCTCCAACAACTATTTAATTCATGAACCATTTGGTGTTATATGTTCTGACTAAATCTGGATAGGCTGGACAACCATGTCAACCCTCTGGCCATAAACCTGCTGGATAACAGTACAACGACTCGGCGACTGAAGAGAAAAAAATATGTTCTGACTATAACAGGCCTTATCAACTCCAGTACTAAAACGATCGATCCTTTTTTCTTTATCTATACTACTTAATTAATTTTAATTTCATATCAGCTGCTCATAGCTGACAATGAAAAGTGAACAGTAACGTTTTTCAACTCCCAACAACTTGTAGTGTAATAAGCTTGTTAACAACAAATAAATCATAAATTTGCATATTGAAATAGTTTTGTTTTCAATGCTCAATAAAACGTTTTGTTAAAATAATCTCCAATCTTCTTCAAGTATGAATGCTTTTTGTTATTTACTTATGGCGTTGTAACTTGAATTGTAGATAAAGTAAACTCTTTGGATTGGTTGAAAAGTGTTAAAATATCAGTTGAGGTTTGGGCTTAATGGATATTGGCTGGCGTCTAATGGCCTTCTAAAAAACAGTTGTAGTTGCTTGTTAATGCGCTGACATTATTTTCAGAATTGAAAACATTTGCAATTATTGCACGTTTTAAAGACATGTCAGCGTGATTATTTAACAAGAGCAGACCGACGACTTATTTTGCACAAATTAATGGCAAAAAGTCACATAGCTAAATGTGGATGTCATCAAATTATGCAGCTCCTCCCTCTCTTTTGATTCACTCTATCAACCCCGCAACCAACTATCTTTCACTCGTTTTAGTTTTCCATGAATCATTCGTTTAGCGCCTGAAACTCCAAACTGGACACGAACAAACAAGTACGAGTGCGCTAAAGGGCTTTCATGCTCGGCTGTTAGGTACTTTGACATTCAGATAAAAGTGATTTATGGTCGATGCGAATGCAAATTGTAAATCCAAATCTTAAAGAAAATATCAGAAGATCAAGATATAATAATTATTCGACAGGATCAGTAAAATGTCTGCAGTTAATCGATATTATCGATCGATAGAATATTAAATAAAAGGGTAACATAACATAAAAGTTATACTTATCAAGTAAAACGAATCGATAATTATCGATAACAAATTCTCAAAAATCGATATTAATCGAAAAAACTACAAAAACTTTTAAAAAAAGGGAGCTGCAAATATATATATTGATACTGATAGATCTCCACTGAATATATATGTTATGACAATCGGGATGAATAAATAGATGCCAAGGTCACAAAGAGGTTCCTCGCTTAACTCGTATGCCTTAATAAACAATATGAAAAAAAAGTATCATAAGTTCGTTTAACTTAATACCCTGTAATAAACTACGAATTACAAAAAAAAAAACATTGTTCACCAAATTATGCTGATTGTTAATAAAAAAAAATCATAAGTATAAAGTGAAACAATAATAATAATAAAAAAAAGTGCAAGCGATTGCACAAAAGCAACTAAGCAGCTTTTTTGGGTCTTTTATGGATGGCATGGAACACATGAAACACATGTAGTACATTTTGTGACCACATAAACATGTGTGTGTGTGTGTGTGTGTGTGTGGGTGTAGTTTGAGTGGGTGACTACTAGCTGCTCATCGCTTATGACTAATACATGCATAAATGTGTTGTTGCAGTTGCAATTGGTGCTGTTGTTGCAGTTGTTGCTGTGGCAATTGCAGCTACTACTTAGCTTAGGCTACGCTGCTTGCTTGCAACAGCAAAAAAAAAAAAAAAATGAGTGAAAAACGAACAGTTTTGAAATGCGCGCACATAAAACATATTGGAAAATGAAAATGCAACAAACGATTGTAAGCATAAATAGCGCCAGCAACAACAAAAACAACAACTGTTGCTGTTGTAACGGCTGGCAAGCCGATTGCGCAATGGCGCAAGCGCAACGTTGCAAGCGCAAGCTTGCACCTCTTCTCTCTGCCGCTGCCGCTGCTACAGTCTATCCATGTGTGTGTGTGTGTGTAATCGGCGGCTTGCAATCGAAATCGACATCGAATTTGGTTGACGAAACACACAAGGCGCAAAACAAAGAACACAAAAAACTCGCAACAAATCGAAATGAAAACGAAAATGCGAAAAATTGTGCGCGCAACACGCAATAATAGCAACAACAATAATACACACACAACTGCAACAAACAACAGCAAAAACTAAAAACACATTAAACAAAAACTTGAACATTCAAGCGAATTCAAGCCTAACTCAAATTGCGTTAAAAGTTAATCGAGTTAGTCGGCTGAAAAAAAGGCTGCAAATAACGGTCTACATTTACTATATGTCATTCCGTGATTTTGGGAGTTCTCTGTAGCGGGCAAAGTATGCATATTAAACAAAGATTGTTAAAATTGCTTAATAAAGTTCATTTTTTGTAGATTTACAATAAATTCTTAGCCTTCCCTAGATTTTATATAGCAATAGTTCCCAAGTCTATGAGTTTATTATCATTAACATTATTTTCAATTTAAAAATGCGCTATGTTTCGCCTAATCATATTAAAGGTAATCGCATTAAACTAAGGATTATCGCAATCTTGGATTTTTGCGAAGTCGTCGGGAAAATTATTTCAAATATATTTCTTCCATAAAAACATTGATGGCATTCATAGTCGATTTAAATCGATAATCAAACTGATACTTGTTTTGTCTAGAATGAGCGCATGATGATCTATAGATCGATACAATTGTTTTTGTAGCACTGCAATCTACCCGTCAAAAATTTTAACATAAACTATTACTTTTAATAAAACAAAGTCGCTTTCCCTGAACTTATATCTTATATGCATGCTTAAATCTTAAAAAAACAACGCAACAGATTTTGATGCGCTTTTTTGTTTTTAATAGATAGACTGATTAAAGAAACTGGTATAATAACATCCATTAAATAGTGGAGAAAATCAGTTATTTTTATGGTTTCTAATGTGATGTCGTTAAAAATTGAATTTTTTCCGCTTAAATTGCAAACGCATCATCAAAATAATGTACTAAGTATTGTACACATTGAAAAGGTCTAAAGAAAACACCGCTATGGCATTTTTCTATCTCTTATGGATATCCCACATAACATTTTTTTGTCATTAAATTTTTATGACAAATAATGGTTTATTTTCGAAGCGATTTGAACCAATACAGCATTAACCCTTATCCATTATATCTAAATTTAAATGGCAAATATGAGCCTCAATAATGAAACTGCAGATGAAAGTCGTTTGAGTCCATCTCGAATGTTTGGTCAGCGTAATAGAAGAACTAATACAAACAAATTTATTAAAACACAATGCTGCTTTCAATTATAATTTTTCCTCAAACTATGAAAACGGTCCCCAAATAACTATTGGAAATAACTATGTTGTATGTCTGTTTTGCTCTGCTTTGAAACAAAACATGAAAGTTCTTCTAACGTCATACTTAAATTGCTTGAGGGGGTTAACCCCATAGTAATGTATGTTCCTTAATCCCGAACTTCAAAAACAGTTTAAAATTCAACAGTTTAATATTGCATATTGAAATATTAGCTTTTGGGCTGGGTGACTTTTGTTATACTATATATATAAAAATGAATGTCTGTTTGTGTGGTGAGGCTTATAAACTCGAAAAATATAAATGATATCAAACTAAACTATCAATTTGTTCAGCGAGTCTGGAGGATGGTTTCTATATAGGTTCGACACCCCCCAGGTAGGTGCCGGTAGCTGTATATGCCAATTTTCAAACATACATTATTTTAGTATAAAAAAGGTAATAATGAAAAGATTATTATTATTAATTATCATTATTATCATTTATCATTATTATTATTGATTATCATTATTATTATTAATTAATTAAAATATTAATAATAATCTTCTATCTTCTGAATATATAAAAATGAATAACAGTTGCTTTTGAATGCTCTTAGTTGGCTTTTTAAACTATATTTTGAGATAGTAAAGTGAAGTTAGAAATTTTTACATTCAGTCAAGCCAGTTTATTGTGTACGAAACTCAAAATTATTTTTAAATTTGAATCCGTTGTGAAAAGTCGGTTCATTTAAAAACCTGTGCCGAGACCGAATAGAAATCATAAATTTTTAAATTTGCTCAATTTAACTGGATTACCATTTAAAAATCGGATCAGTAATCATTATGTTGCGGAATATAAACCAGCCGGTGAAGAAATTAATGAGCAAAGTCATCGAAGCCACAATTTTAAAAGGGAAATATAAAGGTGAAGACGTTTTAATTCCACGGATTCGGAATACCAACAAAACAATTTATATACGCGCAAGAAAAAAAAACCAAGAATATTGTACATCATAAAGCATTAGAATAATTAAATAGTAATCAATAACACAGGATTCGTGTGTGTTTTTGGGGCAGCAAAGCGCACGGGGTTAGCTAGTATTTAAGAAAAATTAAAATTCCATACTTTTAAAAAGTTTATATGTAACATTTCTGAATTCCCTTTTTGCATGTCTTTCGCTTTTCATAGAGTTTCTTATAGTTACAAGAATTTTATAACGTAATAGCCAGTTGATTGAACCTTTATACTTCAAGCTTATTCTTTTTTTTTTTTAGCGAAATTTAATTAAAATTGTTTTTTAAGACCATAGTACTAGCTGAGCATTGATTTTGGAAACTGCTCCCAAAAGTATGCTGCGAAAAATGTGCAATTCTCTAACAAATTTGATAGTAAAAGTGGGAGCAATCGGAGTCACTTTTGTAATATTGCCACCTGTCGTCGTTGCACCCTCAAGACCTCCTGGACCGGCTCTTGACATAAAGTCCCCGCAATACTAAGCTCATCCCAAAATACTCTAAAAACCCAACCATCCATCTTATAAAATCATTAAGTTACTACATTTCGTATGTCATTATAATAAATAATTTTGTTGTTGCTTTAAGTTTAATTTCTGATTTGTTTAAGTTGCCCAAAAAGGTAGCAGGACACTTGTCTGTAAATATTTCAATATATGTATTTTAATAAAAAATAAATAAATAAATAAACCTGTCGTCGCAAACAATATAATTAATAGTTTGCATTTATTTATTTAATTTTTGATATAGCTCGAAATATTTGATTTATTTTAAAATCAGTTTGGTTTTTTAAAGAATCATCATCATCATAGTTTATTATCCGCTAACATGTAATAGAGTAAACTTAACTTTTTGTAAATCCATATTAAAAGTTTGTTAAGAAGACAAAAGGCCAATGTAAATAGAGCACAGTTCTAATAACTTTGCAGGGGCTTATTAAAAGTTTTTTCTAATATTCATATATTTTGACTGCCTTTCGATTGGTTAAGCAATTTTTTTTTTGATAAGTTTTTTAACAAAAACTAATTGTAGAACAGCGGATTAAAAATGTGAGCTGTGGCCAACTTCCTTCCGCTGCCTCTCTCCCACGCTGCCATGGTCAGCCGCAATGTATATGTATATATATACATATATAATATTGACATTGTCATTAATGCTCTTTATTAAGCTGCGCGGCGGCACATTCGAAAGTATTTTTTTTTTTTTGTTGCTTTATTCGGCTGTATTCGATTTGATTATAATTTGTGTTTTTGGTTTTAGTTGGTGTTTTGCGCCAAAGACAAAAAAAGCTTTTAATTTAAGACAGACGCGACCGACGCGACCGTCACGGCGTACTAAAAGTGTGGAAAATGGCAACGACGACGGCGGCGGCGGCGGCGGTGCGGCTTTTAGTTCTTTACGGTTGAGGCCCGGCCAAGTGATAAGGGGTTAAGTAAACATTTTTTCAATCGACAACAACCACAACAAAAAAAAAAAACAGAAACAAAAAATCACCAAGAACGGAACGTTTATCGTTGCTTTTGCCATCATTGTTGCCGCCGAATCCCGCTGCTTGGTTGCAATCTCATGGATATGCATAGAGTGCTAAACTTTATACAGCTCCACACGCTGGAGGAGAATATCTTCAGAAAGGGGTTGGAATGGAGGGCAGACAGACAGACAGACAGATGTATGTATGCTATGCAGCAGTTGTTGCTATATAAGAAATTCTTTACTTTTATCCCCATACCAGAGCCCGGAGTAAGGCAAAGTTGTCGGTTGTCGGCAGCGGATGGATGAAACCAAAATAAATGCGCAATGCATACAAGGAGCGCACCAGCAGCAAACAGCGCGCCGAGAGTTGAGAGTTGCCAAGAGAGCCGAGCCGAGTCGAGCCGAGCCGCGCTACAACGTGACATTCCTGAAATTATTTTCTGTGCTCAAGAAAACATTAAAAAATATTTTTATCTTGTGCAGAAAAGAATCAGCAGCAGCAACAACAACTTTGCCTGGGAAGAATCCTTTTTTAAAAAGTTGCCACAGCTTTTGCTTCGAACGTTTCACGTTTGTCGCTTGGGTTTTTTTTTATACACACATATATATCTACTTTGTTAAGGGGGGGGGGGGGGGGGGCAAAAAAGCTGGGAAAAGAGTAACGCGGAAAAAATGCGACTCTCATTAATTTGTGGAAAATTGATTTTGTAACAAGCAGATAAAACAAGAACAGCAATCACAAGCCGCAACATACACCAGCAACAGCAACTTTGCCACAAAAATTGCAAAGTCGTATGAAAAAAGTAATAAAAAAAAAAAAAATAGAAGAAGTGCCAGCTTCTTTCTAAGCACAATAGAACTGCACTTAGCTCGTATAAAATTTCTTAATTTTTTTTTTTTTTGGCTTTTGTTTTTATTGCTTATTGCTTAAACCCCCCCAAAAGACACATCGTATCAAGAAACAGACCAAAAACAAAATGAAAACGCTGACAGATTTTACTCTTAAATAAAAGAGAGAAAAACGAGTTGTACAAACTTTAAATGACGGAGACATTTTAAAGTTAAAAAAATAGCTAAATTTGTGATTTCAAGTTTACCAATAGAAAAGAAAAGCAATAAATAATAAACTATGTTTATCAAAATAATGATTAATTTTATTTTGTTTCAGGAACATTTTCCAATTGTAAAGAATCTACATAATGTGTTTCTTGGAAAAAAAACCCAAAAAATTAGTACATAAAAAATATATTAAAATATATTCAATTGGAACCGTAACCTTTTTCATCTTTATCTTTAAAGTAACTAATTTGGAGCTTTTTAACTAAATACTCATGGTCAGGGCGAATTCGAACCTTCTAACATCCTAGGAATCAGAAAAGAATCAATTAACTTTTAATTTTTTTATAAAATGATTTCCATAAATGGCAAATAATTAAATTCAATGCAGCCGTTCTTTAGTTTAAAGTGTCACTAATCCAACTGTGTTCTATATAGTATATAGTTAAATACTACTAGCGATCTACGAGCGACAAATAAATCGTATAAATATCTTAAAAATTGCTATTTGAATGATCGGATGATTCTCAAAAATAAACGCTTTGTGCGAATTTCTCCAGATAATCGTTTTTTTTTTTCTGCTGTTATACGTACTACCGCATGATTAAAACACAAAATTCGATGCCATTCGAGTTTCGGTATATTTTTTTCTTCAAGTTATTGCAATAACAAACAGTTTAATGCTACCGTAACAAAAATCATTTTTGGTGTCGCACTTCGAATATTAAAAGGAGGGGGGGGGGGGAGAGTTTGGTTTATTTGTTCTTGGCGAACTTTTTGTTGATATTACGATCAGTGTTTAAAGTGCTGAGACAAGTTGCTGGGAGCAAGCTAAATGATAACAAACACAATCATTCCTAGCTGAGAAGGACTGCAATCCAAATGCACCGCTACAAAAAAAAAAACACTCAAAACAAACATGCTTGGATTTCAGTTATAAAATCAAAGCGTACAACAAATCAAAGCAAAAAATTAACAAAAAAAAAGAAAAAGCAGAAGAGAAAAAAAAAATATGCGGCGGCAAAGCATTAAATAAAAACAAATACCAAGTGAAGTGTGGAGTGTGCGTTCGAGTGTGTGTGTGTGCGTGTGTGTGTGTGCTCTCTACAAAGAACCGCTCCACGTTTTTGAAGTTTCACAAGTTCCAAACTGGCCCGGTGCGAAGACAGTCAAAGGGCGACGCACAGCTTGCAAAGTGACGACGGCGGGACGATTGTTTGAAGGGGGAAGGGGGGGGGATTTGAGGACTTGGGTAGGGGACGCTTTGGCTTTGGCTCTGGGCCATTATAACATTGGTTGGGTCCGTTGTTGCCGCAGTACAGCGGCAAAAATAGCCAAAGCCAACATGGCGGATGTTGCATGGAATTTATTTTTACTTTAAAGTAAAGAATTTTTTCGAATTCCTGAACGTTGAAAAATGTTGAAAACGACAAAAACAAAGTATGCACGAGTGTATATATATATATATATATACATATATACGTATAAATATGTATGTGTGTGTGTGTGTATTTAATACTTTCAAGACGCTACCAAACGGCACCGACTGGAGTACGAGGGACAGCTACAGATACAGCTATAGATATAGCTATAGATATAGATACAGATACAACGTGCGACCGGCCGGCAATTCGAACTGAAATGACAGAACAGAACAGCTGACGCGACGGCACAAGATAGAAGGGAACAAAAAAGAACAGAAAGACCGATTAGGGAACACTGCATCCCATCTCAACCATTGGATAAACCATATCAAATATCAATGCGATGTGGCTAAGAAATTTTCGCTGATCAGGAAGATTCTGAAGCTTCTGCTGATGTCTCTTTTTGTCTCTCTCTCTTTATCCCTCTCATTTCTCCATTAACCTCTAGTTGGTTAGATCGATTTCATACAGACTTCACGTTACGTACAAATCATACAAACACAATGAAAATAAACATATTTCTCTCAAGGCGGCGCCCACATGTTGTTCAACCTGCTCGAAAACTCATGGGAAACACTTTGAGTTTCCAGTTGCAGTTGCAGTTGCAGTTGCAATTACAAGTGCGACTGTCTGTCTCTTTATGGCCAGTATCGGAGTCGCATACATATGTTAAAACCAATGATGCATGAAGGTTTTGGATTCTATTCCTAGGCCAAACAAAACAGCTTACTTCAATTCTAAATTAAATAAAGTTAAGTGTCTACCAAAGCGTAGACAAGGCTTTGCTACTACCGCTGGATCAGAAAAGTATATATATATAGTATATTATATATTGTGTAAATATCAATCAACAAAATAATCACTTATCAAATAATCCTGTTTATTTTATTTTCTTTTAAAAACAATTCAGAAAATACTTTTTTCCAACTTTCAGGTCCATTAGATCAAACTAATTATATTTAATATCCTCTCTAGTTTCAAATGATTTTTTTTTTTTATTGAGCTTAAGCTGTTGGTAATTTGAAATCATTGGAAATTGACCTTCATCAAAAAAACACTTTCAGTGGCAAATATAAACAAACAGAGACAGAACTGAAACAGAAAAAGCCAGACAGACTGAAATGAAAGTAAGATTACGACAAGCTTCGTTTAATATATTGATACATTAATGTTCCGAATCATATTATGCCGTTAATGAATGCTATGATAACAAATTTAACAACAAAACAACAAGCTACATGAGAACCTCGGCGAGACGTTGACGTTTGCGGTTCGTTGATTTGATTTGTGACTGCTGTAAAATGGCTAATAGTACGATCAATTTACGTTGCGAATCGTGTGTTATTCAAAACTGTCAATGGAGCTCGTCTATAAAATCATATAAGATATATACATATGTATATAAAATATACTTACAGACGAATTAAAGTATATATTTATATGTAGTATTGCATGCAATTTAAAGAACTTTAAATAAGATTGCGAGTTGGTTTGGATTAGGAGGGGCATTAGAGGTACGTTACTTTAGTGATGTTTGTTTTGGGAAACCCCGCAAGTAGCAAGTACTACGAGGCAGTCAAGCGAATTATTGCTGCAACATATTGCAGCAGAATTAACTAAAGAACTAACTGCTTCTTAATAGTGCCACATTCGCGCTTGGGTCTTAAGTGCCTGCCAACGCATTTCATTGCACTTGGCCCTATAACCCAAAAAATTACCAAGAGAACGCAGACCATCTACCTTCGAAGAGGGAGGGAAAACATTTAAACACTTTGAAAAAATTGAGAAAAACAAAACTACAGTAAAATTTTTTTGGGATATTAAGGAATCAAATAAAAATCTAAAGTCCCACTGAAAATTGCTTTTTATTATTTAAGACTATAAATATATGAAAGCTGATGCAACCGTTTTTTATTATTTGTGGAGAATTTCCAATAATATAGTTAGAATATATATTGATTTTAAATGAAAAGTAGAAACGCTTGCTTTAAACCAGCAAAAGTTAACTTTATGTGTTAATTGCTTTAAGAAATATATTTTTGACTGTTGTTATGTGAAGTTTCTTATTGAATTTTGATTCAAAAGAAATGTTCTCAAAATAAATTTATTAGAATAAGTGTTTTTTTTGTTTTGTCAAGTGTATTTATTTACACACACTTGGCTCTTACATAACATAAACTGCAATTTGTGAAATACAAATTCAATTAGCTTCTAATGTCCGCGTCTGTCTTTCGGTCGTTCTGTCGTTCGAGTCTGACTCAAGTCAGGAAACTAAAACGCAAAGCGGGGCGACACTTAGTCCGTCGGTCTATCGGTCGGTCTGTCTTTGCTGGCAGTAAGACGACGGATTGACACTAAGACGGTCGACAGAGTGTGGTCTGACTTAGCGCCTCTTTTGATTAGCCTGTGGCATTTCGATGACGTCTCAGCCCAGTTTGCAAAAAAAAAAAAAACGAAAAAACAAATACAGTAGTAAATCGCGCAGCCGTTTTCCACTTTTAACTAACCCAACCAAGAACCCAGAAACATCATAAAATTTCGAAATCGATTAACGACGCGTGGCGCCCAACTGTTTCGTATATTCTTCTCAAGCGTAAACCCAATTCCAATACCAATTCCAATTCCATTTGCAATTGCAATCCCCACCTTATCGTCGACTTTTTGCAAGTGCAAAAGTAATTATCCATACAGAACAGAAGCTCATGAATAATAGTATGTGCTGATAAAAAGTGTCGCTGGGAATTCAATTTCGTTTAAAATAACAAAAAAAAAGTGTGCAAAAATCCAGTTAACGTTTCTTTCGCTTATATAACTCCAGACGATCTTGCAATCTGTTCGGTTCCATTCCATTTCGTTATATGGAAATTCTGGCATTCTGGCAAATGAAAATCTGTTTTCAACAATGGAATTGATGTTAAAATGAGATTTTTACTATGCATTGCATTACACAATCAAAGTTTTGAGTATAAATTCTATAAGAATTCTTCTCGAATATCTAACCGAATTCTACCCGAATTCTATTATAAATCCATAAATCCATTATTTTCAAATGAAGAACAAGTTTATAATATATATATTTTTCGAAAAACTTATTTAAAAAACTATTGGTTTTACTTTGAAGGGACAAAAATATAGAAAAAGAATTTTAAAAACAAATTTAAAACTAAAATAAAATCCAAAAAAAAAAATTACTTATTGGATTTTATGATTTATAACTTTACTATATAGTACGGAAGTGTTCAATATAAATTTTAAAATTGTTTTAAAAATACAACCGAATTAACTCCAAGCTTTTATGTACTTGAAGTAACACTGGTAATAAATAATTAGTTTATAGGACATTATCCACATTTTCAAAATAACAGATATATACAAAACCCATTTATCTTTATAATTTTGAAACAACACAGTCATAGTTTTTTATCACAGTGTATAGCTTATGTCAGTTTGAATAGAAAACTGCAACTTTATCAAAAAATTATTGTTATTAAGTTTTGCTTCGCTGATTTTATGTCTTGATGGTCTTACAAAGTTTATTGGAGAAGGGCAGTTGGGCGTGGCGTCTTTAAAGCTTAGCCAAGGATGAGCGAAACAAATTTGGAAATATATTGTTGAAGGGCTTGCCTGAGAAAGTTAAAATTTTTTTCATAATGTTACTTTGTAATTGGAGCAAATACTATGATGCATTGTCAAAGTAAACAAAAAAAAAAAACATAGATGAGATACAAGTTAACGTGTTAACATGATTATGGCAGAGACTCAAAGTCAAATTAGATAACGCAAATCTAATCATCAGTTTGTGTTTTTGAAATCTTAACTTTGTTTTGCCTGATAAGGCAGATGCAACTAAGCCTCAGTTTTTAATTTGGTTGCACTTATCTGATGCAACCAAACAGAAAAGAAAACTTTTAGTTATGCCTTTTAGTATAATGCAACTTTAACACTAGAAAATATTACTAGGAAATGATAAAAAAAAAACAAATAGCAATAATATTTGAAATAATTTTATTTCATATTACTATTTTTAATATTAGTTTTTAAAATTAAGTTGACAAATTTAAAGTGCACTTCACTTAAAGCAATTAAATTCCTGGCAGTACACTCAAGGTTTCTAGAATGTTTTCTATGAAATTTCCTAACTAGAAACACAACTGTACTTTTCTTGAATTGGTTAATTTTAATTTATTTGACACAAAAGATAATAACATTTTTTTCTTTATTTTAAAAGATTTGACAAAGTCTCGTTTGTGGTTTTAGATTCCGTACCTAGGATCTTACAACAACCAAAAGTATGCCCAGTAAAGGTTCCCAAATTATATTGAATTTTGAATTCATTCAAAACTTGTAGAAATCTAAGTGAAAGTTCCGAAATTAAATGCATGAAAATATTAATATATCAACTGTAAAATAAGTATTGAAAAAAGTTGAAACTATTGTTGCAATATAAGCCAATATTAAATACCGTTACTCGCATTGATAAAAAATTGATATATTTTATCAATGAATAATAAAGTATGGGAATTAAATTCAGCGTTTATTTATATTTTCGTAAATAAAAACGACGAAGGAAGGAAGGGAAACTTGTTTATATTAAGATCGTATTGCATTTATCCCATTGAGCCGATTTGACAATTGATCAAGGCGACTAAAGTATCTTTTTTTTTTGTCAATGAAGTTGCAAATTTATCGCAAAAGCTAAAATTACAGCTGACGCCAAAATCTGTTCGTGCTTTCTTCCCAATACAATATCGCATTATCACAGAGAGATTATGGCTATTTATTTATTTTCAGTTTATTTCATTTATTTAATTTTTTTTTTTTTGGTTGTAGATAACAATAGCCACGCATCAGATTAGGCTATAGCCGTCGCTGATGTAATGCGATATGCCGCTGAATATATGTATATACAAATGTGAATCATTCAACCGACCGACGGCTTTCTGATTCGCAGAATTATTATTTCTTGTTGTGGTTTTTTTTTTCGGTGAGTTTTTTTTTTGCAGATTTGCGAGTGCTTTGTATTTGTAAATGAACCTGTGTACAGCAAATTAATATGATTTTTTTTTACTTACTTTTGTATAGAAATTTCGAATAATCACAATCCATGTTTGCTGTGTTGCTGTTGGGTTGATGCCCGTTGTCCTGTTGCTGTTGTAGTGAATGTCTAGTATTGCTGATGTTGCTGTTGTTGTGCTAATAAAGACATGAAGCGGCTTTGTTGGAGTTGTTGTTGAATTGATGCGACCGGCGGTTTGATTGATTTACTACTACAGCAATCTACTGCAATCGCTTTGATTACTTTATTTGCTTCTTATTTCGATTTTTGCACCTTTTTCACAACAAAATAATAACATTAAAAAAAAAACACACACACACACGCACAAGTGAATACAACTAATTTATATGTTTTTATATGTTTTTATGCCGTTAGCTGCTGGGGCTGGGCCGAAAAAACTGCAGCGTTGATACAAAAAATTTGAAGATTGCCGCCGGCTGCGACGTCGTCGGTGTAAGAAAACTGAAATTCGAATTCGAGTTCGAAGCAACCTTCTGTTTGTGTAGATTTTTCTGCTTTATTTTGTTTTTGGTTGGTTGTTGTTGCTGTTGCTGTTGCTTTATTGACACTTGATGGGCAATGTTGTTGCCATGTGTTGTTGAGGTTGTTGAGGCTTCTGTTGCTGCTGCTGCTGCTGCTGCTGTTTTTGCATTTTGTTATTGTTGCAATTGTTAATGCCACTTTACAAGCATGTATAACATTGTGAGTGTGCTCTTTTTTTTCTTCTTTAATTTTTAATTTTTGCGTGTATTGCGTTGTTTTGACGTTTTTTGTTTTGCGTTCAGTTATACGGTAGTACTAGTACTAAATCTGCTAGAGTTGCAGGTGTAACAAAAAAAAAATAATAATAAAAAACAAAATACACACACACACACACATCTGTGCATGGTCGCATAGTCTTCTTTAGCGTCTGTCGCCGCAGCACAATTCTAGCTGTGCTTCTTCTTCGCTTTTAGCTGTCAGCATTTCTTTTCTTTTCCTTCTTGTTTTTTTTTTTGTCGTTTTTGTCTCGTTTGCAGGTGGGGTGAGCTGCTGCTGCTGTGCTCTTTCGCTTAACGGTATCTTATCTGGGCGCGCCTTTTGCTTTTTACCATTAACTTAGTTGAAATTTGAGGAACATTAACATGTGTGTTTAGTTCGTTTTCATTTACAACAAAATTGAAAAGGCGCGCAATCTCTGAACGTTGTTACTCAATGATGCTGCTGCTGCTGCTGCTCCTCGATTGTTGTTCTGGTGCAACAGTTGCGCTTTTTTATTCGAACACAAACTACTTTCACAGATGCACCGGCAAAATATGTATGTGTGTGTATATTAGACAAAGTTGTTGTTGTTGTTGTTGTGTGTGTGCCAAGAACAACAAAGCTTTTCATATAGCACCAACGAGCAGAAGAAAAAAAAAACAAAGCACACTTACACACACACACACACACACAGCGAGAGAGAATTAGGCACAGCACACTGTTACTTTACATATGTATGTATTTAGAATTATGTATGCAATTATTATTCGCTGTTTTTTTTTTTGGCGCCTGCACCGACGCTGCCGTCGCGAATTTAATTAAACTTTTTTGTTGGTGTAGGCGGCACGCGCGTACCCAGTGTGTAAGTATGTGTGTATTAACAGATGATTCTAAATCGAATGTGCTATTCTGATTGGATTTATTTTCGACATTCCTTTTCTTTTTTCTTTTAAGGTACTGTTTTTTTTTCTTTCTTTGACACGCCGCTTAGCTATTCTCCGGCAAGAAGAGATTCAAAGTTGAAATGTTGACATGCATACATGCATAGAATATGTACACATGTACGTATGCGTGTACAATAAGTTAGTATAAATATAGCGATACGTATTGTTTAAGGCTATTTGCGATATTTGATTTTGAAATTTATTAACTACGTGCGCTGCGCTTGCTTTCGCATACAAAATGTGACGCCAACACAACCGACGGTATAAACAAAACTACCAATACGAAATTAGCTCAAAATGTATTTCAGGCAAAAATTAAACCAGCAAAAGCGCTCATTGCGCGCGAGCGAGCCGTGCAGTTAAACTGCCAACCTACCCACACACGCACACAACACAAGCACAAACACATAGAAACAAACGTACAGCACACACTGGGCATACGAAGCATGCCCGAAGACCGAGCCCCAACAGTTTGTTGGATATGCGCGACAAACACACACACACACATATACAGTGTATATACACATACAGCAAAATTTACTCACCGAGTTGGTCCCCACCAGCTAAATGGAGTGCACGCCGAGAGCAAAATACGAGTGAGAAAGAGATAGAGAGCGAGAGCGGGTGAGAGACAGTGAGCTAGAGCGAGAGATGGTGAGTGAGAGAATTCTGAGGTTGCCGTCTCGATGGCACAAGAGCGAGCGAGTGGAGTGCGCACCGCGCATGAATCAGCTTCCGCTGTTTCTGTTCACGCTTGGTATTGTTGTTGTCTCTGTTGATGTTGTTGTTATTATTTTCTTGTTCTGGTTAGCTGACGAGTTGTACCAGAGAGCTTAAATACTAGATTCTATGCTCTTTGATGTACTCAAACACGTGTTGTTGCTGGCGTGCCGAAGGTTGAGTGCTTCTATTTTTTTCCTTCTTTTGAGTCACAGCACAACACTTGCCGTTGCTCGATTCTCAAAAGCTTTGGATGCACGTTTATGCGCATATCGATATTGTGATTAAGTGCAAAAGATTAACAACTGTTTACAAAAATCAAGATGAATTAAAGATGAACTTTGCATACACTTAAGTTCGTCTAAATATTGCATCCATTGCTTATGAATAAAAATATTGTATTTTTTTTCAATAGATATTAAAAGACTTAAAGAAAATAATCTGCAGTTTTTTGCTATTTAATGATGTTTATTTATTATATGATTGATCCTGCTTTGAAGAAAGATTTAAATGCTCTGTGTTATAATAATTCGTTCATGTGTATTATTGATTTTATTTATTTATTCTTTTTGATTAAAGTCGAATTTTTAAAAATACATAAGGTTAAAATAAAGTTATAAAATAATAAATTGTTAAATAAAATGTACATACTTATACCAATGCACAGTGGTTGGGCTTGTATGGAGCCGCGGCCATAAATACTTCCCATTGAGATATCGATATGAAATTTTTACAAAAAATCTAGAAAAATATTTTAAATATATTGTACAAAAATTGGCCACATCGGACGACTATATCCTATAGCTCCCATAGAAACGATCGGGAAAATTTTGTTATTTTAACTTTATTTTTTTTCATACTAAGAACTGTATAACAAAAACATAAAAGGGATTGCAAAACTCAATGACAAGCCCTTTTAATATCTCGAATTCTGGCCTCTGCGGCTTCTTCAGAAAGCTCGCCAATTGAAACCAAGGAATGTTTGATAATATTAGGAACGTGGAGTAAAACTTTATGGACTGTTGGAGGGAGATAAAACCAGGCATACTTTTCAATCAACTGCTTTGCGGTTTCGAGAGCATAGTCCCCAAATTTTGCTGGATTAATCTTGTAGCCCGAAGACATAGCTTGCAGCAAAGTTGATACTCTGATTATTATGTCTTTGTCAATTCCAGTAATTACGGCAGATATTTCCGGATTATTGAAAAACTTCCTGGCTGTGTTGCCATCATTCGAATTTCCACTTCCTCCAGTCTTAGGTTTATCTACTATCAAACCCATTTTTACTCTGAACTCGTTTTGAATATTTGTTTTCCGTATTAAAATCTTCCGTTTTGCCTCTTCTGATCGGATTTGCCATATTTTTTCATCCAATCTGTATGATACGTGAAGAAAGTACTCAAAAAATCGAATATACGCATGTAATGGTGACAGCTCGGCTATACGTCGCCGTTTTGTCCTCATTGAAGCCTCAGAAAAATCCTTTATTGGACGACCACGATTAGCACTCGTATTGCTTTGATGAGGAATAAAAGTTGGCTTCAGTACAATAGTTTCCTTAGTTTTTAGCCAATTAGATTGAGATTGTACAACTGAACTCATTTTACGGTTGTACTTAGCCAATAAGCAGTTAATTTCTTGCAAATATAAGCAATGCATTTCTTAAGCTTTCTTAAGTCAGCTTCGTATCCCTTGTTTTTAATGCAAAGTTCAACTAAATGGATCACAGTCTGAGTTTTTTCTGTATTTGTGCCCTCTTCTGTGCACCAAAGTTCAAAGATGTGCATGCGTGAAAAAACACAGTTATAAGAATCGCCTATAAAAACAAAACGGGATAGAAACTATAAAAATTGAAGTGAAAAATTGTATACAAACACAAACGACGAAAACAAAAGCAACACCACAAAACAAGGGAAGAGCAACTGATCGTGTTGCAAATTTAACCTTGAAAAATCGTAAGACGTCTTTAGTCTTTTTATGTATACACACAAATCCGCAACTTTCCGCAGCCAAACTTTACGTTTCTAATATCTGAAAACATAGACAAATACAATGATAATACACACAATGGGGGGATCGGGGGGGAACACAACTAAATCTCAAACTAAACATAAAAAAGACGTTCACAAAATACACAAAAAATATTAAGTCGATTTTGTTTATTTTACTAGAAAAACTTAATGACAAATTTAAAATGATTATATATTTTTTAAAGTAAATACCTTCAGCTTCAAAATGCATTTTAAATAATTAAAATCGAATAGCTCTAGCGAATGTTTGACCACTTTGAAATGCAATTTTGTTGTGACAAAAATCTTGCTAAACTCCGGTGCGCTGCAAGAATGTACACATGATCACGCTTTGCATTCTATTTTTAGGAAGTCCCGTTAGTTTTCCACACAAAACCGAATTGTTATCAAGAAGTTTGGACATTAAAGAGACAATTTGTGTACATTGCGTCCAAATATTTTGTGATAGATTTTTTGATTTTTGGCCTATGAACGCAACCACTGTGCAATGTATACAGATTAACAGTCAGATATGCAATGCAAATAACACTAGAGTACAACGCGATTATCTCGAAACCTTAAATGAAAAGTATTCAACGTATAAAATTTAAGATGATTAATTGATCGTTGAATAAGTTACCCGTTTTTCTTCGTACCACTATTCTCAAAAAAAAAAAAAAAAACAAAACGTGAAGGTACTCGCTATTCTCAAAACTCCGATTCAATCCGATACAATTTGATCTTTAATTATTTCAGTACATTTAACTTTTACTGATTTTATATCATCTTTATTTCTTAGATAAGAAAAACCGTTTGTCAATTAAGAAAATTCTTATTTAGGCATTTATTGGGGCCTGAGGGTAGAAAACAAACATACAATTTGTAAAGTTAAATAAAAATAAACTATACCGAGAAATTTAACTTTAATAATAATGGACTAAATTGAACCATTATTATTTTATTATTATATTATTAACTAGCTATCCGTTGCTCGGCCTCATTCTGTAGAAAATTTAAACTCGTTTCCCATATAATAAATTTGAAGAAATTTATAATTAATTTTTAAATTTTCATGCGAAAAACTTGGTCCATGGTTCCAATACAAATTGGTGGATAGGACTTGAGATCGAAATTTCGATTACGAATCAATAATCAATCATTGGAATTCTAAAATTCTCAATAAATGAACACTTTAACGACTCTTGAGTATTTTTGCTACCGATTGCCGCTTTTGAAATGATATCAGACTTTAAAATTTCTTATAATGCAATTGCATAAAGTAAAGTAATAAAAAAAGTAATAAGCAATGCCATTTGGAATTGAAATTCTCAAATTTTTCGTTATATTTCGTAATTTTTCATACATATGCTCTAAACACCCGAATACAAATAGAAATTAATTACCATATATTCAGAAGATAGATGATTTTTATATCTACATATTGTTATTATTTTAATTAATTAATTATAATAATGATTGTTATTAATAATAATCTTTTATTATTTCTTTTTTTGTAGTAATATAATGTATGTTTAAAAATTGGCATACATATACAGCTACCGGCACCTACCGCTACCTACCGGAAGGGTTTCGGACCTACATAACCATCCTCAAGGCTCGCAGGAATAAATTGATATAATGCAGATTTCTCGAGTTTATAAGCCTCACCCAAACGGACATATATTTATATATATACATAGATTAACATAATTTGTTAAGATCTGTCACAATAACACAAACAGCCAAAAGTATAGTGTAAACGCAGTTTTCCTGAAGCCACCGAACTACTCAGCCTCCACTCATCCCGCAGAGAGCAATCACAGAAAGAACAAGAGAGAGAGAGAGAGAGAATAGCATAAGAAATGAGTGGAATTGCACGTGCGTAGATGAGTGCGTTTGTGTGTATGTATGCGTGTGTGCGAATGAGCAGCTCCTGTAAGATATTAACGCGTCGATTGCCAGGCTCTCGACACCGCACTTAACACGGAATTACACATTTAGTTTTATTTATATTTTGTTTTCATCATTTGATGTTTTGGCGCCGGCTTTGGCCAAAAAAGGTTGACCCCGTTCCAATGCCAGGGATTCAACGGTTAGGAAAATTCAATTAAATTACTCATCTACATACATAAATGTATGTACATACATATACATAATTAAATGTGATGCTTTAAGTAATTATAATTTGTATGTTAAATGTGTATGTTTGTATATTCGATTGACCCCAAAATAATTTTAGCTACACAGGCGGCGATTTGACTAATTTTTCATTCATAAACTATAAACGTTCATATATGTGTGTGTGTATGTATGTACATATGTATGTGTATGTGCTTAAGTGTGAATGTTTTAAATTTACATGTTCCATCGTGTTTGCAATTTTGCGTTTGTTGAACCCCATCAAGTTGTCACTGGGCAAAGGCATTTAAAATGCACGCCTCCAATGCATTAATTGCTATAAATTGAACTAAAACATACGCACAAAGTACACGCACACACACACACACACACACATACTAGTAAGAATAAATATGTATGTACATATGTATGCTTAAATATTGCGCCTAGTGGGTTGGGTGACATGCGATTTGTAAACTGCATGATGATCATCATAACGAGAGGGTGGCCGGAAGGGTTATAGCAGTAGGGAATTGCCTGAACATCGAAATTGTTGCGCATATTATAAAAGGGTTGGTTGGGGCAGGGTGGGTTGGGGCAGTTGGTAATTTGCCGCCTTCTTTTCGGCATGTTGCTGGGTCGCCCAAAAACAGCTGTTTTTCTAGCAATTTTCCACTCATTTCGACTCCAACTCAAATGACTCAAACGAAAAATACTCAAAAAAAAAAGACAGATTGAAAGACAGAGTGAGCGAGAGAGAGAGTGAGACAGAGAGAGCGAGAGAGAACACGCTCTGCTCAGTTTGCGGTAAATGCTTGGGCGATTCATCAAAGACGCAGAATTTCGCGGCGAACGTCAAACATGTAATTATGAAATGGCCATAATATTGTGGGCAAACGCACGACACACATACACACATAGACACTAACACATGCATGGCAAAATCGAATCAAGATAGAAACAAAGGGAAGTAACTCAAACCACGGTACTCAACCGCATGAAGAGTTTTGTTGTTGGTTGCCTGATAGACGTACGTACACCCCCGGGGGTTGGGATTATTGTGTGTGTGTGTGTGTGTCTGTGTCGCATGGGTCGCCCAGAGCGCGCCTCGGCAATTTAGCGTCGTGCTTTCGTGCGCACGCCACGCAGCAGCAGTATACGACGTCGCCGTCGTCTTGAGCTTTTGAGCGATTTAACGGCAATCGACTTGACAGTTGTAACTCATTGTCTGCCACTGTCTCACTGTTGACCCAACCCACCCACAATGCCCATTGCGCACTCACACAACAAGAAAAACATATGCACTTGCACACAGTGCAGGCAACAATTATATGGCCATCGTAATTATTTTCAGCTTTAACTTTTGATATCTAGCTTCAAAGCTCAATAATGCAAAATCAAACAACTTATTTTAAGAATTTTAATAGAATTTGGCAACGAAATATAAAAACACTTACAAGAAACTATTTATTTTTTTCGGCAGTTTCGTTATTCGAAAACTTGGCGTGGCATAAATAATATGTTATTTGTGTTATTCGTTGTATTTTGTAAAAATCAATTACAATTGGTTTTAAAAAAAGTGCAATTTGTTTGTTGATTTTTGAGTTGAGACATCTCGAAATTTTAATTATTATACCATATTTAATCATGCTTCGAAGAATCGTAGCCGTGCATTGAATTTTTTTTGCATAATGTTTAAGTACTTAAAGTGTTTTGTTTTTTCTTTCATAACTTATTTTTTGTATATTTGTATTTATTATTTCTTATTAAGAAGAAATTTGTATAATGTTCCTATTTTTGTGACCTCAACTGTGCATGTGTGCAGCACTGCAATTCGTGCGACACTGACCTGTTCTTTCCGTACTGGATCACTTAATGTGACCTTTTGGCGATTTATGTAAGTCAGAAGTAGTTGTACATAGTATATACAATTTCGAATTTGATTTGTGTGGCGGGCCACTAAAAATACAATTTTCTACTTAACGCGTGTAAAAGGGGCAAAACATCATTAGACATTAAGGCTAGTAGTGGTGTGTTGAAAGTGAACAAAACAGCTCTCAGCATGTGTGCAGACGGTTGATGTCGATGTCGATGTCTATGTCGATCCGCAGTCGGTCTTTTTTCTATATATAAACGCAGCACAAGACAAGACACGAAACACACACACACAAGACATGAATACGAATAAAATAAGCGTACTACAATTTAAGATGAGATATTCAGATATATACATACAGATAGTCTCCATACATATGTACATATACGTATATATGTATATGTGCATACAAATGTTAATACTAAGCAAACAGCATCAAAATCTAGCCAAAAAAAAAAAACAAAACAAAATAATTGAAAGAAGACTTCACGATTTCGATTCATTCATTTGTATTTACACACAATTTGGCCAAATGTATTTTGTATTTATTGTGCACCGATTTGACCTTACTTTATAATACTCACTTGGCACTGAATTTTATAATCACCAAATTATCGGTTTAATCTTTTGCTTCGAAATGATGGAAAGTTTAGTATAAATTTTAGATGTTTTTCCTTTTTTTTTGCCTAATTGAGTTTTCCAGAACTGCTGGAAAATTCTTTTAAAAAATATTTGTTTAATTTTTACAACAAGTTTTTTACTATTCAAAAGTTAAGAAAAAAGCTAACTTTTATATAATATACTATATAAAACTCTTAGTTGTGAAAAGGTTTATTAAAAAGTAACTGCAAAAGCTTTTTATGGAAGGTTCGTACATGATTTTGATGCTTGGTCATAAAAATTAAAAATATAAATAGCCGCGTTTTTTTTTATTATTTTTTTAATTACTGTTCGAATTTTTTTTCTTGTCCCCTAAAAATTAACTGCTGTTTTTGATGTTAAAAAATATTTTCCCATAAATTTTTTGAAAATTATTGATTGATTTTAAAAATCAGTAGAAACTACTACATATTATTAAATTGTGAATGATAAAATGTTTTTTTTTTTGACGTATTTTTATATTTTCATTATTTCCATTAATGCTTTGTACAAATTGTGTGTTGCATTTAATTTTTGTGAAAACTTAAGGAACATTTTTAATTAACATTATTTAACAAATACTAATGCTCATACAAACAAATACTAAAAACTTAATGGAAGTAAAGTAGAAAAAGTAAAAATAAACAAATTTAAATGTCATCAGTGTTTTTTTTTATTTTGTAATTTAATAAGCAAACTTAATACACTGTCCACAAAAAAAATGTTCTTTTGTACTTTGGCATTTTTTTATGACCAAAGTTGTCTTGTGTTGTTGCAAAAGTTTTCTTTGGCATCCCCTTAAAGTAACAGCACGGATGGATAGATGGATGGATGGAAAACCTTTGGAGAGCAGCGGCAGCAACGTTAACTGCGTGTTTCTGCAATTGTTTTTAATCTTCGAATTGTTTGTTGTTGTTTGCTTAAGGTATTACTTTTTCAAAGTATTTAGCTACGTATGTATGTACATATGTATATGTTTAGTTCAGTTTAAATTGCCTGCTTTGTTGTTAGTGAGTTAGTTGGCTTTTATATTAGGCCAGCTACAGAGCACTTTGCGAAACACTTGGAATTTTTCATTGCCAATTACAAACAGGCTAGGCGAAATGCAAAATGAGAAGAAAACAGCAACAACAACAAAAAAAAAAACAAACGTGAATGCATTCCGCAAAGTAACAGTGCCCCCCCTCCTACCCCCACCTACATACATGCCCCCTGGAACTCCGTCCACCCCCATTAAGCCCAAACGCAAACCGTGTGCAGTGAGTCCAACCCCAATCGTTGCAGCTTGGGTCGAACGGGGCCGAGAGTATATAGTAGCTGGCGCAGACGTAACGCTGAAGAAAGAAAGAAAAAAAAAATGAAACAAATAAATTCCAAAACGAAACGTTAAGAATTTTACATTCGAGATAGTTTTTTATCAGCTGCTTCTGCTGTTGCACAGCGCTCAGCTTGCATTCCCTGTTGCAAGCCAACCTGTTACAACATGCAATCGACAGGCCTCAAACAAGGCGGTCGGTCGGTCGGTCGGTCGCCTGCAATTGCATTTGTGAATGACTGCAAATGTGTAGCCAACCAAGCATGCAGCAAATACTATTTTCGTTTAGGTTTTTGCCATTTGGCCAATCAAGTTAACAAACCCACTGAAAATAATCTTTAATTATTAACTGTACTTATGCACGTCTGCATTAAATTAAATATTTTATACTATTTGGAGGTGTTTTCTAGCTAAAAGTATTCAATATCTACGTGAAACTGTGAATAGTTGCTTATATTTTATTTCTGTTTTAACATTATTGACATAAACATAACCTTTTTCTGTTTCAATTATTTTCTTTTTCTGACATCAAACTTATTATAATGATGCGAATCGTGTTCTATGTAATGGCAAATAATTTTATCAAACTTTCCTATATAAAGTATACATTGCAAACTTAAACTTAAACTTAAATGAAAATAAAAATAAAGGAAATTGCAAATTTAAGTAACGTTCATTTTGCGTTTAAAATAAAAGTCGTTAAAGCAGTTTTGCTGACAAGTCTATCGAAACAGATACACAAAATATGTATATATCGATAGCTGTGTCACGAGTGCTATCGATGTGTGGTTTTTGCATTGGCGATGCTACTCACACATCACCAATGCATTTGTGTATGCAATAGAAAAACATTTGTGTGCCAAACAAGGTGTTTAAACTTGATTGAAAAAAAATATATATAATGGAAAATATGTTGACGCGGCGAGGGCGTGGCGGCGGCGGCTGCAAAAACTGTAAGTAAATGCCAACAGATGGAAATCAAAAATTCAAATTTGCAATCACAACAAATTCATGCATACATACATATTTGTTTGTTGTTGTTCTTGTTGTTTTTTTTTTTCTTCCATGGTCATTTGTATGTACAACAAATTTAGTTCACACTATGACCGATGAGCAGCTGCAGGAATGGCACACAGCTGTTTTAAACGAGGCGCAGCGCGAGAATTATGTGAACCACAATTTGGAAATAGTGCGCCATTATCGCAACGAGGCGATATCAAGAGCGCCCGCCTTCGATCTGGAGCGCAATGCCATTGATGCTGCGATTGCCCGTCATGGGCTCTGTGTGTCTAATGCATTGAGCCATGATGGTTTGGATCATGGCCATGCTGGCAACGAGGAAATGCAACCGCCGCCAATGCGTCGTCCACGCATGGATCTACTAGCAACGTTCCCACCACCACCACCGCCGCCACCACCACCGTCGCAGCAGGAGATCATGGATGGTGAATCGGGTGGGGCAAGCAGCAGCAGTGGTCACTATGTGGCACTCGCTCACATCTTCTCGGATGCATATACGGCACGGGCCGAGACCACTGTTGCTGCCATCGAAAATGGCACAATCAATAGTATTGTCGCTGGTCTTGGCGGCAGCAGCAGCAGCAGCAGCAGCACAAGGAACAACAGCATCAGTCGAAATAACAATAGCCAGCTGCAGGATGCTGAAATCAATGATGCGGCAATATCAGAGAGCATTGATAGCATGGGTTTGCGACGCGCTTCTAAATGAACTTGAGTTTGATAAAAGGCCGGCGTATTAATTACATTTAGAATTTAAAATATTTATTCATTGAATTTGTTGAAAAGATCAGCGTGTGCAACATATTGTTTCGATCGTAGTTTATATATGTATGTATGTCTATGTATGTATATGTATTGTATTTATGTATGTAGTGTAATTATGTACCAAAATAATGTTTCGTTGGCTAAACGTCGAAAAAAAAATTGTAGTAGTAGTAGTTGTTGTAGTACTAGTAGCTTCTGTGTAAAATCTATGTATGTAAATAATATCAGTTGAATTGTATATAGTGCATTTTAAATGTAGTTGTGTGTTTAAGTAGCATTTAAGCTTAGATTACATTAACCGCAGTTATGTAGTATGTGTTAGTTTATATAGTCATTACTACAAATATATAAAGCGAAAAAAAAAAATTTATAGTATATGTATACTATGTATTTTGTATGTTATATCTCATTATGTGTTTAAACAAAAAAAATACAAAAAAACAAAACCAAACCGATGTCAAATCGAACCTCGAAACACTTTGTGTTGCAGCGCTCAACAAACAATCAGAATGGTTAATTGATAATAATAATAATAAACATTAACAACATCACTTTTAACAAATATTGTATACTAGAATATATATATATGTGTAGATGTGTATATTTAATGTGTTTGTAACCTATCAAAATTAGCAAACAAAATAAAACATAATTAATGTACATTGTGTGTGTAATGGCACCTTTTGGCGAGCTACAAATAATATTAAAAAACAAAAAGGAGAACAAATAGAAAAAAAATAAAAAATATAAGGAACAAGTGTGTGTTTTTTCTCTCTTTGTTTTTTGTAAATATCGTTAAGCACATACATATGTATTACATACATTGACGTATGTTTTTGTTTTGTTTTCCTTTTGTTTTAGTCTTAAAGAATTTTGACATCTATATAGTAAGTATATATATATATATATGTGTATATTTACGGGGACAATCGATATGCTTGGGATTTGGGGGAAAAACGGACTGCAACTTTGTGCTTGGGGTGGTTGGGGGAATGTCTTTTTCTGGGTATTCTAACCACAGGACAAATAGTTGGGAGGGGTGGTTTCGTTTATTATTTTATATTTTTGGGAGTATACTGAGTATATATATATATATAGCCCTATGGACTGTGCATTTTCCGATTGCCCCAACATCTAAATTTGTATATATGTATGTAACTCCATTGATAAGTTGTGTAAATATATTGACTAGATTTGGTTTTAAATTGCATTAGAGTTGTTGCTGCTGTTGTTGTTGTTGTCGTTACCACCATCATCATCATCATCGTCAGCATTTTGGACACCATCAGCAACAGTTGGAGTAGCAACCGCTACAGCAGTAACTGCAGCTGCCGCAACAGCCGGAGCAACAGCTGGAGCAATTGCATTAGCTCCATCCGCAGCTGAATTACGAGCACCAGCCGAACCATGGCGATGATGTCGATTGATTGCCGTTGATGACGGTCCACTCGATGTATGCATTAAGCGACGATACTGATGCAAACTGGCCAAAATGCGTATCATGATCTGCGCTGGTACCGTTATGGTATCGCGAGTCTCAACCAACATAATCTCATTGCTCTTGACCAACTTGAAACGAATGCAAACAAATTAGTGAGTGAACAATTTAAAGAAAAAGTATTGTTGTTGACATACCGCCGAAGTTTCGCTTTCATCAAAGGTTGCAGTGGCAGCAATGGGTGCCCATAGTTTGACATTATAATCGATGCCGGAGCTAAGCAAATACGGCATTGTGGGATGAGGTTGGACACGATTCACCACACGATGATCCGCCAGCAGCGTTTTGACCACTCGGCCGGTCTTGCGAGCCCAAACAAATATATGGCCACAATCCGATCCGGACATTATATAATCATCGCCCCAGAAACAGGCACCCTTAACCATTGTGCGCGAATTGCGATGTCCACTGAACGACATCTTGACATAGTCGAATGTCGTCAACGGAAACTTTTGACCACTTGTCTCGCCAGTGTTGTGCCGCTTGCTTCTAGTTGGTGTCGGTGGTGGGGCAGCTGTCGCTTCAGCTCCTCCAGCAGCTTTCATTCCAAAAAATGACGACAGAAAATATGAAACTTTAAAATCAGAGTGACAATAGGTTTATAATACAATTCAAGGGATTCTTAGTTTGGCAAATAAATATATCTATTCTGATTTAATATTTATTAGCATACATTATGGGAATATTGAAGCGTGATTTTTTTCAGATTCTTATATTTTGGCACAAAAAAATTTATAATAGTTTATTAATATTGATTTCTGCATTGATTTTAAACTGGTTTTTAAGCTCAAATCAAATTGAGATTTTAAACATTTTTATTCCTTTCAGTTTAGATATTTTTTTTTTTTTGAAGCAGGTTGATTTAATATGTATATAAAAAAGAGCTATATCAAGCTAGTTTTCATAGGACTTTTGTGAACAATGAACTCGAAATGAATTCAAATACAATTTTTGCACCATTTGTGACTATTTTTTTTTATCGAATTTTTTATTTTTCGGATAATTTGAAATCGTATATCTTATGAGTTTTCTGATGGCAAAAGTTGTTGCTTTATAATATATATATGTATATATAAAATAATAAATTAAATTGAAAAAACGCAATTTCATCCTTTTGTTCGCCTGGGAACTTTGCAGTTGTTGCATGGACTTATACAGTATATGTGACACGTAATGTTGCAAGCTGGCACACTTACCATTGGCCGATGTGTTGGCAACAGCTGGCGTCGACTCTGAATGATTATTGGCCGCATTGCGGACTCGGCTAAGAAGAGTATTGTTGCGATTAGCTGCCGACTCGCTCTGATTATCCAAAGTGCGCAAAACGGCATCCTGCCAAGACATATGACTGGATGTCCGAGTGCTGGTGCTGCTGCCGCTGCTGCCACCGGGATTAAGGGAACGCGATTGCCGGGTCTGGGAGTTGAGCATGCGAAAGATCTCATCGCTAAGACGGCTCAAAACACCGGGCTCAAGCGGTGGACGTGCCTGGCCCACATTGAGACGATTGAGTCCCACCTCAGCGCTGGTCATCGAATTCGGACCAGTGTCAGACCAATCGCCGCGGAAACGTAGCCTTGGCATTTGGGGTTCCGGGTCGTCGTCGCGTCGCAATTTGGGCGTATAGCAGCCGCTCTTGAGCAGTTCGGCATCGATATGACCCGGATGATGCAGATCAAATAGATAGATTTGCTCCATCGAATAGCTGACAAGGAGATCAGATTCATCGGCACTAAACTTCACACAAGTGGGACGGTAGTGACGACGCGTATACTTCATTGGTATGGGATAGGCCCGCAGAGGCCAGGTGATGCGATCCCTGTCCGTAACCGTGGTGAGCATGCGGCGATCATAGAGCCGTATTATCGAATCCGAGCAACCAATGGCCACATTGAAATGATTAATCGGAGCCACATCCATCGCAGTAACAGCGCACGGAGCCGTTATAAACAAATGCTTATCGCACACAGACTCCGAACAACGATCATCTATACGCAAATCAATGCAACGAACGGTGCCATCCTCGCCACAGCTGAGAAAGGTGCGCGGAGTGTCCGGCAAAGCAAGGACATCGTAAGTGCTGCCAAAGGCATGGCAATCAAAGAAGTTTGCAATGCGTCCCGTTTCGCCAACGAGCGCATCCTCGGATCGACGGCAGGCACCGTAGGGTGCCAAAAATTCGGTATGCATGACAATGCCCTCACCAGAGCACGAGACGACCGCCTGGTCATTGCAATGCGGCATAAAACGTGCACTAAAGATGTGACGCTTGTGCAGCGTTTTGGTCTTGGCGACAATACGGCCGCTTTTGGCCTCCGTGACGACAATATGATTGTCATCGGAGCCGGATACCAGGTGCGTGCCGCTTGCATTCCAATTAACCGTATTCACACATCCATTGTGCACATGGAATGTGTTTGTCAACTTCAAACGTTGCACAAAGTCAAGTGAATCTGCATAGAAGACGACAAAAAAACGAAAAAAAAAAAATTTTGTTTGTATAATGAAATAATAAAGTGCAGAGATTTCACAGGTAAAAACTGAAATTTGACTTACTTTTGCAGCTGGCCTGCAGATTCGCCTGAGTGATGAAACCCGGATTGTATGGATAGCTCCGGATGCATCTTTCCACACTACGGCGATGTCCTCTGCCCGTCATTTTCAACAAGTGCAGCGTCACTCTATTTGTACAACGAAATGGATAAACACAGGTTGTTTGAACTTTTTTTTTGTATTTTAGCAGCAGCAAAAAAAAAGAGTTTTAATTGCACCGGACGTAACTGCGACTTTGATTTGTGCAGGAAAATAAAAATAGTATGTATACCATATCCTAGTCAAATCAATATATATAGGCAACGAAAATGCAATACCCTATTTTGCAACTTGTTACACTTTGTACAGTCAAGCCTCCACTTGTCGCAAACAAAACTTTGATTCGATTTCCAATTTTATTATTAACATTTTTTTGATGTAAGTCTTAAACTTTTATAACAAAATATATGACAGTTAGAAAAAACTATAATCATAGGTCAGTACTACTATATTAGTTTAAATTAATATTTATGTATTAAAAATAAACTTGTTGCTTTTAAATATAATAAATATGGTAATATTCAAACACTGTTAGTACAATAAAATTAAACTATTAAGATTTATATTCACTTTTTAATTGCCTAAAAATCAATTTCAAGTTAAAATTTTTTCAAAAACCCAACTTTTAATTTAATCAAAAATATTTATTAAATTTTTTATCACTAAAATTTAGAGCACGTTTGTTTTTTTTTCGTTTGCCATCCAAATAAAAATTAAAGCGAGGATTTATACATGCTGTTTGTTAAAACTTACACTACTCAACAATGTTAGGGTATAATTTGCAAAAATTTTCGTACGTGTGTGTGCGCATGATTGTGTATGGGTATGTACATGGCTGGGACTGCGTCGGAGTTCGCGTCCGTTCTTTTTTTCTCTGTGTGGGCAGAGTAGTTGTGTATACTACTTGTAGCAAATAATACAAATTATGTAAAATAAAGAAAACAAACAAACGTAGAGCATTTTAGGTTGATAACTTTGTTTGCTTATGCACTTGTGAAATTTAACAGATGTCTTTTACTTTTTTTTTTTTTTTTTTTTTTTGTGTAGATGCTTTACCTATTTAGCACTGCAGAAATGCATTACAATTCACTATTCACTGCTCTAGCACACAAACACAAATTCGATATTTATTTTTATTGCTAGCTCAGCTGTCGTAAAGTGAGACCGTCTGAGTGTACACAAAAAAATACTCACTTGTATTAACTAAAATTAAAGTGTATGTTAATACTAAATGCGTTGATGTGAAAAAAAAAACATGGACATAAAAGAAACATTTTAAGCATTGAGTTAAGAGAACTGTGCATAAAAATGTGCTAAAATTAACATAAGCCAACGTATCAACAATGCATGTCGTAGCGAGTAGCATATTTGAATCAATGTTTTGATGGCGCAAAAATACATTTGAAATTTGTGTACCAAACAATAACGCGGCTTATTGAAAAAAACAAGCTGGTCACACTTTATCCGTTGCAGCTCCAGTTGTAGCTTAATATCCGAATCGAGTGTGCGCATCACTCGCCGTTTTCAGTTCGTCGTTTCAGGTAGTAACCTGTTGCGTTTTTTTTTGTTTTGTTTTGTTTTGGCAGTGGAAAGTGCAATAAAACGATATCAACGACTGCGTTAGATAAAACCAAGAGTTTTAATACATAAACCAACCCGGCTGCAGTCGTCGCACAGAGCGTGTGAGTTGTGCGAGTGTCAAACAAATTAGAAATCTTTTGTTTATTCAATAAATACCGCAAAACATAAAAAATAAAACAAAACGCAAAGAAATAAAAAAAGGTAACGCGCAACAAGTGAAGTAAAGTAGTAAAGTTTCTGTTTATTTTTGTTTGTGTTGTCTTGCTGCTGCTGTCACTGTTGTTTTTGTTGTTGTTGTTGTTGTTGTAGGACAGAGCGGAAGGTAAATATTGTTGACAACGAAAAATGGCTGAAAAGTCAGAAGCGGCAAAAAATTAAATCGTTTAGTTTGAATACAAAGCAAATGAAACATTTAAGTGGGTGAATGTTTTGTTGTTTGCTGATGATAAAAAAAAATTTAATGAACTTAATGCAACAAGTTAAAGAGCTTGGACTATATGCCATTTCACATTGTGTTTTCATAAGTTCGAAAGTTTTTCTACAATAACATATATGAGATATAAGAACTTCAGCTTCGAAATGCAAAATTAATGATATAAATACTTCTTTCTTAAGTTTTACTGTTAAAAAAAAGTGTCGTTGCCAAACGAGATATCCAATAAAGGGAAGTTAATGTATTTGGCACAACTTTGTTGCCAAGAACTTTCTGTTTCGTCTTCATTCAACTTAACAAGAAAATTTCACAGCTGTTAGCGTTATTTTAAGATGGGTATTGGGTTAAAAAGATGGAATTTAAGATCCATTTCATAGTACCAGCTCCATTCATATTTATCGTATATAATTTACAGATCTTAAAGACAATATATGTAGGTATAGCATATATATATAGATGTACTTAACAAATTATGGACAAATTGTTGACATTAGAAAATAGCATGTTAAAAAAATGCTAACCAGTTTTGTCTTCTCCCCATCTCCCCCCCACCGACACTCCATTGACACGCTATAGAATTTAAAGCTATTGTTATTACAGCTGCTTTTTGCTATTGTTGTTGTTGTTATTGCAGATTCTAAAAGCTGCACTTTGCTTTTTGTTCATTTGTTGTTGTTGTAAATGCCAGAGCCGCCAGAGTAGAAAGCGACAAAAACCAAACAAAAGCGTCTTTAACAAAACAAAAATAAAAAATAAGTAGATTGGGTTAGAGGGTCGTTCGCTGGTTCCGAATCATAAAAACAGCAGAAAAATCACAAAAAAAAAAAACAAAAACAATAAAAAACATTGTCATTGTCATTACAATTTGTTAACATATTGTTTATACAACAATACGCATTCGATACGATGAACTTTTTTGGAAAGTCAAACAAGAATTGCAATGCAAAAATATTTTAATTTGGAGTTCATTAAGTTAAGTTTTGTTTTTGAAACGATTTTTGTAACTGATTTCGTTAATGTAAAATTTTTTGGAAAACACACTTAGAATTCAGCGAATGAAAAAGACAAAAAATATGTCAGATAAAAAACAAGAAAATAAATATGTATTTATATTTATTTAATGCGGAAGAGTCAGTTTCTCGTTTTCCAGTTGATCAAAATGATGATTCATTTATATTAAGCCTAAATTCTAGACTAAGAATGATTCTCTTTGTTATCAGTAATAAGGCGACATAGATATATACAAAAAATAAATGCAATTAAGTGACTAATAATATACTAATGTGTTATTGGATAGTTGATACAATTGCGATTTTACCAGATACACATACATATATGGTATCAAAGTATTTGTGTGTACATCCATATTAATCGGAAAAGCGGAACGAATATGAGTCGGTAATAAAGTTTAGATAAACTTTCCCAAAATCAAGACAACATAAATGGCTAAAAAACACGACACGATACTTTGTTTGTTTTTTGTTTTTAGTTTAATCAACAACAACAACAACAACAACAAAAGAAGCAACAAATAACAATGGTGTTTTTTTCATCTTCTTTTACTTTTTTTCATTGCTAGCAATTAAATAAAGCTAGGCATTTATGCTTATAGAGCAAAAATCGAACAGATATCAAAATCGAGTACAGGTGTCTATGTGTGTGTGCTGCATGCCTCTCTCGACTGTGCAACATAATTGATGCTTAAATGGCAATTCAATAAAAACTGCAACTGCAACTGAAAAAGTGAAATTTCCATTAACGAGAGAGCAAAAAAAAAAAATTAAACGTTTGTTGTACTATTATTATTTGAATAATTATGATCATACATAAATACTTTCCGTATACTTATTGTTTTTTTATTTTTATTTAATGCTGATTGCAGTCAATGTTTAATGCTTTATGTTAATTAAAATTCAAACAGCGGCCGCCGCGTGCTAATTATAAAAGAAAAACAAATCAAAGTAAAGCAAAATACAAATCAACAAAACCAACAAATAATTAACTTTTGCTGCTGCTGTTCTCAAAATGAATGCCGCTGCCAAGAATGGTGGAAGCAACGGCCATAGCGTTGTCGTTGTTGCAGCTGGTGGTGGAGGCGCCACCGAAGACGAAACTCTAACAAAGCAGCACAAACAAAATATTAAGAACGATGGCGATAACGATAACGATGTCGATGATGATGAGCCGCAAGCATTGCCATTTTGCTTTGTTCGTGTAAGTGTGCAAATTGTTAATTGTTTACTTCTCTTCTCTATTCATTTTCCTTTTTGCTTAAAATGGCAAGTTGCTCTAGAAAGTTATTGTGTCTACTTGAAGTAGCAAAAGTAACAAAAGTCTATATGTAAGCCCCTAGTCACAGTTGGATTCCTTGTAGGCGTTAACCCCAAACCCAGCCAAGAGCTACCTTAAAGCGCCTATTATTTGATATGGTTAGACACCCCATAAATAAGACAGTTAAAAAACACACCTACAAAAACACATCAAAAGCCTAAGCAGCTTATCATTGATCAAAGCCATTCATGAATTTTCCCACAAATTTATTAATAAAGAAACTTTAGTAACGGTTTTCTTATCAAATCTAACAATTAAAAAGTTTTTTTTATTTTTATATGAATAATCTGTTTATATTTATATTTAGTATTTGTTTTAGCTATTCTATATATATTCTTTGATTATGAAAAACAATCTTTCTTGTGCAACATTAGCAGAAAAGTAGGAAAAACAATATAAACTCAACATTCTTGTACCAATTATCTTGAGAAACAAAAATCTTTAACATAGAACTATTTTATTTATTTTTTTTTTAACAAATTTTGATATATTTACAACTTAAAATATCAATTGCTTTTTAGGTTAACTTATCCACTTCCGTAACTCATTAACAATGGGCGTCAAGTGGAACTGTTTTTTCGGCACGCAACGTTGACTTCGAAATTCAGAAAGAGTCCAATGGGCTACTACTATTTACTTACTAATTTCCCGCCTTGGGTTACTGGACTCTCATTTGTTGTTGTTGTTCTACAAGTGTTTTTTATTTTTTTATTTTCATGTCTTTGTGTGCTGTAACCTTTTTGAGATTTGGTTGCCACCACCATTATAATATTGTACTAGTACAATGTACAAATTATCCTACGTACAATTATTACATTCTCCCTACCCCCAAAACCTACCAAAAGAAACATAAATGAAACATATGAAGAAAGAGTAAGAGAAGAGTGTGTAAAACAATTTGTTGTTGGTAGTTAATTTTTTTTAAGTTACTTTTTTCGTTGTTGTTTTTTTATTTTATCTTTGTTCTGTGTGATTCCGTGCTTGGCTCTTGGCGCACTCACGACCTACCCCCGGGTCCACGGAGACGGAGATGGCGATGGCGATGGTGTTAGCAATGTTAGCAACCTTGTTGCCTTGGCCTGGCCTGGCCTGGCTGGCCTGGCCAACAACAATGATTGGCCCTTTTGATTGCTTTCTTTGCCGACGTTCTTTGTTTGGTTTGGTTGTTGTTGTTGTTGTTGTTTGCCGGTTGTTGTCATAATTTGTTGGGAAAATTGTTTTGGTTCTGCATTTTGATTTTCATAAGGTTGCCACAAATTGTTAGCCTGCCCCCAATCGAATACCATTTGCTAAGTGCATGCTGATTGGAACAATTTCCCACAAATTGAGACTAACAAGATGATTTACTAACTGCTCTGTTAACCAAAAATATATATCTCACACAAATCGATGTCAAACAAAGTCTTTTGAAAAGAAATGGGTTTTGTATCCTCAACTAATCTCAATTGAAAACAGTCAAGATAAATGCTAAATTATTTATAGCACATAGAAAAAGTTCTTTGAAAGTTTGTAGTTTTTGAAAACTTACAAGTTCAATATTTACCATATATCCTGAACCTATAAAATGGGTATACCAGGTTATAATGGTTTTGTGCAAAAGTATGTAAAAGGTAGAAAGAAGCATCTCCGACCCCATAAAGTATATATATTCTTGATCAGCATCAATAGCCGAGTCGATGTGTCCGTCTGTCTGCCCGTCTGTATGATCGCGTCGATCTCAGAGACTACAAGAGCTAGAGACTTCATGTTTTGAATATAAGTTCTCCTATACCATAAGCAAAACAATTTTGTTTCAAATTATCGATAACTATTCTGGTTTCCGTAATACACATGGAACCGATTATAAAAAAATATCGAATTTCGAAAATCAAAGTATTGGGGTTAATACAATGGTTAACGATAGAGCTTTTCTCAAAACTTCGTCGAAATCGGTTAAGAAACACCGGAGATATCGTAAAGTTAAGTCAGTTATTAGTTTTCTTTAAATTGATTATTATTTGAAGCATACTTTTAGGGCGCAAGGAGTATAATATTTATTGCAACTGGGTTCAGGGTATCTTCTAGTCGGGCTCTTCCGACAAGAGCCTTTTTACATGTTTTGTTTTACTTACTTGAATCAAAGAGCTTGAGAGATTTGAAATAATTTTTATTGATTTATTTATTATTGGTTTATTTTTTATTAGGGTGATTCGTGTATCAGAATTTGATCAAGATCAAGTTAAAATCACGAAATATATCGCTGTTACTATATACTGCTATATATTTAGTTAAAGATTACACACACACACAAACAACGGATAAAGTTAATTTTAGGATATTGCCTTGCTGAACTGTTTTTCGTCAGAGACTTCTAATTCCTGATTCTTGAAAATTTCAATTGCTTTTTAGATTTCAAGTAATTTGTAATTGCCTTTAGTTGAATTTTAAATGAAATTTCTTGCTTAGCCGCCTATGATTTGTTATTGTGCTGAAAGCTGGCATTTTGTTGTATTCAGAGTTTCGATAAATCCTGAAATTTTGACAGCTGAGAAATTATACAATTTGTCAGACTTACTAAATACTCAGATGTAGCTAGTATTTTGAGGAAACTTGCTTTAGTTAAACAATTAAAATTACTAAAAGTTGAAGTTTCAAACTTATAAATTTATCTTTAGCTTAAAGCTTAATTTAGACTAATTTTTACATTTAATAAGCAACTTTACTTTAACAAAGTTGTCTTATTTAAAGCTTAAGTTGCTCGAAATACAATTGGAATATATTAAAGCTATTTATTTGAGTTTGAGGCTGATTTATGTCAAATTCCTCGCCTTTGAACAAAAAAGTCAGCTGCCATTAGCCGCTGGCTGACACTTTAGATCTCTTCTTTGCTTTGCTGTTTGTCCTATTGGCGGCATAAACAAAGCAAATCAACACACACACTCAAACACACACACACACATTCATACGAGTCAAACTCAATCAGGTCGAGTCAACACTACTATAACATTTTCACCCACCCATAAAAACTTGATTTTTCTTTGATTTTTGTTTTTTCTCCTCTGTTGAACAGAGAGCCAACGCCCCAAAGCAAACATTGCCCGATATCCCTGAGCTAAAAGCTTTGAGACACATTTTTCGAGTCCAGCATCCAGTTTTTGTATAGGTTTTTTGCATGGAATGTTTTCGCTAATGATGATGATTTGGGGCACTTTGGTCAGTTTTTTGTGGTATGCAAAGTTTGCGAAAAGACAGTCGATCAATCGTATGATCGAAACTCGAAACTTCTCAGCAGCCCTTGGCTACTTTAAGACACACCCAACAAATAAATAAATAAATAAATAAATATATTTGCATGTATCTGCCATCAACTTGAATACGTTTATTATTAACATGCTGAATAGCTGAAAAAGTAACAAAATATTGAAATTAATACTGCTTATTCAACTGTCTTTGCTTTTGAATATATATGAACATATTATGTTTACTTTGTTGATTTAGCTTGTTTATTAGCTCGTTATACCCTATTTGTTTACGTTGGTGTTTAGACACTCCGCTTATTGCAACTAATTTCTTTGTACCATAAATTTTTGTTTTTTTTTAGCTAAAATTCATCTACAGAGTATCTGTTTCTAAAAAGGAATAGAAGTTGGGCATAAGAAAATGTTTGTTGTTGTTAATATTTGCCATTGTGGCCATGTCATGCCACATCATGCTGCATATAGAGCTTAGCATTATTTAATTGCAATGCAAATGCTGCTAAATGTGTGAGATTTTTCCACTTTCCCAGCACCAATGACTGCGTTACTTTTTGTTTTTTTTGTAAAGTTATCAACCGTTTCATGAAATCTTCGCTAATGGCCTGGGTAAATGATAAGCGAACCTTTAGTTAACCCCCCACCACCACCCTCCAAGCCCCCCAGCACCCTTCTCTACCATCATCCGTTGTGGACCTGTTGTTTGTTGGTTGGTTAGTTGGTTAGCTGGAAAAGCCACCTGGCCATCATCCTGCCTGCACAAACCAGAGCCTGACCATTTCCGATGCAGGGTGAAAGTTATGCAGTTGACGCATATACAGGTATATATCTATATATATCTATATATTTCTCTAACTTGCTGCCAGTTTTGTGATGCGTTGCAGCTGCTGTTTACCACTTTGAGGCATTAGCTGTATACTCGACACTACTTAGTATGTATTTATGTGCATCAACGCCTAAGATCGATTAAATAATGTACTTAAATATATAATTGGCGAAAATACACATTGTAGTATATAGTGAAAGAAAGCGAAAACTGGCGACACACACACACACAGCGTTGAGCTCAACAGATTAACACACAATTAACAGGCTATTAAATGCTTAACTAGTGTTGTAAAACGCAACAGTTGCTGACAATTTCTGAGAAATTGATAATACAAACGGTATTTTCTTCTTTCTTTAAACTTACTCAGTACAAAGATATTCAAAAAACACCTTCGAACTGTCCAACTGTCAAGTGTAATTTTCAAATTTTAACAGCCTGTCACAAAATCTAATATGTACTCTACATTGCTAACTGGGCCAAATAGAAATTTCGCGGTCACACTCTCTTGCGCAATAAAAAAACAAAAACTTTTAGCTACAAAAACAAAGGTGACATACATTATTGCCACAAGCGAAGCGTGCTTAATGAAGTTAGGGCCGAATTACTCGAATATCACGAGCTCACGAGCTAAACAATTTAATGGGCATTTTTACAACAGAACTAATTGCATATTTTGTGCAAAACTAATTTAAATAAACATTTGTTTTTCTTTTTTTTTTTTTTGATTTTTTAAAATACTCAAAAACTGATGGGCAGTTATTTTTTAATGACTCTTTGAGGCTTAAAGAAAGTTCAATTTTCAAGTGTTTTCCGATAAATAATAATATTCAGAAATAAAGCAAAAATAATTATAATATAAAACAAAAAATATACATATTTTTGAGCAAAAGTCAAACGCCAGTAAAACAAAATGAAACATAAGAAAGGCGAAAAAGAAATTAATGAATTAATGAAATATGAATGGAAATTACTTTCATGTTATACCAACGAGATCTCACATTTTTCCATTTCCTATATTGTACAATAACCGAATCGGGTGTTATGCAAATTTGACAAGTTGCGAGGGAAATGGCTCTGTGTGTGTCCAGACATTATTTTTAATGCGTTACGCAACACACGCACCACCCAAAAAGGTAGCCACAAATTAAAAGATAGAGGGTAAGAGAAAAAGATAAAAAAAGTGAGATACGAAAGCTTGGACAGGTTAGCCTAGTTTGTTTCAGTGCATGCATGTGTGTAGAGGTAGAGGAAACCAATTTGGCCCAACCTGTATATGGTTTGGCGATCGTGAACCAGATTTTTTGCTTAAGATTCCGATTCCGCATCGCCACAAGTTGCATTCCCCAAAACCGAAAACAAAAACAAAAACTTGCCATTGAGTATGGTCCGGTGCTGGTTGGAATTTCACTCTGGTTTTGGTTTTGGTTATTTTTTTCTCTCTCTCTCTCTCTCTCTCTGCACCCGAATATGCGTGTGGCAAGCAAGCCTCTCAATGTAGAAAGCAGTCAGTGTTGTATGATCTGCTGTCATGTGGAAGTCCCACTACACTGTGTTTCTTTACTGGACAAACAGGTGAAGTTTGTCGTATGCCAAGACAACAACAACAACACAAATTAAGACAGACGTTGTTGTTGTTTTGCGATCGACCTGGTCTGAAAGTCTTATCCGTGTAAATGCAATAACAAAGTACCAACAACAACAGCATCAGACCAGAAAAGCGCAAGTGAAACGACTAATAATGCGTATGGTTATGTGTGTGTGTGTGTGTGGGTATTAAATGTTATTTCTATAACCTGCATACAATCACAATATGAGCATTATGTGCAAAAATAAATATTGTTAATTTCGAAACTTGTTTAAAGTTTAAAAAATATTTATTTTTTGATTAGTTTGGCATAAAATGTGGCGCAGCAGTGAAGTAAATGAACATAAAGTTTCTTTTTCATAAGTGCTATAATGCTGAAATTTTCACAGAACTTACCTTTTACGCTAAAAGTGAGCACTAAAAGGCAGTTTTGAAAATCGCCAACATTAAATTCCGGAAATTTTGTAAACAACCCGTTCTACAAAACATCATCGAAAGAAGAATAAGAAGTTATAAGTTTTCCGAAAAAAAAACCAAAGCCAACATACTTTTCAATTATATAAGTTAGATAGGAAAAAATAACTTTCGGACAACACGGAGTCTAGATTATATGGAGAAAGTATAATTTTCTATCCGATTAAGCTTAAACTTATTTTCCATGATCTACCTAGGCATTCAGGCAAATCAAATAATAGTTCTCTTGCTTTTGAATTTAATGGATTAGAGATTTTTTTTTTGAACAGTTAAAAGCTTTTTTGTTGTTGGTACTAAATTGATGACGATAGAACTGAGAGACTGTGTTTGACTCTTGTTTTTTTTTTGCTGTGGACAAAGAAATGGTCCTTAGAGTTTATTATTATGCTATTGTCCGATCAATGAATTAGATATGCAAAACCCTTCCAAACCTTAACGGAATGCCATTACGATGGCAAACCTTAAATGGAATATAAGCCAAACCATTAAAAAATCAATGCTACGGCATCTGATAAGAAGACCGAAAGAAGACTAGAAAACAACTCTTCAAATTGGAATTCTAAGTTCGGGTTTCTTCTTTTTTGTTGTTGTTCCTACGATCTTTTTGGTCTTAACTAATAGGCTTGGTTTTTGTTTTTGTGTTTATTTCTTTTCAGTTTTGTTCTTGTTCTTATTTTGTTATTTTTGTTGTTGTTGTTGTTGTTGAACGGTATTTAATGCATTTTGTATGGGGAAACTTATCGCTTGTTTGTTTGTTAAGAGCCCTTTGTTGGCTGCCGACCTGCCGCTTTTCTTGTTGCACAATGCAACTGGGAATGGACACAAAATGGTAGCATTTATGACTAGGCTCCAATCGGTGTTGCTATATACAATGTGTGTGTGTTTGTGTGTGTGTACATAGATCAGATCCCCGGTAAATTCTTTATTAAATGTCGAGCAATTGACTTCTTGTTCGTGTTTTAATTTGTTGACGTTTTCATTTTCTTATCGTGTGTTTCCGTTGTTGTTTGTGGCAGGCAATTTGGGTTATTGTTACGCATCGATTGCTTAACCCTCTTTTACGCAAGTACAGCAATTGCTGTACATCATGTGCATTATGATAACGCTAAAACTAACTAAAAATGAAAATCAACAAAATGAGCTATCTTTTTTTTAGCTTTTTTGCTTCAGCCTGATAAAACCTGAACGCATTAATTGCGTTGATCTGATATAATTAATCATATAATATAGCAATAGATGTTTTGTTGTTGTTGTTGTTGTTGCTTGTCATGGCTAAGTACATAAATTTTTTGATAGCTCTGTCAAAATTATCGTCAAGAAATGTCAAGGCAAATTGCAGCAGCGGGGCTGGCAGCCAAGATGGATAGATGAATGCCCTGCAAGCTATTTGATATGGAAATGTGCGGCCAAATGTTTACCACGGTTAAATATCTTTCAAGACAACAACAACAACAATAACAACTCACGATGACAATAACAAAAGCTAGCAGCGGCATTTTCCATTGTTTGTAACGTTTCATTAGCTCAAAGCGCCTGGGAAATTGTTTTTAATAGTTTTTTTGCTGCCACTTTTGCTGTTGCTGCTGCTGCTGCTGCTGTTGTTGCCCTCTGTTGTCTGTTTGTGTGTGTTTCTGTGTGCAACTGCCGCCTCTTTGGCCATAAGTCAAAGTTGAGATCTTCACGGCGAAGCTAAAAATCAAAATTCCCCATTAAAATCGCAGCAGAATTACACAAAAAAAGCTTCATCTTTGTTCGAAAACTGATGTCTTTAATGTTATAGCTTATAGTTTGACCAGTTAGGATCAGTTAGAACTGCCATTCAAAAGAATGCGATTTAAGCAAAACTTTGAATGCCTTCAATTGGCCCAAATTCAATTCGACTTGAAGCATTTTAAAACATCAAACATCAAAATAATATTTCTGCACATGATATAATGCTGATAAGGTTATGTAGGTTTTTATACCCTGAACCCATAAAATGGGTAAATCAGGGTATAATGGTTTTGTGCAAAAGTATGTAACAGGCAGAAGGAAGCATCTCCGACCCCATAAAGTATTTATATTCTTGATCAGTATCAATAGCCGAGTCGATATGGCCATGTCCGTTTGTCCGTCTGTATGAACTCGTCGATTTCAGAGACTACAAGAGCTAGAGACTTCATAGTTTGAATATAAGTTCTCCTATACCATAAGCGGAACAATTTTGTTTCAAATTATCGATAACTATTCAGGTTTCCGATATGCACATAGAATCGATTACGAAAAAATATCGAATTTGGAAAATGTAAACAGTGGGGTTAATACAATGGGTAGCGATAGAGCTTTTCTCACAATTCCGTCCAAATCGGTTTAGGAACACAGGAGATATCGTTAAGTTAAGTCAGTTATTAGTTTTGTTTCAATTGATCATTATTTGAAGCATACTTTAAGGGCGCAAGGAGTACAATATTTATTGCAACTGAGCTCAGGGTATCTTCTAGTCGGGCCCTCGCGACTAGAGCCTTCTTACTTGCTTTCGCCTTGTTTTTGTAGCCATTTAAAATAATTTTGAACAATTTTGCTTTGGCTTTGTAATCATCAACGTAATCATAATCGCGGTCGTAATGTAATTGCAATTGTCTCCAAATGCAAATAAACTTCATGATGAGCATGCACAAGCAATTAACAATTAAGCCGGGCTATTGACATTATTTTTTTTTATTTAGCTGTTTTCCTGTTGCTCTTGGGCCAAGGCTAAAAGACAAAGCCAGCAAACAATTATTCAAATCTTGGGCTAATTGTAGGTCACAACGAGATGAACGATGAAACTTGAATAATGTTTGTAAAACGTTTGTTAAACTAACTAAAGTTTTGTTATGAAATACTTGAAGCTCAACGTCGTTTTATGTTAATAATGAAAAAAAAAAATAACAAAGATTTTTTATGGAAACTTAATTTTTTTTATTTAAAATCGTAAATCTTAATAAAGTTGTATTGTCATATGAATATCTTTAAATTCGTTAAGCCCATAAAATACAGTACGACCTCGCTTAACGCAACCCTCGTTAAACGCAACTCCTCGATAATCGCAACACGAAAATTCTTAACTTGAAAAAAATTTACCTCATTTTACGCAACTTTCCAAGGAAATCATACAAAGTACAGACCACAATTTCTAATTTGATCAAAAACTTAATAAATTAAAATGAAATCCTTGCAGATAAACTCGATTTACTTTGATTTAAATGATAAGAAAATGCATCTTCTTTTGGAAATAGGTCTCGTAGCCAACAAAAGATTACTCCTCGGTTATCGCAACCACCTCAGTTTTCGCAACAGGCCAAATTCTAATAGGTTGCGTTAAGCGAGGTCGTACTGTATTTGTTTTATGAACGAATTATTTTGAAACATTTAAACTAAACCCGTTTGTGAACTCATATAAATAACAAATTGACCTAAACTTAAGGAGTTTAAATTTTGTTTTTTAGTTTTTCAACATTTTTGCAACTTATTTTTCCTTTGATTTTACTCAAACTGAATTTTGAGCTACCATAAAGTGATCAAGTGTTTTACTATCAGAACTATTACAAAACTCTGCCTTTTGGGGCCTTGACCCACTCAGGAAGTGGGAAGGAGGTGGGGGATTCAAGCAGCCAGCTAATTAAATGTTGCATAGTTTTGGCCAACTTAAGCTCAAGTGTGTCAGCTGCAAAACAAGCCTAGTTAAGATGTGTGTGTGTGTGTGTGTGTTTTGGTCTGAATTAAGATTCTAGGCTAACATTTGAGCTGTTTGGTTAGAAAACCGGTTCGCAAGTACTACTACAACAACTCAAACATGCCAATTATTGAGCTTTGCTCGTTTTTTTTTTTTGCTTGGCTTTGCTTTCCTTTTCCTTTTGGCCCGACAAACGCCGGCAAATGATATACATATATGCATGCGGCAGGCACAAAAAAAAGGAAGTCAATAATTAAGCCATGGCTAATAAGCGGTCAGCGCAGTGTGCGCCGCACACTTCACAGGAAATCTGAAATCCATACGTGAAACCAATCATGCCCCCGATGACAGTCAATCAACTGAAGTCAACTTAACTTAAGAGTCGGCTACCGCCGCAATTATTGGCGAGCTAACAACAAACAGTTTGCAGTTCATTTTGCCCATGAAGTGAACTTGAAACTTTCAATGTAAATGAGCCAAACTCATACTAAAGTGTCGTCAGTCGTGCACTTTGAGGCGTTCACTCGACCGTGGCAAGCCCCACCAAGTGGCAAGCGGCAAGCGGCATGGGACTCGGACTCGTACTCGTACTCGGATTACGAGGTGTTGCATGTGATGTCTCTTAACGAAAACAGAAAAGCACTCGTAATTATTATACATAATTCATTTATTAAACGCTGCGACCCGTTGACAATGACATTTTCTTTTGTTTTCAACGCCGTTCGTAACTGTTGCTAAATGGTCAAATCGGTTCGAGGGGTGCAAAGTGGAGGATGGGAGGTACTAGTACTTACTGTTGGTAAGTCTATGGGGTCTATGGTTTCTGTGACATTTGCCTTATTTGCTTTTGTTTTTTTGTTTAAGTTTACGAGCACCATAATTATTATGATTATTATTTATATTCAAGTTTGTTGTGGCATGCAAATTGTTGCACAATAACAACAAATTGCTGTAAACGTTGCTCTTACAGCAAATTATAGCATGGTCACAGATACACGGGCAGTGATTTTAGTATCTGTCATTGTCTGTGTTGCGCGTCCATAATCATGTGTCATGTTTATTAGCCAAGTCAACGCACTTTAAGACTTTGTCGGCTTGGGAAGCCTTCGAAGTTAACAGCCTACAGACGGGTCGAGGTCATTCATCCAAAAGGTAGTACCTCCCTCGCCTTACAACTTACAGGTAGTAAAAATGACGAAAAGCTAACAAATCAGACCCCTATCGGTTGTATTTAAATAATCGGCTTGTTGTTGTTGTTGTTGCAGGAAACCTTTTGAGCGCTCCCCTACTGTGTTCTAATCTACTCACAATACTGGTGGTAGTCTCAAATGGTACTACAAATAGTAGATTGCTTGATACGAAAAGTAAACAGTGTAAAAAACATATTATAATAAAACACCAACGAATATAAATTGATAATAAAACTTGATTCAATTATGATTGGATTTCAGTTCTGTGCAATACGATAACATTTTTTCTAGTTAAGAGCATTTATTTGTTATGAAAAATTATTATTTTACTTTCCCAATAAAAAAAAAAGGTTGTCTACAAAGTTGGTGTACGGACGATAGTTTAGCTTGACAACGTCATAATAAAACAGTGATGAAATGTTTGCAAATTTTTACGCTCGATTGTGGTATCGTCTAGTCGAGAATCTAGCAGAAAGTTTCTTTACATGATTATACCTCAAATTTATTAAACAAAGAATTAATGCCTGAAAATATACTAGTTATCAGATTTTTAAAATGCAAGAATAATAAACCTGAATTGACGAAATTGTTGTTGCTACGTCAAAACAAATAAAATTAAAAAAAAGTTTAAATAAACATATTCATAAAATTCTGACGCGGTGTTGAACCCGGGCAGTCATGCATCAGAACGGTTTTCGTAACGCCTATGGCTTTCTCGCTTTTGAACTTGCTATTTTATTTTACTGAAATAAAAAACAAATCGAATCAAATAAAGTTGTTGTTTAATTTTGTTAAAAGTTCGCCTTTTTTTCAACCAGTACCAGTGTGCAATGGCCGGAAAGACTGAGCCACTTTAGAAGCTTTACATTGCAAACAACAGCGACAGCAGCGACAGCAGTAGAAATAACAGCATGGGAAATGTGGATTGCAGTCAAAGGCAAACGGAAAACCATCATGAAATTTGATTGGCAGTTAAAGCCGAGTCGAGCAGCCCACCGCAAAACCAAACACACACACACACACACACATAGACAAGCTAATTCGAGTTTGAAAGCCAAATGAAAAAAACCGCTTTAACTGTGTTTGTGTGTAAATCGTTTGAATTGCGTTTACAAAACCAAACGAAATGAAACCGGAAGTTTTGGCCTGCCATTGCGATGGGGCACGTCCCGAACAGGGTGACCCCCAATACCATACCAAAACCAAAAAACCATAAAAACTATAAACCAAATGCGGCGGCAGCGGGTTCGTTCAACTTATTTTGACCATTTAACAATTGAGTTACAACTGTTGCAGTTGTTGTTGTTGTATAAAAACTTGGAGGCTGCAAACCAAAAAAAAAAATTGACTCCACTTTGACTGGGCTTGGTACGCCTCATCACAGATCCACTGAGCCACACTTTTTGGCCAGATGTCGCATTTTTGTTTTTTTTTTTTTTTTTTAATGTTGTCAGTGGGGGCCTGGGGGCTTACCCTCGCGATCGTTCGATGTGGGTGTGCCAGTGTGTGCCTGTGTGTGTGTGTGTGTTGACGGAATTTATGATCATAATGATCATTTGGATGACGATGTTGCCATTGTTGTTGTTGTGGTTGTTGATGGCACGGTGCGTCAACTTCTGTGCCACAATAAAATGCTAAAGATGGGCTCGTGATAACAATGTGTGCTCACTCATTTATGTTTGTATGTAGATAAAACAAAAACAAAAAAAACACCTCATACATTCCGCTGAAGAACCATTAGATCAATGCTTTCTGAGTATTGTTGCGTAATAACTAATTCCATACATAATATTATCTGAACATAATCTGGTTTTCTTATGATTATTTATATTCTGCTGTTCAACAGATTTCCAAGAAGATTAATAAGTACTTTGCTAATCCATGTTTCTGAAAATATATATTAAGTACTCAAATTAATCCTTTGACGTTTTTTCAGTCAGTTATATAAACCTTTTCGGCAATTTCAATACACTTTTGTGGCTCTGTACATTAAATTTGAAACTCTAGAAACTTCAATCGGTATTCAAACTAAAAATATCAACCCTGATTAAGTGAATAACTTTCGATTCGATTCTTATAAAGTTCCATTGGTTATTAAATTATTTTGGATTTACGATACCAAAACGGACCTTTTAGATTGTTTAATATTTGAATTTCAAAATTATTGTGTAGAAAAAAATAGCAATAGTTGTAGAATAGACCTGACAAACACTAATACACAATATCCCATAATAAATAAATTAATTGTTTATATATTAATATCGTTATATATATAATAAAAGATATTTTTTTAAACTAATAAAGCTGTCAATAAAATGACTAATATATTTTTTCTAGCATTTAATTTTTATTATTTCAACTATATTAGTAAACAACTTCAAAATGTTATGTTATTAATAACAATTGCTTAGTAAATTTTAATTGTTGTCTTTTGTTCTTTTTTGCATGTAATTATTATTTGTTTTAATAAAAAACAGTTGTTTAATTGTGTGAAATTCTTTTGTGTACAATTCTATTGTTTTGATGTAAGAAACGAAAAAAAGAAAAAACAAAATTGTTTTTAAACTGAATTGTTCAAATTGTTGGCTAGTTTAAACAATAAACAATTAAATATAATGCATTTAATGATGCTTTATTCGCGTTTTAAAGTGACGAGCAAAAGAATAAGATATAAAGTATATATGTATGGTATATATAAATCAATATTGAAAGGCGAATACTAAACTAAACAAAGATTATTGAAATAATTTTTCGGTAATATTGTTTGTTGATTATTTTGCGCTTAGGAATCACCCTGGGCCTGATCCAAGGCTTCAAATACAACCTTGTCCTTTTTATCGTTCGATGACTTGAGTTCCTCGTACTTGAGGCGGTAGGAACCCTGAGGATCATAGATCTTCTCCAAGCGTTGCCAATCATTCGGGCGATTATCAATCAGATGACGCGTCACCTTTTCAGCGCCATATTTTTGCTTTTCCGTACACTTGACACAATTCGACATCATGGCATCGGGTAGAATATCTATATAGTATTGAGTGAAAGGATCAAGCATTCATTCACTTTGAATGTTACAAGACATACCCTTTAGCATTTTGGCATCGGGTGTGCAGGGTCCTCGACTCTCCAGGCATTTTATATAGTTGTTGAGCAAACGCTCCTGCGTCAGTATCTCATCCAGATCGACATTATCAAATTTGCTGTCATAAGCGCCTCCCTCATCCGGGACATTGATTTTACTGGCTGGCATGACAGTAGTTGTTGGATGTGCCGCACAGCAGCAAATCACAGCCAGAAGCAAATACATTAGCTTTAAACCGAACATGTTCCACTCGAATAGAACACTAACAGATCATAGACTGGGTAACTGTATACTGACTTTAGCATTAGATTGTACAGCTTTTATAGATATTTTCTATTTTACTTTTTTGGGCAAAGTGCAAAGGGTTCTGGTTGCAGCTGCGCCAAATCGATGCGTGTCTCTGGACAATTTGAACTGTGCCAAATTAACTGCATTCAATTCAATTGAATTATGATTGCCAACAATTTGGGGCTGCAACTGCAACTGCGGCAGCAATAGCAGTCACATGCAATGGGGGCCATAAGAGGAAGCCATTTTGCACTCTTAGCTGGGATGATGATGATGATGACAGCATGCAAAAGCATTTTTACCGTACAAATTCCACTCAGAAAGCGCATTCTTCAAGTGTTTTTTTCTTGCGAATCATCATCATCTTGTTGTACTTGCCAATGTATTGGCCATTGAACTTGCTTTGTGGCAAAGAACAACTCCTTCTGCAACAGCTTGACTGATTTTGACATCGTTTTTGTTTAATGTTCTTTTTGGTTTTTTGGAAGCTTTCATTTTGTTACTTCATTAGCATAAATACACACAATTTGATTTGGGTTCGAGTGTGTGTGTGTGTGTCCCAGTCTATGCCAAGTTTGAGGCCAGCAACAATAACTCCAACAACAACAACAACAACAAAAAGAAAGAAAGAAAAAAATAAAAGCCACCTGACCGGGTCGAACCATAGCCGCAGATTTTGCCCATTTGATGCTAGCCACAGCAATATTGCAGCTCTCTCTGTTTCCCATTCGATCTCTGCCTCTCTTTTTCTTTCTGTGTATATCTCTGCCTCCCTTGCTTTGACTAAGAAGCTAAGACATAGCCCGTCGCGACGATGCCAAGAACTCCAAAGCTATGGCTCTGCACTATTTCCAATGTTTAAGACTGGCCAAGAACGGTTCTGTATCTCGAGGATTGCGGACGTGTTTTTTGCACAGACGCGCGTCTCTTTCTTTCTCTCTTGAATAAAGATTTATAAAAAAAAAAAAAATACTAAATACCTTTTATTGTGAATAAGTGTGTGCAAGACTGGGAACTGCAACCCAAATAAATGTATTTGCCATTTGCCATTTGTTTTTAAGTTTTTATATTGACCCAGTTGTGGTGGGGTTAATGCAAAGAAAATAAATTGTATGTAAATAGTACAAGATAGAGAACCTCAAGGTCAGACCACAAATATTTAACTTGTGCTTGATTTTTATGTTTATTTTTATTTGGTTTTTTTTTTTTGAGTGCCATGCATATGAATTATTTGATTTTGGATATCAAATTCAATCGATAATCATTAGCATTCAATACAAAATTGTATCGTGTCTCGCTAACGAATTACAATAAAATACAAATTGTGCTGTATTGAATTAAATTGCTATTTGATTTGAGACCAAATGGCATATTTCAATTGATTGTGAAGTTACTTAATTTACAAGTGAAACACAATAATAAAATGACTTGCAAATCACCTTTATCGTATCTGCTTAAATTGGAGCAAATGGTAAGCACAAAACTTTAAATCCATCAACTATTTATGATAAGTGCTATAATATAAAAATAAAAATAAAATAAAAATAATATAATATAAAAGTATTAATTATTGTCCATAAACAAACAAATAATGCTAGTAGTTTGGCCAACTCTTGCTTAAACTTTAAGCCTAGCTGGTATGAAGATTTGGTTAGTTAAAGTTGGCTATAATTGAATAGTTAGCCACTGGCTTAAACCACTTTGGATCGACAACAGGTGATGGGAACGCGGTGAGTCGTAGACGAGAGGCATACTAGACGCCTAAATATGCGGAACGTGAATATTGGCAAATGCTACCCCCACCTACATATGTACATACGTGATGAATCAACAAAATACTTGAGGTTTGAGTTTGAGTTTGATTTCGAGTACTCACCACACAATTCTTACTTATGATGGCAGCTGTGAGTTTTGACATTTGCCGCCATTGTAAATATTTGTACACCACACATACATATTTAATTCGAGTTTGAATGCAATCAAAATGCTTGGCTTAGATATCTAGTCAAGAGTCCAATAGACAACACGCATGCCAAGACACAGCTACCCGGTTCCAGCTTAAGTTAGAAACAGCTCTTAAGAGCGCGTTTCGAGTAAGAAATAAAGAAAAGTACGAGCACAAAATCTAAAAATTGCAAATATTGCGAGTAAATATAAATATATATTTATTGCCTAGAAACTAAAATCAAATATTTAGTACAACCACAGACAGTCTAATATATAGACTGTGCAATTGCTAACAGGAGCTTTTAGAGCTTTCGCGTCTCAGGGTACCGGTTGTAGACTTAATGTATGTTCTACTATATAAGACTGTCTGTAGTATAACACATAAGGCATAAATAATACCATAACTAATACTTTTGAGTATCGAAATTAACAAAATAGTTTTACATTCTTATAATGTAGCTTACATTATTATTTATTTAATAATAAATTCACATACTTTCGATAGCTTAAGACTTATTTTTGACAAATATAAATAAATAAATATATGTATATGTATATATTTTCTTTTGGCAATTAAAATTTTCATTTGATAATCATCAGTGTTTATTTGAAAGAAATGTAAGAATTTAATATTAATTTTATTGCTATTGTTATAATAAGATTTTATGTCTTAGCTTAGTTTGTTATAATATGGTATTTTTGTACAACAAAGTTTTTTTTTTCTTGAAAAAAATTAATTAAAAAAATATTAAATTTCTAAAATCAATTTTCCATATGTTTAACATGCTATATAATACATTATTTTTGCAATGAATTATTATTCTTTTGACAAGGATATCGCATAGTTATACATAGTCTTCTTGGGTAGCTGTAATGGTTTTCTAAGTCTAATTTTTGAATTGTAGCACAAAGCACTCTCGCTTCAGCAATTTCCATAGGTGATTTGATGCGCTACTTCAACTACTTACTATTTATATAGTATATATACGGGTAATTTAAAAGTGAACTCAAAAGTGGGTAAATAATATAAAAAATATATTAAGGTATTTTTAACGAGGTATATGTAACTTGTTTTCGTATGGTCGTATAGCCTGGCAATGCCAATTTTCCAGTAAATTTTCTAGATAATTTAGTTAGTTTTTTTGTTGTTGTTCATCATGTGATTAGAACAGCAGCAACAACAACAAAGTTTGAAAATTGCCCGCTGGCAATGTGGTGCAGTCAATCAAAGCTTGTGGCATGTATAATAAGTATAAGCCACTCTAAATAGTAAGTGTTGTATCTGTATCTGTATGTATTTTGTTTGTTGTGGGAGTGTTTGGGATTTAATTCGGCAATTTAGCTCTATTATTGCTGACCATTTAAGCTCTGCGGCAACAATTTGAATTCAACATGTTACGTAGCACGTATTCATGTTGTTAGCAGTTAATTATTTAATGCGATGCGATGCGATGTGATGCGATGCGCCCACCGGCAGCTACAAATCAAACTTCTATCGTAATTCAAAACTTGTTTTTTGCCAAAATATTTTTGTCATATTTGCAAAAAAAATTCAGTCACTGACTTTTTGCAATGTAAGGCAGTTGCTTTTTTTTTTGTTATTTTTTCGGTGTTGCTAGAGTAGTTATTATTTATATTAGTGTTTTGCAAAACTTGTGAACACACTTGACTTTTTAATTCGGAGCAGGAAATAGTGTTAAGCGACTTTTTACGTGATTATGTCAAGAAGCTAATAAATATTTGGTGCTAAAATTTTGTTTGTTTTTTTCGTTTGTTATTAAATAATCATGTTGAATATTTTTTGTTTGTGCAAAGCAATTAAAATATAATTATTGGCAAATGTTTGTCTTGGGTTAAATTATAGAGTATGCTCGTATCATATTACTACGAAAGATTAGTAAGTTTTGAGCTTTAAGAACCATTAATTTATTAATGAATTTTATAAATAAAAATGCTAAAAATAACATTTAACATTTTTAAACCGATAAAAAAAAAAGAAGACACAAAAGTAATGTTGTTGTCGAGGAAGAATTGATAGCTTCCATTGAGATTAACAGATATTTTTCTGATATGAATACTCCCTAAGATTTTGACTTTATTTTGAGTGAAATCATATCATTAAAAAGTATATATTATTCTTTTCAGTTGATGTTGCATGTGACAACAATTTGTTATTATTATTATTTTTTTTTTAAATATTACAGCTTTTCTTTGATTTTTTTTTTTTAGTTAATGCTGTGCTCTTGTAAATTTCACGCTCTGAATAAAAGTAGAAGAATCTAGTAGTATAATTTGCTAGTTTAAAGAAACCAATATTCAATTGCAGAAAACACAAAATAATTTATAGCCTCTTGCCATATCGTACAGGGTAGATGAGTCCTTTGGGATAGCTTGATTTTTTCTTTCTTGTTGTGCCAAATATTGAAACGCAATATTGAATTCCCATGCGAGGCAATGGTAGAAATGGCATTAAGCAAACGGTGCTTTTCAGCTACACAAACCCGGAGAGCATCTATCATTGCCGCATCATTGGGGCCGGGCTAACGAGGCAGCCTAACGGCGGCTATTCGCAGAAAAAAAAAAAAATTAAAAATGTAAATCTATTTTCACTAGGTGCCACAAGAAATTGAACAAAAATCAATAAGAGCCAAAAATACAAAAAAAAAAAGAAAATAAAAATGTGTTTGTTCCAATTTCCCGAAACTCGAATATTGCTAAAGCTAACAGTTATCAGCTAGTTGGCAAGTTGGCTGGCTCTTTGTAGCTAACGGGTGATGCTGCCGGGCTGCTGCTGCTGCCTAACGACCTCAAAAACCAGTTGAGAGTCAGAATGAAGCAGCAACTTCACTCGACACTTGTGCTATTGGTATTGTTGTTGTTGTTCTTAGTGTTGCTGGCGTTGTGTTTATAGTTATTTAAGTGTTGATGTTGTTGCTTTTGTCAAGTGTTCAGCATTCCTCTACGCAAGGCCCAGGTGAGCTGTGCGCGATTAAACGCATAGATACACACACACATACATACATACATACATATACAACTCATTCGGCTCTTGGCTCATAGTTGCTGCATATGCAAACAGCAACAACTGCAACAGCACGCATATTTACGAGCATTTTTGTTGGCCGTTGATTTTTATTGCGCATATATATTTTTATTTATTTTTTTTATTTTTTTATTTTTTGTAGCTTTATCTTTCTTTCTCTCTCTCTCTCTCTCTCTGAACCGATTTGTATTATTGAATGTGAACAAGTTTTGTGACTACCAACATGTGGGTCACTTAGCCACTATGGCAACAGGTTGTTTGTGTTGTTGCTATTATTTCTGGTGTGTTGTTCTGTTTGTTGTTGTTATTGTTGTTTCTGGCTTTGGCATTTTGCAGGTGCATATTGGCTTTATAGCTGTGGGCGCATTCGTGTTATTTTGATTTTTGTTTTTGGTTTCGTCTATGCTCGTTAATCTTTAATTGTCGAGCTTAGCAATTGATCTTTGAAAAGACAAAAGTTGAAGATGTACACAAAATGCATTTGCTTTGCAAATTGTTATATTTCAAAATAGCATATATGTATGCAAATAGAGGCTATTTAGTATGTTAAACATTAATATTTACACAATTTGATGCTGCTTTGTTTAAGATAACTGTTGAAACCATCATCAAGTCTTTGTTAAATGTTGTATTTAAATGGGTTTTTGTTTGGTTTTGGGACATGGCACTCGCTCGATTCAGGTCATACATATAACAAAGTCAGTGGGTCGCCGGTTGTCAGGAATAACAATGAACATGATGGACACACAGAAATAATATTTTGCGGCTTGCTGAGCTGCCCAACTGTGACTAGAAGAATGACCCCACCAAACCACAACCCTTTTTTTTTTTTTTCATTTTGCTTCATGTAGATGCTGTCTGAAATGTTTCTCGCCTTTAATTAATGACTCTAACCCGATTTGTAAAGCAAAATAAAGCCAAACAACACTAAGCCGCAAAGCGAATAAACAAAATAAACCTTAAACAGGTGAAAGTACGACTAGCCAAAATACAACAAAAAAAAAACCCCCCAAACAAAACAAGCAACAAACAACAGCAACAGGTTTTTGTTATTTTTTTTTATTGGGGTGTTGGAATGCGCCGCTTGGACTCTAGAAAGTGTTACATAGTGTTACATTCAGAGTTGTCAGTCTTGTTGCTTAATTTACTATGGATATGATTTGAAATGATTCTCCGCTAGACTCGAAATGGTTACAAACCGACGACCCTATTGGATTTGAATATGGGGCAACAACAATGGCCAATAAACCAATCAAATCAATAAGCCCAACTAACAGAAGCTGAATAGTTAACCGTAGACCATTATGAAACAACATGAAGTAAGAATAATAACGAGGTCGTGACTCTTTGATCTTTCTTTAAACATAATTTGTCACCGCTGGGGGCTACCATGGAACACACAAGAAACACTTTGATTCGATGGCATTCATTCAGAAAACTTGAAGATGAAGTCAAAATGCGAAAAATCATTAAGAGATTTAAGTCAAAATGTTATCAAATGTTATTTTAAGAACTAAAGTCGAACTTTGAGTAGCATGATTAATACGTTTCTTAAACCTATATCGATCGATTGATGTCGATATCAATGTCAATCAACTGTATTCGTATGTTTGCATCAAATAGAATTATTGGTCAAAATATTTTTAAGATTTTAATGCCTGATTCCTTATTTTTCAATAGTTTTTCAATCAAATTTATTTTACTTTTATCGATTTTTATCGATAGTCCTGTCTTTGAACTAAAGACACAATTTTTCATATTTAATCATAAAAATAATAATGACAATCAATTCTGTATTTAAGCATATATTTTATTCAAAGTTTGTCATTATCGAACCAAAGGTATTTCAATTCTATTGCCTAATAGTTTAATTGATAAAAAAAAAGGCTTTATCTTTGAAACGATCAACTAACTAAACTTCATGTCCACAAAACACTTTCGTTTTTCGTAAATTGAAACTGAAAACTGAAATATTCCCATTGCCATTTCGGGTGCTCTCATGAATAATTTGGCAACATTTTGTAGTATGTTTTTGTATGTAACTGATGCTCGATTTTATTTTAAATTTTTGGCTGGCGTGCCATTTGCATGCGCTTTGGGTTTTTTTTTTTTTTTTGAGTACTAATTCCGGATTACAAATGCGACGCACGGCATTTGTGATCAATGCTCTTGCACGCCAGTTTCAATGAAAGCGAAACTGGTAAAAAAATAAAAAAATATATATATCGACCAAACTATTTGTGCAGATAATCGCTTAATCTAGGCAAACAATCGTATATAGTTTTTTATTTTATTTTTTTTGTAAATTTTTTTTGGTAGGTTTTGTTATAGACAAAGTATGCACATTACGTACGAATGCAATATTAATTTTGCACACTTGACTGGGCATTCCCCCATTGCGAAGGGAACAGTTGGAGCAGGAAAGAAAAGGCAGCCCATCGCTTGGCTGTTTTAGGTGCATTGACTTTTCAAGCACGTGCAGGCTATGCTGATGCATGTCTAATGCCAGGCGACTCAACAACAACTCAACAAAGACTCGAAAGACTCGAAAGTCTGAACGATGGATGCACTGTGAGAAGGCCCATGGCGATCGGTTCCAAACTGAACGACACGTTGAGTTCATTGGCCATTGGCCAATGCATTGGCTGGGCGCCATTTATTTTATTTTTTTTTGAGTGGACAGGCGGCGCTGGGCTGCCAAATCCACAGCATGGTCAGCCGACCGTCGGTCGGTCGTTTATTTTATTTTTTTTTTAATTTTTTTTTTCTGCATTTTCATTTTCTTATGCCGGAGACGGTCGGTCATAAACAACGACGTTGTCTTAAGGCTTGGCTCTGGAGTCCCTTAGCGACCTGTCGCTGTTTGCCGCTTTTAATTATGCAGAACACGCCAGCTCGAAACAAGGCAAAAACAATTTGAAAATGCATTTAACCAAGGCTCGTTTAACAGCCGGTAAATTATAAAGAGCAAATTTAATCAACCAAGCGTAGCCTAAACGCAACCGCAGCCCAGCAGTTGAGATTCAAAGCCATTCCTGTCAATAGTCCTTAAATCATCAGTGTTTTTTGTGTCAAGTCACATTTGATGTTGAACCTTTAACCTTGATAAAAGGTGGCTCAAAACGGTGGCTTTTGTTTGATTTAAAAGCAAGCTAAAAGAAGAGTTCAGAAGAAATATCTTTTTCAAAACTTGCTTTCCCTGACTTTTACACACAATGTTTAAGTCAAATAAACTTTTTTTTTATCACCATATCATAAAAGGCATTGTCAAAATTAATAAATCAGATTCTTTCTTTTGCAAAAGATTTTGTTGTCTTTTAATACTACGTATTTCGTGGGTTTTCTTTCAGTTTCTCTGTGTTTGCATCAATCACTTTAACACAATGCCCAACTTTCATCTTGTTTTGAATGAACTTGAAGCAAAAGCTTTCAACATACTACTATTTATAAAAAACTGATTCACGTTAATAAAAGTATTAGGTTTCTTTTCATACTTATGATATTGATATTCTCTGTAAGTGAGACTTAGCTACTAATTAGTCAGATGACATGGGTTTCGGCGCGACCCTCCTTACTTTGTGAGTACAAAAAACACGTATGTATGCCTGTCTGCTGTCTGTTGTTTTTACCCTTCTCAACTTAAGCAACGAGCTGGAAACCTCAATGTTCTTAACGCAAGTGCATTTTACTTGAGCTGCAAATAAAATAAGGCATCACTCACGAAATGCCTACAGACAATGCATACTAAGGTGTTTTGTTCCCTTCGGTTTTTATTTTATTTTCTTTTTGAATAAAAAAAAAAGGCCCCATAGCCAGAATGTTGTGCAGCGTCGCGTCGTGACGATGACTTCCTATTTCCGCTAGCCGAGCATTGCGATCGTGTCACGCTGCGTTGGCGTACAAACACAACGTGTGAATGTAAATGTAATGTGTGAATGATTGTATTATGTGGACGCAACGTAATTATGGCCTAGCCAAGTTTACCGGTGCTCCTACTTCTACATATGAGCAGTAGTAGTAGTAGTAGTCGTAGTACATAGTACAATGTTGACGGGGGGCCCCCGGCACATTGGCCTTTCATACACTACTATTACAACTAGATTTACATAGAATTTGTAGATAACACCACATGCTTTTGTTATTGTTATGCCACCGCAAGTAGTTAAGTACACTGAACTTAATAATACTAGCACAAGTTTAAAAGAAAGAAAAAAAAACTCGACACAACTTGAGTAAGTTTCTATTTAAGCGCTACTTTGGGCTATATTTTATAGTTAAATTTTTTTAATTCAAAACTCATGACATAGTAGCTTTGATTGTTTTTTTTTGCCTGTAGACGGAGTTGTTGCAGTATCTATTGTGCCATCATTTTCAAAGCTGTTGCAGTTGCACGTGATGTAACAAATTACGGGCCCTAAACAAGAACGAAGAACCCCATTTGTAATTTCTATTAGTATTTGTGGTTTGGCGCTGCAATGTTCCATTTCTATTTGTCTTTTCTGTTCCTACATATATAAAGTACATTGTTTGGGTTTTGCACTAAGCCTTGCCACAATTTGTATGCCAGGTTGTATCTCATTTGATGTTATTCATTGTTTTTTGTTGTTATTGTTGCCTTTTTTTCTTTCTTTGAGCTAAGCTACTACCGTAAAAAAGTCAATCAACTTTGGTTGTTGGGTTTGCTCGGCACGTCCCACAAGCAAATTATACTTTAAAACAACAAAAACCTTAATTTTTGCTCATTTTTTTTTGTGAGTTATTAAATAGTATAAGATATAAACACATAAATGTTTAAATGTGTAATGCGAATATTATTATAGCAACATATTGAATGACATCATAAACGACAGATAAAAGATATTATTAGGTATCGGTATACATATGTTTTTACATATATAACTACAACAATACAATCATTTATAAAACTCAGTTTTAATGTTTTGGGTTCCATAACACTTTAACCCCTATCTTGTTAAAGAAACTTTAAAATATTTTATTTATTTGCATTTTGTTCTTTTTTTTACAGGGCTCCGATCCACGAGCGGCCACCTGTCGCGGCAAGTTGCAAAGTCGTCGCTGTAAACTAAATCAAGAAATAAACAAGGAGCTGCGCTTGCGTGCGGGTGCTGAAAATTTATACAAGGTAAGGGTAAACTAACACAAAAATAAATACTATAAGAATTCGAACAGGAAATAAATGTGAAAAACTGTTTGAATTTAAATTGTTTGAATAAGTTTAAGAAAATTTCATTTAGTTTTGAAACTCTTAACATATTTTGCGAATTAAAACCAAAGAGTTTCTATATGTAGCTACCTTAAAAAATTAATAAATTATTATCACAATGTCTTGCAGGCAACTACAAATCGTAAACTACGCGATACCGTCGCCCTGGAGCTAAGTTTTGTGAATTCAAATTTGCAACTGCTTAAGGAGCAACTGGCTGAGCTAAACTCTTCGGTGGAGATCTATCAAAGCGAAAGGTAAGTGATTTGATGATTACCTGCTCCACTGGCTGCAGCGATCAACCTGCGCCCATTTGCCAACATTATTTGTTAGCCAGTTGTTGTTGTTTTTTTTTTTTATGTTTATTTTCTTTTTTTTATTTTATGCATGCAAATGTTGAAATTTGGCTGGCTGGTGTTCGGGTGGGGTATGCAACAAATACATACTACTAAAAACTACTTTTGGGGCGCTACACGGCTGGGCATCTGTAATTTTTGCGCATCAGTTTCTGGTCAAGCGCCGTTTTGCGCCGTCAAGCGCAACGAAAAAGAAAAACAACAACAACAACAAAGAAAGTGAAAAAGCGTCATTAAATGCACAACTGACAAAATAGCAAATATGAAACAAGCAACAACAAACAAACAAAACTTTATTTCCACAATGAACTGATTTTTATTATTTCCCGTCGTACCCCTGCTGCTAAGGGATTATTGGGGCTATCAGGGTTCGATGCACACACTAATTTCAGTTTGATATTAATTCAAGTGAATAAACGTCGTATACTGCATAGTACTTAAATGTGTTTAGCTACTATATTTTCATTATACCCTGAACCCATTAAATTGTTAAAACAGGGTATCATGGTTTTGTGCAAAAGTATGTAACAGGCAAAAGGAAGCATCTCCGACACCATAAAACATATCTATATTTTTGATCAGCATCAATAGTCGAGTCGATTTGGCCATGGCCGTCTGTCCGTCCGTCTGTCTGTCTGTCCCTCCGTCTGTCCGTCCGTATGAACGCGATCTCAGAAAGTACAGGAGCAAGAGACTTCATGTTTTGAATATAAGTTCTCCTATACCATGAGCAGAACAAGTTTGTTTCAAATTATCGATAACAGCTCTAGTTTCCGATATACTAATGGAATCGACTGTAAATTTAAAAATGGGGGTTAATATAATGGGTAACGAAATAGTTTTTCTCAAAATTTCGTTCAAATCGGTTAAGAAACACAGGAGATATCGAATTTAATCGATTGAAGTTAAGTCAGTTGTTAGTTTTGTTTACATTGATCATTATTTTTAGGTTACTTTTAGGGCGCAAAGAGTTAAATATTTATTGCAACTGGGTTCAGGGTATCTTCTAGTCGGGCTCTTCCGACTTGAGCCTTCTTACTTGTTTTATTTTATTATAAGCCGGTTAATAAGAGCTAAGCAATTAGTAGGACATGCAACTTCCACAATTTATTAGCCGTAACAACTTTAAGCTTTTTCTCGTTGTTAGTAATAGTATATGGTATGGCTTTACGTTCAATAGTTGTATAACAATTTGTACTAACAATTATTTAAAAATTATAAACCAACATTTTACTTACAGTCATGAAGGTATAATGCCAATGATACCTTTGGGTCTTAAGGAAACAAAGGAAATCAATTTCATGGAACCATTCTCGGACTTTATATTGGAACACTATAGCGAAGAGCCGTCTATATATATGGATGCCATAGCCGATATGACAGACACCAGACAGGTATTGTAACAATTGATTCTCTAAATCTTGATTCCAAATCAATTTTTATATTTTTCTCTTGCATTTTGCAGGCTTCAAAGACGCCGTCACGTGACGCTTTGGGTGTGGCGTTGCTATTCCGTTACTACAATCTATTGTATTATGTGGAAAGACGCTTCTTTCCGCCCGATCGCAATCTGGGCGTCTATTTTGAGTGGTATGACTCGCTGACCGGTGTGCCATCTTGCCAGCGTACCATTGCCTTCGAGAAGGCCTGCACTCTGTTCAATTTGGGCGCCATATATACACAAATTGGGGCACGCCACGACCGACGTACGGAACGCGGCTTGGATGCGGCGGTTGACAGTTTTCTCCGTGCCGCTGGCATTTTTCGTCACATCTATGATATATTTACGAATGCACCATCGATGGACTTAAAGCCACAGGTGCTTGATGTTCTTGTTTCGCTTATGTTGTCACAGGCACGTGAATGTCTATTCGAAAAGCTACAGCTCCAGATCGAGGCATTGGGTCTTATGGAATCGAGTCATGTAAGTTTTTTTAGTTAACTATTATTGGACAAGAAAGTAACAAATATATGATATATATATTGTTAGCAAAGTTCGTTAGAGGTTTAGTTTGAGATTATTTATTATTGGACACGAATTAACTTCAATTTAGATTTCAACATTTTCTTAAAAAAAATATGTTTTTTGTCGTTCAATTCTAATATTATTCTGTTGAGTCTGAAGTTATTGTTTGATGTCGTCACATTGTTAAAAAAAAACATCTATTAGTAATAGTAAAATTTTTAGAAAACTTTTACAATTTAAGAAATTTATAAAAGAAAAAGCCAAATGGGTCGCAATTGCGACAATGTAACTTTCTTTAAAGGCTGTTAAATAGCGAATTTCAATCAATCAGCGATTGATTATTATAGTTTTTAAAGGTTCAATCACATTAAATTTTTAATTGAGCATTTAGTTTGGATAGACCTTATTTCCCTGAATTCTTCCTTTAAATTATATTCAATTTCCTCAATCCAAGTTTGCACTTTACTTGAAGTTTTTGCTTTCGCTGAACTGTTATAAATTTAAAGAGTAATGAGAATATGATTTTTATACGCTGAACCCATAAAATATGTAATTATTTTTAATTATTAAATTTAATTATTTTGGATAAAAATGCAAAAAAATTATTATATGTTGATTTTTATAATAAAATTAAATCATAACTTTTATCTGTAACTTTTATTTTTAAGGTTGAAAATAAGAATTAAATTTCAATTTTTATTATAAAAATTGAAAATAAAAATGGAATTCAAATAATTTTAAACGGAGGGAGCTAGATTACATGTCGGTTTATATATATAATATACGCATCAATACCTTTCATTTTTTATATAGTATTTCAAATTATCGATAACTATTCTGTCTGTGTATAATAGATTTGAAAAAAATATCGAATTTGGAAAATCTAAAAATGCAGGTTTAAATAATGGGTAACAATAGAACTTTTCTGTGAATTTCGTCGTGAATTCGTGAAATTTAGTTGAAATGTGTCAGTTTTAATTTACTCTTCACTTAACATATGATCAACAATTGCAGCTCTTTCGGGATTTGGCTGGTGAGGCGGCACAGCTGTCGCTGGAGTACAATGAGATGCACAAGAATATCCAAGTGAATGACACACATACCTATTTGCCCGAGTGCTGGGCGGGTCTAGTGCCGCTCAAGGCCGAATTGTACAAAGGTGAGTCGCAATTGTCTTGGCCTTGCTATTGACAACCAACTAACCAACTAATCAATTATAAACAAATACTTTATTTTGCATGCATTTAGCGCTGGCACATCATTACGAGGCGCGGAGCATTGATGCGACGACTGTGGGTGTCGATGGTGACAATGTATCGCTGGGCACCAAAAAAAGTCAGACGGTATCGTCGAACGAATCATTTATTGGTAATGCGCGGGAGGCACTGCGTGCCACAGAGGCCAGCAGCGAGTGCGACGAGGAAAGCGTTAGCGTTGTTGCCATCAAACGCACCCACTTGAAAGAAGCGCTGGCTAGTCATGAGGAGGCGCAGCGATTACAGCGTATGTGCCGCTACCTGAAGGTGAGTCACACTTTGCCACTTTGACAAAAGTATTGCCAAGCCTTAAACAAACATTTTCCGATTGCAGAACAAAAGCTCGCTGACACAGGTCATCAAGGAGGCCTACTACAAGACCCAGGACGAATTCGAACGTTTCTGTTTGCAGGCGCCAGTTAAAAATATTGAAGAGTGCTATGATCTTGTGGAGCGCACTGTCGATGGTAAATCACAGAATACAAAAAGTGATTCAAAAAACGAACTTAAAAACATATTTCTCTTTGCAGCATCCTCGAAGTTTACGCTATCGTTGACCGGTCCTGATTTCACATCGTACAAAGTGGAGGATCCATTCAAGCGACTGGGTCCCATTGCAATATTCTCGGCACGTCGTCACTGGACGGCACCGCGTTGTGTCCGACTGCAGAAGGGTTCGGCAATGTATCACGATGCAAGCAGTTATCATTGCCACTGTCCCACAACCGACGATGAGAGTCACGAGGCTGGCTGCAGTCTGTACAAGGAGGATCTAGAGAATTTTGGCTTCCATGTGCGTGGTGATGCGCCAGTGATAATTGCACATGTCGAAATCAATTCACTGGCAGATGTAAGTATACTCTCTCTCTCTCTCTTGAAGCCTGCAGCATTTTGTTAACTTGAATTCTGTTTAAACAGCTTGGTGGCATTAAGGAGGGTGACTTCATAGTTGAAATCGCTGGCATGGATGTCAAATGGTATTCGCATCAGCAAGTGGTGCGGCTCATACAGTCGTGTGGTGTGGCTCTAGAACTTAAGGTCATTACGCCCATGGATCGTAACTATCTAAAGGTGCGTTATACACTATCAATTTATTCACTTCATTGTTCATTTCATAACATTTTGTGTACAAATTTCAGCCACTTTCTTCGAAGGGCTCCATTTCAACATTATCGGCTACCAGCTCATCAGGCGTTTCGTCTGGCTCCTCCAGCCCCACCAGCACAACCACAAAGCCCAAGCTGCGCATCAAGACATCTGCCAAAATGCGTTTCGTTGGCAGCGTTTCATCCAGTTCATGGAATCCCTTTCGACGTACGCCCAGTCTAGCAAAGATATTTTGAGCGCTTGTCACTAGGGATTCTTTAGCTTAAGTTATGCTTTAATATGCGCAGCAGTGGCCATTATTTTGCTTAAACGCAAACTGGATTTTAATTATTTTTTTTTAATATGTATTCATAAATTTCATTTTAAACGCTAAGGCAAGCCTTTAGCAACCCTTTCTCCGGAACTTTAATATTTTGATGATATTTCATTTGCAAAGTGTATGATTCGTTGGCATCCATCTGTTTTCCGATTGTATGGAAAATATTTGTGAGAATGCAACTGGAATCATGCATTAAGTTAGCTTATAGAATAGCATTGCATTACAGAAAATATAGTTCAAATTCTGTAAATTATTATTCACCAATATTCTCTGTTGAAAATGTGTATAACACACAGAACAGAGAGAGAGAGAGATAGATAGATAGATAGAGAGAGAGAGAGAGAGAGAGAGAGAGAGAGAGAGAGAAAGTTCATAGTAAGCTCGGCAAATCCCAAAAAGTATTTACTTAATTCTTTGACATGCAGAAGTCAAATACATACATTTGTATCAAAGCCTTCAACATTCAACGCATAATGTAAATTCGGAAATTCGAGTTCATTTACAACTCTGAATCAACAACAATGAGTTAACATAACGGACATATCTTTTGTATATATGTATATTATAAGATAAACAACTATTTTGTATACATTTTATAAAAGCCATTTTATATAAACATACATACTATACTTACATACATACATTACAAACATGAGCAGCACACATATTTTATTGCATATTGATAAAATCATAATTATTAATAAATTATTTGATATGTGCAAGTCAATAATAATCGTTTTCGTCACGTTTCATATTGTTTCTTTTTTTTTATAAACAATGTGGGGTAACATTCATTGCACAGGAACACTTTGTGCTTATTTTTAACTTGATCGTTCCCAAAAAGAAAAAAAAAACTTAATTTAGCAACACATAAACAAGCTCTTATTTAATGAAAAAGTCTGAAACAGTAAGATAATCAATATTCAAGTTAAATTACACATTGCAGAATTTTGAATAAAATGTGCAATTTTATTTAGTTAAACTAGTTTTGAAAAATTTTCCATTTCAAATTAAAATAAAACAAAAATATTTTCGCTAGGGAAGTTTTAATTTTTTAGTAGTACTTAAATTCAAAGAAAAAAAATGTATGACTCTAAAAGCTAAGCAAAAAAAAATTTTGCCTCAAGGAGAAAATATTATAAACTAACATTTAAGTGTAATGATTCTTAGTTAAAAAAAAAATTCAACTCGAATTAAACCCCCTCCAACTTAAGGGCACACTTTGGCTTATAAGATATAACATGAAAGAAAAGTGAATACCTTTGCGTTGTTGTCGTGTCCACTTTCAGCGACCCTTACAACAAATAGCCAACAATGTCATCGTCAACATCATCCTCGCCAGCAATTTGACGTCGCAGCTCGCAGCGACCCAGTGCCTCCAGGTATGGCTGCAGCACCGACATCGAGCGTCACTGATGATGTTGATGCTGATGCCGATGCATTGGCGATGATTGCGCATGGGCATTGGCCGAATGTTGGGCGGATGAATTCAGAAAGGGCGTTAATAGCTCTATGGGCAATGGAAAGATAATCGTTGAGTTCTTCTCCGCCGAGATGCTGCTCAACGTTTGCAGATAGCGCAACTGTAATGCCGACGGACTGGACGAGATGATCTCGGATGCCTCCTTAAGTGCACGCGATGATTTCATCTCACCCTCGGCGGCAATCACTTTGGCACGTGCCTCACGTGCGGCCTCAGCCTCGGCAGCCATTGCCCGTTGCAATGCTGTTGGCAGCGAGACGTCCTTACTAAAAATGATTGAGATTTATCAAAATGTAAAATTAAAAAACAAGTAAGAATGGTTAAGTCCGGAGAGCCCGACTAGAAGATACCCTGAACCCAGTTGCAATAAATATTTTACTCCTTGCGCCCTTAAAGTATGCTCCAAGTAATGATCAATTTAAACAACACTAATAACTTACTTAACTTTACGATATCTCCGGTGTTTCTAAACCGATTTGGACGAAATTGTGAGAAAAGTTCTATCGTTAACCATTATTTCAACTCCTATATTTACATTTTCCAAATTCGATATTTTTTGGAATTGAATCCATGTGTATATCGGAAACCAGAATAGTTATCGATAATTTGAAACAAACTTGTTCTGCTCATGGTATAGGAGAACTTATATTCAAAATCTGAAGTCTCTAGCTCTAGTAGTCTCTGAGATCGACGCGTTCATACAGACGGACAGACGGACGGACGAACAGACGGACATGGCTTTATCGACTCGGCTGTTGATGCTGATCAAGAATATATAGACTTTATGGGGTCGGAGATGCTTCTTTCTGCCTGTTACATACTTTTGCACAAAACCATCAAACCCTTTTTTACCCATTTTATGGGTTCAGGGTATAAAAAAATGTCTTATTGTATTTACATTTCGACACGTTCGACTTTAACGCCCCAGGGATCGGTTGCCTCGTCGAGGGACATTTGCATGGTGTGCGAGATGGTTTCGCGTTCGGTGAGCAGCTCCGAAAGATTGCGAGTGCCAAGAACATTGCGAAGCGTTGTGGCAGCCAGAAGACGTGTGGAGTGACTGTAATTGGATACCTGAATGACAGCTTTGAGTGGATCACTGATGCGATAGTAGACCACAGCATCAACAGTCACAGTCACCGAATCCTTGGACAGCACCTCCTGTGGCGGCACATCGAACGAAACGGTGCGCAAATCCACCGGATAATAGTCATCCACGCAGGGCAGCACAAAGAAGACGCCCGGTCCCCGGGCACCACCGCTGCGCAATCGACCCATGCGAAAGATGACAGCACGCTCGTACTCGGACACCACCTTGAAGCAGATGAACACCGAAATCGGAAACGTCAGCACCATTAGCAGCACGGATATTGCCGTTGCCAACATTTCCACACAGCCCATGTCATCATTCTCAGCTAGAACGATGAAAGCACATATGAGATGATATTATAATCGCTGAAATTCACAAACAATTGAACATCAATTGAAGACACATTTCGTAAGGAACCCAAAGCAAACATGTTGGTGCTGTTCAATAAAGCATTTAATGATTTCTTATACTCTGATACCGAAGGTTAAGGTTCTATTGAACGCGTCTGTTCGCCTATCTGTATAAACGCGTAGAGACTTGCGTAAGAAAAACTATCAAGATAGAGCTGTTCCGCCCACCTGGGTCGAAACACCACTCACGTATTTTCCACATTTCAACAGCAAGAGTACCTAAATTTAGTGGCATGGTAGCTTCTAATATCCCAAAAAGATCTGCATCAAACTAACTAAACTTTTTGTACGCTGCGCTCACCCCTGCCGACCCTTTCCAAGCAATCTTCTTATTTCAAATTGGAATCAGAGAATACCGCATTCGGTTGCCTCCGACTGCAACGTTGTCAATTGTATTTTAATACTATCCTGGACTTTTTTTGAGGTGGTTTGAAACTGAAATGAATTTCCTTTAAGAATTTCTAAGTTAAACTAAATATATATATTTTTTTTTATACTAATCTTTCGTATATAGTCCCTTAAAAATGGTTTTAAGATGACTTGTCTATACCCTTCATATTGAGTATTTTATTAAATATTCTTTTGTTCGTTTCCTGTTCTCAAAGAAATCAGATCTTTAAGACTTGTAAGGTTCTCCGGGAAATTTCGGAAATTCTAAAACAAATATAAAATTCCCCTAAAATCAACTAGTTAAGTTATTGTGTTATCGGTATAGATGCCCAATGGCCTTTTGTTAGGATCAGGCATGAATTGCTTCCGTATTTTATGAAATTTCATATTTTCCGATAAAATTTCTAATTTGAACATCGTAAAAACCGTGCATTAAATTTCTGAATTATAAAAATTATTAAACTTGCCTTAAGTTAAATGTCTCAAAACGAGTAAACTGTGAGTAAAACCATTCACAAATTCATAACAATAATGTCTATGTGTTTTTTGAGAAAACATGTGCTGCACTCTAAGCAAACCTCAAAGAGATCAGACAATTTGTACTATACTATGCATAACAGAACGAAACATATGGAAATAAAGTTTAATGGCCATACCTTGTTATCTTTAGGCACAATTAGAGATACGTGAAAACCAATTGCTACTAAAAATAATATCTTGTGATCTCTAATAAGATGCATGATTTCGATGCAGTAAGTAGGTTTTTATTTATTGCTTAATTAGGCAATAAGTACACACACAAGTATACTATATGCGTAAATACTCGAGTTTGTTTTTTGGCTTTTGGTTTTTTTCTTTTTCAACTTTGTACTGGCAGGTTGAACTTATGAGCAGCAGCAGCAAACTAAACAAACGCCATGGGGGCCCAAAACTATTCCAGACCACGGAGCCAATTGGAACGTTTATGGAATGTTTATGTAGTCCGAGTATATGGTGGCCAGTATTTGGAAGTTCATATATATATGTATTAGTGTGTGTGTGTGTGTGTGTGTCTGTGTGAATGGATGGCAGCTGGGTTATTTTCAGTTGAGCTTTTGTTTATCTTATAAGTTTCGACAATACGATTTATATCATGGATACGGATCGGTTCATAGTAGCTCATATGCTCAATCTCGCATCGCGCGTCAATCGACTTTTATTTATTTTTATATGTCGGCGCACAGTATTGTTGCATACTTCATAGGTGGTCGCTGGTCGCCAAACGATCCAATCCGATGCGATCCGATCCGATCGATACAATTCAATATGCCGCAAGCTGGCAGCCGCCACATCAAATGAATCATTTTGTAACTTTGGCGAAACAACAAATTGATTTACCTCACGCTTGAATTTATGATTTTCGCATCGCATAAATATGTAATAATGATATCAAATTTGGGGAATTGAGTTTGAGGTCGCATATGAGGCGCAAAAACTATTTGTTGTTTGTATGCATATTTAGTCAGGCGTGATTACTTTTATGAACTAAACAAACAATCCATATGAACTGAGAAATGCGGCCAAGAAACTCATAAATACTATATATCGAGTATGAAAAATATTCGTATAGTAATACAAATATTAAGGATCATACAAAAGAACTTCTATGTAAATTAGCACTAGAAGTTTATGATGTTAACTTAGTGCTTACAGGTTTTTAATCCTTGATAGGGATGTGTGCTGGAACTGATCTGCACAGTATGCTGTTGTTGCTGCTGTTGTTGCTGTTGTTGCTGCTGTGTATGGAGATGATGTTGTTGCTGCTGTGGTTGTTGCTGCTGCTGTGTTTGGGTTTGTCCAGCACCTGCCTGTCCTGGCGCACTGACATTGAGACGCGAACGATGCTGATGCGGCGATGCAGGATGCATTTCGAATGATCTTTTATTGTTATAGGCAATATTTGAAAATAATTTTGAACCGATAACAAAGTGCACGATCAGCACTGCACGCGTTCAGCGCACGTTTTCAAGTGAATACTGGCTGCCACAAGTAGCAAGCATCGAGGCAGTTGTTTGGCTCATTTCACACCACGTTGCCGATTACGGCACGGGCGACGCCCCGCATCCGGCTATAACAAAAATTATCCAAAAACAAAAAAAATGCGTGAACTGCCAGCGTTTCCATCTCATTTTCGTTTTGTGTTTTTTTTTTTTTTTGGTTTTTTTTCTTGTGTTGTTGTTTTTTTTTACTTTTTTGTGTTTTGCTTATTTTTCTGTGTTGTTTAGATTATTAGAAACTAAGCAAACTAACGCATACTAAAGAGATGGAGATAATTTATAAAACACTCCAAGCAGCCTCAAAATATTGCTTTATTCTTGTCTGCCACAAGTCGAGGTGTTGCAAGTTGTTAGACATTTGTCTTCATCATCAACTAAAAAACAGCCGGCAAACATCTACAATGAATCGGTCAAGCAATTCTAAATAATTTGTCAACTCTATGTATAGTTAAAGACCAGGATATGCTGCTCTTAATGGCCTGCATCAAACTTATCCCATAAGATAACAGTTCAATTGCCTATACCTTACTATACTAAATGAGCTATTTATTATTCGTAAACAATTGTCGCACGTATCATAAAAAAGCTTATGACTCCGATTTATTTCATTTCACAGTTTTTAATAATCTTTTTAAAATTTGCTTAACTTTCATTAATCTTTTTATACTCGATACCGAAGGTTTGTGCAATGTCCGTCATGGTGTCTGTCCGTCTGTCCGTCTGTATGAACGCAACTTTTTACCACACCCTTAAAGCTAGAGACTTGCAACTTTGCAAATCGCTTTATCTATGGCATAGTAAATTAAAGTGTTAAGATTGGAGTTCTACGATAACTAGGAGGCTGGCAAATCGATAACGCAAAATCGATAGATGCAGCTATATTGCAAGCCCTTACAGCTAGAACTACCAAATTTGGGGAGAAAATAGCTACTAACAACCCCCAAAAAACTGCATCAAAAGCTTTGGAGCCACGCCCACCCATTCCCCAACACCTCCGCAGTTAAAAAACAGAAATGCCTATATCTTCCACAGCTTTTGAGCTAGAGCCACCAAATTTGGTGCCAAGATTGGTGATGTAGAAACCCAGTCACCAAAGTTTTTAGGAGGATAGCAATTGACACCATACATAGAACAACATCAAAAATATCGAGTATACCGCAGTCGGTTGTGTCCGATTGCAACGTTTCTACTTGTTAATATATACACGCAATCATTAAGTTTTTGTAATTTTTTAAAGTTAGCTTAATTTTTTGAAATAATCCTTAGATTATAAGTTTTTATGTATGCAATTTCGTCTTGTAAATTATGTTCTCTGAGCTATATGTAACTGTTTTGTGCTATTGTACTAAAAAGTAGAAAGGACTCTTAAAGCTATGTGGTAGTCTGGAAAGGACACCCAGTTGATTAACTTTTTGAGAACAAACTAGGTCAAAACATATTTTTGTTCACTTGTTTATTACCTGTCTCAATAGTTTTTTGTATTTTGTATCATTTCAATCGAGAGTCTTACGAACCGAACGATTGTCAGTAAGGTTTAAAAAAATATTAAAGTATTTTCTTAATTTCGTTAATTTTTAACTTTACTGAGCATTTTACGAGCATTTACAATAAAATTTTGGACCATTTACTTTTTAATGATTAAATTAACAGCTAAAAAGATATATTTAATAAACAAATGCTTTTAGAAAGGTTGATTTGGTTAACATAATGATTTGTATAACGAATGGCATTAGTGGTGCAATTATAAACGCATAAACGTTAGCTGTTCCAATAGTTTTGACAAAATTATTTATTGTTCTTTTGCAAAGATGCCGCGTCAAACTGCAAGTAAGTTTTGTTTTTAAGGTTTATTTCTTAATCCAATTTCAATCAAATACTGATTAGCAATTGTAAACCGACCCCAACGTCTACCAAGCATAACAGAAGTTCTGTCTGGACGACGAACCGTTTGGTGTTTGTTTAAAATTGAAATCTACCCTATCCGCCAGATATCCATTAAAGAGCTGCACAAGTACTTCTATTCGCAAAATGTTCTACTATGCAGTACTTCCACTTCCATCCACTTTGATAAGTTTACAATTATGTCTCAATTTCATTTACCTGATTATCAGTTTAAAAACTTATTTATTTACTTTTTTGGTGCATTACTTTCAAAGAACGAATTATATACTAAATTTATGTCGACAGGAAAAATGATATGCTGATATTGCATTTATTCGAAGCTTATTGTCGGTTTGTTTCAGGTTTGATGATATTTTGTTTTCCCATATGCGATTTGTTTATGTTTATGTTTGCTAGGTTTGGTTTCAAGTTTCCCCAAAGCGAGGCAAATTCAATTAATATTTGTTTTGGTTTATTGGTTATACTGGCAATTGCTTTATTGAAATTTTGTTTGGTTTATAACTTATTGTTATGCAATAAATGCGCACTTTACTATTTTCTTGGCTATACTGAAAATGTTTACTTTTATATATGTTTTTCTTATGGGCTGCACACATGAATTTGCTAAATTATTTATTTATTGAGTTTTGAAAGTCTTTCGGTGCTGTTAGCCGATAATGTTACAATAATTCAACTTTATATGTATATTGTTTAATACAGCATTATTAAGAAATGGTAAGGCACATTTCGGTTATATAGATAGAATATAATTTACATATGTATGTGTATATATTGTATTGTTTGTTTCAAGATTTGATTGCTAATTGCGCTTCAGATGTGTTTTGTATTTAATCAATATATATTTATATATATATATATATATATATTTGTAAAGAGAAGAATTCTATAAACCTAACGAAATGCATACAAATCAAAATGCTAAAAATTCTTTTGCTTTTGCATATATGTATGAACTATATAAAAGTCAGTTTTCTATTTCTCAGTTTTGTTGCGCAGTATTTGCATATTATCATATCATATCATTTTTTTTTTTTTTGCTTTTCACTTTGGCCGCTATGAATCTAGAATTTCTTAAAAATTATATTTTCTGCGTTTTAAAGCTAACACTCATAGTACTAGATACATATTCCTAGTATAGTGTTTTTTTTTAATTGACTGAGCAATGTGTATATATTTAGCCCTCTCTCTCTCTGGCATTGTCTCATCATCTCTCGTTCTTTCTCTGTTGCTTGGCGCTGGTCTGCTTTGTCGTGTCAATCTCACTTATAAATTCTGTTTGCATTTCATGCCAAAAGTTCAAAACTAATAACATAAACTTAAACAACTAATAATCATCATCAAATTCAAATTCAAAGTCTTTTACGCTACGGCAGTCGCATGGCACCACCACCACAACCAACACTTGCACAACCCAACTGTTGTTGCGGCTGCTGTTGCTGCTGCTGGCGCCTTCGTCAATCATTGTACATGCCATCAACCAGAAAATCCATGCGTCTGTAGTGTCGCGTACTCCAAAGCTCTCGAAAGCGTCGATATATAACGATGAACACGGCAATGGCCAGAGGCACCGCTAGCATTACGGACACAATGGGTACAATGTATTCATTATCGTTGCGATTCGTAAGGCTGTTCATCTCCTGGAGTGGCAGAACGTGCGGTGCAACACTGCCAGCGCCAGCAGCTGCTGCATCCACTTTCTCACCCTCTACTTGTTTGTCCATGCTGGTCGTGACTTTTGGCTTTTTGGGACGCGGTGTGGTGGTGGTTGTTGTTGTTGTTGTAGTGGTGCTTGTAGTTGTCGTTGTTGTGCTGGTGCTGCTACTGCTGCTGCTGCTCTTGTTTGTGGCAGTGGCATTGGTGCTTTTGTTGTTGTTATTGTTAATATCACTTTGAGTAACGCCATCGGCGAGTATTTTGCCAGTTTGATTAGCTGTCGTGGCATTTGTTTTTATTGTTGATTCGATTGTTGCTGTTATGTTCACGGTTTGTGGCTGCTGCACTGTAGCTGTGTTGGTAACGCGGCGTCCAAGAACCGCAGGTTGTTCCTTTATTGTACCATTGTTGACCTTCACCGGCATGTCCTTTATCTCCGGTTGCGGCAATTGCTTTGCCACTGCTGGTAATTTAGTAGATGTCGTTTCTACCTTTTTAATTAAAGTAGTTTTAACTACATCCGCCGCTGCTGCCGCTGCATTTGTTGTTGTATTCGCAGTCGCATAATTGTTGCTTGTTGTTGGTGCTGTTGTATTTGTGACGTTTATGCTAGGTGGATTCGCAATTTGTGTTTGATTTTTTATTCCAAGCACTATGACCGCAAGCTGCATTAACAGCAACAGCACCGGAAACGAAATTACATTCATTTTACGATGCGGTTAATAATTTAAACGTGCTGCTGTTGTTAGAAATGGCTGCAGTTTCGCTTTGACTTGTATTTGGTATTTCTTGCAGTTTAGGTACGTACAGCGGTGCTGCTTAACTGTCGATACTTACTCGGAATATTAGTCGCATCTAACATTCTATCGATAGGTGAATTAAAAAAATACTGCTTGCTGTGAAACGTGTAAACGGTTGGTAGTTTTACGGTGCATTGATTCCATAAAACTTATTTTCAAAATATGCACTTGATCGACAAAACAAATAAAACCCCTTGCTGAAAGCCAATGCAATTATTGATGGCATTTTCCGCGTCATGCAGCGAGGGCAGCTGCATTGTCGCAAAATATATCAATAATATTAGTTGAAATGCTATTAAAGAGATAATAAAATATAAACTAGAATTAAATATTTAAATTTCATTACATTTTTTATGCTGATCTTTTTATAACCTTTAAAAATTATGAGTTTTTTTATTGTGTATAAGATTATCATACACAAAAGAAATAGTTTAGCTTTGTTTTGTTGATTTATAGATAAGTTCATATTTGCCCAAAAAACTCAACTGATAATAATAATAACAGATTTTCAAATTAAATATGTTAATATCAATAATGTATGTATATTTATAACGAACTTTGTATAATTTCTATAATTATTTTGTATTTTATGGTTTATCTCTTTTTCAATGATTTTCATTTTTTTATCGTATTTTTTGTTCTAATCATATAATATTCATTTTTAACTGATTTGTATGTATTTTGCGTTTGACTAGCTTTAGTTAGTTTATTGCTTGTCTGAACAGCATAAAATTTAACTATGTATGTACTTTGTTTTTAAACCTTTTTCTTGTTTTTTTTTTTTTCATTTTGTACGCTTAACAACATTATTGCACGAATTAAGGATTAATAGCATAGTCTATTCGTAGAAACAAAATAGTTTAACCGTATTAATTTGTTTTTGTTTTTGGCGATTCCTTCCAGCACCATATTATCTCCATTCTATCCATTCTCCACTCCTCTCTCCGTCCGTTCAATGCACATCAGTTTCAATGGGCTTTGTAGTTTGATGTCATGTGATATGTACGCCTCTTTAGCTAATTGCTTTGAAATGTGTCATGGTCATTTGGGCTACTAAATTAACTTAAGTTTAAAACAATAAAGCAGTACGCGCAGAGCTATGATGTTGTTGTTGGTGCTGCTGCTGTTGTTGTTGTAGTGGGTGGTGCATGCTAGTCGTTGATGTTCTGCCAGTGGTTTCTGGGTGGGCCGTTGGTGATTTTAATTCCTCTACAATAATGACGCCGTGCTCATCGACCATGTGGTTCAACAGTAAATTCTCGACCTGTTCATCGGATAGTAATTCTTTGGGTTCTGAGGATCTGTAAAGTAGTTGTTGTTGTTGTAGTTGTTGTTGTTGTTGTTGTTGTTGTGTCACACACACAATATAGCATTTAGCATAGCAAAAGCAACAGATTTACGATGAGCAGGAAAGCGACAAAAGAGAGAGAGAGAGAGAGAGAGAGAGAGAAAAAGAGTTAAGAGAAGAAAAGAATTGTGAGTTAGGCGAGAAAGGTATTAAGATAAGATAACTACATATTTACATAATAACGAATGTAATGATGAATGCGTACTGAGAAGATCGATATAGAAATGTTGAGAACTGAGAAAACGGTCACACTTAAAGAACACGGCTCCATGAAATAATTGACAAAATGCATTCAAATAAGCAATAACAAAAAAAAAAATTAAAACTCAACAAGTTATTAAAATAATTTGTTTTTAAACTTGTTGAATCTGTTTTTTTTTTTTGTTTTTTTTAGCTTACATATAACAATTATTTCATAGTGGCCACAAAAACACACACACACAAACACACATACACATACATGAAATATTTGCAGTACATACAAATTTTGAAAGTCGACTTTTTTTTGATATTACTTTTTTTCTGTTTTTTTTTTTGAGTTTTTTTTTTAGTAGAAGCGTGCGTGCGTGCAATGCTGTTAGTTGCAGATATTTTGTTGTTGATGTTGCTGTTATTTAATTATTTTTGGTTGTTGCTGTTGTTATTGGTTTGTGGTTTGTGATGGAATGTGTTTCATTTTTTCTGGTTTTTTGTTTTTTTCAAAGGGCAAAGTGATCAAATCAAAGCAGCCAATATATTACGAATTGAGTTAATTGCAGTAGCTGATTAGTTTGATTTTATAGTATTGCATTAGTTGATTTAGTTGCAGTAATTATATTATTGATATATATTATTATTTTGGTTTATGGTATTATTATTATTTTTTTTTTTGAGGTGGGTGCAGTTTGAATTTTGAATTGCAGTTTAGCCGCTAATCAGATGATCAGAGTTATCGATGATCGTGTTTATCGAGTACTTTGTCAGTACTGTGGCATCGATTGAATCAAATGAGCTTTGTCAGGCGATTCTGCAGCGAGCAGAGTAGGCTGCTGCCAGCATTGCTAAGGGTGCTGCCAACGCCGCTGTTGCCACTGCCACTGCTACTGCTGCTGCGAGCGTTGCCGCCGCTACTGCTGCCGCCAGCATCTACTGACCTGCTAAATAGAAAAAAATCGCTGGCGCCGCCACCGCTGTTGTTGCTGCTGCTGCTGGTGTTTGTTGCACTTGTTGCAGCCGCTACTGCTGCCACAGCGGCAACCGCATGTGTTGCTGTTGCACTTGTGGCAAGCAGTGCATCCGTCTCACAAACATCGCTGGCCATTTCCGATTCACTATTGCGCCGCTCCAAAGTTCGTCCGACCTTCTGAAAGCCATAACTAAAGGCATCCTTCACCTTGTCGCCAGCATCGATCAGCAGATCTAAGCTTTGACGTCGTCCGCTTGACTTGAAGCTATTCGAACGGGACAGCCACTGACTGAGACTCTGCTTGCGGCTCATTTGAGCGCCAACGAAACCGATGCCGCCGCCGCTGCCACCGCTGCCGCTGTCATCCTGGAATATGGTGGTGCAGGTCACCTTGCGCTTGGGCTCATCCGACGATGAGGTTGAGTGCTGCGATTGCGCATCCGCCTCTAGGCCGCCCAGGCCATAGGAAAATCCATGGTGACCGCCACAGCCGGCGCCATCGAGCGCCTGCTGCTCGAGCAGCGATTGATTCGAGTAACTGGAACTGGTGCTGTCCGAATGCGACAGCCGAATCTCTGTCCACTGATCGATGTCATTGTCCGCCGGCGCGGCGGATGTCGATGCGGACGCTGAGGCCGAGGCAGATGCCAGGGAGCTGCTGCCGGATTCCGAACGTGGCTTCACCTCGTACGGACCGTGCAATCCCTGAGCCTGGGCAAACAGATTATTGTCGCCATCGGTGGCACTGGTGCTGGCCGATTTATGCATGCCGCCCGCCAGCTTCTGTGGAAAGGTTAGCACGGCCTCAAAATCGTGCAACAAATGGGGGCAATCATGCGGATCCGCATGACGCTGACGCGGTGAACTTGCTCCACTGCCCAAACGATCTGGCATACGCAAATATTCCTCTTCCGGCCCTTGCTCCCGATCCCGATCCTGATCCTGATCTTGCTCCTCCACCTGCTCTGGCTGGTGCAGTTGCATCGTTGCTCCAGCCGTGAGTGCATCGACGGCGTCCACCTGACGCAACATTGCCTCATAGTTGAGCAGATTGTTGCGTTGCTGCCGCTGCCTGTGTATATCCTCGGAGATCTGTTCAAGATTCTTCAACGCCTCGTTGTAGGTCAACTTGGCGCCGCTCACCTTCGTCTCCAGCTCATTGACACGCAGCTTCTGTGCCTTCAGCAACCCATTGTAATTGGCTCGCGTCTCGTAGTAGGGCCTATGTTTAGAAACGGGAGCCGGGCAAGTGTTTGAGGATTTGGAGATGGGTTGGATTGGATAGAGCATATTAGTGGATGTGTCAATTGGTGGGGCGAGCGGCGGAGGGGGTATATTAGGTGGCAGGTGAGGCATACTCACGAGCAAAAGGGACAGTACAAAGCGTGCATAATGCTAAAGTATCTCAACAAAAGTAAATTGCGCCAGAGCTGCAATCTATATGGAAAAAAAAAGAAATTAAAAACAACAAAAAATAACTAAAAATAGTAGAACCGAAAGATAAACCAAAGTTCAACAGAAAGTTAAGAAGATCTTAAATCAAAACCAAAAACTAAAAGAGACAAACCCGATAGCTTCTAGACGACCTGGCAGAGCATGTTTAAATGAATCAAAAAAATTCAAAAACTAAATAATTATTATAATTGGTAATATCTCAGGAACTACTGCTCAAACCTTGATGAAATTTGCAGGAAATATAATTTGAAGCATATCCTTTAAAATGAAAAATAATCACCAAAAATAAACTTAAATTCAACAAAAAAAGTAAACAACTGAACACTTACAATTTTGACAAAAGTTAAAATTTTAGTAATTTGCTTATGAGGTTTGAATACTCCATTTCAATACGTGTTTTTTTTTTCAATGTGAAATAATAATATGTACAATAATTAGTATGTAATATGAAACCAGAAAAAAATAGTTTAAAGAAAATGGAAACTACTTTTAATTAAATATTTGCAAAAACAATCTGAAAAAACTTCTTTTTCTGTTTGGATTTTGCATTCTGATTACGATAATATTTTGGTTTGTTATATTCTCTTATGAAAAAATTATTGAAATAAATAATGCAATGAAGTAGAATTCCCCGCAAAATAGATAAATAATAAAATATGCTCTCACATGCCCTGCCAGATGTTGCAGCAAAATAAAAAGATTCGGATATGTAAGATTCGGGTTGCGTTGTAAGATACCTGGAGGCGCGTAATGCCTGCTTTAGTTGACCCTGTAGCTTTCCCACCCGGTTGTTGGCTACCTCGAGCTTTAGTTGGCACATTTTGAGAGCATTGCGAGTATCGGTGACTTCCAGCTGGGATTGATTGACTTTACTGGCCGCATGACTAAGCATCTCCTGGCAAGCGGTGTCCAATGTCGACTTCTCGCCAAGTCCCTGCTCGGCCAGATAGACCATCTCCTTGGCGGCGGCATGTATTGACTTGGCCTTCTCATGATTCGCAGCCGCCTGCTGCGTTTCCTTGGCCAGCTGGGCGGCATAGATGCGCGACTCATAGTACGGTTTGGCGGCGTCTATGGAATTGCCCAGTTTGTGGGCTGCTTGCTTGATGCGAACCACGCTCTCTGCCAGCAGGCGCTTGAATTCGCATTTGGATTCCTTTAAGATGTATGTTTGTGTTAGTGTTTGAGTGTGTGGAGAGAAACAACGTTACATAAAAACTGGACACTTTGCAGGCAAAACAAAAAAAAAAACACACAAGAAAAAGAAAGAGAGAGAGAGAGGGAGGGTGATAAGAAAAATCAATAAACAACTCACATCGAGCTCCACTTCATATTTGTTGATATTGTCCGTTGCCGTATTTAATTTCTCCAATTCGATCTGCAAATGTCAAGGAAGTAGAGCAAATCACACATAAACATACATATTCATGTATAGAGTTAAATGTGGAGTACATACCTGGACACGCGGATCCACTGGTGTATTGCTTTCCATTGACATTTCACCTGTTCGTTTTACGTTTTCTCTCTCACTCAAACTGTGTGTTTGCAAACGTTGAATTCGATTAAAGAATTCAAACGACAAGTTTTCTTATTTGATTGCCATTGCGAATGCTGGCTAACTGCGGTTTTCCCTTTGATTGTTTTTAATATTTAAACTTTACAACTGTTATTTTGTGTTTCGATTTAACTGTGTCAATTTCATTCAGCGAACAGAAAATTGAGCGCAGCATTTATTAGCTGAAGAGCTTTTTGCTTTTTGACAACAGCAACAACAATGCGTACACACATAACGATGACAACACAGCAGCAGGCGCAGCTTTTGCCCAATGCAAACAGAGCAACACGAAAAAGCGTCCCAGCTGACTGATTCTTAGCTATCCCTCACAGCTGTTTTGAGCTTGTTATGTATCTTAAGCTGTTTGGTCCAACATATGATTATGCTACTATTTAAACTTAAACCTGTTATAGCTGCAGTAACTTATATTATGTTTTAATTATATTTAATAACAAAGTGGCAACATCTGTATACAGCAACAGCCAGAGTATGCGAGTTTCGTTGTTGTTATGAGTACGTTTTGTTTGTTAAGCGGGGTTTACAATGTCTGCTAAACACCAAGCAATTACAGTGGCGCCCTCTAGTGTCAGCTTTTGTGTTCGTGTGGTGAGCAGTCTGGCAGCCCTCTGAAAAAGTGTGACCATAAATACTATTTTGATGTACCAAATAATTATTAATTGAAAGCAAATGCGCTCCATATGTCAACATTATGCGCTTTTATAAAACATATTTAAGATTGTGTGTTGAAATAAAAATGTGTAGGCGTAAGCTAAAGCCAAAGCTTTTTTGGTATTTTCATCAAGTGCTTGCAGCATCTGGTATTATGGGGCGTTGCGCTTGCAATCACATTGCTAACGTTAGTTGTTAGTCTTCATTTTGTTTTCGTTGCGCGCGTTTGTCGTGTCGCTTTATTGCTGCGCCTTGTAAAAAACTTCAAACTTAAGAATAAACTAACAAACCAAAAATCAACAATTAAATAACATAAAATCATCATTTAAAAGCAGCAGCTTCACGGTTTTAAATCGTCGCAACTGTTTGATCACAGTAAATAAAAGTGTTTATGTTATTTGTTTTTTTTTTTTATCGGTCATCGGTTCTGGTGTCTGGTGTTAAGTTTGTGGTGCTCCTTAGCCTTTTGGTTTTCTTGTTGTTGCTGCTTTTGGTAATGTTGTTGTTGGTGTTGTGTGAGGCTGTTTTATTTTTATTATTGAATGTTTTTTTTTTTTTGTTGAAAGATGCGCGGGCGCAACTGAAAAGCCGTCAAAATATTGAAACGCAAGAGAAACACAAGAAAAACACAACTTTTTCAACTTACAAGTCGCGCGTAAACAAAAACTTACAAAACATATTTACAATGTATGTATGTACGTGTAAAAAAAGCAACAAATAAAAATAAAAATGCAAGCGGCGGCTGCTGCTGGTGTTGTTGTTGCATTTGGATTTTTGGTCTTTTTGGGTTTGCTTTTATCTGCTTGCAGCAAGTGACGGCAGCAAGCAGCGACGCCGACAGCATTGTGTCTTTTGCTTGTGTCTTTTATGCCTTAACTCGTTTTCCTGTTAGCCGTCTGCTTCTTATTTTGCCCCCATGTGTGTCTGTGTGAGTGTGTGTGCTTGTTTGTTTGTTTGTTGCCGTCTCTTCTTTACTTTTTTTATATGGTGATTGTTTTTTTTTCGTTTCGTTTCGTGTTGCTTCGCCTCGTTCCTTTTTTTTTTTGGAAAATTCGATTTTAGTTGCAAGCGTCGCTGCTGACGCTGACGCAAGCGCAAACTTTTACACAGAACGCCCTGCAACAATTGTAGATGTAACTTCTCACTTGTCCCCCTCCCCCTTCCACTCCTTTTCTGTTTGTTCATTCTTACGACACTCCTATCTGTTAGCGTTAATTAAAAGTGCTGCAACTTTCAATTGGTATATCAATTGGTTCGTTGCTGTCTCGTCTTATTATACGATTTTCAACTCTTGCAGCCCCCCCCTGCATTAACCGTTCTACAAGCAACAAGCTACAACAAACACAAACAAAAAACAACCAACAACAACAATAAGCATAAGCATAAATAAAAAAACGAAAAATATATAAAATAAAATACAAAAAAATAGCCATCTGTTAACTATCATTGCAGCGTCTTCGTTTGCTCTTGGGTAAGTTTCAATTGCACCTTTTTTATTTTAACCCCTCTATATTTGTACAACCTTTTTCTTTTTTGATTTGTATTTGTATTTGTTGTGTTGCCCGGTTTGTTTGGGCTTTCCATTCTGATGTTTTGATAAGCGTCTTATCGTAAGATTCCCCTCTTTAATACACATCGAAGCTCTCTTTCTCTCTCTGCCTCTCTCCCTCTCTCTCAACAGTTGTGACATAGACGTAGAGCTTGATTAGCGGGGTATGGAGAGTCTTGTGTTGTTGCACGCCTTGTGGCATGGTCGACACCTGATTGAGAAAGTGAAATGATAGTAATTGGTACACGAATAATCGATAAAAATCGATGTTCAAAATTAGATTTATCGATTTTTCATATTAATTATTCTTCTAATAAAGTTTCCCAATTGGTAAGCTCAATGTCTCTTGGATTATTAGAATCTCAAACGATTTTGGAAAGTGATATTTAGTTGGTCATACAGTTCAAGTATTTCTGAATAAAACTAGAATATATTGAAAGAAAAACAAAAAAAAACAAACATAATTCTTAAAACAACATTTAATTTATTGAAACATTGAATGGAACATTAACGAAAGGGAAACTATTTCATTATTTGGTTGAGGTTGAGGCAGAGGTCTGATGATTAATTTCATCTGGAACTGTGATTAGATGATGTAAGGAATGCGGCGTAAGTTCATTTCGGGATAGTTGTTGCTGCGTTGGTACTTCTTTTCGGAACACTTTCTCGTTCTTACACTTACACCTAACCGAATTCATGCTCACAGCATAATGCATACGCGCGACGATACAACGAACGAAGAATTCAGTACGCGTATCTGAAAACGAAATGAAATTGGAAATAAAACCTTAAAACTCAAATTCAATTCGAGCACTTACCATCTACACTATGGTAATCTTGGTAAGGCGGGAACAGGCCTGTTAAGTTAAGATTAAAATTAGTTTGGTTCGTCTTATTTTAAGCTAGATAGATTGCTTACTGCACATTCCTTTGCCAAACAAAAGCACGATGATCAGCACGAACATCATTTGAGCAATCTTCATTGCGTTTTCTCTATTCAACTCGATTCACAAATAAGTTTTATTATTATTTCGGATCTGTAGTTTGTTTTTGAAACTGCTATTTCCTTTGACAGAATACTATAACAAGCTTATAAGTTCGAACGGGTAACTTGATCAGGCTGACAAAAAAAGTTAAAAAAAAGCAAATGAATTAGTATTTCTATGTTTACCAGTCAAAATATAATACACAAAATGTTATATGTGATATTGTATTTCTCAGAAAATTGGGTGTTGGCTAACTAATAAGTATTGCCAACGAATGTTCTTAATTTTGCACCAAAAGGAACTTTCTCAATTTACGATTGCCACATGGAAGGAGAGTCCTTTTTGCTCGTCAAAGCAGTAAAAGTAGTATTCTAGGAAAACAAAATAGTGAATCTAAAAATCATCCATCAATCAAAGATATTTGCTTTCATGCAGGAAACTGGATTTGATGGAAGAGCTACAGGTCAAGAAGAGGGAACAAAAAATTCCTATTGGAACTAGTCTTAATTCAATATTCTAACTGAAGCAAAATGGGGTAACGAATTTAAGAAAACATTATCTTTTTTTCATTTTGTTTTGAATACTTCTTCAGGATAAGCTATACCTTATAGCAAACAATAACTATTGCAACTATTCTACAGCAAAATTCCAAATGAACTCAAATTGAGTTTAGATCGTTGAAAAGATAAATCGCTTGGTTTTTCTTTATTGAGAAAAGACTATAAAGAATCATTTGTGTGTTTGCAAAGAGTTTTGCATGCTGTTTCTCAGATTATTTCCGCGATAATTAACGTTTTCTTAGCTCATTTAAAAATAGATCAAAGGGAGCATAAAGCGAAACTCTTGCAAAACAAACTCAAAGCCAAGCAAGATCTCTCATTTCAACTCCGCCCATCGATAATCAAAATCAAAAAAAGAAAATTTAATATACTCTTGTTGCTTAAAAATATTTTAACCTTTGACTTTGTTTCGAACCAGTTTCACACGCATTTGGCACACACAGCCGATAAATTCATCTGAACTTGAGCTGCTGGACAAACTCTGTGGGAGTTAACAAACACTTGCAACAGCTTTTAAAGTTTGTGCAACGGAGCGTCCTAATCTCTCTTTGTCTGCTTGTCTCTGTGTGTGGCACAAGTGCATACATATGGCTATTATTTGCGTGAACCAAAGGTCAGGTTAAAGTTCAAAGCAACCAAGTGGGTCGGGTCGCTTAATTCACTCTTAAAATGGTCTGTTTTGATGGTAAAATAAACTCGGAAATGCAAGTGCTGACACAGCATTGAAGACATCTCAAATGTCAGTTAGTAAAGTTAAGGCCATTTAAACAATAGCTTTACACAACTTGATCAACTTTACACAAAGATCATCAGTTGTTGCCTTTAGAAAGCAACTTAATCCAAAACAAACTGATTCCAATTTCTTTATTTATCTTTATGTATTAAAATGGAGTAAATTGTTAATAATTATTCTTTAGAACTTTATTTTCCCCATACAATAACATAAAACCTCATCCCGAATAGAAATATAATACTTAATTACGTGTTATTTATTATTAGAGTAAACATCAAAATCAGCACAGCAACGCGTGGTCGGGGTCCGCAAGTATATATGTATATAAATATGTGTATATATATATATACATAAATTTTAATATAAACTTTCTGGTTGTAAATGTAAAATGAGCAAAATGGCATAAATCGAATAGCGAATTGAAACTGTCAATAATAAAAATATTTATGTATTTTTATACCATTAACTGCACCTTTTATTCAAATGCTATTTGCACTGCACATTTTCGTTGACGTATTACATCTCATATTTGGCATTATATTTGACAATACAAATGAAAAAAAAACTGAGCCAAATAATCGGAAAAAGTTTTGCTCATAAACGAGCTAGTTTCAATTTGATAAAAATAAAACGATTGGAAATATTATACTGATGATCAATACTGTAAGATTTCAAGATTGACACTTTATATTTTTCCGATACAAAAATTGATGTGTAAATAGCAGATTTGATTACAATACATTGTGAAGTAATATTTATTTAACTTACTTTTAAACAAAAATTAAAAAATAAACATTTATTTAATTAAGAAAACAACGAAAAAAGTGATGTAGTTAAATGCCTCTTTGAAATATTGTAAGACTTAACCCATTTCAGCACTAAACGTTTCCATAGTTTCCATACCATGTGCATTAATGGGTTAAGAGAGCTCTTCAACGTCGGCTTATGAGCTCACGTAATCCAATTGATCGTCAGAACTTCCATTAGCTTTTGCGAATGAGCTACATGAACGTTTTATGCCTTTTGAACTGGCATCACCTCCAGATACAAGAAACAAACATTTTTAAATGCAGATCTCAACCCAATTCAACCTGTTCGGTATATTTCTACTATCCAAGCCCCTGGCTATGATGGTATACTAGTTGCTACGGCTCTGCCGGAGAAAGGTTCTTATTTACCTACTCCATGTATTAAAATTATCAAACTAACTGAAAAAAAGGAAAGCCATAAAATCTTCTTTGGTTATGCCGATCGATAAGTTATCTCCCAACCTTGGATAAAATTTGAATGAAGAATATTCCAAGGAAGATTGTCCGATGATGATGCTTTCTAGATTGCAATCTCTGATCACCAGTTTAGTTTTCGGCATCATCGGGAGAAAAAACATGTCCTTGAATCTTTAGAAACTAAGCAGTATGGCTCTGCAGTACTCTTGGATGTTCCGCATGCGTTTAATCGCGTTTAGCAAGATGGTTAACTTTTAAAACTTAAATCTTTTTTAACCGTCTGCAAAGTATATGCTTCTGAAGTCTTACCTTACTGACTGTTTAGGGGAGAACACTCAAATATCCACCTGATTAGAGTGGTAGCTCCTCAGAGTAGTGTCCTGAGACCATTCCTCTATACATTAGACACTGCATGTTTTCCGATTCCAATTAAAGGATACACATTGCTTGTGTTAATACAGCGGCTTACCGGTGGAACATTTATTTTAATGGGGAATCAAATCTCAAGACTGTCCATTAACATTCGGGATAGAAGGTTGTAAAATGAAAAAACCACCTTCGCTACCTTGGTATATACCTTGACAGAAAGATGAACTGACAAAAACACATCCAGATTATGAAAGAAAAAGTGTAGAAATAAAGAGAAAAAACTCGACTGAGTGCTTAGAACACAGAAGCATAATCATATTTAATAGTGGATAAATGGGATAAAATTTTGGGCAGTTCTCAAATCATAGACTAAAGCGTCACAAATCCTACAGAATAAAATACTGTGAAATATCTTTGGTGGTCTACATCATTTTAGTAATAACTTTTATTTGTTATGGAACAAATCATAATCGAATAGTATCGATATAACGACCGACTTAATAATCATAACAATGCTTTGGGCAACAATTTAGGTTAATTTACTGGTCGTCAAATTTATTGAACAACCAAATCTTTCAAATCAATTGTATCGGATGTTCACTATATCGAGGTGCTATGTGTATATTTGAATATTAGAGAACTTCCAGCTTATTGGCATTGAAATTTGTTTGAAGTGTCTGTTGCCGAGACACAGACTCACCCCTCCTCATCTTATCACCCTTTGCCACACACGCACTCATTGGCGTCACGTTGTCATATCGTTGCAACTTCTTCTTCCTGTTCGATACTTGCGACGCTGGAGGCACCTTTTTTTCATCTTCTTTGCTTTGTCAGTTTCAAGATGCCACTGAAAAAACTTCATCATTAACATCAACAGATTCTGTTGCCGGTTGTGCAACATTGCTATCATCATCATCATCATGATCATCATTCTAAACATTTGCTTTAGCAGCATCATCATTATCATCATTATGAGCAACTTACATTACATTTCTAGCGGTTCAATGAACTGTGACCGCATTCTTGTTGCTGTTGTTGTTGTTGTTGTTGGTGTTGCACGCATTGCATATTCACACAAAGCTGCACGTTTAGCAGCGACGCGCCGCCTATTCTGACGCAGCCAGCAACTTTATCGCGATGAAGCTGCAAAACGTAATTGCAACTTTTGTACGTAAGATGAGCTCTTACCGCTCTCTCTTTCCAAATCGCTCCCGCTCTCGCCATTCCCCAATTTTCTTAGCCCAACGCCCACACAACTGACACTTGGCAACTTGACACTGCTGCATCTCCGGTGTGGCAGCAGCTGCAGTAACCAAAACCATTTAATATTCATGCACAACAAAAAAAAAAAACCATTTAAAAATGTATCGTGGCATTTGATTTTGTTGCTGAATTTTTGATTATTCGATAACTTTATATATATTTTATAAAAAGATAATTCTATTTAAGTTTTGTGTCAAAAAATTCATCGATCAATTTTTAATATTTATTTAATAAATATATAAAAGCTTCTGTGCGTTTAAATTTATTTTATTTGTTTTAAAATAATATTTTTTAATATTAACCACTTTTTTTTCTTCAATTTTTTAAAATAAATTTTCTGCAATGTGCTTAAATAGTTAGTATAATTTGGTTCCATAAACTAAATAGAAAAATTCCAAAGTTATGCAAATATTTTTGTAGCAAGCATTTTACATTCAGCTGGTCATAAAACTATTTTTGTAATGTAGAAATCGTAATTTGTTTTTAACTTTACTGTCAGTTGGTTTTGCTCAGTGTAAAGAACTGAGAATTGTTGATCTTTGGATCAGTTAAGGCGCCAGCTGCTAAGAATTTCATTCAGCTTTTAAACTCAATTATGACAAAAGATTTTAGTCGACTTTGCCATTTATTTAATTGATTTTTGCCTTTTGTTGCGGCTGTGCGTTATGCAGTCGATTGAAGCGTGTGTGTGAGAGAGAGAGAGAGAGGGCGGAAGGGAAAAACAGACAGGTGACGAAGTTGAACTCAAAGTCGTAGAACGTGACTTGCATGCAAATTGTGCAACGAGTGGCCATACCATAACTGGAACTTGAACTTACCTAACCATTTTGTGGCTTACTTGAACGAGAGGGAGGTGAACTTTGTGGTTCGTTGGGCTGGTTTTGGTGTCCGTGTCCGAGTCACTTGTTACAAACAAAAAAAACGAAAAAAAAAAAAAACAAACTCAATAACATTGGCATTATTCGCATTCTTCTTTGCTAAATAGCCGATAGCAACACTATTCATAGTTTACTGTGAGCTTTGTTTCGCTTTGCTGAAATTCAAAGTATTCTAAATGCATTCGCATTTCTTACTATCCGGTGACACAATCAATCATAACTCACGAGTCGATCGAATTTCGACACATCATTGCTCATATATGTATATACAAATATGCATTAATCACAGCAGTCCATTGAAGTGCTTATGGTTTTTTCTTTCTAAAGATCTTGCTTAAGAGTTAAACATTTAATGCGAGTAAGTAAAACAATTAAGAAGGCTCTCGCCGGGAGAGCCGGACTAGAAGATACCCAGAACCAAAGTATGCTATACTATTAAAAATAATGTTCAATGTAAACAAAACTAAAATCTGACTTAACTTCAATCGATTCAATTGACGAAACTTTGGGAAAAGTTCTATCGATACCAATTTCTTCAACCATAATTTTTACATTTTCCAAATTCGATATTTTTTTGCAATCGATTCCATGTATATATCGAAAACCAGAATAGTTATCGATAATTTGAAACAAACTCGTTCTGCTTATGGTTTAGGAGATCTTATATTAAAATCTGAAGTCTCTAGCTTTTGTAGTCCCTGAGATCTACGCGTTCATACAGACGGAATGACAGACGGACATGGCTTTATCGACTCGGCTGTTGATGCTGATCAAAAATATATACTTTATGAGGTCGGAGATGCTTCCTTCTGCCTGTTACATACTTTTGCACAAAACCATTATACCCTGATTTACCCATTTGATGGGTTCAGGGTATAAAAAAAATGTGAAGAACGTGCTTAATAATCGTATTTGCAAGATTCGTTCGATCATTGCTTGGGTTCTTGAAAAATGTTCAAGATCATTTGCATGCTAGGATCATTGTGCATTGAACCGTTGAGTGTTTGTTCAGTGTGACACCGCATTAAATAGTCGATAGTTAAAGTGTGCGATCTTGCACCGTTGCCAGTTGAGAACATGCATGACTATGTTGCTACGATAAGGATGGTGTTCCGATCTGCTTGGGGCTATAAATTTTAGTTTTTTTCCGTTCTGTATGTAAGTCGAGCAATTAAGCATTTTTAAGATAGCCAAGTTGACACAACGAACGAACGATGATAGAGGCGTGGCGAAGCGAGGCGAGGCAAGGCGGGATGGAATGAGGTGCAGTAACATAACTGGTTCTCAGTTCTGGGTGCTCGATGCCTCTGAGTTGTCAGTTTGGTTTGCATGCCACCCAACGATGCAACGTGGCGGAACGAACGGTGGCTACAATTGAAAACCTATTTGGGTCGCCCAAGTGTTGCAATTGTTGATAGCTATAGTTTATAAATGTACCTTCAAATGCATTTCAATTGATTTCTAATTAACCAAAGTGTATTGGCATAGTTTTTGTCCTCGCCGTGCGTCTTCCGCCCGCACGTGCCATGCACTTAATCCGCTTCCGTTGAGCGGGGCGCCACCCGATTTGTAAAATGCACGTGCCTCACGTGGGTTTTACCGCCTGCCTCTTTTTGTTTATTTTTGCCATAACAAATTGTAGGTCAAGCGGCGTTTTGTCAGCTTTTCAATTGTGCGCGGGGTCGTGAGTAAGTGTGTGGACTGTAGGTGGCGCCACAGTGCCAAGATGCAGATAATACGTAAGTTTTTTGTGTTTTTGCTCTTGTTTTTGTGTGACACTTACAAAATTGCGGCCACAATTAAGCGCCGCAAACGGACAGGCGCTCATTCAAGTCAATTAGCTTTATGTAGGCGCAAAAATTAATTTGTTTGCCGCCAAATGTGGCATAGCGACTGCGAATAGGCAAACCAAACCAACAGCATTGCAAAAATAAAATTAAATCAACAACAACAAAACAACAGCTAAACAGATAAACTGAAAAGCAGCAAAACACACACACACACACACACACCCACACACGCACACAATTGCGTTTATTAGTATGTATACAAAAAATACAAATAAATAAATAAAGCTTGGCAAAAAATGAAATGCGTGCCTCGCAAATCGTTTACAGCTGCCAGCAGCCAGCATTATCAGCAACAAACCGAAGCTTGAATACCCTTCAAAAGTAGTTTATCGCTTTATCGATTAATTTCCACAACAATTTTTGTTATTATATAAATAGTTTTATTTGCGTATTTTTTGTGTTCATTGATCTAAATATATCGCGTGACAGTTTGTGCTCAATAACATTGTGCGGGCTAAATGACAATATGGGCCACAAAATAAAGAAGACAATTTATATATGTTTATTAGTTACAAAAAAAAGGGCAAACTATACAAAGACAAGCTTTTGCAGTCCCGTCCAGGTATTGAAAATGACACAGATATTCCGACAAAAAGGTACAACAAGAATTCGAATCCCAGGCTAGCGTTTTGTTATTTCCGAGCTCTAAAGGCCAGTTGTTTATAAAAAAATTGGTTTGATAGTTTCTCTAACCATTTACATATGTACATTCCATTCAATTTTAATAACATATAATGGATGTTCTACTCGAATGGGAGCTCGACTAGCATGGCACTCTGTAGATTGTCGATATTCAATTTTTGAAATAATGCAGGCTGGTAAAATCACTTTACTTCACTTTAGGCGATTTACACTACTTAAAAAAATGTGTGATATTCTTAGCAATGTGACATTTATTGCTATCGATTGTATAAAAAGGTAGAAAGTTATCGATAACGATAAACAGACGCTCGCAATGAAAGCTTAAACTGTTGTGACTGTAAATTTAGGTAATGCTTTGATCAGTAGAACTAAGCTTAAAAGAACGAAACGCAACATATCGATAGCGATAACGATATGCAGACACTGCCGACGTTATCCTTAAAAATTGAGATTGGTTCAATCAAAAACCCATTGATTTTATTTTACGAATTTCTTTTAATATTTTTATGGAATAATTTCCTACTAATTTTTGTTTGTCCTGTTGAAATTCCTGATATAAAAGCTCGACTGAATCAACAATAACAAATAATCGTTTTATCGATAAATTTAATATTCATAAGAACCCGACATTCGTACAACCGTTATTTGTATTTCATGCTTTTTCGAAAAGGATTTTATTTGAATTTTTTTTTGAATCCTGCTTAATGCACCTCTAAATGTCGCTTATCGATAAACACTGCTGCTTATCGATCGAATTATTGAATGGCATCGTGGGTCAAACCTTTGGAAGCCTATTGTTTTTTGTGGCAAACGTTATGACATAGTTTGAATGCCCCTTGGGCCAGTCTGAAATTTGAAGCAGCGGAATGCGCTGGCAATTAAAATGAACTCACGCTGGCAACCCTGACAAAGACGTGCCGCCGCCAGTTGGACGGACTTGGGCACAAACTGCAACTGCAACTGTGTAGATACAACATACTGATGACGAGCAAATTAATACACAACTAGTGAAATACAACAACAAAAAAACAGCTCTTAACAAATGCGCGTTTCGGTTTTTCAATGTATTCAATGTGTGTATGCAGTCGGCGCCGATGCTGACAGAGACGCGGCGTCACTGCTGCGCACGCGTAACAAATTTGTAGAGTTCGCGCCGCGCCGCCGTTGACGAAACAACAAAGCTTAAGTTGTTATTTGTTGTTATATACTATTTGTTGCTATTGCTGCTGTGTTGAATTAAAGCCAAAGCCAAAGTGCCACAGCGTCGACTATCAAATGCGCTTCAATATCCGAAAAGAATCAATGAGAAGTGTTATCGATAAACGATAATTTTCAAACAAAAGTCAATAGTCAAAATATTCTTGTTATGCGATTTGCAATAAGTCATTTAAAGTTTGACATTGATATATATAGAATAGTTGACAAAAAAAAAAAAAGTTTATCATCGAACATACTCTGTTTTGTAGTAGAGCATGCTCTTTCTAAGCAAAGAGTTTGAAACTTGGAATGCCACTTGTCTATGAGTCTGTCAAAATCGAAAAACGCACAGATTATTCAAGTGTTTTTTTTTAAGTTTTTGTTTTGACAACTATATTTTTCAATTACTTGAAGATATCTCGCTTTAAGTGTATGTATGTATGTTTCTCTAGTGTTTTGTGTTTTTATTGTGACTAATGAGATTAACATCATCGTCGTCATCATCAACATCATTATCGAGCGAGAGCATATGATGTTGAACTGGTTCAATAAATTGAAAATAAAATCGCTCAGCGTTGCGCCTGGTTAACAACGATCAATCAAAGCAAACAATCAATCAACGGCTGCAAGAGCAGAGCGACGTCGATGGGAAAAGCTTGCAACTGACTGACTGACAGCCATTTGAGGCATTTGACAGGCCAGGCACACACACAAACACACTCGCGGGGAGAGAGAAATTGTATTTGCTTTAGCCACAATTAGCAAATATTGCAACGGCAACGAACAAGTGTGGCAGGCCAGCCACCATTTTGTTGTATGTAATTCTCTTTTTTTTTTTGGTTTTGGTTTTGTTTTTGTTTTGTATCTTTTGTGTTTGCTGTCAAATTGAAACCACAACTCGTACAAACAATTAACACGCAATTTGTTTTATGAAGCCTCGCAGCAGCTTTCTGTTCGACTTCACTCTTGCCACATTGCTCTTTCTGTGCCTTAAGTCACTTGAGTGTTCAATATTGTTTTCTGTCGCACTTCATCAAGCTCATTGCTTGACTGGCTACTTGGCTGGTCCACAAATACACATACTCGATTGCCTGTCAGCATTGGCCCTTTATCCAAACTATTTACTCAAGCGGCTTCTTCAGCTACTGTTTGCTGTTTTCCTTCAACATTATTATGACAAAAAAAATCTGAGATTATAAGATAACAAATTGTTATACAGTTTGTTCTTATATATTCAATTCTTTTCAATGCATAAGTAAACTGAAAAGTTATTAACCAATAGCCATAAGTCTTGTTCTAGAAAGAAATCTGTTTCGATTCTCATAGTTAACTTTAATAATGTCAACCTTACCGATGGGAATGAACAAGTTGAGGTCATCTTTTATATGCGACATTAAAGAAATGCATTAGAAAAAACTGGCACACGCATTGACGATTTATTAACTACTATGTGCCAGGGACATGATGAGTCATTGAGAACTTCCTTAATGCATATGGCGGTCAGGCAATTAAAGAAAGGATTATTTATGGGCCAATTAAAATTGTTTATGACCCTTACACACAACGTGTTTGAGTTGATGCAAAGGGCAAAGGGGGGAAAGAGTACAAACGTCTAACGAATTGAATCCTTTATCAAACAAATTATGGCATATCTCCAAGCTATTGGAAACCGGATGAATGGCTATCAGATAATACTTCTTACTTCATCTTTTTTTTCACTTTGATTCTTTGCTTCTGAAGCTTTGAACCAAACTGACCTATCAACTTTGTCTTAACAAGTTTTCAAAGTTGACCAATTTAAATGTTTTTTTGTTTTTTTTATTCGAAAAAAATGCTATATTATCGTCTGACATCTTTAAATGTTTATGATCATATCTGTTTCTGATTTGCTTAATAACTAATCTATTGACCTTTAAATTATTGAAATTATGCTATGAAAAGTTCATAGATTGCTTTTGTTTCGCATTATTTTTTTTTTAATCAAAAACAAATCTTATCTTTCTTAACTTCATAGCGTTTTCGCTTAAGGAACTGAAGTTACTATTTACAAAATCAGTTCTGGTTATAAAACAACTTGCAACTTTGAGCACTCTCACTTGTAGTAATTAGTAGTTACATCAGTTCGTCATAAAAACAATTTTGGCAACTGCGTTTTGGCTTGCCAAATCCGTTTATGTAAAGCCAATTATGACAATTGAGTGGTCAACAATACAAAAACAACAACAACAACAACCGTTCGCTGGAGTAGATTTTTGTTATTGTCATTTTGGCCAGAACTGTTGACAATTTATTGCAGTTATATGAAGTAAGCAAATGATAACAGAAAAATAAAATGAACATCGGCACGTCGAACGATGTACTTAAAGCCACATACAAATTGATTAATTAAAATTAGTTACGTTCTCTTCTCACGAAAATTGGTTTTTGTTTTTGTTTTTGGTTTTCTTTATTTCTTTCCGTCTTTAATGAGCCTCACAGCTAAGTGGATGACATCGTAAGGGTGGCTACGGAGGCAGGCGGACAAATGCGAGGCACTCTGTTTGCCCATTAAATTAGTAAGAAACGCTGAGCAAGAACAAGTTTATATATATATAAATACTTATCATAAAAGAGTTGACTCAATCATATCATTAGTTAGCTAGTAGTTTTGTTGTCTTCCAATCAACATTTTACAGCAATAAGTCAATGCGAGAAAAAGAACACCAGAAACATAGTTAGACGGCAAAAAAAAGCAAACAAACAAACTATTCATTACACAAATAAATTCAACTTCTCTTCGCACTTTTCAACAACAGCAAACATTTCTGAGCTACTTATCACTTTATCAATAAAATAAACAATTACTGAAAACAGCAACAATTGATATTATTTGGGATTCCCATAAGATTCAAGCATAGACACTTCATAAGAAATCAAAGCTTTGTTTAATGTTCTGATGAATATTGATAGTTTTTATTTATAGTTATATGATTTTGTTTAGTTAAAATCGTAATGTGTTTATTATTTTTACTATAATTTATTACAAATTGAAGTCTTCTGCAGTCAGAAAACATATCTTGAAACCTAATAAGAGTTTTTTCACAGTTTGAAACTAGAGATTTTGAGAAAAATATGGATTGGCTATCAGCTATTCAGTTGATTCAGTTTTAGTTGTTTTCGACTTATTCACGGCCGGAATTCAGTTAAAATGCTATGATACTTGAAATCCAATCCAGTCACGCCACATACATATGTGACGATCGATAGGTGCATGGGTCATGTCAGTGAACTCATTGTCAGCCATTTTGCGTCCAGCTGACTTCCGTTTAGGTACAAAATGACAACCCTTGACTTTTTGTTGTTCCCTCACCCCTGGCTAGGCAAGGGTCAAAAATGGCGTCTACTCGACAGGAACCAGAGAGGAAATTGTACGCCACAGTGTGCAAATGTGCAAATGTTCGCATCCATTTGCTTACTTATGTATGTATGTATGTGTGTCTAAAATAATAACACTGCAGTGCCATGACGCAAAATGGCCGTCACTACTGGCAAGGAAAAGGGAGAAATGGACATTGCTCTAAACCACACGGGATACACCCACAAAAAAAGAGCTTAAAGTAGCCTATATCCGTTAGGTAACTATGCTTCTGGGTGGGTCTCTTATCGCTGGTATATCAAGTGCAGATGGGTAGCAAACTCCCCTACCTAATCAGCATAATGCTTGCTTAATTTATGAGCGTGAATTTGTTTATTATCGCCGCCTGTCAATGTTTTTGTACTGGCAATATAAAAAAGGAAGAAGGCTCTAGTCGGGAGAGCCCGACTAGAAGATACCCTGAAACCAGTTGCAATAAATATTTTACTCCTTAAGCCCTAAAAGTATGCTTCAAATAATGATCAATTGAAACAATGATCTTACTTTTCAATATCTCCGGTGTTTCTTTACCGATTTAGACGAAATTTTGAGAAAAGTTCTAGCGTTAACCATTTTTTCAACCGCCATTTTTACATTCGCCAACATCTATATTTTTTTGTAATCATTTCCATGTTTATATCGGAAACCAGAATAGTTATAGATAGTTTGAAACAAACTTGTTCTGCTTATGGTATGGAAAAACTTATATTCAAGCCATGAAGTCTCTAGCTCTAGTAGTCTCTGAGATCGACGCGTTCATACAGACGGATAGACAGACGGACAGACGGACATGGCTATATCAGCTCAGCTATTGATGCTGATCAAGAATATATATACTTTATGAGGTCGGAGATGCTTCCTTCTGCCTGTTACATACTTTTGCACAAAACCATTATACCCTGATTTACCCATTTTATGGGTTCATGGTATAAAAAGGAAGAACATTATTTATGTTTTTCGAAGCGATAAACTTAATCGAAATAGAATAGATTTATTGTTCTCTGATTTAAATAGTCCAATTTTGCATAAAAAATTGTTAACGTTCGATTATTAATTCTCAATGTAGACTGTTTAAATTATTTGATTCGACTTATCGGTACAAACAACATATTTATACAATCGTAAGATAGTTAAACCTAGTGCTACTGGTATGCCCATAAAAATCAACGCTACTGATTGAAATTGCGCTTGTCGATGAGGGGGTGTCATCGGTTCTCAAGTGGGCCTGATAAGCCTCAAGTGGCGTTGGGTATAATAAGTATTGGTCTGTAATTGTATGGGTTGAGAAAGTTTTCATTATCAATGTCACAATTGTTCGACTGAAATTTTGATGAGCATTTTCGCATTACGTTTGAAATGATGAGATAAATCGGATATTCCTACTCAGAATGGCCGGGATACATTTGCTCAAATCTTTATTGAAACTTTTTTGCATTTTATACCATTTCTCTCGTCCTCCCCCCCCATTTACCCCGCTGTGCGGACAGCCTTGTGTTGGCTGTCATAGTTGTGTGCTTTATGGTCGCCAAATGGATAGACTTTTATCGATTCTTTGTCATCCTGACATCACTGTGGAAGCATGCGTGTGTGTGTGTGTGTGTGTGCGTTTATATTGTAGAACGTTAAATAGCTTGAGATTGATTGCGGAGGCGCGTCGCATAAAAACAAAAGCCATGCCCCAAGGGCATGTGAAGGTCAAGCGCGATTGTCACAAAAGCTTGCAGAATGGCGTCTCAATTAATGAGGATGAATCGCATCAACAAATGCGATTGAAACTGCCCGCGCACAAGAATTGCAAATCTCATTACTATCCCCTTTGAAGAGCACTTAGCACAGATTAGCGTGCTATCAACAATCCGTATATATATATATATATATTTATATATGTATATATATAGACGTATGCAGATCGATATATGTTGGTTGTGAAATCGTTGTAGAATGCAATTTTCTAGCATCTTTGAAGCTTCGTGCCATCTACAAGGAAACACCACTTAATACAAAAGATAGCAAACTAAAACTTTCATTTCTTAAGAAAACATGCTCCTTATATGTTGAATTTTTTCAACCATGAACCCATTGAATAATGGTTTTATTTTTTGTATTTATTTCTTTTATTTTGAATCATTATTTAAAGCCGAGTAGACTTTAACGAAAACATCACAGATTCAAACTTCAAATTGGTATCCAAACTAAGGATGAGTTTGTTATATGAACTTTGGCATAATATAATCTTTTCAATATAAAAACGGCATACTTAATTTAATTTATATTAAATATTTTTAACTGCTTCCTACTGTTGATAGGTTAAACTAGGATTAGAGCTCTTTCAAACTGCGCTTGTTAAATTATATGAGTGAAAAGCAGTTAAAGCCTTTAAGCTCGCTTGGGATAAAGCTGTTCATCTTTTTGAATCTCCCAGAGGATTACTTGTTTTGTGCAATCACAACACTGACATTATCGGAAAAGTGCGTTTTTATTAGCTTACCAGAAGCTGTCAAGTATTTGTCGATAGCTTAGTTAACGCCGCTGTGTTGCAGTTGGGAAAATCTCTCTCTCTCTCTCTCTCTCTCTCTCTATTCAGATGAGGAAGAAGTGCGGACAGTTTGACAGCCTGAGAGTTTTGTCGGCGTTTCCTGTGCGTGGGTCGCTGCACTCTGGCTGTGCGTATTGAATAAGGTGAATGCAACATCATTTGGCATATTTGGTTCAACAACCCGGTTGCAACTTGTGGGTATTATCGGTGTGTGTCTGTGGCAAAGTTGGACTTCAGTTGGACTTTTGCTGCATCTTTTGTTTGCCGTGTTGGCCAGTCATCTGCTGAGTGCTGCAACAAAGCTATCTATACTCATATTACAAATAAATGCACCTACATATGCTAACAAAAATCTTCTAAGAACGCTCTTGCATTTATATACTAAATACTTTTGAATTCGAGTCGAGTTTATTTGCTTGCCACTGTCAAGTTCAAGGACCAGCGGCATAGTAATGCAACCAGGCGCAACCCAAAGCCATCAACTGCAAATCCTTTTCGTTCGTCAACCTAAGCCTAAGCCCACCAACCGCCTCACGTCAACATATTTTTTAATGTGTCCTTGCACACATTGCTAAACCTTTTGCTGTCCCCACGGTCAGACCCACTGGAGCGCCCGATAAAAAAAAAATAGCAAGGCGGTTCGCTTAAAACATTCGCTTGTGGCATTTGGATTTTCATTATTTTTCTCTTAGCTGCGGTTTGGTTTTTCTTCTCATTTTTTCTTTCAATTTATGCAAACGTCAAACATGAAATTTCCTAAGGACAAAGTCAATGACAATGTGCACTTTGTTTTTGGCTTTTAAAATATTGTTTTCTTTTGGTTTTGCGATTTTTTTTTTTTAAGGTGTAAAACATTTCACAAATGTTCACATTGATGGACAGGACAACAAAAGCTACCAAATATATTCCCTTTTGGCATTTAAACTCCTTCTTAAAAAAGCCTGCTTTTACCGATAATTTTTTTGTTTAACTTATTCTTTTTGTAGCTCAGTTATGGTTGTGATGCAACATTGCAACAAGATTGAGTTTCAGCTAGTATTGATTATTGTGAACACTTAATATTTATGTTTACGTCTTAATATTGATGGAAATGAGTGGGGAATAAGATGAACGGAACACCGCGAATGCTTCAGAAATCAGAAATAAAAATATGCAAATAGACAAAATTGACATACTATTAAGTATACAGAAATTAACAATTTTAAGCAGAACGGTTTTAAAATAAAATAGTTTTCAAATTTCTTATTAAAATATAACAATTTCATTTAGCCCAACGTTTTCTTAAGTTTCACAATCAAAATCAGAACTGTATGGTTTGAATTTCTACAACAAAAAATATGCTTTTGCATAATTATTCAACATAATTAAATTTTTTTAAATTCTTGAGTAGGAAATTTTTGTATCATCTTCTGCTAAACTTTGTTAATGTAATGTAATTTTTGTGCAATTGTGTTGTGTTTTTGCTTGTCTCACTGTGCCGTTACAGTGTGTACTCGTATGAATGACATTGTGTGTGGCTCATCGCAATTGCCAGCTGGGCCATTAACGCGGTCGCTTTGATGCGGGCATGCGTAAACTCAGACACACACACACATTCGCCATTCACATTCGCCATTTACATGGTTAAATGGTTGTTTGTAGACATTCATTGTTATGTTTGTAACAATTGTATTTTGTATATTGTTGGGCTCTTTTGGATTGTCTCGTGCCGTTTAATGCCGTTTATCGCTTGTCACATGTCAGCAGCCCTAGCATTTTTTGGTCATTCGGTTTGGGGGTCTGGGTCTGGTCTGTTTGCCACTTGTTACGCGCATTTTGACTCGGCCAACGTCCAAATGTTTGACATTCATAATGGTTAAGCCAGTCAAGCCAAATCAATGGGCTTTTGTTTTTTTATGCGTGCCCTGCATGACACATTTGACAATCGGGGACAATTGCCACTTTACCAGTAACAGTACCAGTACCAGTTACAGTACCAGTTTGTAGCCAAGGTTTTGCTCAGTCAGCATAGATAGTTAGTTATTCATACGCTGCCGCTAATCGCCGCCAATGCATAGATTGCTGATAAAATGCTCACAACTTTGTAAGTAGTATTCTACTATGGTTAAAGTGATGCCCATTTGACTCGTTTCGTTATGATGTCGACCAGCGCCAGTCAATGGGGTGAATAAGTGACGACCCAACCACTCGACACACACACACACACACACACAGACACTCATTGGGAGGCGGCAGTTCAAGTGATGTTAAGCACACAAGTAGTATGTACACTGTATACAAGTTTTACATTGCCCCTTGCCCAATCGCCCGGCCCTTGAACTGTCTGAAGATACAAATTGCCACAAAATTATAGACATTTTGCCTTTTGTACGGCTGAAGTCGGCAAGTGCAGCGATAATCGCGTGACAGCTTAGCATTTTCTCAATAGTTAAGTTATCAAATTGCTTTCAAGCTTTTTTTTTTTCCAGTTACCCATTGTGCACATAGATCGCTTGATGTCAGCATTTTTGTTTAAAACTCATCATATTGTCAATAGTTGTTATCAAAAAAATACTTTATTGATTGATCCTCAATTGAGATACAATATGTATTTACCATATCTTAGTTAAGATCGACTCTACTAGCATATGCACTTAAATATCAATATTGGTTTACAAGACATAGAATCCTTTTAATGACAATTGACTTTCAGTTCGTACAATGTTGAATTAAACTGGTTTCAGTTTCAGTTTCAGTTTTCCAGCTGCTCCATTTAAACGTAATCGTTAGGTGTTGAATACAACAGATGATTTAAATAACAGATTACAATTTTTTAATTGATTTGAATGTAGCTTTTAATTGCAGTGAACTTTTTGAAATTGAAACTTCTACACTGAAAATAATTACAGAAACAAGAAACTACAACTTTAACTTAAATGTTTTAGAATTTTTAAATTTAACTATTTTTGATTAAATTTAACTATTTTTGATTATATTTATCGACACAAAGAGTTTTTCCATATACAAAACTCCGTATGTGAGCCTGTGTGTGTGTTTTTTTTTTTTTATTTTTCGTTTTAGAAAACCTTTTTGTTCCCTAATTTGAATATGAATGAGAACTTGCAATATTTAATTCTTAATTTATTTCAGCAGCAATAAAACATCAAAACTGTTGACATTTATTGAGCTGTAAAACTTAATTACTTAATAAAAACAATAGTTTTTTTTCTTAATATAAGTATGTGAAATACAGTTTGAAGTCTCTTATTTCTGATTGTAAGTTATTATATATTTAAGAAACTTTGATTTTTAATTTAAGATTGTTAATTTGGTGTAAAAGCCAAACAGCTATTTATTAGTTAATATATTGGTTTGACTAATAATCGATTGAGTTTGCTTTGAGTAGACAAAGAAGTTTTTTTTAGACTCATTCGATAAACATTTATAAATGTATATTGCTACTGCTCATTTTGCGCATTTGACACTTTGACTTTCAGACATCGAGCGGAGTGTAGAGTGGGCGGCACCTTGGAAACATAAATTCGATAGCTTCCATGATCAGCTCAGTTTGTGTCAGTCCGTAATTTACCAACTCATCTCACTTTAAACACTTAATCTCCTTCTTTTGCTCATTTCCACTTGCTGGCCCATCCATGGTGCTACGATTTGTGTTTTGGAACGGAGGAGAGAAGATGTTGGCCCTCAATCGCTTGTCTAATCAGAACCATATTTCATATGTCATTCAAAAACGTGTGCTCATGTAGTCCAATGGCTTGTACTACAATCTTTGCCAAGAAGCCCAAATTCAAAAATGACAACAAAAAAAACACGCGAAAGTTGCAAAATTTAACATTTTGCTTATAGAAGCACGTTCAATACTCGATACTTAGATAAAAAGAATATTCCGTCTGTACGCGCGTTACTTGAAAACCCTTAAAGCTAACAGCTTGAAACTTGGCAAATATTTTGGTTCATGTCTGCGCCAGTCAAAGTGTCAATGTAGGCGGGTTACGCCCACTGAGAGGCTGGGATCTCGATAATAAAACGATACACCACGAAAAAAAACACATATAAACCGGTAGAGTCACCAAGTTTGGTTAAGATCCTTAGGATGCAAAGCCCAACCGCCCGTCCGCCCGTCTGTTAAAGCCAGAAATCACCATCTACAAAATTGATTGGCAAGTCAGCTGGCGATGTCCCCCAAGATGTGCCTTAAAAACCCCTGGGTATAACCATTTTAAAGCTGGTATCAAAGTGTACCGCAGTCGATGGTGCCCGACTGCAACCCTGTTAATGGTTTTCACTTGCGTCATTCGATTGAAAATCGATTTGATGGCAACATCACGTCTTTAAATTCTTGAGCATGAAAACGGTTCGAAGCGTAGCCCGATACATATATATATATATATAAGTATGAGTATGGGCAATTCATGTTTTATTTTTAACACGCCTCGCCTGACCCAACTGGAAGTTAGGGGGAGGCATTGTTGCTGTTTGTTTGGTATATCGAAAGGGGATGCATTCACACGTGATTAACGCCAATTCTAGCTCAGCTAGTATGCAGCTACCCCAACATAATTTTCAAACGAAAAATCTTGTTTTAAAAATATACTCTTGCTTTTTTGTTTTTTTTATTGATTTAATACATATAAGTATACTGTATGGGTTTTAGTGCGGTGCTTTGCTGGGCTGCGCTGCGATGACGGCCTTTTGAGGTACTTTTGCATTGCCCTTGCAAATACCTTGCTGTCTGTCAGTGCGTGTGTTTTTGCCAATCGGTTGCTTGCTTCGTCCCCCCGCCCCCGCATGTCTCCTTGGCAAAAGCCACGTACCGAAACGTTTGCAAACCGTCAGAAAGTTTTACATATGCTCAATGCGTATTTGCATTTTAGCATTTAATGCGTTTGCGCTTGCGTTTAATTAGGCGCAAAAAATGCCATAACAGCAACAAAACGCCAAACAACTATAGCGTTATCAATTCCCATACCAATTTCGTATTTGCCGTATAGACAAATGTTTATATATATTTATGTTTATATATGTATACAATATCCACAAATGCACATTTGCCATTTGTTTGTTTATCGTTGCCGAGTTGGCGCTTTGGTTGCGCTTCAGCGCTGCACAAACCAAGATCGCCCGGCCCCACCTACATATTTACATATATCATTTACACATATCTTCTATATTGTAAATACCCGGACGGTGTATTTGTCTAGCCGTTTGCATCTTTACTACTACAACCCGATTGTCTGACTGGCGACGACCCATCTCGGTTTGTCGACTCTGCAATATCTGTCGGTGCATTGCTCTGCAACAGGCCAAGAGGCCGTGCAAATAGAAGCGCCGCTGAGCCAACGGTAAATACTTACTAATACAGCACATAAACGATATGCATATCTGTTTGTCCTTCAACCTCCCAACACACACAATTAAATTGTAAGCTGATGATATTTAGGTTTCATCGATAGAACAGGAGAACCCTGTAACTCAATTCTAGCTGATATTTGAGAAACTTTAACTCGGTAGCAATAACAGTTTATTTATATGAATCTATAAAAGAAATATTTAGTTTGTGATTTTACTATTAAATAAATAAAAAAAAAAGGTTTTAAAAATAAACGGTCATAAAATCAAAAATCTTTGCCTTCATGTTATTCTACTCTAATAACCGAGTAGAGATATAAAGATCTTATTTGGAAAAGTGCATAAAATACATGTATTTTTACGAGCTCTTTCCTTAGGGACTTTGAATAATTCAATTAAGTTTTATTTTCATTCAATTGCGCTGGCTGCCCCAGCAGGCAGTACTCTCAAAACTAGTATAAAGCTAAGTATTATATGTATACTAGATTTAATTTTTTAAATAAATGATAATTTTCAAAATCTTCCATTAATGTTCTTAGAAATTTTGTTGTTTAGCTGCCAAAAACTAAAACAAATTATGTTTGTCGCTTATTTTGATATGTAAAGCGTGGATTTTTTGTATAAAAAAATAATCTATTCTCGTTTTTTGTGTATTTGCATAAGCTTTTGCACTTATAGCAACAGGCTTATAATTTTCAGAAGAAAAAAAAATAAATTCAAATGATTTTGCTCGCAAATCACTGAAAAACCAACGCAAATCAACTTAAAAATTTGTTTCAGCATAAGCTCACATAATGCTTGTATGTATGTTAATGTTTGTGTAGACAACATGTACAAGTACAATGACTCACTGTAAATAAGGACGTTCAACTAAATAGCTTGGGCTAAGCAAAGGCTATAGACTACTTAGTATGGTCATAAATAACCCCAACCCTAAACAGATGCTGACATCACACAAAAAGAACAAGAAGAGTAAGCATTTAAAGACAACAAAACCAATCCAACGACAAAAACACAAATATTATCAACATTTAAATAAATATAAAAAATATAAATACAGTGAAAGCTCTACTCGCGGACAGCTCCCTCAGGCGGACAGCTCCCTCAGGCGGACAGCTCCCTTAAGGCCTGTTGTCACATACACCGTAAACCGAAACCGAAACAGAATTCAGTACATTTGCGACTGCGATAGAAACTGCAACCGAAACATCGGTATTTTTCAGTTGCTAGCAATAGTAATCGAATTCAGTACATTAGCAACTCAAACCAAAACAAGTACTTTTGACTTTATTCGGTTGCTGTTAACAGACGATCACCTGTTTTCTACAAACGCAGATAACTTGACGCTGGTCAATTCTATGTGCAATCGATATTTTTGTTTCGGTTTCGGTTTCGGTTTACGGTGTATGTGACACCAGGCCTTTAGCCGGACGAATTTTATAGTTTTTCAGCATGATTTTCATACAAAATCCGTTCTCTTGGGCGGACATCTCCCTTGGGCGGACAATAGTGCTGGAACCGTGGGTGTCCGGCTAAGGGAGCTTTCACTGTATATATATATCAGTATGTTTGTGCACTTTTGGTATAAAAGAACTTAAGTTGAACATATGCTTATAAAAAGTGCCCTTGACACAAACATCTGGACTTCAAGTTCTTTTTTTATGTTTGGAGTATATTTTGTATAGATTCGATGCAATCTGGCTGCCAGCACATATACGAATTCGATACATGCGACATCAATATGATGATGAAATTTCGTTGTAGTTGTGTTGCTGTTTTTGGCCTAAAAAAAACTGATTGGATATACATACATATGTATGTATGTAGCAAGCAGCAGGACGGCAGACCCCAATTTAACCCATACAAAGTTGGCCAATAATTCAATTATTTTTCGCTGCCTTTGAGCTCCAATGCCACTGTGCATCATCATGTTGGTCCGCTAATAGATTTGTCTTTGTCACTTAAAAACAAAATAAATATATATATATATATATATATATATTGTGGGTGTATTTCGATAAAGGAGGAAATGCCAAACATGCCAGCGTCAGATATTCAACGTGTGCCGCAAAACCCATTCGTCCGCTCCTTAATTTACTTATCCTAGAATCATCGTATGGATAGTTAATTAGTTTTGTGCTGCATCCAACAGTGGGCAGTAAATGTGCGTTTGGGTATAAACTTTATACACCCATCGATAAATTGTGATTGAATTTTCTTTGGCAGCCCACAAAGCCTTTTTCGTTGGCGATGCTTTCATATGCTTTCAAATATTTATGGGACCACATGGCGTATGAGAGCGTTGATAAGTTCGTTTTTTTTTTGTTAGTGAAGCTATAGAAAGGGCATTAAAAATTGTAATTCAATACGTTACAGTAATACACTGCCTTGTTTTGTTTTTTTAAATCATAAATCTTTAAATTAAAACTAGAATTGATGGCTTTGAGTTTTCGCGGCTTAAGTATAAAGTTTTCTTATTTGTTTTACTTAAGATTCGATCGAATTTTTCCCAAGTTGGAACCAAGTTAGTTTAAAAAGATTCTAATAATCCCGACAAAAAGCAATACAATCGTTTTCCTTTATTAGCAATTTTTGTTGCCACTGCATCTGTACTGATCACAATCTGGCACTTTTCGTCTTCTATTAATTTGTGTCTTTTTGTTTAAATGTATTTCAATGTTTTGCGCTGTTTGCGTCATTTTGCTTTCCTTTGCTGCTGCTGTTAGCATTTGTATGGCTTGTGTTTAATTTGTTGCTAGAGCTTCCTTCCGCGCCAAGCACTCGATAAAAGCGAATACAGAAATAGAAATTTAATAATTCGATTGATTTGCGCCCAACAGATGATAAAGATGATGATAAGGCAGCTGATGATTCATGCATTTTTGGATTAGCTGCCAATTGTTGCAACTCACGTTGGCTCACCCACTGCCACAAATTCGAAGCCTTTTGCTCGCTGCACTTTCAACAATATTGTCGCCATTGATTGACAATGGTTTGCCCTGTAGTTGACCCGCTGTTTTTGTTTTTTTGTGGGGGCGTGGCCTTTAATTGAATGGGCCTTGGTCAAACGCTAAGACCCCCCTCACCCCCCCACTCCCTCCCACCATGCGCATCTAGTTGAGCTTTTGGCAAAGAAATTCATTAGGCGCCCCATCGAATATGGTTGGCATGCATTTGTCGAGCTGAAAAAAAAATAATTGAAAATCACATCAAATTTTCGTGTTCATCTCTGACGTTCACTTTGTACATATTTCATTCTTTTTTGTCCAACCAATTTTTTTTTTTTTTGGTTGTTGTTGTGTGGGCGAAACGTTGAAGTTGCTGCCAAAAAAACAAATCGGCTGGGCAGCGAAATTGCGCGTGTCTTTAAGATTTGCTTTGCCGCTGATGTTTGCCTGATTTGGCAAATTTTCATAATATAATGCTCTCAAAGCTGTCACCATCAAGCCGTTTATCGCTAGATGACGCCATGTGGCAAAACAAACTCTTTTATTACATTGTTCGTTTGTGTGGCCAATCAATTGAGCAAGTGGCAAATGTTAAGAGATACCAGCAAGTAAACAGAACTACAAATATTTAAAACGTCTAGCAAAAGGCATTTAAAAGTTGAAGCCAGAGAGTTGCTGTTCAAAACAAATTGAACTCAGCTGTGATTTCCGTTTGATAGCAAAGCAAGTTGTTAAATGGTTTTTGATTGGTTTGCTTTCAACATTTTTCTTCTCGTTTGAGTCTTAACTGATTGAATATTTCTCGATCGATTTTATATATACATATTTTGCACAATGTCAATTCATTTTAAATAAATAAAAAGTGTTGTATGAAATTTCTGTCAGGCAAAAAAAAAAAAAATAGCATCTTTCAGTCCAAAAGGGTTATATGTATATCATTCTTTAACTCTTCTAGATTCTTAAATATAAACATGTTATATCGATATAATAATAATGTGATTATCTGTTAACATTTTCGGCGGTTAAGCCAAAGGGTTGCAATGCATCATAGTCGAGTTTTTATAGAAAGAGAAAAAAAAATTACATCTTTGATTATGACGGCCGTGTTTGACTTTTTACGGCGTATCTTGTTGGCATTGTTCCAAACATCAATTATTTTCTTTGTTTGGCGCTTTATTTGTCTATTTCGATATTTGCTTTGCGCCAAGCTTAATTTTGGCTTTTTTTAATTTGTTTTTTTTTTTTTATTTAAGTTCCAGTGCGCTTTTTGTTTTGTTTATTGTTTTTGAACTAGTTAAACCATTTGACTCAATATTTGTCTAACAATGTTCAATTCAATTAAATAAGAACTTAACACCAAGTAAAGAACAAGACGCCAGCAAGCATAGCTGAAGCTCAACTCTCAATTCGCATGCTTATCATTATCGTGCCACATTTTTGAGTTTTGAGTGTGTTTGCACAGTTGGTGCGAAGCTGGCGTCAAAATAAATCGCAAACAATCTGTCAGCAGATATTTTGTGTGCCCCCATGTCAAAAAAACAAAAAAAAAAAAAAACGTGTACAAAATGATACACAATGAACGATTATTATTTGTAGACAGTTGTCAGCTCGTTTTCCAGTCGTTTATCCGTTCGTTCCGTTTCGTATGTTTGTCTATTTGATGGGCTCTTCTGCTGTTTGGCAGCTTTAATATTTTTTGATGTGCGCATTTTGCATTTCGCGACGTACACTTCTAAATTGTTGTTATAAGACGTGAATATTTTTAATTTGTATGCAACCACCCCCCGAACCCTCAACAATACTTCTTGCTTTAAGGTGTGTTGGCTTGTCCAAAAAAAATATAAGAAAATGAAAAATGACAAAAAAACAAAAAAAAAACGAGGAGAAGAAAATTCTATTTACGGCACGCCAAGTGCCCAATTTGTTTTAGAACATTTTTGAGTTATGCAAGTGTAAATATTTCACACTGTTAGCCATAAATGTTTGTGTCAAATGAAATTTGTGTGTGTTTTTATTATTATTTTTTTTTATTTTTATGCATTTTGCAATTACTTGCATAATTATGTGAGTGAATCAAATTGCTTTTTATTGTCAATGAACTCGTTTTGTTTTTGACCATGAAAATTGTGCTTAAATTGAACCTTGATTTTGATGGTATATTAGCTAAAACAGATGGACAGGTTAATATGAATTAGAAAATAATGCTTAAAAAACAAATTAATGGGCATCCTTTTCTATATATCCTGAACAAATGAAAAAGGGTATCCTTAACACTGTCAAGTCGATTTGATCATGTCCGTCGGTCCGTTCGAATGTATACAAGTTTTCTTCTCAGAAACTATAAAAGCTATCTCTTAGTCGAGTTAAGTGAACATAAAAAAACAACCGACTATTAAACAAGGTTTTATTATACCCCGTTAAAGCATTTCTAGTTTTCTAGTTTTATACCTAAATTAACATGTATAGAGTATTTGGTGTTCGAGCATACACCCGGCACATTAAACACACAGTACGCTTCGCACTTCCATGCTGCTTGCGTAGACTCTTGAGTACTTTTGAGTATTCGCAAAATGAATTTGTGCATAAGATTTTAATGAATTTAACGGTTTGATGCAAACAAATCGCCATTTATCTTCACTGTCCGACTGTCGCCAAAGAGATTTCAAAGGTGGGGCGCTTTGGGCGGGCATTTGGTTGCACGTGGGCGTGGCCGATGCCCAACACGGAAAACTGACCGAACAACGGACCATGAACATTGATTGATTTCACGCCAGCCAACAGCCGCAAAAGCAAGAACTGCTTATTTTTAGGCTGTACACAAAGGAGAGCGAACGGCGGTGGCTGGGTGTAAAATGAAAATGTTATTTTAAGTGGTGTGACAGCGAGCGAGCAGGCGAGCAGGCAGACATTCAGGCTGGTGGGGCCAAAGGATGGGGAGTGGCAAAGAGCAAGAGGTTTGCCCCGGCACGATTTTGTTAGCCGAAATGATTGCGTGCCAGAAGAAATGCCAAAACATTTTTTGCCCAACGAACATGCAACAACATTTCAAGGTCGTCCAAGCAACCGAACCCTATAAAAAAAACAAATACACAAACTCCAACACACACATGCAAAATTTGAAAGTTTGATTAATTTTCACCTTATTCTGTTTTCTTTGCAGCCCTTGAACTTGGCAGTCAGTTGGAGAGCAGCCGCTTGGCGGCGGCGGCGACGGCAGCCGCATGGATCATGCCGTCAAGGCGACGCGCGGCCGCCCGCTCAATACGCTGCGCTTCGAGAACGATGAGCTGGAATGCCTCTATCAGCGTTACACGCTCAAGCTTCAGCGCTTCTCGGTGCTGGGCGTCGTTGCACTCGTCGTTGTGCTATGCGGTGTAATGGCTGCCCTGTCCCTGGCCTTTAACAATGCGGCCACTTTCCATGTGAGTGAAAAAGTGGCTATTATTTTTAGGGCTAGATAAATATTACAGTTCTTCTTTTACCACAAAGAATTAGACACAAGCAATTAAATATAATTGAAAATAGCATCACGAAGATACTTTTTCACAGCCCAAGCCCAAAAAGAAAACAAAAATATTGCATTTTTGTGCTTTGGAATAAGTTGTAAAAAAATTTGAGATAGAATAATGATTAAAAGAATTAGTAATTAGTATCAAAATATATATAGCTTGGTTTTCTCAATGCAAAGTTAACCTTATTCGTTCAGATACAATCGCTCGAATTGTGCTGCCACCCGTTACAAGAAAATCAGCTGTTTGATATGGTACTTCTTTTGTTTTGTGACTGCCAAATTCGTATCAATTATAAATTTATTGAGCCCGGCTGAAAAATATTAACGGAAACGTTGGAAAAGAGTATCGGTTGCTGAGAAGCATGCAGTTGATGTTCTTCTAGAGTCAGTTCAAAATATTTTAGATAATAATAAAATAAATACAATGCAAGTGTCGGCTTGAGTCAGGTGTTTGCCTAACGATGGTTTAAGTGATACTTATATCGGCCCTTTATCGAAGCATAAATGCTAGCCGGCACTAAGGCATCTGTTAAGTTTATCGCGCGCTAAGCCCTAAACCCACAAACTCAATTTTGACTTAACTTGGGATAGTTACGCTAACCGGACATTGAGAAACCGGCCCTTAGTAGTATATATTCCTAATAGGAATCGGACGCAACCGACTGCGGTATACTCAAAACCTGTATGAAAACCGGTTAAAAGAGGCCTGATTGCAAAGGGGTACGGATGCGGCAGGGGTGAGCGCTGCCTCAAAGATTGTCTTTTGCAGATGGGGATGCCACCAGCTTTTTCCTTCCAAATTTGACGGCTCCAGCTCAAAGTTCGTTAAAGGTGAAGAAAGGGAGCTGGGTGGGCTTGGCATCCAAATTTGGATGCAGATCTTCAATTTTTAAAATAAAAGTTATGGTATTTTGTATTTAATATCATAAAAACTAAATTTAATAATTCAAAATAATTTAAAAATAAAAAATTGGAAATAAATGTTGATCGTTTTTCCGAATATGACATTCAAAAATAACATATTTGTCTATTTTTGCACTGCTTGTGTATTTTGACCTTTAACTTTTTCAACTCATAACTATTATTTGCGGTCCCTGGTTTTAGCTGTGTGCGCAAAAGGTGGATTATTCGATTTAGAGCTATCGAATGTATCGATTTGCCAGCCCCCCAGTTATCGTACAACCCCAATCTTGACACTTTATCTGTCCCGGCCATAGATAGAGATATTTGCAAGTCTCTAGCTTGAAGGGTGTGGAAAATAATTGCGTTCATACAGACGGAAAGAAGAAGTAGCTTGGTGGTGCTATTTAACATTTCGCAGCTGTATGTTAAATTATATATTTTACACACTAAAAATTATTTAAAAAATTTAAAAGATTTTTTAAAACAGTGCAGCATTAAATTGAATTAGTGTTAAACAAATTACAACAAAACCGGTTATAAGAAATTAAAAAAAATTAAGCGGAAAACATTAAAAATATATCGATGGCAACGGAACATATAATTTTTTTTATTCTAATTGTTTTGCTTCAGTTTCTGTTAAGGTGCGAAAAGACGTTTTATACAATTTTTAAAGGCAGCTTTAAAAAAAATGTTACTATACTGAGTTTAGGCAAAAACAAGTAAGAAGGCTCTAGTCGGGATAGCCCGACCAGAATATATCCTGAACCCAGTTGCTGTCCTTGCGTTCTAAAAGTATGCTTCAAATAATGATCACTTTAAAGTTTAAACAAAACTCATAACTGACTTAACTTTACGATATCTCTGGTGTTTCTTAATGTATTTGGACAAAATTTTGAGAAAAGTTCTATCGTTACCCATTACACTAATCCCCATTTTTACATTTTTCAAATTCGATATTTTTTGTTATCGATTCCATGTGTATATCGAAAACCAGAGTAGTTATCGATAATTTGAAGCAAACTTGTTCTGCTTATGGTATAGGAGAACTTATATTCCAAATCTGAAGTCTCTAGCTCTTGTAGTCTCTGAGATCTACGCGTTCATACAGACGGACAGACGGACAGACGGACAGACAGACAGACGGACAGACGGACGGACAGACGGACATGGCCATATCGATTCGGCTATTGATACTGATCAAGAATATATATACTTTATGGGGTCGGAGATGCTTCCTTCTGCCTGTTACATACTTTTGCACAAAACCATTATACCCTGGTATACCCATTTTATGGGTTCAGGGTATAAAAAAACTTGGTCAAATATAATATAATAATAATAATAATATAATATTAAAATATATTAGAGTAATTTACATAATTGTTAAATTTAATCGTTATTTTTATTGACAGAATATCTTCAATTCGGTTGTGTGTTTGCTGTTTGCCGTTGTGCTGGTGCTGCTGCAATGTTCGGTCATCAAGGATCACCATTTGCCCACACTCTGTTATGGCATTTTGCTGTTCACAGCCAGCATTTGCATTGTATCGATGCCGACGCTGGGAAGCGTTTTTCCCGTCGACACCAAGGAAGTGATGGCCGAGGGTGTCTGGCAGATCGTGTTTGTTGTCTTCCTGGCTTACGCAATGATGCCGTTGCAAATCTGGGAAGCTGTTGCCTTTGGCATCACACTGCCCTCGGTGCACATAAGCATTACGGTGTATAAGATTTTTACGGCGGCGCTGCGTTATTTGGAGTACAATCAGCTGATTGCGAACATTGTCATCTTCATTGGGGTGAATGTGGCCGGCCTGGTTGTCAACATCATGATGGAGCGTGCCCAGCGTCGCGCCTTTCTCGATACACGCAACTGTATCGCGGCACGCCTCGAGATTCAGGATGAGAACGAGAAGCTGGAGCGCTTGCTGCTCTCCGTGCTGCCCCAGCATGTGGCAATGCAGATGAAAAACGATATACTGTCACCGGTTGCCGGTCAATTCCATCGCATCTACATACAAAAGCACGAGAACGTTAGCATCTTGTTTGCCGACATTGTCGGTTTCACAGTACTCTCCTCCCAATGCAGCGCCCAGGAGCTAGTCCGACTGCTTAACGAACTCTTCGGCCGCTTTGACCAGTTGGCGCATGTAAGTTGTTAATCGATTGCTGCTTAACTATTTGGGGATCCTAATTTATGTTTGTTTTACTTTTAATCTAGGATAACCACTGCTTGCGTATTAAGATTTTGGGTGATTGTTATTATTGTGTGTCGGGCTTGCCGGAGCCTCGAAAGGATCATGCCAAATGCGCCGTTGAAATGGGACTCGATATGATCGATGCCATTGCGTGAGTATCTAATTGAATTTATCTATCAATAACTACTCAATATTCTTGGTTAGTAAATGCTGTTAGTTAAAATGTCAGTCTGTTTCAAGGGACCAAGAAAAATGTATGTGAAAAAAACGAAAGTTATGGCTTGTTTAACGGAGTTATTTATGAACTTCTTACAGATTTTGGCCGCTGAATCTGAATCTGTAGTCAGATTTGTTAAATTTTCTATAAATTTGCTATAAAATGTATATACCTCATACCAAAGGTAATGATTATATTGGGTTTGTGCAGTATCCATCATGGTGTCTGTCCGTCTGTCCGTCAAATATCTTGTTATAGCTATCGAGTCAAACGTAGTTTCCACTTGTTTGATACAACATTAAATACAGAGGTCCTTAAGTGCTAAAACATCCAGCAATCGTTTTTTTATGTTTTCAATTCAGCTCATATATGATTTCTTAATACGTTTTACTCGGAGTAAAATCAATTTGGGAATTTCCCAAGAACTAGCATCAAGCAAGAAACAAAACCGAAGAACAAGACAATATAACTCTTCCCAGACATATAACTTCATAGAAGATATGCCAGATATCGAATAAAAATAATAATAAAAAGGAAAAATTTATTTAATTCAAAGTAGAATTGCATTAAATTGGGCTAAACAATAAGTTTTTACCGCCACAAATATCTCGTTCATCTTTATGTTTTTATCTATAAGTGTTGTTTGGCTCCAAGAAAAGAATGATTAGTTAAAGCCATTTCACATTCCCGTAACTGATTGATCAATCGCTTGTGTTCTCTCAATCACCTAACCACACATTTGTTGTTGTTGTCTTAATCTCGTTTTGCAGTACCGTTGTGGAGGCAACCGATGTCATATTGAATATGCGCGTGGGCATTCACACTGGACGCGTTCTCTGTGGCGTTCTTGGGCTGCGCAAGTGGCAATTTGATGTGTGGTCCAATGATGTGACACTGGCCAACCATATGGAGTCGGGCGGTGAGCCAGGACGGGTGCACGTGACGCGCGCCACACTCGATTCGCTGTCGGGCGAGTATGAAGTAGAGGCGGGCCATGGTGATGAGCGTTCCTCATATCTGAGGGATCATGGTGTTGATACGTTCTTTATTGTGCCACCGCCGCATCGGCGCAAGGTCAGTTTCAAGGATTTGAACTTAAAATTAGGCTATTTGCTATTTGCTAGCATTAATCTTTCACTCATTCATGTGTCTCTCTATCTCTCTCTCTCTCTCTCTCTCTCCCTCTCTCTCTCTCTCTCTCTGTTTATCTATCTATCTATTTATGTGTGTGTATGTATTGGTATCTCGATTGCAGCCTCTTATGTTGAACACGCTTGGTGTACGCTCGGCCATCGGTAGTCGTCGCAAGTTGTCATTTAGAAACGTGTCCAATGTGGTCATGCAACTTTTGCACACCATCAAGTTCTCGGAGCCGGTGCCGTTCTCCAATATTGCCACCGGCTCGTTTCCCTCGGCTGCTGCCGCGCTGGGCGGTGGTGCGGCACGTGGCAGCAGCGCGGATGCAACCAGTGCCAGTGTCCAAGTGTCGGAGAAGGGATCACGCAAGGTAAGTGCAGTCTAGTGGCGCTACCATTTTGTCTATAGTCTTTTCAGAAAATTAATTAGATTCCAGACTATATAGTTTATACATATGTACATACATATATTCCACTGTTCAGAGTTCAGAGTTCAGAGACTCGATGTAGCTGCTCAGTTTTGTGCATGTTCGGGACTTTTTTGAATTTCAATTTGATTTTTTTTTTAAAGGATGAAATGTATTTTTTTTCGATTGATACATTTTTAATCTCAATCTGATCTGTCGCTAGCTTGCTGTGTACAAAAAGAAATGCGACAATTCCTTATGATTTCTTTTGTTGATTTCTTTCTTTTCGTTTACTTTCAGGATGCGGTAAGTTAACCCCACTTATAAGTATAGTATAAAATGTCCAAACTCCAAATCCCATCTTCCAAACTCTATCCCCTGTTTTCTTTTGTCGATTTTGTGGGTCTGTAGTTTTTTTTTTTCCTATTGCAGACACAATAAATTGCATTGTGCTATAAATATGATAATTTATTTAATTAGTAAAATTCGTAGAACGGTTAGATCAGTAATTATTATCTATTTAAAATTTTTTTGTGATTTGCATATCATACTGTTGTAAATACTACTTACATAACATAAATACTACTATATTTAAATACTAGCCAAATCTCGAAAAGAATAACTTGTTTGTGTCGATGTTGTGCGTACTTTGTTCAGAAGTAGAAGAATCTTGATTTATTTTTGCTGGAATCATCGGTTATAATATTTACTAACAACAAAATCAATTTACACACGATATTTTAACTCTAATAACTCAACATATTAAAAAGAAAAACACACACACAACACTGACACAAGTAAAAAAATAAAACAACATATTGATTAGGCTCTATGCGGTTCTATACGGTTTCATATACGGTTTTTAATAATAAAATTGGATAATTGAGAAAGTTGGCAGTAAAAATCAATTTTTCTTAGTATTTAAATAGTAAAAAAATATATATATGAAACTTGCTTTTTTATTTACTGCTATCTCCTTTATTTTAAATTAAAAGTTTAAGTTTTCGTTTTGGGTTCAGTTACAGTTTTAAGTAACAATTTGAGTTTCTGTTCAAGTTACTTGTCGCTCGACTTGTGATTATTGTTTCTTTTCTTAATCAAACAATTTGTATCCCTTGATCTACTTAAATATAACTTTACCTTAACCAAACTTAACTATCGTTAATGCTATTTGACTATACTACTGCTACACTACTACTAAGTACTACTACTACAATAAAATTTTATAATTTCTATCGACTTAAGTATTATTAACATACCGTTTGCAATCTATACATATACATATATCAATATATATATATATACTGTGTATACTTCTCTATATATAAACTCTAGGTAATACGTCTACAAAAAATCTTGCATGCTACCCCACCACCGCACGGCATCGGCTATGGCAGCGTCGTCGGCAGCGGCGGCGGCGGTGGGGTGGGCAGTGTTCAAGTGACCGTAGGCACAAGTCCCAATTCAACAGCGAGTACGATTAGTCGCATACATAGGCACAATCACAAGAATAATAAAGTGAGCAGAGCAGCAACAAAAAATACCAAAAATACATACAACAACAAATTCGTTTAATTTTTGTTCACATTCGTTCAGTCTCGTTCGTTCTCAGTCGTCGTTCAGTTATGTGTTTTACTCGTTGTGTTGTACTGTAACGTTCGTTCACGTTTGTTCGCTCGTTCGATTGTTCGCTACGTTTTGGCTAACTCATAAGTAATTCAGTTATTAGTTCGTTAAGTTGTGCTTTGCTTTCTTTAAGTTGTAGTTACTAATCGCTGCTTTGATTTTGCGTTAAGGGCGGGCTTTTATTGATTTGTTGTTGAGTTGCATCTACTAGTTTGAGTTACGACAAGTTAAGAAGCCTATCATCCAGCATTTCAACCGCATGTCGTCCCATTGTGGCGCACTTCATTCGTCATGTCTCTCGTCCGAGTTCGTGTTCAATTAGTTTCGTCAAATCACGCATAGCATGCCGCCCCGCTCTTTACTCAGCTCTGCTCTCGACCGCATGATTTAGTAATCCATTACTTCTGTTCCAACTACATACATAGCTAAGTATTTAGTATTCTCTCTTCGATTTATGTGTAGCCAAGCAAGCGCAACAACTGTCATAAGCCATAAGCAGGAATCACAATAAGCACTAACTAGACCCATTTTGTTTTATTCCTTTTTCCGTTTGTCCTGCAAAACCCTGCAGTCACAGTCTAAGGTTGCGGACAAGTTTAAGCGACCCTTTCGCAAACGACATTCGGTTGCCGCCCACCATCAGCCCACGAATCGGGTGAATCGCTTCCTTTCGCAGGCAATCAATGCACGCTCCGTGGACTGTGACAAGTCGGAACATGTGGATCGATTGACATTGCGTTTTCGGCAGAGCGACAAGGAGCGTGAATATCACAAGGACTTCGATTTGGGCTTCACCACAGCCATGGGCTGTTCCCTGCTCCTATTAATATTGGGTGCTGCGCTTCAGGTGACAGCTTTGCCGCGTACTCTAATCCTGTTGCTGCTCTTCCTAACGGCCTTCATTTGGGTTAGTGCCATACTGATGCTGTTGCTGGCCGTACGCCTCAAGTGGATCATTTGGGATATATCCGAGAGTTTCTCGCTCCGCATGGCTATAACGATATTCACAATTATCCTTATCTACTCAGTGGGTCAGGTGAATGTGGTGAGATTTGAATAGATTTTAACTATGTTTGAAACGCTTAAATTAATCCGTTTTGCTTTGCATCTAGTTCACTTGCGTCACGGATCATCCATGTTCGGGCAATGTAACAACTTTGGACTTTCAGGCACTTGACTCCCAAGGTTTCGATATGTCACCGGTTATAAGCAAACAGAATGATGCCCATCGCAAATGTTCCTTGCCGCAATATGTGTCCTTGTCGGCAGCATTTGCCTTCCTCTCCGTCTCCGTGTTTCTCAGGTAAGTTTAATAACATTTATTAAGTAAATTTAATATTCTCTTAATACCATTTGATACTCATTCAACGCAAATTCAAGATTGCCAATTATATTCAAGTCGCTGCTGGTGCTAGGCATGGGTACCATCTATGGCCTGTTCATTGAGCTGTCCCATCAAAATATCTTTGAATGCTACGACACTCGTGTCAAGTAGGTGACTCCAAGGGTCATTCGAATGACCCACATGCTATCAAAGTCTATGGCTTATATTTATATTCATTCACAATTTAGAGCATCGATTCCGCTTCATTTGATCTCGTTGGCGCGCATTGTCATCTTTATGATTGCGATATTGGTGCACGGCCGTTTGGTGGAGGGCACAGCTCGTCTAGATTTTCTGTGGCAGTTGCAGGCATCGCAGGAAAAAAAGGAAATGGATGTGCTGCAGGAGTCCAATAAGCGCATTTTGCACAATTTGCTGCCCGCTCATGTGGCTGCACATTTTCTCGATGCACAATTTCGTAACAATATGGTAACTTTAGCTTTAGCAACCTTTCACTGACCTGCTAACACACTAATCATGTGTGTGTGTGTGTGTCTTTTAACTTATTAAGGAGCTGTATCATCAGAGCTATGCCAAAGTGGGCGTTATATTTGCCAGTGTGCCGAACTTTAATGAGTTCTATACGGAAATGGATGGCTCCGACCAGGGGTTGGAATGCCTGCGTCTACTCAACGAGATCATTGCCGATTTCGATGAGCTGCTCAAGGATGACCGCTTTCGAGGCATCGATAAGATCAAGACAGTTGGCAGCACCTATATGGCAGTTGTGGGCCTCATACCCGAATATAAAATTCAACCGAATGATCCCAATTCGGTGCGTCGCCACATGACCGCCCTGGTCGAGTATGTCAAGGCAATGCGTCTTTCGTTGCAGGAGATCAACAGTCACTCCTACAACAACTTTATGCTACGTGTGGGTTAGTAAAACCTTCCTGAAATTTCAATTCATTCGTTACTTAAGCCCTATGTTCACCTCAATTCCAGGCATTAACATCGGACCTGTTGTCGCTGGCGTAATTGGTGCTCGGAAACCGCAGTATGATATCTGGGGTAATACGGTTAATGTGTCGAGTCGCATGGATTCCACAGGAGTGCCCGGTTACTCACAAGTCACCCAAGAGGTGGTGGACAGTTTGGTTGGGTCACACTTTGAGTTTCGCTGTCGTGGCACAATTAAGGTGAAGGGCAAAGGTGATATGGTGACCTATTTCCTTTGCGACAGCAGCAGCAATGCCTTGAATGGTGAGGTGCGCAATGCCATGATCAGCAGTCGACCTTCTCAAGGGGGAAATGACTCGCAGACTCATCAATCGCTTCCACATGCGGGTGGCCTGCATCCCGCCGAGTATTATCAAAAAACATCACAGTTTCAGGAGAATCGTTTAAATACGGATACCTACAGCAAAAAGGATAATGGGCATCATCTGTACAATGTGTGTGGTAATGAGGAGCAACAGTTGCTTTTGCAGCAGCAGCAACAGCAGCAGCAACAACAACCACCGCTGCCCGCTCCACCTGCACCACATCATTTGCATCAGCAGCAACAGCAGAGGCTCAACAGCAAACTGCTAAAGCAGCCCAATTTTCTGACCAACGGTGGTCTACCCAACATTCGTGAGAATGGACATAATGGAGACATTCACTATCCAGTTGGTACTACAATGACGGCCGTAATACAGCAGCAACAGCAGCAACAGCAGCAACAACAACAACAACAGCTCCAACACCAGCTCCAGATCCAGCACCAGCACCAGCCCATTCCTTTGGTAATGTTGCGCGAATTCAATATAATTGAGAATCCAAATACCGGTGGCAGGCATTCGCATTCGCATCAGCAGCTGCATCAGCAACAGTTAGAGCAATTGCCGTCAACACAGCGGCCATCACAGCCGACACATCAACTGGCTGGCAACAGTCTGGATGGGATCGGTATGGTCGGTGTGCAGGGCGGTGATTGCTTCATGATGCCGCGGCGTGATCAGCTGCGCAGCTATGCGCCGCCGCCAGCGATGCCCTTTAACCAGCATGGCCAGCATCATCCACTGCATCATCTGTATCACCAGCATCAGCATCTGAATCAACATCAGCCATCGTCCTCCAGTCTCCAGGGCTATGGCAACTGCCGTGAAAGCGAGCCGCTATTGCATGCCAGCAGCGTCGCGCCGGTAGCCAAGGTGAGTGATGACGTTGACCTCATGTTCTGGAGCAAGGAGATACTCCTCTGAACTATGCCCAATCTCCCACCAAGCAGCCAGCCCAACCAACCCAACCAACCATCCAAATAAATAACCAACCAACCCATCCATCCAATCGTAACTAATAAAAAGGCATGTGCAATGCGTGTGTGTGTGTGTGTGTTTGTTTGTGTGTGTATGTGTGCGTGCGCACCTTTAAATGTCTATAAGGGAATACTTGAAAGGAAAACTTAGTAAGTTTCAGTTGACTTTCTCCAAACGTAATGAGACTCAGTCTTGAATTTATGGAGTTTTAAGGTTACTGTAACCTGTTTGGATGATAAACAACAAGTTTACTAACAAGCTATTTTCGCTAAAAACTCACTTTTAACTTGAAGGGAAACAACAATTAAAAGTTCGGGTAGCTTTCTTTGGTTTAGGCTATACGTTCGTTACCAACTGACTCGTTCAGTCTGTAAGGTTTTCTTCATTAATTTTATATTATACAAGACTAAGACAACTTTTTGGTTTGATTGCATAAAAGGCATATGATCTCTTAGCTTAGTTATAGCTGTTCTTAAGAAAGTATGTACTTAATAAACATAGTTTTGATGAGCCGAAGATAAAAAACAATTCATAACATTCTTATCTGATTTTAATATGTTTTATACATGGCTTTTCTACGATATAAAAGTGTACAGTTAAGTTTAGCATCTTGAATTTGACAAACGCACACACACACACACGCTTATAGACGCATACACATTCAGGGATAAAATACTTTTCAATTTTAACTGTGTCTACTAGTATTTAATAACTTGTATTGGTATATTTGGATTTGTAAAACATCTACATATGTATAAGTGTATCTGAATATGTTTTTGTGTGTTTGTATCTAACTGTGTTCCAACTTTTTGCATGCTATCACACCACGCCACCATGCCACGCCCACTCTCTATCACGACTAACACCTAGATCATGCCCATGCAGCATGCGCCAAAGTACGAGCCACCACGTTACACCTGTCCCAATTCCATGTTGCCACTGCAGCAGCAACAGCAACCACAACAACAACAACAGCTGGAATTGGCACCAATGCATCAACAGCAACAACAACAGCAGCGTCAATATGCACTTTACTCACAGCAACCACCGTTGCCACAATTGCCACCAAAGCCAACACTGAGAAGCTATTTAAAGCCGTTGCCAAAACTGCCGGCAGATATTGAGGAGAGCCGTGAAATGTCATCGACAGATGATCTCAGCTCGCGACCGCATTCGCCCTCGATGAGCAGCTCGGACGAGAGCTATTCGAAGACCACTGAGGGTGAGGGTGAAGCGGATGAGGATTCGCCCCGGATCAATGGCAGCCATTTGCAGCGTAATGGACGCAACAATGTTGGCTTCAATGTGAGCGCTGGGCGCGCAAATCCGCTGCAATGGCTCTATCCCTGTGACATACAAGTGGATCCCACCTCGCCCGTGGTAGTCGACATGACGCAATTGCGCGACTTTGAGCTAAGCTCGACCACGGAGAGCCAAGGTGGTGGTCAGCCTACGACGACGACGGCCAGCAATGCAACAAGCAACGCTCAGCACAAAGGCGACAGTTGCAACAGCTTTGACTACCAAAAGACGACAGCAGCAGCTGTACCAGCAGGCTCAGGAGCAACAACAGGTGCTGCTACCAAATCACCGTTCGAGAGGGAATTGCAAAGACTACTCAACGAATCCTCGCGAGCACGCTGTCTGGCTGCAGCGACAGCGGCAACAGTGACGGCAGTGAATAACTCGGATCAGACCACCAGCAATGGAAGTAGTCACCACGATCATGTTGATCTTAGCTATTCGGCCAGCAACAGCAAACTGAGCTCTATCAATGGACAACACGGACAGAGTCAGGGCCATCTAGCCGAGGGTGGATCAAGTAGCAATGGCAATCTAAGCGGTGGCAGCAATTCGAACAGTGGCAACAACAACTATCACAAGGAACAGCAAGAGCATGATCTAATGGCTATGGCTATACAAGTGTCGGGTGGTAAACTGCCAATGAGCAACAGCTTTATGATTTCCAAGCATCCGGTTGGCCTCGAGGCCATCAAAGAAATAACGCGCCACAAGAACCCCTCCGAATCCAGTCAAATGTGAGTACATCATCTCACAAAAGCAGCGACAAAGCACACAATATCAAACTATAAGCATAAATCATCATCTAAATCCGCTATTAAATCCGCTTTAACAATTTAATTGAACCTTTTTCTTTTATGTAACTAACACTTATCAGTTGTCCTTATTATCATTATCATTATCATTGCCTTAACTTGATTTTCATTTCTTATTGAGTAAAATATATTTATTTTTAACTTATTTAAGTTTTTTCCTATTGGCATCAGTAAAAATAAATAACATAAGTTTAGAGAAAATTAATACAGTACGACCTCGCTTAACGCAACCCTCGTTAAACGCAACTCCTCGAAAATCGCAACACCAAAATTCTTAACTTGAAAAAAATTTACCTCATTTTACGCAACTTTCTAAGGAAATCATACAAAGTACTGACCACAATTTCTAATTTTATCAAAAACTTAATAAATTAAAATGAAATCCTTGCAGATAAACTCGATTTACTTTGATTTACAGACCTTATTTTCTAATTTTATCATAAACTTATAATTAAAACGAAATCCTTGCAGATAAACTCGATTTACTTTGATTTAAATGATAAGAAAATGCATCTTCTTTTGGAAATAGGCCTCGTAGCCAACAAAAGATTATTCCTCGGTTATCGCAACCACCTCAGTTTTCGCAACAGGCCAAATTCTAATAGGTTGCGTTAAGCGAGGTCGAACTGTAACTCGATTTAAAGTGAATTTTGGTGTTAAGCCTAGGTTCTTATAAATTAAAGTCATTAAATTCATTAGTTAAAACTTGTGTTTAGTAGTTGCGAAATTAACAAATTCACATATATTAAATTGGGCAAGAAATCCTGCTAGATATTTTTTATGGGAATTAACTAAAACTAAAGTAAACCAGGAATTTCGTTTGAAAATTAAAATTTCAAAACGGTTGTGATAGTTTCTTTTACTAATCTATACATTAAAGTTGCTAATTTAAAATTATTCTCTGTAAAAAAACATTTGTAACTGAAAAGCAAAGCTTTTTCTTATATAATCGAAAATACTTCAAAACTAATAATGAAATGTTTGCATAATAAGTAAAAAGAACGTTTCCCAAGCTATTCAAGAATATATTTATTTTTGAAATTTTGAATTACTCAGTATAAAAAAGTGTGGCAGAACAATTTTAACATCAAATATGAAATTTGTATGACTTTTACCAAGCTAAAAAGAGAAATATGATTGATTTTAACCAATGAGACGATATTTTAATTGAAAAATGAAAGATTATTTCAATAGTAACCATATTGCACAATTTGCAGGCAAACATCGGACACGGAATCGTGCGAGATTCTGCACGAGAATCGCAGTCAGATGCATGTCTTGGCCATGTTGGAGCTGCATGCAGCCAAGGACCATCATCAGCTACAGCAGCAGCAGCAGCAGCAGCAGCAGCCGAGAATGCATCGTCAGCGTCCACGCTCCAAGGAACTGCAACACAGCTACGAGAGCCTCGATCGGCTGGATGGGGTAATGGCGCCACAGCAGCAGCAGCAGCAGCAATCGTCACAACGTCAACGGCATCATCATCATCACCATCATCACCATCAGCAGCGGCAGCAGCAGCAGCAGCAGCAGCGCTACAACCATGTGGAGCAGGAGGAGCGTGATGACACAGAAGATAACCTGGCCGATGAAGAGTTCGAGGATGATGAGGTGGGGCGCGATGTGAGACAGAAACGTTTGCAGCAAAACGATCATAGCAAGCAAAAGAATGACAAGTTTCACAGTGAGGAGGAGCTGGAGCAGCTGGAACAAGAACAATTGGAACATGAGCAGTTAAGGGAGACGGCGCCGCTGACCAATGGCAGTTTGCGCCTAGAGGCGAATGTGATAAACGATGAGCTGAAATATGGTGCGGCGCATCACAACCACCAATCTATGGACTCAAATCCACTGGAAAGCCAATCGGAGTGGTCGGATGATGACTGCCGTGAGGAGGCAACAGGTAAAATATGAGTTTTCACATTTAACACTTTATTTTAAACATTTTAAAATTAATCATAATTTGTATCTGTTGAAGGCGGAGCGGAATCCACTGGCTACATAACCGATGAGCCTGGCCTGGAGAACATTTCGCTGTTGAATGAGGCGGGCTTGACCGACGCTGAGGGCGCCTTGTCGGATGTCAACTCGCTTTACAATGCGCCCGATGTGGATGACACATCGGTGTCAAGTCGGGCCAGCTCACGGCTGCTTAGTTTGGATTCGCTAAGCGGCTTGTACGATTGTGATTTGGACTCAAAACATGAGTTGGCCATTGTGAATGCCTCGCACAAGATAGTCAGCAAATTTGGTGCACCGCCGTCGCCAGCACAGCAGCAGCCATCAGTTGCAGCAGCCGCAGCAGCAGCAGTTACATCAACAACAGCGTCACAATCGCAGCAGCAGCAAAGTTAAAGGATTGATTTTACTTGGAAATAAGGAAATAGGAATACGCATAAGAAGATGAGCACACAAAATGAAAACTGAAAACAAAGCACTCAAAACGTTGTTACTGATAAATGCAAATGGTGTCTATTAATTACAATACTACTACATAACAACAAAGTTATATATATATATATGTATACGTGTATTTGTATGTGTCTAAGTATTGTACAGGAATAAGAATACTAGCGAGATACTTTGCATTTTGTAGAAGTTCTCATTGGTTGCTTTACATTTCTACTTCTGATACTTATGTAGCCAACGGCCCTCTCTTTTAATGTAAGATTGCCTGTGTGGTGTCTTTTTTTGTTTTTTGTTTTTAAGCTACTATATACAAAGTATATGAAGAAAAACCACAAGTACTGTATAGAAGACATACATATGTTTAGTCATTGGTAATCTGTTGCAAATTGGCCCAGTTAAACGTTCCAGTTAAACACAAACTTTACTTGAACTCTTTATATATATAGATATATATATATATATATATTAATGTATATTTATTAGCGATTAGCTATGTTAAACAAACCATCACAATTATCATTATAAACGATAAGTGGTTAATTGATTTTTGCGCTTAGCCTCTATAAGATATTTTTTGCTCATTTGTTATAGACTGCATGAGTGCATACCTACTTATAAAATTGCAACATAATTTAGTATGTATATCTACCTATATGCCTATATATATATATATTATTTAATAATCGAATATATACTAATAAAACAACAAACGCATGACACACGTTGTGAATAAAGCGAAATAATTTAAATATGTTAACCTAACTTACGCTTTGCACATAATCAGGAACAAATGTTTAAAAAGAAACCAATTGCTAACGATTACTTAAAATCCATCACAACAGCTTCGTTCGTGAATTCAATTTGTGCAAAATGTATATCTGAACAAGTATTTGTCTCAACGCCAAGCGTCATGTGCCATTTAAGGTAGCTAGCTTTTAGCAGCAGCTGCTTTAAAGCCTTGCCTAATTTTAGGCGTTGCTCGCGCACATACATATATTGTACATACATACACATGCAAACACACACATACGTTACATACCTACCATTTAATTAATTTTGTTGTAAGCGCATTCATTGCAAAGGAAAAATCACAGAAAAACAGTAAGAAAAGACTCTAAGTCCATTTTTGTGTTTGGCTGTTGCACAATTTTCGAATTTTTTTTTTTTTTTGACGCAAAGCTGTTCTCATTTGCTATGCATTAGATAAAAATATTAAATTGTTTAATCCCTAGCCGTATAGCTATGTATATAAATGCAAGCATACATATATATCACGATTAAAAAATATATATAAACTATAAATGTACTCGTAACATGATTCACAATTACTTATGAGAAACTCAAAGATATTGTTGATAACTGTTTTTTTTTCGACTTAAAACAGATATTTAAAAAAAAAAACAATTTAAGAAGCAAAATGGAGAAATCCAAACAAAGATAATAATACAAATAAAGCCCATATTTTGTGTGTACGATTTGTCAAAAAAAAACAACAAAAAAAACGCCAGAGAGCGCAAATATTATACATATAGTATTAGGTAATTAGGAAACAAGTGAAACGTTTAATATAGAAGAAGCAACAATTAACAACAAAACAGCCCACAGATTTACTTATGCAGACCATAAAAATGAGATTAAAATTAAAACTGAACTTAATCAAAATTAGAGAAAAGAAATTACGCATGTTTAAAATACCTATTGTATGAACATATACAACACCAGAGAGATGCAATAAAATAGAGAGAAAGAGAGACAGATAAAGAATATGAGAAAAAATAGATGAAAACTGAAGGCATGATATTTATTTTTGTGTACCGAGATGCTAATGACATATGTACGTATATGTATCTATGCATCTACAAATATTAAAATTTTTAAATAGAGTTTACATAAATCTGTATGAGCAGAAACAAATGGAAACTACTTAAAGCTACAAGTACGTTCATCACTATGTAGCTGAGTACGGCAACAACAATTATTGACCCATAATAAAAACTTACAATTACATACTACATACAACTAAATGCCAGCATATCAAATATGTTACAAATGTGTCGAGTATTTATTTGGTTGAAGGTTTGCTTTTTTTTTTAAATCGATTTTATTTGTATGCAAAACTTTTTGGTCGCACGTTTGCTAAGCTAACAATGGTGCTGAAAATTCAACATGTGTTTTATGAATTTCAATTATTTGTTTGAATTAAAGGTGAATAACTTCATATAATTCGCAAATGGCATATCAGCGATGTCTCTAATGAAAGTTTGCGATAATTGAAGCTTAAGACACAACAATTCGGTTGTCAAGTGCTTTAGCTAAATATACATAAACCATTCTATTTTTTATACCCTAAACCCAAAAAATGGGTAAAACAGGGTATAATGGTTTTGTGCAAAACTATGTAGCGGGCAGATGGAAGCATCTCCGACCCCATAAAGTATATATATATTCTTGATCAGCATCAACAGCCGAGATATAGCCATGTCCGTCTATCCGTCTGTATGAACGCGTCGATCTTAGAGACTACAAGAGCTAGAGACTTCAGGTTTTAATATAAGTTCTCCTATACCATAAGCACAACAGGTTTGTTTCAATTTATCGAAAACTATTCTGGTTTCCGATACACACATGGAATCGATAACGAAAAAATATCGAGTTTGAAAAGTGCAAAAATGGGAGTTGATATATTGGGTAACGATAGAACTTTTCCGAAAATTTCGTCCAAATCGGTTTAGAAACACCGGAGATATCGAATTGAATCGATTGAAGTTAAGTCAGATTTTAGTTTTGTTTACATTGATAATTATTTTAAGCATACTTTTAGGGCGCAAGGAGTAAAATATTTTTTGCAACTGGGTTCGGGGTATTTGCTGGTCGGGCTCTCCCGTCTAAAGCCTTCTTACATTTTTTAACTAAATTATATCGTCTGAGATATGTTTAAAGCCTCAACTGTTTTGAAAAAGCACAAAGTTTATAGACTTTAAACTTAAGTTAAGCACACAAGTATGTTGTTGTTTTGATTTTGATTGTTTATTTGTTTTGTCGTAACAAAGACGAACAACAACGTTCCATACTAAGGGCCATGAAGTACATTTTGTCAAGTTTAGTAATATATCTTGATGACGTTTTACTGCCTTAATACAAAACATTTTGTACACCTACATACAAGTGCAAAATTGAAAATATAATAGCACCACAAAGCCACATTTTCTTTCAGGCCAAAAACGTTCTCAAAACGTCGTGCTTTTGTTTTGATTAAAAAATGTGATCTGTTAAAGCAGTTAAGATCCTTTGAGGACTGCAACAAAGCAACCAAATGCGTGTATCTTCCAAAGTGGAAGCCACGCGCACTCATTCCACCCCCAGTATCCCCCATCTTTTACAAACTTTGAGCTAAAGTCACCAAATTTTGGTATAAATATAAAGCTGGCTGCATCCCCATCTGCTTCAGACAATATTTGAAGCAGCTTGCACTCCTTTGCAATCTGGCCTCTTCTTACCGGTTTTAATACTGGTATCGAGTAAACCGCAGTCGGTTTTCTTCCGACTGCAACGTTTCCACTTGTTTTGCATTGAACTGATTAGCTAGTCAGAACTTCAATCCAAGAGATCGAACCCAGATGCAAGCGACCTGACGGTCCCTATTTCGAATTCCGATCTTGTATTCAAAAAATGCTGAATTCTCATCTGTTCCTTTAAAGGCAACAATTTATAGTACCTATTATGGTTAGAAAAATTAAATATGTTAATTTAAAGTAAATGTATTAATACTTTTATTGTTATGACAATTGAGTTCATAAATATGGAATTTAAAGTCTTCTTACTTATTCTGCTTATTTTATATATTATAAATAAGACAATGGTTAAATGGTAATGATAGGCGGAATGACAAACAAAATCGAAGCCCACCCCTCTGGCTTACTGTTCTACGTTGTTTCAGTGCTTTGTCGAGAGTGTTGGTGATTTTGCCATTTGGATGAGGATCGTCTTATCGCAGGCTAAGATTCAGACAGCAATCGGCACCAAAATCCAATCTCCACATCTGCCTCTGGAGCTAAAAATCAAAGGGTCTCGCCTCGCTGTTTGGTGAAAAACCAACAAGCCTGCATTTGTTTGACAAACGGGAATACCACAGCCGATGAAATGAGTTGTTTATTCATTTGGTATCATACAAATGTTTTTTGCGCGTACTAACTAAAACAAATAATAATGAGTATAATAACAAGTGTGTCTCAGCCGATTTCGATTTAGTATTAAACATGTTAATATTTATATGAAAATTGGCTTATAGTTTTAAAAACAATTTCCAATATTTCAAAAGGGCTATATTTTTTTTTTTAATATCACTACTGGTATGTTACGTTAGCCGAAAGACTTATCGATATTTTGTAGCAAACTCTTTTTATATTCCAAGTCTAAAGTCTCTTAGCTCATATTGTCTTTGAGGTCGACGCTACATAAATTCGGCTGTTCTGGGTAAAAAACAAACAACAATATTTTCAACAGTTGGCATTAAAATGGTTTGTATTAAAACCATTTCGTTAAATTAAGGCGAAATTAATCGAGCCAGCTGGCAAGTGGCATATACAATTTGAGGCAGTGTTGAGTTTATTCCGGGCAAACATTTTGGCTATTGACATTAATTTTTAATGTTTTCTTATTAAATATACAAATAGCAAAGTCAAATAGTAAAATATTTCGCACATTTTTTTGCGAACCGATTGCTCCTCATGAGACTAGTATATAAGCCCCAACTCCACTCGCATACCCAATAAGTTTATTCTTTCAAAATGTTGCGAATTGTTTTGACAGTATTCTCATTTAGCGCCGCGTTGTCTGCGGTGTATGGGCAAACGAATTATTGCCTGGCGAAATTTTGCGGAACCCCAAATATACACATTGCCTGCAATAACGATGGGGTAAGTCTACCTAATTGAGGAAAGTATCTACATAATTTTTTGTGAAATGTTTTCATTGGTTAACATTTACAATATATGTACATAACTTTATCTTTAGGCAAGCGAATTGATAAATTATCAATAAATTTAATTGTTCAGTACTTAGGTCCCGTGCCGCATTAAGCCTTCTAGCGCACTTTTTAACTTTTAATCCCAATAAAGCTCAAGCTGGTTTCCAAATCTACCAGAGCTTTACACTGTCTTTGACATTCAAATGCAACATTTAATCTTCTTCTCTTTTGTTTTGTTTTGATAGGCTTGGGGCCCAGCATGCCCAACAAGTCCTGCACCCACTTTAATGAACTTCGACCTATCGCTGAGGCAGTATATGATTAGGTTGCACAATACCAGGCGCAATAAGTTGGCTGTGGGAAATCTACCCGGGTTTCCCTCAGCGGAGCTAATGGCTACCACTCGCTGGAGTCCGGAAATGGCTGGATTTGCAGCTCTTAATGTGCTTCAGTGCGTGGAGAACCCTGACGCATGCCACACAACGAACAAGTTTTTGAACAGCGGACAGAACATAATACTCATCACCTACACGGGAACCCGAACACCTCGGCAGTTACTGTTCGAAGCCGTTCAAACGTGGTGGGGAGAGCGCGCGGACACCACCCTTGCAGACATTAATTCTTATCCAAGCAACACGAATGGACGGTAATAAGCAACTATTGACAGTTTTGACAGTTTATTCACATATTTTCCACCTCGTTTTTATTTTGTAGTGCAATTGAGCGCTTCACTTTAATGGCTCAGCAAAAAAACTGGGCCGTAGGCTGCGCTGCTAGCGAATTTGAACAGAATGGCACCAAAAATTGCCTGGTGGTCTGCAATTATGCTACTAACAATATACCCGGTGAGCCCGTTTATGTGCCTGGTCCAACGGCAGTAGAATGCGAGACGGGCACCAATGTCAACTATGACGGTCTCTGCTCGGTTAGCGAGACCTACGTTCTTTAAATCATGTGACACACAAAATTGTTCACAAATAATTATTTTCGATATTTTTTATTGAAGTTATAAGTACAGACTGTCGAGCTTCCATTTAACGATATTCCACTAAATGAATTATCGTATAGCGAACTTTTCTTTCCTGCAATTTCGACTGAATAAGCTTTTATTTTGTTTTTTTTTCTTCATTTATTTAAAAGGTTCATCCTAGCACAGCAAGTACGAAAATTATATAATACAGCGCTAGTCTCAATAAAAACAAAAGTAAAGTTTACTTTATCTTGTAAAAACTATTCTTATTTTTATGTATTACATTTCTTTTTTAATTTAAAACATTATATGTATTTTATCTTTCATTAATTTCTTACTTCTGAGAGTAAGAAAAGATTTAAGTTAAAGGTAAAGAATAATGTTAGCAACAGTTGTGAATAGCTTTACTTTAGAACGCAATTATATAACTTATGCCAACTTGGTTCACAGCCAAAAAAGATAATGGCTTAAAAAGACATATACTTCTTTGCTAAAAGAAAATGCGGTGCTGTGCCGGAGCGTGTGTAAAAAACGTTCCTGAATTTCCTGTTTAAACGCATAGCGATCATTATTTAGAGATCTTTTCAATTTCGAATTTTAATTAACACAAAATTAATTTTTTCTGAATGTCAGTATTTATTTGTATCCATAATAGTATCTGGCTTTATGCTCCGCCCAGGGAGAATATTTTCTTTTACAAGCCAGCCTTAAACTTGCGCGCTTCTTTTCGACTCGTACCTTAATACAATCCCCATTAAAGCTTCTCCACCGGGATCCACGTCAAAAGGCAGCATTAAACTTTTGTTTAATGTGGCAGATTATTTTTGCGATTTAATTGCGCTGACCAACTAGTTAAACACAAAATTTTCACACGTAAGTCAAACAACCAGTCCATCCCAAAGATTTGAATAATTTAAACAGCAAAATTTTTTGTAATTGCTGCAACGAAACGAAATAGTTCTCTTCGGCTGTCGAAAAGATCTGAAGTTGAAACTATTGAACCACTTAAAAACTTTCGGGGCTGCTCGAGTTCTATGTGGGAGAGATCCGAGGAACGAACTGGATTAGTACCAAATAGTCTGCGACTGCAATGTCAGCATCAACGAATTCAAGCTTCAATCTTCTGCGCGTTGTCCTTGATCCTAAGCTGTTAGCCAAAGGATTGACATGATAGTAAAGTCGATCATTGTACCGACGAGGAGACAATTAATTAACATCGGAATAAGTAGAATTAAACATGTGCAATAGTTTAATAAATCAAATTCTTTACTTTATTCTAAAAGGGTCAAGAGAGTCACATGGATTATTGTTAAGTTGTTTTCTGATGTTTTTCTCCATCTATCTTGAGAATTGCAGTAATATAACGTAAATTGTTTCTGAGGCCAGGCTGTTTGTCACTTAGTAATTAATAGCTGTTATTTATTTGTTTTGGATGCCATTATCATTTCCAGAACTTTTGAGAGAAATTGGTCTGTTTTCAGTATTATTTTTTGCGATTTTTCATCTGTCGGGGAAAAATGGATTGGCTTACATCGTCAAGTCAAGCTGCATTTGATTTAATAAGTACACAGAGAAAAAATATGGGCATTTCCAGAAAAAGGTCCACCACGACACAAAAATTAAAAGTTGATAAACAAATGTTTTGTTCTTTTATATTGATAAAGAAATATTTAAATTGAAAGAATATGATGAGATTTTAGCGTATTTATTTTTTTTGTTGTAAAATATTTGCACTGAAAGTCAAATTTATGTTTTTTTCATTTTTGGCTACTTTTATTGCTGGTTTGCTTTTCGTTGTAATTTTTTATATATTCGTTTTATGGTTGCAGTCTTTTTTGTAGGTTTTAGTACGAACATCAAACTAATATAAAGTAGAAAATGAGATAAGGCCCTCATCGAGAAACGGTAAATTTTCGAGTTTCTTTCCCATGCTATTCCTGTGTCACGTTCGCGAGGCTAAAAGTGCATTTTTCTTCATTACTGCTCATCCAGTCGATGGAATTAGATGAAAATTTGTATTTAAAGAAAGTTAATTGAGCTTAATTTAACAAAAAAAAACAGTTGTGTGTTATCACATCTGAGAAAGTTTTAATTTTAATCTAAAGTTTGTCGCGTTCGCCATCGTAAGTATTAGAACAAAATATATTGTTTTCCATATATGCTTACTTTTTATGCAGATGAGTAAAAATAATAATAAAGAAGCATCACGACGATATCTAGCAAAACTTAACTCAGATCCCGTCAAGCGCGATAAGTACCTAAAAAATGCAGCAATGAGAATGAGAATACGGCGCGCAAAATTGAAGGAATTGGCAAACAAAAACAAGAGGCTTCTGGAAAGTAAGCGGGAAAAAGATCGTCGAAGACAGCAAAGCTACAGAAAAAATCTTGAGAACAAAGCAAATCAACAAGAAGTCGTCGTTAAACCTTATAGCTGTAAGCAGACGTTTGGGAAAGCTTTAAAAAAGTTAGAAAGGTGCTTACCTCAGGCACTGGATAAAAAAATTCAGGTCTTAAAAGCGCTCTATAAGAAATACGTTCCGACAGAAAACCAGGTTGAGGAATCTACAGCTGAAGCTAATTTTGCGCAAGTAAAAGAGTTTTATTCACGTGAAGACATAAGCGTGCAGTCTGCAGGCAGAAAAGACACTTTTATTTGTAACGGTGAGATAATTTCAAAGCGTTTCATGATTATGACCGTATCAGAAGCTTTCGAAATCTTTAACATAGAAAGAGTTGGCAATGGTATTAGAAAAACTACTTTTTACCAATGTCGGCCGAGCCACGTGAAGTTGTCAAGCAAAATGCCACACAACATGTGCGTATGCATGTATCATGCTAATTTTTGTTTTTTAATAGAGGCTTGTGCTAAAATAATTCCGACAATCTTAAGTAGTCATGTGGACTTTCTCCAATCAGTTTGTTGCAATATTGAAAATGAAACTTGCATGACAAATAATTGCAAGAAATGTTCTGATGACTTGTGCTTTGAATTGGTGCCTCTAGCCTACTTTAAGCTTTTGAACGAAAATGTTAAATGGCAACTTTGGAGTAGAGTAGGCAAAAGAATCTTATTGGTAAATACTATTTCTCCATTGTCAGAGCTGATCCATGAAATTAACTTGCGATTGCCACAGTTTAAAAGTCACTTCTTTGTTAAACGAGCTCAACAAAATTATTTTGACGAGGTGAAGAAAAATGTAAAGCCAGGAGAACTCGTGTTACAGATAGACTTCGCCGAAAATTATAGATTAGTCTTCCAAAATGAAATTCAAAGCGCGCACTTTAATTACCAGCAAGTATCAATTTTTACTTGCGTTGCGTGGACTTCAATCAAAACAGAATCTCTGGCTGTAATTAGTGATAGCTTGAATCATAAAAAGGCTGAAGTTTTCTTATTTTTAACAAACATTGTTAACGAACTAAAAAAATATCATGGACATTTTAAAAAAATTTTTTTGTTCTCAGACGGAAGTAGTTCGCAATTCAAAAACAAGTTTATATTTTACAGCTTGACAGATTTTTTAGTTGAATTTGAATGCAAAGCAGTTGAGTGGAACTATTTTGCATCGTCGCATGGCAAGGGTGCAGTCGATGGGGTTGGAGCTGTATTAAAAAGAAAAATTTGGCAAATCACGAAAACCAAAAATGTCTTGCTTCATAATGCATTTGAATTCTACGAATGCGCAAAAAACAATGTTCTTGGAATTCGCATTATGTATGTTGAGGAAGGTGAAATTGCGATTTCATCAATCTTAAAAGAGAAATGGGAACAGTTGCCAAATGTTCCAGGGATAAGAAAAATTCATCATGTTTCTTGCAATGAGCATTTTAAAATACAAGTAGCTCAAACAGCATACTCAAAAAAAAATAGTATTGCCAAATATTAAACATATATTCGTTATTATTATTATCATTGTCATATTTCTAAGTTTTGAAATTATATTTTTTGATTTTGCAAATAAAATTAAATGAAAAGTTCCTATCAAAAACTGAGTGGAAATCTTGTCACGTTCGCGATGTCACGTAACAAATTTCTAAAAATGCTTGTAAAATAAATAAAATTATAGTAAAAAACCAAAATTTTTTCCAAAATGTAATTCTACATTATTTTATTATAGTTTAAAAAAAGTTTTATCCAACTTACTCGCCACACTTCGCAGACTTTCGCATTTGTCAGCATGAACTCAAACACGACTTCTGGTTTTCGTCACGTTCGCGATGCACTGTTTTTTATAAATAATTCGAAAACCACAAGACTTAAAAGCCTGGTTTTTCTTGCTAAAAAAAGTGTTGAAAAAATGCAATAAGCACGTCAAAAAATATTTTTGAATATGTCAATTATTACCAATTTTTTATTCATTTTAAGACGTACGAATGTCGCGTTCGCCATCCTGGAAGTGCCCATATGTAAAATTTAATTTTAGATTCAGATTTTAAAATGTCTTTTTCAAATTCAATACGAAAATTTTTGATTTCAAAATTATTCGTATGAAAATGTATGAAATATTAAAATCAATGGGGGAAAAATTTCGATTTGAATAATTACTACTCAAACCTATATCGAAAAATTTTAAATATAAAATTTTCACATTATAATTACTGAAACCAAGTGCGAAAAACCTTGATTCTTTCTTTCTTTCTTTTTTGTCGCTGTTAAAAATTTATCTTTTGTGAGTAGTTTTCTATTGTTCCTATTCTAAGAAGAGTCATTTCAAAGCATCAAAATACCAAATAAGCTGAGTTTAATTAAATTCATACAATCTAAGCATTAGATGCAATCATAAGTGGACTCTAGCTAAAATCCCGTCACGTTAAACATAAAATCAAAATATTGTTATGGTTGTTTCATACATGAAAATGATTGTCAGATCTTAAAATGCTCTAGTTGCGCTATGTATCTATCTTGAAATTTAAAAAATAAAAATCTAAAAAGTTTCATATTGAAAACTAAAATGTAGGCACTTTTAATCAAAAATTCAATATTTTAAATTGCAAATTTTAACTTTAAAATTTAAATTTAAGATTCCTCTATTTTTGAATTTCAGAAAAAAAAAAAAAACTGTGTAAATTATACGATTTAAAATTTTTGTTTTGTTTGTTTATTTCAATAATTTCGTACTAAGTTTGTTTGGTTGCATGCATTTATTTTGAGCTTCTTTAATAGTTAAGGTTATTGGGATTGTATAATTCCTTTTCGCTGCATAGGAATCTGTAATTGGGATTGACGCCAGTGGTGCACTTGCTGGCACCCACCGCACAGGAGTTGTACATTTTGACGCCAATGACATTGGTAGCCGCATAATTGCAGGCCATCAGGAAGGCCTTGTATGTCTGACCCTTAACCGAATACGTGGCAGCCGCACAGCCCACATTGGTGTTACGATCGGCAACCATAGTGGTAAAGTGGCCAATAGGGGGTCCCTTGTAGTCCTTGGGATATTTATCGATAATGGGCTGCGTCGTATTGACCACCTCATTGTACCACAAGTCCACGCCACGAACCGCAGTGTCCATTGTGTTCAACGGATCGAAATATCCAAGCCAGGCCAGATTCTGGCCTGCCCAATCGAACTCGTCTGTGTTGCGGCAGGCATCGTGTGCCATTTCACAGCTCCTGACATTGAGGGAGGCCAGATAAGCGAGCTCGTCGCTCCAACGCATGGTGGCCATGCGACAGGCAGCCTTCAGTTGCGTAGCACCGCCGCCGGCAATGAAACTGCGATACTGATTATGCCTTTGCACAATCGCGTTCTGCTCGGTCACTGTCAAAGTGACCAAAGCTCTATCGGTGGGACAGCTTTTAGCCCAGGCCTACAATAATAAATAAAGTTGGGATATATAAAGATAGATAGATATTGTAGATAGGATGAGTTCAACTTACGCCATTGTTGTTGCAGCCAATATTCTTGCTGGTGCCACAGCTCTTCTGACAATAATTTGTGGCACATGCAATGCCCAGCACCAGGGCGAAAACGGTTACAGTTACGGGTAGGATGTTGCGCATTTCTCGATCAACACTCGTTTGTTGCCAGTTCTGGCAATAACTCTTGCTTTTATGCCCATTTTGCTGTTTGTGTTTTTGTGAGTGGGTGGCTTTTAATTTAGCGGGCGTAACAATTGATCAAATATTTATTTCAGTTCTCGCAATGATGTGCAAACGTTTTTTTTTCCGCTCACTGCTAAAAGGGGTCCGACAAGTTAAGGCGTCATCAGATAACCAAATAAAAGCAAACAAGATAAAGTCTTAGCCAAATAACAGGCAAGAATTAGCTTAAGAAATGAGAAATCCAATATGCGACTTATTCAAACTTTTACTCAGCAAACTAATGCATGAGTAAATAAACAGAGAAAGATTTAAAGAGAGTAAAATAACATTGAAAGAGAGTTAGCCGCGTGCCTAGACCATGTTTGCTTAATAAACTAAGCTTGTTTTTATATTTATTATTTTATTTACTACAAAGCTCCAACTTTTAATACTCTCTATCCCTAAAACTGGTTTAGGTTTGATCTGTCCCTTATTGATAGAAAAAACCACATCCTTACATTTATGGTACATTAAATAGAAGGAAAATTTTGATCAAAGAGTATGTGTAGTAAGATAAAGTCAATAATGTATTTCGCTCTTTTAAAGCAAAGAATATATTAAATTCATCACAAAATTGTTTGTTATTCGGTTATTTTATTTTTTTTTTTTTGGTTAAAAACTTTTTAGTCGGGAATGAGTGAACAGTTACCATATCTTTCTCTATCTATCAACTCTATCTGTCCGTCAGTCTGTATCATAACTGTATGTATGTAACATAATTGTGTGCAATAATTAAATATATTTTTTATTTATTCATTAACATACTTATTTGTTCACGTTTACATCACGTCATCTTTTGTCCAGTGCAAATGATAAACAATAGGAATTTCAATACAAACAGGAACAGAAAGTCATGTGCAATGCAATCCAGTAAACATGTGTCAAATGGCTTGAGAACAGTTGGTCGGGAAACAAAAGAGCCAAGATCCGAATTCAAAATCGAAATCAGAAATTAGTTATTATATTCTATATTAAAATGATAACCTCATGATGACAAGTACATATTTAAATTAATTAAACTAAATTGATTTTTGTCCAACACTTTCAAATTTGTGCAGTGCTAAATAAGCTTCTTTCAATACAGTAACTAAAGTCAAAAATCAGCCGTTTCGTCAATCATAATTAAGTTGTTGGCTTTTAAAGTTTGCATTAACTGAAACTTTTCTTAAAACTCTATTTAATTTCAAGATGGTGTGTATAGAATTCTTGTGCTTAGCGAGCCCTTTTTCATACTTGTTATCAATTAACCCGATTGCGATTGTACTCAACCATAACGTAACAACTTCTAAGGCGAACAGTCAAAGTTTCCTTAAAAAATTTAAGCAATCATTGAGACGGGCTTATCATATGTCACATAAATGCACAGAGCTTAACTAACTAAAATTTTTCATTTCAGATAAATGTTTGTTAAATCAAAAGCATCTGTTGTTTAATAGTTTAGAGTTGCAATGAATGAATGCATAGACTAAATACTATTAACATGTTTACACAATTCGTTTATTCGTTTATGATGATTGCATCTAATGCTTAGGTTAAGTGAATTCAATTAAACTCGGCTTATTTGGCATTTTGTTGCTTTTACATAACTTTTAAAATAAGAAGGACAATTCTATTCACAAAAGATAAATTTTTAACAGCAACAAGATAAAATTATATAAAACGCCGCTAAGGTTGAATCGTACATTTTAAATTTAAAATTTTTCGTTTTAGGTTTGAGTGGTAATTATTCAAATCGAAATTTTATCCCCCATTGATTTTAATACGAATCGTTTTAACTTTCATACGAATAATTTTAAAATCAAATCTGAATCTAGAGTTAAATTTTATATTATACGATGTATAAAATGTATCTTATTTATCAAAGAGTTTTTACGGAACCACAAAACAGTTTCATATCAATAAATTTGTATCAAAAAGAACGAAATTATTCTAACACTCTGAACAACAATGCTCAATTTGAAATAGATCGGCTCAGTATGCCATTGTATGCTATTTTTAGATTAACGCTATTAAAGTGAAGTTCTTCTCTTTCAACGCTCATATCTTAGTCGATTTTGATTGGATCGACTTAAAGACTGTTGCTCTTAAAAAATTGTTTTCAAGATGCAAGTGGGGAGAGCCCTCTGAGAACAATAGAATATGATTTGTGCCTTTTTTTTACCTAATACAAATAAACAATGCTGTCAAGTGTTTTTGCACCATGTATTGAAGACAAATATTTTTAAATGACTTTTCCTAAAACCAACTGCTGTATGACGCAAGAGCTTGCGGTTTTGAGAATAAATGTCAACGAACCACGTTAGTTTAATATGGGTTATTAAAAGCGTGTCAACAGCAATATTTCCGCTGTGTTGGCGAATTTATTATTATGTGGCATACTTTTGAGCGCCAATAATAAATGCTGTTATGCAAACAATACATCTGCAAACGACAGCATTATTATAGGGTTGGTAATGTGTTGCACATTGCATAAAATGACGAATACAGTCGTACTTCCATATAACGAGTCTCAAGGGCGCAATAAAAAAAACTTCGTTATTGAGAAAATTCGTAGTATATATTGGGATTTGATTGAACCAATTTGCAATTCGTTAAATAGAAAACACCGCTATGGGGAAATTTGTTATATATAAATTCGACTGTATTACTAGCCTTCGATAAGAATCTTCAAACTCTTAGTTTACAAACTACGTATTTGCAGTTTGAGTGGTTTTAAAAACTAGCGTAAATAATTTCCTTTATACAAGTTGAACTATTTTAGTTAATTATGATTTGGAGTAATTAAAAAAAAAATTAAATAAATAAATACGCCCTATTCAACAGACAATTTCTGCGCTTCTTATTTATTTCGATTGGGTTTAGCTCTTGCTTTTAATATGCATATGGGCCAGACATTATTTTGTTGGTTCATTTGCTTGCCTTAGGAAATTTGTTGCTTTAACCGACTCTACTCGACTGTTGCTCTTCCTTTGCAATCATTCTACGACAGTTCTGATTTTGGTTTTCAAATGCGAATGCGAATGCGAATTGCTGTTGGCAACTGTTGTCTATTGCAAATGCCGCGTGTGGCAGTCACAGCTTTCAGCCGGAGGGGCTATACATATATGTTGATATATATAGCCCCCCTATACCTGTTGTTGGTACTCGTAGCTCACGTGGCATTGTGGCAGTTGTGCCACTGCCATTGTTGTTACATGCCGAATTTGTCGTGAAATGTTTTGGTAATCAATTTATATGTTTCGTCGCAACGTCTTTGCCACATGCAACTCAATTTCCAGCTGTGTGTACCACCATTAGTTTTGTGGTCTTACCACAGAGAGTCAGTCAGTCGATTGGCAGCTGCTGCTACTGTCTTTGTACGTCAAGTTAACCGACGAAATTTACCTGCAATATTCACTAGCTCTGCTAACTGATATATCTCGCGCTCTGTTTTATTTTTAGCTCGAGTTGCTGCTGCCTCGGGGGCCTTCTTCTTGTTGAGCTCTGCCATCGACAGCAACAGCAACAGCTAGAGCAAAAGCTGAAGCTGAAGCTTCGGCCTGTCGTACGTGAAAATGAAGCATTTTCCATTTGATGATAAGAAAACATGTTTGGCATATTGATGAATGCCTCCAGAGAATTGTGTGAATGTGTCTGTGCCTGTGTCTGTGTCTATGTTTTGTGTGCCTCATAAAGTAGCTTTCCACACGCTGCAACAACAACACCAACAACAACAACTTGCGGCAAGGATTGGAATTAGGTGGCGACGGCTCGATTTTTATGATGTGACTGAAGGAGACTGAAAGCGCTTACCCAAAAAATTTTACTCACTCTGCTAACTCTCTCTCCCCCTAATTTTCATCTTTTTCTCCATCGTTTTTGGTTTTGTTTCGATATTCTTTTTTTTTTATATATTTTGTTGCCTGCCTGCCTGCCTGAATGCTGTCCCCCGTCCATTTTGTCTGTTTATTTATGCGTGTGCCGAAGTTTGTTTGCTTTGTGAATACGTGATGTGCCCACGGGTAAAGCTTCAGCGGAATCGAGTATGGTGCTGGGGTTGGAATTGTGAGGGGCATACATTTGCTTATGGCAGCGAAAAATGTTTTTAGTTGCCAACATTCGTAATGTTAATAATAATAAAAATAATAATAATCATAATAATTTCTCACTTCATTTGTTCCGCAAATCGAAAAATTTGCTCCGGTATTTTCAAGCATTCGAGCTGAAATCCTCGGCGAATGCTGATGGATGTTTCTTCTTCTGGTAAGGTAACAGTTACCATTTATGAATTTCTAGAAGCTGGCAATGCTGCGTATGCGCAATTTGTGCACTGAACGGTAATCGGTGATGATGCTAAAATCCATTTGGGCTGCAAGACATTTTTCCGTTTTACCGTTTTGCAACAGCAAAAGCAGTAATAACTGAAGTTCGAGGAATTTTTCCATGCAACAAATCGTTGAAATTCAATTACAGCAAATTACAGAACGCAACAGCCTAGGAAACGAAGGAACAGGCATGGCATAGCTAAAGTTGGGAGTTTGGGAAAAAGAGCTACAATTTAAATTATTGGCAAGGTGTGTGTATGTATGAGTGTGTGTAAGAGTATCTATTTAAGCGATGCGCAGGAAGCCATAAAAATTGTTGCTGCCAGGAAGCAAAAGCGGCGCCAACTTTTGCACAGATACGAAGAGTTTGCAGGTTCGATGTGCTTGCTATATTGTTTTCTCTCTCTCTCTCTCTCTCTCTGTCTCTCTCTTTCGCTGTTTCTCTGCTTGTGACTCGCTGTGCTAAAAAAGCGTTTAAAGTCGGCAATGTATTAGCATTTCACTTGAGCAAAGTTTATCGAAAGGCAATCATAAGGCAATTTATAAACGGACATGCAAAACTTTTGCGGCTCAAGTTTGTATGGAGTGCGGGGGCGCGTGGTGCCAGGAAAGCAGTTAACAAATTGAAAAGCCAACTTAAATCTCAACTGATAACATCATCAGCAGCAATAGCAGCAGCAGCGATGGCCAGGGGACTCAAAACTGCAAATTAGGAAATAAAGTTCTTAAGCTGCGACAAAAAATAGAAAAAATCTCAACCAAATTGAATTGGCTTGAAAAAATAAAAAAACATTTCACGATATAAAGATGGTATCTGCAAATGAATGCTACTGCTGCTTATGCTTTCTTATGGCAAGCAGCAGCAGCAGGATCTTCTTCGTTTCGACTACTTCTTGTTTAATCATATTAAATTAGCTGCCAAGCTGTGAGCCAATTTCAATTTGTACGCGCTCTCTTTTCATGTTTCTTTCACCATTTTATTTTTATTATTATTATTTGTATGTTACCTTTAAAAACATCCAAGCAGCCAAGTTACTCAGCGACTTCTACGCTACGTGTCGTCGACATCTCGAGTGTCCATGTCTGTGTGTTGTTGTCTAAATGTGTGTGTGTGCCCTGCATGCCGTAGCATACTTTTCAGCGTCGCCATTCATTAATCAAGTTCAGGGCACTTTAAAGTGGCGCTGACTCCCAGGTGCTGTCACACACACACACACACACACACACACACACACACGCAGCCGTGTGGTGGGCGGCCGCACAGAATACCCACCACAGCATGCCATAGCTTGTCGTAAGAGGCGACTAAATGGCTCTAAGGCAAAGTCCAGTAATGCCTTAGGTAGGACCACTGGAACACCATTTTGATTATACGAAACCCGGGCTGACGGTTAACAGTATTCTATCATCTGAGTAAGCGGAGTGAAATCTAGCCGAAATGACTGATAGGCTAATGCTGCTACTGCCTCCGTCCCGCTAAAACATAGCAAGTCTCCAGGATACGATCTCTGGTTTGTCGTCGTTAAGTTGACAGTACCGGTTCAGATGTAACATTCCTGATTAACGCGGATCTGGCTCTGAACGCCCGACCCCATGAAGGCGGGTGTCAACCCTAGCGTGGCCTCACTGCTTGCATAGATAACCACGGGATTCCCAACGCGACGGCACAACGACCAGAGACAACGGACCAGGAGTTGGGACCCATAAGCATGAACAATCTAATAACCCCCCAAATTGAAGGAGAGAGCGAGGCTTTTGCGATTCTTTCACAGAACCCCTGTGGCGGCTTCGCTAGAAGTAGCAAGGTGGCTAGGTCACCGACCACAATTTCGACACCAGCCGTTCTGAAGCTACACCAGGGCGCAAGTAAGCCAGAGGAGCAAGATAAAAGAACGGCGCTCAGCGATCTTGGAGAAGAAATTTCCAAGCTGGTTGAGATGTTGGAAGACGGTAAGAGGCGGTCGATTCACCAACCGATGCGTGATTCGATCGAGAGCATCAGGGCGCTATACGAGCTGGTAGCTATACAGCTACATGATAACAGGGCAAAGGCCGTGATACGGACAAACCAAGCTTCCCAGACGTCGCCAATCTTTGGAAAGACCATCGATGGAAAAAGGAAGCAGAATTCTGGAGTTTGCACACCCTCCACCAAGAGGAGTAAGGGAGTGGCTACCATGCAGGTTTCAACTGGCACCGTTGCGACGGAGGAACCGGGGACGGATAGAGTCAGGAAAGCTCCACCACGCACAGAGGAAAATTGGACCACTGTACGGAAGAAGGAAAAGAGGGAGCGCAACCCAGGTAAGAGACGCATGGAGAAAAGCAGACCAGACGCCTTAATCATATCTGCAAAGGGAGAGGTAAGTTACTCAGAAATACTTCGGAAAGTCAAGACAGACGGAAAGCTAAGCGGTGTCGGCCAGGCTGTTTCAAAAATCAGGAGAACCCAGAAAGGGGAGCTCCTCATTCAGTTGAACAAATCTGGAGAGAGTACATCGGCGATAAGAAACCTTCTTGGGGACACCCTTGGGGAGCAAGCCGAAGTCCGCGCTCTCTCCCAGCGAGTCACCATCGAGTGCAGGGACCTGGACGAGATTACCACCAAGGAGGATTTATGCGAGGCCTTAAAAAAGCAACTGCTTTTAGAAGCCATCCTGGTGGAAGATATTCATCTAAGAAAGGCTTACGGCTCGACGCAGACGGCTTCCATTAAGTTGCCAGCGGACGACGCCAAGAAGGCTCTCGACGCTGGAGTCGTGAAGGTCGGCTGGGCGGTTTCCAGAATAAGGGAATGGGTTACCGTTAAGTGCTGCTTTAAATGCATGGAGTTTGGCCACTTTGCAAGGGACTGCAAGAGTGCGGTGGACAGGTCTAAGCAATGCCGTAGATGCGGGCAGGAAGACCACATTGCAAAGGACTGCACAGCGAAGCCACAGTGCATGCTGTGCATGCATAATAAAACAAGGGCAGACCATGCGGCTGGTAGTGGTAAATGCCCAGTTTTCCGGAGAGCACTATCAAAGCGAAGATGAAGATAAAACAGCTTAATCTTAACCACTGTGAAGCCGCACAGGCCCTACTGATGCAGTCGGCTAGGGAGAAGCACACTGACGTAGTCCTTATCTGCGAACCATTCAAGAGGATACCAGGAAGCGGATGGGTGGCTAGCAGAGACGGTAAGGCGGCCATATGGGCCATAAATACGTCACCACGAGACGTCAATGCAGACCATAACGGATTTGTTAGGGCACGGATAGGCAGCGTTACATTTTACAGCTGTTACGCACCTCCAAGCTGGGGACTTGGAGAGTTTAAAAACATGCTGGAGGAAATCGTGGATGACTCACGCGGACGATCCCCGCTAGTTATAGCTGGCGACTTCAACTCATGGGCAGTAGAGTGGGGTAGCAGAGAAACAAATAGCCGGGGCTTCTGCCTCCTGGAAGAGTTCTCTGCACTGGATGTAACCCTGATGAATGACGGGAAATCCCTTACTTACAGAAAAGCTGGAAGTGGCTCCATTATTGACCTCACCCTGATGAGCTGCTCGCTTGGAAGGGGGGTCAAATGGAAAGTAAGTGAAGAGTTCACCTTTAGTGACCACCAGGCCATTTACTACGAACTGCGCAGAAGCTCGGCAAAGATGCCACCAAGGCTAACAGGACCAAAGTGGAAAGACAGCTGCCTGGATGAGCATACCTTTGTGGACCTGCTGGGCTATCCGAGATGGGAAAGTGGCACTGCAGAGGATATGGCAACCCAATTAGGAAAAAACTTAGCTTATGCATGCGACGCATCCATGCCAAGGCGGAAGCCAAGCAGGCGCGGATCACCTTGCTACTGGTGGAACGAAGAGATTAACCAGCTGAGAAAAAAGTGCCTAAGGGCAAGGCGACTCTCCCAAAGGGCCAGAGATCGCCCGGACTTTGACCACAGAGCCGAAGACTTCCGAAAGGCTAAGCGGGATCTGAAGTATAGCATCAAACGCAGTAAAGCCAATTGCTTTCGCCAGTTATGTGAAGAGGCCGACATCAACCCCTGGGGAACGGCCTATAAGGTGGTTATCAAAAAGGTAAAGAGCCAAACTACGTTACGGACCACATGCCCAGTGGAGCTACGGAAAATCGTAGAGGCCCTGTTCCCACAGCACCCAAGGGTGCAGATGGAAAACCCACCACTTTACTCGGAGTACATTAGTCCAGTGACGCCCGACGAGGTGACTGCGGCAGGCAGACAGTTTGGTGAACATAAGACTCCAGGGCCTGATGGTATACCCAACAAAGCGCTGAAGCTTGCGATTTCTGCTAGGTCCCAAGATTTTGCGGACACCTACTCACGTTGCTTAAAGGAGGGAGTATTTCCAAGAGTATGGAAACTCCAGCGACTCATCCTGCTGCCAAAAGGAGACAAACCAGTCGTAGAACCTTCGGGCTTTAGGCCGATTTGTCTGCTTGACACGGCGGGAAAGATCCTGGAGAAAATTATCTACGCAAGACTGCTATCGATCCTTGACGCCAAACACGCTCTATCGGAATCTCAATACGGATTCCGCAAAGCACGGTCTACGGTAGACGCTATCAAGGCAGTGGTCGACATCGCAACGAAAGCGATTGATGGAACACGATGGAGATGGGGCGACAAGGAGTACTGCGCAGTTGTAACTCTGGATATTCGGAACGCGTTCAACTCGGCAAGCTGGACGCGCATCCTGAGTGCCTTAAGAAGAATAGGAATTCCACCTTATCTAATGACAGTTATAGCAAGTTTCCTTTCAGACAGGACTTTGGAATACGACACAGAGGAAGGACTTAAGCGATACAACGTCACTGCAGGTGTTCCTCAGGGGTCGGTATTGGGACCCCTCCTGTGGAACGTGATGTACGACGAAGTACTTAGACTGCACCTACCTCAGGGTTGTAAGCTTATTGGATTTGCAGATGACCTGGCCCTCGTAGTGGTGGCAAAACGTATAGGAGAAGTAGAAGCGGCAGCTAACGCAGCTATTACAACAATAGCATCATGGATGCGGGACGCAAGCCTGGAACTAGCAGAGCAGAAAACAGAGGCAGTTCTAATAACGAGCAGGAAAAAAACTGAATTTATGGAGGTGAAGATTGGTAATGTCACCATCAATTCAAAGCCATACATCAAGTATCTCGGAGTTATGCTGGACAACAGGCTGTGCTACAGGCCACATATCGAGTATGTCGGTATGAAGGCAGCAAAATTACAGGCGGCTCTCTCCCGTATGTTGCCAAACCTAGGAGGACCCAGGGGTGCCAGGCGCCTACTTCTTGGAAAGGTGGTGGCGTCAGTCGCTCTGTATGCCGCACCGATCTGGGCTACAGCCCTGGATAAAAATACAAGCCTTCGGAGGAAGCTGGCAGCGCCGTACCGACTTAGCGCACTAAGGGTGATCTCGGGATTCCGTACAGTTTCGGATGACGCAGCACTTGTGCTGGCGAACATGATGCCTATCGACCTGCTCGCCCGCGAGATGATGGAAATCCACACCTGGCGGGAATCCATGGGAGGCATTGCCCCGACTGAAACTGTTAGGAGGTCAGAGAGACAGGCGTCCTTGGCCAGGTGGCAGGCCAGGTGGACTTTCTCAGTTAAAGGTAGATGGACGCATAGGCTCATCCCGGTAATCCAGGAATGGATAGAACGACGCAGAGGCACAATTAACTTCCATCTTACGCAGTTCCTAACGGGCCACGGAGGGTATAGGAAATACTTGTTTAAGTACAGGCACGAAGACACGCCGCAATGTCCGGTCTGCCCGGACTGCGGGGAAGATCCTGAGCACGTCCTGTACCGCTGCCCAAGATACCTAGTAGGAGAAACACCACTACCCTCAGTGGGAGGACTAATTTCATACATGATGGAATCCGACGTGAACTGGAATGGGGTAGTCCAGAAGATCATTCACATCCAGAAGGATCTTCGGAAGTGCGAAAGAGAACGTCGCGAAGCACTGGGCGATGCCCAGGTAGAAACAAGGATGGCCAGATTACTGGCTGAATAAGGAGACAGCCTTTATAGGCAACCCATCCCCGAGAAGTAATACTTCATCGTGATCCCTTGGGGATGCGGCGCGTTGTTGCGTAGGGTGTGTTTAGTACGTGGAAATCGTACATGTTTGGTGGTACGGGCCACCAGCATCTTTGAAAGATTCACACCCTTCATGGCGTTCCATGAAAAAAAAAAAAAAAAACACACACACACACACACACACACACACACACACACACACACACACACTCATACACTCGCACACTCGCATATAAAGCATATTATAATGATGCAATAATACAGCCGCAGGAGCTGCATCAGTTGGCATCTGCCTTGAGAGCTAAACAAATCCGTAGGGAGGCATAGTTGCCACGTCCACACCACAGACCCCAACTACCTGCTGCACACACTGCCGTTGGCCACGCCATCTACGTTGATAAAGTCATAAAAAAATCATATACAATATATAATAAAGCATCAACCATAACATCTTGGTAGCCTAAGCAAACAAAGGCTTAGCCACAGGCCCTGTTTTAAGCAATCGGCATATGCTGGCCACAACAGCAACAACTACAATGGCTACAGCTATAACAATAACACATTGTGGCTTTTATCGGGAATGTGCCAAAAACGAAGAAAAAAAGAACTTAGCAAACTCTCGCCCCATTCCCTGGGGCATCACACAACGCTATTCGAGCTGCGAGTTAAATTGAGCGAACGCATGCAACTTCAAGTTAGATAATAAAAACGTATACTCATGTAGAGCTATATAAATATTTATATACTATATGTTTATGTACAAAAGTATTTGGGCTAAGTAGCACACATTAAACGCAATTCCCGAGGGTGCAGTTGACACGCAAAGTCCAAAGGTGAGCAGCACAGCAGTGGCCACAGCTTAACTTGGAAGCAGATAAACAAAAGTTTAACCTCATTAGGGCATTTATCAATCAAGCAGTCAATCAATTGGACAGACCATATGCCAAAATGCAAAAGTACAGTCTCGTACTTTATTGAATGTCAAGAACTACTTTTCAATCAACCTGCACTTTAACATCAACTTAAACTCAAAAATGCTTAATTGGATGTGAATGAAGTTAAGTAAAGACTGTTAAAACTCTTTAACAAAGATAACGTTCCGTTTGAGTAATCAAAGCTGAGCTTGTTTTTTTGAAATATATGAACTATCTAAGTATAATTTTCCACTAAAAAAGATTAGGGTTAACTTAAGAGCTTAGAACTAAAATCAACTCATCAATGTTAACTTATTAAATTATTGAGTTTTATCGATTTGACACTTTAACGATGATTTTGAAGACTATTTACATATTTTAGACTCCTTTTGGCCTAGTATTTATACTCGATACCGAAAGTAAAGATTATATTGGGTTTGTGCAATGTCCGTCATGGTGTCTGTTAGTCTGTCCGTCCGTCTGTCCGTCTGTATGCTCGCAACTTTTTTCCACACCCTTCAAGCTAGAAACTTGAAACTTTGCAAATGTCTTTATCTATGGCATAGTAAATTAAAGTGTCAAGATTGGAGCTCTACGATAACTGGGGCGCTGGCAAATCGATAAGCTCGATAACGCAAAATCGACAAATCTAGCTGTTTCGCAAGCCCTTACAGCTAGAGCTTCCAAATTTGGGAAGAAGATAGCTACTAACAACCCCTAAAAACTGCATCAAAAACTTTGGAGCCGCGCCCATCCATGCTGCCCTAGCCGCCTCCAACCGCCCCAACGCTTCTCTTAAAATGGTAATGCGTATATCTTCCATAGTGTTTGATCTAGAGCCACCAAAATTATTAGGGAGATAACTTGTAACGCTCCCCAAAAAACTGCATCAAAACTTTGGAGCCACGCCCACCCATTCCGCCCCAAGCCACCCATCAATACTGCCCTAGCCGCCCCCAACCACCCCAACGTTTTGCTAAAAACGGTAATGCTTGTATGCCAAAGTGTTTGAGCTAGAGTCGCCAAATTTGGTAGGAAGATAACTGTTAACGACTCCCCCATACTGCCCCCAGCCCACCTTCCACCAAATTCTACTAACTCTGAGCTAGAGTCACCAAGTTTTGTAGGAGGATAGCAATTGACATATACACAGATCTGCAGCAAAAATTTTGGTGCCACTCCCCCATACCACCCACAGCCCCCCTTTCCTACCTTTAACAAACTTTGAGCTAGAGTCACCAAATTTGGAAGAAAGTCAGCTTTTTGGCATCCCCATCTGCATCAGACAATCTTGGAGGCAGCGCACACCCCTGCCGCATCCGCACCCTATTGCAATCAGCTCTCTTATTATTGGTTTTATTACTGGTATCGAGTATACCGCAGTCGGGAATGTCCGACTGCAACGTTTCTACTTGTTTTTGCTGACTTCTCCAGCTATTTAATCACCAACTTTCGCGACTCTTGTTAAAAAAAAGTATGGTGTAGTTGGGGGGTGTGACATTGAAATTTGAAAATGCAGATATTTGGGAGATGTCCGCAGTTTTTCCTACATCAAATTTGGTGACTTTAGCTCAAGAACTGTGGAAGATATAAGCCATCGCGGTTTTGAAATGCGTCGGTGTTGGGGGCGCCTGGGGTAAGCATGGCCTCAAATGTTTTTTAGATCTTTGTGGGAAAGCAACTACCAACTACGATTGTCTTCCCACCGGTTTTGTTGGCTCTAGCTGTTGAAATTTGGGAAAAATGTGTTTTTATTCGATTTGCACCTCGAGGTGTATTAACTTCAGGCGAAACCCACCTGTAATAACACTTTGGCTGTCGAAAACATGGTCCGAAAGGATTGCATTTTCCCATCTTTAGATTTAAGGGCGTTTATACAGATAGACGGACGGAGGACCAAACACAATATATTGTTAACCTTAAATATAAAACTACATTCATTGATTGTCTTTCAAAACTAAGCGGTTTTTAAACTACCAAGTTAACATAACTTAATGAAAAAGCAAACACTTTTTTGAAAACCCTTCATAACATTTATTTTATATTAGCGACGCTAATGGACTGCGTAGCACTTTCTTGATTGGAAAGGCTAAACCTTACGTGGCCCATCTCTTTTTAAATTTAGAATATCCATTAATGTTTGAATTTTGCCAAAGATAAGCCATATGTGTATCTCAACATAACGTTAAATTTATTTAACAAAAATTTTATAATAGTAACTTAAAATCTTATTTCTTTTTAGAATTTTGTTCCATCTTAAATGCTTCCGTTAAGATATCATCGATCAATTCAGGCGCTTTATTGCAGGCCTCTGTCAACAAAATTAGCTCTTCCGTAGTACGCTGCATGTTCTGAATAATACGGCGTTTTATTGGCAGCAACACCTCACGAGTTATTACATCCTTAGCGTGGGCTAAAGCCGTATTCACCTCATCCTGTCGACGGCTTTCAGCTTTCACCTTCTTTGGAATTTGTTTTCTTGATATGGAACTTATTATGTTTTCCACTTGTGGCAAGATCTCACTCGAAACTGTTACACACGACGATTTGGTCAAACTGTTGACATACTTTCGGAGCGTTTTGTTCAAATGGATCATATCATTCTTATATTCCGATGCGTCAGGAGCATCTTTGGATTTAGTCTTCTTTTCACGCGGAACTTGGTTTCGAGCACTGACATGTCCAGTGCTACCACCAAAATCTACAGACCCCTGGCTTTTCAGGGTCGCTGCACGTTTCGAAAAACAAGGTCGATACTGCAAGTGTTTTTTTGTTTGTTCAGCAAATGTTGATGATTGACTTACGATACTCTAAAAATGTTGGTACTTACCTCGTGTGCATGTGGTTTGACGATTGGTTCACAAATCGAATGTTCTAAAGAAAGAGAAGGCATAAGCTCTGTATTGCGAGCGATATAAGCAGCGTACCGATCATATGCAGCCTTACCCCGAATATCACGGGTTTTCCTGGAAATAGCATCATAAGTAGCGCTGGTACGCACTGACCCATCGGATGGTGGAGGAGACTCCTCTGAATTGGCAGTGCTTGTGGAATACTCGTTGGCCTGTGTAGATTTATTGCGCATAGGCATTGGACGCATCTGGTCATAATCAGCTTGTGGAAGAGTCAATTCACGGTACTCCGAACGCTCCGATGAACGACGCTCTGGAAAGTTCATTTCGACGAAAGAACTCTGCAAAATTAATGTGTTTAGTTTGTGCGTTAGATAAAACTTCAATATGCTTATTTTAAATAAAAAAATTGAGTATAAATCACTTTTCCGTCACTTACATACGAGTTATTCTTCACTGCTTTATCCATTTCAAAATGTTTGATGAAAATTCGAGTCGTTTAAAAAAAAACTGTTTTTTAATAATTTACACAGCTTACAAAGATATTTTCAGAAAAAATTTAAAATGATAAAAGTTTTGCTGTCCGCCTCGTTGTAAGTAAATCACAGACTGAATAAAAATAATTTTTGTGTTGCTCGCTTCGAAAGGATTTTGTCAAAACTACTTTGATTGAAACTAAAACATAGAAAAAATCAAAACGGAGTGTTAAATGGTTTATCGTTTATGTCAATAAAAGTAAATACGATATCGAGCCCTTAAGCGCCAAAATTGAACAATCGACAAAAAGCCAGCAAAAAAGCTTGTTTGAACAAGCAATAATAAATAATAGATATAATAATTCTAAAAGGCAATAATATTGGGTGGCGAAATGTATTTGATTCTCTCCTAATCGGTACACTAAAGGACCTTAGGCTTTTAAAAAGCTTAGCCTGTTCCCACGAAACGACCTTACCTTGTGGCCTTACAGTAAGGCTTCAAACAGTTTCCGTATTGTGTGCTCAAATACAAAGTGCTCCAAGTTTCACCAATAGATACAATGAAATAGAAAGATAAACAGACAGACGGATGCTGCCGATCAAGAAAATACCTGTATGTTTGAGTAGACTTAAATTTTGCGATAATTGATGAAGAAAACTTTATTGAATCACGCTTTATATAAGGTCAAAGCTTCTTGTTCTTTCTAAGTGAACACGTTTAAAGAAATTTCTTTAATAACAAAAGTGTTGAATAAAGTATGATAAAGTGGTGGAACCCACGGTTTTCTTATTTGGGAGTAAATCTAAAATTATTGTTGATATTGTTATGTCGAGACTTTACTTAACGTTTGACATTAGTTACAAATGTTACTATGCATAGTTGTTGCGCCCATAGGGCAAAAATCAAAAAATCTATCACAAAATATTTTGTCACAATACAAATTGTCTCTTAAATGTCCAACTTCTTAATGGCAAACCGATGTTTAGTTGAAGTTTTAATTGTGTTACCCTCCGATGGACCTCATTGTAAGTGTTGAATTTCAATCCCATAATGTATATTGTATATCGGTGTAGTCGAAACCTTGTATCGACTATCCCTTGAAAATAAATTATTTTCTTACCAACAACCAAACGTTGTAGATGTACTTTGTTCTTTGGCGCATATTTGTGCCTCGGATATACGGGCACCGCGGGAGTAGAACACGTTCTCAGTGTGCTACTGCTTGTCGTAAGAGGCGACTAAAAGAGCGCGTTGCAGTGGTTTGCAACGGTAGCCATATGATCTTTTTTCTGTGTGACGTGAAATAAAAAGGATATAAGAAAGAACGAAAGTTTATGCCCGTGTGATTGACGAGTCAAAGCATATCAATCACAGTAAACCACTGCTTGTCGTAAGAGCCGACTTAAAGCGTAAATGGTCCACCAAACCATAAACTATTTGGAGCTTAAATTGGAAGTATCTTAAAGCTAATAAGGTACGAAACCTGACCGGAGTTTAAAAAAGTCGGTACCACGGGTAATCAGGAGCCTGCGGAACTTGGTCCGTCCTGGTTGTTGGTTGGGGCCCCTTGGGGAGTATTGTGGTGGCTGTGGCTAAACCCAAAGCGGATAGAGTTTATGCTCGACGTGGAGTTGCGTATGTTTCAACCGGGTGCCGAAGCCCAAATATCGGAAGTCGCTTTAGGTAAAGCGGCGCTCCTTACCAAGAAGCTTGCCTACCAAATGTAAGTAACTTCAATTTGGTACCTGAAATAGGAATATTGAAGGGGCGTTAGTTGGCGCTTAATCCAGACTCACTGTGCCATATCCTCGGATATAAGGGCACCGTGGTTTTAATCCTTAAATGGAACATGCCACGTTAAACAAACTCTATAGAGATATAGTCCGCTTGTATATTTGTGCCCGAGCTTCAGACTTTAATATAAGTGACAGTATTTTGAAATTATATAACATCAACTATGACACCTGGTGTTTGCTGGTACGCATTGTGATGGTTCATGAGGATTTCTGGTCAGTCGTGTCCGATATGAAAGCTGTACCAAAAGATCATGCCAGTTTGGAGTGTTTGACATGGAAGAGTCGAACCGACAAAGCTATAGTTGCGCTGTTCTTGTCAAAAATAACGTTGCATATTAGGAGCGAGGGCCGAAAGGCGCCGTGATCTACAATTCTTCAAGTGCATCCAAAAGGAGTACTCCACGAAATATTGTACAGAGAAGGCAGGCGACAACGAGAGAAACAGTTACGAGAGAGATTGCAAGGGAAGCAAGAAACGAAGTAATGAGAGAAATGTTAAGGACGTGTCGCGACGGTGAAAAAAGCGTTCGTTTGCTGAAGCTGTTACGATCCGAAAACTGAACGGCGATGTTCGGTGCGTCGCACAGTCGCACCCGTAGAACAAGTGAGATTGCAAAAATTTTAAATTTCATCTGCTAATCTCTAAGAATTTAGAATAGCCCATCATAGTTGTCCAATTTTCAGTGTAACATTAAAATCACAATATTAAAGTCACTTGGTCGGCTTTGAGATACAATATTTCGAATACCAGGAAACGCATCATCATTTTTTTGATTCTATTGATAGATATTTTAATTACAAAACGAGTAAAAAACAAGTTGAACTGTTTGTTTTCCGTTTGGCTAGGTAAATTTTTTTCTTTTCTTTTTATCAACAATGATGGAAAATTAAAAAAAAAATTTTTCACTTAGTACATGGGCCATTAAAATAATTTCTTTAATCATTCCTTAATCTAATGCAAAATTAATAAAATGGGAAGGGTGGGTTTAAAGCGTATATTGGGATAAGCTTTGAATTGCGGAGACTTTATGTCAAGACCCGGTCCAGGAGATCTTGAGGATGGTGGCGCTATAATCTTTTCCTTGCTCTTTGGCAAGCAGTATAAGGGCGTCTGGCTAGACTGTTAGGATAAGCTCCCAGACTCTCCGTGTATTTTTTGGCAATCCCTTGTATCATGTCATCTATTTAAGGCAACTAAGGGTCGCGCTCAATGTTGCGGTTCCTTATAAACCATTGGGCTCCAGATAATAGGAGCTTACATATCAAAACTTTGTTTTCAAGCGACAGCTTGTTTTTTAAAGAGAAAAGCAATGACATCCTTTTAACTTTGGCTCTTAATGACTGCTGCAGCGATGAGATATGATGATATTTTTTGAAAGAGAGCTTTCTATCCAGGACGACACATAAATATTTTTGCGCTAGCAAGCTATTTAGCACTGTACTGTTGAGTGTCACCACAAGGCAGTTCAGTGCTCGATTTGTGAATGTCACATTGGCACATTTTCATGCACTTATTTATTATCAAACAGAACGTGGAGTACAATTTTATTCCCAACACACTGCCTTGTGTAACGCCCCAGAGGACTTGCACCCATCGCGGCACTCACTCTGAATGTGCACTCTTCCAAGTAACTTTTTATGATCTGAAACAGCTGGGGCGTTAGAAGGCTCTTGGCTTTGTAGAGGAGACCAGAGATCCAAACTCTATTGAAACCTTGTTGAACGTCTAGAAAGGCAGCAACTGCTTAATGTTTTTCTCCAGGGCCTCTAACATAAAGTCGACAGCTCTATGCAACTGTTCTGGAATGCCATGCTTCCTTCGAAGCAATCCACTCTGGAGTTTGGATATCGCACGAGTAACAGTCCCAACATTGAGCATTCTGTTTAGGATCAGTCGCTCCAAGAACCAATATAAGCTAGTTTGTTGCTTCTATTTTACGTAGACCATCTGATAACTAGCTCGCTCTAAAAAAAACTTCTCTAAAGCCTTCGATAGAGTGGGAGTACACTCCATCCTCAACCAACTATCAGAATGGACAGAATCGGCCCAAATATATGTTTATAAAAAATAGAAAAGAATAGGAAACTGCACATCCGACACTCACGCGCTAAGCAACGGAATACCGCAGGGATCACCGATCTCAGTAATCCTATTCCTCAACGCCTATAATTAATTGTCAAATACTATAACACGCCAAAAAAAAAAAAAATCATCAAATTCTGCGCATTTGCAGAAGATTTTCACCTTATAATCAAGCACAACAAATGCAAAAATTATAATGAATGTAACATTGATTAAAATGTATAAAGAACTCTATATCTACATACAAAGACAGTTAACAAAATACGAGCTTAAATTTTTCAACAGATTGAGGCCGAGCAACGTGTACCTCGTATTTATATACATATATTCTTTAAATAGCAATAGGATGTAGTCGTCCAGTGTCGCCAATTTTGTGATAGATATATATTAATACAATATATCATATATATTTTTTGTTGCTTAATTTTTGGTTAAGATTTCATGTCGATATCTCAATGGGAAGTAGTATTTATAAAGCACTATGGTACTATATGCTTGATTTTTTCACACAAACTTTCACACTATAGTAAGTCTCTTGAGCAACTTTACTAATCGAGCAGCAAATACATTTTTGTAATAATTATATTTAATTGACGTAGGAATTTCATTCTATGCATGTATTCCTTTTTTCTCCATCCATACACAAATATTTTATAACTTAATTATCTATCTAATCTATCTAATTTGCGAACGAATAAATTCAATTTATGATAATTATAAAATGCCATAATTCAATCACGATCTTCAACGTTTTCTATTCACAAGCGTATACATATAATCTTCGGCACCTTCTATTAGTTTCTTAGATTTTTATTTATATTTATTTTTTTTTTCTTATTTCAAGTTTCATTGTTTAACGTTGCTTTTGGCCAAGTCACCCACAACAAGTGAGACTAAAAACAAAAACAAAAGCAACTGCAGCACTTACAACAAAAACAACAGCAACAACAAAAGACAGTCACAATTAACTACAACTTGTTGCATTGGTGCCCCCCAGCCCCCAGGCAACTGTTATTGCCATTCGTTGTTGATTGTCTATTAATAAGCTCTTTGGGAAGCTGAATAAAGTTTTGACACCTGGCATTGGCGCTGAATAACGTAAACGCCTCCAGGCGTTTTGGTTTTGGCAATACTATCTGCGTTTTAACCTCCATAGCCCATCTTTACTTTCGTCTTGAGATTCCGTTAAGAGCACGCGCTTGTCGTCGAGCTTTGGCTTTGTTTTAGTTTTGTTTGTTTGCTTGTTTGTCTATTGCTGTTTGCTTATTGCTAATGAGCAGCGCATAATAATCATTGAAAATTGTATGCATAAAATCATGAAATGATGTTAATTGAAATAATTAATCAATTGGCTCATTGGGACGGACCAACAACTGTAAACAGAAAATGTGCCAAATTATTCCAGCGAAACGGAAAAAGAGTTGCTAATTTTAATTTCGAATATAATTGAATAATACTATTTGACAAGTAACACAACAACAACAACAACAAAGTTAGCTTAACAAATTGAGCGTGCTTAAATAATGAACAAAAAAAAACAATCCAATTTAAATCTATTAGATTTTCAATGCGTATTTTAATAAGTATTAGTTGCAAAACAAAAATAAGTTGCGTAATATAATTGTTTAAGTGAACTACACTTAAAATTAATAACACTGGAAACTGGAATAAATAAGAAACAAATAATTAAAAAAGGTTCATATTCGGGCAGGAGGAAGCACATTCTATAAATAAACTATGAAGCATAAACGGTTTGTTGTTCGTTTTGGTTCATTTTAGTCTTTTGAACGAACTAAATACCAAAGTGGAACTAGCTCAATGACCAAACTGAACAAACAAACTCTACCACAAACTAAACAGCAGCTGAACTAAGCGAAATCAATCAAATTTTTTTTGTTGTCACCTTTTGCCATTATTAATTATCGATAACTTTTAAATTCTAGTATCATCATCAGTTTCTATGGAAATTATAGCACGCGATGATCAGCTTACATTATTTTTTTATCAAGATCGATTAGAAAATACAATAGATATCGTATGCTTAAGCATTTTCTCTATATATTTATTCGAATATTTTATAAATAAATAAACACTTATACTGGGTATTATCCAGTTCAGCATTTTTGTTTGGTTTTATGTTTTGCCTTTGTTGAATTGAATATCGCAATCAATGTTGTCAAGTGAAAGTTTGTTTTGATAACTTTGATTTATATTGATTATTTATAAAAATGCGCAAAGAGTCATGTGAGCTACAAACTAGTTGTACTTACCATCTTCTAGCCCTCCCAGCCCAGCACAGCCCCCACCACATAACACTGAGCTGAGGATGACAGTTTTGAACAACTGTTGCTGCTGGTTTTGAGTTTCCACTGAATATGCTGGCAGATAAACAAAGCGCTGCAAAACAGCTGCCTGCTGAGCGTTTAGTTTAGTGGTGGATGAACGATGGTGGGGCCAGTTGGTGGTCTTTGCTGTCTTTGTTTGTGGCAAACAAACATAATTACAATTGCAAATTAACAACAGCCGTAACTGCAACTGCAGCAGCGTTCCAAGCGACCAAACAAGTTGCATTTGCTTTGTTTTTTGCATCAAATTACCAAATGTTTAATAACAATACAATATGTACCTGCATACAAATGTCTAAAAAATATAATAAAATTTTTATTATTAGCATTATCATTATTATTATTATTATTTTTTTTTTTTTGATTGATACTTATCAGGTGAGTTGCAGCGACAGGGAGTGAAGCGTTACAGCCCAGCGATGTTTGATGTTTGATGATGTTGGGGCACCACCAAGCGAGCTGCGGTCTATGCGGCATTGTGGCTTTGTAAGTCAAGGTACAAATGGGCGTCGTACCATGGGCCGCTGTTTGCCATCATCCCAAGCAACAACAACAACAGAGCAGAACCGAACCGAACCGAACCGAACAGAAGTGCAACAATTAAGCCTTCACAAAATTAATAACTGCTGATTGTTGCAACAGTAGCAGCTACAGCTACAGCAGAAGCAGTGTCAGTGGCAGGTTAAAGCGGTAAACGAACTACCGAAGGCCATTGAAGAATTCTATTTGTCTAAGGGCCTTCCCCCCCCCCCCCCACCACCCAAAACAATTTGTTTCAACATTCAATTAATAATAAAGTTTCATATTTTTTTCTTTCAGTTTTTGTGTGTTAAATATGATTAAATTATAGCAATAATGAATGAATGATCCACTTAAACCCCTAACCCCCACCACCGCAACTTCCACTCGTTGTTGGTTTTAGCCTCGTTTAGATCCAAAAGTGCTAACGATGCCAAGTTGAAAACATCAATATAGCAGCGTTGACGTGTTTGAAATTAATAGCGTAAGGCAACACAATTCACAATAGTACACACACACACACACACACACACACACACACACACACACACACTTTGCATTAATTATAGCTGATGCTGACAACGCTGTGTTAATAAGTGGAGTAAATGGTTTATTATTAAGCTGTGCAAGAATCGTGTCCATTCACTGAAGACTACAAAAACATATAAAAATTTTGTGGTTTTTAATAAAAGCTTATCTCGATTTAAATTACAAACCGAAATTTTGTTAAACGTATTTAAAATTATGTTACATAATTACATATATGTATATTTATTTTCGTTTTCTTTTTTTTTTCCAACTGTTGGAAAAGTTATTGTCTTTTGTTTACTGTTACGACAATATTTCATATTATAACGACTTGTAAAACTTGATCCTTTTGCAGTTTTTTCAAATGTTTTTTTTTTTTTTTTAGGTGCTTATAATTTTTAATAATCATAGAGTTTGAACAAAAACACAACCAATCGAGCAACTTAGTAAATGTGAGATTTGCAAAACTATTAAATATTTTGTTCTTTTTTCTTAATAAATTAAAACTTGCAACGGTTAAAATAACATAAATTAGAAGTAAAACAGATTGATTTGGTGGTATAAATTTATACATTTCTATTATTTGTTCGGCATGATTTTCGCTTTTTTCGCAAAATACTTAAATTAAAATAATGTTCCAACTTTCGTATTAAAAGAAACTTAAACTTTACGTTTAGGGGAAACTTTAAGCATTATGAAAAAATCCAAAAAATCACTTAAATAATTTGCAAAGCTAGACGCTTGCTTTTTTGACTGTATAGAAAGTAGCTTCGCGGTGTATTTATTTTAGGTGTAAATATATTTTGATAAATTAAAAAAATAAATGTTTAATAAAGAAATTAAAGGGACCTTCATATTGCAGGGTTAAGTATAAATTTATATAGGTTTTTTTTTATATATATATGTATTATTTTTTATATAAAATTTGGGTTGTTTCAGCAAATAAACGAAGCCATAAACTTTATTTATAATAATAAATATATTAAATTAAATAAGTTCGTGTAACAAGCATACAAAAAAAAAAATAACAAATTATACACCAATAGATATCATTCAATAATAATATTTAAATAAAAACATTTTTTTGTATTTTATTTTGTGTTTATTTTTGAATACTACAAAAACTATGTTTTTCGAGTATTGGTTTTGTTAGTTGCTTATTGTTTCTCTTTTTTTCTGGTTAGTTGGGCTTTAAGGCTTTTTTTTGTTTGATATAGGATATTTGAGATTCGTTCATCGTTGATTTTCGCAAATAATATTTGATCGTTATCGAGCCAGTGAAATCCGAATCTAAATAAAGCTGGCGACACTTTCTTAGAGTTACATATTTATGTATGCACTTGCCGCAAAATACACACACACACACACACACACACATACATATTAAAATGTGTGTATTTATTTTATTGCTTCACAGTTGTAGCTGCAGCGCCGTCAGCGGCAGTAGCGGCAGCAGAAGCTTATCAAAATCAAATCGCAAGCTTGGATCTGTGTGATCGACGCGACGCCCGCACAGCTGTCGCTCCGGCGCAACAACTAGACGCGTCGCTGCAAGCGTTGCCGTTGACGCCGCAGCGTTTATCGTGTGGGGCGAGTCGACGGCACGCATTATATTCAATACAACTTTTAGTCGCTGAGTTTAGCTCAACGTCGCTGGTTTAGGTACATTGGCAAAGCTAGTTAAATAAGCAATGCTTTAAAAACAGCAGCAGCAGCACCAGCAGCAACAACAACAACTGCAATCAATCTGAACGAACAATAAACAATACACAGTTACTACAACGGTTTTGCCATGTTGCTATTATTGCTATAAAACAACAACAACAACAAATGCAAAAAAAAATCCCAATAGATCCGCCGATCGAATAAATATTCAAAAAAAAAAAAAAAAAAAAAAAATCCACGAATCCTGCAAGTGTAAAAAAAAAAAGAAAACTCCAACCAAGATACTTTACCTTCACCCAAAGTGATATATAATTATCTAAAGTGAGTTTACCGTTAAGGAACCGAACCAAATATTTAATGAACAATACACATTGTGTGTGTGTGTGTGTTGTGATATAATTTTTTTTTTTCTACTGCTAATTTCATTAAAGACATGTAAATTAAATCAAATTCGCTTTTCTCGTGAAATTTATTTTGCGCTCGTTTGTGCATCTCTCTCTTACAATCAAAACGATGTGTGTGTGTGTGTGTGTGTTTGACAATACAAAATTTACCGCTTTGTTATTGTTCATGTGTAGTGTATGTATGTGGATCGGTGTGATTGTTGTTATTGTTGCGTGCCTGAGGCATCCATCCATCCATCCAACCAAATTACCAACTACAAATTGTCCACGCTCATATAACATATTTATTTATGCTACTCGCAAATTTGTTTAATGTTTTATTTGCTCGTTTTTATTTATTTTTTTATTGACATACATAGTAATGTATGATACATATACTATTTTATTTTATTTTTTCTGTTTGTTTCTCTTGACTTGTGTTGCATATACATATGATGATGATGATGATGACGATGTATTTTTCAAATCATTTTAATTTGCGTGTTTGCGTGAGGTTTACTTTTTTTTTTTTTGCCCCCGCCTGCCAAATTAGTGTACAAAAAAAAAAAATTAATTATCAATGCGCTATTTTGTTAAATTTTTCGCGTTTTTCTGTTTAGTGCATTTGTTTTGTTTTGTTTTGTTTTTTTTTTTTTATTGTTGTTTTGTTTTGTTTACGGCGTCACCTGTGGAATTCCGGCTTTTTAGGCCACATAAATAAAAACTATTGTCAGAGATCTACTCGTGTGTGTGTGTGTGTGTGTGCAACTATTTTTACCACTTAATTTTATCATTGAATTGCGCATAAAAAAAGGGTTAAAGTCACCTATTATTTTGTGTAGTTATCTTTCTCATTTTTTTAAGCCAACTAATTGCGTTTAATTGTTTTCAATTTAGCCTCCAACTAAAGCCCAATCCGCCCACTTCTTGCCATTATACTACTGCTATACCGTGAGTATCATTGCAATACATCTTACCAGATTATATAGACATGCAATCGATAACCTAACGGACTATTCAGAGCGTCATCAATTGTTTCACACTCATACATTTGTATGTGTGTGTGTAGCTTTTTAGCAGCTAAAAATGGATAAACATATGATTAGAGAGACAGCGGAGCTCTCACACACATAGTATTTCCAGCGCAAATTGAATTTGTTTTATTAACTGGCAAATTGTGTTTTTCACAGCAAAAGCCACACTATCGTGCCGCCATCGCCATCGCCAGGTTGCGATCCCCCTTTGCCACTGCCACATCAGAGTGCTGACAAATGAAATAAGTTAATTGTCATTTGTAATTTTAGTGTTCATCACTCCTCAGTCCGGCAGTCTGGCAGTCCGGCGTGTTCATAATTTTGTTAAATATGGTATTAACTTCCTGAATCAACACTGTGCCACAAAATACGTGGAATTCAAATGAAAAATGTGTGCTTAACTAACGATACCGAATTTTCTATTTAAAGCATGTTTATAATGTAATTCAAACTGCTTGTTTCTTCGTAACAAAGATTCTGAATACTTTATTTATACTATTAGAAATGAATACTTTCAGACATATTTCAGTCGAATGTAACTAATATTTTCGTTGTTGAAAAAGACCAAAAAATAATATAAACAAAAAACAAATAGGAACGGAATTTATAATGGAATTTTCAAGATCCAAACAACATAAATAAAGGTAGCCATAGTCGAGATTTTGCAATCCAATGCATGGACTGTTGACTAGGTTATAGTTTTTTGAATATATTTACTAATTAATACGCATGTTTAATCGATACTAAAAATATGCTAATTTCGTTATTATATCAGCTAAATGCATAGCTTAATAGTTAGTTAATAAAATTAAAAATCATCGATTAAATGCGTTGAACTTGGCAAAATTAATTTAAAAAAAAAAAAAAACTGTCTGCAGTTAATAAATTGTCTGTCAATGGATGGTTAATTTATATGCGTTATCACGGCACTTCCTGGTGTACCGACTTCAAGCTTTAAGCACACACACACATACACACACAGACATACACGTCTAAGTGTATATGCCCCATACCCAAAAAAAGAAAAAAAAAAAAAAGCCACCTTCGAGCGACGTGCGACTATTAAATGTGTGTTGCGCTGTTGTTTGTTGCCCATAGACACAATTGTTTATGGTGCATACATACTTATATATATGTATAGACTATATCTATAGTAATTTTACGGTTTGTAGTATTAGGTCGAACGTACATTTGCCCAATGCCTAAAAGTAACTATAGGCCGTTGCACTATTGCGGTATTCACATTGCATGCTAATTACTTTATTGGATTTCGAGCCACAGCAAATAGCGTCATAAACATACTTTTTGGGGAAAAATTGAGTTAGTTATTTGGCTATTGGCATTTCAATTATCTAATGTAAACAACAATAAAAGAAACTTTAATTAAATTGAAATATTTGTTCACCAAGCAATCTGTCAAACATTCTTTAGAACACTTGTTCTGTAATTGAGCTTCGAATTAAGCGCTCAAAACTTGCCTGGGGGTTTTATGTTCCCCCATAAATCGGCTCTTAACTAAAGGCTTAGGATTTCAACTAATTAATAATTTAATGCACTAACTTGTTTATTTCTTTCTTTCTTACTGGATATAAGCAGCTAAAAGCTCATAATAACTCAAAACTGAAAACTAATTAATATAACACAATAAATACTAATAATTAAAATACAATAAGATTGCCACCGAAATTGGTTTTCATATTAGTAAATTCTTTAATAATATACTACTATTGACAAAAGTTTGAATAACTGGAGCTGTTTGGGTTTTACTTCCACTTGCAGCGCAACAAAATGTAATTTCCAAGAAATTGTTTTACGAAAACCACAAAGACGCTTTAAACAATCGATATATCATTTTATCTGGAATTTTTCTTGTTGTTTGCAAATATTGTTTATATTTGTTACAAATGCCAGTTGAGCAAGTTGTGTTTTTATTTGATTGTGACAAACTGGATCATCCAAAACAAAAAGGTGTCACATATCAAAGGGTTTCAAAACAATAGTTTTTATCCGTAAAATAGAAGAATCGAACGTTCAATGACTTGATTTTTATGTACTGAATTTTGATATAGATTGAGTCAGTTGTTTTGATAAGTTTTCCTGACCGATTTCTAAATACAGTTCGAAGATTAACGCGGTCAGAATATAAATTTCAATCTCTTACGCAATTAATTCTTCTTTATCATATCTCTTTACTCATATCTCAGCCAATTTGGAGCGTATCGATTTGAAATTCTTCAAAAACATGAAAAAAACCAACGAAAATTTCCAAGTTGCAATTCGAACATTTTATTATAATGTTTGTGCTGGAGTGCTTATGCCCTTTTAGATACATTGCAGTTGACAAAATCTTAAAATGTTAAGTCTATTTTGTTTCACAAAAGGGTAGATAAATAGCTTTTTGGATGACACGTATGCGTGTGTATTTTTTTTCGATTTGTTTCAAATATTTTAAATAATAATTTGACAATTTTTATTGCTTTCTGCTGTGCGAAGCACTAGAACGATGTAATATTTAGTTCAGTCTTGGCTGGTTTTCTTTTGAATTTTTGGACCACTTAATGGGCAATGAAGTCAGTCTGGGATTTTTCATAATGTAATCAAGAGATTTGATTCAAATGCAAATTACATATTTGGTTAGCTATATTAGTAAAAAAAAAAAACTAAAAACAACAAACAACAACTAAACTGCAATTAAAGGCAATTTAGAAACGCTATTTGCGACCAAACTAACAAAGCATGATAATGAACTTTATCATGTTCATATATTCAAAAAATAAAAAAAAAACACACACACATACGTCCACATGTATGGTATTCGCATGAGAGTCAAAATAGACAGGCAGACGCTATAATTAAACCAAGCTTTAGGCTGAGTTGTCTTTTGGGGCGGCAGCGACGTCAACGTCGCCGTCAGCGTCAGCGTTGACGGAAGTTGAAGATTAAAACGGCTAGGAATGCGCTTTTTAGGTCGCTAGAAGTGTGTGAGTGTGCGTGTGTGTGTGTGTCACTGTCAAGGTCAATTAGCTTTGCTTAATTTCTCTCAGTTTTAATGGATGCTAACAAAAAATAGTCGCCAACTTTTCAAGTCATAACAGTCAGCAAGCATTGTCGTATTAGTTTTAATACATATTATTTAGTACGTAGTTATACGACAGTCGGAAAAAAAAAATAGTTACTTATTAAATAGAAAATTATGGTAATGAGCAGCATTTGTTTTCAATTGTTAAAAAAAAATCAATCAAAAAACTTATTCTTTTCAAGTCTAATAATATAATATAATATATACTATGCTATACTTTTTTTTAAAAAAGTTCATTAATACTCAAAAATAATATTGTAATAATAATAAATAATATGTCGTTTTTGACGTTGATACAACTAGTTTTTAAACAATTTTTAAATATTCTTCACTTTAAAGTTAATGCATTTCAATCATTGCTTATTTTTTTTTTGCATTATAATGGTTTTGATCGTGTATCAAAACCATTTTAGAAGGATCTAGATGCAGTTTTGCACTCTAGAATGTTTCTTGTTTGGGTTAAGAAGAGCATTTATGTGGATTTGAAGAGTTTCTATAGATCATCACATTTTATACTTCAACGAATGGGGTTAAACCTATCTTGTAACTTTTCTTTCCTTTTTTTTTTGCTTATTATCAATTTCTAATATAATGATCACGGAGAAAACGTCCTAAAAATTAAAGAAGAGAAAAACTCATTGCAAGTGCTTATTAAAAGTATTTTTTCTGGAAATGGCGTTTTGAAAACGGCGACCAACAATTTGACAAATCAAGTCTTTGATCCATTGATTTTCTTGGCTAAAAATGGCCGTTCAAAAGGATTTTGTCTTTGGATCGAAGACTTGCTTTTATTGTTATTTTGATGAATCTATGAACACTTTTTGTTTCGAACGTTGCAGTTCGCCAACTTGTTTGTTCACCGCAAGCCGTTTAAACAATGAAAAACAATTTGTTTAACTTGGAACAAAAGTATACAAAATATGTATAAAAAAAAAACCAACAGTTGAATGCTTTTCGTTAAACAATTGCATGTAAATAACCATTTTGTTTTTGCGTTGCAAGTGGGAATAACCCTTGAAGCAAACTCACGTTTCTAAAAAAATGAGCTAATTTCGACTTAATTCGTCATTTCTCAGTTACTTAAAAAAGCAAATTAAATAAAAAGTTTCATTTACAAGTACATATTTTTAAGAAACGTACACAATTTTGACTTTTACTCCATAAAAAAATCATTCGTTGTTAAGTAGTACTTGAACTAAATGGCAGTAGATAGACATGGCCTCTCAAACTGTTAACCTTAAATAATAAAAGGCAGAAAGTCAGGAAGAAATCAGGTAAACACGAGCCAACAACGGCTAAGGTTAAACACAGACGGGTCGACTATTTGATACAAATGCAATTGGATTGTATGTAATTTGAAATGTAATACAATTGTGAAAGAGCTGCCGAAGAGTTTGTGATTTCTTTGCTCGAAATGATAATGATAATTAATATTGATTAGCACAATAAGTACCAGACATAGTAGGCATCGACCTCAACTGTTAACGACGCCTCGTCGACGGCGACGATGTTTACGTTGATGAAAGCGTTGCGCTTGATTGACACTCTGGCGATGCGTTAATGTATAGAGTAGGAGAAAGAGAGAGTAGGATGGAGAGTGAAGAGGAAGAGTACGAAAACAAAAGCACAGACACACTCACAACTAGCAGAATAATAATGGTATAGAAAAACAAAATACTAAACGAATTATTTTCGCTGACTGATTGTTACCGGCAAATAATCCAAACCGAACAAATGGGAGATGCTCACAAAAATAGAATGACAACAAAATGTGACAGCGGACAGCAGACAGTGGACAGGGGATAGTGAAGCTTGAATGCGCCCAGAGACCCAGACACCAGACACCAAATGATTAATACTTAGTTAAGTCGAAATTAGAGAATACAAACAGCTCACGATCAAAACATGTCTTACCCCAAATGATCGATTACCATACACAATACTTACTACTTATGCTACACAATGGCTTTGCTAAGGAATGCAGATAAAGCATGACTTTCCTATTTATAAAAATACATGCATTGAAATTATACAGTAAACACAAAACGAAGTTGTAATCAGCGTGCGATCTTGTATAAGTAGAAATAAATAAAAGTGAAATTCAAACCAACCAAATGAAAATAAACTGAAGGTTCTTGTTTAAGTTTTGCTTTTCTTTGTTTCATTTGCAAAGTGCACAAACAAGAAAACAAAAGTGTTGGGTAACATAGTGTATGTACTCTATCATTTAAGCCTATGATCGTTACGTTCTTTGTCTTTGTCACTTAATATGTACAGAGAAAGATTATCTTTATGTTTTGGACTTTGATACAGTTAGTTCCCTATGCTGCTACGTAGTACATCTACTCAATATAATAATAAGCTGTCATAGCAATGATTATTGTTTTGAGTCAAATTATACAATGTCATCTAAAATGAATGATTGGCAGCATAATATGGAAATTGTATTCGAAACTTTTCGCTTTCGCTCACTTCTTGACTACTATAAATCACAAGATCCGATTGCGTAAAGACTTAAGACTTAAGATAAAAAGGCAATTGAATTAAACTTTTGATATTTTACACATTCAACCTTTAACCGGTAACAACGGAAGAGCTAAGAACCGTGTACCTAACCCTTTAAAAAATCTAGTTGCAATCACAATTCACGTTAACTAAACTAAAGTATATATCTTTTTATGATTACTAGGCACGATCATGTCACCCAAAGATGGCGGCGGCATCGACCTCTCAAAGCACACCAACAACAACAAATACACAATTAACCAAAGCAGCCCAACAACACCAGTAGTCACTGGCCAGGAAAAGGCTGCTGATGGACCAAAATCCGAGACGCCAGCGAAGCGAACGTGGCGCGAAAAGTTTCGTTTGGTGTCCAATAATATTACTGTGGAGCCAATACTTGCCGCCTATATAATGCCCAGTGTGCTCTCGAATCTGGCCACACAGAATCTCAACCTGGAGAAGGCTTGTCGCGTCAATATGGCCTATGGTGATGAGATCTGTGATGCTCTCACCCGCCGCCAAACGGCCAACTATACGCTGTAAGTGCTATAAGGCAATACTAAATTTTAACCCTTTGGCAAATGATTTTTTTTTTGTGTGTGTGTATTCGCAGCGAGGAGGAGACTGTGCAACAGATGGTGGCACGCATGGCTGCATGGAAGACGGTGATTCAATCGTTGTTTCCCTGCCTGCTGATCCTGTTCTGGGGTTCATGGAGTGATCGCCATCGTCGTCGCAAACCCTGCATTCTAATACCGGTGGTTGGTGAGTTCCTTGGCGTTATTGGCCTCATGCTATGTGTCTATTTTGAGGATGCACCCATGGAGGCGGCTGCCTTAACGGAGGCCATCTTTCCATCGCTCAGCGGCGGCTGGTTCACCATGCTGATGGGCGTCTTTAGTTACATTGCGGATATAACCACCGAAGAGGAGCGCACTTTGCGCATCGGTATACTCAATGTTTGCTTTTCGGTGGGCGTGCCCATTGGCATGGCCTTCAGCGGTGTCCTGCTCAAGTAGGTTGACCCCTTCCCAATACCTCTCCTCTCTCTCTCTCTCTCTCTATACAATTGATGAGCAATTTAATTATATTTTGTAGGCAAATCGGCTTCTATGGCGTCTTCTCGATATCGGCCGCTTTCTATGTGTTGGCTTTTGTCTATGGCCTGTACTTTTTGGATGAGCCGGTAGCTCGTCCGGAGAAGACCCTACCGGAGAAGAGTCTGCTGGCGGACTTCTTTGACAGGGAGCATGTTGTGCAGACATTCCGAGTGGCTTTCAAAAAGGGCGAGAATCAGCGACGCCAACGTGTCATTCTCCTAATGATTGTGGTGATGGTGATAATTGGACCGTTGCATGGTGAAATGGCGGTCACATATCTGTTCACACGTTTCCGTTTCAACTGGTCGGAGGTGGAGTTTAGCTTCTTTTCTACATATGCCATGTTCACGGGCCTAATTGGTGTCATCTTTTGCGTGGGCATACTGTCGCACAAGCTGGATATCGATGATGCACTTGTTGGTGTCTTGTCCAGCACTTCGAAGATTCTGTCGTCCTTTGTCTATGCCTTTGCCACACTGCCGTGGCACATGTATCTGGGCGGTTTGGTTGAGATCTTCAACGGCACGGCATTCATAGCAATGCGTTCCATTGCGACCAAGCTCGTTACCAAGGATGAACTGGGCAAGGTGAACTCATTGTTTGGAGTCGCTGAAGCTCTGATGCCCATGGTATTCGCACCTATGTATACGACACTGTATGCAGCCACGCTACGGGTGCTACCGGGTGCTTTCTTTCTTCTTGGCGGTGGCCTAACTATGTTCTCTGTTGGCATCTTTCTGTAAGTCAAACTTGTCGTTTGTCGTTTGTCAACTAAAGAAACTTAGTATGAACATTAACATTTCGTTCCCCCTTCATTTTTGTTTGGCAGCTGGATGTACCGCTTCCAGGTGCAACAACGTCGCAAAGGTACCCGAACGGATACGGAGCGCGCTTCGTTCCGGGAGACCAATGGCAACATCAATGCCATTGAGGCACTCGCGCTGGCCAGCGAGGCTAAGGGTCATTTGAATGGCATTATTGCCAATGTGATACACGAGTCCTTGGAGCATGCGGAGACAAATCCCACACTAATTCCATCCCATACGACAACTGCAGCGACAACACCGCCATCGTCTTTGTCTCCGGCAGCGACGCGGCAAAATGGCATTGAGAATCGTGGTTTTGTGCAGGATGCACTGGATGCCAAGGTCAAAGATGCCTAGGATTCTCCAAAAACCTAAAACTTCCTCTATCTGTTATATATGTTTTATAATTAATATATACTATATGTATGTTACCTGTACCTACTTATTATGCGGGGGCCCATTTGACAAAAAAAAAACAACTCCCGTTTTTTATTTATTTTTTTTTTAATAGGGTCGATCGGGTCGCGTATTATCTGTACCTACAAACATACACCTACATAACATACGATCTGTAAAATTGTATAGTTTTAACTTAAAAAAACTTAAGTACCACAAAAAAAAAAAACAAACAAAACAAACCAAAAATTTGTTGTCAATATAATTTGCATATATATTGCTATTATTATTTTTGTTTGTATTTATTTTTTTTTTATTGACATCGGCAGCGGAAGTAGCCGCAGGACATGGTCCGCCCATTTGACTATTGAACACTGTAATCAGTTTTTGTGGCTCTTGACCTGGCGACAATTACACACACAAAATGACGCAACTCAACTCAAACCACGCTGCCTGTCCAGCTTGTCTAGCCGCGTCCAGTCCACTATGGTCCAGCCGACCACTTTTTTTGGCCAAAACCTATTTTTTGAAAGTTACAAAAATTAATTACCTTAGATCATTCTAGATTAGAAAAAGAGTGACCAACACATCTGCGTACCAGAAATTCCCGTAGATGGCGCCACTTTCGCGAAATCAGCTGTTAAACCTGGCGGAAGTTTTTGTGAAAGCACGTGATTTAAAGTGTGCAAATTTAATAACAATTTACAATACCTTGAAAGTGATCTAAAAAACTGTTTAAAACCGAGTTTAGCTATGCAATCTTTTCGTTGGGGTTTGTACTTCGTACTTTGTAATGTGTCTTGTTTGTAGTAGCTGTGGTGTCTTCGTAATTTTATGTTAAAGCGTGTCGTCTTACATATGTCGATTTGTGATTAAATCCAATTTTTAAAAAGGTATATAAAACGATTCCGACCTATTCCGGCCTAGCGACAAATTGCGTGTAGTAGATTAACAAATTCCTGTTCTAATGCATGTTTCAAATTGACTTGGTTTCACTTGGTTCTCTTTTAATTTGCATTAAGAGATCATAACCTCAAATTCAGCAATGCGGAGTTGTTTGTTTTGTGGAGGTCAGAGAACGGAAAAGCATCCAAGGAAAATGCCGTGGTCAGTTTTATGAAATCACAACTTTGTGGCGACATTTCAGATAAAATGACTAAATCTGTGACAGATGCTTCAAGGAAATTTTGTTACCGTTTGTCGGATAAATGGAGGAAGTGCAAGTCACATGAACAGGATTTTAGACGAAATTATATAGATTGGCTTAATGTAGAAACATGTGTAAACGTCCCGAAAACCCGCGTGCTTTCAGTGAACCAAAAATATTTTCAAATATAACTGACATTGACGAGCAGCTAATAAGCAACTTAAGAACTGTGCTGATATGTCTCTCATGCCAGTTGCCAATAAATGTTAAAAGATTTAAAAAATTCTGTTTTAAAACTCCAGAGTTCATAATTGATAGATATCCATGGTTACCAATGACTGCAACAGCGCACAAGATTTTGGTTCATTCATGCGATATTATGGAAAGCACTGTTCTTTCTGTTGGATATTTTGGAGAGGAGGGAGCCGAATCCAGAAATAAATTTTGCAAATCAGATCGGTTACTTCATGCACGGAAGTGCAGTCGGGAAAAAAATGTACAGACGTGTTGCACCGAGCAATGGATACGTCTGATCCTATTATTTCCTCGGTAAATCTAGAGAAAAGGTTTCAAAGCCAAAAAAAATTTAATCTCCCAAGCGAAGTTTTGGACTTGTTATCGAGCGCAGGTACCTAGAAGAGTACAAGTCGATTGAATATGAATGTGATGATGATAATTTTGGATTGCAATGGAGCATGGAACTGGAATACGAAGTGAAATATGCTTAAAAACATATATATAGATGAGCAAATTAATCCAAATATTTTGAATTTGAAATTTTTTTTTTTTTGATAGCCATATTTCTTGTAAAAAAAACTTCCTACTGATTATATATATCGAATGCAAAAAACCAAATCAAAATATCTTGCCTCGTTCGCGAGTTATTAATTTTGGCCAAAAAAAGTGGTCGGCTGGACCATAGTGCAGTCGAAGCGCTCAAAAATATCCTGGCTATATTGGTGGTTTGGCTGGTTGGTTGGATGGTGGGTTGGATGGTTAAATGGTTGAATGGTTCGAGCCTATCGCACACTTCCTGTACGCTGAAAATGCGGACAACGGACTCACAATTGGTTTGCTCATTTCGCTGATAATTGTCGTTTGCGTTGCACAAAACGGATGATGTTTTCAAACTTGTCAAACCACTCGGGTATATTCGCTATATTGAATGGTTTATACACAAACAATATTAAGTAGGATACACTTTCAAGTATTATAAATGATATTATAATCAATAAATGACCTTTGGCATAAATTTAGTTATTAAACTTTTTTTTTTTTATTATTTCCAGTAAATGGTATACGCATATATTAATTGATTATTAATATTTAAACAGAAGGAAATGTATAATGAACAAATAGATCGATTATTGCTTTGAAATGGTCTCAAAATAAATGAAAAAATCTTGTGTTAATTGTTGAACTCCATTTCTAGTAAGATCGACTCAATGCGCTGTTTGTATGACTTTCCGGAAAGCAAAAATTATGAAGCATACTTTTAGGGCAGCTTTTTAATATCGCTAAATATCGCTTAAAAAACTAACATACACGCTTTCAAATAACACCGAACTAAAAACTTATAAATAATCTTTGAAATAAGCTTTAAGCAATAATAATTAAAAAAAAAAAAATGCTTAAAAAATATGTCAAAACGCGTCTTTTTTTTGCAATAATACTAGATTTTACTAGAGGATTTTAAAATGTATTTTAAGTTGTAGTTTTTTGTTCTTTAGAAGCTTTTCGAAAAGTATATTAAAATCGATCGATCGGTTGGTAATACGATAAGTTTGCTTATATATAAGTCCCCACCTTTTCGACAAGTGTCATATGACAGTGAAGCTTAAACAAAAATCTATGCTATGTTTTGCATCGATAGCAGTTGCACCATATATCTGATTTCGATAAGTACACACATCGATAAAAATCATATAGAAAGGGCATTTACGATTCGTGGTGTTGTCAATTAACGAGCTGTTGCTATCGTTGTTGCCATTTGGCGACCGCATGTGCCACGTACTGCACTTGACAGCCTGGCGCGGCAAAAAATGGTTGCGGGGTGGCGTAGGTAGGTTGTGGGCGTGGCTCTCACAACGCACTCCACTGCGCCCAACATTTTCCGTACGTTGCGCCGTCGTTCGTTGCCTTTAATTACTTTTTCAATATCGAATTTGGCGGTATGAGTTTTATTATTCGCCCACCTGGCCACGCCCACTCGATCGGATCGGCATAAGGCGGCCGCCAAACAGCATCCACAAGTGCTGTGCTGTCAGCAACATAGCTGTTAGCAACATGTTGCTGTGTGCTTCAAATGTTGCTAAGCGCATGAAATTTGATAGCTCTGTCAGTTGGTTTTCTGACCCATAAATAATGTGGAGTAAACAATGCGCAGAGAGCGACATGGCTAACGAATTGTAATTTGAATTGGTTGAAAGACGGCAAGAGACATTGGCTAATAAATCTAAGCGGTGCTGCATTTAATCTGGTTTAAACACGCATTTTCTTGACAATTTCACAGTAAAACTGTTCGGTTAAACATGCCTTCAGTTATTTGTTGTTGTTGTTGTTGTTGTTGCTGAATGAAAATGAATGGAGCCTGCAGTTAAATGACAGGCCGACAACGAGCCGCATAATTAATATGCGATTTTCGTCTCGCTTAACTCGCTCCAAAATGGCCACTGAGACAACTATAAATTCACAAATGATAACCGTTAATCAAATTCAAATACACACACACAAACACACACAAAATCACTGGGGATACTTTGGTGGAAATCCCATGGTTCCTCTGGGGTTTTGTTTATAAATGAAGTTCTCAGCACTGGGCAAAAGACTGGGCATCAAACGAGTTAATGAAGCGTAAGTTGCTGCACGGCGAGAGACAGAAAAAGCGAGTGAGGGGGAAAAAAAAATCAACCGACAAAATGTTGAACTCAAGCGCATCCAATCTTCTAGCTGGGCACAGAATGTATCCGATAAAAAGTCAAGCGATATGAACGTTAAAATCCGTTTGGAGTTGCCACAGTTGCCACAGTTGCCAGCGGTGCTAGATGGTCAATGAAAGTTGCGGCAATACAACAGGAAGCTAAACAAAGCTAGTTCTCTAAGTGGGTCTATGCCAAAAGTCGATAGCATTTGCGGGGAATACGAACACACACACACACACACATGCTAGGCCACAAAAGGCGGAAGCTTATTTTGTCTCTTGACCTCATTGCTGGCTTTCCCTTTTTCCGTTTCCGTCCATGCGTCTTCTTCGTTGCCCCATCTCCCCAACTTCATGCCTGAATGCCAAATGCCAAATGCTAAGTAGTTTCGCTTTTAGTGCAAAATACAACTCGACTCGACTTGCTACTGTTGTTGTTATTGTTATTGTTGCTTATGTTGGCCCTTGTCATTTGTTTGACTTTGTTGGTATTTGCTTGGTGCGTCAAATGTGTCTAAGTTTCTTTTTACTTACCTTTTATTTATTTTTTCCAATTTTTATAATCTATCTATTTTTTTTTTTTTGATTTTGTGTTTGTTATACCTTCTATTTAAACGTAGGAAATATATTTTAATTACACAAAGAAGTTTTGATGTTTTCTTAAACATTTTCATATGCTCAAACCCAAATTTGCATTAGCTCCTGTTTTGGTATCCCGCAGTTAGCTGAAAGAAACAAGTATTGCCCTTATATAAACAGCATTTATATTATTTAAATTTTGGTTCTTTATATTTTTTTTATACGCTGAACCCATAAAATGGTTAAAACAAGGTATAATGGTTTTTGCAAAACTATGTAACAGGCATAAGGAAGCATCTCAAACCCCATAAACTATATATATATTCTTGATCAGCATCAACAGCCGAGTCGATACGGCCGTGTCCGTCCGTCTGTCCGTCTGTATGAACGCGTCGATCTCAGAGACTACAAGAGCTAGAGACTAAGGTTTGGAATATAAGTTCTCCTATACCATGAGCAGAATAAATATGTTTCAAATTATCGATAACTATTCTGGTTTCCGATATACACATGGAATCGATTACAAAAAATATCGAATTTGGAAAATAAAAAATGGGCGTTGAAATAATGGGGAACGAAATAACTTTTCTCAAAACTTCGTCCAAATCGGTTAAGAAACACCGCAGATATCGTCAAGTTAAGTCAGTTTTAAGTTTTGTTTTAATTGATTATTATTTGAAGCATACTTTCAGGGCGCAAGGAGTACAAATATTGCAACTGGGTTCAGAGTATCTTTTAGTCGAGATCTCCCTTCATATTTGTTATTATCTAGGAGGTGCTTCGTTCAGCTTTAAGCTGGCCAGATAGCGCAATTTCGAATGCTCCCAAATATTCTAATCTTTGAACTTCAGTTAAGAATTATGTTAAGTAGAAATATACAAAACATAATACTAATTAACAATTACTAAGCTCGCATAGAATTATAAGCACTTAAGTCTGAAGTAAATTTACTCAAAAACATATATAAAACATATATAATATTAAAACTTGGCTCAAAAATCACAAGTACTTGGAAATGTTACTAAAAAAACGACAGCAAATCATACAAATTAAAATTATAATAAACTCATTTAAGTTTCACTTAACATAACTGCTTACCTCTACAAAATGCCAACTACAATCTGGAAATTGCCCAACACTTTAATGTTTATAAAAGCTAGCACGCATTTTAATTTGTTTTTCAAGCTGTGATTTTGATTGAAGAATATTTTGTGTTTTGTTGGTGTTGTTGGTTTTTCTACCCGTAAGCCTTTGGGGCTAATTTATTTTGCGTGTTTTGATTTTGAGTTGCAAATAATTTTGGCTAAAAACTGTTTTCATATTTTTGTATTGTTTTCTCGCAATGCACAAACTATAATTATTTTGGGTTTTTTTTTTTTGCTTACCCTGTGTGTGTGTGAGTGTGTGTGTGCTGTGTGCTATGTATATCTAATGAGCCCTATGGCTGCAACAAAATCAGACCAAACGTTTGGTTTGCAAACCTAGAAACACATACATACATATATATACACTGTGCGTTTGTGTGTGTGTGTAATTTATTTCATTTAAATGATTTATTTATTTTTGCTCATTGCCTTTTGAAACGGTTCGCACTACGTTGGGGCCATGGCCGCCTACTTGCCACTTTCGCCAAACACACCTCGCTGCCCCCTCATGGCGCACACACACTATTCCCGGCATCCTTGGCAAGGATCCGTCTCTAACACATTGTAGTGGTTGTTGTAATGCTGCTGTTGTTGTTAAATTGCTTCTGGCATTTGATTTGTACATCATTTTTAACGAAGCATAAAGTTTTCTATATATGAAAACAGCAACAGCAACAGCAACAACAGCAGCTCTTGACTTTGGGCTCTGCGGTTGAGCTTTGCGTATGTGAATCTGTGTGTGTGTGTTCGTGTGTGTGTGTGTGTGTGTGTGTTCATGGACGTCTCTTAATGAACAAAAAAGTGGCATGTAGATATTTGCTCGTTTATTTCATTTTTCGCAAGAGCAAAAGAGAGAGACAGAGAGTGGGAGTGGGAGTGGGAGAGAGGCAAAGAGATGAGTGGCCCAAAAAACCAAACACACACACACACACACACACATACACACACTGTTGAGCTGTCATCCTGTGCCTGACAGGATATCAAATAGGCATTTTCACTTGCAGGAAATATCAAATCAACAAATTACAAAATTACTAAACGCCAGCCACAGAGCCACAAAACAAATACAACAAAAATTTATGAAACAAGAGCATGTTTTTAGATGTTGAATTATTGTTGGATATGCATATGAATCCTAGCAGCAAAAAGGAGAATTTATATATATATGTATGTATATATAAAAATTCAAGTTTAAAAAGAGGTGGAAGAAAAGAGCATTTGTGCAATTTTGCATGTGAAACCATAATTGATGGCGAAAATTTATTGAAATAAGAAATTTGAAATAAATTATGGTTTTGCTTAAGCCAAATGTGCACTTAAAAGTTGAGAGAAAGTAATCATACTATTATTGCAAATGATTTTATAGACATAACATTTTATTCACTTATTTATTTTTAAGGTTAGAGTAGTTTAAAAACTAAGCTTACTTAAAGTAAAATAAAGTGAAGCTGTCTAATTGTGTTTTCAAATTTATTGTAAACGAAGTTTTACTTAATTAATTAGATTTTATTTTTAGTATTATTTAAATTTTAAACATTATATACTCTATGTACGTATTAACATGGAAATGGTTTACAGATTTTTAATTATGATAGGTTTTATTTTTTTTTTAAATTTTGTGGTAAGTGTTGAATACTTTAAGAATAGAATTTTGAACAAGTTCGTTGAGTTAAGTTTGAAGCAGAGTTCGAGACGATTTGAATTTTTCAACGCTTTTGGGATAACACATTTAAGTAGTAGAATTTTTAGTTTATTTAACATTAAAGTTATAAGGTTAAGGAAAGTTCAAAATCTTTAGCGAATTATTTTTTCCTTCTTTATTCGAATCATCGAGGTTAATATTGTAGTTTAAATGTTTATAATTCTTCAATTAATCATGCATTTCCGTATATTTTTGATGTTTGCCAATGTCCGTTTGGAGAGACTTAGATAAGATGACAGTTTTTGTGGTGGTTTAATGTTGAAATTCACTTTTACTTCGTGATTGTATGTGAAACACTTCTGTAGGAAATTTCAACGATTTCTGTAGGAAATTCAACATGTAATTACAGTGCGGATAACTTAAGCCTACGTGGATTCTATGTTACATTAACATTGAAAAGAGGAACAAGTAAACATTTACAGTAATGGCTAAGCTTAAGATTAATGTTTCAAAAACATTTTCGAATTAATGGTTCTTGGTATCTCGGATGAATTAATTCTGGCATCAACAGCCATTTGCCATAGTTAATTGAATTTTATGAAAAACTAATATTTTTGTAGTTTAAAATTGGTTGCCTCACTTATAATCTTGACATTTGAGTTCCAATCCTTGTGTTTTCGGACAGGAAGCGCCTTTCTTGCTTAAAAATTTAGCCACGCTTAAACTTTGATTTAATGGAAAAGCAAACTGTCGCAAAAACCTTTAAATAATAACCATTTTTGTATAACTTAAGTTGGCCTAAAAAAATATTATCTAAAAGTAAAAAAATAAGTACACAAATTTGTGTTGAAAAACAAGAAGAAGAAGAAGTTTCCATGTATTATTAGGTAAACAAAGTCAAAGTTGTACCTTTCTTTAGTTCTTACTTCTAGCTCCTATACTCTTTCGTTCTTTTTCTGTCGATATTTGTTGTGTGTGTTAGTGTGTGTGTGTGTGTGTGTTGCTCATGTCAAGTGGGTGTAGCAGCATCATCATGCTCATCATTGACGCTGCATCTCAAGTGCATCTCAGCGTCAACAGAATCGAGGCGACTATACTATATATCGGAAAATCACGTAATGGGCACGTAGGCCAAATATTTACTTAAGAACCAAGCGCAAACCACGCAATGTGCAACGCTAAAAGGTGCAAGGGTACGTGGGAGAGAAATCGGAATGAGATCGAGAGAGAGAGAGAGAGAGAGAGAGAGATAGGTAATGGCATTAATGTTGTGGTGGCAAACCAATTGACTTGACAAGCGACAAGCGACGTTAAGCAGCCGAAGATGCCGAAGAAGGAGTAGAAGTTGTCGATAGAGTGAAGGGGAAGAAGGATGGAGAACGGAGGACGTAGAACTGGGGATGGAGATGAAGGCAATGGGGCGACAACTTCCTGCTGCAATTGTTTTGAGTTAATTGCCTCGGCATTGTGGGCATCAAATGCAACTGCAACTGCAAACAGCAGCGAACCGTTATCGACAAACTCAAAATTGACTTTCGACAGTGCAACAAACACACACACACACACACACGCACACACACAAAATGACTATAGTTCAGAGGCCGCCTGTCGATTTTCATTTGATTTTTGTACCATGCACCCCGCGTTGCTGTAATTATATTGTTGTTGTTGTTCAGGAAGCAAGAGCCAGCTTCGCAGGGGCCAATTGCAATCGCAGTCGCAGTTGGACAATCAAAGCCAAACAGCCAAACAGTCAAACGACAGAAGCTCAACCAACCAACCAGTAGCAATAACCAACCAACTTTCTACTAAATTCCCATGACTAATCATGCCGCCTTGTGACCCAAACAACAACAACAACAACAACATGCATATGTACAGTGGCAGTCATATAAATAGAGACAGCTAATAAGCAAAAATAATTTCGTTTATTTTTTGTGACTGTTGGGTATAATACTAAGAGTATCTCAAAGACGAAGAGTTTCCATTTTAAACGGTATTTTAAATATTGTTTTTTTAATGTTTTTGTTTTTCGGGAATAAGTGTTAAAAACACTGATTTCCTTTTATGACTCTATGCAACAGTGCAGAAAAAATTGCTAAAGACTCAAAAACGATAAATTGAAGTCCATTTTTTAAAATAAAAAACTAAAAATAAATACATCAAATCAATTGATGCGTTCACCAGGAAGTTTTGATTCAATGGCATTTATCTGGGCGGGAAAAAATACGCTTCTTAAAAATAGCTGACTAAAGCGGAGTAATTGTAAATAGCACAATATAAAATCTTATATACAATTAGATGAAACCTGAATTATAGTTCTGCAGGCCCTGGCGAAATGTTTTTTAATAAAATCAAATCAAAAAACGAACATGGAAACGCTTCAAACTGGCACTAAATGCCCAAAAAATGGAGCATAGGGATAATTAGAGAGGCATTGTTGCAAAAATAAAGAATACTCACAACGTGTGAAATGGAAACTTTTCTTTTCCTATTTTTATGACCGCCACTGTAAGAATCAAGTTACAACTGAAAAGATAGTCAGTGCGTGTAATTTGATGGCTTTGCAAAGCATTTCTGTTTAATTTAAAGTCTTGTGCATTGCTTTTTGTTGGAAAGATTTCCTGGTGGAGATATATGTTCTAAGGACGATCTGTATGCGAGCAAAGTTCATTAACAACTGAATGTACCTTAGTGTAATAACTACGTGCTTAAACATGTTTTCGTTTCTCACTACCTCAACAGTAACGGAAAATATCGAGCCTTATCTGCAAAATAAAACGTATGCACCAAAACTCAATTTTACAGGAGAGATAAGGCTCTATGTGTTCTATGTCTTTTGACAAATATGTATATTACATATCAATAAATAAACAAATAAAAACCAAAAGCTGATATAAAGACTTGATTAAAATTGACAAGATTTAGGGCTATGGAAATTGCTGCCATATCTTGAAAAGTTTATTTTTTCATAGTTTATCAAGAATGAGAAACATTTTAAGATTGTTTATCTATGGGTTAAACAAGTAAGAAAGCTGCAGTCGGGAGAGCCCGACTAGAAGATACCTTGAACCCAGTTTCAATATTTGTACTCCTTGCGCCCTGAAAGTATGCTTCAAATAATGAATAATGAAACAAAACTTAAAACTGACTTAACTTTACGATATCTCCGGTGTTTCTAAACCGATTTGGACGAGATTTTGACATAAGTTCTATCGTTACTCATTATTTCAACGCCCATATTTTCATTTTCCAAATTCGATATATTTTTTGTAATCGATTCCATATGTATATCGGAAACCAGAATAGTTATCGATAACTTGAAATAAACTTGTTCTGATCACGGTATAGAAGAACTTATATTCAAAATCTGAAGTCTCTAGCTCTTGTAGTCTCTGAGATCTACGCGTTCACACAGACGGACAGACGGACAGACGGACGAACAGGCGGACATGGTTATATCGACTCGGCTGTTGATGCTGATCAAGAATATATATACTTTATGGGGTCGGAGATGCTTCCTTCTGCCTGTTACATACTTTTTCATAAAACTATTATACCCTGATTTACCCATTTTATGGGTTCAGGGTATAAAAATATCAATAGGATTTGTTTTAAAATTTTTAGAGTACCAACAATCTAATCAGAACTTTTGTGAAGTGTTTCTTAAATGGTAATTCGTCTCAATCCCTCATTGGGAAACTGAACTTAACATGCACTGTAAATAAAATTGGTTCACTCTATAGTTTTCGTGTCTAGATAAGATGACTGCAATATGAATGATTATGTTCAATCAAAAATTACTGCTCAAAAGACAATCAAATGAACTCAAGTCATTTGACTCAACATTCAAGTATTGTAAATCGTTAACTGATCTCTTTAAACCAGCTGCGTTTATACAGTTAACAAAACTAAATGTTTTCTCGCACTTAATAAAATAGACAAACAGAATCGCATAGAAAGGCGATCGTCAAATTTACAGTTAGTTGCACTTTTGATTTGGCAAAATTTCAAAACTTTAAAACGTTCACAGACACGCCCCCTTGAAAACGAGAGATAGAAAGAGAGAGAGAGAGAGAGAGAATTTCACTTAAGTGTTGCCACTTTGTTTCTTCATCTTCTTCTTGCTGCAGCTTAGTCTTCGACGAATATCATAAGCATAATCATCAGTCAAGTGCAAGCACTCCATTTGACTAGCCACGCCCCCCCTTCAGCTAGTTGCGGGCCGCCCGCAGCTGAAGTTGCAAGTTGCTGTTAATGCAACAGCATCTGGCGGCACCATCAGCGCCACCACCACTTGCGCTAGCGCTGGCGTCATAATTAGACGTTGCAACTGCACCCGTTACCAGTTGCAACGAATTTTTTGTATACCCTTAAATTGCAGCATTTGAAATCCATCATCAGATGTGTAACATTTTGAGAGCGTGGAGAAATTTCTCAATATCCTATATTGTAGTAACGTAAATAAATTCTCAGATTCTTAATTTTTTGAATATTTATCTTGACTTTAATCAAAAACTGTTTGTTTTTTAGAGACAATGTGTATAGCAATTTTTAAATTATGGTATAAAAGTTTTAAGTACTGATGAAAGGAAGAATTGTTTTATTATATCTAATGATCAATAGATCTTTTCACCTCCCATCATACTTAAAGAAACAATTAATAATTATATGTAATACATATTTTCAATCAGCAAGAAAGGGTATGCAATGTTCGGCGTGTCAAATAAACAACAGTTCTTGCTTTATTTTCGTTTTGAGTCTTTCGTATTTTGCCGTCAGCTGCGCTGATAAAAAAAAAAAAATAAAAAATAAGAAGCTAGCTGCCAATTTCGCCAAGTCGTTAAAGCGCGTTCAGCGTTCACAAACTCAGCTAAAATTGAAACTGAAAGTTGTAGCTGTCTCCGAAATCGGAGCTAAAATCGGCATTTGCCACTTGAAGCTGAGCTAGCTTGGAATTGAATGAAGTAGGGGGGGTTAAACGTAAACTAGGCAAAATTAAAATTCCATTGTGAACCCAACTCAAAAGTCACACAAACCAAACACACAGGTCAAATATGCTTCATATTTGGCCAGCCGACGCTGACTGACAGGAGCAGAAAAAAGAAGATAGAAAGAAGAGCGTTTGCCGCTATAAAGCTTTCTCACACAGCGGCCATCTCTTTCTCGCGCACACACTCAATGGGTCAGGCAGGCAATGGCATGCATAAATATTTATTAACAACAACAACAACAACAACAACAATAGCATCAACGAACAAGTAATGCGAACGACAAAGCGACAAAAGCCGAAGGCAGCATCAGCAACAGCAACAAATCCGTTATAAATAAAACATAACGATTCGAATTGTTGTTGGGAACCACTTGAAACTCAACTGAAACCGAGAAATAAGCGCAGACGACGCACAAAATGTCAAAAACAATAAATCACAAAAAAAAAAAACATTGGACCCCTCCCGCCAAAAAAAAAGGAGCTGAGCAAGTGAAAAGTGGTAAGTGGGTGAGGCGAAGGGAGATGGGGGAGTGTATGGGAAATCAAAACGGAAGCATCTCACAGCGGCCCCATAGTGTTTTTTTGGGCACGTTCCCGAGCTTGCCTTTGGGGCTTCATTTTGCCCCCAAAAGGTAACAAGCGATAAATTAATGCGAGCGGGACGAGCGGGAGTGAAGAGCTAAAGCTCTTGCAGCAGGTAGAGAACAGGCCAAGCGTAATGCGGCCTTACAAATTGCAGATGACACTACACAAAGGTAAGGTAAGGTATGGCAAGGGAAGGGGGGGGGGGGCGGATTCCTGAGTGGAGCATGCTGTTTGCTTTGTTGGAGGCATTAAGGCATTGCGCAGGCGTCGCGGCGTCGCTGCGTCTGCGTCGGCATATTTGTCGGCGTTTTGCATTGTGAGTGAGAATGAATTGAATTGAATTCATGACAGCGGAAGTTTTTTTTTTATTATTTAAAAGCGTATTGCGAATTGAGGTTAAGGCGAAGACTGGCGCATAAACGGACAGTGACATTTTCAACGATGTCGATACGATACACAAGAAAACATATTTATGCGTATCAGTTTGCTTTAAATGTTTTCACATTTCATGCATAATTCAAATAGGCTCCAAGTTTGGGCAATTTGCCAAAAAAAAAAAAACAAAATCGAACGACAATGTTGCAGTCGGATATAACCGGGTGGTATGGGGTACATTGCACAAAACCAATATAGTTTTTGCCTTCGGTTTTTTCGAGTATAAAGACCAAAAAACCAACATAATGTTTGCAACAAATGTCAATGGCAACATGGGCTAAGCAACAATCGAAGCAACAAATGTTGCTAAGCAGCAGCATCCACAAAACCTACATCCACAACTCGCACAGTGGTATGATATGCGTGAAAGAAGAAATATTTTTTGTAAAATATTGTAAATAACATATTTGTTATTCATTTTATTAATAAATACATGCACGTAACCAAAATCTTTAAATTTTTTATTTCTGAATAGTGTTATAATACCATAATATTATATTACTAATATAAGTTAATCCAATTGTAGGACCGAAAAAATTAAAGTCTCAACAATGTTCATTTTATAATCATCTGTTTGAGAACTTGGAAATCGTACTGGGCATTAAAGTTTTGCTGTAACTTTTTTGCAAGATTTCTGACTAATGCACATATTCAAATTTAATGCCAATCTGACTATTGTAAGTTACCAGGAATAACAGCTACTTATGATATTATATCCTAAGTAAATATGTATATTCAAAACATAATAGAAGCCAATCGTTATGACAAATTATTAATGTAAAATTTATAAAGCAAACCGATAATATCAATTATATTTCACTGTCAGCACTGTCATAAGAATTTGTATTACAAATAAGTTGCAAAATGCACATAATGATGGAGGCATAGTCATGTTGGGTTATATGTAAAACGTCAAACGCAATTCGTTTTAATTTAAACGACTGCTGCCCACAGTGCAGCCCATTGAAGCGATGCAACAACATAGTACATACACGCAGTTTATAAAACTAAGCCAAAAAGAGTAAGAGAGAGAGCAACGAACAACAAACAAGAGAGCCCAAGTTGTGGGCCACAAGCAATAGAGACGAACGGTTGAAGCGACAGCAACAGCAACAGCAACAGCGACAGCAACAGCAGCCGGCAAGCAACCGGCCCGAGATGCTGCGTCCGTTCAGTAACGGACAAACGTTTGCCAGGTGAACAACGAAGCCGACGCAAATCGTATAGCGAACGAGCGAAGCGTGTTTGTTGTGTATTTGGCAATTTGGGGTTCGTGTACTTCGTGTACGACTCGTGCTCAACGCTCTGCCCACGCGCGTATTTCTGTGCCGTCTACAAATTTTGTTAGCATTTTTTTTTTTCGGTGTTGGAGTGTAGCAACATTTGCGGCCAACAGCCGCCGCAGCCTCCGCAACATGCAGTGGTGAATAAAACGCAGACACACACACACACACAGACACACACATGAAAAGAGACGAATCGAAGCGCTAGCAAACTCAACACAGACACCGCAGACTAAAATCATTGTGGAATTGTTGTGTCGTCTGTTGTCGCCTTGCTTGCAGGATACGCGAAGAGGACGTAAACGAAGCCCCGAACAGAACAACGCTGGCCGTTGACCGAGTTGCATCGCAAAGCGCAACGGTCTCCCAAATATTTAGAACTCCTATAACAAGTGTCAGAGAGAACGAGAGAAGATAAGATATTTTAATAGAAAGAGCAAGAAACAGTAAACAGACAAACCGAAACTATAAACGAAATCGAAATCGCCAATCAAAATATTTAGAGCGGCAGCTGTTGCATGCGGCCGCCGTGCCAGACCCAGTGACGCCGCCGCTCAGCATCGCGTGTTTTATTGTTGCGTGCTGTTGTTGTTGTTGTTGTTTTTCTTTTTTGTTTGTTTTTGTGTGCCAAAAATCCTCCAAATTGATCCTCGCGAGTGACAGAGACCAAAACCAATAAGTGAACGATAGAAAGGGAGTGCAAGAGATGAAGATGAAGATGAGGCTGCAGCTGTTGCTGCTCGAATTTTTGGCAATTGCCACTGCCGGTGGCATCAACATCAATGCCAACGATCCCTGCTACTTCGAAGGCAAACCGCGCAAATGTTTGCCCAGCTTTGTGAATGCCGCCTACGGGAATCCGGTGCAAGCGTCCAGCGTTTGCGGCAATCAGCAACCGGAGAGATTCTGTGAGTTGCAACGTGATGGCAGCGCCGGAGAGTGCCGAATGTGCGACAAGGCGGACAAGGAGCACAAATATGGACCGGCTGCACTCACCGATCTCAATAATCCCAGCAATGTGACCTGCTGGCGATCGGGCAGCGTGAATGTGCCACATGATCCGGATACAGCACCACCCGATAATGTCACCCTGACCCTATCCCTGGGCAAGAAGTATGAGTTGACCTATATCTCGTTGTCATTCTGCCCGAAATCGCCACGACCCGACTCCCTGGCCATTTACAAGAGCTCTGACTTTGGTCAGACCTGGCAGCCGTTCCAGTTCTATAGCTCACAGTGCCAGAAGTTCTATGGACGTGCGGATCGAGCCAAGATAAGCAAATTCAATGAGCAGGAGGCACGTTGCATGAACTCACAGCATGATGCATCCGGAGCTGGGGCAGCACAGCGATTTGCATTCAATACGCTCGAAGGACGTCCGTCCGCCAATGATCTGGATGCATCGCTGGTGCTGCAGGATTGGGTGACTGCCACCGATATACGTGTTGTGTTCCATCGACTGGAGTTGCCACCACAGCTGCTGCTGAGTCGCGAACGTGCCAAGGCCAAGGCCAAGGCCAAGGCTAAGGGCAAGGGGAATGCTAACAGTTTTAGCGATGAGATGACCGCCAGCCAGGAGGATGACAACGAGGAGGAGCTGGATGGTCATGAGCTGGATGAACAGGATGAATACGATTACAATCTGCAGGACAATGATAGCGCCGGCTATGACCAGGAGGAGTACGAGGAGCCAAAGAAGCATCTTGAACTCGATGACGAACTGCATCTGGATTATGCCAACGATGGCGAAAGCAAGCGCCATTCCAAGCACAAGAGTCTACTTAGCACCTACGACAAACATTTCCAGGCCAAGCTCCTCAGCACCAGCACCCTGCCACCCCTGCCACCCACATCGGCAGCCGCATCAAAGACAACGCCATCCAGCAAACCCACTACTGCCTCAGAGATCTCTGCTAGTGCTGAATTGGAACAGTTGCTTTCCATATCGCAGCATTACGCCGTTTCCGATTTCGCTGTTGGTGGACGCTGCAAGTGCAACGGTCATGCCTCCGAGTGCATTCCCACCGGCAGCGGTAGCTCCGGTTCAGTTCATGGTGATGGCGGCGTCGGCATCGATGATGGTGGCCAGGATGAGGATATACCCAGCTCGCTGCATAGTCACTTTGGACGCACTACATCTGGTCTGCAGCTGAGCGCCAAGCTGGCAATGACCTGTGCCTGCAAGCACAATACGGCAGGACCCGAATGCGAACGCTGCAAGCCCTTTTACTTCGACAGACCCTGGGGACGGGCAACCGACAACGATGCCAACGAATGCAAGAGTAAGTAGATAATAATCACATTTAATAGAAATTTCTACAAACCATTCACAGTGTCCCTGCTCCTGTCCCTGTCCCTACAGGCTACAGCTACACTGGGCACTTTTCAAAATGAAAAATGAAATTATTGCATGTCGATATATATTCTATGATAAATGACATTCATTTATTAACAAAGAAGGTGTACCTTCTCGAACGCCCAGCGGCGGTTAAACTAGTAGAAGTGCATTTGAAATTGTTTGAAATAAACGAATTCACCAATGATTTCTGTTCAGTAAATTCATAATCCTTAAAGGTGCGCAATTGAATTAAATTGTGCTTTTAAAATTAATATTTGTTTTCAAAATATTCCGAAAATGTTTTAATAAGATAAATGTTCTTTAACATATTAAAAACTTATATTGATCACGAATTAATTCAAGTGTTTTAAAAAAAACTAACATAGTTCCGGCGGACTTCATTGTCCTGCCATTCCATAACTCCTCTTAATAAAAATAATTTCTTTCAACATATTCACAAACTGAGCTTCAAGTCAATCGGACTAAAAAATTATTTCCATATTTTTCGGGAATTTTGTATCCCTAGTAGGACGCATTTTCCGATAGCTAAAAAGCACTTATGTTTTATTTGTAACAAAGCTTTTACAAACTTTTAGAATTTTCCTTAGAGAATTTGCCTAGCATTTTCCTTAAGGATTATCCATAATGGGGCAAAAACCTTTTTTTTCACCCTTTAAGTTCAAAGCCATATTAACTTTTCCGGGGCCGGAAAACTCCTTAGGTGTTGAATTTTGAAAAGCCCTTTCGAAGAGCTCCTTTACACAACGAGGTATAGCTAATACAAATTGACTGCTTGATTAAATCCTTAAAGTATGAACAACCTTAAATAGGCCAGATACAAAATTAAAATCAAACTCGAACAGGAATTTAATGATTTATCATGAAGTTTAGAAAATATATGAAGTGAATTCATACCAATTATTGTGTTTATGGAAAAGCCTGGTTGAGGGTTTTATTTTGTTTTTTTTTTCGGAGCCTATCTGTAAGGCTCTTAAAAATCATGGTACTTCACACACACACACACAAACAATGGGGTTTGGTGGCATTGAATGGCATTTGATCGGACAGTCGTGTGCTCTGTTCCCCATTCTGTGGCACCATTCGAGTGCCGATTCTGTGTGTGTGTGTGTGTTTTATTTTTTTTCTTTTTCCAATTGCAACCCATTGTGCGTTGCACACTGCAAAAAATACAACAACAAAAAGTACTCCTGTTGAAGCGCAATGAACTCGATTCAATGCTTTGCCATCGCCAGCATTGTCCACTGCCGCCTGTCCCTTTTTCGCTCTCCACATCGCCCCTCAATGGGCCAATGTCCAATGCCAATGGCAGTGCCATCGACTTTACAACTACAACGACGACGACGACGTCATCGACATTCCTCTGTTTGCATTTTTGGTGTTTTATTCAACACTTAGACGACGGCATTTGAATGCCTCAACCGCTGCGCGGATGGACGGACAGGACCAGTTCTCTGTTCTCGGTTCTCGGTTCTCAGTTCTCTTTCGCTTTTAGCTCTTCAATCGATTTCAATCGAATCGAATGTGTGCAATGATCTCCTTGTTCTCTTCTCCCACCCCGCCCCAACACACTCTTTAAACATGCTTGTTGTCAAAGTCAGCGGGTCATGTATGCCATCATAATCATCATCATCATCATATTTAAAGTACTATCCATACTGTAGTCATATATGTATATGTATATAAGGAAATGTGACGTACCAATTATTCGTGTTCTTGGCTGTTTGCATTGTCCGCACCTTGCAGCCACGCCCTTCCCTCTGCTTCCTTTCGCCTTTGAATGTCTATTGCTATTTGGTTGTCTCTCGACTTCCACCCGAGAGTCATAAATAACTAACGATTAACTTTTTGTAGGCTGTGTGTGTCCCGTCCCGTTCCATTCGTCCACAAATAATCAAAGAAATAAATGCGCAGCGGGCGACGTCAACTTTCAGGGAGAGCATTTTGTTTTGCCCCACCTCGACCGCTCCTTCTTCTTCTTGTTCCCCTTATTGTGACTTGCGGGTCAGCTTCATAACGGTTAAAAGGGGGTCGAAGGTCAACGCGGCAGTCTCGTCCTAATTTATGGCTTATGAACCAAATCTCCAGGGCAAATTGGCAATTGGCAATTGGCAATGAAAATGAAAATGACCAGCAAGGTGGCAAAGTTTATTTCTCAGGGAAGAAATATATATACGAACCCATACAAAAATGAGACATGCTGCATTTTAATAAGATTAATATTAAGTAAGTCCCTTTATTTTCAAATGAGTTTCTTCTAACCTTTTTTAATTAAATTTGGTTAATCCTAAGCCATTAATGAGAAGTTTATTTTCTACTTTTCATTCGTCTAAGTAGAATTCATTCACTCTTCAAGCAATTACATTTGAAATTTTTTCAATGATATTTCGATTACCATTAAATCCCTTACAAACTAAGAAAGGCTGAGAAAATGCAAACACTTGCTCTATGAGTCCACATCCGCATCCGCATCCGTATCCGAGTCGGTGTCGTTTGCTTCATTTTAAATGCACAACAAAAAAGTTTAAAACAAAAAGAAAAGAAGATGATGGAACAGAAAAAAAAGCCCCCAACACGGAAACAAACAAACTTGAAACGCCGGCAAAGAAGGCAAAGTGATAAAAATATTTATGTTCGGCGAAATTTCAAGCGATGTCTGCCAGTTGGTCGCGGCTATCCATTATGTGACTCCCTCTGTGCTGCAACTGACCCAACTGTGCCTGTGGCAGGCAGCAGTTGCAAGATTTACGCGCGAGCCAAAAAGAGTAAATATTGAAATAGGCATTGGGAATCGGGAATTGGGAATCGTGATTCCAAAAGTACTACAGCTCTATGTACAAACATTTGCGGCTTATCTCGAGACCAGCCCCAATAGAAAAAAGCCCCAAATATCAAATCCCAATCCCGAAACCCTAAATTCGAAAGCCAAGCCCAAGTCCCTGCAATGAATGCGACCCGCTTCCAACTCATTGACTCGCACATTAATATTTAGAATTGGTTTATTCGCCAGCAATTTGTTTCGATTTCGTTATGAAAACGTTGACATTGCCTGAGCCTGAGCCAAATTCTCGCACAGTGGGACTAGAATTTATCTAAAAATGCTATGTTTAATTGAAAATATTGACTCAATAAATATTATAATGAGCTACGCTGTTGAGATGATCTAAACACAGAGTAAATGAAACCAGCCCAAAAATGGTCTACAAAATTTTTGTATTTTGAATTGGAAATATCGTAGCTTTTTATAAGCAAGTATTTACTGAAGTATAAACTTAACACAAACTCTTTATTCATATTCAACACAATAATAATAATAATCTGTCACACATACATATATAAAATGACCTCATAACTTTGATATATTTAACTATTCACTGAGTTTTGTGCATGAAAGAAAGACAAAAAAAAAACACTCACCTGGATTTTGGTCAGTGATGAATCGCTTCTGGTCCACTGCATTGAGGGGGCTCCGTACCGTACCGAACCGTACCGTACCGTACCGTACCGTTTACGTTTCGTACGTTTCGCGCATGTTTCGTGGGTGTTTTGGTCTTGCCATCTCGCTCTATCTCTCTCGAGGGTCGAGTGAAGCGCATCTAATACGAGCCATCTGTTAAATTTTCAGTTTTTTTGGTAGCGGCTGCAATCGAACCAAAAATGAAAATGGCAATGAAAATGAAAATGAAAATATGTATGTTGTACAAATGAGAACCTGGCCGAAGGGCATTCATTGTCCTTTTGTGTCCCTCCCCCCACCGCCCGCCCATTCACTACATTTATTTCTTTATTACATTTATTTGTTTGTTTGTGTGTGCGATTTGTACGTTTGCGGCACGCGGGGGTGGATGTACGACAACTGCGTTGCATGTTGAACATAGGGTTGGGCTGGGTTTACACACACACGGCTTGAGCTAATTCCCGGCGTTTACATAGCAATCTTGACGCTTGTCGGTTAATCCCGACAGCTGGGCGAATTTTTGTGCATTTTGAATGCATGGAATGTTTTTTGTTGTTGGGTATTTTGCTTAAAGTCTTTGCCTGACTTGCCACACACACAACAAATTGCTGAAGTTCACACAACAGTTACACTTTATGTTGTTGTTACTATCAGTTGTTGCACACATATGCAACAAGAATCATTGCGGCCCATATGTCTGGGTCAAGTGGAGCTCCACTTGCAAGCGAATCGGAACCAGAATCAGAATCGGAATCCTTTCCGAAACATACACAAACAAAACAAAATGCGCCACTTTATTCCACAACCGCAACAATGCGGCTGCCCCCCAGGCGGGCACGAGCTAAAAGTTGACATTGGGGTAGGGTGGGGGGCAGTGTCCTGTCCGGGGCGATAGAAATGTTGAAGAAAAAAAATGCTGGCAGCTTTTGCAGCGGCTGCATTTTGTTGGCAACGCGCCGAAAAGTATGCACAAAAAGTTGCTTATTTAAAATATATATACAGAAACAGAAAGGAATACAGATATCGAGAGACAGAGAGAGAGAGAGAGAGATTGAGAAAGTTTGGGGAATGCATAATGAGTGTCTTTTGTGCACAGAGTCGACTTAATTCAACTATAGTCAGTGGACTTAACTCAAACCCTCAAACTCAATTCCAAACTAAATAATGTGCTTGTCTGTGCTTGTGTCTGTGTGCCTGTGTGTGTGTGTGTACAGTTATTTAGGAATGTTGTGGGATTTGAAGAATTGGGATAAGATTATGAATGTGATTTGTTGTGATGGTCAAGAATGTGCAAAAAGACGAATTCCATTCAAGACCAAATTCAACAAATATTGGAATTTTAATTAGAGCGAAAAGCAAACTTAATTTCATTTATTAACAGATTTAAACAAACAAATGTCTTGTTCCTGTTCTTGTGCATTTATAGTTATTAAGGGTTCAATGTCGGTAGACGAATAGTTCGAACTGAAACTTGTATTGTTAAACAAAGCTTCCGAGAGGCTGGCAGGTACAAATTTTAGACCGAAGAATTCTGAAACGTTATTTGTTTTTAATGAAAAATCAGTTGAATCTACATGGTCCGGAAAGCTTTCATAAGGTTTGGCGTGACTTGAGACAAACAAGAGAAACTCTCCATATGGGAATCAAAGCGGTTTCAGATATACAGGAAAGCCTCGCCTATGTTTAATTCCAACAGGAATAAACTCCGGAATCTGTATTCAATTGCTGGACAGTGAATAAAAAGATTTTGCCGGCAACCTTTGCGAAGATAGATTTTTTCAACACAGGACGACGTTTCAATCAAAACATCAAAGGACACATTGGCTTATTTTTCTTTAAGTAGTCGGGAGAGCCCGAGTAGAAGATTCCCTAAGCCCAGTTGCAAAAAATTATACTCCATGCGCCCTAAAAGTATGCTTCAAATAATGATCAATTGAAACAAAACTTAAAACTGACTTAACTTTACGATATCTCCGATGTTTCTTAACCGATTTGGACGAAATTTTGACACTAGTTCTATCGTTACCCTTTATTTCAAACCGAATTTTTTTATTTTCCAAATTCGATATTTTTTTGTAATCGATTCCATGTGTATATCGGAAACCAGAATAGCTATCAATAATTTGAAACAAACTTGTTCTGCTCACGGTATAGAAGAACTTATATTCAAAATCTGAAGTCTCTAGCTCTTGTAGTCTCTGAGATCTCCGCGTTCATCCAGACGGACAGAGGGACGGACAGGCGGACATGGTTATATCGACTCGGCTATTGATGCTGATCAAGAATATATATGGACTTTATGGGGTCGGAGATGCTTTCATCTGCCCGCTACATAATTTTGCTAAAAACCATTATACCTTGTTTTAACCCATTTTATGGGTTTAGGGTATAAAAATGTGAATTTAATTATACTGATTGCGCTGAGGTAGTTGAAACGTACTACGTTTCTTCCAAAAGTCCATCTATTTTTGTTGTTGCAATCAATAATGGAATAATATCGTCCGCATATTTGATAGAACTATAGTTCTATAGAAATGAATTGGAATGCAGTTATGAAACCACAAACAGAAATATGTTCGCTTTGTGTGAATGCCTTTTGAGCAAATATGTATGTATGTATGCGCGCGTGCGTGTTTGTGTGCGTGTGTGTGTGTGTGTAGTGCCAGTGCTGTTAAACTATTTCAACTATTTTCGAGGTAAATTCAGTTTATGATATTTGTAAGATTCGCTGATTTGTTTTTCTTTTTTTTATGTGATATATGCAGTTTTTAGAATTTTACTGATGCTCCTTGCAACGACAATGAATCATTTGTGATATATTCAAGTATATATATTTGAGATAAAGACATACATCAATTTAAAGCTTTCCATATTGTATATATTGTCTCGACTTTGTTTCTTCTATTTATATTGAACTTTATTGAGATTTCGATTGAAATCGTTTCAAACTTTTCAACAATAATTTCGCTGACTGATTTAACTGGGCTAATTTGAATGAAATGCTTTTTGGAATCGAAAAACTGAGCGGATTACTTAAGCGCTAGTTCATTTTATTAGAGCACTATATTTTAGGTATTTTAGGCCGATCAACCTGAACGAAAATGAAGCCATTTCTACAAGCAGCAAACATTATGATCTAAAAATAATTGTTTGTTCCGAATAGTTGTGGCTAATACTCTAAGGATTCATTTGATTGCTGACAAATGTCAAATAGATGATTTTATTTTTCGAATACATATACACATTCATATATGTGTATGTTTATTGCTTCTTGTGCTTTGAGTGTGGTGGTTCCCATGTTTGAGTTTGTCAGAGGGCATATAGAAACCAATTTGCTACACTTTTAACACTTGCACGGCTCAATGAAGTGCAACAGCCCAATGCGCCCCGAATCCGCAGTTACCTGGAAGTGTGGCATGCCACAGCAAAGCCGCAGTCAAAGCAAAACGTTACAACTTCCTAAAGAGCGCAAAAAAAATATTCAAAACATAAAAAAAAAAAACGAAAAGTAAAAGTAAAAAATCAAACTTGCAAACAGAATCTGAAAATGCTGTGGGTTTAGTTGGTTGCTTCGTTTTGTTGTTGTTGTTGTTGCTGTTGCATTGGAAACTAACGCAGCCGCATGATTTTGCGGTCTATGCTACAAATTGCTCCCCCTGTCCCCCTGTCACCCCTTTTAGCAAGGACTGTAACATACCTGGGCTTAAGCACTCGGCATTGCTATTCTGCATGCTTTCAGTGTAATCGAATCTGTGCTTTCATTGCCTACCCCTCTGCCTATTCCCCTCCCTTTCGCACATCCCCCACTCTATCCTCTCGTTCGTTTTGGCCCTTTTTTATTTGCTACTGGGCTTTTCATTCAACAGCCAAAGAGAGGGAAAGAGAGTGAGAGTGAAACGCTTTCGCGCTTTTCCCATTGCTATTGGAAACGTGCCGCAGTTTTTAAACTGCCTTTTAGCTGCCGCAATCGAGCTAACCGTTACTGCCCTACCCTAACCCCCCTGACCCTCAGCTGACCGCACGCAATTTAAAATGGCTTCAAATTGCTGCGGCAAGCTAGTCCAAAGGGGATTCGCGAAAAGGGGAGCTTGCCATTAAGTTGGTGCTGCAAATTGCTGCAACTGCCACCCATTGGCGTCCCTAGCATTATCAATTGCTTGTATCTTGCCCCATTGTCCCCACCTCTGTAAGGCCCTAATCTGACTGTGTCATAAAGTGTTTTTTTTTTTTTGTTAAAAGAGGCCATCAATTTGTTGGCCATTAACATGAAAAAAAAAAAAAAAAAATGGCCATGGCACATTATAAACTAACCGAAAATTCCAATTGGAAGTAATTAACACCTTTTTACATGTGTGTGTAATAGTGTGTGTGTGTGTGTGTTGGGGTCGACAAGGGACAAATCGCTGCAACTTATTAACAAACAAAAGCAACAACAGCACATAATTATAGGCCAGGAAAAAGGGCCATCAAATGCTGACTTTGCTACCCAAAAATTAATTTGTTGTTGCTGCTGTTATTGTTGCTGCTGTCGGGCACCCTGCTGCTCGAAGCTAAGAAACTTAAAGTGTGTGTGTGTGTGTGTGTGTGTGTGGGAGGGGGGCAAGGGCGCCTGAGCAGCTACACTCGGAAAATAAATATACATATATACACTAGTCGACATAATTATTTTGACGAAATCAAAATCATGCATTTTTGGCTATAACTTTTTATTGGCTTCATAGAACGTAACCATTTTTTTTTTTCAATTTACATTTCGATCACACAAACTTAAAATTAATCACGTTAGAATTATTTCATGAAAATTTAAAAAGATGTGAATTAACGTAAATTTTAAAAATTTTAAAAAAAATTTCGTCAAAATATTTATGCCGACTAGTGTACAATGCTGAATATTGCTTGAGTTTTAAACCAACAATTTTAGTTTTAAGTGTGTTTTACATAAAAGAAAAATAAACAGAAAACTTTTAATATTCAAAATTAATAATATATAATTAATTGTGGTTTTTAAAAATAAGAATGTGTCTTGATATTGTGAATAATGTCAAAAACTTTATTAACTTGCTAAAATTAACAATTCGTAACGAATTAGCTAGAACATTTCTTAAATTCATTTCGTTTAGAAATTATTAATGGAAACCAAAAAATATTTAAAGCCGAATTAGTTAGATAAAATTATACAGTTTTATTTCTCTCTGTGCATTCAAACAGAAGCATTTGCACACTTATACACACACACACACACATAGAAAGAGACGGACGCTTTTGAGGAGAAGACATTAAATGTTAAGCACATTTGCTGCTAATATTTCACAGTCTGCGTAAATGTGAACACCTCAAAAAGCACCACTCGACTATTTTTCATCATTAACTAACGCACACACACACACACACACACACACATAGATAGATAGCACTCGGCACGACAAACGTTTTTAATAGTTTTTTCGTGCATTTAATTTATGTGAATTTGAAATCAATTTGTTGTTGTTGTTGTTGTTGGCCAGGCGTTGAGCGAAGTGTTAAGATGTATAGGGGGTGAATGGAGGGGCGTGTAGATAGATATAAAACTGTTAACGAGCTAAAGAAGCAACAGCAACATGCAACAGCGATTTGTATTTTAGCTGCTGCTGCTGCTGCTGTTTTTTTTTTTTTTTCAACTTCCTCACGAGATTGCAATGAAAATTGCTTTTAAATTGGGGGGTTTTTTTTTCTGTGGAAAAAAGGAAAAAAGGACTTGACAACAAATAGTTTTGCTTTGACAGTGGGACGGAGAGGAGGAAAGAGAGACAAAGTCTATGCCACAAAATGCTGGATTGTAAGTGTGTGGACAATGTTGGATTTGAGCCCATTCGGTTTTGTTCGACCAAACTAAACTGGCCAAGGAGTTAGTTAAGAGCACTTTGCTCTTGCCACAAATGCCTTTTTATGGGCGCCACAATTACAGCGATGGCGTCGAATAACAACAACGAATAACAACAATTACAACCAGAAGATCAGAGGCTCTGCGTGTGTGTGTGTGTGTGTAAAACTAGTGCACACGATGACTTCAACATAAGTCAACACTAATTGCAATTTGCAGCTTAGCACACAAACACACACACACAAACATACACACTTGGGTAGTGCAGAAGTGCAGATGGCAAAAGTAAAAAGGATGGCGCACAATGAAACAAAAGCACCGCAAAAAACAGCTGCAATCTGTGTGCTTATATATATATATATGTGTGTGTGTGTAGTAAAAGTTGTTGTTGGTTGGTTGGTTGTTGATGCGGCGGGCGCGCTTGCATGGATTTTTAGATGTCATGAATGAAACGAGTGAGTGCAACTCACTACATGTAAATCTACATACAAACTTTGCATATGCGTGTGTGTGTAAGTGTATTTGAGTAAGACACATTTGCAATTTAATTTGCACAGCTCAATGCAAACAGACAAAAACAACAAGAACAACAACAAATGGTAAAGAAGACACAAAAAAAGAAAAAGTTTTGATGCGTTCGTTGATTATTAAATGCTCTAACTATTTTGGTCTTCAAAGTCAGCTAAAAAGTTTGAATACTTATAAAAAAATACAACTATTAAGTTCTGTCAATAGTAAAAACAAATCGAATCGAAACAAAAATCAATTCTAGGTAAAACATATATAGTCAATTTATGAATTTAATCGAAATTGCAACTAAATTATGTGTTCAGTGAAACCAGTTTGCATGAACAAAAACAAAATATTCACATTCATTTAAATATACAATAATTAATCTTATTAGGCAAATCAATAAAAAATCTTGGCTTGTGAATATAATTGTTCTATGAGTAAGTTGTGAATATATCAATACTAAATATGCATTAGAGTATGCACAAGTCGAACACAGTCTGATTTAATTTTCTGCTGTCTGCCAGGCAAGCAACGTATCATTCCTTTGAGCCGCTTGTGGCAAAAGAAACCAAACAGAACAAACAAAAAATAAAAATAAAAATAAAACATTGAAGAAAACAAAGCAACATGAAAAAAGAAACTGTATATGCTTGTGTATAGTAAAACGGAACGTTACTGTATAAATCAAACAAAATGTTTGCTCAACAGCAGCAACAAAAATAAATACAGAAATGCTCGAAAAAAAAAATAGAATAAATAAGAAAACAAGAAAAAGTACATTTAAATATTACAGGCGTTATGATTATTTTGAAATAAATCGGTTTCAAACTTTTAATGAATAAATTGCCGTGTTTCAAAACCTAATTTGGACATGCATCCATTCCACAATAATAAATTAGTCAGAATTACTACAACAACAACTTAAAGAAGCCAACACAAATGAGTCTCAAGTGTTTTTGTTTTTTTTTTTTTTGGGTCGGTTTTTTGGCATTGCAACAACAGCAACAAAAAAAAAAAACATAAAATTACGATTGAAATTAAACCAAGAGAAACACATTTGGCAACTAATTGGGCCAGCCTCGTCCAACGTCCAAAAAAGGCAAAAACGCTTTGAAGTAATTTTTTTATATTTTTTTTCTTTATTTGTTTTTTGCTGCCTGCCCATAACTGAAAACTGGATCAGTTGGGGGGGGCTGAGTTGGTTGAACGGTTTGATTCGGTTTTGGCTGTTGTCGGATAAATTATAAAAAGCCAAAAGAGCCATAAAACATGACTAAGTAGACGACGCTGCGGTGACTTCTCCACAACCAAGAACCACTCTACACGGCATCCACAGCAACAACAATAAAAACGCCAGCGAAACGCGTGAATGTCCAGACACAGAATCGCGTGGGGGCCTCAACTTTAGGCGGTATTTTGTTGTTGTTGTTGTTGTTAGGCGGCTTGAGGCCAGCAACGAAGACAAGATCGAAATGCAAAACACAACAAAACCAAGCAACAGCAGCAGAACTAGTCAAAAGTGCCATACTTGCAGTTACTCTGTAAATGTTAATTTTTTTTTTTATAGGGAAATTTTTTTTATTTAGAATCTGTCTGGTAATGGCAATAACCAAATATTACGAAAACATTGACGGTTAGGTAAGTAAATGTCAATTATTATTCTTTGCTTCCCACTGTTTCCGAATAGTTGATGAAACCTTCATAAAGTAGCAAGTTTCTGAACTTTAGAGTTGGCAAGCCAATAAACTGAAAAAAAAAATGAAAACAACAACTGTAAATCGTTTTCAAAAATATTGTTTTCGGTTGTTTGCTTTAATTTAGGAACTTTTAAACAAAATATGTTAAAATTACAATAACAAAATATATATATTCTATGCTTCATAAGTATTTCGATATGGCAATTACACAATGGCCAACATTTCGTACTTTTGCAAATTTAAGAATTCTTTATTCCATTTCCATTTCCATCTGTCGTCTGTAGTTTTCATGTGAATGGCAAACTTTGATTTTTTGTATGAAAAACAGCCTTTGAACAAAAAAGTCAAGCCAGTTGACTTTTAGTTAACAGTTAACTGTCTTCGAAGCTGTGAACTAATAAAAACCGAGGGCTCTAACTCCTTCGAATTGTTACAGGAAATGAGTATGTATTTCAATCATTTAAACAAACTCTGTCGTACTTTATTTTTCATTGTTGTTTCAAGTTTACATAGAAAAAGTATTCAAAAAAAAAATAACAATATATGTGTACACAGTTATATTTCATATCATATTTATAGTCTTTAATTTGTTTAAGTTCTTAAGGATAAGCGATTGCTTATCAGGTTTGCATAAAATGTTTTCGTTAAAGTTTCTGAGGACTTCGAGTTTTCTGTAAGCGGGTCCCGCTTTCAATCACATTCCAGAAAATGATCTTGGTAAATACGTGAACAACGGAGGAGTTTACAACAAGATGTTTTCGAAAGTTTCAAGTTTCATATTTTTGTGTCAATAATAATCTTGAAATTTAGAAATTATTCAATTAAAAATCAAATCAAAGTTAACTATTTCGAATGGAAATTCCTTAAAGTTGTCAATGTAAACAAAATTTTGAGAATAGAAAACTCATAAAATTATTCAAATATTTAACGGAAATGAGTTGGGAATGTGAAAAAGTGACATTAGGACAAAAAAGTTAATACGTTTATAAATCAGGTATCTGATAAACAACATAAATTTGCCAATCAAATAGCTTAAACGTTTACAGGGTATTGAAGGGATAAAAAAATAAAAAAAACAATAACCGAAGTAGGAGTGCTAAAGATGCAATGAAGAAGCAGAAGCAGCGAAAGCAGCGAGAACAAACAGTAGCCGGTTTAAAAAAAAGGGGCGTGGCAAAATGCCAGAGTAAACGCCACTGAGGAGTCGTGAGTTGATACCGAGTTTTCGGCTGCAAATTAAATAGTAAATGCTTGAGAAAGTCAGAAACAGAAAGAGAACCGAAAATTGTCGGTCGAAAAAGGGGCACAGAATGCCAAAGAAGAGTTGAAAGGTTGAACAGTTTGACTGGTCAAATGCTTATGTCAGTCAAAAGCCCTAAAGCTTTCTCAAAACTGTTCGGCTGTGGCTGTGTGGAATGTGGCATGTGAGCAAAATGAATAATTGCTACACACAAAAGTGAAAAGGAGAGGCAGAAAGCCGGCGATGGAAGCTAAGAATAAAATCATTTTGTTTAGTAATTAGACGAGCAATGTCTGCAGGCAACAACAATAACAAAACCAGTTCAAAAAAAATACTCGTAACATTTAGTGAAAATGATAAAATATTAAATACATATATTTAATTATTTGGGCAGAGTGTGTGTGTGCGTGTGCATCAGACAATGGCCAACTAATTGACGAGTTCATTAACTTTCAAATAAATTTGTTAACACACTCACACACACACACACACACATTCGAACGCAGAACAAAAGGCCAGCAATTTAATTTTAAACCGTCGCTAATAACTTTTACCAGGCGCGTCCGGGCCGATAAACTAATGAAGGCTTAAATTGATGTATCGCTGCGGCCGGCCATTTATTGACTGCATGACAACTAATGAGCTCCCCCTGCGCCCAGCATCAACAGCATCAACTTCCTGGCAATAAAATGCAGCTAATTAAAATGTGTAAAAAAAGAAGAGAAGAGAAGGAGAGGCCGTGTAGAGTGAAGTGTTAAATATTTAACACAATATGTAAATGCAATTTTTGAAGAGAGCTTCGAGCATCGGTTTTCCGGCCGTTTCATAATATTCCAGCATAATTTATGACCACAAAAGGCAGCGGTAGCCAAACCAAACAAAAATAAATATGAAACAATAAAAAATAATAAAACGAAAATATCAACAAAAAAAAAATATTAAATAATAATAATTATAAAGTGAATTGCACTAGAAATCTCACGCATTTTTTGACATCATTAAAAATGTTTAACAGCAGAGCTGATTTGTTGTTGTTGTTTTCGTTTCTTTCTGTATTGTGGCTGCAACAAATTATGCAACATTTAAACATGCACAATCACGCACACACACACACTCACACACACTCGTACAGTTTATTATTTAATTGCGTTTTTCATACTTCAAAAAGATAAAAAAAAAATCGTTTATAGAAAATACTTAAATTGCAGCCAAATGTTGCGTTCTGCTTTTAATTGTTCGTTGATTTTGCTTTTGTTGTCTTTTGTTATTTTTTTTTTTTTATTATTTATATATTTAATTCATTTTTGCATAGCAATTTGCATGCATTGTGGTCATTTGTGGCTCAATTTATTTGCTAGCATTGTTAAGTTTTTTGCGATTTATTTTTGTTGCATCAAATAGCATGCAAATTGACTGACAATGTGGGGAAAAGTTGACAGAAAACCGTAAAACCGAAAGCCACAGCTACCAAAAAACGTGATCGGATTTCAATTGTTATGTGTCGCTTTTGACCATTTCTTGTGCAGTCTCAACTAACTAAATATGTAATCAAAGTCAAGATGATGTTAATTATAATATTTTGTGGAATTTTGTTTGCATATGCAATAAGATGCCATTTTTGAATAATAACTTAAAGACATTTACTCAACTTTATTTGCTTTAAAGCCAAAGTGTTGTGTTAGCTTTTCATCATTGCAAGTCATTTGACTATATTATATACTATATATATATTGTTCTCAATTAACAATTAAATAAGCAAATAATTGGCTTCTTAGTGTTGAGGAATAAACTAATTGAATGGAATGTGCACAGCATGAAAATGTTAAACTAAAACACATTTCTATTGTTGGTATTTGCCATTGTTAAACTATAATGGTCTTGTCTTTGGTTACAAGCAACAAATTACTTAGTTTGAAATATTTGAATTCTTGGCTTGTTTATGTTCGTTCGCTTACAAGCAAGTGCCAAGCATTTAATAATTACTTTAACAACCGAAACAATGATGGATGCATTAAGCTTATAGCCATTGGAACAATTCTATCAATTGCTCAATGATGCCATCAACATTAAAGCGCTTAACATTCGCTGTGATGAGTCTCGTTTTGTGTAAAAGCCACACAATTAACTGCACACACACTCACACACACATACACATTCATTGGCAGCAGCAGCACAAGCAAAAGCTGCAACAGCAATTTGCAGCAGCTGCTGTTGTTGCTGATTGGCAGCTTGGGCTTTTGGCACGACGCGACTCAACTCGACTCAACTCGACTCGACTCGAAATTTATACGCGATAATTAAATCGAATGCACTTTTAAGCTGTGCACTAAATGTGTGTGCAATCAATTTAAGCGTCGGCTTAATTATGTGCATTTTTCAAACAATATGCGCGCAAGTGTAACGTGGCGTATACGCGATTTATATATATAAAATTAAATGAAATGCAAGATGTCCCGGCTAAATGAGTTGTCGCAATAATAAAAAATAACACAAGTAGAAGCGTTGCAGTCGGGCGCACCCGACTGCGCTATACTCGATACCAGAATGGGTGGGCATGGCTCCAAAAGTTTTGATGAATTTGGGAGTTGGGAGTTGTTAGTAGCTATCTTCTCCGCAAATTTGTTAGTTCTACCTGTAATGGCGTGCGAAATAGCTGGATTTATCGATTTTGAGCTATCGAGCTTATCGATTTGCCAGCCCCATAGTTATCGCAGAACTCCAATCTTAACACTTTAATTTACTATGCCATAGATAAAGAGATTTGCAAAGTTTCAAGTCTCTAACTTGAAGGGTGTGGAAAAAGTTGCGAACATACGGACGGACAGAAGGACAGACACCATGACGGACATTGCACAAACCCAATATACTCTTTACGTTCGGTATCGAGTATTAAATATATAAATGCATCCAAGTGTTAATCGCACATGCGGACCAAGAACTCAGATAATGGTAGTACTTTGTCGAATTATGTTTTGTTATTGCTGTTTTATCAATAGAATTCAGTTTGACAGGTTTTATTTATGTGTGTGGGTTTCACTAAATAGTTTATTTAACGGGTATTACTGATATACACATTTGAGATAAAGATAAGTAAGATAATCGAATAGTAATGGCTAACCCGCTGACAAATTACTTAAAACTATCTCACTCTCTAATGGGAGTAGAACCAATCTTGATACCTTATATTTGTTGTTGTTATTTAACAAGCACTTAACTTAAGTTGAAGATTAACTTGAACACTGCTTTTGTTTCCTTAGATTCATGCAAACTAAACGATTCTTTGCGATTCTGGTTGACTTCTTTGTATGAAAATTTAGCTCTTAACATTTCAAACTTGAAAAACTCTAAGCTCCCTAATGCTACTCAATACGCCAGCCAGTAAGAAAGTTTCTATAGTCAGCTTTATATATATGTATGTATATTTAATATGCTTATAAAACATATTCAAATGGTTGAATAAGTTTATCAATGCCATACTTTGTGCGTTTTGCTGTTCAAGAGTTTGAAAGGGACTCGCTGAATTCCCAATCGCATCTTCTTTATTACCAATCAGCGCATTCACTCAACGCTCAACGCAATTGAAATTCATATTGTGAATGGTGCGAGTGGTGCGTCCGGCAAAGAACTGATGCAGAAATTCATTTACATTTGAGCAGACAGTCGGATAGACAGACAGATAGTACAGATGACATCAATAGCCGCGCTTTGATTACAGTTCAGTTTCAATTTCCACCCGCTGGCCAAAACAAAGCAAATGAAATGTGCGGTTGGGCACAAAAATTAAAGAAAACACAGAAAAAAATAATACTGATTTCAGGCACAACAAACAATACAGAAAAAAATAACAAAAAAAAAAAAGAAAAACAACATCATCAACAGGGCGACGTAGTCCGAGCCGGAAATGAATAAATTATTTTTCAAAATTAAATATTTGAAATGGCAAAGTTAACATAAAAAGCGAATTATGCGAGCGGACGGACGGCGAGGATGGGGAATCGAGAATGGCGTCTGCCCAGCGGCGGAAGTGGCAACCGTTAAAACACTCGCAATGAACTGTTTGAAACATAAATAAGAAGAAGATGGTGGTGGGGGGGGGTGGAAAGCCTGGGATATCTATAAGAAAGCGGACTGATGCTGCAAAGGGAGACAGAATCAGTGGCTCAATATTAATTTTATGCAAAGCGTGCAGCAGCTAAATTTCGAAAGATGTCCCGTGCAAGTGGAAACGAAGACGCAGCGTCAGCGAATTGGACATAACGCGGACTCACTTCTCCGGTCAATCTGTGTTAAATAGAGACAGAAATATAAATAGAGATAGAGACAGAGTGTAGGTATAGGCAATGTCACAAGAGCCAAGTTGCAACAAAGTTACTACTGCCACAACAGCAACGACAACGACAACGACAACGGCAACGACAACAACTTGAGGCCGTGCGACAAGTACGTGCAAATGATACTACAAAGCTGCACAATGTACTTGACTTTGTTGCTGTTCCAATTTTGCGGGCAATGTTGTTGTTGCTGCTGCTGCTGCTGCTCCACTGTATTTATTACACGTTCAATGACAGGCTGGCAACAGCAACAGCAGCAGACGTCAAGGATTCAAGGAGTTTGGGTTTGAGTTTTTTGTTACTTGTTAAGCTTAAAGCTGCGTTTACCTTTAGAGTTTTTTGGGTCCAAAGGTTATGTAGCAAAGCAAACAGCTTATAATGTGCCTAGAGTTGTTGTGGCACGCGCATTTTAACCTCATCACCTTCATCTTTTTCTGCATCCGGCGGCTGTGGTTGTTGTGATTCTTACAGAACCCTCTAAGCTCAGACATTCTGCTAGATGGAAACCAAAGCTGTAGCTGTAGCTGCAGAGGAAGTACATCTCCTTGTGTATACATCTGTATCGGCATGCAAAGAAAACAACAACAATGTGAAGGGGGGTGAGCTCGTATCACATTTTTATACGCTTTAATGAAAATCCTCTTATGTTGCTGCCGTCTTGCAAACGAATAACGAATGAATGAATAGCGAATAAAGATGAGCACATGTAAATGAATAAAGTATCTATCTGAATGGTGAATATTATGTGCAGGAAATTGTGACTTATTGTCGCATTGTACATGAAATGATACCAACACTAAGCATAACTTAACTTGAATCCCAAAGATTATATGTAGTTAATTTGCATATCAAGAATTTAACGAATCATGCTAAAAGCTTAAAAATATCATAATTCAAATGCTTGATATACAAAAAAAAAAAAAAAAAATCAATTGAAAGTTCAGATTTGATTGTTCGTTTTGAAGTGGGTTCTAATAAATGAAATTTAAATACAATTCAAGTTCGAATGACAAATTTATAAAAAAAAAGAAAATAAACTCAAATAATTAATTTAAATACAATATTTATTGTTTTATTGATTGTTTGCCTTTAAGATATTATTCGATGAAATATTGCTCATTAGTTAATTTTTTTTTATACTATATAGAATAATTAAGTTATTAAAATTTCTTAATCGGCTTATCAACTTGGAAGTGAACTTAATATATTATTAACAAAACTGTTGAACTTTATTGAAAGCAATGCAAAAAATGTTTAAGAATCAATAAAAATCAATTAAAAGTTTCGAATAATTCGATATTATTAATGAAATTAGGATGGCATTTAAGAAAATAACCTCAAAGTTTTCATTTTAATACAATATTTATAATAACATAGATTTCATACATTTTGTATACCTGTTATTTTATTTTCTTTCATCTGAATTGGGATATATTTTTTAGTTATTTATTTATTTATGTTAAATACAGTGACTCTTCGAATCACAGTTTTAGCCAGGTAAAAACGCTCAGCTCTACTAGCTGACAAGTCGAGTCGACTCGACTCGAGTCGAGTTGAGTTGAGTTGAAATGGCAGCAGAAGCTTTGTGCCAAGTTTTGTTTAAAGTTTACTTCAGCTGTGGCAGTGGTAGTGGCAGTGGCAGTGGCAACAACGTGAACGGCAACGTCAAGCATCAAGGCATTGGCAACAGACAGCGGCAACAATAACAATAACAGACAACAACAACAACAACAATAGATGAAACAACTGAAGAATTGTCGACGCTTGACGACGTCGTTGTGGTTGTGACTGCTGCGATGATGCTGTGACAGCGCAGCTAGCATCGACATCAACGTCGGCAGCGCAGCTTGTCTATTTACCTTTGAGTTAGTTAAACTCAACACCGGCCGGGCTTCTGCGCCATGGCTGCGTGTATATTTTACTAATTTAGATTAACCTGCAGCTAAAAAAAAAAAAATAAAATAAAATACAACAAAAAAAAAAGACGAGAATAGGGAAAATTCTATCGCATTGCACACATGAGAGCACGTACGTTGGGTGCTGGCTAGAAGTGAAAAGGGGGACAAAATTAAAAAAAAAAAAGAGCGAGAATGAGAGGCAAGCAGTTGGCTGGCCGACTGCTGCTTGGCTGGGTTGGCAATTTAAGATTATGGAACCACACACGCAGTAGACAGTAGACATTAGAAGTAACAAGTGCGGTATGGGGGGTCTCTCTCTCACTCTCTCTCTCTTTCTGTTTCTACCCTTTTCCCTTTGTCTCTAACTCTTCCGTTCGTTCTCGTGTTGTAGCAAGCCAAACGTCCAGATTCAAGTCTAGGCCTGGCCATATGCTGCTGCTGCTGCTGCTGCTGACAGTTGTCGGGTTTTTGGTTACCATCGCTCTGGCACTTGGCCAAGCGTCTGATAGAGTCGGTGCCGGTGTCTGCTGCTGCTGCTGCTGCTGACTTTTTTCCAGGTGCAGGTGCCTATTTTGACTTTGATTTTTTTTTCTTATTTTTTTTTTGCCTATTTTTTTTTTAGCTTGCTTGGGAGGTCTGGGCTCAGGTTCGGTCTGAGGCGAAACTGGCTCTTGATTGCTTGCCAGCAAATTGTAATTGTGGGAATTAGCAGTCCATGCAGCAGCAGCAGTACCTGACGCACCTTCTCTTCTTCCTTCTTTTTCTCAGTCTTCCGTTAGTTTCGTATACGTTTCGTAGCCGCCTCCCGTTGCAGCTTGAGCAACTTCATTGCATATTGTAATTGAAAAGTTTAATCAAATTATGTATAGAGAGAGAGAGACTGATAGATAGAGAGAGGGGGGAGGTGAAGCGGTTTCTTCATTGGCTCATTGGCAACACCCACCAACGATGAATGAACGACGTGCCTGGGTCAAAGTGGTGCGGTGGCAGCGAGCGAGCGAACGGTGGGCGTACTGCATAGGGCGTATTCGCCTGTCGCTTCAATGTGTGTGGTCAATAAATAAATAAATATTCATGAGCTGATTGCCACAGGCCGATGTTGTGGCGCTGCTGTAGTTGGTAGTTGTAACAGGTGTGGTTTTCTAAACTCATTAGCTTTTGCGCTTCGATATGTTATCGATCACTTATCGATAGCGGACGTTGCTCTCAATACAAACTAGTTTCAATTGAATGCAGCTTTAAAATCAATGTTTGAAATTAACTTTATTAATATTTGGTGTTTAATTTTCAATTTAGTATAGTACGTTTGAATTGCTTTCAGTAGCAAAAAACTAGCTTTTTGGCTTGTGATTTACAATTAAATTGATTGATTTTGACAGTATATTTTATAATCATTTGAATTCAATTTGCATTTAATGCTTAATTATTTTCGATATTTTAAATTCAAATACCAAAAATTGTATTCCTTTTATTCTACGTTAAACTCATAAGTGGAGAGATACGCAAGTAACATGGCTTCACGTTGCCACACAAACAATAGTTACTACACATTCCACACACACTCACACACACATTCCTCACTCCTATTCCTATGCAACTGCCTTTTTGTCTGTCTGTCTGTCTGCCTGTCTTCTGACTGACAACTGAAAGTAAGATTGCAAATGCCAAGCGGCCGCCAGGTTGTGTGCCACCTGGCCCCTGGTTCGTGCCACAGGTCCCCACCTCCGCAACATCTAAACTATGCAGTTGTTGCCCCGTGGCTGCAACTTGACTTTGTGTGCCTTGTCTTGTTACTGCTACTGTTACTGTTGTTGTTCGGTTCTGATCTGTATATTTTCGAGTTGTGTACCCAGTTCTGAGCTCTGCTCAATGTTCAGTTATGAAACATTCAACACTTTGCATGCCATTGCATTGGATTAAGATGGGGGCGTTGGGGGCAACATGCCAGGCACAAATCATTAGCAGACATTAATTTTGCTTGCTGCTGCTGCTGCTGCTGTTCGCATGTGCCAAAATGCGAGTCATAGGCATGGTAGAAGAGGGTTTGGGATGATAGAGGCAGGGATTCGTCTCGTACTTTTTGCCTCTAGGGCGCAATGTTATCGCTGGCACACATCAAACTCGGTTGTTGCTGCTGCTGCTGCTGCTGCTGCGTCAACACGCATACAAAATATTGGCCGACATCTTAGATTGCCAAAACGTAGCCAGCGGCTAAAACAGCAGAAGGACGGACGCCAGACAGACAAGTGGGTGGAGTTAGTGGGGTGGTGGCGTGGGTTTTGGAGTACAGGGAAACGTTGTTAATTGTTATCTATGTAACTGCTGTGTTGTCCTTCGTTTGCTGTGTTCTCGTGTGTGCGTGTGTGTGTGTGTGTGTGTGTGGGTGGGCGTTGAAGCAATGGCAACATCAACATCATCAGCAGCAGCAGCAGTTAACGCTTTCTGAAGCCAGTCAGCGGCTCATAACCGCAGCATTTGCCACAGTTGCACAGTGGTTAGAAAACTATTAATTATTATTCAAATAAATCAAATAACAATTTATTATTTCGGGGCTTTCTCAACTTGTCCGAATTAATTATTCATTCTTACTAACTTCAAGTAACATTAAGTATACGCAAATAAGAGTTTAATCAATATTCGAATTTGTTTTTTTTTATAATTTCAATATTTTTTGTTCTCAAAAACAATTCAAATGCAAAACCAATAAAAACGAAAATTGAAGTTCCATAAATATTGAAATAACGTTTCGATTACGAAAAATCACTGTAATTAAAGTTCTTGAAAAAGAATAAATAAAAAATATTTAAAATATGCATATACGCAACAGCGGGTTAAACTAGTTCCTAATATTGAACGATCTTTAAGAATGGTTCATTCTTTCAGGAATCTAGCTCTATCTAGAATTGGTTGAAATCACAGTTTGACTGTGAAACGCTCCTGCTGCTGCGTATACTTAATGCGGCTGCTTGCGGCAACTTATGGCAGCTAAGTCGAAAGATTGGTGGGTAGGTGGGTGGGTGACGAAGACACAGGAGCTGCTGGCCGTCTGCCAGTCCATCTAAAAGCAGCAAGCAGCGTTGTCGTCTGCTTTGCTCTTTGCTTGGTTCGCCTTTTGAGTTAATTGCGTTTGGCTCAATTTAATATTGAATTTAATTAGGGGCGCATTTTTGCTCGGTAAGCAAGCAAGTCAGCCAGCCAGCCAGCCAGCCAGCCAGCTAGGTAGATGAAAAAAAAAACACACGCTGTGTGTATCCTCTTTCCACACACCCCGCACCGCCCAAACCCAACATTCTGTTACCATTTGCTCGTTTAGCTATTTCGAGTGAGCAACGGGCGGAGACGGCGTTTGTTACTTGCCGATGATGCCACCCAAGACACATTAAAAGCTTTTAGGGCAAATGAGCAAATTAAATTTGATATGCGATGCGATGCGGCATGCCCCTTCTTGCTACTACTGCTCTTCATTTGGGGGCACTCTCCTGTAATACATTTATTGGTAGCAGCGTCCTAACGCATAATCCCATAAAATTAATGTGTTTAATTGAAAGTGTTAAGCATTTTAGACGTTGACAACAAAGAAGAAGAAGCTGACGACGACGACGACGAAGAAGAAGAAGAATTGAAAGCATTTGTTTAATTGCGGATTCATTGAAATGTTGTTCGTTCGATGGAAGTCGATTTGTTGGTGCATAAACACAAAAAAACAATAGACAAACTAATTGACAAATTGACGCTGCAAAGTAGGCAATGCGCCAAAATACAAGTGAAAGAATATAGAGAGAGTGAGAAAAGAGAGAGAGAGAGAGAGATAGATAGGTAGTGTTGCATTGCAATCAATTGCTCATTAAAATGCTGTAACGCAAATTGCACAAGAGTCGGTCGGCTGGCAGAGCGATCAAGACGGTGTAGGAAGAGGTGTGTTACGCTATGGCAGGACTCACTCGTTCGCCATGTTGCATGCCACAAAATCATCAACACGTTAATTGAATTGTTGACTGACACACACACACACACACGGACACACACACACGCATCCAGCAACGGGCAAACGGCAAACGGGAGGCCAACGTGCGAATGTGGTGCACCGGCTCGCGTGGCAACACCAGAACCAGCTAGGAGGTGTGTTAGGAGGCGGTTTTGGGTTCGCTTAGTTGATGGGTATGCGTTTGCTTTTATGCTTCGCTTGACTGCCGGCATGCAATGGCCAGCAGCAGCAGCAGCAACATGGGGCAAGCAACGGTTGAGTCACGTCAGCGCCAGTTTTCCAAAAGCCTCTATGTGCAAAATGGCTGCAAGTAGCACACACGCACACACACAGTGACTGACCAAGTGTATGTGTGTGTGTGTGTGTCTGTCTGGTAATTAATGAAATTGCAACGCACTTGAATTTTAATTAAAACAAAGCGCGCAAATTACGAACACAAAGAGATAGAGAAGGAACGAGCCAGAGAATGTGAGAGAGAAAGGAGAAAGAGAGTGAGAGAGAGAGAGAGAGAAAGAGAGCTTAAAATTATGAAACTAGAAACGTCGACAAAGCTTAAAGCAATCAAACATAACATAAATTTATAAAAAGCTTTGTAGGTTCAGACACAAAAACATTCTAAAGAAACGAGTTTCTTTTGATTTGTCCCAAAGGCAAACTGTTGTGCCTAAAGCTTATTGGGACTTAAAGGACTTGAAAAATCAATCAATCACTTAAATAAATATCATTTAATGCCCACAAATAAACCTCTTTCTTAGGACAATTAAAAAGTAACTGGAAAAAAATGTATTCATGGCCGCGGCTGATAAGTCGTCATACGAAGATCGCAGTTATGTTGGTTCGAATCCCGCTGTGGGCATGGCCTTCCCCTCGTGGGCGGCAAGAGTAGAATACCACAGTGTGCTAACTGCTTGTCGTAAGAGGCGATAAAGGGAAGAGTAGCAAATGATCGTGTGCGCTGCGAGAAATAGCGAAATGTAGTACCTGGTGTCCCAAGGTTGTTCCCGTGTGGTTAGTGGGAAAGAATTCTACCACAGTAAGCTACTGCTTGTCGTACGAGGCGGCTAAAAGTGCACCGATGCAAACGATAGAGAGAAGGCTTTGAGGATATGGGGAAAGAATGCCAAAGGATGATAGAAAGAACGAAGGTTTCCGCCCGTGTGATTGACAGGTCAAAGAATATCAATCACAGTATACTACCGCTTGTCGTAAGAGCCGACTACAGGAGTAAATGGTCCACCAACCCATAAACTTTTTGGAGTTTAAATTGGAAGTATCTTAAAGTTGATAAGGTACGAGACCTGACCGGAGGTTAAAAAATTCGGTACCACGGGTAATCAGGAGCTGGCGGAACTTGTGCCGTCCTGGTTAATGGTTGCGGCCCCTCGGGTAGTATCGTGGTGGTTCTGGTTAAACCCAAAGCGGGTAGAGTTTATGCTCGGCGTGGAGTTGCGTATGTTTCAACCGGGTGCCGATGCCCAAATATCGGAAGTCGCTTTAGGTAAAGCGGCGCTCCTTACCAAGGAGGAAGCTTGCTTACCAAAAATAAGTAACTTTAAATTGGTACCTGAAATAGAAATATCAAAGGGGCGTTAGTTGCCGCTTAATCCAGACTCACTGTGCTATATCATCGGATACGGGCACCGTGGTTTTAATCCTAACTGGAACATGCCACGTTAAACAAACTCTATAGAGATATAGCCAATGTGGGCATGGCCTACCAAACCAATTACACAAAGATGGAATGGTGGTTTGGGTCGGCTAGGGCAGCATGGATGGGCGTGGCTCCAAAATTTTTGATGCAGTTTTTTGGGAGTTCTTAGTAGCTATCTTTTCTAAAAATTTGTTAGTTCTAGCTGTAAGGGTGTGCGAAATAGCTGGCTTTATCGATTTTGCGTTATCGAGTTTATCGGTTTGCCAGATTCCTAGTTATCGCAGAACTCCAATCTTAACACTTTATCTTACACAGCCATAGATAAAGACATTTGCAAAGTTTTAAGTCTCTAGCTTGAAGGGTGTGGAAAAAAGTGGCGTTCATACATACGGACAGACGGACGGATGGACGGGCAGACGGACAGACACCATGACGGACATTGCAGAAACCCAATATACTCTTTACCTTCGGTATCGAGTTTAATAATCAACACAAAAACAAAGAGAACCAACCAAATATTTTACGCCGTGCGTTGATAGCAGTCAGTCAGTCAGTCAGTCAGTTGGACAATCAGGACATAATAATTTAACATAGTATTACGAAGATTAAATTTATTTTTGGAACCAGTTTTAATGCATTTATCAAACTTAACTTGGATTTGGATTGGTGTTCGAATCATTTATCATCAATATATACACACACACACACACCTTTAAGGCAACTCGACGGCCCTTTCCCTTATGCGGAAATCCGCAGTTCATAGATTTTCAATCGTTGCACTATGGTCCAGCCGACCACTTTTTTTGGCCAAAATTAATAACTCGCGAACGAGGCAAGATATTTTGATTTGGTTTTTTGCATTCGATATATATAATCAGTAGGAAGTTTTTTTTACAAGAAATATGGCTATCAAAAAAAAAAAAATTTCAAATTCAAAATATTTGGATTAATTTGCTCATCTATATATATGTTTTTAAGCATATTTCACTTCGTATTCCAGTTCCATGCTCCATTGCAATCCAAAATTATCATCATCACATTCATATTCAATCGACTTGTACTCTTCTAGGTACCTGCGCTCGATAACAAGTCCAAAACTTCGCTTGGGAGATTAAATTTTTTTTGGCTTTGAAACCTTTTCTCTAGATTTACCGAGGAAATAATAGGATCAGACGTATCCATTGCTCGGTGCAACACGTCTGTACATTTTTTTCCCGACTGCACTTCCGTGCATGAAGTAACCGATCTGATTTGCAAAATTTATTTCTGGATTCGGCTCCCTCCTCTCCAAAATATCCAACAGAAAGAACAGTGCTTTCCATAATATCGCATGAATGAACCAAAATCTTGTGCGCTGTTGCAGTCATTGGTAACCATGGATATCTATCAATTATGAACTCTGGAGTTTTAAAACAGAATTTTTTAAATCTTTTAACATTTATTGGCAACTGGCATGAGAGACATATCAGCACAGTTCTTAAGTTGCTTATTAGCTGCTCGTCAATGTCAGTTATATTTGAAAATATTTTTGGTTCACTGAAAGCACGCGGGTTTTCGGGACGTTTACACATGTTTCTACATTAAGCCAATCTATATAATTTCGTCTAAAATCCTGTTCATGTGACTTGCACTTCCTCCATTTATCCGACAAACGGTAACAAAATTTCCTTGAAGCATCTGTCACAGATTTAGTCATTTTATCTGAAATGTCGCCACAAAGTTGTGATTTCATAAAACTGACCACGGCATTTTCCTTGGATGCTTTTCCGTTCTCTGACCTCCACAAAACAAACAACTCCGCATTGCTGAATTTGAGGTTATGATCTCTTAATGCAAATTAAAAGAGAACCAAGTGAAACCAAGTCAATTTGAAACATGCATTAGAACAGGAATTTGTTAATCTACTACACGCAATTTGTCGCTAGGCCGGAATAGGTCGGAATCGTTTTATATACCTTTTTAAAAATTGGATTTAATCACAAATCGACATATGTAAGACGACACGCTTTAACATAAAATTACGAAGACACCACAGCTACTACAAACAAGGCACATTACAAAGTACGAAGTACAAACCCCAACGAAAAGATTGCATAGCTAAACTCGGTTTTAAACAGTTTTTTAGATCACTTTCAAGGTATTGTAAATTGTTATTAAATTTGCACACTTTAAATCACGTGCTTTCACAAAAACTTCCGCCAGGTTTAACAGCTGATTTCGCGAAAGTGGCGCCATCTACGGGAATTTCTGGTACGCAGATGTGTTGGTCACTCTTTTTCTAATCTAGAATGATCTAAGGTAATTAATTTTTGTAACTTTCAAAAAATAGGTTTTGGCCAAAAAAAGTGGTCGGCTGGACCATAGTGCGTTGTCTGGTCTGTTTGACTATTCGACTGCCAACTGGGAACTGTTCAGCGAACCTTTTTAGCAACTAAATTGCTCGCTTCCGTTAAGTTGCCCACTGGGCCTCGTACAACAACAACAACAACATTATCATTGTGTGGGGTGGAGAAAAAAAACTTTTGCTACCTGTGAACCGTTGAGAAAGCGAGAGGGAGAGCGAGAGCGAGAACGAGAGCGAGAACGAGACTCAGTCAGTCCAAGTGCCTGCCTATTATTTTAGTTAGTCTCTGCTCAAAGTCTCAGTGTGAACGTATGTGTATTGACTGTGCCGCACAATGGCCATGCCCCATGGGGCTGAGTGTGTTGTGTTTTTGGTATGCAGTCCGGTCCTGTGCTCCTGTGTCCTATGCTCCTGTGTCCTGCCATCTGGCTGCTGCGCCTGGCTCAATGGGCAATTGCTTTTGTTCCCCATTTTCGCTTGCCAGTTGTCGGATGCCCAGTTGGTGGCTGACCAGAGCTGCCACAACTCTCTCTCTCTCTCTCACCGTCGCTGATTTCCCCTTACTTGCCCGCTACAATTCCCTTGCCGTGTAATTGCGTTTGTGATATTAGCCTGAAGTGTACTTGATGTTATTTTTGTTGTTGTTTTAATTGAGTTTTTTTTTGCAATAAGAACATTTTTTTTGTTGTGTGTTTCGAGCCCATTGAAGTTTTTGCCTCTGTTGCAGTTGTTTGAGGAGCACATGCCCAGAACAGAACGGTTACCTTCACGCACATATACCCCGACCATGTTTAATTTGAATTGTTTTCATTAACAGTTGCCATTTATTCATTCATTCATTCATTCATTGACTGAACGAGCAGCAGCAGCAGCAGTTGATTGGCAAAAAAGGCAACGAGCTACGTTTGAGCTACGGCGATTGCCAATGCAGATACATAAATGCACACACACACACACATATAGGTGGAATACTAGTGTAATGTAACTTGTGTTTTTTTTTTTTAAATTGTTAAAACGTTATCAATTTTCAATCAATAAAATCGCCTATACACTGATTGATTTTTAGTGAACGTAGTCCAAATATCTTCAAATCAAACAATAGGTTTGAACAGAATCCCGATATTCGTCCGATTGTTCATATGGGAGCTATATGATATACTAAGTAGCACCCCGATGTTGCTGGCTATTTTTTGCTCAACTTTGAGTTGAGTTCTGCATACGCTCTAATAAAGAAGCAGAGGCGTTGCCACGCCCATCAAAATTTGCCAAATGGAAGTGTTGATTGTTTTCATCACTCCAGAAAATTATCGGATATCCCATAGTTTCGTAATTGCTGATCTGTAAAATTATTTAATTCAAACAAAGTTATTTTAACCATTCAACTAATCAACTAGATTGATTGATAGTCTTACCTGGCACCAAAAGTTAAACGAAAAACTGTTTGTCAGGACCGGTAAAGTTGCTTCAAATTTGTACAATCCAATGTGGAAACTTCATTTATTAAATACATCATTTACTATTAACAAGTATTTAAAAAAATATTACGTGTCTGTTTAACAGAGTATTTGTGTTTTTTTACAGTACAGTGAATATGTGTAATAGTATGTGATTATATTTAATTGGAAAGTTTTTATATCGATGAGCTTGTGAACGTTGAAAGTATGTTATCCAGTATCCAGTTAAGAGCAGTTGACTCTTGATTGTTGTTCAGATTTTGGACATGGCAAAGTACATCGATTGGTATTGTAACATTTATGTGGGTCTCTGATTGGCAGCTTTCTCAGTTGGCAACGGTAGCTGCCAGTTGGACACGTTATTAAGAAGAGTCAGAGCTGCTCGATGTTGGCGAATGGGATTCGGAAGTAGTGCCGTTAGAGGGCGTTCCTTCGATAGGTGTCAACAAACGATCAAAGTCTTTGTCATTTGGCGGCGGACCCAAAAGCAAATGGAGCTCCACCAGATCTTTCATCTTTTGCTCGTACATATGACGATTGTCCAACAATGGCAACAGCTTTTTGAGGCAAAGCGCCAATTTACCTGTCAGCCACTGCGCATGCTTCATCTGCGATGGCAGATTTTCACGTGTTGTAGGTGGCAGTTCTGGCACGCACGATTCCACCAATCGGGATCGCTGCTGTCTGCGCTGCCAGTTTAAAAGTGCCTCCGCACGAATCCGCTGGTTTGATGCACAAAGTTTAATTTCAGCATTGACTGCAACAAAAAACAAAAAACCAAAAAAAAAAAAAACACTTACCATTTGAAGCTTATGTGGCATCGGCATGTGCGAGCTACGCTCTGGCAAGCGTGTCGGCTGTCTGCGCTTGTTGGCTAAATGCCGGGGGGTTATTAGTGCGTCAGAATCCTCCTGATTTGATGCACAAAGTTTAATTTCAGCATTGACGGCAACAAAAAAAAAAAAAACCACTTACCGATTCAGACTGACTTGGCGTGGCAGCCGCAAGATTATTTTTTTTTGGATTCATTATCGAATAGCTTTTCTCCTCAAATTTTTTTGTTGACTTTGAAGCTAACGCTGTGTTCGCTGCAGTTGCAATCGAGATTTTAGCTGGTTCTAAATGACAAGTTTAATGCAAAACACAAATTTTAGCCGAATGTCTGCGAAACTCACACAACCAACACCGCGTGATGCTGAAAAAAGAGAGCGACGTAGCTAGCTGCACTTTCCCACACTGATTTTCAACATTGGCATTGGCAGCACTTTTGCATCGATTTATCGAACACATTTGTTCTTGTTGAAAATCCGAATCATACGAAAATGGTTGACAATCGTTTAATTGAGCACTTTTTGTTAGCAAAAGGTTTTACTGTTATTCCAAATTGATCGTAGATCGTTCGATGTGTATTTAGTTTTAGCGCGCTTTCTGGCAGCACAGCTCTGTTTCTTCGAGCTGCCAGACAGATTGTGAGAAACTAAGTATATTATTACTATTACTAAATTGTGTGTGTTTGGTGCATCGTTTATTTAATTAAAAACATAAATTATTTGTTGCGAATTGAATAACTTAAAATAAGCCGCTTATTCTGTATTTTTATGAAAAATATCGATGTATATATATTTTGAATTTGAAATCTATCGCTGCAAAGTGCACCTCCAAACTAAACTAAACTCACTAGAGGTGGAATACTATCGATAGTCGTCACCACCGATAGTGAAAGATTGTTGTAAATGACCCATTGATAAACTATCGATCGATCGTTTTCGATAGTATGCATTAATGGACAAATAAAAGGGATTTTTTATTCATTTTTTTCAATATTTTAAACTTCGATTAAGTTTCATTCTTTGCTTTTTTAAAGACTATGTACTTATGCACATTGTGGTATTTCCTATTAAACAAAATAAAACTTTTAAACAGATATACTCAATATTTGGTACATTTTTAGTTAGTACTGTAAGTCTAATTATTTCTTTAAGTTTATTATGTCGTTAATGCTAGCAATTTCATGTTTTAATTCTAATCCAATCCAATTTTGTTTATTTTTTCAATCCAATTCATATGTTTTCATTATTACATCAAATTACATTTTTATTTTTAACAAGTTGTATGTTTTTAAAAGGATGCCAATTCGTGAAAATTTAGTTTGGTTCACCTGTCATAATAAGGAAATAAAATTTAAAAAAAAATTATATTGTATTTTTATCCAGATAAGAGGATCTGTGTTTTGGGTGCCAATGCGGCAGCTAGAAAATGGCGTTTTGTTATAATGGCATCAGACCGATTGTTAGGAATGTTTTTTGTCTGTCTCTCGGCTATAAAAATCCAAAATATTAAAAAATCCAAAATATCGAAAACTATCAATGGTCCAAGGCTACCATCGATGGTTGAACGATAGTAAGAAACCATCGTTAGTGTCGATAGTGCCATCGATAGCTCTCCAGCTCTACACACACACACACACACACACACACATACACATTCATAAACCTTTATATATGATATGTGTGGGAATGCTTTTTAATATGATATTTCAACTGCATTTTGATGCTGAAAATTGGGCTTTTGTCGCATAGATCCAGGGAATTAAACAAATACCAAAGTTGACAATTGAAAATTGCTTATCCAGTTTCTCGGGCACAGTAGTATGTAGTTGCATTTAGCCACAAAATATTCAAGCTTTGTTATAAACAACTTTATTATAATTGTCAAGTATTGGAGTTTATAAATATTATATAGTATTATAAGCAAAGAAATTAGTTAATTGATTGACTTGAAGAGTTTTTTTTTGTTTTTTTTTTTTTTGGGCACGTTTGGCCGGCATTCCATTCTAAAATCTATCTGAAAGTTCTAATTAGTTTTGAATTTTACAAAATATTTTTAGCCGTTTCGGAAAAATCGTTTGCTTCATTTTTTACTAAAGGTTATTGACTTTAAATTAAGATAAAAAACTTGATTAATGACACTTTTTAAATAAAATAAATAATTAAAACAAATTATACAAATTTTATTATCTATCTAACAATAAGCTTTAAAAAGAATAATCAAAAATTTATTATAACAATGTTCTGCAATTGTCTCTGAATAAAAACGGCTCAGTTTGAAGCCTTCAAATCAAATGTAACAAAACTGAATTTACAACTAGAAAAAAACAATTTACAAAAATTTAATAAAACCACTCCTGCTGAGTCATTCGTAAGCTGTTAAGACTTGTTTGTTTTGTTTTTGGTTATGGTTTTTTTGTTTTCGTTTTTTTTTTTTTTTGGTAATTGCAACCGACTGGGAGATAAGACGGCATTTGTGTCATCATTATAATTTATTAAGCAGCTTTTGTTTTTCATATTATACACAGCGTGAGTCACGCGTGTCACGCCGCTCAAAAACGCTTTTGTCAAAGGAAACACACACACACTCATTTACATACTGTGGCACTGTGTTGGCTGTTGAATGCGCAGCTGTGTTTTCAGCCCACGATGTCAGCGACAGTGACAAAATGTCAGCTACTGCACAAACAAAGAGCTACATATATATCTATAGCTATATCTATATCTAAATCTTAAGAACAAGCGGCTGCTGCAGCAGCATAAATCATAATTTGTTAGCCTCAAAATTTTGGTTAGACGGCTGCTGTGGTTGCTTTATTGCTGTTGCTGCAACAACAACAACATCATAATATTAACAACAACAACAATAAAAAATATCTTTGTTTTGTTTTGTTTTTGTTGTTAGTTGTTTTCATTTTTTCATATTAGCTGCTTTTATTGCGTTAAAATATTTGATTGCTTTTTTTCTTCACTTTATATTCTTCAATTAAGCTGCGCTTGTTAGCTCTCTCTTCTTTTGTGCCCCCTTTGAGCCCCAAAAAAAAAAACCACACCCCAACCCTGCTGTTGTTGTTTTGCTGCCTGCGCATGCCGTGGCGCGAATTTTCCTTCATTTAATTTGCATTCGTCTTCTTTCAGATTCTGCTAGTTGCTGTCTGTTTTTGTTTATGTTTTTTGCGTTTTGCTTTCGCTGTCACTCGCTTTTTTAATTAGCCAAAAATGCGCTTAACAACAAATGACAACAGCGACAAAGAGAAATTATAATTTATATGCTGGCCTCGCTAAATGGGTCAACGTAACGTAGGCGCAATGCATACAATACATTTCATACCCCCCACATCCCACCCGCTTAATAAAAACCCACCACCCCATGCCTATCTAAACGTTTGTTGTCAACCATAATTAGCTGCTAAATGCGCTTGACTTGCAACAGCAAACACACCAACGCTCACCGCCGTGCGCCACAGCCCGTGGCATTGCGAGAAGTAAGCAAAACTTATGACTCGTGACACGTGACGCGTGACACGTGACTCACGACAATGATTATTGCATGCGGAATGCATTAATTATTGTTTTTGGATATACAAAAAAGTTAAAATCCTGAATCCATAAATCATCAAGCTACAATCTATAGTATGAATATTCCCAAAAAAAAAAATGAATGACCCCAAAAATGTATTCAAAGCCTTCTGCTTTACATTCAAGTATTTAATTAAATCTGCTGTAAATAAATTTGTTACAAAAATGTGTGTTTAATGCGTTTGCCAGCCAAATAACAACAACAAACATTTTGCCCGCGGGCAAAAATGCTAAAAATGGTAAAAGGATTGACGCTTCAATTACACACACAAAGCTAAAGAATTTCGAAAGTAAGAGAACGAAAGAACAGAAGCAGACACGCACACACACATACACACACACACACACACACACACACGCATAGTAAGACAGAGAGATTTGGCCTGCGGCGATCGTTAAACTCAACAAGCGATGCCAAATGTTGAAAATCTGCCCACAAAAGCTCAAAACCCAGTTGTAAGCACAAAACCCCAATTTTGCAACAAACAAACAAACAACAACAACAACAACTGCCCCTCCTTCCGAACTATCCAAACATCCAGTTGTCTAGTTGTCCTGCCGTCCTGTCTGCATGGAGCCTACTACACAGTTGACAACTGTGCACTTTCATGGCCTATGGAGCTCTGAGGCTAGAGCAGCATCAAATATCTTCCACTCTAGCAGCAGGCAGCTGCTACTGCTGCAGGTTGTCATTTGAAATCAGTAGACAGCAACTACCACCCCCACCCCCACCCCCGCCCGCAACCACTCACAATCAAACACCGCTCGTTTGGTACATTCCATGTGTCAGCAACATGGGTATAGAAATGAAGGGGGGAATGTAGGAACGAACGGAACGGGGAGGGTGACAACTTCGCATGCGATTTGAATATACTTCTTCTTCTTCATCTTCTGCTTGTTGTTCCTGCACCATTTTTCATGCTCATCAGCAGCAGGGGCAACAACAACTAGTACAAGTACGAATCCTTCAAGCGAGTTGGACAGAGAGAGAGAGAGAGAGAGAGAGAGAGAGAGAGAGAGAGAGAGAGAGATAGAGAGAGCGTATTAACCACGAAACACCCTGTTATAGTGCTGCAAAAAAAAAACGATCGATTGTTTTCGATAGATTGCCTATCGATGTATGATCTTTTGCTTATCTAACGGCTATATCTTTGAATGAGTACCGAAAAATAACATAAATCCAGAACAAAATTAAAGGTGATTAAAAGATTTTTTACTAAGTTACAAATTTGATTATAAATCGTGTTCACTAAGAACAAATGAAAACAGTCGATTAATCGATTAATTGATGTTATTGGCCTTCAACGTTAATTTAAGTCGATTGTTTATCGAAATATGGATCCCAATTTATTTCTTTTCCAGCATCCGTTTCTTTCTTTGTTTGTTTCTTATTAAATCAATTGTTATGTTTTTAGTTTTAAATGTTTTTTTTTCCGTCCACTTCAATATACCCCCTGTTTTTTTGGTTGTTTTAATGGGTATGACAACAACTGCTACTGCTACTGCCATTTGCCACCAACTCAACCTCCAACTCCTATCCCATTTGCTCCCTGTTGCGTCTCCTGCGACCCCTTTTAGTCACTTAACTCGAAATTCAAACACACTTTTCGGGGCCATCGCTGATTGTGAAATCTTGTTTGTTTGCCCGTTAGTTGTGCAATGTGCCCACGTCCCCGCCCACACCCACACACACACACACATACACATACACATACACACTCATATGATGGAAATGACCATTGTCCACTCAAATTCGAATTCGCATTCACAAACGACTTGGCCATTGCCTCATTCAAATTCAGAGCTCGCCTTTGAACTTTTCGCAAAAGTTTATTAAAAGATTTGTCCAGACGACCAGCAAAACCAGGCGACGCAAATTGCTTCTTGGGCTGAGAGAGTATCGAAATCGATGTCGAAACTCAATCAATTTTGCGTGTGACAAGCTTCCGTTTCGAGACGCTAGGTGTCGCACGCGATCCGATCGCGTGTCGCCTCCAAAACCAAACAAACTCACAAAGAAAGAGAGAGAGAGGGAGGGAGAGAACCTACAAACATGCATGCATAAACGTGCCTCGAATGCTGAACCAACATTGGGCGCGTCAAAACTAATTAAATAACCCGTTCCGTTTGTTTTATTGTTGTTTATGGTATGGCTAATCTGCTTGAATGGCTGTTGGTTGGTTGGTATAGTGTTTCCGGTCGGGGATCTCGGATCTCGGCCAGCAGCCAGTTGAGAGATTTGTCGACATTGCCTTTGCTTGTGCGGCTCCCAGCCATGGCCATGTTCAGCTGTCCAACGCAATTAATTTTCAATTATCTTTCTCACACAAAAGCCACAAAAAATGATGCATATATAGTAGTGGTGGGGCAGCGGTCGAGGGGGGGCGTTTAGGTTGGAGCTTGAGAGAGCCCCTCAAATTGTTCGATGTTATATGCGCGCTGCGAGACTTTATGCGGTGTTAAAGTCAACATAAAAATTATATAAATAATAAATATAAAAAAATAAAAACAAAAAAATGCGTCACGTTCAAATTGGCCAACAGACAACACAGTGAGAGAGAGGGGTGGGTGGGGAGGGGGGCTGGGTTGATGTAGATCACATTAAAGCCATAACAAACCTAATGCGTAATTATAACGTAAAGGGCTCCATTGTCAAGAGGGCTGCAATCAAAACAAAACCAAAACCCAATACAAAAGATTGAAAAGCTTTTGTAAAAAGAAATTTTCATATTTCGAAAACGCACACAAAAATAAACCCTATATTTGAATCTGTATTGATATTAAATAAAATAAACAAACGCTTAACTATTTAAATGAAATAAACTTAAATGGCGTTTTTCAAAGTACAAGTACGTTAAGAACCTAAAATCTAAATGCAAAATGGATTATAAATAAAATTTTTCGAAATAGTTGTCAGAACTCTTCCTTAAATCTACATAAATATTGTATAATTTGGCTTTGTATAAGCTGTTCGGGTTTCACAAAGCACTTGAAACATTGCGTTGATTTAAACTTTAAATCACTAATTGCAGCATTCAAGTGCATTTTACTCTTTCAACAAAATGTTGCAGGGTACTATGCATAAAAATCTTTATTAAAAAGGAAAACAACAGAAACAGAAAAAAGCATTTTTCACTTTCTTCTGGTGCCGACAAAAGCAAATGACGTAAATTGCTCCAGCGACGGCGCCTTGAAAACAATGCATTTCATTTAAATTCGAATGCAAATGGTTTTTCAATTTGCAAATTGCAGCAAAATGCCAACTTTATCGACTTTAGCTTTAACTTTACTTAAGCTATTTTACAGGCCAGCATTTGACCGCAACAGCAACGAGTTGCCAAAGGTCGACATGAACATGGCGTCGTCTCCAACTCTACAACTCTCCAACTCTTCAACTTTCAATTCACTATTCAAATCTTAAGCTTGAGCTTCTTTTTTTTTGTTGGTTTTTTGTCTGGTTGTCTCCGATTTGCAGCGCTTCTCGTCTCGTCTGCGCCGTTTTGTCTGCCGGCGATGTCATTTAAAAATAGTTTTGTTGCACGACAGAAGGGTTGGGGGCTGGTTGTCGTTGGCTGTCGTTGGCTGTCGTTGTTCTAAGCTAAAAATATGACAGCAAAGTCTTTTGCCAACCGGTTCGCAATTTGACTCAAGTGCTGCTGACCGACCGAGCGACCGACCGACCGACCGACCGGCTGCTTGCCCCTGCCACCAACAGAAAAAACAGCCGCTTCATCATCAGTTGGGTAAAGCGATTAACTTATTTGACTAGCTGGCAGGCAACAACATTATCTGCCAGTGGTGCAAGTGTTGCGGGGCAAGGCAACTAGGCTTGCGGTGGCATACACTCAACAAATTTAAAACAAATCGATTGTTCTCACAAAAACGATTTTTTTTTTTATAAAATGTTTTTTTTTAATAAATAAAATAAAAATGTAGGCCAATCTTGAAAACTTGATTTCAGCACGATATTTGAACTATGTTTATTTGTTTTTTCTTTGAGTGTATCATCTTTTGCTTTTTGTCAGCTTCTGCTTCTGCTTTTCTGCTTCGGCTTCTGTGTTTGCGTTGAGTCTTTTGCGTAAAGTGTAAATAATATTTCAAGATACTTTCTTTACCAATGTTGTCGTTTAACAATATTGCCAAGCTCGAGCGCTGTAGCTGAAATTCAGTTGGGGATTAGCTTGTTCCTCTTTATGCTCTGCTGTATCCATACTAGTTGTTGTTGTTGTTGCTGTTGTTGCTGGTGTTGTTTGCTGTGACAGGCGAACTGGCGACAGTGGCAACAACGTCCTTGTCCTTGTCGAGTTGTCCTTGTCGACTTGTTTGACTTGTCAGCGCATGAATGACTCACTGATAGATTGACTGACGGTTGTGTTTGCTTGTTTGTTTGTTGTTGTTGTCGGTGCAAACAACAGCAACAAACTCTTGCCCCACTGTTAACGTAACAGAGCAAACGGATATACATACATATATAAAATTCTGACTGGCCAATTAATGAGCCCGCTAATGACATTGAATGATTGCGAATACACGTGGCAGATGCAACTGCTGCTGCTGCTGCTACTGTTGCAAGTTGCTATTTGCTGTTGCAACTTAACTAAATGATAGTTGCACGGCATTGTAAATGGCAAAAGGCATCAGAGCGTCCTTTGGTGCCGTGGCGGGTGGCAAAACGGCCCCTATCGTCTACCGGCTATTAAGCGACGTCATCAGCAGCACCAGCCGCAACAACAACAACAACAACATCGACAACAGACTGACGGAAACTCATTAGCGCAAACTGTGTCTTGGCGCAGCCTCGCGATCTTCTTTAGCACCAACATTTCGCGTTATGCCCCGCATCCTACAGATTCCATCACCACTTCCTTCATAGCCTCCTAATCCCTTTGCCACTGTGCCACCTGACATCATCGTTATGGGGCGTTTGACATTTGTGTTTGCTCTTGTTGCTCTTGGAAAGAAACAGTTTAAATACAAAATATGAATTCGAAAAATCCTAACGTTGATATTATAAAATTTTTGTAGTTTTTAATTATTTTCGTATTATAACATATAATTTAAAACGATTTATATCTATCGTCTAGGTTGTTTTACATGGATTTTATAGCGAATCGTTTTTATTGTGATATTCCAATGCGACTTATTTTAATATTAACATTTTTTTCTGTATTGAATTTAAGTAAGAAAATTTTAAATCTGAATGAAAAGTTAAAATTTTTGTTCGCTTTTTTAATTTTTCTTTCAGCATTTAGATAATTAATAAAAATAAACTTCTTAAAAAAAAATAATTTTTATTGGCTGACAGCTTAAAAGAATATAGCGATCAAATATTTTTGAGAAATGCTTGTAAATTGATTAAAGGTTTGATTTAACCCAAATGAACCTGCAAGTGGATACATTTCAATATATAAAACTTTAGCTAAACACATATAATTATCAAACTACCGGGCGTTATCAAAATTAAATTGTATATTTCAATTTCAAAAAAGTATAGTTTTTTGATTTATTCAAATTATTCGGCACAAAGTTTCTAACCACTTCTTGGCGACTTCAATAAGCGACGATTTATTCTCACAATTCAACAAATATAACATATATTAACAAACATTTATTGCACAGATAAGATGTATACAAAAATTGTCTACAAGCCAGTTATGATTGTATTTCAATGTTATTTTGAATATTCAATTATATTTGAATTCCCTTTTCGTAAGTCGCATGTTGCGTTCTCATCTTCGTCTTCATCTTTTGTGACGTAAAGTGTATTCCATATTCGTTTTAGAGTTAAAATCATTTATGTTTGTTTTGTATGTGCCTTTTGCGCCATGAAACGCCCTTAACGCCTTACTGGCCACGCATTATTCCGCTCGCTTCGTTTGCGCCTGCTCCTCGAATTCTTCTCCTTCTGCAACAACAAAAACAACAAGAATTACTGGCGCTTCTCTGCGGCTGTTTGGTTTTTTTTTTGTTGCTGTTGTTGTCGTTGTTGTTTTTTATATATAAAAATTTGTATGACGACAGGTTGCCTGGCAGGCAAAGCGATTTCACGCTTGACGTTGCGTCGCGTAGCGTCGTTGCGATGGGATGCGATGCGGGCGCCACCTATCGGCTCATCCTGTTGCATCTGTGGGTGGTGCTAGTGTTGCTGATGACGTCCCGACACACACACACACACACACACACACACACAACTAACTGAACGAATGAATGAATGGCTGGAAAACGAGCAGCCAAGCTGTTCTGTGGCAGCCATTGAGTCAGAGATGGATAGAGATGGAGACGGTGACGGTGACGGTGACGGTGCATGAGATGAGTGGTTGACATGTAGCCGCCATTAGCGGTAAGATGACAAGCGTTGAAAGCGCGACCCGGGAATTAAAACTGAAAAAAAAAGTAAAAACCAACACACACACACACACACACACAACGAAGAAAAATCGAAAAGAGAAGCTGGCACAAAAAAAAGAAGGCTGCGAGCATGCCAGAATGGGATGCGATAGTTTTTTTTTGTCGCCTTTTTTTTCAAAAAAAAAAAGTTGTATATTTTTATTTTTTTTTTATGATGACAGCATAGAGCAGAAGAAAAACCACAGCACAAAAAGAGGTGCAAAAATCATCAGCATGCTGACAGATTTGCCTCTTTTCCGTTCCCCCCTTCGCAATTCACACTCCGGCTTACGTCTGCCTGCCTGCCTGTCACATTAAAGTATCATTTGCAGTCACTCAGCTCGGCTTTTCAATGCTGGTCGAGCTTTTTTGTGGTTGTCGCCTACATTGGCACGCCCACTTTTTGCCCGCCCACTTACCTGCGATTAAAGTCAACGGCCGCCCTCCATTTTACTTAGCTTTCGTCACTCTCTCCGTCTCTGTATTACTTTGGTGTATTGATTTGAGAAATCGTGGCAAAACATAATTTATTGTCGCGCATTTTTCTGGTAGCTCAACTTTGTGGCAGCTAAATATATTAAGTTTAGTACAGTGATTAGCGTTAATTTATTTGCAACGCTTATTCACTTGCCTGTCACGCGACTCCTGTGGGTGGGTGGGTTGGTGAATAAATGAGCTAAGTCCATTGGAACAAAAAGCCGCGGCGTGGCAAACAACACGAGAATGAATTGTAATGAAGACATTAACATTAATAATTGCCCAAGTAGCTCTGTCTATCTCTCTTTCTGTGTCTCTCTCTCACTTTTGCCAGTCATTTGCCACTTGTCCGGAAGTTGCATGCATTAAATTTATGCAGTGGCCGCGAAGTGGCATCGCTTCGTTGGTGAGAGACGGCCACAAAGCCACCACCACAGCTTTAGGCTAGCGGGCGAAAAGTCCACAAAATGTTGAGGTCAGACACTAAGTTAGGGCGTTGCCAACAAGTTAGCAATAAAATATGTTAATTGCGATTATTTTTTGCATAAATTAAATTAATCGGCATACTAAACGATTTAATTGAATATCGAATGTTTGAATAAAAGTATATACTATAATGTTTAAATAACTGCAATATAATTGTTATGTTATGTTACTAACTAAAATTATGTTGGACTGATGCTGAGGTCAATTCTTAGACATTATGACTTATGAATTTTACATTCATATAAAATAGTTGGTAGACTTTGAGTTTACCTGACAAAAATTTATTCAAAAATAATCAAAAAATATTTAAAATTGCGATATAACTAATATTATTTTATTGACTTTTTCATAACATAGTATAATCCAAATGAAAATGTTGGTTTTTGGCGCAACAGTCGTTGTCTGATTGCCACAGGGGCGGCAGGGTTTTGATACGGATTGATATATGTACAACACCAGCTATATTGCCAACAAATTGGGTAGCTTGGGTAGTTGAAGATATAAACGTTTTAAATATCGAAAGTTGTACACCAAAATATTGATGAAAGGACACAAAATTTGGTAGCTTTTCTCGTAAGGACTGTTAGCTCGATTGTAAAAAATCTATTTATCAGACGGGTGTAAGTAGGGTGTAGAAACCCAATATATTGTTATCGAAATATTTAAAACTGCATTGAAAGCTGCAACAAAAACAAATAATTACTATAAACTAAATATATGTAAGTTTGAGTATATATATCCTAGATATTTGCAATTGTCTTTTGTTTTCTTTGCACCACAAGGACCTTATCTCAAGTATTCCGCAATTCATTCATCTATACAAAAGGCAGCCGAGTTCGTAAAAAAACTTTAAAAAAAATTCCAAAATTTGTTATGGAGAACTGTTAAATTACAATCGGTTTAAGTTTTTTGAGTTGCCCGACTTATTTAATTTTTGAGCATTAACCTATCTTTTATTTATTTGCCTTTAAATTATATTAGTTAACAGAGTTTTCATCTGATTAATTCTAACAACTATAAAGTTAAAATTGTAGACTTAAAAATTTGAAAATAATTTATATGACAAATTTAAATAGCAACAATTTAACCTACTTTATCACAATAATTTCAAATGCTGTTTTGATTGCAACTACAAATTCTTTAAATAAAAATATAAAATATTAGATCGTTTCTATATTTAACCAGCATAATTTCACCAACTTTAAACATTAACTGATTACTTTAAGCCGTTTGGATTGCATTACAGGCAAGAACTTAATCACAGCTGAGTTGCAGCCGAAAATTCTTAGCATACAATTGCTACTTATTTGGCTTAGTTCTGAAGTTGCTGTTGCAATTGGAAGAGTTTCGAACGGCTTTGCCGAAGAATTTACCTACAGAAAGCAAAACTATGAGTATGTGTGTGTGCGCGTGTGTGTATGTGGGCGAAAAGCTGCACTTTGAAGCAGAGGCGCTAAGTCTTGTGGCAGGCTTGTGGCTTGCGGCAAGTCTTATGGCAGGATGCACGAAATTCGATAAGGCGAAGGCAAGTTGAGCAAATGATTTTCGCATATCTTAGCAGACATTTCAAATGTTTTCAGTTACGCAGAGAATCCACTAAACAAATGCAAGTCAATTTCGTTGAGTGTCAAACAGACATTGGGAAATCGGCAAAAAAAAAAACTCTAAAAGAAAAATGTCATTGCAAAATGGCTGGGATGGAAATTGTCTGGCGTTGATGTTGGCGCAAATGTCGTCGGAAGTTCCAGGACATTTTTTGTTTCATTTATTATTGAGCGACCCTTAAAATCAGTCCTTCAGCCAAGGATGCGCTCGCGTGAAAGCTAAATAAATAAACTCAATATAGAAAAGCGTTTGGTTTGTCGTTTGTTGAAGCTCGAAAGGGCCGCCCTGACTGACTATGCCAAATAAAATGAGCAAACGAAAGCGCAACTCTGTCTGTGTTGTTGTCGGAAGGAAATGTCGTCATTACTGTGCAACTCATTCAATGCGACACAGAAACCGACACCAACAAAAAAAAAAACAACACAACACCAATATAAAGCACATAAAATAGTCCAAGTTGAAGTCGTCTCCGTCGTCGTCATCTTCGCAAGGAATTTTTCAGAGTTCAAAGTATTTCTACATTTGATACCATAAGAAGAATCCAGCATGCAATATAAAAATAGAGACAGCAGCAGGAATGGCAACTTGTCAATGATTGGGACGGCGAATTGCAAGGGGTAAGTAAGTAAGTATGGTGAGATAGTATACGGGCGGTGGGGGGGATGGTAGTAGCAGCTGTTGGGATTCCTCTCGCTTACGCAATATGCAAATGTGTTAAGAATCTTACAAATTTGTTAAGCAAATCGAAGTGAAGCACGAAAAGACCTCGCCCCCCCCCTGCGAACACATTTATCATCTGTCAGTTGAATGACTATAAAACGGTGGGTAGGCAACATGCTGTGCAGCGAGGGGGTGTGTGTGTGTGTATGTATAAGTGTGGGAAGGCTTTGATTTATTCATGTGCCAGGTAACACGTTGAGGTTAATAGGCAGCTCAATGGGGCTTGGGCTTTGCTTTACTTTGCTTGGTTTTGCTCGGGCTTTGGTTTGCATTGGTTTTGGTATGCTTTTGGGTGCTTGAGGTTTATGAGCTGCCAAACGCGCCCAATAAAAGATTTGTTTTTGCGTTGTCGTTGTTGTTTTTGTTGTTTTTGTTGTTGGCAATTTGCAACAAGGTCGCTCCGTTTGCATATAATCATATAAATATCATATAAACCACTTGTACCAGCAGCAAGTGGCGCCATCAAGCGGACAGATCAAAAGGTTTAAAAAAAACAAAGATTTGTGCTGCAAAATGTAAATTTAAACAATTCAAGTAATAACTAAAGACTAAATGTAAGTCAAAGCTGATGCTATTTTTAACTTTGTTGTGTTCGAGCGAAAAAATAAACTTAAACCAAGATTAACTTTTAAACTTAAACTTCACTCGAAGGAGAATTTCCGTTTGAGCTGGGCTTTGCTCAATGATTCCAAAAACGCCATAACATCTAAATATAATACAACATACTGGAAATTTGGTAAAGTTGATTTAAATAGGAAGTGAAAAAAATAAAAGATAAGTTTCAGGCCGATTTAATCACGTCTGCATAAAGGCTAGTAGATACCCTCTTTACAACGTCAAAATTTTTAAAAGTTTTCAACAAACAAGCGGATCTGCTAGTTAAGTTTCTCAAATTAGTTGGATATAATTATTATTATTTTAATTCAAGATTTTCGATAACTTTGAGATTTGGTCGACTTGAATATTTTGTCATGGGCCTTATCACGGCAATGGTTATATTTATTATTGATTAAAGCTGTAGGTACTTAAAATGCATCTAAAAAAAACGGAAGAGCTCGACTAGAAACTACCCTAAGCCCAGTTGCAATAAGTATGGAACTCCTTGCGCCCTAAAAGTATGCTTCAAATTATGATATATTTAAACAAAACTAACAATTGACTTAACTTTACGATATCTGCGGTGTTTCTTAACCGATTTGAACGAAATTTTGACATCAGTTCTATCGTTACCCATTATATCAACCCTCATTTTTACATTTTCCAAATTCGATATTTTTTCGTAATCGATTTCATGTGTTTATCGGAAATCAGAATAGTTATCGATAATTTGAAACAAACTTGTTCTGCTCATAGTATAGGAGAACTTATATTCCAAACCTGAAGTCTCTAGCTCTTGTAGTCTCCGAGATCGACGCGTTCATACAGATGGACAGACGGACAGACAGTGGACATGGCCATATCGATTCGGCTATAGATAATGATCAAAAATATATATACTGAATGGGGTCGGAGATGCTTCCTTTTGCCTGTTACATACTTTTGCACAAAACCATTATACCCTGATTTATCCATTTTATGGGTTCAGGTTATAATGAGCAAAGCAGACTAATGTTATGTGAATCTACTTTTATTATTTAATAATAGCTGGACCTTGTTTTTAATAATCTCTAATTTGACATATATTTTGTTATTTATCCAGCAGATTAAAGGCCAATTTCGAATGTCCAGTTAAAGTTCCAGTTAGCTTGACTCGGCATAAAATAAATGCTTAGGTTAAACCAATTTGGTCTTCTCACTGTAAAGTTAAATTTGTATGTTGAGATGCTACGAATCAGATGTTTGTAACTGCTTAATTCTTCTTCTATTTGCAAACTTATAACTATGATTACAATTAAATGCATAAAACATTAACAACCGAGCTGAGGAGCATGCAGTTGATGTGCTTGTGGAGTCAAATCAAAATGTTTTAGATAAAAATAATAATATAAATGCAAATACATATTTAGAAGTGTCGGCATGAGCTGTTCGCCTAACGATGGCTTTAAGCGACATTTATATCGGCACTTAAGCGGGCTTTAAATGTTAACAGGTTAATGTTAACTCACGCCTCGGTTGGGTGTGTGTCTCGGATTCTTAATTTTGACTAAACTTAGGATAGTTACGCTAACCGGACATTGAGAAACCGGCCCTTAGTCTAGTACATATTAAACACTAAGCCTTATTTCAGTTTAACGAGCAATAGCTGCTACGGACCTTGATATATATATTTTTCACTTTTTACTAGTTTTTTTACACAAAAGAATTGCCAAATAATAAGTTTTATTATTGTATTTATCAAAATTTTGTTTAGACTTGTGTTCCAAAAAGGTATTCCGCTGCAGCGCGGTTCGTGTTGGACCATTGTGCGTTGATAGCAATCAGTCAGTCAGTCGAAGATAATAAATTTGATAAATACATATACGTATATTTTGCTCAGCAAAAGTTTTTCATTTTAATCGAACAAACGGTTTGCATGCATTGAATAGCGTCGGGTTTTATTTTGTACTTCATTTTTTTTGTTCAAATTTCAGCGCAATAAATCGTTGAGTTGGCGCCATCTAGCGAGCGCTAATTTTAAATTTATGTTAAACGCGCGAATAAATAAAAATAATTTGGCCTTAACTTAGAAATTTCTAATGCGAAGAAGAAGAAAAGGAACACTTCAAACAGTTTTTGGCCTGCCACCTGAGCGGTGCAGAATGGTGCGTTGGTCTGGTTGGTGGTTTTTTTTCTTGGTTTGCTTGGCTTGGCTGAGTTTTGTTGAATTCTTTGCTCGCTGGTATGCTGGTATGGGCGTTTTGGGTGGGGGTTGGGTGGGGTTGTTGGGCGTTCGTCCGTGTAATGCGTCAGGCAGGCGGATTTAAATTTGATTTCACTGTCGCTGCTGTTGCTGCTGCTCCTGCCACAAAGTAAACAAAAGTTGCCTGCATGAAAATTCAAATTGAATGCTCTTCAATGAGCTTTTAAGCATAGAAGTTGGTGGATTATTTAAGTAAGGCAGTGAGGCGGGGCCAGGCTGGGTTATCAATGGCGCGGTTTTGGCGCGTTATGCGCCCGACTGCACTAAGCAACGATTATCCCAGTCACACTCCGCCCTAAACGTGCTCCAGTACCGCCCAATCCACCCAATCCAAACCGAACCAAACCAAACGGAAAGTTGCGCCAAGTTCTTTTTTTCTTTTGTAGCCGTTGGTAGTACACATAAATAACGGTATTCGGCATAATATATTCATATGCGCGCATAAGCTGTTGGAAATTTATGCCGCGACTCACACAGCAACCAGCGTCGACGCCAGCGTTGTGGCATAATCAAACCGTCTGCAAGTTAAACAACTGGCGAAAAACTTTTGCTTTTAACTGCCGCAAGCAGAGAGGGCGATAGAATGGAAATGGATTCTCTCGTTCATTTACCTTTTACCGGAGCCAAAAGTCCAATCCTAAACTAAACAGTTGCAACGATGCTGATGCCACTGATGCTACTGTCTGACGCGACGCGACGTGACGCGGCGCAGCGACGCAGGTGATAAATGTCATCGCATCCTGTTGCCACATAATTCTTGCTTTCTTTTCGCATTCATTCATTTTGTTGCACCGACGCGACGCGACGCGATGCGAAGCAACGGCCTGCCAGCGACAGCTGGCATTGCTTGCAACACTCACTAAACCAAGTTGTAATGTATAAATGGGGTGTGTGTGTGCCGCACGTGATGCATGGTGGGTGGCGGACTAGCGGACTGGCTAGCCTGCCTGATGCTGCACTTATTAAGTGCTGCTGCACACAAATGGGCGCCAGCGATTTATTGGCCTCATCATAGTCGCTTTTAGCCGCTTTAAATCGCATCACTTGATTTTCGGGGGTTTAGGTAAATGGCCTCAGGCAGGGACTGCTTACAAAGAGAATAACTATACGCATATAGAAAATATATATTAAATGAAATTCAGCATTTCCTCAACTTTCAATAAAATAACTATCGAAGCTATCAGCTTTGGGCCAATTACTCAATGTCTGGTTAGATGAACTAACCCGAGTTTAACTAACTCGATTAGGGCTAACCCAGACACAAACTTAAACTTATAGCCCGGTTAAATGCCAATACAAAGACTCTACACATACCACTGCCTAATAATCATATATATTATGACTCAAATTTGATCGAAAATCCAATACACTTAAAAATTAAAGTATTAAGGTCAGTGAGTTCCCAATACCACATTGTGTAGTTTGTATGCAACATTGTTTGTGCTGCAGAATTTATTGACAGAAGTTCTTCTTACTTCCTGCTTTTCATTCAATTCACTTCAACTTCTTGTTTTCTCATTTTCCTTGATCAATAAACATAATGCAGTAAATGTGTGTGTGTGTTCAGTTGGGAAGCATCATTTGTAAAGCTCTTATCCTTTGGGGGGCAACCAATTTGATTAGCAGGCTGGCAAATCATTAGCAAACATAAGTAAACACACTCCGAACAAGAACAAGAACAAGGACAAGAACAAGGACAAGGACAGGACAGGACAGGACAGGACAGGATGTTGTGCAGCAGGGAGATGAGACCAAGAGCTGAGAAGCATCATCGGGAGCATGTTATACATATGCAAACACGAACGTGGATGTGTGTTGCGAGTTATGTTCTCTGGCAATTCGAATCGAGTCGAGCTGGCGAAGAGCAAATAAGCAACAAATTAAATAAGTAACAAAGTCAAAATCACTGGCAGCGGACCCAAAGCTGAGACCAAAAAAGACAGACAGACAGACTAAGGGAATAACCGAAACAGACAGATAAACAGATGCGTCGGAAGGGCGAAGAGCGGAGGGTAGAAGGCGGATGGTGGCATACGGCGTTGTTTTAGAGCAAACAGATAAGACAGCTTAGCAGATAACATGAGACAGTCATTTGTGTTGACGAGGATTGCTTCAAGGAGGCAAGGCAACACTTCAGCTACACTTCAAGAAACATAACAATATTTAATGTTGAGCCAATCGCTTAAGAGAGACGAGAATTTTCTGGATTTCTGTCTTTTATAATTAATATAAACCCAACTAAATTTCAGATATTTTTATTTTTGTGCAAAATTTAACTCCGAACTCTGTATACCAAGTGTACATCAGCTAAGAACAGCTGATGATGATGATGATGTACCAAGCAAATCCCCAACGTCTTTAAGACGGACAGCTACCATGCCTCCTCTCGCTCTCTCTCTCTCTCTCTCTCCCCTCGACTGCTGACATGTAAGCAACATTTTGGCCAGCATAAGCATGAAAGGCAGGGGATTTTCGTTCTTTTTGGCTTTTTAATAAATTATGCGAGCCCCCATTCTCCATCCGCATATCCATTTCCGTACGTACAACGCGGCGTATGCGTGTCGTGTAATTAATGCGCACCAAATGAATAAGCAAGCCAAGCAAACAGCCAAACAGACAAATGATTTTGCTTGCTTAACGAGTATAGTGAATGGGGGGGGGAGGCAGTGTTTGGGTTTGGCTATGGGGCAGGGGCTGGCAGCATATGTGATTCTGGGTCTGACACAAGAAGGCGTCACAGTTTATAGAAATAAAATTAAGTCAAATATAAAAAAATAAAACAACAACATCAGCTGCTGACAACAACAAGAATAATAAGAAGAAGAAGAAGCACCTCTCTAGGGGCTGCAAAGACGTTACTTCTGCTCAGTGAATTTTGCTCGGAGTTGCCTGGTATTAGTCTGCCACCCACTTGCCACCCACTTGCCACCTACTGCTGCGCGAGCTACGCAACCGGCGATAAATTTTAATACCCAAACAGCGCTAGCAGCGCTGCCGCCTTCCATTACTCAGCAAACGAAAGTCACTAAAACAATACAAAATATAAAAAAATATCAATTTGAAAACATTTCATTGAAATCGAAAAAGAAAATCCTAAATATTTCGTATGATGTGGAAAAGTTTTGACTTTAGACTAGTCACATTATTTAATTTAAATCGACAATGTGATGTTTAATTAAAGGCAAATAATGGAGAGTATGATTTTCATTTTGTCCTTTCAAAAAATCATAGTTTAATATGCGTTTTTTTCGTAGTGTAGCCAAGGCGCATTTTAAAATTTATTGTTATTATGTGAATTTTATAAACGATGCTGCTGCTGCTGCTGCTGCTATTTCTCTTACAAGTTGTTGTTGTTGCTGTTGTTGTTGCAGTTAATTAAATTTTATGTGCGCGCGCCTTAAAGCTTGAAGCTGCAACGGCAACAGCAACGGCAACATTAAAACCCCCGGGTTTTAGAAATTATACATACAAAAAAAAAGAAAAAACGAAGGGATTTCCCCAGCCTAAAGTCTTATAAATGCGACGTCCGCACGAGAAAGTTACATAAACAGCAGCAGCAGATTGCCCGACGACTACGACGACGACGACTTCATGGGCTAAGTCCAAATGAGCTAAGAAGAACGCAGCGTTTGCCAACCAACCAACAGCCAACAACAACAAAACTTTAAGCAGCCCAATGAGACTCACAATTTGCACACAGCAAAAGCGCAACAAAAGCAACAACAACATCAAATGAATCGCCTTCAACCTGTTTGCTATGTTTTGTTGTTGTTCTTTGTTTTCCATTTTCATTTACTGTTTACGCATCGTCCTGGGACTTGACTTCATTGCCTGGCCATTTGGTTGTACATATTTTTAGTTTTAGGGGCACGTTCGGGCGAAATGCTGCCGCGTTAGGTGAGCTTCAAATTAAAGTCCAGTCCAGAAGAAAAAGCTTTGTTTTAGTCTATTTATTGAAAGCAAAACATTTATATTAATATGTATTGATTAATGTAAAGCTCGGTTGGGGTATTAGGCCAACTATTTAAGGATCAACATACAAAAAAAAAATAAAAAATATTAAAATAGCAATTCGAACAAACTATAATTAGAAACATAAAAAACAATATGAAATAAACTAATTTTTGGCATGGCTTGTTCACAATTTTCGGGTTTTTCATTATAATAAGAAAATTGTTGATGGGCTTCGGAAGGTTTATATCTTTTATCTGTCTGTAAATATTCATATAAAAATGTATATACATTTAAATGTTTTTTTTTTGCCTGGTGCTATGTTTGTTGCAGTAGTATATATATATATATTTAGATTTTGTTCTGCTTTGATAACTGTTGTAAGTTGCAACCAAGCGTAACGATTGTGCCACAAGACATATAAACACAGTGTTTTTTTTGTGTAACTTTGTTTAGTGTCCTGTGCTGCTGCTGCTGCTGAAACTGTTTTTTAGTGTGCGATTGATACTTTTAAATATGCCCCAGACTGTCGGCAGTTTCAGGCTCCATTTGGTTGCCTTCGCTGCAGTTTAAACTTGTCGCATTGCCCTTTGGTCGCCTCGCCTCGCCTCGGCCACCCGCCTAGCCCATCAAAACAACAGCTCCAGCTGTTGGTCGAGAACCTTTAGCGTTATTTTCGATTAAAATTTATTTCCACACCACACTAACACATACACAAAACTTAAATGCCCATAACCAACAGCGGCGACCCTGGCAGCCGCAGCAGCGGCCGTAACTGAAAATCCTCGAGCACAATTTTCTTTTGCCTTGAATGTTGCCATGGTGTGTGCCTAGGCTAAAGTTTCAAATATTTCATAATTTGCAACATATTTTATGGGGCCACATTGCAGTTGTTGTGCCGCCTTCCAGCCAGCCAGCCGTCTTGCGGCCCAGCTTGGTCATAAAAAATAAAATTAAAGAGAGTGAAAAAGTTTTACGCTGATTTACGATAGAGTTCGTTGGCCAATTTGTAGTTGTAGTTGAAAACAGCAATAAACTTAGTTTAAGGGCAGCTCTAACACACACACACATACACACTAACACTAACACAGGCACATCGCTTATGTAAAGAAGTTTCGACATATTACTCATACGCCACGTTGTTGTTGGTCTCTTTATCTGCTTCTGTTGATATTTTGGCTTCATTTGCGTTAAATAATTCAAATGCCTTCCGACTTTGACTTTGATGCGCGCTGCCAATTCACGACCCACACTCTCTCTCTCACTCTCCCTCTCCCTTTTTCGTTCCCTGTGCGTTTGGCTTTTGTTTGGTGTCTTCTGCAGGTACGCCAAGCTGAACTGAGCACTTAAAAAGTAATTTTATTACACAGCTACTTACAGTGGCTGTCAGCAGCAAGCAGCCAGCAGCAAAGCAGTGCGAAAAGGGCAGCAGGGCAGGTCAAATAAAGGTGGCTGTGATGGGATGGGAAAGCGATGGCGAAGGGGAGGGGGTTGAGTTTGCGACACAGTTTTTAAAGACGTGCCGCGTCGCGTCGCGTCGCTCAAAACGGAAACGAAAAAGAGTCAAAGCGCAAAATTGTTGCTTGTTGTTGTTGTTTATGGCATCTTGGCACGCCCACTGTCACACTACTATTGAAAAGTTTTCGTACGTCTTACGCTTTTCTCTAACCTCTCGCTCTCTCTCGCTCTCATTCTCTCTTTCTCTCTTTCTTTGGGTGTGTTGTTTATTGTTTTTGGTGTTGCGTCGCCCTCGTTTTCAACTTTTCTTTGGCTGCTTGCAAGCAATTTTTCTCATTACACTTTTTCTCGAGCTCCGTTGTTGGCTGGCTGCTTTACTGTAGTCGTACCAGTACTATGGGTACTATGCCGCCAATGACGCCTTACAAAAGCTGGCAAACTTTCGACTTTCCGTCTACCTTTTTGCCCTTTTACGTTTGCGTATGGTTTGTCTCGCTTCCTCTCGCTCTCTTACTTATGCCAAGGGTAATTAAATGACTCGACTTTCAACTTGCTAAAAGTAATTATTAAATAGTCTATCTGATTGATATATATGAATGTATGCTTTTCTGTGCATATTACCTATATACAGTACGAAATCGCTCAACATAATCTATTGAAATTTGGCCAATTGCAAAAACTGAGCAACAAACGACCTTTTTCCGATCATTTCAATTGAAGTAAATCGAATAAATTTGTGTTCAAAGCAAGGATTTGTTACAATATTTATTTTTTTTTTATCGAGGAGATGCATGTCACAAGGATTGCGTGGTTGAGTGGGTTCGTACTGTAGTTCATTGAACAAAATCTAAGACAGAACATTTCTTTTGAGAAACTCTATCTTTAGAACTTTAAGTACAACAATAATATTTTAAATACTTTATGATTTCACACAATTTTGGTTTGATGATGGTTTTTTTTTTTTTGTCCAACTGATACTTATGTGATATATGTATGTAAACTGTTTTTTTCTTATGATCTGATTTTAACTGAACCTTAAATTAATTTTAGTTTTATAGTTCCAAATATGAAATATATTTTTCATTTAGGAACTTTAAACTGTTTAAATAATCTATAAGAAAAATCATTTTTTACCTGCCTTTAAGCTAGTTTTAAAGACATTAATTTTTTAGTTTAAAACAGTCTTAAAACCGTTTTCTGCTTCAACTATTCCTCTATTAAAGAAATTATTTCTCAAAACAAAGTACATTTTCATCTTCACTTAGAAATTAGTTCTGAACTTTTCCATTGCTTTTGTTGCAGCTTTCGAGCTGCTGCTTTGCACTTCTCGAAAGTTGGCTTCCACTTTGCACTATTATTACATTTTGCCATTTTCTTACTTAATTTTTAAACTTCTTTCCTTTAAATTATATATGTACGTGTATATGTATATTTTTTGTGTGTTTGTTTTATTCATCGCGCCTCTCGTGACAAACTTTTCCAAGTTGTCGTTGTCGTTGTTGCTTTTCTGCTGCTGCTGTTGCTGGCATTTCGTTTAATTACTTTTGACATCAGGTAAATTTTTATACAATTTTCATTTTGCTTCTTTTGGTCCATAAAACGTTGAGGAGTGTGGGTGGGTCGGTGGGTTGGTTGGGCAGGACTTGGTAAGCTGCTGCTGCCGCCGTTGCTGTTTGTTGGCAAAAAGTGTGCCAAATATTTGTTTAGGCGCCAATGCCCATATATATTTGTCAATGGCCAGTGGCACACCCACACACACACCGACACACACACACACACGCTGGTTCGTCATATTTGCATTTGACTTCGTTTTGCTTTTGGTTCGCATTTATTTTGATGTATTTCCGTTGAGCAAACAAATAACTTTGAAAAACCCTTTGAGTGCGACATGCCAAGCGAGCGGATGGAGATGTGTGGGTGGTTTTTGTTGTTCTGTGTTTTGTGTTTTGGGTGTACCAGTTGGGTGGTTGTTTGGTTTGAGTTGTGTTTTTGGTTGGTGTTGGTGTTTGTGAGTTTGTAACATCCTTTCTTGTTTTTCATTAGCAGATAGTTTAGTTTAGCCCGGGCAAAAATCGCTCGCTCGCTCGCCTTCGAAAAACATTATTCATCCCTTTAACAGTTTGTTTGATCCTTTTGCGGCCTCTTGGCAACTCCATTACCATTGTAGTTTGGTATGTGTTTAATCACATGTGGAGTAGCTTCGATAGCAAACTTTTTGAGAATTCATTGTTGCTGTTGCTGTTGCTGTCTTTTTTGTAGTGCTATAACTTTGTTTGTATGTTTGTTTGTTTGTTTGTTGCTCACTTCCATTAGCAATGAGTTTCAGCAGCAGTTCGCACTCATTGTTTCAAGTGCCCGTTTGGCCAAATCAAACAAAACAAATGAAAAACAACAAAAACAGAAACTCTCTCTTCAACAACGAAAAAACAAAAACAAATGCATACATATGCAAAGAACAACGTTTGCACAACAACCAACAACCAACAGCCAACAACCAGGACAAACTAAGGCAGGTTGTTTCAGTTTAATCATATAATCTACATATATATGTTTGTGTATATGTATATGTGTATGTTTTTGCGCATATTAATGATTTTCTCCCCACCACCACTTAGCTATTGCTCTGGTATATATAAATTTCCTTGTGGCTTAAGGATGGGGCCGATGCCTGTTGCGGCTGGCATTGACTAAATAAAAGTTTGCCAGCTTGAGAGCTTTTCGCTTTTAACCCTGTTGTTTATGAGAATGCCTTAAAAAGGGTTTTTTCGATTCAAATGCCATAATTTGGAGCAAGAATTTTTATCTTAAAACTTATATATATTTATGTTAAAATTAAAATAGTTAATAATTCATTAGCTAATAATTAATGAAAGAAAGATTGAAATATTACTTGTATTATATTCTTTTAGTAAATATTGAGATTATTTCAGTGGCAGTTTTTACTAATCTTACGTTCTGAAATTAAGTTTTTAAATGATATGCATGCTAAAAAAAACTATCTCGAGAAAAACTTCATAATACATTATTCTTGCGATATCCTGTAAAGCTTCAAAATAGTATCTTTTAGTCGTGCAAAATGATTTCTTCTTTTTCGTTTTCGTTTTCTGCTTCTCGTTTTGTTTTTGCATTGTTGTTGTGTACATTTTGTTTTAATTTGCTGTTGTTGTAACTTTTAAAAGCTTTTTTAAGTAACTCCAACTAAATTAAGTTAAATATTATTTGTTTTGTTTACTTGCGCCACGTCCTGTCGCAATCGCATCCTCGTGCATGGCTTTTGATGATCTGCAAAGCAACTTGAGCCATTTTGTTGTTCTGATCCTGTGGCCAGCATACTGAGCGACAAAGAAAGATAGAAAGAGAGAGAGAGAGAGACTTTTGCTTATGCGGCGTAAAAGCTTTTAGCAAAAGGATCCAGTCCCATTAGGGTGCAACGTGTCGCGACATGTGTGTTAGTGTGTTTTAGTGTGTGTTAGTGTGTGTGTGTGTGACCTCGTCGCACTTTGCATTTGAGTTCACGCTTGCGTTCCTTGCATAGCGTTACTTCTGCCACCCTTTTCGGCTGCGTCAGGACGCAATAAATTGCAATATTTATGTTTCTGGGTTAAAACTCTGCAGCCCGTGACAATTGAAAGCAGCTGCTGCTGCTCCAGCTCTACGAATCCAAATCCAAAGGAATACCTATACAACCATACATATACATATACATATACAATTTACATATAGCAATTGCATCTCCTCCCTTCCATCTTCTCGGGTTTTTCTGCCTTTGTCAGTTATGCAGCAGGATTCGATGGCAAAAGGGGTAAAACACACACACACATATGTATTTGGGTGTGTTTAAAAGTGTATCCTTTGCTATGCAGCCTTTGTTACCCAAAGGGATTTTCTCTGTTTTTCCAAACAGCTTTTGTTTGCCGCTTAGCACACGAACACACACACGCACACACACTTATTTAGAAAGCAAGAGCTTTTAGTTTTGCATTCAGAGTACTTGGGTATGCATTTTTCGCAACACACAAAATCATTCGACAAAATAATAATAATAACATACATTTATGCATGTATGTATGTGTGTGTGTATAGTAGTACAAATCCCTTCGTTATTTACTGTTAGTGCTGTCTGTTGTGTCAAATGTCAAAGACAAGAGCCGAGCACAACAGTATCAACCAATACAAACACACACACACACACACACACAAAGTGCCCCCCTCAAAAGTAGCACACGATTACAAGTACTTTGTGTTGCGTTGGATCAAAAATAATATAATGGGGTTCCCAGGGGAAAAGGTGGAATCAAAAATATGCACTATTGAATGGTATTGATTTCGATATTTTTGATTTCGATATTTTATTTCTTATGTTCGAAAGCTTATTTTGTGAAATGTTGACATTTAATAACTGTTATTATACGAGTTCAAACATTTTTGGAAACGAAACTCATTTATTTTATTTGATGTTAGAGTAAAGTTTGTTACGTTTATAATAAGGATGATTTGAACTCATGTCATGGCCCCTCAACTTTCTGTTGAATTTTCGACAAAAATAATAAATGATTTTAATTATATGCCTTTAAATGTGTTTTCACAACTTGAGATCTTTAAGCATTTAACTTTAACTAACGACGATTGATGATCTTTTCGGAACAGGTTGACTTAATCACAGCTTGCTTGTCTGTTGGATCTAACATTTCTATCTAGCTTTCTGGCAGCAGTATTTTTTTGGTGGTTTTTGTTTTTAAGGTTTTTTTTCGGTTTTGTTTTTAAGTACCTTGGCCTGATTGCGGCAACCTTTTTCGTCTGTTGTCTCTGTTGCCAATCGATTGTGCGCCTTAAAAATGTGTCTATGCCAACTCGGTTTGTCTGGGCCTGCATCTGCTTTTAATTGCATCGCTGATATAAGCCAACAATTCGAAAACTTGGCTACGAAACCGGTCGCTAAACCTCCTCCTGTCCACTTGGCTATCGGCATGCCCCCTGCCGATTGCGCAGTTGCAGTTTGCTCCGCCGCCGCCGCCGCCGCCGCCGCCTCATAAATCGTTCAATCATCGGTGGCACATTGACAACGCCATTGGCCGATTTGGCTACCACTTGCTCGTGTTTCATACTCGACTCGATGCTGTTTTTGTATTTCCACCAAATACCACCCCCCCCCCCCCCTTCACAACCATTCTTCTTTCTTCCGATTTGTTGTTTTGGGGGTAAGCGTGTGCACCTCGCGAACGTAAAGTTAATGCGATTTACGCACAAAATGTGCCATTAAAAACGCATAACCAGCTAGTAAAAAAAGAGGGGGTGGGTAGTGGGTGGTGGGGGGAACAGAAATAGAGGCTATTGAAATATTTTTGCAAGAAGTTTTATATATATATGTATTAAGTAGTAGACAAACCGAAAGCAATATGAGCTCTTGTCGCAGTCGCAGCGTCGCCTTGTCTGAGCATTTTTCCATCGTTTTGTTGTTGTTGTTGTTGGTGACTCCCATGTGCTGTAGTGTAATTTAATGCCAATGCAAGTTCTTATTTCTTCCCATTTGATTCTACCCCGCACTCATTCGAAACGTGTATATATTGAGCATAATGAAGTTGTAAAAATATTTAAGAACTAACCAAAAACGATATTTGATTTTGAATTTTTTTGTATATATATATTTAATGGTAAATGAAGGAACTTGAGTATTTTGACAATATTAGTGACGTTTATATAATTTTCAATTATCTATTAAAATCGATTACTGATCGAAAGTCACAACTGTTTATATTATTAAACATTTTGGTCAAAATTCGGTTAGGCTAAGAAAATATGTTTATTTTATAGAGCATCTCCAAGTTGAGTTTTAGCTAAATCTCTGTCTTTATTTTTTGCATGCGCTTACTTGCCCTCGCTTTGCCAGCCAGCCAGCCCCGCATCCTCTCATCCTTCGACTCCCTGCTACTTCCTCGCTCCCGCTGAGCGCTGCACTTCCTTTGGCCTGGCATGCCACAAATTACCGAGCCAAAGTCCGTAGAGCGCATTTAGCTAAATCGCAGAATTTATGTCTTATGAAAATTTGCGCTGCAAGTCGCAGTCTAGAGAATTGCAACCAACCAGCCAACCAGCCAGCCAGCCAGCCAACCAGCCAGCAAGCGGGCCAAGTGACATTGGCGCAAAAGAGGCAATGCTAATGTACGAGGCTATAATAAAACCGAAGTCATGGCAAAGACAAGGCGACAAACGACACTCAGATGCCCTAACACTTTGAATACACTTAAATGAATTTGGATTATTTTAATTTGGAATATTAATATTGTTAAAACTCAATCAATTCCAACTGGAAATAGCTGTGATTTGAAGCAAATCGAAAAAGTGTATGGTTGAATCTTGGTTCGAAATACTTTGGCTTAAGTTAGGGCGTTCGATAGTTGGTACTTATAAATCGGATAGTTGTTGGAAAAACTTGAGAACTTACAACTGATTTATTTCCTTTTATTATTATGGTCACATTTCGTTTATTCTTTGCCATTTTGCATGCTTGCGTTTTTCTTTCTTTTTATTCGCCATTAATTTGCCTGCGCTTTTCCAATTTCCAGTTTCGATTTAACCGTTTGCTAACTCTTTCCACTCGCTTGTGTGTGTGTGTGTGTGTGTGTGTGTTGCACAATCCACAAATTATGCCACCTTAACTGTTGGCTGCGGCTTAACTGTAGTGTATTCGGTTTCTCGTCGCTGTCCCATCAATTGGCATGCCAAAAGTGCGGCGAAAAAACTTTTCAATTCAATTATCAACGCCCAGGCATACACACACTAACACACACACACACACACAGACACATAGACAGCGATTCGGTTGACTTTGCTATCTACAAACATATTTAGCTCGATGAGGAGGTGCACCAGCAACACCAGCGAACACCACCAAATAAGCTTTAGCTTTGGCAAACTCAATTCGGCTTATGGAATTGTTCCGTTTTGGCTTCGATTTGGCTGCAATTTGGTTTTCGATGCATTTTTTGGGGTAATTTGTTTGGCCAAATTTGCGTGTGTTGGCGTCTAAGTCGTCAACACATTTTGTGGGGGTGTCGATTTCGTTTTGGGACAGCAGCAACAGCAACAACTCAAACAAGCATGCAAATTACTATATGCAACAACAACAACAACACAGCCCACCACATCCATAAACGGCAAGTATTTTCGGAATGGAAAAAGTTTATTGAAGGAAATTAATGTTGTAAATTAAAGCTAAAAAGGAAATGAAAAAAAAAAAACAAATAGCCTACAATGAAATTTGCAGAAACCAACTTAACAATTTGTTAATGTAAAAAAAAAAAATTCATTCAAAATAAATTCAAACTAACTTCATTGAAACAATTATTAATAACCTTAAAAATCTTTTTAAAAAAATAATGTAAACTTGTTCATGCCTTTAAAAATGATTTTAATTAAATCCCGAAGACAATTTGCCCTGTTTATAAGTTTAAGAAATGTATTAACGGGTGTTTACTGTAAGCACATAAAGAATTCAAACATACTTAGTTGTAACGAGTTGCACTCGAAGCTAAATATAGCAAAAAATGGGACTAAAATATATATAAAGGAAAATACATGAAAAAAAAAATGTTGGATGCCAGTGGAGCGACAAATATTTTGGCAAGCCAAAAATATTGAAGTAGCCACCGACGAAAAAACAAAATGTAAGCATCAAATCGACAGGGCGACTTCGATATCAAATTGTCAACACATTTGTGTGTGTGCGTGAGTGTGTGTTAGAAGTGCTATCATAACAGCGTTAGCTTTTAAGCAAGCAAAGTGCTTAAGGACGCAGACAGGCAGCCGCAGGAGTTAGGAAAATGGGCAGCAAAATTGAAAAATAAATAAAATTATGCGTCGCAACACATTCGAAATCATTGGCCAAATACATATCAATGGTTTGTCTGTCTGTGTCAGTCTGTGTGTTTGTGTGTGTGTGGCATCACTGAAGAGCATCTTTTCGTGTGCTTGTGTGTTCTGATTTTTTTTTTTTGGGTTCATTCTCTCTTTTTGGGATGACGGCGGGCTTTACGCATCACTTGATTATTTTTTTATTTATTTGATTTCTTTTTGGATTTTGGTCCGCCGTGTGCCATACGAAATTTACTTGATTTGGCTTTTCGCACAATCGCAACCCAGCCACTGCCCCTGGCCCCACCCCTCAACCAACCCGACTCTCAAAATGGGGCATCATTGAAAATTCAAATCACATCAAATTGTAAAATACACAAACCACGCAAATCGTCGTTGAGGCCAGAAAAAAAAAATAAATGCGAGTACATAAAAAAAATAATAATAATAAAAAAAAACAGAAAAAACAGAAAGACAGAGTCTAAGATGAAGAGCCCAAAACCAAAGCCAAAGGCAAGCTCCATCCAGTATTCGCAATGAGGTGGAGACGACAGCAAGAAGATGGAAGAATCGTTGGCGGGGAAGGGGCCAAAGGACGTGCAGACAAAACGAACTGGACGAGCTGGTGAAATTGTACCTCCCTCTCTCGCTCTCTCTCACACCGTAGATGCCAGGATGCGGCAGAAATAAAATTTTTTTTCTTTGCCGGCAAAGCAAATTCGGTGTTTTGTGATGGCAAAACAATAACAAAAATGAAGGAAAAAGCAAAAAACTTGGCGATATGGCAAATTTATTTGTATGTTGCGCTGCCTGTATTTTCTTCTGTTTCATTTTTTTTTTTTTTTGTTGCAAATTATGGCGTGAGTGTAAAATATAAAAACAAATTAGAAAATTGTGTCGGGTAAAAGTCGGGCATTTAATTAACGTTTAGAAGTCAACTCAGATATGAATAAGAATAAGTCACTGACATTCAAATCCCAAAGATGTTGAGTTGATTTTTAAGTTACAAAACTAACAATAATGACATTTGTTTGTTTTTTTATGAACTATGAAAATCGATTTTGAAATTGTTTTATACCTTTGTTTTGCCAATTTAATATCAAACCAATAATCAAATTTTAAGAGAATTCATGTTAAACAATATTCTTTGCTCTGTCGGAAAAAAAAACATTGCAGAATACAATTTGATTTTGTAATCAACTTTGATTATTATTATTATGCCCAATAAATGTGGAAACCAGTTTATTAACTGACTATTCTCGCAGACGATCGATCGTCTTTGCAAATCTTTGTGTTTCATCTTCAATTAAACATAACTTGAATGGTTTTCTTCTGAAAGAAAAAAAACCATATATGTATCTAGACTGTGGCGCCTTTTTAGCCCACTCGCTCAATTCGAATGGTGTTTGTATGTATGTATGTGTAGGTTCGTACCCCCTTTTCTTTTTTTTTTTAGTTTTATTGCATTTGCGGTATCTTGCCCATAATTTTAGCATTGATGTCTCTTTGCCGCCTTCATTTCTCTTTTTTTTTTCTGCATATGAAAAACTAACAAAAATAAAATAAAAATAAAAATAAAAATGTAGACATTTTGTAGCCAGTTTATTGAGAGATGGTTGGCCAGCCTTTTTGGCCGAGGCCTGTTTGCTTTTCGCCCATAATTTTTGTGCCATTTACAACAAACGGTCGCATAACTTGTGAACGGGGGGGCCCCGGTTCAGCCAGCGATCCCGGCTCCGTACCCATTTCTACCCTCTGGCGGCCCTCCTCACGTCTCGTCTCTCTTCTCTTATCTTGTGCGATGCTGTCGATGCTGTGTTTGTTGTAGTCCCACGGTGCCACCACAGTCTTGTATGGTGCATTCGCACTCTTAAGCATGGTGCCAAATGGTTTTCACATGTTTTTTTTTTTAGCATTTTGGATTTTCGTTAGTTTTCTTTTCTTTGGCACATTTCTTTTTGTGTTGTGCTTTTCACTCGCACTTTGGTTACGAAAGCTGTTTTGGCATTTAATTAAAAAGGCCAGGCTAAATTATGAACTTTTCTCATTTCAACCGCCTGCATACATATTTGTTTGTTTTCGCCACGAAAGTCATATATCAAAATATTGCTTGCCAGATGCAAGCGCTTTCTGTTCTCTTTGTGTGGAGAGAGAGGAGGAATAAGGAAATGGCAAATGGGAAAATTGTGTGAAATGGTGAAATGTAAAATCTTTAGCCAATGATCTGGCAAAAGTTTGCAATAAATTTTGGGCCTACAATAAGTAGTACCATCACCAGACACACACAACAGTCAATGAGTCGCTGAGTGGTTGTTGGGGTCGATTTGGTTGATGATGGAGGGGAGGAGTGGAGTCGAGTGGAGTGGATTGAATGCTGTTGTGTGAGTGAGCCGACGCGTTGAAAACCAAATGAGCTGTAAAGAAAATAAAAATTTCGCGTTAAAATGCGTTTTATTGTTTCCAATTAAGCTGATTGAGTGCGTCGTTTATGCGTGTGTGTGTGTGCTTTTCGGTTGCCTGATATTGAAAAATCAACTACAGACTGTAAACTGCAGTCAGTCAGTCAGTTTTCGAGTCCGACATGCTTCGCTTAATCCCACACAGCGTCGGCGAGACCCAACCCAAAAACAATTTATGTGCTACTTTAGCTAATCGTCGAGAGCGTCGCATATTTCGATGTTGCTGTTTATTTTTTTTTTTTTTTGGTTTATTTTTTGTATAATTTTTGGCGTTGTTTTTTTCTAATTGTCTGCCAATGTGGGTCTACGTCATGGGTGTGGAGGTTTAATGGCGAGGGCGGTTCGGGTCGGGTCGGAACGGGGCGGTGCAAATTCTACTGCTGCATCATCTAAGAATCTGTTCAAAACTCTTCAGCAGCTGCATCAGCCAGGCAGCAGTTGTCCCCTTCCACACCCCGCTGCAAAAGTCAACTCATTTACAATGTCCAAGTCCATTCGGGTGCTGCTGTTGCTGCTATCATATTATTATTATTATTATTGCCACCATTAAGTTGATATTTGCGACCGTCTGCCTTCGATAAGAATAATTTAACAACGACTCGAGAATGCTCTAACTTCATTTCAACTTAATTGTTGTCCAATAGTTTGTTGATTATGGACTTTTCATATTTAAAATACTTATATTTTAATTAAAGCTTTTCCTGAAAAAAAATATTTATGCTTTGACATTCCTTTTTATCATAAAGCAGACAAATTCTTGAAATTCAACAACTTTCTCAATGCTTTTAGCATTATATATATATTTTTTTTTTCAATATTTAAGCTCGACATTTTCACTGTTTGATTATTTTTTGAGTGATTTAATTTCACCAACTTTCACCTTTTTCTTAATCGAAATGACATAAGTAAGTGATCTCTTCATGCGATTTATATCTCATTTGGTTGTGTCAGCTTCCTCCATACATACCTATATATATATACATATATATATATATATAGTAACAGTTTGGACCCAAGACTCTTTTGCTTTTGCCTCTTGCCGCGTGTCAAGTTGGAAATAAAAATCATTTTAATTTGTGCAACGATGACGACAATCATGTGGCAAGAAGCAATGATGGCATGATGAGGGGAGTGGGGGGACGAGAGTGAGAAACAGTTGACGAATGAAGAGTGCTGGCCACATGCCACATCCTACGTAGTACATGCGGCTGCTGCCTGTTGTTGCAAAGGATAACATTCGTCGATAAGTATTGCTGCTGCCTCATTGTAGTTTGGCCATTGTTGTTATTCTGCCAAATAAGCGAACGGCCGCCCGCGTTGTGCCCCGCACCGCCCACGATGACGCCACACCATTGTTGTCAGCCTCATCGTCGTCGTCGTCGTCGTCGTCGTCGATGATGCAGACATAAGATATGAAAAATATGAAGCAACAGCCATCACAATACTTGGTCCCGAAGTACCCATCGCTCGCAGCCAAGCCACAGCGACAGTCACAGCCACATTTACGTGGCACAGCACAAGGGACACTTTTGTTGCCCCTTCCCCACCATACACCATACACCATACACCGCTATCCGCTTCCTTGGATACACCAGCTTACAAAGCAGGCGCTCATGCGTTTGTGAGTCGAAGTCGAAAGCTGCGTGGGCATCCATCCATCCGCCTTATACGTAACAAGCATATTATATATATATTAATACACATAAAAATGAATATATATTCGTATACATATAAATGTCTGTCTATATATGAGTTGCGTTGTATAAATCACGCTTAATGCCTCGCCAGCCAAGCAGTCAGGCAGTCAGGCAGTCAGGCAGTCAGGCAGCCAACGGGGGCAACTGGAATCGCTGTGCACATAAATTTCAGTCAAGTGCTGCCAATTAGTTGCTAAAAATAATTTTTATGATATTGGCCAACTATGTAACTAATTAAACTAGCATTTCCCAGACGAATGGGCGGAGTGAGTGAGGGAGCAAAAACAAGGGCCATGCCAAGGGCCTGGGGTCAGCTGGTCAAAAAAAATCGATAAAAGTCGCAGCAGGCCAGACGTGCGGTCAGCCAAGCAGGCGGCTAGTAGCAGGTGGGAATTCTTTCCCTTCCTTTCGCTCCCCTTTGTTTAGTTAGCCTGCAGTTCCATCAATCAATCAAGCCCACAAGCCAACAATCAATCATAGCCGGACAGAGGCAAAAACTCTTGCTACAACAGAAAATGAAAACGAAATAAAAGAAGTAAAGTAAAGTAAAGTTTAAGTATTTATGATTATCAATTATAAATGTAATGTGCTTGGCGAGTAGCGGGTGCCATTAAATGATTACGTTTCTATGCTCCTGTCCCAAACAGAAGCAGCACTAAGCCGAGAAGCGGAAGGAAGCTTCTTACGAAATGGTTTCATTGCTGCCACTTAGAGTGTAAAGAGCTTAGGTAGCGATGCGATATTAAATATATATAAATATGTATGACCATTTGATTTGAAGTGGGACAATTCTTGAATACAACAAAAAATAAAAATAATAATTGTTCGATGATGATTTGGAATTTCTACTAAAACAAAGAAGACAATAAAAAGTCAAATTAATTCCAACAAAAACTAATAAAAATTAAACTAGCAAATGATATGGCGGATTTAATTAACTTTCCCTGTTTGTTGGTTTACATTTAGCAATTAAAACTTTATCACCTAGCTGTCGACAGATTGATTGGATTGAAAATTGGTCAACACTTTAAATTTTGATGAAAAAACAAATCTATTTATTATACATAAAAAAAACAATACGTATATGTATATATATTTGTTAAGTCTATGGTTTATATTTTATTTATCTCTCAGTAGCCAGTAAACCGTTTATTTATTGGCCAACATAACTAATTGTTTGTGTTATTTTTTTTCTTGGTTATTCTTTGGTTTTGCAGTGTGCCAGTGCAATGGTCATGCCCGTCGCTGCCGCTTCAATCTGGAACTGTACAAGCTGTCCGGCCGTGTGTCCGGCGGAGTTTGCTATAACTGTCAGCACGATACGACCGGACGGTATTGTCATTATTGCCGCGAGGGCTACTATCGCGATGCTACCAAGCCGCCAAATCATCGCAAAGTCTGCAAACGTAAGTGAAAACCTAAAGCTGAGTTATACCCTTAAGGCGTTTTGCCATCAATCAGCCACAAAACTAAAGCCAACTGTCAACTCGGACACATGTCTCTAATGATAGAATCTCTATTTTTTCTTTCTACTTTCTCCCACTTTTTGTGGCTTATGCTTTTTTAGGCTGCGACTGTCATCCCGTTGGCTCGACTGGAAAGACCTGCAATCATCTGAGTGGTCAGTGCCCCTGCAAGGAGGGCGTCACCGGTTTGACCTGCAATCGTTGTGCACGAGGCTATCAACAGACGCGCTCCCATGTGGCGCCCTGCATAAGTAAGAGTTTATTTCATCTCAGTGCATTTTTGTTTTTTGTGTCTTTCTTTACTTACAACTTACGACTTACGACTTACGACTACTTTGCTTACATTTGCAATTAACAGAAGTGCCCACAAATGCGAATATGATCCAAGCGGAAAGTGCCGGAGGCGGCGGCGGCGGCGGTTCAGCTGGAACTGGTGACTACAAGGATGGCGGTGGCTCACAAGCCGAAGAAATGAAAAAGTGTAAGTGTCTCTCTCTCTCTGTGTATGTTTTTTTTGTTGTTGTATGTTGAGTAACAACAAGTTGCGAATTTAAAAAGTTGCATTTAGCAAGCTTTGACGCCGTCGTGTTGTGACCCATAATTTGGTTTTTTACATATATATTCTTAGAAAGTGCAAATTATTATTTCTGCATTCTATTCCATTTATAGATTGCGGCAAGTGCAAGGCCAGTCCCAAGAAACTCAATTTGAACAAGTTTTGCATGGAGGATTACGGTGCGTATGCACGCTAAAACTAAATGCATATTTCGAGCTACTATATTATTGGTTTTGTTTCTTTTGGGTTTTTGTATTTATAGCTTTGCTGGCCAAGGTTATTGGTCATGATCGCGCCTCTCAGGACATTAGTACCGAGAAGTTTTCGATCGAGCGACAGAACGAGATCTACAAATACGAGATCAACATACAGACAATTTTCAAACGGAATCCCATGTCGGGCACAACTAGCTCATTGCTGGGGCGTGGCAATATGATGCTGCTAGTGCCACGCAAAAGCATCGAATGCCAGTGCCCCAAAATCAAGCTGAACAAGTGAGTGATATATTTTATCTTACGATAACTATATAAACTCACCCATTTTTCAAATAATTTTGAAAATAATAATTCAACTAAAAATAATAGAATTTTATTCATTTACTTTGATTCTCGTTGCATTTTGTTCTTTTACAGATCGTATCTAATACTTGGACGCGACTCGGAGGCAGCGCCGGGCTATCTGGCCATTGGACCCAGTTCCGTTGTATTGGAATGGAAAGATGAGTGGTCGTTGCGCATGAAGCGGTTCCAGCGTCGTGCGCGCAAATGCAGTTGAATCGAACCGGAAACGGAATATGTCAGAGCGGATTTCAATTTCATACACTTGGCTAGGTATCGGTTTTTGTATAAATTGTACAGTTTACTCAAGTTTCTGACCTTTTTCGGCATCATGCTATAATTAACACACTCACACACACTCAAATATATACTATACATACATACATATATAATTTAACTATACTTTTTAAAAAAACCATTTAAACAAAACCAAAACTATACAAAAAATGCAAAAGTCTCCCTCCCCCCCCCCCTCCCCTCCCACAAAGTATTTTTTTTTTCTCTAAAAATTCTCTCTAATCAGCGGCGTTCTAGTCTAAAAAATACACTTCAAACTGTGTGTGTGTGTGTAGATGTGTGTAAATCACAGAAAAGAAAAAAAAAGTGCTAAAAGATGTTTGCATGTTGCATGCTAAATGTTGAATGTTGAATGTTATATGTGTCGCGTGTCCAGGCCAGCCGATTCAAACATAATGGAATAACGGAGTAGCTGGAGCGAGGGGTTGGGTATGTTGGGTATGGTGGGTATTGAGTACATTTATGGGTAGACAAGCAGGCATATTCAACACGTACATAAAGTCAAGTCATAAATAAACAGCAGGCTTTCGTGTAGGGGTATTCACTAATCAAATATTAAGTTCATACAGAAAACTTTGCCTCTGTTTATATCTATCTACTAATTTTGATTATTTTTCAATTATTTTTCTATTCGATACTTAAGTATTTACTGACTACCCCTAGTGCCAGCTGAGCTAACTTTGTGCCGCTTTGCATATCGCAGTTTATGTGTCGACTTTTGTCGTATTTTTAATATATTTGCCATATGCATTTTATTTTTATCGGTTGCAGTAGCCAATTTAACATCGTTTTTTTGGTATTATTTTTATTGTTATTTTTCTTCTTTTTTTTTTTAATGTATGCAAACAGCTTTGCTGTTAATTATGCATATGTTTATATCCATTTCTCAGTTGATTTTCACGCGCTTTTGCATAACAATTTAATTGACAAAAAAAAGAAAAAAAGCTCAAAATAAAAAATACTCAAAAAACTCAGCCACAGCAACCAAAGCAACAACAGCACTAAAATTAATTAAAAATACATTTGTTTAAATTTAATTTTCAATTTGAATTATGCATGCAAATCAGTTTTAAAAAAATGAAAGAAAAATAATCAAAATTGATTGGTTTGAACTGCAGGCGGAGGAGGAGAAGAATTCGAAAGGCTTCAAGACTTGTTTGCTTCCACAATCTTTAGATCTACAGTGCAAACATGTAACGGTGCACGCCAGCTAGTGAACACTGTGCTCGAAGCGCTCTTGTTCGGACAGAGAGACAAAAAAAAAACAAAAAAAATACATCGGACAATAACACGAAACACGTTACACAAATTAAAAAAAAAAAAAACGAAATAATAAAAAAAAATAAAGCTTCGTAGGCTGATATGGTGATATGTTACCCAGTACTCTGACCCTGTTCCAGTCTCTGTTCCCTCGTGCCCTTTTTTTGTTTTGTATGCATTTACACAGTTAAACTTTATTTACTTTTGTATACATCTTGATGTTTTTTTTTCATAGATATAGATACATATATATATTTATATTTGACTGGGGGCCACGGATTAAACATGTTGTGGAGCTCAAAATGTAACATGATATATGACAGCAAGTGTCGAACTTGATAAATGCTTTAATGAATTTATTTTCATGTTCTGCACAACAACATTCATTCAGTGAATGCCTCTGCCCCTGCCCCTGTCCCTGCCCCGCCACCCAGTCTTCAATTTACTTTGTTTTGTTTTTTTTTTTAAGTTCCAATTCCAGTCAGTCAGTCAGCTGTGGGCTTTTGTCATTGCCCCGTACTCGGTTGGCGACCATGACCATGATATATTATAGTATAGACACACACACACACACACATACATACAAGAGAGAAAAGAGAGAATGGAGCAACAACAACAATAGCTGTACAGCTGATCGACTGGACAGTTAACATGCTGCATGTGGAGCTTTAAGCCGAGATTTGTATGTTACGCCCGAGCCGCATAATTAGCCATGCCAACATGGCTCGAAAGCAATGCGTTACACACAAACAAACAAACACACACACACACACACACAGACAGAGACAATGTGTTGTGGTATCCTGCAGCAAGTTAAATGCAAAAATTCAGAAACACAATAAAACAAAAAACGAGCATTAAAAAAAGTAAAAGAGAAAATTCAATTGCGGGTCGGTCGCGACTGCGGCTGCCTTCATGCATATTTAAATGAGATTTTTGCGTTAACTGAATTTTGTCAACATGACGAGCACTGAATGGGCCAAACAGAACCGCCGGAAAACGGCGATGGGGCGATGGGGCGTGGACAGCACAATGTGGGCGTTCTACGACCGTGAAAACCCATATTATTTTTATACTATATATATATATATATATATATATAAATAAATTGGTTTTTTTCTTTTTCGTATATTGTTGTATTATTATTATAATTTGTTTTTTGCGGCCTTTCCATTTAACACAATTTTTAACTGGCCTGTGTGCGTGTCATATGTATTTTAAATAACTTGCAGGCGCTATTAGCATATAAATTGATGTGCGCCAGTTGAGCGCGATAAAGTCAAGCATTTATTTACACACTCGCACACACACACACACACACACACGCACAGGCACACACACACACACACACACAGATAAGATTACTTAGCCCCAAAAAGCTGACAAATTGACTTCCGTTTCCGCGTTAAGCATAACAAGAAAGAAAATGCTAAAAAAAAAATCCACAAAAAAGAGACAAAAAAAAAATATTAAAAATCAAAATAAAAGAAAAAACTATATAAAAAAAAGAAAGAAAGAAAAAAATGAGTAGAAGAAGCACTCTTTAAAAAGTACTTAAAAACTGAGACACAAAACATAACCAAATTAGTCATTAGTTGATATGTCAAGCCGTTTATTTATTTTCATTTATATGTATACTAAAATATAAATATAAACGTTTAATTTTTTTTTTGCTCTTAATCTTAGCTCTATAATGTTTAAATTATGAATTAAAGTTCTTAAATGAGCAGCCAGAAGCAACAAAAGCAAATCAATTGTTTTTTTGTTGTCAATGAAGTACTTAAAAAATTTGATATGCTAATGAAAATAAATACGTATGCAAATAAAATATAAATGGAAGTGCTTAATGTATTTGTTTAGTAGTAAGTGCAAAAAATACATACTTAAATAACATAACACATTGTCAAAAAAATTAACAAAAAAAAAAAAAATGAATGCCAAAATTGAGCTAAATGTTTTTTTGGCGAACTTTTTGCAGCACATTTGATGGAAGCTTCTTTTTATGTGCATATTGCACTTAAAACTATTGATGTAGTAAAGTGCAAGTAAACAAAAACACTAACATATCCTAAGCACACACACACACACACACACACACACACACACACACACATACATACGCACGAAACATATATAAACACCCTTGCCAAGTTTAATAGAATTAAATAAATTTTTTTTTTCAAATTTTTTTAAGCAAACATTTTATCACTAATAAATATATTTGTGTGTGTATCGCGAAAAGCTACTTAATAAAAAATTTCAAAATACATAATTACAAAACAAAAAAACTATTAAATGCATATATACGAGTACATAACTATATACATATACATATTACATACATATAACCAATAAAGCAGAGAGAGAAAAAAATCGGCAGCAATTTTTTTTTTCTTAGAATTTTGTAAATACTCAAAAAGCAGACGCCATACAAAATATATATATAAATATATATATATGTAACACATAAACAAACAGCGAACAGTAATTTACAATATTTATTTATAATTATTATGTTGTAATGAAAAACACATGACAAAAAAAATATAAGAAAAATGAAAATCAAATAAATGAAACGATAAAAAAAAATCAGCAAAATAAACACACACATTAACTGATATAAAAGTATTGTAGTTGGTATTTACACAAAAAATAAAACAAAAAAACAAAACAAGCAAAATATATCAAATCAAACAAAATCACACTCATACAAACAATTATTTATGAATATATATGTTTATTAATAAACAAAAATCACGCACACATACATACACGAACATCAAATTATGAAATTTTTGTGTCAAGCGAAGCAAAAACTAAGTAAATAATTAATATATTCATATATATATACATATGTGTATGTATATAATATATATATATATATATATCAAAGACAAGCCGATAAAGAACAAGTTATATCAATATACTTATGGTATATATATAAATATAAATACATATACATACATACATATATCATTTATGTGTACTTGAAAAAGTAAAAAAAAAATTAAATAAATAAAAACAAACAAAAAAAATCAAAAAAACCGATATTACAAAACCAAACAAGCAAAGCAAGTAAAACACAACGTTTTATCGAATTAAGTCGAAAAATTGCTAATATATATTAACGAAATTCAATCCGAAAGATATATTTTTATTGGGATTGGTTGGGGTCAAACAATTTAAAGGTGAGTACAACTTTGTTTTTTATACCCTGAACCCATAAAATGGGTAAATCAGGGTATAATGGTTTTGTGCAAAAGTATGTAACAGGCAGAAGGAAGCATATCCGACCCCATAAAGTATATATATTCCTGATCAGCATCAATAGCCGAGTTGATATAGCCATGTCCGTCTGTCCTTCCGTCTGTATGAACGCGTTGATCTCAGAGCCTACAAGAGCTAGAGACTTCAGATTTTAAATATAAGTTTTTCCATATTATAAGCAGAACAAGTTTGTTTCAAATTATCGATAACTATTCTGGTTTCCGATATGCATATGGAATCGATAACAAAAAATATCGAATTAGGAAAATGCAAAAATGGGGGTTGCAATAATGGGTAACGATAGAAATTTTCTCAAAATTTCGTCCAAATCGGTTAAAAAACACCGGAGATATCGTAAAGTTAAATCAGTTATTAGTGTTGTTTAAATTAGAACTGGGTTCAGGGTATCTTCTGGTCGGGCCCTCTCGACTAGAGCCTTCTTACTTGTTAAAATTATGGTTGCTTAAACGTTTGTAGTTATTACATATTTTGTTTTATACATTTTTCAAAGGTAAGCAATGAAGTAAGGCTAATTTAGACATTACTGAAAGCAAAAAATAAAAATAAATGACGAATAAGCATCAAAGCTACAAGGAATATAAACAAAGAAAATGGACAAAACCGAATATAATTGATGTCATCAAATAAAAGGTGCACACCAATCATTTGTCAAAACAAAACATCATCGGCAATAAATCAATTAAAGTGTTTATTCAACATTTTGATCAATTATTAAGTATTACTTTAAATAAGAATATATAAGAAAGTCGCAAAAAGTGCACCCTGCGGTTGAAGTCAAATGGTTCGCAATTGATTACTATTCGAAACGTGTATTTCCACTTATGAGACCAAGTTGATAAAATCAAATCATAACAAAAACACATTTTTCGGACATGTTCTTAACTTACACAAAACACGCTACTACATCAAATATCAACAATACCTATTTACTATATATATATATATTTAATAAAACGTTCTAATTGTTTGTTTGTAAATGTTCAATTAACAATGTCAACAACAGCTCTGCTATATTTGCAATCATTAAAAATTAATTAACTACCAAAAAGTAGCACAAAGGTCCTCCACATTATTCTTTGATTTTGAAAATGGTGTTGCATACTTTTGAGCAGCGGTCAGTGCACTCCACTGCAATGATTTTTCCATCAAGCACACAGCAGATGAGATGTAAAATGTAATTAATTGAAAGCGCAATTTGAGTTACATTCTTGCCCCAAAGGCAGCTTATTTTTTGATATTTGCTGCAGGCGCTGGTTTATGGTTGCTGCTTCTGTAGCTGGTCTGGTTTGGTCTGGTTTGGACTGGTCTGGTCTGGTCTGGTCTTGGCTGCTGTCTATGAGCCGGGAACTGAAACTAATATGCATATTTATCAAATTTCAGCGCTTCAAGGGTTGCAAAAAGCGCTGCGTTGTTGCACTCAATAGCCCCACCTTAAATCCCTTTCCCAATTTTCGACACACGCTCAAAATGTACATTTATTGTAGTTGCCCAAAAATGCCTTGCAGCAGTACACAGTACCAAAGAAATAAGGGAAGATGAATTGGAGAAAGGAATTGTGTAGTTAAAAGTAAAAAGGAAGAAGACCAAGCAGCCAGGCAGCCAGGCAGCCACCCAGCCAGGCATCCAGGCAGACCGCAATGCAAAGCGGCAAACAAAGTTTTCTGGCCCACAGCAAAAAACTTTCACACAAAAAGCAGCGCTTGGCTGGGTAACCACTTTGGCTGGGTGGTTTATGCTGCTGCTCAATAGGCTGTCGGCGCTGATGGGTTGCCTTGGCAATGCAGTATAAACAAGGACAAAGCTCTGCGTTTCTTCTGTCAGCAACAGCAACAGCAGCAGCAGGAATTACCGACAAAATAAAAAATACAAAACAAAAAAAAACCACACGCCTTTTCCCCCATTTCCCATAAAAATAAGTCGCAGTCTCCATTTGCACGCTTCATAAGCGCGACGAATGAATTTTAATTTGATTAAAGTGAAAAATTGAAAAATCCTACCGAAAGGAAGACTCACGACTCACTCACTCACTCACATAGCTTTTAGTGTATTAAGCGCTGCAGCAAAAGTTGGTGGCACAGAGTGACGAATCTAAAATCGCTATGAGGTGTATCCAGCATTCAGTGTGACTGGGAGATATGCAGCATGGGATTAGTTGGCCAATCAGGCGCAGGCCAGGCGTGTTCTGGATTTTGTGGCAGCTTGCAAAGAGCGTGTTGTCCATAGCTTTTATTATTTTCAATTTTTTTTTTTTCTATCTGGGTTTCATCTGTCCGGGTCTTGGGTTGCCATGGCTGCAAATGCCAATAATGGAATATGCTTGGTTGTACAATTGGTGTATCCGTTGTCCCGGCAGCTTAGGCCGCATTAAACCATTTTGCTTTTTGCTTTTTTTGTGTTTTTTTGTGCTGTTATGCTTAGATGGCGACCAAAGAACCACTTGCTCGACCCCTCTCTTTCCCATTGCTGATTTAGTCAAAGGATAATTCTTTTTCTTTCAATTTTTCATTTGGCATTGCGTTTGCTGCGTTTTTCTGCCTCCCGAAGATGCTTAGCTTGGGCTAAGAAGCATCCTCGTCATAGCCAACGTCTGTTACAGTGCGGCAATTACGCCGCTCCGATTTCAAGTGTTGCCTGCCACAAGTTGTTGTTGTTGCTGCTGCTGCTGCTGCTTCTGTTACTGTCGCTATTTCTGTTGTCGTTGCGTTGCAGCAAATGCTACAGCACAAAAGTTGGAAGCCATTGGAGGAAATGCCAAACCCAAACTCAAGCTCAACTCATAGTTGTTGCCGGCGGCAGTCGAGTATAACACAATTTTGCACTGAACCCTAAACGGCAGTATGCAGTTTTCACACACACACACATACAACAAACACACACGCACACAAAGATATACAGTTACGGTTCGCATTGTGAAGTGCAAAAAAGGCGCATTTTACAAGATTTTTATTACGTATATATATAAATGCAAAAAGTATTAACAAAAAAAAAAATATACAAAACTTTTATAGACTTTTCATTTTGCTCTTCGCTCTTACCATAGAAGTTTTACGCTTTTCGTCTGGGCGTCATGATGCGTGTTAAGGGAATACGAATACGAATACGAATACGATAGACGCGCCACAGGATCAGCTCCCACGGCAATGCGGAAATGCTTCCAGCACACAAGCACACACACACACACACAGCACTTGGGAAAAACCAAAAGAAAAGTTACGATGCTCTACAGAAATATTTTAGTGGATTACAACTTAAGCCATTTACCATAAAATCCAACATTTTAACATTGACAATTCTTTCCCCGTTTTCCACGAGAACCATTTGATAGGCCCCAAAAGTATGCAATGAAATGCGATTTTCTCTTCAGCTATCAATGGTTTAGTTACGAAATTAATTGAGTGGCATACTTTTTGGAATAGCAACTCGAGTTCATATCAAACTAAAAGAAATCGTTGAAATCTTAATAATTGCTTATAATTTGGAAAGAATAATTTGAGAAATTTATATGTTATTATGTTTTATGTTTTTACTTTATTTTAAATCAGCTATAGTTGAACTGCCTTCAACAAACTTTCTTATAACGAAGCTTTCTTTATTACAAATTTATTTCCGGAACGCCTTAAAACATATTCGATCTTTCTCTATAACGAACTTTACTTGTGTCCCCTTTTTAATTCGTTAAACGGAAATACGATTGTATAATGTTTTTTATTTATGTTTCTTGAACATGTAAGTGCGTTTTTTTACGAGCTTTGAGAAACTATCCAAGTTGCTAGTAAACACTATTAGTAGATACTATGTATTTTTTTTTTTTTTATTTTTAATTTCAATTTATTATATGTCAAAAGGAATCTTTCAGTAGCTTCTGCAATTTTATTTTGTGTTCAGCAACTATTGTTACAAAAATACCTCTCCCTGTCACCAGCATTTTAAAAATCTTTCTCTAGTTAAAAGAATATTTGAAATCAGCTTACTAGAAACGAAAAAAGTAAACCTACAGTTTTCATCCCTTGTTATATATCAAATATATATATATTACATATATAAATATGTTATTAGTTAATACATTTTTTGAACACTTAACATATCAACACATAATGTTTATGTTTACACACAAATCAAATGTCAACTAAATTGGAAAAAAATAAAACTTTTTCTATTCAACATCATTTTGCTTGCCACAGCGCATCCGCATGTCAACCTGGCCGATTCAACCGCAAAATCATGAGAGCCTGCGAACTTCCCCATTCCATTTGGACCTTTGCCTTGCAGCTTCACTTTTGCTCTCACTCCTTTAAATGTTGTTGCCACCCACTGCTGTATAGAGAATAAAAAAAAAAAAATGCTTTTCAGACCTCCGAATTATTGTTGTGTTGGTTGCCTTCTACATACATATATTTATCCTTAACGATTTCGAGGACGACACCCGGCGTGCTTTTTTTTACACATATATTTTTTCTTTAAATTTTATTTTATTACTATAACAAGACATAAGTAGGCATAATGGAGCTCTATAAAATATTCAAAAGCAATTGGCATAGAAACTTTCTAAAAGGGAGAGTGGAATTGCGGAGGGGGGGGGGTCTGTCGGTTGTACGGTTTGCTGCTATACATATGAGCCCTAAAGGCACTTGAGAAGGCCTCCCGGCCGGAAGCAGTGGAATGCCGAGTGTTAAGCGATTAACGGCATTTTCAGTGAGCGCCAGCTAAAGGTTAACGCACTCCAAAACAAAAAAAAAAAATACTTGAATGGTGTCTACGGCGCACAGGTAAATAAAAAAGTAACCAGTAGTTGGGCAGAGAAACGCTCGAGGCTACACGGCATCCTTGAGTGCCTTCACAACTTGACAGCATTTGACACTTTGGTCGAGGAAAAAAATGTTTACATGTTTACAATATGCGGATGTGGCTCCGACTGTTGGCCAAATTGGTAACAAGAAAAGCAGCAAAATATATATATATACATATATATCCCATTCCAATGACTGCTGTCAATCATTCTCTTTCCTATACTCTCCTAATGCTAATAATCCGCAACAAGGATCATCATGATTTTGTTTTTTTTTTCTTTACAACTTTTCATTTTCGCGCTTGAGCTGCTTTAACTGCCAATGACACAATGAAGATGATGATGATGACGACAGCGGTTTTATTTTGTATTTTTTGGTGGTTGACTTGCCAGTGGCACAGGCTTTGGTTGTGGCATAGGCATATGTTTTGCTTTGCCTGGGCAATAACCAAATATATTCAAATGGGCTTGAAAGCAAATGGCTTGGAAAATATGTCGCTGACTTTTATGATTTTGAACGCTTTTTGAGCACACGCAATCGCGAATAGATAATATCCCAATCCAGATAGGCGCCAACAATGTATCGTGAATTGTTCTCAGTGTCATCATAGCCAGTGCGTCCGTGCAGCAATCGAATATTGTTGAAGGTCAGCACATCGCCCGGTTGTGTCTTAAAGGAGTGCGCATCCTTGCGTGCCAGCTGCACAAAACGTGCATAGGACTCGTACCAAGGCAGCACCTCATCGAACGGGACATTAAAATGACTATCCCGCTGGGGTACACTGTGATTGATGCGAGTATATTCGCCATTAACATCTAAGCTGGTAGCAAAATGTTAAATTTCAATTGTTTTTTATTATTGTCTTGGAAGTCTTGAAGTAACTTACCAAATGACCGGAGCACGCCAAATATTGTGAAACTCACGTTCGTTCTCGCTGCCAATATCGTTCCAATCGACAACAGTTTGAGTCAGCCGCTCAAAGTCCTTGGGATGCTCGCGGCGCAGTCGATCGGCAATGTGAAAGGCATCGACGAGAAGATTGCTGCCACCTTGCGATTTGGTCTGGACGACACAGTGAAGTATGTTCACACTGGGCTTGTACTCGTAGTAGGGCAGATCAGTGTGCAGTGGCAGCGGCAACGAGAGATAGGCATAGTTCTGGGCACCGGGCTTGGCCTGGACTATGAACTCCTCGCCGTAGGTGGTGCGTCTTATGAAACCCACTCGTTCGGCCAGACGACGCACTACACCCTCGTCCAGTGGTGCACCGTTGAGCAGGGCAACTCCATAAACGGCCAATGCCTGTAGCCAGTGCTGCAGTGCAACATCCTCGCTCATAACCTGCTCATAGTCGAATCTCTGTGCGATCTGTGCAAACTCGTTGCCCGCCCAGTGAATCGGACGGGGTCGATAAAAGTCATTGAGATAATCACGTTGGGTGTCGGGCTTAAAGCTGCGTTGTTGCAACCAATGCAGCTCGTAGCTGCTCTCATGGCCATCGCTCCAGCTTACATCCAGCTGCTGCCTTTCCGCATTCACATTCAATGTTAAAGGGCGAACGCTGGCATCAAAGTGATTCCAGTCCAGTTGGCGGGATTGGGAGCTGCTGTGAAAGCAAGTTGGACAGCGACAATTGTCCCTTAGCCAAACGCCCGGAAAGGTCAAGGCACTACTAGACGATCTGTCAGTGCATGCAGCTTTCGGTTGCACCTCAATGTTCACCTCATCAACAATACGTGCACTCAAACGACGACAGCGAGCCGCAGGCGACAGTTGGGCAAGGGCGCGTTTCAAACCCGGCGCCAAAATCATAGCGACAATCCGATCCAACGATCCAATGTCAACTGCCGCCTTCAAATGTATCTCACAATATGCCGGCAAGGCATATTTCCGAATGTTAATTCAGCAAATCAGCGGCCGGCCTTTCGTCTTTCTTATCAACAATGAGCAGCAGCATGATAGGCATTTTGGACTTTGAATGCCACCTCATTGTTATCACAATCAAAGCATATTTACTTTATGAAATTCAGCTCATTCAATGTTGTAGGTTGAGATAGCTCAATAATTCCAGCATTCTACACAGAGAACTTAGGGCGGCTACTTTTGAAAAAGATGAGATTGAAATACTTTCAAGCGATTAAGCCATTTCCTAGCCGGTAATGTCTTAATAAGACTTGGATTTTACTTGATATTATAACCAAGTTTCTTATAACTTAATTATAAGCCATAATAATAATTTTGATTTATTTAATTATCTAAAGTTTATGTTCAAAATTATATTTTATACATGTATTATTAATTAAGCAATAAGAGACTCTTTAGTATCGTATTCACAAAGATATTCTTAACTTATAATAAAAAAAAAGTATTCAGAACTATTATAGTTCGACTGTTTAATCATTTGCAACGCTTATTACTCAACTTCAGAGTGATTTGATGTGATTAATACGATTATAATATTTGTGTTTGAGCACGTCATCAGTTTTGTTTTGATTACGCTTCTGCTGTTGCTTCTTGCGAGCGGCTCAGTGATAGAAGAGGCAAGTTTGGAGCGCGTGTGGTTAGCGGCTTATCGTCATATGCGTGGTTTTTTGAAAGAGAAGGGGAGGTGAGGCATTATGCGGTTGGCTTTCAATCGATCAATCAATCAATCAATTGAATCATCTTTGTTTTTTCATGGCTTGCTGGAATGCATGCATGCCAGCTTGGCCAGCTTGGCCGATGGCCAGAACCAAACCACAGCAAGTGCGTCCTTTTAAGGGCCTCCTCTGCAAACGATTCTCGTGAAAGCAATAAAAATTGCAGCGCCTGCTGATGCAGCTTTAAAAGTTGATGCAACTTGACCTGTTGCGCACATTTGAATGGGATCAGCAACAAGAGTTGAGAAGTGGAGGTGGAACTGCTGCTCTTCTTGGTGGTGGTGTTGTTGTTGTTGTTGTTGTCGTTGTTTGGTAAAGTAGCCACTGTTGCTGATGCCCAAAGAGTTTGCCTGCTCCAGACCATTTACAGCGTGCACAATAAATTCCTCATGCCGCGAAGGCTTTTGGCCAATGCGGCAGCAAGACTGAAATTCCCAAGCCAGTGGCCATAAAAATGCAGCTCACATGTGACAACGATTTGTACTTTAGCTCCTTTTATGGCCCACAACTGCCTGCCAACATCAGGCTTCCAGCAACCAGAAACTGTTTTTGCTATTGTTGTTGTTGTTGTCGTTCTTGCTGCTGTTGCATTTTTTTAAGATTCTCTCTCGTTTCGTTGTGTGCCTTACAAATCGCAAAATCGCATCAGATTATACAACTTGGAGTGTCCAACAATGGATGACAACGATCCGTTGTTGTACCCAACCCACCCATTTTCGGCAATGGTTCGCTGCTGTTGGTTGTTTTTTGGGGTCGCTGCTTTGCCTGCCACCCCTTTCAATCTTCCATCATCCCCACCAAAAAAAAAAACAAAATAGTATTACATTATTTGTGTCAAATCTGATGTTTGAATGGGTTGGCGAGAAGGACGACGAATCACTATTTCAATTTGCCCCCCTCCACCCAAATGATGCCGAGCAACAATTGGGTCAATTAACACCCAGCGCCAGTCCCTTACTGAGGTATAACCCGGAAGCTAAACATTTTATGACCGCACGCGCCAGCATTTAACACACAGTTTTTCATACACTTAAAGAAAATTTGGGTATTTAAGCAAGTTTAACATTTAAACTATTCCATTAACTATTGAAGTAAGATTTAGATCAAAGATCAAACATAAAAGCCCGGTAAGCAGTTAAATATTTAATGTTTAATATTTAACTGCGAATTAAGGCATTTTGTGTCTATTTTGATTTTGCAGTGTACAAGAAGTGCAATGCCTTGAAAGCAAAGGCTTTTTGGCCAAAAGTTTTCGCTTGCGTTGACGATGATTATCATGTCACATCCCGTCACTCAATGCTTTTATGAGGCTAGGCAGGTCATAACAATGGCCGGGCCACTTAGAGGACCACCCACTACCAACTGAAACAATAACAAGATGCGAATCCAAAAGCCACCCACCCACAAACACTCACCCGATGATAGTCTGGTTGGTGGCAAGCTAAAATGTTAACAGTTTTCGTTTCATGTAATTAAGTGCTGCTGATCCACTAGTTTTTATCTTGAAGACCTAAACGGATGGATGGACTGAGAGAAGTGAAAGCTTTTCGACCAAACCAGCGAGAGGGTAAGGGGCAAGGGGCAAGGGATTCAATGTCTTCTTGTGTTTGCAAACTGTCTGGGCGAGACACAACATTGTACGTGCCACTGTCCTTCTGGCCCAAGGACCGCTGTCCGTTGTTGTCCTTTGTCCGACTCCTTCTGCTGATTGCACTTGAGTCAAAACGAAAGCGAACCGAAAAATGTGTTAAGAGTCTAAACACGAACGTGCCGCTCAAAGGCCACTCGTTAGCTGGCTGTCTGCCCCAAATACAACAACAACAACAACAACAACAACAATACACAATCATGGTTGAGGGGGAGGATGGGGGGATGGGGGCTGTTTAAAAGGTAGATATAGATTGAGTGGGATAGTTGAGTCAGCATCATCTCGAGCAACGCCTGCCTTAAATTGGTAAATATTTTTACTATTTGCGACAGGCATAAAAAACCAACAAAAACAAGTAGAGACGTTGCAGTCGGACGCAACCGACTGCGGTATACTCTATACCAGTAATAAAACCGATAAGAAAAACCTGATTGCACTAGGGTGCGGATACGGCAGGGGCGTACGCTGCCTCAAAGATCGTCTGGTGCAGATAGGGATGCCAAAAACCTAGCTTCCTTCCAAAGTTGGTGACTCTAGCTCAAAGTTTGTTAAAGGTTGGGAAAGGGAGGCCGTGGGTGGTATGTATGGGCTTGCGAAATAGCTGGATTTATCGATATTGAGCTATCGAGTTAATCGATTTGCCAGCCCCCTAGTTATCGTAGAACCCCAATCTTAACACTTTATCTTACACGGCCATTGATAAAGAGATTTGCAAAGTTTCAAGTCTCAAGTTTGAAGGGTTTGGAAAAAAAATGCACACATACGGATGGACAGACGGACGGACGGACAGACGGACAGACGGACAGACACCATGACGGACATTGCACAAACCCAATATACTCTTTACCTTCGGTATCGAGTATTCAAAAACAAGGAAGGAAAATATCAGAAAAATATAAAAGTAAGAAAACTAAAAGTTGCGACAAGGACATGGCCTAGACAGCAGAAACGGAGCCCGGCTAAAAAGAAGTCCGGATCCAGATCTATGTTTGTTTGTTTGTTTGCCAACTGTCTGTGACAGCAAACAGGCCAAGACAATAAAATAAGCAACAAAATGAAATGGCTGCAGACATTGGCAGCCGGCGACGGCATCTTGAAGACGCTGCTCCTGCTGCACCTGCACACTGCAGGGCAGATAGTATATGGAGCTAGTTGCCCCAAAGGATGCCGCACAGGGCGTGGGTGCAAAACTAAGCATCTTCCGCTTTATTTTTTTCTGTTTTCCTTCTATTTTTATACTCGATACCGAAGGTAAATAGTATATTGGGTTTGTGCAATGTCTGTCGTGGTGTCTGTCCGTCTGTCCGTCCGTCCGTCTGTCCGTCTGTCCGTCCGTATGTCCGCAACTTTTGAAACTTGCATATGTCTTTATCTACGGCATAGTAAATTAAAGTGTCAAGATTGGAGTTCTACCATAACTAGGGGGCAGGCAAATCGATAAGCTCGATAACTTAAAACCGATAAGTCCAGCTCTATCACAAGCCCTTACAGCCAGAACTACCAAATTTGAAGAAAAGATAGCTTCTAACGACCTCCAAAACTGCATAAAAAATGTTTGAGCCACGCCCACCCATTCCGCCCACAGCCCCTCCGCAGTTTTAAACCACAAATGCCTATATCTTCTACAGTTTTTGAGCTCGAACTACCAAATTTGGTGCAAAGAAAGGTGTTGATAACCCCCAACCAAAAACATAAAAACTTTGGATGCCACGCACATCCATACGGCCCTAGCCATGTATCTTCTAAATTTTTAAGCTAAAGTCACTAAATTTGGTAGGAAGATAGCAGTTGACATCCCACATAGATCTGCATCAAAAATTCCACCCACAGCCCCCCTTTCTTTACCGTTCACAAACTTTGAGCTAGAGTCACCAAATTTGGAAGGAAGACAGCTTTTTGGCATCCCCATCTGCACCAGAAAGTCTTTGAGGCAGCGTACGCCCCTGCCGTATCCGCACCCCATTGCAATCGGGTTTTTTTTTATCGGTTTTATTACTGGTATCGAGTAGACCGCAGTCGGTTGCGTCCGACTACAACGTTTCTATTTGGGTTTTTGTTTGGTTTGGGGTCTTGTCTTCATTACAAATGCGGCAACAAAAAGAAATGCAATTCATTGCACAACGCGCCCAAATCGCCAGTGACAGCTGCTCTTAAGCTGTACTCACACATGACACCCCACCCTGAGCCCCACAAAAAATACCAAATATTTGTTTGTATATTACACACATAAATATCTTCTTTGGAATAAATTGCATTAGGTTTTTTTTTTTAATACACTTAAACTTCGAGACGGTCATGGGACGTTTAGTCTTATGTTCCAAATATGATCACCAGAAAGTTTAAGGAAAAAAATAGGTGTTTAAGGTGTTAGGAACTTGCCCAAAGAAGTGGTAAGGTTTGTTTTACAAACTTGCCCGGGAACCATAGGAACAAGCTGGCAAATGTTCAGCAATATCTGCCAAGAAATGTTGCGAGATCATATGAATCAAAAATATGTTATACATTTTTTTAACTGTTGAATGTTCAATAGAATTATAAAATCAAAAAAAAAAAAACTGCTTAAAATATTTCGGAATTTTTTATTTAAAATTATTGACATACTTAAAAATGTAGACAAGGTTTTAAAAGGAACACAACTAAACCAAATTATTATAATATACATAAAAAAAAATTCCACTTACAATCATATAAGTCACACTGTGCAAATGCGCATGCAATCAGTTTTGTGTTAGTTGTGCATAGTTTGCACATTGTATAGCTTTTTTTTTCATTCTTGTCTCCTGTTTGGTGTCTAGCCCATTTATTGCCATCTTACTGTTGTAGCTGAGCTTTCTCTTAGCCACTTCTAGATATTCTGTAGACAGCAGCAGCAGTGACAGCTCATTTTGGTTGACAGTTTTTCGGGTTGTTTGCTGTTGCTGTTGTTTACTCTATGGCTTAAGGGTATGTAAAGATCTTAATACCAGTATCCAATTGCTTTGCTTATGCTTGAAACTAACATTGAATTCAACCTAAAGCGCATCAAATTGTTTTTGTACTTCGAACGGACCTAATATTATTTTGCTGCATATTTAACGATTCGATTTAAAAGTCAAGTAAATCGACGAGTGCCAAAGTTTCGCTGTAATTAATTCGTTGTGACGCACTCGTTGTGTCCGAATACTCGTCATACTTATTTAGAAAAACATTATTTCAAGTTTAACACTTTCTATAAGCAATTACCTAAAAGTAAGTTCCAAATCATAATTTCGGTTTTTCAAACATGTTTTAAATTCAAATACCAAGTCTTAAATTAAAAGTAGATAGTAATCTCTCTTTTGTATGTTTGTTTTTTCCTTAGGTTTGATCGGATATTCCTTATTTTTTATCTTTCGTTTTTTTTTCTTAGCTCGAATAGATTTTAGTTACATTTTGTTTGGTATTTCAACTGGCATTATCTCGTTTTTATTTATTTGTGAACAGTAAGAAGCCAAAGCAATTGCATTGTTCGCGCTGTTCTTGCTATTCCTTTTGCGGCAGAAAGGAAGCTGGCAAAAAGGGTATTGCACGGGCGGAATGTATTGAGTGGGTTGGTGGGGTGGGGCGGGGTGTAAAGCGACTTCAGGTTAATGCAGTTGGCATTGGCAGGCAAGTGGCAGGAATACAAATCAAATTAACTTCTTTGTTGCACTCTCTGTTTCCCAGTTTCCCTTTTTCCTATTCCCTGTTCCTTACACTGCACGTTATAAGTGGGCGTGGCAAATTGACTGACCATCCAGCTGAATCATGCAATTTCACTCACACACACACTCACACATTAACAGTAAAGACACGGAAAGTTGCACGAGAATCGAATGTGAATTTCTCGGAGGCAGCAGTTGTTGCTGCAAGTTCTGTCTTTTTTTTTTCAACTTTACCCTCTTTTTGTTGTTTTTTGTTCATTCAAAGAAAACTATTTTCAACTGAAGCTGCGTAACTCTTGCCACCTATCCGCCTCTGCCGCGCACCCCATCATGCCACCTCCCCACATTTGTGTCTCTAAATCAACAAACACTCCGAGACTGTGGCCTCTGTTTGTGCTCCTTCTCTCTCTCCTATTCTCGCTTTCTCGCTCCAACTATTTCACTCATTTGGGAAGTTGAAACGTGTTGCGGCATATATTAATTTTTATTTTCCAACGCTCAGGCAGCAAATTAACGCCGAAAGAGCTGCTGCAGCTCGCATTGTTGTTGCTTTTGTTTGTTTAGCCACTGAATGATGCACTCACACACACACACACATTGAGCGTGCTTTAAATATGACTTTCCAGGGATTTCGATTGCATATTTCTTACTACAGTGCACACACACACACACGCACGCTTTAACTTGGTTGTTTGTATTTTTGAGCACCCCTCCCTTACACCACCTTTTTGTTTTTTTTTTTTGTTTTTTGGAGCTGCCACCTATTGTGTTAAGCATGCCTCTGCTCATTATTTTCACACGTCGCTTGGCACGCTCTTGCCACCATAGACCCTTCCGTTTAACTTCAACCGCCCCCTTCCTCTACCCCTTCCCCTCACCATACCCCATCAACTAGCCTTCCACTCGCTTGTGTTTATATAAAATGTTGTAGCTAGTTTTCTGGGCCGACGACGCTTAACTCAATGCGGCAACTGTTGCGCCTATCCACAACGCCTACGCTGCTCCTGAAAAGGTCAATGATACTTGAAGTTTGAACAACTATTTGGACCCCGAATACACAGTGAGAAAGAAATCCAACGCAAAACAAAATCAGCCCAAAGTGTTCAAGTGTCTTGTGGAAAATTGTGAAAGTGCAAGAAGCATCAGAAAAGTTGAAACTCAAGCATCTTAAGGAAGATGGCAGAGAACAGAAGGTTAGGGTGTGGGTGTGTTGCGCACGGTAGGGTAGGATAGATTGTGGTATAAATTTTGTTAAATGTGTTGGTCAAGCTGCATGAAATTGAAATGGCCAAGTCATAAACTTGGCCATTTGTATTTGCTCCAGCTATAAGTAAAAGCACCAAAAAGCAAGTGCAAACGTTGCAGTCCAGTCCAATCGACCGTGAAATACTCTAACACCAATAGTAAAACATGTTTCACAACCTTTTTTTGATGCATATCTTTTGAGAATTTCTTAAAAGCTGTTGGGAATGCAGGAAATTCCCTTGATTATAAAATGTCATCAGCTATCATCCTACCAAAATTGATTGCTCTAGCTTAAAAACTGTGGAAGATATACGCATTTCCGCTGGGGTGGTCGTTGCAACAAAAGTTATCATGCAGATCTGTGTGGAAAGCAAGCAACTATCTTGCCACCAAATGTTGTTGCCTCTAGTAAATATTTATGTTTTTAGCGAAGTGCACCTCGAGATATGTATATCGACTTTATATCGAATCTGCCCAGCGCCTTAGTAAGTGTAACCCCCCTATATGGACACTTTGTCTGACGCAGACATGAAACAAGATATTTGCATAGTTTCACATCTCTAGCGTTTAGGGTGCTCAATAAAAGCGCGTTCAAACAGACAGATGGAAAGACGATAATATTTCACAAACCCAATACACACACTTTATTGTCGGTATCAGAGTATTATGAAAAAGACGCCAAAAGACAAAATATGATATGTGTATATGCGAAATGTGGCATGTGAGGCAAATGGAACCACATGATGGTTGCAAGACGACACGGTGCTGGGGTTTAGGGTTTCGACAACAGCCCAATGGCCACCCAAATGGTCGTTTAGACAAGAGTGCCACTTGAGGCAAGTTCAGCTTGAAGGCCAAGACAAAGCATCAAACTATACTTACACATACACAAAAACAAACAAGTGTACTACTGGTTAGAATTCATAATCCATAGACGAGAGCTTCGCCATTTCAATATCAAATCGCAACTGCTGCTAAGGTAGCAAAAGAGACAAAATGTATGAATTTCAATTGCTCCGTTCACTTTTTGTTTTTTTTTTTTATCGATGTACCCTTTATAAAAGCTTTAGTCAAATGGTTTTCGTGTGGCCAATTGGCCAAAGGCTGAATAAATTATGAACAAGCTGAATGACAGCAGTTAAATAAAGTATTTTTTATTGCATTTGTCTTGGGACAAAGTTTAGTACTCTGTTTTTTAAGGCAGTGACGAGAAGTTATTGCTTAAAAATATAAGTGCAATAAACTTGCATAAAAGTGTTCTAGCATCAATATTTAAAACATAGCTTGTATGAATATTTATGATAAATAATCAACAAAATTTAAAGAGCTTACAACTAACATTTGGCTTAAACAAAGATTTATATGAGGATCGTATTGATCTAATTAAATATTTGGCTTATAAAAGCGAAAAAAAAAATAATTATTTGTATTAGAAATTAACGAATTTTGCATAAAATTTCGAAGTAAGATGCGATAACTTTGCATCATTAGTTGGGTCAAATTTAATGAAAGATTTTCATTTAAATCGATTTTGAGCCTTTTTGGGATGTATTATCGATGTTTATATCACTGCAGGATTAAAAAAAAAAAAAAACAGAGCTGCAAAAGAAATAAACTCGATCAAAAGCCTGTAAGATTTTCAAAATCGCAATTCCATCTTTTTAGCGTTCTTTGACAAAACTTATGAAACAGAAATAATAGTTTTTGAAATTTTTTTTTTCAGAAATAATTGTTGAACCTTGATTCGATTTGCATGACCCGTAAAATGTAGTACAGTGCTTTAAAATATTTTTTAAATTAAATCATAGTATAGTTTTTAATATTATAGTAAAATATGTAAAATTGTTCAAGCAATTAGCTCAAACCGATATTTTATTTCTTCATTATTGTAAGGTTTATGGCAAGCACTCAACGTTTTTTTTGCTTTATAAACCTGAATGTCCACTCTGGCTTTATATTTCACACTTATAAATTTGATTACTGGAAATTTTAAGTAAAATCACATCAAACAAATTGACATTTAAATCAAAAATAAAACGTTAACTTTAATGTGAAAATTGTTTTACATTAAAAAAAAAAAACGTTAAATTCCATCAATTTTAATATTTAAAACGTTTGATATTCTCAAAGATTTCATCCCAATAGTTCTTTTTACTATGAAGTTAATAAATATAGAACTTGAAATGCTTTTCCACCAAATGCTTAAAGTGCATCGAGACATAGCGATAAATGTTAAAGTTATGAAATGCTAGCTTTTGCTTTAAAGGAAAACAAAAACATGTTGAATAAAATATCAAACTATCTGCCTAAATATTTGCGGTAATCGATACGACACACCGACACAAGCACACGGACTTTAGGGATGCCTAAAGTATATAGGGAAAATTCATTGTACGAGAGCTTTAAAAGTACATGTTCAGTTCCGTTTGCCACAGAGAAAAAAGTTAAAGCGATTATGATGATAATTTCAGCACAATTAATGATGCTGCACACACAAATTGGCGCTGAGCGTCAGTTGCTTCTTCCACCATCTACAGCAACAAATAAAAAACTTTACCAATAATTACCTACAATTAAAATTGATTTATGAAAATGCGCTCTGGGCCCGAATACAACCACAAATAATAAAAATAAAAAAAAGAGAGAGTGAGAGAAAAACGAATCAGTACACAACAGAACAAATATGTATTGGAGGCGAAAGCGTGGAATTCAATTAAAAAAAAAAAATATGGAAAAAAAATATGGAGCCGCCACCGCAGCTGCCGTTTTTGCAGCAGTTTGCCAATCAATTAATAAGAAATGTGTTCACCTACAAACTGAATCGCGGGCTGAGAGGGTGGGCTTAGAGATAGTGAGTGCAGGGTCCGGGGGAGGTTGCAGAAGGTAAGCGTAAGGTGAGTGGGTTGGTCAGGTGGATCATTGGGATCACGTCAGCGTTGCTTAATGTGAAGCATTTATGCAATTACGCAGCCGTAACTAACACGAATGCCAACACACACACACACACACACACACACACACACACACACATACAGTTGTGTGTACATAATTAACGCACACGCACGCATTGCCTGTTGGCAGCGACGTTGACGTCGATGTGGGGTCGCCGGACAAATGCGTTTATTTAACAAATTAATTGGCGCAAATAGGCAAAGGGGTGGTTGGATGGTGGTGCCCAAAATGTGTGCGGTGTGAGGTTGACGTGGTGAAGGGGTGGTGGACGAAGCGGGACATTAACGGAAATTGTCGCCAAGGCAGTCGCAGTCGCTACACTCAGAAAAACATATTGACCTTATTCAACTAAAAAAAAACATCCTTTTATTAAAACACTTGTCTTTGTTATTTTATTTTATGTTTTTAATCACTATAACGTTTCTCTTCTATATATATTTATTTTTTTTTTTAATTCTAATCGATACTTGTTTTAAGAACACTGAAAAAAACTATAATTTTTAAAATAAATATTTTCTTTCTTATGTTAAAGTTTTAAAAATATGTAGGAAAAGGCATTGTTCGAGTGTTTCTTTTTTAAAGTGTATATCTGGCAATAACGATGCTTCTGTTTCGCTCTCTTTCAATCTCATGGATGTTCTGTTTGCCTCTCTTTTCGACTTTTTGGGTGGCTCGGTGTCAATTACTTACACATTGTTGAACATTTCGCAAAACATTTTTGTGCCTTGGCCAATGTTCAGCGACAATGTCGTCCGGAATGTAATTAATAAACGTATTAAACGCATGCAAGTGAGCAACAGCAACAGCAACAGCAGCAGCATCAGTGGCAGTTACCACTGAATGTTGCACGCAGGAGAACACAGAGCACACAGAATAACAGAAGTTGCCAGGACCATCATGGCAAACCCAATTAATCAGCCAGTATATACCGTTCTGATACTCGCCCCACACCCACCCTCTAGCCAATGGTCTATGAAATGCCCATTAAACAACGAAAACACACAGGGAGTGTGAGTGGTTGGATAAGGTGGATAACCGATAACACACCCAACTGCCACCCCTGAAAAAAATAAAAACAAAATACAAAACCTTACCGCCAAAACAAACACCTCCCTCTTTGTGCTACTGTCGTTACAATATTTGTTCTATTAAGCAGCAGTTTCTTTTCCTACTTCTCCCACTCACGGCCACAAAAGAAGAACGACACCAATACTTATCATAAAACCAAAAACAAGTGGAAACATTGGAGTCGGACGCAACCGACTGCGATATACTTGTTCATACCTGTTTAAAAACGGGGAAAAAGTGGCCTGGCTGCAAGGGGGTACGATTGCGGCTAAAAGTACGCTGCTTTCAAAGATTGACTGATGAAGTTATTTGTGTAATGCTACCAGCTATATTGCTACCAAATTTGATGACTCTAGCTCAAAAACTGTGGAAGAAACATCCATTGCCATTTTGAGCGAGGCGCTGGAGCCGAAATTGATGGGCTCCAAAAGGTTTGATGCTGTTTTTTTTTGGGTATGCCAAAATCTCCTATCCAAGTTTGGTATTATGTGGATTTTTCGGCTTTCAGTTATCGAACCTATCGATATCCCAGCAGAGAAGAACCCCAATCTTGACACTCTATACTAAGTGCGTTCAACATACAAACATAAAACCAATATACTCTTCACCTTTGGTATCAAGTATAAAAAAATAAGTTTGTAAGAAAAAAATTACACAGACAGTAGACAATTTTTCTGCTACTGATTTAACGGGCGCAAAATTTATGAACAGATATATTTCAGCCAGCGGGGCGGGGGGGGGGGGGGGCAAAAAGTAAAATTTAATACCCTTCAATATTAGTCTAGGCATGACGGGAATCTTAGGCAACTTGAGCTTAGAATATTGGTATTCTGTTTATCATTTATGTTTGGAGTCAAAAATGTTGTTTCATTATTGAAGCTTTCTTTGAATGTTTGCTTTCTTTTCGATACTTTCGGATCTTAAGCATTAAATGGATTGACAATAGCAAGAAGGGAAGCCTTCTTTGTTAGACTTACAACTACTTTAAATTATTGAACAAACAAAAATCGTAAAACCTTATTATTATAATTTAAAAAATGTTTCATATATAAAACAGCTATGTTGATTGTTATTATCGAGCATTTAAGTTGAATAAATTAATGCGATTGCAAATCATGTTAAACAAACAAAAAATTTAGCATATTGATGAACTGTATAACAGATTTAACAAGGATAATCTAAATAGTTTTTAACTATGCATTTTTGTCCAGTTCGTTGTCGCTTGTTAGAGTGTAAACACTTCGATCAATCAATGCGAATTCAAATAGCTTTACAAAGATGATGTTTATATATGCCTACAGTGGTTGCAACAAATCTCCAAATGCAGATGTTTATTTATGGGCGCTCGATAACAACGAGTGGCATTAAAATGACAAATCACTGCCAGTTGATTGCGCTGCTTCACTTGCTCGTCTTCGAACTGGAACCGAAACTTGACTGGACTGGGCTGCAAAGCTTGAGCTGTGCGTCTTCTTAACGTGCATCATTTGGCATCCCCGCAAAACGGGAGGCGATCTAATCACATTTATTTGCGACACTTGAAAGCAGCAACTGCTTTTGGTTGCTTTCCCGCTCTCCCCTCAGTTACACAATTATTGCCGTGTTGCGCAAACGCCTCCACCTTTCTTTCACCTTCCCTCTCCCTTTTTACTACTTACAGCCCCTACGCCACATTGTGGAGGGAGGGCGCAGCCAACTTCAGTCAGCGTCTATTTACACTTAAGAAAACAACTTTAATAGAACTTACCTTATATCTAACCCGAAAATCAGAAAATATTTCTAAATTGCTTAAATTAATTACTAAAATTCAAAAATAACAGGAATAAATTACATCAAAAAGAAGAATTATTTTTTTCCTAATTCATAAGCAATTTTAAGAAAAATATTATTATTTATTTAGCTAATGAAGTACATATAAAATCTTATTCATATTTCACGTTCTTTAAATTGTAAAAATCAAATTATGATGCTTTTAGAAGAAGAAAACATAAAAAACATTTTCGAGAAAAGTAATGCAATAAAAATCATGATTTACATCAAATAAAACAAAATAGCAATCCCTTGTCTAAAAAGTATATTTTGTTACTTGTTACTTTTCGCTGAGTGTGAGCACTATTCATCCACATCATTGTTCTTAGCGTCAGCATCAGCATCAGCATTAACATCAACATCAGCCTCAGCCGCATCATTGTCATCCTAATGCCGCATGTTCAATCCATGTCATGTCATGCTTGTCATGCCGCGAGAATCACTGTCCCTGTCGCTTTCGCTGAATGTCAGGAAGCGCCAGTCGGCAAGGAAGACCAGGACTGGCTTAGCGCCCGTAGAAGCTGAAGCAGCAGCGGCATTTAAGCATATTCCTTAATGTTTCTATGTAAAGTTTGTGATCATTCATGCTTAGGTGTAAATTGTTTAAGGGTTTCATTTACTAAAGAAAAATTCCGTAAATCGAAAGAAAGTAAAGCAACTAGCAATAGTAGGAAGAATTATCTGATTAATTTACTAAGTTATTTTTATTGAATGTTATTGGATTTTAGTGTAAAAGGTAACTGAATAATTTAAATATCGTTAAGAAAAAGATTCCTAAGCGTTTAACCCAACAGTTTCTTAGCTGTTCACAAAGAGTTCGGTTTAAAGTGGCAGGGCAGCATTATGAACTCATTATTGAGTGCAAGTTTATTGAATAATCTCAATAACTAAAGTTTTGAAAACTTTCGAGCAAAAGTATTAGGAATTCATTTGTATGAGAAATGGGTAATACTCCAATCAAACTCTATATACTTATGTATATAAATTCTAAAGAAGACTAAAACTCAATGATTTGTGGAGCTGGAATCGATTTAGCATACGCATTAGCAGGCCATAAAGCACTTTTTAGAAATCAATTTGGTTGTTCGATTTACGGCCAACTTCGGTTGGCAATTGCAGAACACACTCATAACTTCAACCGCCACAAATGCCACATGCCACATGCCACATGCCCCATGCCGCTAACTGACTGACATATCTTGCCACAGCCACAAATTCACATTCACAGTGTTCAATCAAACTTTGCATAGGCCCATCAATCAACACTGTACAACACATCAAAGCGGCATGCGTGTTGAACAAAAAATGACGCTGCCAAAAAGCAGAACAACTTCCATTTGGACCATCTATGCATACATACATATGTATATCTAGTCTTTCCTTTCGTCTTAATCTTCTTTTGGATGCGCTACAAATTAGGCTAAACATCGAAGTTGCCCCAACGACGCCTACCTACAATGGCATTGTGTGCTGCCCTCAACAACAACTAGCACAACACTCAACTTGAATATGCAGAGGCTTCTACAAAGCCATGGACATAAATCATACATGCATAAGTCTAAGTAATTGTGTGGCACAGTTGGAATGGGGAATCGGGAATGGGGAGCTGCAAATGAAGTTGGAGTCGGTCGGAGCCGTCATCTGATATCTGGTCTAGTAGTATTTGCTGAGGCAGCTTCTGTCCAAGTTCGCAGGCTCACTGACTGCGCATTTCCGCAGCAAATTAAAATTTCATTAAAAGTAACAACAAAACGGATGCATGATTGGCGCTAAGAGGACGGGGTGTAAGTGTGTGTGTGTGTGTGTGTGTATGTGTACGACGCAAATAAGAACCTACAAATGCAAAACAGAAAGAAGTCAAGTCGCGCCGAAAATTAAATACACTTGCTAACAAAAAAAGGTTTGATATGAGAGCTAATTTTTAAATTCCTAAAAACTAATTATATTATTTTAATGAAAGTTTTCCTATCCTATGGAATTGAAAATGTTTCGTTAAATGCGCAACAGATCGTGAATACTTTTTGCAAGGGTATCAAGAACAGAGCCAGAGGCACGAACAACATCTGCATAGCCAACGGAGCTGTGCTATGTTGCATGTGCCACACTTACATTACGGACAATGCAATGTTGAAACGAGCTGCTGCTGCTGCTGCTGATGCTGGCGCAAAGCCACGGCTAGTTTTACACCATGTGCAACAATATCTAGCTGAGAGGGGTGAGTGGGTGAGGCAGGGGGTGAAATTGTGTGCAAGTGGGTGCCTAAACTTTCGAGTGACTTTTAAGATGCTCGTGTGGCACTCGAGAGGCAGCTTTGTGAAACGGACTGTCCCAGTACACATGGCACATGGCTCGTGGGCTACACAAGGCACACACACACACACACACACGTGAAACATTAAGCCGCTTAAACAGGTTAAAATGATTAAGTAATAGTTGTGCGCTATGCTTAACACCGCATTTTGTGGAGCAACAGCAACAACAATAACAACTAAGAAAAAAACTGTGACAACAACTATGTAAATTGTGATGTGTTGTTGTTGCTAATGTTGCTGCTTGCCAAGTAGTTTAAGTACAGTAGTAACAAATAAGCAGCCAAATGTTATACAGTTTGCATAATTAAGTAAATATCAAAATCGATATATCATACGAACAAAATAAAGTTAATTGTTGTCATAATAATTGAAAATTGTTAATTAAAATTGCATAGTGAGTATTATTTAAAAAATTTAGAAAATGGTTGATTAAAAGTTGAACTTTATTTTTGATAAAAATTTTAAAGTAACTTAAAATAGCCAAAGCTTTTAATTTTGAAATATTTAATGCATAAACACAATAAACAATTCTCAAATAGTTCTGATAATTGAAGTTTAAGTTGAAAAACTGTTAAATTAAATTATATATTGTTAGTTATATATTCAAGGATTCTTCTATAGATGGAATCTCCAATCATTTAGCATAAGCAGTGCCTGACTGTAGTTAATCTTTCTCCTACTTTTTGCTTTCTTTTTCTGTTCTTACCTCAAACGGCGCCACTAACAAAGTCTTTGTGCTGTTTGTTGGACTTAACATAATATGTATACGCCTTGTCTGAACACAACACACACACACACACACACACACACACACACAGAAAACGCTTTGTTGTGCAAACATACCTAATTAGTGTCAACTATTAACATAAAGAGTGCACTTCACATAAGAACTCGAGACGACATCAGCAACAGCCACAAAAACAACAACAACAACAACAACACCAACCACAAGTTGCTGAGCTGGCCATAACTAACACTCGACTTGCAAGTTGACTAAGCCTCAACAATGGCAACGAAGTCACTGATGTGTGTGTGTGTGTGTGTGTGTGTGTGTAGCGTGTCCTTAATGCTGTGCATAGTAAACAAATATGTACATGCAACAAAAGTTTCTGTCATACACCTAAAAAATTCCACTTGGATTCAACAGTTTTTATCACGTCCATTAAAAAAATTTCTTAATTTTAATTATACACGAAAAATTATTTAAATAAAAATATTACATTATTGAAAAATTTAGCTGATGCGGTAATTTTTTGAAAAAAAAACAACTAAGCTTTACAAAAAAATCTCCATCTTAATAAATAAATTTAATTTAGGGCCAATATCTCAATAATTTAAGTGCCAGTTAATTTAAGTGCCAGTTAGCTAAATTCGGCGTTAAGTTGGTGCCCTGGGTTAAACCAATAAGGTTTTCTCAATGCAAAGTTAACCTTAATCGTTAAGATACTATCGCGTTAATGGTGCTGCCAAACTTAATGATGTTCTTGTGAATCAAATCAACATTATTTGGCAAATAATAATAAAATAAATACACTGCAAGTGTCGGCTTGAGTCAGCCGTTTGCGTAACGATAGTTTGACCGATACTTATATCGGCCCTTCAACGAAGCATAAATGTTAGCCGGCACTCAGGCCTCGGTTCAATTTATGTCTCAGTTAGTCTTAAAGCTCTGGGAAATTCAACAAGAATATATGTTGTCCAACATTTGTTAAAAACCCCAATCAGACCAGCGTCAAATTAGTAATTAGTCTAATGATTTAGTCCTATGTTTTATTGTTTTGCTAGCTAATAAATTTTCTAGAACTACTTATGCACTTAAAAGCTGTTAACATTTTAATTTATAGCCTTTTGAATGGAAGGCCGGTCCATCTGAATAATGAAATTTAAAAAAAAAAGAAATAAAACAAAATATATGAGATGAAATGTTTGTGGGTTTCACAAAATAGTTTATTTAATAGGAAATAAGAATATATAAATTTGACTAAATATACATCAATGAACTAATGATATACATGAGAGGTGGATAACTATCGATTGCACTATCGATGGTTTCTTACCATCGTTTAACCCTGGACCATCGATAGTTTTCGATATTTTGGATTTTTATAGCCGAGAGACAGACAAAAAACATTCCTAACAATCGGTCAGATGCCATTATAACAAAACGCCATTTTCTAGCTGCCGCATTGGCCAAATTGGGTCAAATTGTTTCGGACAGGAGAACACGCCTCAAAGACAAAAACACAAAATGGCGCATTGATTAGTATTCAACGTTATGAAATTCCATAAATTTCACATAAAACACAAATAATCACAATCAATAAAGTAAAACATCTCTTGGAAAACACAGTTAGTATGTTAGAGTCCTTGTAAAATTAAAAATGTAATTTGATGAATAATTTTGAATACATATGAATGGGATTGAAAAAATAAAAAAATTGGATTGGATTAGAATTAAAGCATAAAATTGCTAGCATTAACAACATAATAAACTTAAAGAAATAAATTAGACTTACAGTACTAACTAAAAATGTACCAAATATTGAGTATTTCTGTTTAAAAGTTTTATTTTGTTTAATAGGAACTACCACAATGTGCATAAGTACATGGTCTTTAAAAAAGCAAAGAATGAAACTTAATCGAAGTTTAAAATATAGAAAAAAATAAATAAAAAATCCCTTTTATTTGTCCATTAATGCATACTATCGAAAACGATCGATCGATAGTTTATCAATGGGTCATTTAAAACAATCGTTCACTATCGGTGGTGACGACTATCGATAGTATTCCACCTCCAGTGAGTTTAGTTTTGTTTGGTGGTGCACCTAGCAGCGATAGATTTCAAATTCAAAATATATATACATCGATATTTTTCATAAAAATACAGAATAAGCGGCTTATTTTAAGTTAGTTAATTCGCAACAAATAATTTATGTTTTTAATTAAATAAACGATGCACCAAACACACACAATTTGGTAATAATAATAATATACTTAGTTTCTCACAATCTGTCTGGCAGCTCGAAGAAACAGAGCTGTGCTGCCAGAAAGCGCGCTAAAACTCAATACATATCGAACGATCTACGATCAATTTGGAATAACAGTAAAACCTTTTGCTAACAAACAGTGCTCAATTAAACGATTGTCAACCATTTTCGTATGATTCGGATTTTTAACAAGAACAAATGTGTTCGATAAATCGATGCAAAAGTGCTGCCAATGCCAGTGCTGAAAATCAGTGTGGGGAAGTGCAGCTAGCTACGTCGCTCTCTTTTTTCAGCATCACGCGGTGTTGGTTGTGTGAGTTTCGCAGACATTCGGCTAAAATTTGTGTTTTGCATTAAACTTGTCATTTAGATCTAGCTAAAATCTCGATTGCAACTGCAGCGAACACAGCGTTAGCTTCAAAGTCAAAGAAATATTGAGGAGAAAAGCTATTTGATAATGAATCCAAAAAAAAATAATCTTGCGGCTGCCACGCCAAGTCAGTCTGAATCGGTAAGTGGATTTATTTTTTTTTTTGTTGCCGTCAATGCTGAAATTAAACTTTGTGCATCAAATCAGGAGGATTCTGACGCACTAATAACCCCCCGGCATTTAGCCAACAAGCGCAGACAGCCGACACGCTTGCCAGAGCGTAGCTCGCACATGCCGATGCCGCCACATCAGCTTCAAATGGTAAGTGTTTTTTTTTTTTGGTTTTTTGTTTTTTGTTGCAGTCAATGCTGAAAGTAAACTTTGTGCATCAAACCAGCGGATTCGTGCGGAGGCGCTTTTAAACTGGCAGCGCAGACAGCAGCGATCCCGATTGGTGGAATCGTGCGTGCCAGAACTGCCACCTACAACACGTGAAAATCTGCCATCGCAGATGAAGCATGCGCAGTGGCTGACAGGTAAATTGGCGCTTTGCCTCAAAAAGCTGTTGCCATTGTTGGACAATCGTCATATGTACGAGCAAAAGATGAAAGATCTGGTGGAGCTCCATTTGCTTTTGGGTCCGCCGCCAAATGACAAAGACTTTGATCGTTTGTTGACACCTATCGAAGGAACGCCCTCTAACGGCACTACTTCCGAATCCCATTCGCCAACATCGAGCAGCTCTGACTCTTCTTAATAACGTGTCCAACTGGCAGCTACCGTTGCCAACTGAGAAAGCTGCCAATCAGAGACCCACATAAATGTTACAATACCAATCGATGTACTTTGCCATGTCCAAAATCTGAACAACAATCAAGAGTCAACTGCTCTTAACTGGATACTGGATAACATACTTTCAACGTTCACAAGCTCATCGATATAAAAACTTTCCAATTAAATATAATCACATACTATTACATATTCACATATTCACTGTACTGTAAAAAAACACAAATACTCTGTTAAACAGACACGTAATATTTTTTTAAATACTTGTTAATAGTAAATGATGTATTTAATAAATGAAGTTTCCACATTGGATTGTACAAACTTGAAGCAACTTTACCGGTCCTGACAAACAGTTTTTCGTTTAACTTTTGGTGCCAGGTAAGACTATCAATCAATCTAGTTGATTAGTTGAATGGTTAAAATAACTTTGTTTGAATTAAATAATTTTACAGATCAGCAATTACGAAACTATGGGATATCCGATAATTTTCTGGAGTGATGAAAACAATCAACACTTCCATTTGGCAAATTTTGATGGGCGTGGCAACGCCTCTGCTTCTTTATTAGAGCGTATGCAGAACTCAACTCAAAGTTGAGCAAAAAATAGCCAGCAACATCGGGGTGCTACTTAGTATATCATATAGCTCCCATATGAACAATCGGACGAATATCGGGATTCTGTTCAAACCTATTGTTTGATTTGAAGATATTTGTACTACGTTCACTAAAAATCAATCAGTGTATAGGCGATTTTATTGATTGCAAATTGATAACGTTTTAACAAGTTTCAAAAAAAAAAAACAAGTTACATTACACTGATAAGAAGAAGCAACTATTATTACATTTCGTTGATATTTTCAACTATATTTTAACTGCAAGTTAAAATAAAGTCAAGCTATGTAGCGTCATCTGTAGATAGTTATATAGTACGACCTCGCTCAACGCAACTCCTCGATAATCGCAACACCAAAATTCTTAACTTGAAAAAATTTACCTCATTTTACGCAACTTCCTAAGGAAATCATACAAAGTACAGAGCACAATTTCTAATTTTATCAAAAACTTAATAAATTAAAATGAAATCCTTGCAGATAAACTCGATTTACTTTGATTTACATGATAAGAAAATGCATCTACTTTTGGAAATAGGTCTCGTAGCCAACAAAAGATTATCCCTTGGTTTTCGCAACCACCTCAATTTTCGCAACAGGCCAAATTCTAATAGGTTGCGTTAAGCGAGGTCGTACCGTAAATCAATATAAGTAAATAATTGTTTAACATTCAATATTCGTTAAAGTCATACAAACTCTGCATTGAATGCTTAGTCTGCGGCTGTCCTGTCGTGTTGTTGCTGTTTTTTTTTTTTGTTTGACGCGTAAAATGCCTAAAATTCTATTGGGATTCATCGGCTAATCCCTTTGCTAGTTCGCGGCTTAGCGCGCGCTTAGCTGCCAAATCGTTCACATCTAATGCTTCTCTTTGCCGTTGTGTTGGCTTGGCTTAGCTTGGCTTGGCCACACCCAATCGAGCTGTAAGTTGCCGAAAGCTTTTAGCCCCTGTTGTTTCCCGCTCATCCGTTCGCACCACAGGACCTTAGTTCAACTCTCAGTTGCTAAACGCATCGTTCATTTAAAACAATCGTTCACTATCGATGGTGACGACTATCGATAGTACATAAAACTCAAGTGCCATTCTAAGGACTGCACGTCTTCTCTCTTCTCGTTCGACTCTCCGCCAGCTCTTCCTCTTGTATTAGTGTGACCAGCTTATTATTATAAGTATAAGCTGACAAATAACTTAAAACTATCTCACTCGCTTCTACCAAATCCCACATGTTTAATGCCAAAGGAAACTCATAGATTTTTCTCTTAGTGTAGCGATTGTAACGGCTTTCGCTGGTGAATATGCATATGGACATTCCACATATAAAAAGTAACACATATAACGCGTGCATTATCAGCGCTCGTCAGGAAGCAAATGAAGTGTGCGAGAGGCTGCTTCAAGTATCATTGTGGTACTCGCGGGCTATTGTTGTTGCTGCCACATAATGTTAAACAAAGGAAACAGCACACGCACAAACACACATACACACCTTGACACTCAAGCGTAGAGAGTTGCAACACTTTGTACTTTTGGGCTCCAATGAACAGGCGCTGACATCCAGCCACAATGACCATATCCTGCAACACATCCTGCAACACAGGATGCACAAACACACTCGCAACGGGGCTTAAAACAACATTTTAAATAGTTGCACAAAAATGTAACAATGTGTTGCTGCAAAAACATTGTAGCGCCTAGAAAGTTGCAACTGGACATCAGCTCAAAAGTATAAATGGGGCGCAACTTTTTTTTAGCTAACTGAGCTGCAGGCGCGTTGCCAAGAAGCAAGTACATAACTGCTTCAAACTGCCACGCCCAATTCAACATCCCCGCACACCTTAACCCTCTAGCCAAAGGGGCACAACTTTCGTCGAGTAGTTGTGAAGGAGCGCAATATTCATCGGCCACAGTTTGGGGCGCCAAAAACTATGCAAAAATTATGTGCGGGCAAAAAGTCGGCAAAACTCTTTAATACAGTCATAAATTTGGCGCCTGCCAAGAGCCTGTCAAAAGTGGCCAGAGAGTTTTGGGAAGCACCGAAAAATGATAAGCTCTGCGGGGATGGTCAGTAGTCGAGTGGAGGGCGGGAGGGTTTGTTGGATAACTTGGTCGCTAGCAACTATTTAAAAGCCATAAAAGCTGAAAGCTGTTGCCCAACGGATGTGCCAGCCGGATGCAGTTGATAGGCATGAGCTGCTGCTGCTGCTGAACACAAACACACACAAACACACACACACACACACACACAGACAGGATACACTCGATTGTGTGTAAGGCAAGGATCACATGAGGCCAACACTTTCTGGCACATTTGGGTAACACAAAAGTAAAGCCGCAAACAATGGACAAAGAGTTTGATGCGACAAAAAAGGAAGAGAAGTGTTGCCAAAGCTGCATACATACAAGAGAGCTTTGAGGTGGAGCACACTAATTGCAACTCATGTTAATCGACAAGGACAACGATGCACAAGAGCACACAAAAACACACACACACACACACTCACAAAGAGTCATAATGCCAACGACAAGGACGAGCTGCAAACGACGCTTGAACAAAACTACAAGTTAAAACAACTAAGAACTTAACAATACGAATATTAAGTCGAATTGGAAATACTCTCAAATTCAGTTAGAGAGAAACTTATCGTTAAGGGCTAGTAATTAAAGGAAAATAAATATTTATTTTATGCTCTTAATGCTTAATTAAATTTTAAGAATCTCTAATTATTCCGATTAACTTCAACTAAATTTGGCACTAATCATAATTATACGATTTTGAGATTTTATATACGTAGATATAAGAGAAAACAGACAAAATAACACATAATAACTAACAATAAAGATCAATGGTTGAATGGGAATTGATTTGTAACTGAGAAATTAAGTTTTGTAGCAACAGAATGTCGATGGAACCGGCAACATATTTAGTGTGTTAAACAAAGTCAATGCTGAAGAGAGCGGCAGCAAGGACAACGCAAGTGCAAATACATGCATATATCCTGTGTAAAACTTGAAGTAGTGCTTAATAGTTAGTTAAGTCGAGTTGAATGCGTTTTTCGACAGACAGAGAGCAAGAGCGAGATAGACAGCAAACAAGGCAGACATAGAAAGAGAGAGAGAAGCGTTGCATTTTGCCTGCTTTTGAATATTGAGTGAAATATTGTTTGTTGCCGCTATCTGGGGTAGCACCAGCAGCAGCAGCAGGGGAAGAGAAGAATGGCTGTTGCTGCTGATGTCGCTTGTAATTTATTTACATTGCAATTAGTTCTCAGCTCCGTTAAGGATTATAAACTTTCGCTGCCATCACACAGATACGGACATACATATGTATATACACATACATATCTAATATTGCACTAGTACGTATGCGTTGGCATCAGATGGAGCCCATGAAGAAACTGAAACTTTTGCGCTCTCAACCAATTGACATTAAATCGTGCTAAACTTTTACCTACTCTAGTCAAAAGTTCTTCAACGCTACGTTTATATGTGTGTGTGTGTATGTTTGATAAATACAGCTTGGGCCCCAGATAATCGGCGATAAGCTTGTAAGCTGGCACGCTTCGCAAGCAGCCTTATATTTTACCCTTCGTTTTACAATTAGATACAAATAGTAAATATTTCAGTGCTAGAATATGTGTGTTTTAGAGGTGGAGAACTATCGATAGCACTATCGACACTATCGATGGTTTCTTATTCTCGTTCAACCATCGATGGTAGCCTTGGACCATCGATAGTTTTCGATATTTGAATTTTTTAATATTTTGGATTTTTATAGCCGAGAGACAGACAGAAAACATTCCTAACAATCGTTCTGATGCCATTATAACAAAACGCCATTTTCTAGCTGCCGCATTGGCACCCAAAACACAGATCCTCTTATCTAGATAAAAATACAATTTAATTTTTTTTTAAATTTTATTTCCTTATTATGACAGGTGAACCAAATTAAATTTTCACGAATTGGCATCCTTTTAAAAACATACAACTTGTTAAAAATAAAAATGTAATTTGATGTAATAATGAAAACATATGAATTGGATTGAAAAAATAAAAAAAATTGTATTGGATTAGAATTAAAACATAAAATTGCTAGCATTAACAACATAACAAACTTAAAGAAATAATTAGACTTACAGTACTAACTAAAAATGTACCAAATATTGAGTATTTCTGTTTAAAAGTTTTATTTTGTTTAATAGGAACTACCACAATGTGCATAAGTACATGGTCTTTAAAAAAGCAAAGAATGAAACTTAATCGAAGTTTAAAATATAGAAAAAAATAAATAAAAAATCCCTTTTATTTGTCCATTAATGCATACTATCGAAAACGATCAATCGATAGTTTATCAATGGGTCATTTAAAACAATCGTTCACTATCGGTGGTGACGACTATCGATAGTATTCCACCTCTAGTGAGTTTAGTTTAGTTTGGAGGTGCACCTTGCAGCGATAGATGTCTCATTCAAAATACACATACATCGATATTTTTCATAAAAATACAGAATAAGCGGCTTATTTTAAGTTAGTTAATTCGCAACAAATAATTTATGTTTTTAATTAAATAAACGATGCACCAAACACACACAATTTGGTAATAATAATAATATACTTAGTTTCTCACAATCTGTCTGGCAGCTCGAAGAAACAGAGCTGTGCTGCCAGAAAGCGCGCTAAAACTCAATACATATCGAACGATCTACGATCAATTTGGAATAACAGTAAAACCTTTTGCTAACAAACAGTGCTCAATTAAACGATTGTCAACCATTTTCGTATGATTCGGATTTTTAACAAGAACAAATGTGTTCGATAAATCGATGCAAAAGTGCTGCCAATGCCAGTGCTGAAAATCAGTGTGGGGAAGTGCAGCTAGCTACGTCGCTCTCTTTTTTCAGCATCACGCGGTGTTGGTTGTGTGAGTTTCGCAGACATTCGGCTAAAATTTGTGTTTTGCATTAAATTTGTCATTTAGAACCAGCTAAAATCTCGATTGCAACTGCAGCGAACACAGCGTTAGCTTCAAAGTCAAAGAAATATTGAGGAGAAAAGCTATTCGATAATGAATCCAATAGAAAATAATCTTGCGGCTGCCACGCCAAGTCAGTCTGAATCGGTAAGTGGTTTTTTTTTTTTGTTGCAGTCAATGCTGAAATTAAACTTTGTGCATCAAATCAGGAGGATTCTGACGCACTAATAACCCCCCGGCATTTAGCCAACAAGCGCAGACAGCCGACACGCTTGCCAGAGCGTAGCTCGCACATGCCGATGCCGCCACATCAGCTTCAAATGGTAAGTGTTTTTTTTTTTGGATTTTTGTTTTTTGTTGCAGTCAATGCTGAAATTAAACTTTGTGCAACAAACCAGCGGATTCGTGCGGAGGCGCTTTTAGACTGGCAGCGCAGACAGCAGCGATCCCGGCGTGCGCGTTTCGCCAAGAGAGAGGCAGGCCGTAAGGTTCGATTGGTGGAATCGCGCGTGCCAGAACTGCCACCTACAACACGTAAAAATCTGCCATCGCAGATGAAGCATGCGCAGTGGCTGACAGGTAAATTGGCGCTTTGCCTCAAAAAGCTGTTGCCATTGTTGGACAATCGTCATATGTACGAGCAAAAGATGAAAGATCTGGTGGTGCTCCATTTGCTTTTGGGTCCGCCGCCAAATGACAAAGACTTTGATCGTTTGTTGACACCTATCGAAGGAACGCCCTCTAACGGCACTACTTCCGAATCCCATTCGCCAACATCGAGCAGCTCTGACTCTTCTTAATAACGTGTCCAACTGGCAGCTACCGTTGCCAACTGAGAAAGCTGCCAATCAGAGACCCACATAAATGTTACAATACCAATCGATGTACTTTGCCATGTCCAAAATCTGAACAACAATCAAGAGTCAACTGCTCTTAACTGGATACTGGATAACATACTTTCAACGTTCACAAGCTCATCGATATAAAAACTTTCCAATTAAATATAATCACATACTATTACACATATTCACTGTACTGTAAAAAAACACAAATACTCTGTTAAACAGACACGTAATATTTTTTTAAATACTTGTTAATAGTAAATGATGTATTTAATAAATGAAGTTTCCACATTGGATTGTACAAACTTGAAGCAACTTTACCGGTCCTGACAAACAGTTTTTCGTTTAACTTTTGGTGCCAGGTAAGACTATCAATCAATCTAGTTGATTAGTTGAACACGACTCGTACTTAAATCAAGATTTTCGTATTTGATTTTAGGACTTCTGGAGTTATACTTGAAAACTGTTCACTTATTCTTATTAAAAGAATTTTTTTAACCCTCATCCTGTAAAAAAAAAAACAACGAATCTTGTATTTTGGGCCAAATTTGCCCAATATAATTTTACTAGTTTAATTACATTTTGTTGCAAGCACTACATATAATTTCTGTAGTGGAATGATTTTTGCACACGAATAAGTTACAGTTCTTACATTTTGTATTGTATTTAGTGCTGTTAGACTTGTTTTCATAGAAATGACAACGGGCTCTCTTTATATATTTCTCTTCTTGCGGGTGAGTAAGCTTCTTAGCTACAGTTCCATATGGCTGTGTCTTACGCTCCTGCTTTTCCTCTTTCAAAAGCTCAAATCCCAGCTCTTCCAAAAAGAGTCTGCGACGAAAATGCTTTGATTTGTTCCACTCGGGTTTTATTGCTGTCCAAATCACGAAAGCATTGCATGCAGACACATCAAGAATATTTGCGAATAGAGCTATAGGCCATCTATTAGTCTTCCGCTTGCAAGTATATGTGGCAACCAGTTGGTCTAGTGTATCCACCCCAGCTTTTGTATGGTTATAATACTCTATTATTTCTGGTTTCTTCGACTGTTTATCGTGTGCTTTTGCGTCTTGGTGCAATGTGCTTATAAGATATACGCACCGATATTTTTTTGGAACATAAGCTACTAATGTAACCTTATATTTATGTTCTAAAAGAAACTCTGAGTAAAATATAGGTTTTTTTCTCATGTCCAAAATATGTGGAGGTAGAAACAACTTATTTTTACGGACAGTCCCAACTATTGTCATTTTCTTTTTCAGCAGCTCAACAGCAAGATCGTATGAGGTGAAAAAGTTATCGCAAGCTATATTTCGGCCTTTGAGTCCTTCTGCAAGTTCGAGTACCACTCGCATGCCTTGGTTCTTTTCAGGAGCGCAATTACGATTTCGACCGATATACACTTGCATAGACCTTTTTGGGCATTGTTTTTTCTTTTCCTAAGTAAACTTACTATGAAAAGATCTATTTACTTATTTGACTTTGAAAAACAAAACACAATAAATTTGTCATCATCAACGCCATAGGCACATTTGCACAGTTGTCTCTTTTGTTTTCACTCGTACACACAAATAACTGTTATGTTAGGCGAGCAGTTTTTGTATACATGAACTGCTCTTTCCATAAGCAATACAATTACACAAAAAAAATTTCGTATTTCTTTTTTGATCGTCCATTCGCAATCAGCAATGTAACGGATCTTTGATATTTTTGTTGTTGGGCTACGAAGTTTGTAGGTATTTTGTTGTTTTTTTGCAGACGAGACTGCACTAAAAAAAATTTGGGTTTGTCTCCAGTTTAATTGTATGATTGTTTGAGGCTTGATAAACATTGGTCTAAATATGGCTTCCAGAAACACCGGAAAATTGTATTGGGCAAAATTAGCCCAAATTACAAGATTCGTTACTTTCTCCATGGGAGAGTCCCTGATGGAGCCACAATATTAATTTTTACAACACAGCTTAATCTGCCTTATAAAATAATTCTCTAGAAATTTCATGCCGATATCGCTAAATTTACGCCAGATTCGTATAGATAAAAACGCGTTTGGGCAAAATTTGCCCAAAATACAGGATGAGGGTTAAATGATTTAATTGATATTTGAACTCGTTTCAAGCACATATTTCGTTTTCAATCCTTGTTCTTTCTTTAATTCAAGAATATTTTAATTAAGTTTATACGAAACATTATTTTATCAGTGTTTAAAAACTTTATTTTATTTGAATTTTTGTTGTTTTTTTATTAAGATAAATAATTTAATTCTTTATCCTTATAAGAAAGTAAAGTAAAGTGGCAACAATGATTAAAGCGCTATTATTTTTGAGTCGATTTTTTTAGTTCCAAATCAAATAAAGCAAAATTAAAGGTTTGCCGAAAAAATAACATTTTGTCATACTATTGTGCAATTAAAAGACTTTTGGCAATGGCCCATGAAGCATCAAGGCACCAGACACCTCAATCAGCAAGGAGCACTAAGAGAAAAGCCGAAAATCAAGTCGAGAGTTTCGTTTTTATGCGTGTCTAATGATGCGTCAATTGAATCCTAGCGAAAGCTGATTTTTGGCCGAATCATCAAATGAGGCGTCATTAAGTAATAAGTCTTTCAGCCATATCCCAAGTCAAACTTTTATGTCGAAGTCCGCGTGCAAAAACTTCAGCGAAAAGCTATTAAAAGTAAACCTGCCCAACACGCCCATTATCCGTCATCCGCCATCCGCCTTCCGCCTCTTTTACACTAACAGCGCTTAACGTTTTCATTAAGCTGCAGAAAGTGTGGTTTAGAGTGGTGGGTGGGAGGCAGTGAAGGTGCAGAGTAAATTAAAGTTTAAAGCACAGCTGACTGAGCCAGTTACCAAGTTGCAAGTTTGGAGTTGCAAGCTTTCATGTTGCCAGTTGCAAGTAGTTGCCAGTTACTGACTGCCCCGGCAAGCAGTCAATCAGTTACTTTGTCTGTTTCTCTCGCATTCTGTGTCTGTCTTTGCCCTGAGACGTGGCACTTCCGTTTCCGCTTCAAGTGCGTCTCCCACCACTCTTAACAGCACAAGAAAAATGAGCATAGCACCAAACTGACAACACTTTTTATTGAATTCTTTTTTTTTTTCTTCGTATTTTCGTATTTTTGTTCACTAAAAGTGTTTCTTGCGCTTTTGATTTCGCTTTCGTCTTTTGTGTATGCAGCCGCATACAAAAGACGACACGTCCCTCTCTTTTCCCAACAACCCGACAAATCTACATTGGGGTTTTGTTTGCTGTTTCCGCCTGGGCGCGAAAAGTGGTTTCTATTTATTTATTTATTTATATCCCTATTGTGCAGTTGCAGTTGTCGATGCGTTTGGCAACTGAGAGTTGAACTAAGGTCCTGTGGTGCGAACGGATGAGCGGGAAACAACAGGGGCTAAAAGCTTTCGGCAACTTACAGCTCGACTGGGTGTGGCCAAGCCAACACAACGGCAAAGAGAAGCATTAGATGTGAACGATTTGGCAGCTAAGCGCGCGCTAAGCCGCGAACTAGCAAAGGGATTAGCCGATGAATCCCAATAGAATTTTAGGCATTTTACGCGTCAAACAAAAAAAAAAAACAGCAACAACACGACAGGACAGCCGCAGACTAAGCATTCAATGCAGAGTTTGTATGACTTTAACGAATATTGAATGTTAAACAATTATTTACTTATATTGATTTACGGTACGACCTCGCTTAACGCAACCTATTAGAATTTGGCCTGTTGCGAAAATTGAGGTGGTTGCGAAAACCAAGGGATAATCTTTTGTTGGCTACGAGACCTATTTCCAAAAGTAGATGCATTTTCTTATCATGTAAATCAAAGTAAATCGAGTTTATCTGCAAGGATTTCATTTTAATTTATTAAGTTTTTGATAAAATTAGAAATTGTGCTCTGTACTTTGTATGATTTCCTTAGGAAGTTGCGTAAAATGAGGTAAATTTTTTCAAGTTAAGAATTTTGGTGTTGCGATTATCGAGGAGTTGCGTTTAACGAGGGTTGCGTTGAGCGAGGTCGTACTATATAACTATCTACAGATGACGCTACATAGCTTGACTTTATTTTAACTTGCAGTTAAAATATAGTTGAAAATATCAACGAAATGTAATAATAGTTGCTTCTTCTTATCAGTGTAATGTAACTTGTTTTTTTTTTTTTGAAACTTGTTAAAACGTTATCAATTTGCAATCAATAAAATCGCCTATACACTGATTGATTTTTAGTGAACGTAGTACAAATATCTTCAAATCAAACAATAGGTTTGAACAGAATCCCGATATTCGTCCGATTGTTCATATGGGAGCTATATGATATACTAAGTAGCACCCCGATGTTGCTGGCTATTTTTTGCTCAACTTTGAGTTGAGTTCTGCATACGCTCTAATAAAGAAGCAGAGGCGTTGCCACGCCCATCAAAATTTGCCAAATGGAAGTGTTGATTGTTTTCATCACTCCAGAAAATTATCGGATATCCCATAGTTTCGTAATTGCTGATCTGTAAAATTATTTAATTCAAACAAAGTTATTTTAACCATTCAACTAATCAACTAGATTGATTGATAGTCTTACCTGGCACCAAAAGTTAAACGAAAAACTGTTTGTCAGGACCGGTAAAGTTGCTTCAAGTTTGTACAATCCAATGTGGAAACTTCATTTATTAAATACATCATTTACTATTAACAAGTATTTAAAAAAATATTACGTGTCTGTTTAACAGAGTATTTGTGTTTTTTTACAGTACAGTGAATATGTGTAATAGTATGTGATTATATTTAATTGGAAAGTTTTTATATCGATGAGCTTGTGAACGTTGAAAGTATGTTATCCAGTATCCAGTTAAGAGCAGTTGACTCTTGATTGTTGTTCAGATTTTGGACATGGCAAAGTACATCGATTGGTATTGTAACATTTATGTGGGTCTCTGATTGGCAGCTTTCTCAGTTGGCAACGGTAGCTGCCAGTTGGACACGTTATTAAGAAGAGTCAGAGCTGCTCGATGTTGGCGAATGGGATTCGGAAGTAGTGCCGTTAGAGGGCGTTCCTTCGATAGGTGTCAACAAACGATCAAAGTCTTTGTCATTTGGCGGCGGACCCAAAAGCAAATGGAGCTCCACCAGATCTTTCATCTTTTGCTCGTACATATGACGATTGTCCAACAATGGCAACAGCTTTTTGAGGCAAAGCGCCAATTTACCTGTCAGCCACTGCGCATGCTTCATCTGCGATGGCAGATTTTTACGTGTTGTAGGTGGCAGTTCTGGCACGCGCGATTCCACCAATCGAACCTTACGGCCTGCCTCTCTCTTGGCGAAACGCGCACGCCGGGATCGCTGCTGTCTGCGCTGCCAGTCTAAAAGCGCCTCCGCACGAATCCGCTGGTTTGTTGCACAAAGTTTAATTTCAGCATTGACTGCAACAAAAAACAAAAATCCAAAAAAAAAAAACACTTACCATTTGAAGCTGATGTGGCGGCATCGGCATGTGCGAGCTACGCTTTGGCAAGCGTGTCGGCTGTCTGCGCTTGTTGGCTAAATGCCGGGGGGTTATTAGTGCGTCAGAATCCTCCTGATTTGATGCACAAAGTTTAATTTCAGCATTGACTGCAACAAAAAAAAAAAGAATCACTTACCGATTCAGACTGACTTGGCGTGGCAGCCGCAAGATTATTTTTTATTGGATTCATTATGGAATAGCTTTTCTCCTCAATACTTTCTTTGACTTTGAAGCTAACGCTGTGTTCGCTGCAGTTGCAATCGAGATTTTAGCTGGTTCTAAATGACAAGTTTAATGCAAAACACAAGTTTTAGCCGAATGTCTGCGAAACTCACACAACCAACACCGCGTGATGCTGAAAAAAGAGAGCGACGTAGCTAGCTGCACTTCGCAACACTTATTTTCAACACTGGCATTGGCAGCACTTTTGCATCGATTTATCGAACACATTTGTTCTTGTTAAAAATCCGAATCATACGAAAATGGTTGACAATCGTTTAATTGAGCACTGTTTGTTAGCAAAAGGTTTTACTGTTATTCCAAATTGATCGTAGATCGTTCGATATGTATTGAGTTTTAGCGCGCTTTCTGGCAGCACAGCTCTGTTTCTTCGAGCTGCCAGACAGATTGTGAGAAACTAAGTATATTATTATTATTACTAATATGTGTGTGTTTGGTGCATCGTTTATTTAATTAAAAACATAAATTATTTGTTGCGAATTAACTAACTTAAAATAAGCCGCTTATTCTGTATTTTTATGAAAAATATCGATGTATATTTATTTTGAATTTGAAATCTATCGCTGCAAAGTGCACCTCCAAACTAAACTAAACTCACTGGAGGTGGAATACTATCGATAGTCGTCACCACCGATAGTGAACGATTGTTTTAAATGACCCATTGATAAACTATCGATCGATCGTTTTCGATAGAATGCATTAATGGACAAATAAAAGGGATTTTTTTTTTCAATATTTTAAACTTCGATTAAGTTTCATTCTTTGCTTTTTTAACGACTATGTACTGATGCACATTGTGGTAGTTCCTATTAAACAAAATAAAACTTTTAAACAGAAATACTCAATATTTGGTACATTTTTAGTTAGTACTGTAAGTCTAATTATTTCTTTAAGTTTGTTATGTTGTTAATGCTAGCAATTTTATGTTTTAATTCTAATCCAATACAATTTTGTTTATTTTTTCAATATGTTTTCGTTATTACATCAAATAACATATATATTTTAACAAGTTGTATGTTTTCAAAAGGATGCCAATTCGTGAAAATTTATTTTGGTTCACCTGTCATAATAAGGAAATACAATTTTGTATATCGATTTAAAAAAAATTAAATTGTATATTTATCCAGATAAGAGGATCTGTGTTTTGGGTGCCAATGCGGCAGCTAGAAAATGGCGTTTTGTTATAATGGCATCTGACCGATTGTTAGGAATGTTTTTTGCCTGTCTCTCGGCTATAAAAATCCAAAATATTAAAATATCCAAAATATCGAAAACTATCGATGGTCCAAGGCTACCATCGATGGTTGAACGAGAATAAGAAACCATCGATAGTGTCGATAGGGCTATCGATAGTTCTCCACCTCTAGTTCGTTGTTGCTTTGACTCCATGTTGCTTTGATTCGTTGTTGCTTTTATTCGTTGTTGCTTTGGTTCGTTGTTGCTTTGACTCTTTGTTGTTTCTTTGGGAAGTATCGTTTTAGCGGGACGACAGAATCTTGTCGTTGTCGCCGAGTGTGCTTCGGTAGCAGGCACAAATAACAAGTGTGCGGCACAGGACAGTTGCATTTTAAACTTCTGTGTGTTCGAAATTTTCTGCGCCAAAGCAAAAGAATAAGAACGGAAAAAACCCTTACTAGCCACAACAAATCAATTTTATTTTAAAATACATTTTTGTGTAATGGAAGTAAGAACATTTCGTATAATTATGGTGTTGAAATTATGGTGGTTTTACTAAAAACGATGCAGGATTTATTAGATCAACAACAGCAAGAGCAACAAAGGCAACAAAATAAAAAATATATGGTAGAATATCGCAGCAACAACTTCAACATGAAGAAGATGTGTATCAAGCACAACAACAATAACATGAAGAAACTCCTAAACTTTCAATGCAACCATCTTCATCAAATGCATTAACTGCTTGTGAAACAAATAAAAGGAAAACAAAATTCAATAAAATATTCTTTTCTTTTTCATGCGTATATATAGCAATTAAACAAGTACAAATAGGTGTTAACACATCGCTCGTGAGTTCTAACACTCATTAGATTTTTATACTCGATACCGAAGGTAAGAGTATATTGGGTTTGTGCAATGTCCTTCAGTGTGTCTGTCCGTCCATAAGTCCGTCTGTATGTTCGCAACTTTTTTCCACACCCTTCAAGTTAGAGACAAATAATGTCTTTATCTATGGCATATTAAATTAAAGTGTCAAGATTGGAGCTCTACGATAACTAGGGGGCTGGCTTATCGATAAACTCGATAACTTAAAATCGAAAAGTCCAGCCATTGTGCGCGCCATAACAGCTAGAACTACCAAATTTAGGGAGAAAATAGCTTTTAACAATCCCCAGAAAACTACATCAAAAATTTTTGAGCCACGCCTATCGAATTTATTACTGGTATCGAGTATATCGAGTCGGTTGCGTCCGACTGCAACGTTTCTACTTTTTCATGCATATAAATGCGAAATAGGGTGGGCCAAATCAGGTTCGTTCCGACTGCAGCCGAAAAGTGTCACGCTAAAATTCAACCAAAAAATTTGAATAGTTTTTTCTAGCTGCTTTAATTTCTAGATGAAGCATGAGAAATATTGGCAGCATATAAAATAGCTCTATCTGCGTTAGGAGTTTTATCTATCTGTTCTTTTAGTATGAAATACTTAATTATTTCTATCAGTATATAACGCTTACGTAGCTGTATTGAGATGCAAATAAAAATTATTCTTCGAGCCCGACAAACGGCTTAAAGCAAGTTGTACAGAATCTTAAAAAATTAATTTAAAAAAAGAGGTTATCTGTAAAGTTGGTATACGGACGATAGTTTAGCGCGACAACGTCATACTAAAACAGTGATGAAATGATTTCAAACTTTTTAGTACGATTGGGGTATCGTCTAGTCGAGAATCTAGCAGAAAGTTTCTTTAGATGCTTATACCTCAAATTTATGGAACAAAGAATTAATTCCTGAGTTACTAGTTATCAGATTTTTAAAGTGCAAGAATAATAAACCTGAATTGACGAAATTGTTGATGCTACGTCAAAACAAATAAAATTACAAATTAAAAATAAAAATAAAAATAGAAAAGTTAAAAAAAGTTAAATTAAATATATTTATAAAATTCTGACGCGGTGTTGAACCCGGGTATTAATGCATCAAAGCCTCAAATACTATTTATCAGATATTCAAAATGCAAGAATAATGAGCCTTAATTGCCGAAATTGTTGTTGCTTCGTCAAAGCAAATAAAATTAAAAATAAAAAAGTTAAAATAAACATATTCAAAAAACTCTGATGCGGTGTTGAACCCGGGTAGTCATGCATCAAAACATCAAAATACGGAGCGCCTTTTTACCAGCGCCACGATCATCTTTTCATTGTGATGGCTTAGAACCGATCGTGTCTTTCTCGTTTTTGATCTTGCTATTCTTATAGTATAAGACTTATACTCATCAATTTTATAGACGTTATCACGTCAATTTTAACGGATCTCAAAGGGACTAGATAAACTTCGGTATAGGAAATATTCGTTATAAATAATGGGTTTATGACTGAACTAAGTTGCATATTTCTGGTAGTAAATTTGTTATATAGAAAACTTCGTTATAAGGAAGCTCGACTGAATTTGCCCTTTAACGCTTCAAATACAAAACGCTGCATTAACAGCTCAAATTTTATGTTGTTTTCTTACTTTTAACTGATGCTATCCATAACACCCAAACAGAGCTCAAAGCGCTGTCAATGCAAACTTTGACGTTGACAACGTCGTTGCCGTTCTGCATAATCTCTGTCGACGTCAATTACCCAAACCCAACTGAATGAAATGTAGAAGGCAACAGGACGAATTGGTCTTTAGAAATTGGGGCTCAACGTTGGGCGTGGCTTTTAGCAGTTATTGTGGCTAAGCGGCTTAAAACAGTTTTGCTTTATTTTTATGTTTTGCAAAAAAGTCAAATCCAGAATTCAGGCAAAAAAAAAAAATGGAAATGTTAAATGAAAAGCTATAATCAGAGTCAAATCAACGAATGAAAAGAAAAAATATATCGAGATATGAAAAAAGAGAAAATATTTCTCTAACGAGCAAAACAATCATTGACATTGCAACAGAAGCTGCACAGCTCAGTTCAAGCATCATTATTACTATCGTCATTATGTTAATTATCTTGATTATCAACATCATTTGCAAGTCTCTGGGTGGGCTTTAAAATGTGAAACACGTCTAATCCTTTGAGAGGCACAGACATTTATGAAAAATAATTATAAATGCACAAAGCATGCACCGAAAGCGACGTCCAGACACACCGACGACACATACATAAATGGAGAAAACAGTGCAATGTGATAGAGAAACGCTATTTGAATGGCAGGCGCACAAAAGTATGCTACGGAAAACGGCAAGTAATAAAACATTTGAAGGGACGCGTCCGGACGCGTCCAGCAAAATGAGCAACAAAAACATTAACGAAGCGAAAGGTAAACGAGTCTTGAGAATGGGGACCTGTTGGAGTGGCAGCTAACCAGGCAGCGAAACAGCAGGGCATGCGGATAGTGCATGTCCGAGGGGGAATTGGGTGGTCAACCGACCAGTCGAAAAGAACGCAAGAAGGATGTGATATGAAGGCGACGAAGCGTACGCCAATTGCCAGTCAGGGGAACTGTTAAGCTAAAACGTGAATGGAAATGGCCAAACAGTAAAACGGCAACAGCATCAAGGCATTGGCAAGCAGCAGTACAACGGCAAAAGAGCAGAGCAACAAATGCCGCAGACCGCAGCTGCAAGCGCTGCTAATGAGTGGCCAATGGTGTGAGTGTGTGGGTGCATGCCCCAAGGGAGGGAGTGAGTAAGGTAGGCGGTTAGTTGGGTACGGGTAACTGGTAGATTTTAGGTAAATGCAGGCGCCGTCTGTGTTCTAATTGAAACAGCAGCGCCAGGCGGAAAACACAATGCTCGACACCTGAGCAGGACATGCAGGACAAAGTACACTTGCCAAAAACGGGGAAAAAAAAACCAGGTGTTTGCTGGCCTCGAACAATAAAGTAAACTTATTTTAAAATAAAAATAATCAAAAAATACTTTCGAATTTTATTGACTTTCAAGGGAATCAAATTACAGCCGATTCTTCTCCCAGTGTAACGAGAGTGAGTGAGATAAGAGAGGGAAAGAGAGCGACCGAGCGGAAGTGGAAACCATAACAAGGTGGCAGAATGCTACAAAGACGGCAACAACACCAAGCAACAAAGCCAACAAATGCTGCCAGCAACGTGGCCGCCGTTTGATGAGCTCCAAATAAAAGGCAACAGCAACAGCAGCAGCAGCAACAGCAGCAGCAGCAGCAGCTGGCGCCAAGTGTTTGCCAAAGCTGCAAGGCAGTAAAGTGGCCAACATAGACACAACCATACACCCATACAAACACACCGATAGCACAAAAGCAAGCAAATGACTTTGAGTGCAACAGAAGCTGATTATGGCCAAGGACTTTGGTCAATAAGCTGCTGGCGCAGCAAGTGTACCAAGGTGAAATGCATTTTGCATTTTGCATTTAGCACGTCCCTGGAGCATTGGTTCTAAGTATAGCACAAGAAAGGGGAGAAGGAAGGGAGGGTTCTTGAATCAATTAGCTGATGACTGCCATTTAATAGCCAGCACCAGGCCTGGCCAAAAACAACTAAATGGAAACACAAGCTAAATCAAAGTGCTGTATCAACAAATTCAAACAAGCAACTTAAATTTTGCATAGCCTGTCTTAAACGCAAAACTGAACGACAGTCTTTGAGTTGTTTACTTGTGTTTGATTTGCTTAAATGAACAAATGAACGAGGCAAAGTTTGACTTATTCAATATTAATATTGTCGTTACCTGACTGACTGGTTAACCGGCTATGATAACTTTTGCTTAACTTAATTATTTAATTAATTTCTTCTTTTCAATTTAATTATTCCATACAACAAAATGCCGTTGGCTGTTCAAAACGCAATCTTCATTTATATTGATTATTTTGTTATATGTTTTCTTCGTTCGCAATATTTTTGCTCATAGATAAATTGATAATATCAATTAGGGCCACTATTGAAGTCAAACGCAGTCAATAGTTTCAAATCCGATAATATTGACATTTTCAGTTCTGACTTAAATTAGCTCCTTTACTTCCTTTTTTTTGCAATGTCCTTAAAGTTAGTGACTTGAAAATTGTTATCTTAGTACATGTCTGAGTTTCAATAAAGGTACGCTACGCCCATTGGGGAGCTAGTAAGTCGATAAATTACTAGTTAGTTGGAAGACAACTGGAATGCTATCCCAAAGATTAACATCAGAAACTGATTGCTTTTTTTGTTAAATGCCAGCATGATCCATTTCCTTGCTCTTTTAAAGTCGACGAACTACCTCATTGTGATTATCCCAGATTGGTGAGTTTCTTGAAGCTTTTAAAGTGATTTTGTTGTAGAATATTGAGATGCACCCAAGTTAAATCTCAAAATTCAAAGAGAGAAACAGGAGCAGTCCCGAAAAAGATTCGACCATGGCAAATGTGAATGGAACAATAATTTGACTACTGGATTTTGATGTACGTATGATTAATAAACTGAACATCAGAAAGCTCCAACAGATAGAGGCTGATTTCTTCATTCAACTCATATCTGAATACCCAACCGATATTTCTAACCTGAGGAATAAAAGCTTTTGCTAATCAAACTGCGTAATTACTTACAAAAGCAACAGGGCATAGAAGAGAAGCAAAATACTTATGTCGCAGGAGGGACACAAGGGCTAGTATGACAAAAATCTATTCACGAAAGCAGCGATTGCTACGGAGGGATCACTCATTTAGTCTGTAAATGAAGTACAAAGATGGTATTAGTTGTTTTCTTTTTGTACACTTCTGATAATTTTTTCTAATCCTTTTCTTTTTATTTCAGAATTTTATTGTGCGACACAATGTAATGGGGATGGATGACCGACTCCTGCAGAATCATCAAAGACAGCCACGAAATCAATATTTGTTTAAATAATTTTAATATAGCAATTATCTTTTATTTAACCCATCTACTATTTTTTCTTCTTATATTTACCTATAATACATGTTGTCCTGATTCGCAATCAACGTAAAGCTCAAACCGTAAGCGATAGAGAGCTGAAACTTTAACACAAGTTTACTTAAAGGCTGGAAATTCACACTGAGAATGGGTTTTTTATATATCCCAAACGTAATACATCTAATGTTGTGTAGAGACAGCAAATATTCAAATTGAAAATGCAAATGCATTGATCGAAATAAATATTTCGAAATATATGATATCAGTTCTAGTCTTGTGATAAACAAGTGTGTGGTTTAATGCCAATAGGAAAATGATTTTCATGCACAATTTTTAGCTCATCAGGTAAACAAATTTGGCTTCAGTTGTTGACTTAAATGAATCATGGATTATGCATAGAAAACTTTTAGTCTAGCAAGCTTATTAATTATTTATGCGTTCGTTGTTGTTCTCTTCAACACCTGCAACATCATCAACCCCACCAACCCCCCTTCTTTCCCACCACTCCTCAGCGCTCTTTTCAGCTTGCCTTGCGGCCAAAAATTTAAATGGATCACCTGAATTTGCAAGAGACTTTTATGAATGATTCGTGTTGAGTGAAAACTTCAAGGGATTAGGCGGCGATTGTAGCTCATATCCTCCGCTCCCTTCTCAATAACATAAACCTTATTTGCGCTTTGGGCCAAGTTGTTGTTTTCGCTGCTGCTGCTGCTGCTGCTGCTGTTGACATCCATTTTGGACATAAATAATTTATCATGCACAAATTAGCGTGTGGATTTTAGATTTATGCCCAGCCAACGACAAACACACAAACACACACACATACTCACATACATGACTGATAGATGCCTTGTTTTGGTGACATAATCAGACCAACATGCCCCACATGCTCCGTGCCTCACACATACCATCCACAGAGTTGAAAAAGTGGTCTCTTTTTTTATTTATTTTTTGCAGTGTTTTTTTTTTTAAATAAGATAAGTCTGGTCAACCGCAATAATTTTGGGGCGGTTATCCTGAGTGGCGAACACAGAACTTGAACGTGACAAAAAAAAAAAACAAAAGCAGAGCAAGAAGAAGAAAAATGGTATAAGTTATCAAAAAAAAAAAAAACAAATAAGAAGGCTCTAGTCGGGAGAGCCCGACTAGAAGATACCTTGCAATAAATATTTTACTCTTTACGCCCTTTAAGTATGCTTCAAATAATAATCATTTGAGAAAACTGTCTTAACTTTACGATATCTGCGGTGTTTCTTAACCGATTTGAACGAAGCTTTAAGAAAAGTTCTATCGCTATTCATTATTTCAATCCTGATTTTTACATTTTTCAAATTCGATTTTGTTTGTAATCGATTCCATGTGTATATCGGAAATCAGAATAGCTATCGATAATTTGAAACAATCTTGTTCTTTTATATTTATTTATTTAAAATCTGAAGTCTCTAGCTCTTGTTGTCTCTGAGATCGACGCGTTCATACAGACGGACAGACGGACATGGCTATATCGATTCGGCTGTTGATGCTGATCAAGAATATATATACTTTATGGGGTCGGAGATGCTTCCTTCTGCCTGTTACATACTTTTGCACAAAACCATTATACCCTGTTTTACCCATTTTATGGGTTCAAAATAAATAAACCTTAACGGGTTGCCAGAGGGAAACCCAAACAACAACAGTGTCGCATTAATGAGTGTATGTGTGTAGGAAAACTAAATATAGTTCAGTTAGCAAACGCGCTGGTCACACTGTGCCCAAAACCCCATTTTGTCCCGTTGTGGCTGGCTGCCTGCACTTGTAATGTAATCAACATCTTCTAGTTTTAATTGCATTTAACGTTGCGAACGGCACCTAATTCGATTGTAACGGTCAGCTAACCAAAAGGCAGCCATTTTAGCCAAAAAACACCACACACTCACACCCATTTTGTATGGCCAAGGGCATAAATGGTTGTACTACTACTAGTAGTACAGTACTTAATGAGTCTTGAAGGTAATTGGCTGTTTTTCTAGCCACGAGTGTTGACTTTCCCTCCAACTCTCCAACTCGCTTGTTCTATGTCCAGCTCTCTTGCTTCTGTCAGCATTTAGTTCCTTACTTCCTTCCTGACTTCCTGTACGGTTGGCTGTTGGCTGCTTTGAGCTGCTGACACGGCTAATTATAAAATCAATGTAAGTAGCTGGCTTGCACAATGTACTCGAAGTTTGCTGCGATATGTTCGTTTGTTTGTGTAGGTAGGTAGCATCGCTCGACTGCTGGAGTAGACAATGTTCCGCCCCCACAGCAGATGCCCGGTTGGAGTCTCAGTTCCCAAGACACGACGCATATTGCACCAGACAAGGGACAAAACGTTGCAACAAACAAGCAAACAAACAAACAACAACAACAAGCCAAATGACAGACGGCATGGACGAGGACGGCGACGTTGTGGAAGCCGATGAAGCCCCCACACTGCAGCTGGAGTAATCGAATAGTGACTGAACGATAGAAAGTGAGAGAGAGTGAGTGAGTAGTGAGGAGCATGAGTAGTAGAAGTAGGATACAGCGATAGACACTCGAAAAACTTTTTCAATATGAAAGGAGCTCTAGCAACAAAATAAAAACAAAAACAGAGCAAACAACAATAAACGAGCGCCTTAGTGTGAGTTGAACCGTGGAATATACTTATTTTCATAAATGAAAACAAATTTTTCATCAATCTTATTAATCTATAGTACCAACGTTTTATTTAAAGTTTAATAAATGCTGTATACTTTCTTTAGGAATATCATTTTATTCGCTTGTTTAAAAGCTTAGAAATTTATACAATATGCAAAAATTTTTATTAATGAAGAAATAAGGAACTTACGATTTTTAGGCACCGAACACTTCGGAATAGGAAACTTTTTGCTATTAATTCAGCTTTTCATGACTTTGTACATGTTTAAGGATAGTTGGTTTATCGACGAATAAGTCTTCACTTTTCGTTGTAAGTATGTATCATTTATGCCTTAAAACATATTTTAAAATGTTGCTCTTATTTAGTTGTTGTGAAAACAAAAATCCCAGACGATATTTTGATGGATTTTCGATGTTCGGTTTTTAGATTTTTATTTAGCTCATAATATAGAATTTGCTCAAAATTATTTCTAAAATATCTAAATAAAAATATACATAAAAGTTTAATGATCTTTATTAAGGCTTTTTGTCAAAAAAAAAGTTTTGTTTTATTATAGTTTTTAATGAGGACTAACATAGACATATAAGGTTTAGCTCTTTTTCCTACTATTAGACCCACTGTGCGCTGCCGTAGCGTCTGGATATGCACTGTGTGACAACTCAAAAGGAAGAGTGAAGGAGACAAAGAGACAAAGAGATAGACATGCATACATATGTTTGTATGTTCGTACATACAGATATTTATTTTCTTGTTCCATTTAAAAAACTTTATTTATTGACGCTGATAGGAATCTAGTCATCTATCTGTGCGTTTTAGTTGCACCACCCCTCGCGAGACGGGTGAGTGGGCAACACCCTCTTTCCTCTGATATATATGTATGTATATATCGAGTTTTGGCCACATCTTTTGGGCGGGCAAATGCCATTCGCATGTTTGCAGCTCTTGCAATAAAAATCCAGATACAAATGCAACAACAAAACGAAACAAAACGAAACAAAACGAAACGGAACAGAACAAAGCGCTTTCGAGAAAAGACAAACATTGACCAACAACAACAACAACAACAACAACAAAAAAACTAAACTAAAAATAAATAAAACCAACTGACCCGTTGTCTATGAAAGGTTCGCCAGGAGCGGTGTGAGGTAGTGAGGGGGTGGTGCTTTTGGGCTGTGGGCTGTGGGCCTTTGCCGGTTTACCTGTGAGCTAGATTCATGTGAAACGAAGCGATTGCTCGTCGAGCCAAGCGGGAAAATCAGGGAAGGCTGGGAAAGTTGGGCCGGCCAAGCGACCTCGAAACTGCACTAAAAAAAAACCTTTGCGGATACATTTTCTTTAACAACCAAATGTTTTTCTATTTTCCTATTAAAAATTAACTAATCAAAGCATTTATTAACCTTTTGTGATTTACTCTTAATTTTGAAGTTTAAAAAAGATTTAAGACTTTTGACTGTCAAAAAAGCATTAAATTTTATTTTATTTCCTGGTTTTCATATCAATTCTTTATAAATTATGTTAAATAATGTTCTAAGTGTAGATGAAATATTATTGATGCTGCTGCCTAATAAAGTACAACAAAAAATAGACAGAGAGAAAGAGAGAGAGAGAGAGAGAGATAGCGCACAAGTAAATAAAATACATTTGTGACGAGAGAATGGAATTTTGAGCCTGACCAAATGTTTGACCAACGCCACATTGCTGGTGAGGATTGCCGGAATGGCCAAAGCGTCATAATCGAAAAACCTTTTGCCACGAGACAAACGAACAAACAAACAAACGAACAACAAAGGAAACAAACAAAAAGCCGCTTGGACTTTGCGACTCCAAAACGGAGGCATAATGACTAAAGCGTCATTTGTGTGCCACAGCACTCGAAATCAAATATTACGCACACACACAATGCAATTTGGCGTTTCGAGCAGTTTTGAAAAGTAGACCAGAGGGAGAAAGAGAGTAGCCACGCCCACTTGCAGCTTGAAGGTAATAAAGCAGAAGTTCTGATAGCACATGAGCACCCACACACACACACACACATCTATAGATATGTTTAGCATCCAACAAATCCAACTGAAGAGCCATTGAGCTTAGCCCAACAACAAAAGGAAGCGGAAATGAGCTTGCCCAACCCCAAAAGTCCATATAAGTAGCATGTGTGGATGGATTTAACCCAACAGTTGACTGTGTGTGTGTGTGTGAGTGTGTGTGTTCGTGGAACTGGATAGCTTGCCACGTCTAATGGCAACAGCAACAACAGCAAATAATCAGCCGTCTAATGGGCGGCATCAATTTCAGTTAATTGGTTGCAACTTTCGAGACCATCAATGCAGTGTGCAACAGAGACGAAAACGGAAAAAGAGAGAGAGAGAGAGAGATGGGTAAAATCGACAATAATTTATAGTAACAGTTGCATTCGATACTCTATAACCAAATGTGTCATTGATACCTTTTTTAAATCGAATACAATTAATTCTTTACTATAAACAATTAAAAAACATGCACAAAAACAAAGTGGAAAGTCGATTTTTAACAAACTTTTTTCGATTTAAGATTTTTATTTAGAATTTCCTGAATATTCCGACCTTATAACAAACCACAGATATTAACAATATGATAAATATATTTCGTTTTTTCATATAAAATTTGACTGTTAACCTTAAAGCTAGCTTTAATTTTAATATCCTTATTCAAAATAACAATAATCTGTTATACATGTAGTTCCGGTGTCACGATGCTTGTCGATGAAGATCTTCGTAACTACTGAACCCATTTAAACTTCCTTTTGTTGTAGAATGTGTGTTTTGATCCAACCGCAATTTTAGTTTAGTGTATTTTATTTTTTTGCAAAATAATTTGAATATGAAATGACAAGTCAAAATAATCCGTCAGTTCGATTAGATTCTAAGAGATTAAGAAACCGTTTATCAACGAGCATATCATGTATTTTATATTCATAGAGTAGACGTCAAATAGCAACGCTTGGTCGGATTCCACTAGTATTTTATAATAATCTTTCGAAAATAAATAAAAAAAATATTCATATTAAGATCAAAATCAAAATACCCTTTAATGGATCTATGGCCTTGACGAAATAGCTTGACTTTGATATACCCAGAGCCCTGGGTTATACATACTAGTATTTTTTTATGGTGCTTAAGAATATTTTAATCTTCGAAATCTAAGGAGTTTCTTGAGCGATTCTAATGAAACTTTCACAGACAGTCAATATTTATACAATTCCTTTGAAAATATATTTTTAATTGTGATTGAAATCATGTGAAAGTCGGAAACCTGTGAAGTTATCGTTGAAAACTTCACCCCAGCAAAGTACAGTTTTTTTAGCACAAAATTCCGTGCAACGAAGTTTTTATATAACGGTACAACTAGTTGCAATGAAAAAGCCTTTCTTTGCTACGAATTTATCTAAAAGAAAGCAACTTGAGGCTCGTTGTATGGATGTTAGTCTTATATTGCACATCTGGCGTTAAGGTCTGAAACTCTTTATTGTTCTAAAAGTTATTTGATTTTTCATAGTAATCGTTCCAGACAAGACTGAAATCGGTTTTGGGGCAAAGTATGTTAATGCACTTTAATACTTAAGATACGTACAAAATTCTATAGGTTTCAAATACCGTGAGAATTTTCGGGTGTGACGCTTAATGCCACGCCCACGCGAAAAATACGCCCAAAAATTGCAATTGCTACAAAGCCAAAGAAAGAAAAAACAGTTGAAAGTGAAACGCTTATCAGTGAAACGCACAGGCAACATGCAACATGCCAACACAAATGGCAACAAGAGGATCAACATTAATGAAGCCATCTCATAAAATTGTAATTACGCGCTCTTCTTTTGTCAGTCAACCTTTCTTTCTCTCTCTCTCTCTCTCCCTCGCTCTTTTTCTCTCGTTGTATCTTTATAGTATGTCTTTGGTTTGAAAATTGATGATTTTCATTAACGACAAGTTAATAACTTAAGGCGGCCGTCCTCGTCAGCCGTTTGTCGACTTCATTATCGATAGCAATCGAAAGGCAAATAAACACAAGACGAAGAAGCTAAAGCAGATGCAGATGCAACAGAAGTAGAAGGAGAAGCAGAAGGAGCATGTTCCGCAACAGGCTGACTTTGGCGTTTGGTGTTGTTTTTTTTTTGATATGCAGTGTACAAAGTCAACAAACAAAAATAATCAGTAGAAAGCAGCAGACGCATCGGCATCGGCATCAGCAGCAATCGTATGCTACAAAATGTGTCGCCAACGGGGGCAATAAAAGAATTACAGAGTTATGCCAAGGAGCAATGGCAACAAATGTTGCTCAAATGCGAGAGCAGCAACAACAACAACAACAGCCACCTGCAAGCAGCAATGTTGCCAAACGCCAACAACTGCGCAACGCAACGCAAGCAAGAGCGAACACAACAAAGAGAGATTGAATGAAAGAGAGAGAGAGAGTGGTGTGATGCGATGTGATGTGGTGAGTTTACAGCACAAAACCAAAAATAGCCAGAGCAACAATGTGGATGCTGAGCTGTGTTGTACGCTCTTGGCAACATATGTTGCCGAACATTAAACATCTGCAGCAGACGCGATCAAAACGCTGCAGCATTCACATACACAAACAAACAAACAAACACGCACACACACACTTACACCCAGCTGCTGACTTCGTGGCTGGCGCTCGCGCTTCGTGCACAACGATTCCACACAGTCGACTGTGAACTGGCATGCCGACTTGACGTAAAAACGAAGAAACAAACCGAACGACGACGACAGCAACGACGCGACTCGCGCGCGACTTCAAAAACAATACAAAAACGCTCCAACAAACACTAAAGAAGAGAGAAAAGGCTTGCGCGCGCTGCTCAAAACGCAACGTAACGTAACGTTCGTGATTGTGATTTTTTTTTATTCGAATAGTAGTCGTATTATTTTGTTTTGTGATTTGTGTTTGTTGTGTTGTTAAGTGTGAAAGAAAAGTGTTTAGCCATGCAAAAACATTGGCAACTAGAGTTATTTCTATTGACCCTTGGCGTTTTTTTGGCATTCGGCAAGCCGAACGATGCCTATCACAAAATGTTTGCCATGCCACCACCAGAGGATCCTTGCTATGAGCTGAACGATAAGGCACGTCTATGCATTCCCGATTTTGTGAATGCCGCCTACGATGCCCCAATTGTGGCAAGCAGCACTTGTGGCGAACATCAGACGCAACGTTATTGCGAATACCACCAACAAGGCGCCACAGAGCTGCAGGCGTGCAACACCTGCGGGCCAAACAGTTTCCCACCACGCGCTCTCACCGATCTGAACAATTCCAATAATGTCACCTGCTGGAGATCATCACCAATAACGCCTTCGAGCGCTCCGGGTGCAAACGATAATGTCACCCTCACCCTCTCCCTGGGCAAGAAGTACGAGCTAACCTATGTGAGCTTGCAGTTCTGTCCACGTGCCCCCCGCCCCGACTCTCTGGTTATCTACAAGAGCTCGGACTATGGCCAGAGCTGGCAGCCCTTTCAATATTATAGCTCCCAATGCCGTCGCATGTTCGGACGACCCAGTCGCACCCAGGTAACCAAGCACAACGAGCAGGAGCCGCGCTGCAGTGATGCCCATCGCAATCATGGACACGATGTGGGTCTCGCCTCGAGGATTGCCTTCAGCACACTGGAGGGCAGGCCTTCGGCCCGGGATCTGGATGCTTCGCCAGTGCTGCAGGATTGGGTTACTGCCACAGATATACGCATTGTGTTCCATCGCCTACAGCAGCCCGATCCTCAAGCATTGCTTGCCATCGATGCTCCAGCCGATTTGCGCACGGGCAAATATAGCGTGCAGCTCGGTGGCAACAATTTGGAATCCACAACGATGGTTGTTGCTAATGCTGCTGCTGCAGCTGGGGGCATGCATTATGCTGTCTCTGACTTTTCAGTTGGCGGACGTTGCAAGTGCAACGGACATGCCTCCAAGTGCGCACAGGACGCAAGTGGTCAGCTAGCCTGCGAATGCCGTCACAATACTGCTGGACGCGACTGTGAACGCTGCAAGCCATTCTACTTTGATCGACCCTGGGGCAGGGCAACCGCTCGCGATGCCAACGAGTGTAAAAGTGAGTTTAAAAAAAATAAAAAACAAAACTAATTCAATTATACAACTTTAATTAAAAAAAGGCTACGATTCTATATGAAGCTATTTATCCATTTGTTAAGATTTATTAATTTTGATTTTTGGCTTTTTTGAGTCTTGAGTCTTTTGAGCTTTTCCCTCCTATTTCTTAGGTTTGGTTTGAATAATCAACACAAAATAATTATAACTAATAATAATAATAATAATTGGTTGACTTTTACGTTATTTCTTAAAAGTTTAAATATTATTTTAAATCATTTATTTACTTTAATATTTAAACAAAAATTAATGTCCAATGCCCCCCAATGTAAGAGTTATCTTTTTTTTGGAAAAACAATATCTTTGAAAAAATAAAAAAACATTTAAGCAACCATAAAAAATTCGCACTAAATTGGAAATACAAATATGAATCTTTTCTATGTGTAAAACAATTCGAAATAAAATTAGTTGATAAAAAGTTATTTCACTTTATTTTTGTTATCATGATTTGATTTGTCGTAAAATAAACATTTTAACAGGTTAAACTTTTGATTCAAAATCAAGAGAAATGCTTTTAGATTTTTTGTCAATTTTCAAAGTTTTGACTTTTTAACACTTTTCTTTTGAGACTTGTCAAATCATGTTCGAAATTGTAACAATTTTCACTTTAGAAAATCTGCTTACATTCAAATATAAAATAAGACTCCCCCGAATAAAAGTCAGAACTATCAGCAGGATCAGGAACAAATCCAGCCATTTGCAAACGCACACAAAGCGATTGGGGGGATTGAGAGTGGGAGGGGGATAGATTTTTCAAAAAAAAAAAGGATGGGCAGCAGCTTAAACGACTCAATTTCAATTCAATCCCGACGACGCTTCATCGCCGTTCGCCCGTCGCGTGTGTTTAGTTTTCGTCTTAAAAATTTGGTGATGGCATTTTCAAATCGTTTGCCGAAACAGGGTTGCATTTTACACAATGCGTTGGCTAGGTGGTAGGGGGAAGGGGGTGTGGGTGGTGTTGGCTGGGGGAGAGATTGCTCTTTTTTTTTTGTTGTTGTTCGGTAGGCGCAGGGGAGCGGATGTTTCCTTTGGGCACGGAATGTTTGTGCTGCGGATTTGGCTTAGCCATAATTGAACAACTCCGGACACGTGTAGAGCAAAGGATAGAGCGAGCGAGCGAGCGAGCGAGTGTGTATTTCAATCAATTTGCAATTCTTGGACCAACCCTCGTCCTTAACACTTGAGTCCTTATAACAACAACAACCACAACAACAACAAGAACAAACATGCAATCAATCCCAAAATACTAGCTAAAGAAAGCTAAATTTGAGAGACTGCAGTGCGGTGTAACAGGAAAGTTGGAAGGGGGGTGAGGAGGTTTGGAAAAACCCTCGCAATTAACCCTCCGAACTCGCTTTTGAGCTTAGGAACAATAAACGCGAATTTAAGCGAAATTAATTTGATAAGCATTTTCAAAAGAATCCGAAACGAGACGAGTTTGAGTTTGAGTTCAGTTGTCACAGGGGGGAGGCGGCGGGGTGGGGAGTGCACATTAATACACTTCAAAAAAAAGATGACAGAGCAATAATGATTGAATCAAAACAATATTCAAAGCTGCAAAATTATAAAAAACTAACATTTAATAATTAAAAAGTGCCAATTGGTCAAGTGGTAAATGGGTCAAAAAGTTAAAGATTTTCAACATTATTTTTTGTAGTTATTAAGTGAGCTCTTAATAAGCCCTTTAATGGGTTCTATGGTAAATTTTTGGCAAATATTCGATTTTGAGATTTTTTGTTTTACTTCGATTTCAGCGAAAGTTGAGGCGGCAGTTTTTTGGTGTTTAAAAAACTTACGCAAAAGTAATTTGAAGTTTTATATTTCTATTTATTTTATTCCTCTGTTGCACGGAACCCTTTTTCCATAATGATTTTTGTTTTACTTAGTATTTCTTATTATTTTCTTTTTTTTTTATTTAGCCAAAGAGATGCCAAAACTATTTGCATTTAAAAATATCTCGAAATGAAAAATTTTCATTTGACTAGTTAAATATATTATTTTACTTTATGATCTGCAGAATTCAAATATCAGTTTTTAATAGTTTTATTATTTTGTTTTCCTTTCACCTATTATTATGATTATTATTATTATTATTGCCTTTTTTTGTGCAATTAAAACTTTAAATAATCTTTCTCAGTGTATTTTAACTTAGAAGGGGATGGTTTCTATTTCATAATGCCTTTGGTTTTTGGCTTCACAGTTTTGTTGTTTGTTTATGTTGTTTGTTTATGTTGTTGTTGTTGTTGTGTTTTAGTTATTTTGGCACGATCCATTGCAAAGCTTTCCAGGCTCGAAAAATGTTGGGTTCTTCTGGCCTTTGTGGCTCGCCTTTTGTTTTCTGGCTGTGTCTCTTTATGTGGCTGGCCTTGTAAGCGATGTGTCAATGTTTTTGTGGCACTTGCTGCAAGTGGCATGTACGCGGCGCGTCTCGTGTGGATGCCACATGCCAAACATGCCACAGCAGCGTCAGCAGCAATGAGATGAGAATTGCATTTAGTTTTATTTTGTTTTGTTGCTGCTGCATGGCTAAAAGGGGGCGCAACCGTGAGGCGGGAGGCGAGCCAAGCCGTTGCTTAGTGCATAAATCACAGTGTGGCAGCCACGGTGTGTTTGTTGTCCAGGCAAACACAGGACTAACCAAAGGCACAGGACATAAAGGAGGCAGGCAGGCAGACTGAAAGGCAGGCAGAGGCGAATGTTATCAGAGGCATGCCACGTGTGCCCAGCAACCGCGCGCTGCGCTTTATTAGGGTTGCAAATGCAGTCCAGGACGATCCGGCGACCCTTCCACAAACAAAAACAAAAACCCACACACACACACATACGAACAGACAGAGAGCGAGTTGCAAAACGGCCTTTTCTCTACCTTACCCCCAGGTTGCAGCACATACATATGTTGCATGTTTATGGGCAAACGAAATTAACGCTGCCAACTTTTGCTTTTGACGTCCAATGCGACCTCAACAACAGGCAACAACTGCTGGCAATTACAACCAACAACAACAACAAATACACGAAAAGACAAATAAAAAAAAAAATAAAAACAAATAATAATTTCAAGGGGAGAAAACGACCAGAGGAAATTGGGAAAATTTTTGCCATGTGAGCGGCATATTTGAAAAACGATGCCCGGATTTTTGCTAATAATGAGTAAGTGTGTGTGTGTGTGTGTGTCTAAGGGCGTGTGTCAAAGCGTGTGTGTGTCAAAGTGTATAATTGCTATTTGTAATAACTTATAATAACTAACGCCCAAAACTATGATAGCATCCATCGATTATTAAAATTGTATCCAATGGGAGCACGTGGACGATTTTTATTAGTACAGTCAAACCTGGATAGTGTGAACAACTAACCAAAACTTCTCTAGTATGAACATAATACATTTTTTTAAAAAGAAAACAAATTCGAGCTTCTATTAAAACTGTTTTAAAAGCAGTGTAATTCATGTTTTTTTCTTAGAATTATACACTGATAAAAGGTATTTAATACATGAACGTATATTTAAGACAATTTCATGGAAATGGATTTGAATTTTTATTCAAGTATTTGCATCAAATCTTCAAATTAAATGATGTAATGAGTATTTATATATAAACTAAAAAATAAAAAAGTAGATAGTGTAAAAAAAACGTTCACAAATTTTTAATTTGTTCATTCAATTTACACTATTTGGGTTTGCCTGTAGTACGAATATTTTTGCATTTTTCTTACATTAATACTACTCAATAAATATATTTTCCTCGGTATTTTTTCCCCATTATAATAAAAAAAACCCGGACATTGTTAAAATTTACACAAAACAAAAATATAAAAAGTTTTTACTCATTCTTTATCACAATTGCTATACAAGTTACAGTGTATATAATAATTGATACAAATAGTTTTTCGATAACAAATTACATTTAATAAACTTTGACATTAAAATAAATTTCTTTCTTAATATTTATTATTATGCTAGACATAAAATTTGTCTACTATTTTTCTTCTATGAATGATTTTTTCGTTTTTAAACACATTTGTTGAACTTAGTTTTGTTATTGTAGCTGGTATTAATCAGTTTAAAATAACTTTTCGCTTTCAAATTGAAACTAGGCAACATTTTTAATGTGAAAATAAATCCAAACTGCTTCTCAATTAGTTTACCAATAAACAGTTAACATAAAAAATGAAAAAGTATATAAATTTTTAGGCAATGAGCTCAGCAATCGCCAATTTTGTTTATTATCCTACGAAAATGATTAAAAGTTTATTTATTCGATTTGTTTTGCAAAGCGTTTAATTTGTTTTTTAAGGAACTATTGCTCAAATAATCATGTATAAAAAAAAAAACATCGATGTTCATCAAGATGATTCATATATTTTCAGTTCTACATACTTCTGTATATAATAATGTGTATTTTGATGGATTCAAAAGTCTTACAATTCAGTTTCGAGCTGAAGATTAAGTTAATGCCAAACTCAGCTTTTTGACAAAGTTTGACCTTTGTTGTGGCTGTCCACTAATCAACTGAGAAACCCAACCAGCTGCAGACCCAATCAAAGGCACATTAACAGCACTTCATCATAATTAAAATGCAAGCCATGCCACCAGCCCCTTTTTACACCCACACATGCAATTTGTAGCAGCAACAGTTTCCCCTACCGTTTGTTTTTCTTTTCTTTTCATCCAAATGTTGCCCAAATGCGCCCACATTTCAAACTCAGAAATGGGCGACAAAAAATCTTGCAAAAAACAGAAAAACTAAACAAAAAATTGTACAACCAAAATAGAAGTCATTGCTTGGCATTGGAGAAGAAGCGCAAACAGTGAAATCGAAATCAGCTGCATTTACAATGCACTCCAAATGCATTTAAAATAAAACAAAAAAGAAAATGTTCCAAGTTGATTTTTGGTTTGGATTTTGTTTTTGTTTTTGCTATTGCTTTGAGTTTGAGTTGCGTTGAGCAGCAACACAGCAATAAATTAATTTTAAATCTTAAGCCGTTCAGGCAAATCAAGACATTACTCATACGCCGGTGTGTCGCGCGCGAATCCAAAAATAGTTTTCTCCACACAGACACACACATACAAACACAACCCCTTCGCTGATGGGAACGCTTTAATGCTAAACGCGTCATGATAAATGTGGCGAGGCTTTCAGCCAAATGCCGTGCAAATTAGCCAAACAATTTGTCCAATCAAATGAGCCAAAGCGACCGACCGCTCAACTATTTGACACATGTTCACTAGTATATAAACATTTACGTATAAATTAAACTACATACATACTATATGTATGCGATGCGTCAACTATCATAAAGTGAAAACTGCCAAGGCAGCCAACGAACATATTCCATTAATACAATTTGTTTGTAGTCTATTAAATTTAAGAGCTTGTTTTTGTTTGTTTTCCATCTTGTCTCATAAATTTCGCAGCGGCTTCCTTTGAGCGTCATTCTATATAAATTATAGCGCCAATCTGAACAACACAGCAAGCACTAATCGTGCGAAACCAACTAAATGCATGACTATTGACTTTTGATTTGTTTGTAGATCAAAAAAATAAGTACAAAATTAACATGAATTTAAATAATATTTTTTTCGATTTGTTACAACAAATTTTTGCTGAATAAAATAAATGTCACAAAAATGAATATTAAACAAAATAATAGTTTTATGAATTAAGATATTCATTTCGATTTGATTGAAATTATTTTTACTTAATTTGCTTTGTTTTGTTTTTAATCGAATTTAAATCAAAGTTTGGCTTTTCAATTAGAGAACCTTTAATGTTTGTAAGCATTTTAATTGGTTCGAGTATTTTATTTGCAATAAATTGAATAACCAACCTCAAAGACATTTTTATTTTCAAAACTGCAGCAGAAAAACTTACTCAATGTCTATGAAAAAGCTAAAAACTTTAAATGAGTTTGATGTTTTTAATAGTTGCAAGAGTTTCTTCTAGTTGAGTGTTGATTGCTCAAGTTTTGTTTTTGTTTTTTTTTTTTTTTTTTGAACTCTTCGTCAATATGCCATTGGCTAAAAGACTGCAATCTCACTTTGTGTTTATTAACCTGCCTTGTTTTGGTTTTTTTGGCTTGTTCTTTGCTACATTGCGGCTTCAGTTTTATGGTGATTCATGCAGTGCGGCGATTCCTCAAAGCGATCCATCAAAACTCTTTGCTCTTAACTACTCCTAGGACGGTATACATACATATGTACATATGTATGTATATGTACATATGTATGTACATATGTAGAATGAACAATATGATGAGTATGATGCTGTTCGAAATCGTAATCAAACGATTCGTTGATGGATTTTTCATTGGCTTCGAGCATTGGCTGGAAATTGCATGTCATGTCCTCAAGATATTTGCTTGCAATAGTTGGATCGTTGTTTTTTTCTTTTCTTTTCTCATCTTCTTCTACTTCTTCGCACATATTGGGCATTATTTGGCCTCGTTTGCTGCATTGTGTGTGTGCCTCAGTCGCTGATTTCGCTGCCTTTTGTGTGCATGTCCTGTGGCTATAATTTCGTACAGGACTAGCCAACGTTCAATCTCATTCATTGTTAGTTTTCATCAGTTACGAATCGGCTTTTTTGTTTCGTTTTGTTTTTGGAAGAAAGCGAAACGTGCAAAAAATCTTTATTTTTTTGACCATTTCTTTCTCTCTCTTTGTCTCTCTCTCTCTCTCTGTGTCCACATCTTTGGGCGCCGTTGTCATTTTAATTGTTGTTTACCGTGCTTGTCAAATGCGCACTTCAATGCAAAAAAAAAAAAAAACATAAAAACATAACAAAAATATCCCGCCCCAAATGTCTCGCGGGCATCCCAAACAACAAGGAGTTGGGTTTTGGGTTTTGGGTTTGAGATTGAGTAGAGAGAGAGAGCGGGATTTGACAGCTTTTGAAGAGCCGTGTGCTTGGCCATTCGTCATGGCGGCCGCTGTATGTGACGAGACTGTCATTGCCATACGCTCTGATTTACTGGCTCTAACACACACGCACACATACACACACGTACATACCATTTTCCACATTTCCACCTGAGCCACCTTTTGTTGAATGTTAGTCGGTTATACTCCATGCCCAAAGGTATAGAGTTTTTTGGGTTCGTCTAATGTACGTAATGTATCTTTGTCTATGGACGGCACCTATAAAGTGCCGATACTGGGTGGAGAGTCCGATAAATCGATAAGATCGATAACAGATAACTGATAATTTCACATATTTCCCACATCCTTACAGCTAGAGTAACCAAATTTGGTAAGGCGATAGCTGCTGACGTCCCACAAAAAACTGCATCAAAATTAAGGAGCCACGCCCATCCACTCTGCCCCCAAACCGAGGGTGGCTCATCTTCCACAGTTTTTGAGCTAGAGTCACAATAATTGGCAACCCTCAACCCCAAACTTTGAAGTCAGCTTACACTGTATTGGTTTCCGTATGCAATCAGGCCTCATTTGCCCCGTTTTCGTACGGGTATCAGGCATACCGTAGTCGGTTGGATCCGACTGCAACGTTTCCACTTGATTTTTAATTCATTGTTTATGTTTATGTTTATGAATTTTAAACAGTTGCCAGTTGGTGATGATGTCGTTGTTGTTGCTTTCTATTTTTCTTCCTTTTTTCTTCCTTTTTTGGTGGCAAAATTCACTTAGCAATATTTTTAATAAGCAAGCGAAACACAAAGTAAACAATGTCCTTGGACACAAACAACAGTCGCAGCTACAAAAAAAAATAAATAAAGTGAAAATCACTTGGCTTTATATTTGTATATATGTTGTTGTTGCTGTTGTTGTTGCTGTTGCCATTTATATGTTTTATTTATTGTTAAGGCAAAGTGCTCAAAGCGCTCCAAGCCAAAAGTCGCCAGTTGCAGCCCCCTTTTTGCACAATCCGGTCCGAACCCTTTATTTGCCTTTACCCGTACTTAGAATTGGCCCGGCTTTCAAGTGATTATGATTATTTTTTATGCACATAACGTTACATGTGCGGAGCCAACCCCAATGCGCAAAGCCAAAGCCAAAGCCAAAGTCAACGCAAAAGCGTCCGGCTCATCAGGCCACGTCAAAAGCAAAAGCCAGATATAATACGCAGTAGCCAGAACCCAAAAAACGTAAATAAAAAACTGACAAACACACACACACACACAAAGTGAGCCAACGGCCAGCATATGAATACCATAAAGGATAAAGCTATCAAAACGTTGCTGCAATACACTATAATTATTTTTTTAATTGCATTGAAAGTAATTTGGATTTCCTTGGTCAAAAGTTGAGTACAAAAATCTTAATTCAATTTGATTAGTTGCCAATGTTTTGAAAATTTCTTTGCTTAACCTGAGGTTTATGTGCTTAAAACAACTTCATTTATATATTTTGAGAGCTTATGATGAATAACCATATTTATTTTTGTAATATAAGAAAACTTGAGATTCCTAAAACTTTCTTGCTAGCATAAAAAAAAAAATATGTAATATGTATATATAAAAATTAATCAAAACTAAATAAAATAATCAAAATCGAGAGTTTGTCCTAATAAATAAATTAAATAAATTGACGTAAGAAATGATTTTTGGTTGTTTTAAATCAAATATTCAATACTAAGTCGGGGGCTGAGCTTTTGTCAACTGTGGCCCTTTTAAATCTAACGGAAATTCTTCAATTTTATAACGTAATGTAATGGCCTCTTTTTGGCAAGAGCATCATGGTACGTATGTTTGTATGTGTTTGTGTGTATGTATGTTTCGTATAAAGGTAGTCAAGCGTCAAGGCGTCTACACTGCAGAGAGTTGGGTACTTAGGCTCTGCATGTATCTCTCTCTCTCTCTCTCTGTCTCTGTGTTTCTCTGTGTGCTTTTAAGCTGAAGTTTAGCCACAGGGCAGCATATCTCTCTCGCTTTCTATCTATCTCTCTCCCACTCAATGCAAGGACATTAAGGAGCGGCAAATGGAGTGCGTTGATTTTTACTGTTATTATACTTGGACGCTGGGCGCATACATATGTCTATGAGTGCTGTCCATGTTTGACCGTCGGCGCTCTGCTCCCTCTCTCTTCTTCGTCTGGCCATTTGTATTTTGTGTTTAAGCATATAATTGGATCAGGGGGCTTGTCCATACCCCTGCCCCTGCCCCTGCCACTGCCCTTTACGTCCGGCTTTGATGTGTGCATCTTGAGCATTGAGCATCTTGTTGCAGCAACGGCAAACACAAAATTGTTGCATAACTCAGGGCGCTATAGCTGGGTAGCTGAATATTTCATAAGCTGTCAGCTCAGCCAATCAGCCCAACAGCTGGCCAAATGTCAACAGCAGCCGCAAGAGAAACATCTATAGCTGTTGTTGTTGTTGTTGCAGTTATTGTTGTTGGTGGTGGATAAAGAGCTAATGTCTCAATCTCCAGTCTCGACTCTTTTCATGGAATCTATTAAATTACTTTGAGCTTTCTGTTGCCAATAAATTTGTAAATACTTTTACATATGAAAACGCGAAGACAGCAACAACATCTGTTGTTGTTTTTGTTGATTGTTTGTTTGTTTGTTTGTTTGTTTGGTTGCTGTTGCCCAGCTGCTGCACTTGCGCCGTGCCAAACAATTCTTCTGAATTGAAATCTTCAAGTTCTCTTCGACTCTTCGCTTTTCCAACGTTTGTTTGTGCTCCTCGATGCTATTTTTGGTCTGTTGCTCATGCGAAACAACAACTTACACGAAAACTATGAAGAATAGACAGCAAACCGCAACTGCAAAAACAACAAAAACATATTCGGCTACTGTCGGACTAAAGATGGTATATCATGACTATAAAACTATACAAACTCAATGGATCTTTGCACAGAGCGAGAGAGAGAGAGAGAGAGAGAGGGAGAGATATTAACATGGGCTGCCTCAAAAAAAAAAAAAAATTGACAAATAATATTAATAATCACAAATGAAACTCAAAAATTTATTGTTAAGATATTTGTATTATTATTAAATATTTTCAAAAAAAAATTGAGATTTTCATACCCTCAACCTCTTAAATCGGAAACATAAATCATGAGAAAAATGCCAGAGATATCAACGATTCAAGTTTAATCATTATGCAGCGGATGAAGCCTTCTAGTTTCATTATTATGGTTCGGATTTCTTGAGTTTCTTGTTGGAAAGAAAATATGATGAGCAAACTTTTAATGATCAAAACTTTAGAAAATAATCCATGTAGAAAATATTTATCTTTAATAATCAGGGAATCTAGCAAAATTAAATGCAATTTATTCAAGAAACTATAAATGTTTTGTAGAAACTTTAATATGAAAAGAGATTATGACTTGTTTAAACAAAATAGATTTTTTTTGATGAATTCACGCGATAAAAAACACAAATCTCAGAAGTGAAAGTTATTAGATTAGATCCAAACTATAACTGATCTGAGTAATTAAACTAAATCCATTTTATCGTCGTTCATGAATAATGGGGCTAACTTTAAGTCAAAGTCTTGCCACATCAATTTCAATACGAATCGTTTGTAATTCGATTAGTTTTTAAATCAAAAATCTTAATCAAATTCATCAATAAAAAATATGTCAAATTGGCTGGCAAAGAACTTCTCGAGCAAACCTCTGCCTAACACTAATGATATGTATGGCATAAAAAGCCAAAAGCCAAAAAGAAGAAAAAAAAAAATAATAATAAAAGGAGGAAAGAAATAAACTAGCAACAGCGCCAACATAAATCAAAATTTGTGCAGCGGCAATGTCTCTGCGCTTTTTCTTCTTCTTCATTTTCTTGGTTTTACCTTTGCTGGGAAGCTGCGCGCCCCAAACGAGGGGGCAACATGCGAAGCTGCCACTTCAATATGGATTTGCAGTTGCAGTTTTTGCCATAGCTTAAGTTAAAGCAGGAGCTGCCGCAGGAGCCGACCGTCAAGTGCCGCTAAACGTAATGTAAATAAGCATTTAACAGCAACAGCAACAACAATAACAATAACAATAATAACAACAACAACAACAACAACAACACCAATAAATGGCATTACAAACAACGGGGCAAATAAATCGCATTGAAGCGCAAATGCGCCAAAGATGCAGCTCTGAGATGAAAACCATCGTCGTCGTCGTCGTCGTCGTCATCGTCGTTGCATTTAACATTTCCAACATGCAACAGATTTATGCATGCAACAACATCAGCAACAGCAGCAGCAGCAGAAGCAACAAACACATGGTGTTGACTTATGCTTGCAACTTTCAAGGCGTCAGCTACCAGCAAACATCTTGCAACCGCACACTACTACTTGAACATGCAACATGCTTATACACTACGCTTTGTCCCCCTCCCCCCGTCCACTCTCTCTCGTTGCTGGTCCCCTTTCATTGTTGCCGCCGTTGCTGTTGCAAGGTGCAGTTGTTGTTGTTGTTGTTGTCAGTGTTAAATACTATGCTCAAGTTTTGCGAAGAGAGCCACTAAATGTATTATTAGTTAAACCAATTCCCACCATCAACTTGAGTTTGATTAATTCGAATTTAAGTGCAAATAATGCGGATATATCAAGCATAATTAAAATAACGAAATATCCAGACGTCTCTCTATATAAAATGTGAATTGATTTTTACATTTTCTTTTTTGTTAATGGTTACTGGATCCTGGATCCTGTAATCCATACTTTAAGACAAACTTTTTAAATGAGAAAACGTGGAAAATATATCGAAATAAGTTTTCTTTTCTTTTTAAATAAATATATCTTAAGAAATATTAAATAGGCTTCATAACATTTTTGGCAACTTCCGAACAAAATAGTTTTCCACAAATCAAAATTTTTTTGAAATTTGAAATGCATAGAACCAATTCGATCTAAAAAGATGAAGGGCCTTTACACCTTTGGCTCTTGCACTTTCTCCCTCTCTCTCTCTCTCTCTCTCTCTCTCTCTCTCTCTCTCGCAACCCCAAAAAACCGTAAAAAAGAAGCAAGTTGCGAACAAGTTGCGCAAATGCCTTCGCAAGGTGCAGCACTGCCAAATGCAAAGAAGCACTATTGCTGCTGACTGCGACTGCGACTGCAACAGCGACTGCGACTGCGATGCTGGCGTAGGTGTAAAGTGTAAAGTGCGATCAAAGTGCAGACGGGGGGAGGGGGGCAAGCAGGTGCCAAAGTTGTTTAATCACAAGATTTTTAACACACAATTTGTGTCAAAGTCGAGGGAATGGAAAATCGTTAGGGAATTGGGGTTACTCATGCGATTTAACAGTAGCGACGGGGAAACAGTACACTAAGAAAAATTAAAAAAAAAAAAACCAAAAAAAAATCATTAAAATTTACTTGAAAAATCTAAAAGTCTTTTAAAGTTAGGAAATAATTTACAAAACAAATACGATAAATATTTTCCAACACACAAACCTTGCATCTAAACGATAAAAGTCAACAATCTACGAAAAATCTGTATCAAAAAGTTTATTAATCTTTTTGCCACAGTGTAGTGTACCTTGTAGTCTTCAAATATGCATGTATGCATAGTCGTAACGCTGTCAAATAAAAAGCTCATTAGCCGATCGTTAGCGACACGCTGACCAAATTGCAACATGATTTTTTTTGGTCGTGCCACGCCTCAGCAGCAAAAATCAAATATCAAAATAGACCCTAAACAACAAAATAAACGAATGGAAACAAATAAAAATTAGTTGTTATTTTTTTTTTTGTTTTAAATAAATACCAAATCCAAATCGAGTTGAATGTTAAGCCAACAAACACAAAAGTCAAAAGCAATTAAAACTGAAAAATGTCGAACGAGAACGGAAAACGTTGAGGCTCCATCATCATCATCATCATTATCATCATAACGAAGATGATAATGAAGATGGCCCTGATGATAATGATATCTATATATTTGACGAAAAAAGTTGCGGCTCTTTGTAGCAGGTGCTTGTTTGCCTCGCCTTCGGCGGCCAGGCAAATAATTAACTCGAAAGCTGAGCAAAATTCTTTCCAAAAGGTTTACGAAGGGAGGGGGGGGGGTGGGCTTACTAAAGGCTCAGAACGAGTGAGAACTAGCTTTAGGCTAGGGATATGCAGACAGGCATTAGTGACGATAAAAGCGTTACAGTACTTACACGCTAATCGCAACTAACTGAAAACTATTAAAAAGTAAGAAGAGTACGACCTAGTTCAACACAACCCTAGTTAATTGATATAATATTAAAACCCGAATGCTTAATATTATGAACAAACCACAATTTCTCAGTTTTTCAATAATTATAAACAGAAAGAAAATAAAATCTTTGTTTTGAACACAGATAAATTCGAAGTTTCAAATTTTTAATGGTTAGCAAAAGCATATTTTTTTTTGGGGAAACGGCAAATGTTTCCTCGGCTTGTGCAATTGGCCAAATTTTAATAGGTTGCGTAGAGCGAGGTCGTACTGTAATTGTTTTTTTTTTTACATCTTTAATGGCTTCTCGACTGCCAAGATAACTATATAGTATAGTATTCATATATGTATATTAGTAGAAATTAATTTTCGTTTCTTGAGCTATTTCGCCAAAATTGCTTTTAATTGAAAAACGTCAAGCTTGATTTGATTATTTTGCCTAAAATATATTTTGTTTTTTGTTCATTTACTTAAAAGATACATCTTTTTTATTTTTGTTATTTCACAAAAAATTATTTTTTTTTATGATAATTTTTTTTTCGATTCGTTTTCGTGTTTTAAGCTACTTATTGGTTGAATTGTTCAATTTTAATGCCCAATCGGCTTGGCTGATGCAACGTTCTATGTTACTAGGTTAATCAAAGGGTATTTAACAAGAGAAATATTCATCCTATTCTACATAGTTGATGTGGATTTGTATTTTATTTTATTTTTTTGGGGTTTTGCTAAGCCAAGCAACAATTTTTCAGTACAATTTAAAAGCTTTTAAGACTCGCCAATTAAAATCAGACGTTATTTGAGCTTTTTTTGCATTGCGTATTAAACTAACAACAACAACAAGAAAATAGAGCAACTGCAAGTTGCATTTATTAGGATTTTGTTTTTTTTTCTTGTTGTATTTTTTAATATTACGAAATAACTTTATTTTTCTGCATCGACTGGCAGGCAGGCAGCTTAAATGCTTTTATCATAGATCCCTTCACATATGCCTTTAATCTAATATAATTTGCTGGTTTTTGCTTTTTGCCATCTCAGCAAAGTATTTGTTTTTGCTAGCAAGCAAACGCAAGGCATCGACTGTTATTTTGAGCATTTTTGGTTTTAATTAAATTTTACACAAAAATATTCGCAAAAAGTATTTGGAAAATTGAAGTTCAGCCAGCAGCAACCCTCACTTTACTATTTTTTTAAGCCTTGATGTTGTTTGCAACCCCAAAACTTACACACAGCTGTTTGAAAAGGTAAATCTTAAAGGGTTTTTCTTAGGTGGACAAGCAACTAGGCCTATGGCCAGAGCTTTGGCTTTGGATTTAGCTTCATCTCGGGACAAGTTAAGCGTTCTTTCGATTGCTAACATTGGCTTTTGTTTATCTGCCGTCAAACGAGGGGATGACAGGCGCTAAAAGACGACGAGATTAACTCATCGAAGCGTATAAAAAGGGGAAGCCCAACACACAAACACAAATACAATAATGTGAATTTTATTATAAAAGTACTTCATAGTCAGTCTGTCAGTCAGTCCTTAGACGACGCTTCAAGCATTCTAAATATTTTCATTTGACAAATTTTCTTATATATCGTAGTATATCTGTTTGGTGATTGTTGTTGTTTATGTTGCTGTTTATTTGCCAAGGGCGCTCTTTACTTCCGTTTCTGTTGCCCCTTCTGCTAACCTTGCTTAGACCCCATCCAACTCCTTTTGCCCTGCCTTAGGCTCACTTTAATTTGCAATGTTTTTTATTTCTGAATGCGCTGCATAAAAAAGAAATCTTAAGCACGTAATTATCCTGTTTTTTCTTTTTTTTTGTTTGTTTGTTTGTTGGTCGGCACGATTTTTTCGACTATTTTATTTTTTTGCTATAAATGCATTTATTTATTTGACTTTCTTGAGTTTTTTGGTGTTTTTGTGAAGGGGGTGGGGGGTTGTACTTGTTATTTATTTGGCTATTCATTTTATGACATCTTGTTATTTTTATTGTTATTGAGTTGCCTTTGCCGTTGTCCCATAGTCGTAAGTTGTAACTGTAACCGTTTTCATTCTTATGTTTCTATTTTTTATTTTTATTTTTGTTGTTGTTGTTGTTTTGTGGGTGCTCTTGTTGTCAAACTCTGGCCAGGTTCCCCATTGTTGGTGTTACATATTAATTTTTGGTCGGCCAACGAGCTTATTAGCGGCATGTTATGTACATGTCAGACTCTCCTCTGCACTTCTCTCACTCTCCTACCAAAAAAAATCGTTGACAACTTCATCGAAATAACTGAAAATGCCTTGCCCAGATCAAATCAAAAAACAAAAAAACCCTTGTCGTATAAGAAGTAAAAAACAAGAAAGAAAAGAAACAAAAAAACAGCTGTGCTTTGAGAATTGTAATCGGGCTGCTTTAAGATCAAATAGTTCAGATTAGAAATCAAAGCCTTTTGCCGGAACAATTTTCGCAGCAACAACAACAACATTAACACCCATAATCAAATGCAAATTATCAACAACTATCACAACAGCAACAACAACAACAACAACACGCATTTATATCGATGTGCGGGGCGTGTCTCAAAAAAAAAATAAATAAATAAATAAAAAAAAAACACCAACAAAAAAAAGAAACAAAAGAAAAAGTTTCGGTCTCTTCGATTTTTTCCGCTTCAGCAGCAAAACCTACAAAATAACAGCAACAACAACAACAGCAACAAATATTTATGTTGATTTGCCGTGGGTTGCCGTATCTTTTGATTGAGACATTCCCAAGTGCGACTTCTTGGCCATGGTCAATTAAAATCAAGAGGGAAAATCACACACACACACACACACACACACATGTATGCATGTATGTGCCAAGCACTTTAAACTTTAAACACCCTTACACAACTAACTATTTTTATATTTAACTTTCAACATACTTATTTATATGTTGTTTTTAAGAGTTGGTTATCTGAACAAATTTGATTCAAAACTATATCTAAATAGATATTGAAAAAATTAAGAAAAAAATAGCAACTTAGTACCAAAAATTAAAAGAAAAACCTTATTCAGTTATAGGCATAGTAAAAAATTCGAAAAAACAGTAAACAGTTAAATACAAATTTGTATGTATGCTGATAAGTCGATAAGTTTTTTTTGGGAATCAAAAAATGATTTCTTCATTTCAATTCCTATCATTATCACCTTATATTTCCCGCATATCAAATAACTAAGCGAGTATATGTATAATATTTAATGTGTTGCATACGGCCTGATTCAGTAAATGTAACTTATTAGATCTAAAGGGCAATAGCCAAGCCTATCGATTTCAATCGGCCAACGTTCAAAGACCTAAACACGCCAAAGCGCAATCAAAAAGCGTTTTTAATAATGCGCTAAGTGATTGTTAAGCGCGACTCAACACAAGAGAGATAGAAAAGGAGAGAGAGAGACAGAGAAAGACTTGATGGGCCATTGCCTCTCAAAGTTGATGGCTCAAACATCAGCGTGAGCTTTCCCAATCGCTACCCTCCAGTACGGCCGATCGACGCAAAATGAACGCTGCGTCGACGACTCTTTGACAGGCGTTGACGCTCGCTTGAACCCTTCACAATGTGTTCGACTGACGTATTTTGCATGGCGATGTCCGCTGATTGCGTTAGGTTCACGCAATGCCATGCAGAGAAGCGACGCATGGAGCGACTTTAGCGTCACTCGATTGACTTAATGACACGTATGGAGCGCCTTAAGAGACGCTCTATTGTCCTAACGACATGCATGGAGCGTCTTATGAGCGCCTCTCTCTCTCTCTCTCTCTGTGTGTTAAGCGTTCGGGTTCAGTTATTGCAATGACGAGTCGTTACGACGCATCACCGCAGAAAAAGTCAACGCTAGGTTTACCTAAAGACAATCACTGCCGCTAGCCGTACTAGAGGGTAGTTCAAGCAAATCATTAATGAGTTGATGTTGTTGTTGCTGTTGATGTTGCTGTTGTTGCTGTCACAGCATCTTCCCGTAATGTCCAAGCACCCACGCGACCTTCACAGTATAGTAACAACAACAACACCCGCATCCCAAACGATGAGCATCTCAGATTTCCCAGCTTGTGCTGGCTCTATTTTTGGCTGTATTCTAGCTGGGTCTCAAACTTAATTACAATTTAATTAATCAAACATACACACACACACACAGAGAGTTCGAGTGTTTGGCCTCTTGGGGATGACTTTGCAGAGTTTAAGGCGCCAATTGGATGCTGGCTGGAGACTGGAGACAACAACAGCCGAAAACAGCCAAAACAAATACAAAAATGCATAATATTTGGACAAACGATTTGAAGCTTTCAAGTGCAGACGACAAATATATATATTGTAATGGGCCAACTCATTAGTTCAACCTTAAGATGCCAGTGCCAAGTGAAAGGTGTGAAGCATTTCAAATGCAGGGCCAAATTTTTCAATTTAATGAGCTATTGACAAAATCGAATTTGCTTACCAGCGGCCCCAAAAAAAAAAAAATAAAGCGCACAGCAAAAAAGTCTCAAGTCTAAAGTGCAGTAAAACAAATATTTGAAACATTATTTTGTTGTAAAAAAAATGCATTTATCTATTTTGTATATGTCGAAATTCAAAAAGCTTAATTTTCATATTTGAATCAAAACAAGTTCAAAGAAATTCTTTGAAAATCGTTTAATTTAGATCAAATTTTGTGTCAAGAAGAAAAAACACTTTTGTGGCTTTTTAATAAAAAAAAAAATCAATTTATTTACAATGACAAAAAAAAAATTATAAAGATGATGTAAAAATGCATAAAAATTATCTAACAAATCAAAGCATTATTAACCTTTTGTTTAACATTGTGAAAATGTTCTAGTACTACATATAACTGAACTTAATAATAGTACTTGTTCTTCTTCTTCTTTGCGGCTAACTGTAAAAGTTCTTTATTTGTATTTAGTTGCTTATGCCTCACGATTTTTCAGCTTATGTACAATAATTATCTTAGCTGTCCCATCTGATTTTGTTTAGCTTCTGATTGTCTTTTCTTGGGCTGCCTTTTAGCTTAGCTTACTAAACAAACATTTGCTTATCGCGCCCAACAACTATTAAGGCAACTCAGGCAACACAAGCAAGCAACAAAAGAAACTTGACAAACCCCCAAACCCCCAAAAACACAAGCGATTATAAATGACAAACAAAGCAAAGCGAAAGTCGCGAGTCGCTTCCCCAAACCATCCCCAACACCCGCACCTAACCTTTAAAGAGTCACCTGGCAGCATGTAACAATATTTGTATTGGCCAAACAATGCAAATGCTACCAAAGAATGTTTTACTCCATCCACAACTGAAAACCGAGAACCAGAGAGAAAAATTACTTCATTAAAAGTTCGAAACGATGATGAAGAATACAATGAAGAATACAAAGAAGAAGAAGAACAAGAAGTAAAAGTTGAGGTAAAATTAAAATAAACCTGGGTCCAAATTTATTTGGGCAGCTGCTGCACCGATAAGAAAATCATAATTGGTGCCATTAAAAACAAAAAAAAAAAGTCATTCGGAAGTTGTTAATCTTTGTTTGCCTTGTCTCTCTCTCTCTCTCAATGTCTCTCTGTCTCTCTCTCTGTGGGGGGGTGACAATTATGCCAACTAGCCAAGTAAATCGCAGTGGCACTAAAGAAGAAGCTAAATGTGTGGCATGAGAGAGATATCGTACATAAATATGTAATGTATTAAATGCGAACATAAAAACAAGAAAAATAAATAAATGCTCGGCTTTTGTTTATTGTTATCATTATTTAGCCAAGTGATAGGACAGCAGCAGGAGCAGTTGTTGTTTCTGGCAGGACTTGGAAACTGGCTAGCCAGTTGCTTCATATTTTGTGGCTCAGTCGCTTATCTGACAGCCTTTAGTTTTTCACTGCTTCTCTCTTTGCCTTCGGTTTAATTATAAAAGTGCGATAAATGTGACAAGCGACCAAAAAAAAAAAAAACAAACAACAAGGAGAAGGAGGCACAAGCCAGTGAGAGATAGCCCAACAAAATAACAACAACAACAAACAACAAACAACAAAAACCTGGCAAAGTCGTTAAGGCCTCGACGATGGTTTTTTATGCCTGACCCCCAAGAGGGTTTTCTCGCCTTTGTCAAGAAGAGTTTTTTTTGGTTTTGCTTTTGCTTTTAGCATTTAATAAACACCAGCAAAGAGTCAAGGAATAGGAATAGGAACAGGCAGGACGAGCACAAGGACCGGCTAGTACTCTAGGCTCATTGCAAAATGTCCGTTGCCTACACACAAAACACAAACAAACACTAGGCAACCGCAAATATGAAAAAACCAAAAAAAAAAAACAAAAAAAACCAAACAAAAAAACAGAAAAGATACTTGCAAACTCGCATATTTTGTGGCATTTGGCTTTTGTTTTGTGGTTTTTTTGTTTCTTTTTCTTATTGTTGCTGCTGCTTTTTCCCATCTTGTCATTTGGTCATAAATATTATCTGTATACAGCCTGCTGCTTCTTTCGCAGAGAGAGTGAGAGAGCGAGGGAAGACAGTCCTGTGTTTTTTTTTGGGTGTGTGAATAATGCTACTAGTTTCCGCTGGTCAAGTGTTAATTTCTACGAAAATAATATAAAAAATTACAAAAATAAAAAATAAAATAAGCAGAACAGAGAATCGCCTTTGACTGCTGCACAATTACCTTTTCTTCTGCGTCTGTGTTTGTTTTTTTTTTTATTTGTGTTTTTTTGTTGCCTTGCAACAGGCCTGTTGCTGTCGTGAGTTCTTGCCAAGGCAGATAGCCAAAAAAAAAAAAACACAAAAAATCTAAACTAAATGCAAATAATATTTGTCGCTGCCATTGTCTTAATATGCAAATTGCATTGTCTCCAAGCCGAGTCGAGTCGAGTCGAGTCTCCAGTTCTAAGTTCTCTCTCAGTGTTCAATTGCCCATCAGAGCAGATCGCAGTTGATTTCCCTTTGACCCCCAACTTGCTCCACAAAATCCACCTAAAAAAAATATTAATAAAGATTCGATTCGATGATGTTGCTGCTGCTGCTGCCTGCCTCCGCGGAATCATGACCAAAAAATCACCGTATCTCGAGTATCGAATACATATTTGTATAACTCTTTCGATCTGTTTGCCCATTTCTACTTATTATTATTGTTGAGTCGCATTAATAGTTGTTGTTGCTGGTGCTGTTGCTGGTCTTTTTCTGTTACTTTCACGATTTGTTTGTTATGTAAAATATTGTTTCGGAATTCCGACAATAATGCTATTGCTTGCCAACTTGCTGGCTGTAAAGTGAATGGTTGGGCTTACTGTGAATTGAGTTCTCAGCTATTCGTAGAAGTATCAGGTAACCAAAATACAGCTGCATGTAAGTCAACTGCAATGCGAAAAGATTTTCGATAAACATCTCCATCTTCATTGGGTTCAAAAGATCAAATCACAATTCCTTTGAACATCCCAAAAGATAAACGATCAACTTAATTTGCAACAATGCCACAATTCACACATACTTTTCTCATCTCTCATCTATTGTGCATTAAGCAAATATTTGCTATTTTATTTGCTTATCTTAAATCTTTGAACCTTTACCCAAACATATAAATTCGATCAAAAGAGTTGATTGTGCTTTCAAAAACTCTTGTCCAGATCAATTTTCAGCCATTCGGATTGTGTATTTTTATTTGGGAATTGCGAATGAACTAGATCATAGTAAGTTTGAATACTAAATCATATATATATCAGATAATCAATTTAATAATTTCTTTGGATGTCTTTCAATTTTTTATACCCTGAACCCATAAAAATGGGTAAATCAGGGTATAATGGTTTTGTACAAAAGTATGTAACAGGCAGAAGGAAGCATCTCCGATCCCATAAAGTATATATATTCTTGATCAGCATCAATATCTCAGAGACTACAAGACCTAGAGTCTTCAGGTTTTTAATATAAGATTTCCTATACCATGAGCAGAATGAATTTGTTTTAAATTATCGATAACTATTCTGGTTTTCGATATTCATATGAAATCGATTACAAAAATATCGAATTTGGAAAATTTAAATATTGGGGTTGAGAAAATGGGTAACGATAGATTTTTTCTGAAAATTTGGTCCAAATCGGTTAAAAAACACCGAAGATATCGTAAAGTTCAGGGTATCTTCTAGTCGGGCTCTCCCGACTACATTGCACTTTGGGCAACAAATTTATAATTTTGGCATATTCATTATTAATAATATTGTTTATTTTTTTTTTTTTGTTCCCAATTTAAATGTGAAAGTTTAAGGAGGTTTACAATTATAAAAAATAAGTTGATTCTGCCTTTCTATAAAAGTTCGCTTTAAAATTTCATTAAGGCCATAGAGAAAAACAGCAATGAGATTTCGCCTTCAGAGCGTTGGTTAATATTTTCAATTGTTAGTTGAAAATTTTTGCGGTTGACCTTTGAATAATATATTTTTTTTGTAGGCTTTATCATTTGTTATATGGATATTTCTCTTTTTCCGTTATTTATTTAGTTTTATTAAGGCGTAAGCCAGAATCCCCTTTGTGTCCTAGGCTCCTATTGTTAATCAGCTAGTAAGCTTTATTTTTTTTTTTGACAGAAAACACTAAATATAACCATGTCCACCCTCAGCGGTATTCTAAGCCACAACTGAGATCGTGATACTAGCCCTATTGACGAGACGACCAACCATCCGGCTATATTACATTCTATTCAGATTTACACTTTATATCAAATGTCTCCAGTCTTCAGTTATAAATGATTTTCTTTAATTTCATATCTAATAAAATATACTTATCCATATTGGTTGAAACTAAAGTGTTTTTTTTGTTATATTTTTAGCCTCATTTTTGAATTGCAAATTGTCATTTTACTAGTTGAAAGCTATTAATTCATAACTTGCGCATTTTATTCGAATTTATTTGCGATTAAATATTTTCGGTTAGTTATTTTCTGTTTCTCTCAAGCTTAAAGGTTTTTACGTAACCAATTATTTTCATTCTGCTGCTAAGCTTTTCAAGTTCAGTGTTTATGTCGGCAAAAACCCTAATAATTCCATTTTGTGTGCACTAATTGATTAGCTTAGCTGATATTTTTTTGTGTTTTGTCGAACAATTCATAAAGTAACATTTCCACTTTCGGCATACACACCAACACCTGTTTGGTAGGGGGGGCGGGGGAGGGTTCCTTTGGGAACCGCCGCTTCGGTTGCATAGTCAATCTCTCTGGGAATCCAACAGCAGAGCGAAAAGCATGATAACGAAAGAAGAAGCAAAAAAAAAACAAGTAGAAATACGCTTGACAAACGCGCTGCTAGGCTGCATGAATGGCAATGGGAACGGCAATGGGAATGCAGCCCAGACAGGTCGACTCTGCATTCGGTTCCATCGCTCTGTCTGTCGTCTGTCTGTCCGTTTGGTAAATGTAAATAAATGCAAAGGCAACCAACAGGCAAAATTCACAGAGCTGCCGAATCATGCAACCAGGAATATAGGGACAAAAGCCAGGGACAGCAACAGGGACAAGGACAGAGAGAGGAGAGGAGAGAGAGGGAGACATAGTTTTGCATGCATAGTTTTGCTGAATGGATTCGGGCCAAAATGTGCAACAAGAACAGCAGCAGCAGCAGCAGCAGTTGCAGTTGCAGTTGCAACAACAAAAGGGCGACAGCTGCCGCTTTGGAAAACTCATTGAACAATTGACCAAATCGAAACCTCGACACGGCTTAGCATACAATCAATGAGGGAGGCACTGCCCTCCGACCCTTCCTGCCCGTTCCCAAATGCCCGAAGCCTAACAAAAAGATTAAAACTGCATTGAAACTACCGCTGCAGCTAGAGACATTCATACAGTGCTAGTGTAGTAGCAGGATACAATCGGAACCAAAACCAGAACCAAACTGCACCGGTTTCTCTTTCGCATTCTTATCACAAAAAAAAAAAAATAGGAGATGCTTAATGCCATTGTCCAGTTTATGAACGCCCAAAAGGCATCTTTTATTAATTTGCTTAAGTGCCATAAATGGCAAAAACCTCAGCAGCACAAAAGGATTCGAATTTTCTTAACTTCCAATGAGATGGCATTGTCACCCATTGGCCGCCCAGCTGGAGATTAAACACGTACGTACGTCCCCCCCATGTGACCAAGACGAATTAGCGAAAAAAAAAAAAAAAAACTACAAAACATGAGATAATCATACAAGAACAACAACAACAACTAACCGATGCTTAGATACTCTTACACAATTCAGTGCTGCAGGTAAACCAATTTATAGAAAATATGAGAAAAGAACAAAAAATTCATTCACAAGAAAATGTCACAAAAAAAAACAAATACTTGAAAAGGCATTTTGAGTTCGAAAAAAAAAGATATTCTGTATACATTGGAAAATTTGTTCCAATTTGAAAGTTTACTTGAGGGAATGGTGAGATTTTTAGGGCGATAAAAAAATCATATTTCTGTGATTTTGTTGCGGCGACATGATAAATTCAATTTTATTGAGTTTAACTACATATTATTGGACTACTTTCGAAGAATATTAAAAGTAAATTGTCAATGTAAAATATTGATAATTAATAAATTAATAATTAAAAACAAACTCTTTTCTCCCTTTAGTAAAGCTAAGTTCATTTCATAATTAATTAAAACTAAGTTTTACAGTAAATCTTATCAAAATTTCTTCAAGCTGAGGCTACACATTTTCCTGAAAAAAATAATATTTTTTTTGTTTACTAGTAACATTTTAAATCCTTACATTTTCTGAATTTTAATTTCTATATGCTTGGTTTGAGCACGTTTTTACCTTTTGTGGGTAGCAAGTTCAAAAACGAGAAAGCCACAGGCGTTACGAAAACCTATTTAGGCTTCTTGAAAAGATAGTCGTGGCGCTGTTATACAGGCGCTCCCATTTTTGATGTTTCGAAGCATGACTACCCGGGTTCAACACCGCGTCAGAATTTTATGAATATGTTTATTTTAACTTCTTTTTACTTTTTTATTTTTAATTTAATTTGTAATTTTATTTGTTTTGCAGTAGCAATAACAATTTCGGCAATTCAGGTTTATTATTCTTGCATTGGAAAAATCTGATAACTAGTATATTTTCAGGTATTATTTCTTTGTTCCATAAATTTGAGGTATAAGCATCTAAAGAAACTTTCTGCTAGATTCTCGACTAGACGATACCCCAATCGTGCTTGAAAGTTTGCAATCATTTCATCACTGTTTTATTATGACGTCCGTATACCAACTTTACAGACAACCTATTTTTTTAAATTAATTCTATTAATAAAAAACAATCAATAATTAAAAAAAAAAAAAGATATAGTTTCAGTAAATATTTAATCGAATAACGAGTTCAGAAAAGCGTCATGCTGATTAGTCAGCCGAGTATGGCAAACCACTTGAAATAGTCATGATATGCCATGATTTGTCGCGGAGAGAGTATGTATGTATGCATGTATCTGCTTTTGCTGCCTCTATTTTGTTTGTTACATGAGCCGAGCTGATGGGCAAAGGGCAACAAGTTGCAACTGCAACAGTGCAAAACTGTTCAAGCTGTGACATTGAAATAAACCGCGATATAGTATATTCAGTGACACAAAGAGAGAGACATACAGAGAGAGAGAGAGAGAGAGGGGATAGGGGAAATGCAGTGATAGGTTAGCTGATTTATGTTTTGGGTTGCCTGTTTTGACCTTTATTTTATTTTTTTCTTGAACGCATCGCATTTCAGTTGGCGCGCTACTCGATTCTACAGAATTTGTTGTAATAGCTTTAAAACGATGATAGGCCATCTAGCAGGACAAAGTCGAAAGAATGAATGTGTGTGTGTGTGCGCGTGTGTGTTTGTGAAAAAGAGGTGCTGTTGTGTTGGGTTTGGCTTAATTAAATACAATCGACAACTCTATTGAAAGTGCATCATACTCTTGGCGTTGTTGTTGTTGCTGTCAACTTCAAATCAGTAGCGCATATTTTGCGCATTTAAAAATCATTAATATGAATTAAACATGGCGCTGTAATTAAACGCAAAGTTTTTCCCTTAGCACACAGAGGCCACACGATTTCTCGATACAAACAGAAGCGAACGAACGAGAGAGAGAGAGAGATAGAGAAGCTGTAAGATAAACAAACAAATGCAAATACAGCAGTGGCAATAACAACAACAACAACAACAACGAGCCCAAAAAGTTAAACAAAACATATTGCCGCACTTGGAGGCCATGTGCACCAAGTGGAGTCACCGCCGCCTGACATTTCAACACCAACATCAGCTTCTGTTTCTGTTTCTGTTTCTGTTTGTAGTATTTCAGCTCCTTGTGCAGCCCGATTCTGTCCATCGGTCTCCGTCTCCGTCTCCGTCTCTGTCTCTGTCTAATGACAAAGTGCACAGAATACTACAATGCAAATGCAAAGCGCAGCCGAATGATCTTTTGAACTGGCAACTCTGGCAGCTCTGGCAACTGGCAGCCGAATTCAAACTGCAAGCCTCCCCCGCCTAACCCCTCACCAAAACAACACAATCAAAACAAAGATCAAAAACCAACAACAAGCCCGCCAGACACTTGAGGTGAACGTCAACAGCGACGCGACGCTAACGCTGACGCTGACGCTGTTAGCCGAAGCAGCAGGCGGGCAAACGAACAGTTAACGGCAAACGACAAACGGCAGCCACACTACTCAAACTCTACTCAGTTACAGTTGTTGTCTGTTGTCTCCCTTACTCCCTTACTCTTGGTCTCACCTGCCAGCTGCGGCTGTTGTGTAGTTTTTTTTTTAACACACACACACACGCTGGGTGTTGTTTTTTTTTTCCTAGACGCAAACAATCAATGAATATAATACAGAGTTTTTCTTTAACAGCCAAAAAACAATAAAGTTATTGTTAGGCCCAACAAAAACAGTGACATAAGAGACTTCCGATAGTTAAAAATGTGAAAAATAGAGAGGCTATTTTTCAAATATTTTCAAAAATTCTTCACACGCTCAATTACCTTTATTTATTCATTAAGTTCAAAGAAGGTAGATTTCAGTTTTGTATTTATTAAAACTTATCACATCAAAAACTAAACTTAAATACGAAAGATCCAACTATAATATTCCATTATAGCCAAAGTTCATTCCTATATACATATATGATAAGTCTGAGCCATGATATATATTTTAAATCTAGGTATATTTTTTTCTATGCCAAAAAGCAATTTGAAGTTAACTTTTAAATGCCATTTCTAATTATTTAAATAAACACTAAAATATTTTCTTATATAGACATTACTAAATATGTGTTTTATTTCTTAATTAAACACACAAATTAATAAATTAAATACTGTTATTTTATCCCATAATATATTTTAGCTAAATTTTAAGTTTTGATTTTTTGAACATTCAAATGAATTAGATGAAAATAAGTGGATAGTAAATAGCAAAAATAATAGATTTGATTTGTAAATTTGTGGTTCAAATCAATGTTGGCATTATTCTTTAACAAACTCTAAGAATTCTTTTAATTTCCATAAAGAACAAAAATAAATTCCATAAAAATGTCTCTATTTCATTTCCACAGGCAAAGTGTATGCATAAGTCGTTCTTTTTTAGTATACTACTTATACTACTTTTCATTTTTAACGTATTTTATTTTTGGGCCACCTTTTTGTGCGTGTGTGCGTGTGTGTGTGAGGCGACTTAATTAGGAAACTTGGTGCGTTTTATTTATGTGTCTTAACGAGTCGTTTATTTAACTCAAACTCTCTTGCTTTCCCTCTTCAGATCTATCTCTCTCTCTCTCTCTTTCGCTCGTTCTCCTGTTAGCTCCTGAGGAAACCCCAACATCAAATTGAAGCTGAGCACACAAACATTTGTGTTGTTGTTGTTCTTTTTTTCGCTTTTGAAAATTTGTTAATTGTTTTCTTTTATTTTTTTTGGTTTTTTTTTTGGTTCGGGGTCCTCCTCGCCGCAAGTTGCTGGGTTTCTTGTTGGGCTGCATTTCAATAATTTGTTTGTTGAGAGAGCAGAAATCGGAATTGGAATTCGAAATTAAAAGGAAAATGAAAATGCCGAGTCCAAGTGGCTGTTGCGCCTCCGCCTCGTCTCGTTTTTGTGTGTGTGTGTGTGTCTTGTTGTTTTGAGGCAAATTGAAAATAATTTTGGTACCTTGATTTAAATAAAATAACAAAACAGGGCAGACATTCAAAACCAATTCGACGAAAAACTAAACATAAATTCACACACACACACACAACACTGATTTGTGATGCCCTCTCGCTCTCTCTATTAGTATGTGTGTGTGTGTGTGGGCCAAACTGCAGTCATGAACTTTGTTTTTTATTAGCGGCAGGATATCATCATTGCCTTTCTAGTATGTACTATGTATATGTTAATTCGCTTTGCGTTAATTGGAAAACAAAAAGAAACCAAATTCAAAGCAACAAATTAATTATCAAAAATCCACACTGAGCTAAACATTTATTTTTAAGCAGACATTTTTGTCTTGTAGTATTTTATATATATATATATGTATAGTATAAATATGTATTTATTTATTTTGCCCGCTGGCAGCAAACAATTTGTAATCGTTGTTCTGCTGCCTGCCGTTGACAAGGAAAATGTTGCAGCTGCGGCATGCGAAAGTTGCTAGAAAACAATCCCGATCCCCTTCCACCACCCACCCCCCCTAACATGGCCAGCTTTGTGCTGCTGCCAGCCGCCTTAATTGCAGTCAGCAAGGAAGCGGCAAAAACAAAAACAAAGCAAAAAAAATATGTTGCTTTTTGTTGAAGCCAGCAAGCCAAACAAGTGGCAAGTGGCAAATGCCACAGAGGTCGATCGTATTGTGCGATAGCACAAAGCAAATTGCTACCAAATAAATGTTCAATTTTTATCACACCGATTTTTAAGAATAACACTTGCCTTCTTCGATTCAAATCTCCGTTAAAAGTATCAAAATTAAACAGTTTCTCTTTTTATGTGGGTTTTAATCGAATTATAGGTTAGATATATTTTAAAATTTATCTATATTAAAAGTAGCATTTATTGTTGATTTAAGAATTTCTATCTAATCTTACAAAAAAAAAAAGACTCGAGTTTACTCTTTTTCAAACTTACATAACGCAGACTTTTTTAATATTTTTATGAATTTATATATCTACAATAGCACTGATATGTTATTAGAGTATCCAACATTCATCGTTCAGTGCAATTCTGTTTTGCTTCTTCAGTACATAAGCACGTAAACATACACACACACACACTACCTGACAAACACAACGGACTCCTTTAAATAGATTATGATCGACTATTCATAGTTGAAACAATTTCTCAATTGTTAGCTAAGCGCCAACTTATAATAATGAATAATATGCAGTTATTGCTAACAATATTTTACAGCTACAAATCTACAAATTCAGCACTTATATGTTATAAGGGTATCCAACATTCGTCATGCGCTAGTTTTTACTTTTTTCATACTTACAGGCCTACTTACATATATTCAAATCGATTCTTAAGGAGTAAACTCCAAAAAAGCATTCGACGTAATTTACCAAACCATATAAAATATTTAATATCCGTTACGATTTCTTGTTCTTGAATTTTACCAAACTAAAGAAATTGCTTGTTTTTTACGATTTTCTTACTCAAATAGCATTATACATTATTATTTGAATTATAAGAAATAAAATGAATTATTTTATAGTATTTCTGTTAAACAAAAATATTATTATATTTAAATAAATAAAACATTTTAAATCTATATAATAAATAACTATACAAAGCAAAAATTCAGTAAAAACTCGGAACTTAGTTTATTTGGTATTTATAATCAGAGTCCTAGAATTATATATACAAATTACATTCAAGTCTTGTATAATCAAAGTTGAAATCAGTTTCACAATTAGTAATTTTTCCTGCTTTGCTCGTGTTCAGATACACTAAGATTCAAAATTTGTTGGGAAAGAGTAGAGTATTTTTTTTCTTGGAAGATTAGCTTGATAATCGTGAGATCAAACATATGATAATTACGCTTTAATTCGACACTGCACTTATTAGTAAAAAAACACAAATTGTCAGTCAATTAGTGCAAAAGAGCGGAATTATTTGTAAACAGAAAATAGTATTTGTTGTGTTCGTAGAAAGCAAAAAAAAAATAATGATGGCAGATGGAAGTGTTAATCATAAGCTAGTTGTTGGCTTAATTAAGAAATCAGCAATGATGGGTGAGTCGCTTCCAGCGAAGAAAGTGTGAAGAATTTATGAAGGCATTAAACAAAAAAGTTTCGCAGAGGGGCAATTTTATGAGCGCTTAAGGCGTTCAAACTGAAAATGTTTATTATTAGCTGTTAGCTAATAGCAATGCATGTATGTATGTATGTACTTCCAAGCACCAAGTACCCTAGTGGTGCCTATCCTAACTGGGTCACTAGAAAAAGGTCAATAAAAAGACGAACGAAAATAAAAAGCTAAGACATATTACTCGACAGGGCCAAAAAAAGGCAGGACGTAGATCATAGAATGATGCAAACTTAACTTAATATGTGGAAATGTTTGTGTTGTTCAAATGCAAACTTAACAACAACAAATGAAAAAATACGAAACAAAAAATGATTCAATCAACAAACAGCTTTTTATCACTTGTTTTTTTATTTATTTTTTTTTTGTTTATTGGTCTTTGCTCATTTCGATCATTTGGAGAACAATCAGTTAGCATTGTATTTGAACAAAAATGCTTATTACGTAAAACAAAAGAACAACAACAACAACAAAGAAATTGTAAATCGACCACTTTTAATAAATCACGAACCATGCACATGCACACAGTTAGTTGCATGCCACACAGGCCACAACTGAACATGGCCACAAACACCAAAACAATTTTGCTATGAAATTGTCAAATTGCAGCGCAAAAACGCAGCAAAAAGCAGCAACCGCAACCGCAAAGCGCACACCAACAAGCAGCAGCGATGCAAAGGACCCCAAGAACACCCCCCCAAGCCCCCCACCCCGTGTTGCACACACATGGACATCGAATTCAATTCACAATTTTTGGTAAATGAAAATCACAACGATGCAACGGGCAATCAATCATAAAACGATGAAACGTCGACGAGCGCAAAACGGAAAGCAAATTTGAAAACGCCCGGTCAGGTCACGCCCAAAGGATACCAGCCAAAGGGCAACGAAACAAGAACAGAGAAAGAGCGAGAGCGAGACGGAAGAGTCGAAACTGAAGTCAGTGTTAAAGCGATTTCACAAATGAAGTTTGATTAATTTTTTTAGAGAAATATTTGTTAAAAATCGAATTAAATTCAATAACGTTTAGTTACGATGTAATTTGATTTTTAAGTACGTTTACTTAGTGCATTTTTTCGCTGAGTGTATGTTTTTAACTGAAAGTTGAGCGCCTCAAACAGTTGGCTTAATGCCCGTTGGCAGTTAATTAGAGGGCCCAACTGATGTTCCGCAGATACAGATACAAATGCCCAGATTCTGATGCACAGATACAACAACAGCTGACAATTTGTGATAGGTGGCTATTGCCCTTTTTGGGTTCACTTATCAAAACTGAAGTTAATTACCAATCGGCATCGCATTGCTGCGCATGGCTTAGATAACGCCGTCGCCTAATGAACAGTTAAAATCCATTGACTTTAACGAGCGCAATTTTTGTCATCTCTCTCTCTCACTGTCTTTCCCTCAGTCTGGTTGACAGTCAGATAGAGAGATTAACACGAAATCAAAATACTGCTGGCCCCCCCCACCACCATAAATCAAGTTGCATTCGGCAGCAGCAAAGTGTGTCATTAAAATTAATTATCTAGCTTTTTTCAACACCGTGATTTTAGCTTAGCCTGGAAATGCAAATCATAGACCAACTCAATGCCAAGCCCATTTGCCATAAAGGCGCTAAATCTTAAAGAACTTGGCTTAAATAGGCTTGGCAATTAGCCACATTTGCATTTTCTACTGCATTTCGCCAAATATTTACTCAATGCTTTTCTTGACGATCAAACAAATTCAAAACATACTTCATACAGATGCGGAAAAAATAATAGCATCACCAAGCACCTTTTTCTTACCGTTCAAAAAAAAAACAAACATCAACAGTATTTTTTATACCCTGAACCCATACAAATGGGTAAATCAGGGTATAATGGTTTTGTGCAAAAGTATGTAACAGGCAGAAGGAAGCATCTCCGACCCAATAAAGTATATATATTCTTGATCAGCATCAACAGTCGAGTCGATACAGCCATGTCCGTCTGTCCGTCTGTATGAACGCGTCGATCTCAGAGACTACAAGAGCTAGAGACTTCAGGTTTGGAATATTAGTTCTTCTATACCATGAGCAGAACAAGTTTGTTTTAAATTATCGATAACTATTCTGATTTCCGATATACACAAGATATCGATTAAGAAAAAATATCGAACTTGGAAAATGTAAAAATGGGGGTTAAAATAATGAATAGCGATAGAACTTTTCTCAAAGTTTCGTTCAAATCGGTTAAGAAACACCGGCGATATCGTTAAGGCGATTACCGGCGATTAAGTTAAGACAGTTTTTAGTTTTGTTTACATTAAACATTATTTTGAATAGCTTAGCATACTTTTAGGGCGCAAGGAGTTAAGTATTTATTGCGCCTGGGTTCAGGGTATCTCCTAGTCAGACTCTCCCGACTAGAGCCTTCTTACTTGTTTTATAATGCTTTAAGCTTCCCCTAAACGTTAAGTACAAGTTTTTATTGATACGATAATTGAATTTTGTTTTTAACTTTTGTGTTTTGCAAAAAGTGTTAAGATTTTGCGGAAGAAATAATGCAATCTTCATAAAAATCGTTACGTCTACCAAATCTTTCCTTCAAAAAGTATTTGTTGATAATACTTTACAACTTAAAACTAATATTTCGATCGTTGAGAAGTAACTAGGTCAACAATTAATGTGAAGTTCACATTGTGAAGGGATCGAAAAAGTTGAAAAAGGACGAAATAATCTAAAAATTTAATATTCTTGATAATCTCACAGAGATTAGAACACTAAAAACTTTTACTAAAGAGCAAGTACAAAACATAAAAAAATGTGTCATGAACCAATTTCTTGACTAAAAGTTGATTTTATACAGCAGTTGACCTCCTTTAAGAACTGCAACAAAGTAACGAAATGTCCTTAATAAGTATGAGTGCGATAGCGCAAAACGTTACTTATACCCCAAAGAACATTTTTTTTTAAAACCCGATAGCTTTTGGAGAAGCAATCGTTTTATGTTCTACACGTAAAATCATGGGTCATCAAATATTCCACCATCCATCGAAATCGAAGTGAAAATTAGAGAGTAACTTTGTTTACTGAAATTGTTTTCAAATAAATCAATATTATATAATTGTTAAGGTTTAAATGCAAAATATATTGAAAAAATATTTTAGTTAAATCTTATTTAAGGAGATCCAAAGAGAGAAAGATATGAGAAAGCCATGAAACCTTTGGATTTTTCACATTTTTCTAAAAATAATTCTAAACATGAATTTACAATAATAAAAACAATTAATTAACCATTTAAAAATCAACATTCTGAAACATATCGAGTGAAACTGCGAATGATGCTTAATGTGTGTTTAATGATTTTCATAGCTGATTTGTGCATTTGAGCTACTTCCTTGTTATATTTTTATTTTGATTTTCGAGTGAATGAAGATAGCTCTAGTCAAACAGCTTCAATGGCATTGACAAGTCAACTGCTCTCAAATATTTGCACTGACATAACTGTGTCTGCGGCTGGCGCGCGCCCAATCGTTCGAGAAGCCGCTGAGTAAGGCTCCATGGTGAATAAAAGCGACAGAAAGAGACAGAGAGATGTTGATATGTAGAAAATGTGAGATGAGTGGTGCAGTAGAGTAGCAGACGACAGGCAGTCGCTTTGTCTGCGATTCTCAATGTGTGAAAGATAATTATAACATGTGTGTGCACACTCACACACACACACACACACTCGAGAGCGACAGCTGTATGGGATAGGTGGACGGTTGTAGAGTATAGAGGCACGCTTCAAGCTTCGTTTTATTTTTCATCGCATTTTTTGGTTTGCTTTTCGTTTTTATTTTCTTTTTTTTGTCATGCTTCAACTTGGCGTCCAACTCGAACAAAGCTAACAAGTTGATTTGAGGAGCTAGTAAAGATGCCAACACAGCAGTCCGTCCAGCGGCAGTTCAGTCGCCAGTCGAATGTCAATAGCAAAGAACTGTTTGCCAAAAGCAAAAACATAAAGTCCAGCTCTCACAACGGCTTTTAAATTCACTATTTAAGGGTGTGGAAAGAGACAAATTCAGATTTAACTAGGCATTTGATGACGAATGATTAAGTCTAACTATGAATTTAGAAAATTTCAATTTAAACTTGAATAAAATAACAATGATAATTGTTAAACAACCACAAAAAGAACACTGCAATTTGTATACATACTTATTTATTAATAAAGTATATAAGATTTAGTTTTATTACAAAGCTGACCAAAGCCAATATAAAGTATTTAACCCATTTGAACAGCTTACTTTATCAGCATTCTTCCACCCGATTCGATTTGCACTTTTGCTTGCCATTTATTTCCACTTATCGCCATTTGCCATTTGTTGTTTAAGTATGAAAGTAGCGAGAGTATGAGTTACAAAAGAAACTTCTTATATATATGTATAAATGTACTACTAACAGCAAAATGATCTATTACTAATTGTCTTATTGTTGTTGTTGCTTTTTTTATTACTATTTTGCAGTCTGCAATTGCAATAATCATGCGCGTCAATGTCGTTTCAATATGGAAATCTTTCGAATGTCGGATGGCGTCTCGGGTGGACTTTGTCAGAATTGTCGTCATTCGACAACGGGACGCAATTGTCATCAGTGCAAGGAGGGCTTCTATAGGGATCCCACTAAGCCACTTAATCATCGCAAAGTGTGCAAAGGTAAGTTCACAATTAATTAATTTGTCTTCTTTTTTGTTTTCCATATATGTTAATTAACGCTTGCTAAATTCAACTAACTATTTAATAAATAAAAAAATCAAGTCATTTTAGTATTCAATTTACACTTATTAGGCCCCAAATTATGGGCCCAATATCTTGTAGCGCTTTAACTGTATCAAAAACAAAAACAACAACAAAAAATAATCAATTCCATAACAAAGCGACCTATGCTTTACTATAATTTATGGGCGTAATTAATTATGGTGCGTTTATCAATCAACGGAAAAAAATAAAATAAAAAATTGAATAAGAATTTTAGTGTAATCTTTTGCGCTGTCTGATTGAATGGATACCCTGGTTAATTTTAATGTAAGACAGAACAGAAAATAAACAGCTTTTAAGCAATTTTTTCCTTAATCTAAAAATCCAAGTTATATACCCCGTGCCTGAGTCCAAGATCGAGCAACAGCAAAAACTAGAGGAACTTTGCATTGTGGTCAGCTAATTTATGATTCGGCAATAATTTTTGGGCGAGTTGCCCAAAAATAACTCGGCCAAATAAGGTGGTCAAATCAGCAACAACAACAACAAGAGCAGATGGCTCGGCTAGGCAATTACTATTTTTGGCTAAGACACACACACACACACATTTAACCATCCAACATGTATAATCAGAATTGACGTCCGCAACGAACAAAAATTCAAATTGCTGTTGTTGTTGTTGCTGTTGTTTTTATAAACAAACAAAAGATTTGCTTAAGTACTACATACGACAGCAACGAAAACCAAACAAAAACACACACAAAACTACATACTACATTTCCTACAATAAACCAATTTGTACGCATGTAATGTACGGTCAATTTGTTGTTGTTGTTGTTGTTGGTTTTTGCTGTTGCTGTTGTTGGTTTTTGTTGTTGTTTTGTTCGTCTCAAGTCAGTGTTAGGGCTGTCCAGCTGTGAATTGCGCATACGCCGCCTTGTCCCAATTGTCATAATTTTTTCATAAATATCAAAAAACCAAAACGCAGAGATGCTGCTGCTGCTGCTGCTGCTGACTAAGCATCATATAACTCACTGGAAAGCCGTTAAATCCAAATCAAAATCTTATCGATTTTTAATTAATTATACGACACGACACGAAGCACAAATCCAAAATTTACAAGGCCAGCCAGCGCACAACAACAAACACAACGCACAACGCACAACGCACATCGTAAATAAGTAAATTAACCAGCTGCACACATACATACATCTTGTCGTTTCTGTTTCTGTGTGTGTGTGTGTGTGTGTGCTGAGTTTATTTGTTGGCGGCTTCTCTTTGGAGAAATTTTGGTTTATTTTTGTCGGAACTGCTTTTTGTGTTGGTTTTATTTTGCGCGCAAAGTTAAAAGAAATTTATTCATTTTAATTTTGACACGCGTGCAATTTGTTTTAAAACATTTTTGCATTGCGGTTTTGCATTTATTCGCATCATGTTGTTCAGCTTGTTTTTTTTAATTGTTGTTGTTGTTGCTGTTTTTTTTTTTTTTTTTTTGGTTCTGCTTTGTTTTTTGGGGCGCCCATTTGGCGACGCCGCCTTTCAATTAGTCAACTGTCTTAGCATGTCTGGACTGTCTGTTTGTCTTGACCGGCCATCGTGCTTAATGCAAACATTATGCACACTTCAGATTACACAAAACCAAAACCAAAACCAAAAAAAATACAGCACTCGTCAGCCGACGCAATAGCCTCCATAAACAAATATATAGTACTAATAATAAAAATGGCAAGTGGCTCTTTGATGAAATGCAAAACTTTCCACAAAACCATTTTCACACAACAATATTTATTATTTTGCCTAATATATATACAAAACCAAAAAAATTACTTGAAAATATTAGATCTGCAAATCACATTAATATACATTATCAGACATTTAAGATACATTTTCTAGCGAATACAAAAAACAACAAGAATTGCAACTAAAAGCTTTATAGCGCGAACAAAAATGTGAAAGAGAGAGAGGGAGAGGGATGAGTTTCATGGGAATCATTTAAATACACAACTACTGACAAACTCGGTTCGTAATAGTTTTTATAGTTGGTTTTTGCTTTTTAAGTAGAACCATTTGTACTTGGAATTGTCGAAACAATTTGCAAAATGAATTTCTAAAAAAACCAATTCCAACAAGAAGAGGTAAATTCATAATTTAAAATTGACTTTCTTGAGAATATATTCATAGTTGAATATAAAGACTTTTTAAACATATCTATCTCATATATATTCTTGGCATTAAATATTTGCATCATTCAGGTAGAATAATTAGCCTAAAATGTTTGTTAACCTTAGAAGGTTATCGTTAATGTTATCATTCGTCTAATCGATGACGCGTCTTTTAAAAATCGATTTGGCATAAGCTTGCCCAAAAAAAATGTTGTTTCTAGTTTTTTTTATATTTATTCTAAGCATATTTAAAGAATTGTTTCGATTAAGTTGATTAAAGCTAAGGATTTCTCATTGATTGAGTAATTTTCGTAAAAGTATAAAACTAAAATAGGAACACGTTTTCAGAAACGGCATTCAACAAAAGCAACAAAGGACTTTTTGGTGCTCTTAAAAAATAATATTTTATTACTAGGTGGAGGACAGTTTTCAATAAATTTCTTAAATCGAATATATAAGGCACTTACATAAATCCTGATTTTGTCAGTATTGAGATATGTTTGTCAGGATTTGATTTGCAATTATGACACAATGTTTTTCGTTCGTCGTTTCGACTTAGCACTTAAAGATGACCAATTGCTCAGAAAAAGAAACAACAACAAACAACGGAGTTTTTTATTAACAAAAACTGTTTCGTTTATTCGCATGAGGGAGTTTTATTAAATGGAACAAAAAAACAGATTTAACCAAAATTTAATTAGTTTTATAGAAAGATTTGTTGTATTGAAGTTCGACTGTACATTATTGCAATATACTGGGATTTTACAATGGAATATTATTTCAAGCTTCGTCAAAAAGTTTCATATGGCATTGAAACCGGTTTCGCGTTTGAATATTCTTCAACTCAACGCGTTCCAAGCATAATCATAGCACAAAAATAAAAATTGTCTAAACTTTAATTAAAATAATCACATTTCTAGCAACATTTGTTATGAAATCAATTTCAAAGGCATTGGTTGTTTAAAAGAAACTTTATGAAGAATGTTTAAATTTTTAAATTTAGTGCAATTCACTCATCAAATTCCAATTATCTTTTTTATTATCTAGGATGAACACATACATACATGCAAATATATAAATATTAATATGGCCTGCCTCTGGCAGACTGAAAGCTTATGATTTATTTCTTTTTGTGACTTTTTCATATGCATAAGAGATAAGTAATAAGTTTTCACGTAGATTACAAATCACGCGCTTCTCGCATGTCTCGCATTATAATTAACGCCTTAAAGGCAAATGTCGCTGGGAAGTGAAGTGAAGTGGAGTGGAGAGACAGAGACAGAGACAGAGAGAGACTTCCGGGACAGAAATGAAGTCAACTTTGCTGATGCACAGTTGTTGTTGTTGTTGTTGTTGATGTTTGGCATGATTTCGATTTAATTTAAATATTCAAATGATTTACTTGAGCCGAGCAGCAGCAGCCGCAGCAGCAGACATGAACAAAATGAAGCAGACGTTGCCAGCCATAAGTCATCAGTAAAGAGGAGACTGTTCGGAGGTAAAGGGAAACGAAGGTAGGTGCAGACATAGCGGGTTGTCCAAACGGATGCACACACACACACACACAAACATACACGCACACGTCTCGACATGTTGTCAAAGTCATTTCGGGTTTACTCAGCTCAGCCAATTTCCTTATTTGTGCAAATGTTTCAATGACCGGAAAATTACATATTATTTGTCCAATGAAAGATTGCACGCACACACACATAAACTTAAATGTCTAGCCATTATTCATAGTAATAGTTTTGTTTGTTGTTGCTGTAGTTGCTGCTGTTGCACAACTTTGGGTAATTAAAAGCACTGCCTTGGCCCCAAAAAGTATGCTTTGCTTTGTCATGTCACCACAGTGCATCATTAATTTCATGCACACACACATACGAATATTCGTGACAGCAATACACTTAAAAATAATTCTAAATGTATAAAGTATTTTAAACTCAATTTGAAATATTTTTCACAAATTTTATTTATGAATAACCCAAATATAGTTGTAGTTTTAATACCCAAATATATAATCAAACTATATGATTCGAAAATGTGCGTTACTGGATATTATGCCAATGCATTGGCAGCAAATACCATATAACATTTACGTGTTGCGTTGGAGGGAAAGGGAAAGGGGATGTTTCGTTCATGAATACAATTAACAATATCCGCAACTAAATACGTGAAATTAAAAGACATAAAATCACAAAGTCACGTGCGAAATGTAACAAAGGCGACAGCAGTAGCAACGACAACAACAACAGCAATTAAAATAATGTCATGAATTACCTATGCGAGACACACGAACACACACACACACACAAACACACGCAACCGCCGCCGCACGTAGAAAGGAGCAACTTTTTTTACTGCCCATTTTAGCGCCAAGTTAATGAAACGCAGCCGCTGCCAACAGTGTAACTGTAATTATTAGACAGCAGCTGCAGGGTGTGGCAAAGTGTGTGCCTGTGTGTATGAGGGTGTAATCTTAGGGGAAGGAGGAAGATCTATTTGATGTAGTAGATGTATATGGTGTGTTTGTAATATCACTCAAACACCATTAGAAATTCATAAAATTCGCCATTCGCAACTGTAACAAATGAGTTAAAGGTCGCAATGAGTCCTATGCTTCCTTGTTGCTTCCTTCTTCTGTGAGGTGAGGTGAGGTGAGGTGGGGGTGGGTTCTAACTTAATTGAATGCCGGGACAAAATGCATTTATCATCACAGGCTAAGCAACAACTGCGAGCGGGAGGTGGAGGTGGAGGTGGGCAGGAAAGTCAGTAAGCCACGATGGTTTTAAAAACTAAGCTACAAAAATCTATTACAACTATGTGCGTGTGTGTGTGTGTGGAGGGGGCGAATGGGGGAGTATAAACTAAGCGGCGTAGCAAATTTAACGCTGGCGAAGCAATAAAAGTTAATGCCAGGCTACAAACGGATTGTTGTAAATAGTTGATGGCATAATGCGCGACTATGAAATATACCCTACATGTAAGTAGATAATAAATCAAAAGTTCAAAATTTTTTTTGGCAAAAAGACAAGGACCTTTATAACTCAAAGATCTTTTTGGCATAGTGAAGCGTGAAATTAAAAAAAAAAATAAAATAAAAATACACTTCATAAAAAGAAGAGAAAAAAATGTATAAAGTATATAAGCCAGCTTAACAAATATCTGTAGAAATATCGGTATCGAAGACAACTAAATATAAATTAAATATAAACAAATATATTTGAATTATTTATAAACTCTTTAGTAATTAAATCTTCCTTAAACTTTAATAGAAATTTACATTTTGTGTTTAACAAATATTTCTTTAGATAAACAATCAAATTAAGACTGTATTTTGTCTATAAATTGCCGATCAACCCTTGCATATAACACTAAAGGTCTTAAAGTACTTATATTCATTACATGTCAGGCTAGCCGCACCACACAGTGTGCCACTAACCCACCCACCCAGCAACTGAACGAACCACCCATCTACTGTTACACACACACAGAGAGGGAAAGATAGAGAGTGAGTGAATCTCGGCACGCTGGCCACACTTTTGGGCACTGGCTGCTTGGGTTGGGTCGGGGTTGGGTTGGAGATGGGGTGGGGTAATCGGGTTTTGAATTATGACATTTTGCATGCGAGTTGACATTTAAAGCTGTGCAAATTGTTCGAGCGTCAAATTGGCGCTGCCATTGACTTCGACCCATGCTCTCCCTCAAGCCCTCAAGCCAATAGCAAAGCCAACTCCACCATTTCAACTCCACCACTCCAACATAAAGTCGTGAGGCATTGCCTACTTTTATGCGCATCGTTTAATTTTCAATAGACTTTATGTCTGCACCTCAATTTGAACGCACAATTTGGAAAAGTGCGACAAAGTTTTGAGTACAATTGACCTTTTATTTTACTGCTTTTGCTACTGATACTGCTACTGCTACTGCTTCTGCTGCGGGGCCATAAACTTTGGCCCCGTGTTGTGTGTACTACATGCAACCAAATTGTAACAATCCATTTGAGCAGCAGCAGGCAGACATCTCACAGGATCTGCGCCTTGCGACATCTTTGCTCATTTGGCGTTGTCACAAAAGTTGAGCGAACTTTGAGCGCCAGTTGAAACCGCGATAAACTTTTTCCTCTCTTCGCCTCACCTTCGCGAAGTGAGAAGCAGAGGAAAGACTGCCATCCATGGGCATAAGAACTTTTGTCGCGTCGCGTCGCGCAAAGCCATTGCCATTGATTTACTATTAATACTATGCTCGAAATAAGCCCAAGGCTACAACTTGAAGCGAGTTTTCAGAGCATATATGCAATGATTATTTTATATCCATTCAAGTTTTAGAAAAGTGCACTATTTCCAGCATTTAAATGCATCTTAAAGAAGAAGAAACCGATTTGATTTTCTTTTTAGCTAACTAAAATTTGTACTATAAATAACAAAAAAAAACTATAAATATCGATGGAGTAACGGTTATTGTAAGATTTTCTCAATTACATATATGTTAACTGAACGCTAATTATATTTCATTACTCAATACTCAATTCGATGCCCAACTACAATTTATAGCACAATTCACTGTACAAATCGATTGCAAATCGAATTATTCATTTGCATTCAGATGCACAATGTATCTGAGTGTGCATTATACATATGTTCTATGTAGTATAAATTGTGAGATCTGTTTAGTGTTCACCTCAATCGTTCAGGTGTAATTTCTTGTTCATAGCAAATCATTCGATTGCGACTCGACGCGGCAATCTTTTCATAATTCTTATTCTCTCTCGGTGTGTTTGGTTGCTTTTAAAAATTGCATGATTTTACTTCTTTTTTTTTTTTGCTTAATAATAACAAACAGTGTTCCCGCCACTTCTGCTGACTGAAGGCAGCTGTGCTGCTGTTTATTACTCACCACTTTTTTCAGCTGAACTACGAAATACTATTTGGGCAAATATTTTATGGCAATTGATGGCAAGACGACGACGACGACGACGACGACGACGACGCACTCTCGGTCAGCTAAGAGGCGGGATGTTGTGGTCTAGGGAGGGGGTTTGGTTGGAACCAGTTGGCCAAAGCCTCGCGCGTGGGTGTACATATGTATATATGTATATACATTCGCATATTTTTGTAGATTGTTCGCTTGCGCAAAATTGAAATAAACAATAACAAATTGGGCTTGATTTGCTTTATGATGTTTACACTTCACCCATAGCATAGCACTCCTTATGTACATACATACATACATACATACAAACATGCGTAAGTATGTAAATGTGTGTGTGTGTGGTGTGGTGTGCTGCGTATGCAACTTCGGTTAATTAACTTTTGCAAAGCTAAACAAAAATAAATAAAAGCCAAACAGATTTTCCAAACCGTGTAAATAAAAGTGAAACAGCGCTAAAGCAACTCATTCAACATTTTTTTATGCATTTAAAGTCCCGAAAAAATTGTGCAAATTAAATGGGCCGCAAGCTGTGAGCAATAATACTAGTTGTATTACTAGCTACAAAAGCTAAAATGAATGAATTTCTATACAAACGGAACATTAAAATTTCGTACAGGTGTACAACACAAAAATCAATAGATTATTTGCTTTCATTCAGGCTTTTAATTCAGTGCTTATAGATTTTTAATTATCCATATAGTTAGTTACAAGCCATAAATGTTTGTATTTCGAGACTGTTACATATTTAACAAAGCATGTGTTGACTCAGCATTCAAACAGAGTACACAAAAATATTTTGGATTAGGCAGTGGGCTTGAATTCCAAGCAGAAATATATTTATAAAATTAGCTGAAATTTTAATTATTCTTAAAATAAACGTAAAAAAGTTAAACGAGCAACCTAAGTACGAAATAAGTCAAATCAGGTAGAATATTCTCCCCAGTGGCTTTTTTATTTACTTTATTTTGGCTGTTAATAAAGAGATTTTTTCCGAGCATATTTGAAGTTTTCTTTATAGCAGAGGTTTTCAAGATTTTTAATGGTTATTTCAACTTTAAACTAAAGCATGAATAGGCTCTACCCGCGCTTCAGGTATCTGGAAAGTATCGAAAGTTATTCAATCAACTATTATCATACAAAAAATATTATTAATAATAACACAAAATAATCCCTTCAAGCTTAAAAGAGTTAAATTTTAGTTTTTAGTTTAATAAATTGATCCGATTGATTATTTCTTTCAGTGCAGTTGTTTTCAAATGTTGTGCACTTAATTTCCGCATGCCATTGAGAAGTCCATAAAAAGCTTGGATTTCTTTCAATATTCATTTGAAATTGAAATTGATTTTTTATTTGGAAATTTCTCTTTTTTTCCATTTTTCATATATGTAGTTTTAATTAAGGTTTTTTATTTATTCAGCTAATTATAGTTAGCTGTTTCTTTTTTTGTTTTTTGACAGACAAAACAAACCCACAACTGCGATCGTGATACGTTGAGCCCTATTATTTAAAATAAACTTAACATGCTATTATTAAATCTTAATTACAATTAAAGCTTAGAATGCGCAAAATTTTTATAAATGAAGCTGACCATTCGAGTTCGAGTTTTAATGGCAAATTTCAATGGCTTCACTGATAGAAAAAATCAAGTATTCCGTACTTAAAAAGCCCGACATTTCGCACTTGATTTCTCACCAAGTACGGAATTACAGAAACCGCGAGAATGTCGCGTACTTGATTCAAGTATGGTTTCTTAAGTTCGTTTGTTCTTGATCTAAGTTCGCTTTAAACTTGAATTAAGTTCTTGCAATCCAAGTACTGATATAACTCAATTTGTAGCTTTTGAGTTCTTAAAACGTAAGTTCATTATGTTCTTAAAGTAAATATTTTTATTCTTGCTCCAAGAATTTGTGTACAATACTTGTTCCGAGTATTACAATCCTTGTTCAAAGTATGACAATACTTGATTTGATTAATTCCTCAAAATTCTAAGATAAATAAATAGCGCATCTAACTAATTTTTAAAGCTACCAATCATTGTCATGCCTTTGCTAAAAATAAAGTAAATTAGATACAACCAATACAAGTTTTTCTGTTTATGCTTAGAAATCTTAGATCTTATGTTTTTGCGTCGAATGCCTTGGTTGTTGAGCCAATTCCAAAACACATTTTAACTGCAGTTAATATTCATCTTACATGAACTTGATTTCGATGAACCGTTTTGAATTTATGTAGCTAATTAAAGACTTTCAAAAAAAGTTATGACAAAAGTTTACTTGTCACAAGCAAAAAAAAAAAAGTTTTCTTAATTACCGCCGAGACTTGAACCCGAAATTTCGTACTCGATTTCAGTATACCTTTAATTGTACTTAATTCAAGTTCTCTATTTCGTACTTTAAGAACTTTTGTACTTGAATTTGTTATTTTTGCACTCATTTCAAGTATTCCATTCTTGGTATTAAGTATTTGTATATTCATTTCAAGCATTCGATTCTTAAATCAAGAACGAAATACTAGAATCGCAAGCACTTAATTCATGTTCATTCGTACTTAGGTTTAGCATGGCTTTTTATACCCTGAACCCATAAAATGGGTAAATCAGGGTATAATGGTTTTGTGCAAAAGTATGTAACAGGCAGAAAGAAGCATCTCCGACCCCATAAAGTATATATATTCTTGATCAGTATCAATAGCCGAGTCGATTTGGCCATGTCCGTCTGTCCGTCCGTCTGTCCGTCTGTATGAACGCGTAGATCTCAGAGACTACAAAAGCTAGAGACTTCAGATTTTGAATATAAGTTCTCCTATACCATAAGCATCGATAACTATCGATAACTACTCCTTTTTTTGATATACACATGGAGTCGATAACAAAAAAATATCGAATTTGGAAAATGTAAAAATAAGGGTTGGTGTAATGGGTAACGATAGAACTTTTCTCAAAATTTCGTCCAAATCGGTTGAGAAACACCAGAGATATCGTAAAGTTAAGTCAGTTATGAGTTTTGTTTAAAGTGATCATTATTTGAAGCATACTTTTAGGATGCAAGGACTGCAACTGAGTTCAGGGTATCTTCTGGTCGGGCTATCCCGACTAGAGCCTTCTTACTTGTTTTATCAGATCACATGCGCAGCCCTCATTAGCTCAATACCTTTAGGAGATCTTTTTCTAACAGAAAAGAAAGACAGAAATCATCAGTTAGGAACAGAAGAAAGATGTTTGGCAAAACCAACAGGGACAGAAACTAAACTGAGCTGAAATGCGATTTATTGTGCAAGGGTTTTGGACCTTTTGAATACTGTCAATTCGCTTAATTGGGTCGTCCTCAAAAAGCAGCTTGCAACTGATATGCCAGTCCACATGCGGCATGCGGCATGCGGCATACATTTTAAATACAACAAAATCTTGTAAAGCTTAACAAAAAAACTTTGAAACTACTCGATTACATTTGCAGTGAATGCTAAAAAGTATGAATCTGATTCTCTGCAATGACTATGATTATGTATGTGTGTGTGTGTGTGTGTGTGTGTGTGTGTGTGTGCTTTTACCTCTGCGCCTTGTTATAATGAAAATTCATAATCTCTTGGTTGGTCAGTGCGCAAAAAAACGCAACACAAACCATATGGAAACCGCCAGGGAAACCGTAACATTCATACATACATACATACAAACACACATACAAATATACAAACAACAATACATTTACATACACAGTGTACAGTACAAGACAACGAAATATTATCGTTTTGAAATAAACCAAAAAAAAGGTTCAATAATAAAACATTTCTTCGCAAAATTAATTCCAACATTTACACACTTTATTTCTTTTGTTGGAATTTCGGAATTGCTTGCAACATGAACGAAAAAAATTGCTCCTCCCCGTAAAAAAATACATTAAAAGATTCAATACTATTTTTAAAGTGCAAAAAATATTTAATTTAAAATCAATTCAATATAAAATTAAATTGATATATTCAAAAAAAAAGGTATTAATAACTGTTAAATTGCTGCTTTTTTTTTGTCCGTGTATGTGCATACACATACATGTAAAAAATAATCATACGTACAAATATGAATGTGTATTTGTGTGTGTGTGTAATGGAGTTCATTTTAATAGTATATGTATATGTAGTAGCTGTGATATGGGGCAGGATGCGTAATGAACTCGTTGTTGTTGCCAGCTATTATTATTATTTTTTTTCCTTTACTCCTCATATTTTTTTGTGCCTTGGCTATTTTAACAGGATTCCAGTATACAAGCTGTGCGATGCTCAGATATCGCACACACGCACACACGCACACACACACACACACACACACAGACATGCATGCATATAAAGGCATATTGTTTTGTGTTGAAGGCGGGGGGACGCCCCGCCCGCTTTTGGAGCTGAGTGCGCCCTGCGGCCAAACAACAATGGACACAAGCGCCAAATGGTTAAAGTGCTGTTGTTGTTGTTGTTGCAGCAAGTTATTATTGTTGTCTGCTGTCGTTGTTGTCATTGTCAATGTCATTGTTGTTGCTGTTGTTGTTATTATCTTCCGGATGTGTCGCTGTGTGCATATAAATCGCATTTAATTTATTGTAAATCGGATTAAATTACCAAATGTTGCACGCACGCTGCACACTCGGCTCCATGCCACACGCCCCATTCCTAGGCAAAATTGCTATATAGGACGCCAAGAGAGAGTCTCAGTTTACCCCACGCTGCAGTACAATCGTCGTTGTCGTCGTCGTCGTCGTCGTCGTCGCATCGCACTTAATGCTTTAAACAGGCTAAAGGCTTGAGGGCAAAAAGCGGCTTATTAGCCAAATACACACTTAACCCAATCCCCAAGCAAAGTCCAAGTGCAAAATGCAGTGGAAAAACTTTTGCGCGACATTATTAAGTACAGCTGGATGGTATCTCTCCTTCCCCCTTCCTCTCTACCTCTCTATCTCTGTCTCTCTTATAGCCAGATGAGTGTATAACTGGTAGCAAACTGACCTTTTGTTCCCACTCCGTTTCGTACCGTTTCAACTGGCCAACAACGAATACAGCTCATTTGTTCAGTTGTGGGTGGGCCAAGAAAGTGAGAAATATCAGAACGCAGCGGGGTTCTTCGATGTGGCACAAAGCGAGCGCAGTTACAAAAACAACAAAATCAACAAGCGTAAAGAAAATGAGGTTAAAGTCAGTTAAAAATAAAGAGCCGTTAACAATGATGCACAATTTTAAAATAAAACTCAAAACTAAGAAAAACAGGGCCAAAAAAATTATGTGGCAAAAATTAAATAAAGTTGGGGCGAAAAGAAGTTAAATAAATTCGTATCAATTTGAAAAATGCTAAGCAAATGTGGTAATATTTAGAGATTAGCGGAAAAATATAACCATTAGCATAACAAATTAAATTATTAAATTTAGTTTAAAGTTAAGTTCTTACTTGCTTAATAATATTGAGCCCATCAATGCTGAAAGTTTTAAACAAGCGATAAGATAAGCGCGATGCACTTCTGTAATATATTTGTGGTGTAAATATTAATTAATAAATAAATAAATTAAATGGAAAATTTCGTTGAATATATTTTTCAATAATTAAAACTTATGTTTTAATTCAAAACGAACTAAAGCAAAACTAGGATGTTAACATCAAAAGAATCGCAATTTTATTTTTGCAATTAACCGATAAACCCAATTTGAATGACAGTGGGTGGTGTGGTTGGGTGGGTTGGGTGGGTCGGTGTTGGTGTTGGTGATACTAGACTCGTCTTTGTTATCTTTTTTGGAATGCACATTTCCACGGCTCATAAACGTAAACGCTAACAAAGGGGCTTTGCGGGGGGTTAGTGGGGGAAAATGCATGCACAATAGTCACCCGCTGGCTGACCGAAACAAACTCAATGGAAATGCAAAACTTGAAAGCAACAATAATCAAAACAAAATTCAAGTAGCTTCCATTTCCATAATGCTCACATTCGCAATTAGCATCTCTCTGTGTGTGTGTGTGTTGCCGATTGCTGATTGCATTTGCCGATTGGCAAGAAAGAACAAAAGAAATGGCTTTGAAGTGCGGCTAGCACAATTAAGCTCTCAACACATACAATAATCCATATTTGTATCTGTATCTGAAACATATTATCTCAATGCCTTTCAATTGTTTTCTTTAACTCAACTTGTTGTTCGTTTTGCTCTCTCTCTCTCTCTCTCTCTCTCTTTTGATTGCAGCCTGCGAGTGCCATCCGATCGGCTCATCTGGCAAGATATGCAACAATACGAGCGGTCAATGTCCATGCAAGGACGGCGTCACTGGATTAACCTGCAATCGCTGTGCCCGCGGCTATCAACAAAGTCGATCCCACATCGCACCATGCATCAGTAAGTATAACTCAAAGACAAAGTAGTACTTTTGAATGCGACATTAGTTTAAGTCTATAAAATGTGTGGATAAAAGTTGATTCTATGTTTAAAAATATTTCTATGCGCGGAATACAAAAAGATAAGATAAGAAAATACATATACTAAACTACCTAAGGATTACACACACTTCAAAATTCAAAAATTTATAATACTTGACTAATGAATTTTTAATGAAAATTGTTTCGGTATGCCAATTGACTCGTTATCGAAATAGAATCAATGTTCGACAAGTATTGTGGGTTTGCTGTGAAGAGAAATTTATGGATACGATGTTTTTTTTTTAACAACAATCTTTTTTGATTTTATTATAACAAGCAGACTATGCGGTCGATTGTCCAAAAGTTTGTTGCTCTGGTACATGTCATTTAGGATTGATATTGACAAAAGATATCCAAATCAAACTCAGTAATTAAGCTTGTTTTTATGCTCTGAAAGCTGGTGCAAAAAATCATCAACATCGGTTTACTATATCATATGAACGATCGGTGAAACCTCGTTAAGAAATCTTGATTTATTTGATGATATTTGAACCACGCTCTCTCCAAAAAATGGTAAATCAGTTAATAGGCGATTCAATTTTGATCTGCTTTATGGTTATGCTGATTCTTATAATTGTATCTTTTCAACGGATATCTAATCTCATTTTCTCATCATCTCTATAATCTCTCTGTCTCTCTCTCTCTCTCTCTCTCTCTCTCTCTCTCTGTCTCCGTCTAGAGCAACCACCGCGCATGATCAACATGCTGGATACGCAAAATACCGCACCGGAACCAAATGAGTCCAATGGAGGCGGCGTTGGCGTGGACCGTGGCGCCTCATCGGCGGCCGCCCAATCCCAATACTATCGCACCCAGGGCGGCAGGGGTAAGTAAGTGCTCTCTCACTCTTTCACATTCTCGCTCTCACTCTCGCTCTCATAACTGTTGTTGTTGTTGTTGGTGCTGTAGTTGTGGTCGCTTGTACTAACTAACGCAGACGGCGGCAAAAGTTTTTGCCGCGACGCGTCGCTTCACGCGTTTTGTAATCCTTTCAAATGGGTGAGAAAACACAAATCCGCTAAAGTGCAGTCGGTTGTCGGTTAAGCGATGTAGACCCAAGTGCCGGAGCAAATGCCTCAGCGAAAACGAAGAAACAAAGGCTGTGGTAGCGGGGCTGCTACATTTTGTGGGCGTGGCAGGACAACAGCAGCAGCAGCACTTAACAGATAGTGCAAATGTTTGCACGCAACTTTTAGTTACATTTTTGTTGCGTTGCACTAACAGCAACAAGCAACAGCAGCAAACAGAATGCACCCGCAACATGCCATAAATCAAGCTAAGACCCTCCCTTCCTCCGTCCACAACACCAACACTAGAAAAAGGAAGGAAACGCAGTAGCAAAACGCAAAAGTAAACTTTATGCAAAGTGGCAAAAAAGGCGAATGGCAAAAGCACCAAAAGTAGCAGTAAATAGAATAACCGGCAAACAGCGACAACCAAACTCAACAAAAAAAAAAACAAAAATTTTTGCCAAACTCCATGCTACGCAAATGTATTAAAAAGTTTTCTTTATTTAATTTGTTCGGCGTCCACTTTTTAAGCGGCACTGTGCCACAGACGCCTGTTGCCCGTTGCCTGTTGCCGCTAATTGCTTTCAACTAGTATTTGCCGAATGCATTTGGCCATTTGCAACAACCAAAACTTTGCCAATTCCATAATAAATTGACATGAATATCATTCAAGATTGTTGCTATAAAACCTTCTTTTTTTCGTCAAAGATGACAATTAACAAACATAAAAGAAATATGACTTTGAATCTCCAAACTTGGTTTAACTTTGACTAACTTGTAACATTATGCAGTTTAACATACAATAAATGAACTTTACAGTTTAGCAAATAATTATTTTTATTTGAAAAGATTTTTCTATAACTAACTAAATGAAATGATTATTATTTTTTTGTCTATATAATATTAAAAGCAAATGTTATGAAAACAAACTTTGACCTTAAACCCAAGTTGAAATACCACAAAAAGACTTTTCTAACTAAGCAAGCCTTGAGCATTAAATTTATGTTGTGTAATAACTGCAAACTGTCAGCAAAGTTAATAAATTGATACCATTTCATTGCGTTGAATTACTTTAAGAACTTCAACTTGTATTTTATGAATCTTTTGTCGAATAAAGTAAACTAGTTCTTGATTCCAAACGAAATATACATATATGTTTATGAACAAATATATATATATATATATTTTACATGATTTTTATGACTTTGTCCGTTGAGAATGCATTTGATGGACTTGAATCAAAGTCAAGTCACAGTTGAAAAATATACATATATATTTCCTTCAGAATTAAATACGAACGCGCACATTGGGCGCCCATTCAGAAGAGCATCCATCATCAAATGCAAATATGTCTTTCAAAGTGGCTTCTGCTGCTGTCTTCCTCTCCTCTCCCTACCAATCTCTCTCTCACTGTCTCCTTGCTCAGTAGCAGGCAGTCAGTTAAATTTATTTGTCAATGGCAAAGAAAAGCGCAAAAGTTGAAGCCTGTGAGAAACCCCACAGATAAAGTTAAAGTTTGCACGCTTGTAACCAAGAAGCGCACTAAAAAGATGGACAAACTCAAGCACACATACACACACACACACACATGCATACAGACACACACACACACACTTTGCTCAAAAGTTAGTCCTTGGTAAATGAGGGAGAGAGAGGCATGAAATTTTGGAGGCGTGGGCGAGACAGCTCGACATGAATATTAATTATGAATTTATAATTTGATAATCTTATTAAATTAATTTGAAATTCTGTCGAGTTGGAGTTAATTTAAAGTTAGTGCCTGCCAGCAACATACACTACCTACCCACCTACCTACACCCTTCTCACACCCCGCGGCAAGGCCAGGGGCACCACCCCTAATCGACATTTCTCGTATCGGATTTTGTGTGCGAAATTAAATGACATGCTAATGCAATGCACAATTAAATGATTAACAAGTCAGTTTGCAAGTTGGCATCAAGATTTTATTTATATTATTTTATGGGGCGGTGGGCGTGTCCAGCGCTCTTTGGCGCCGCAGACACAAATAGCTCAGATAAATATCGCTCGGCCACACACTTTAATAGGAAGTTAAATCTTCGAAAACTCAATAAATGCCCGAAATTGATGGCGACATCAACAAAATGCTGGCCACACCCATCTAAATATAATTAGAGGACGATCTCGTTCAACGCAACTCTTCGATAATTGAATTCCTAACATTGTTCAGAAAAGTTGAAGTTAGAACAAAACACAGAACACAATTTCACAGTTGTTGTTTTTCTTCGATCAACCTTAAAATATTTATGGTTAGCAAAGGCAACTTGTTTTGGAAATGGCCCAAATTTTAATAGGTTGCGTTGAGCGAGGTCGCACTGTACTGTACCCCGCTGCCACCCACTTTGATTGTTCCATAGTCCGATCAATCGATCGATCGATCGTTTTACAAAGTTTGCATTTGTTTTTGCATCTCGCCTTGCCCCAACTGTGGCACGATTTGCTGCGGCAGTTGGCGGCTGACATTGACAGCTGCACTCGACAAAACGACAATAAACCAAAGAATTGCTTAATTGTGTTAGACTGCTTGACTAGGACATACCCTGTACACACAGCATTCAAAAAGGTTTTTGGTTGAAGGAAGTTTCGTGGAAGTTTTTTTTGTGTTTAAAGTTGATAAATAAATAAATTTAAATCAAATAGGTTCTACAAATCCGAAAGAAAAATAAAATAAACAAAACCAAGGCTTTTTATCTGTCGATGCTGCTTTATCATGGCTAAATGCAAATTTTCGATTTATTAAATATAAATATTTATTAAAGATTAACTTAAAAATTATTAAAACAATTTTTATTAAAATTTGCGCTGTACTTATTTATTTATTGATTTATTGTCAACTTATATTAAAATTAATTCAAACTAAAATATAGTCAATCCAAGTTTTAGGTGAATTGGAAAAACTGCTGTGTCCTTGCAACAAGCACACACACACACAGACACACACACATTTATAATGAGTACAAAATGCAAAGAACATTAAAAATCACATCACCAACAGCAGCAACAACGGATTGCTACTAAAAAAAATGCAATTTGCATTGGTTTCAATCACAACAACAACAACAACAAAAAAGTCGCATTGGTCTAAATTTAGTGCAGGCAACACAGAAAAATCAAGAATGGCGACCTTAGGCTGCCCCATTGGAAGGGCAGGGCAGCAGGGGCTGTGGCAGCTTTAATGTAATGCCAATCGCGCTTTAATTTTGTTATTGTTGCTGCAGCGTCTGTTTCTGTTTCTGTGTTGCTGTTGCTGCTGTGTTGCTGTTGAGCACGCTAATTGGCATTGGCCATAAAGACATAAATTTAGCAATTAAATTGTAAACACAAATACGAATCAAAAAGTTGACTTAAGCAGTCGAATGTAGGCGGAAAGGGATTACACTGAATTGAAATCATCTGGCGCTAATTTATTTATGAATGCATCTGGGCAGGGAAATTAAAGAAAAATAACAATTACAATAACGCTTACTTGTGCCTTAAATAGTAATTTCTTAACTCACATAACTCGTTTTTTTTTTTTTTTTTCATTTTTCCGCCACAGTATGCGAAAAATGCAAAATCAGCACCAAAAGATTAAATCTCAACAAATACTGCAAAAGAGATTACGGTAAGTTGAAACTATAAAAGCAAAATCAGTTCAATTTCTTCTCAATAATAATAATTTTTTGTTTGCAATCATCATTAGCAATAATGGCCAAAGTAATTGGCCGCGATACGAGCAGCGAGGTGGCCAGCAGCGAGCAGCGTCGTCGCCAAATGGATCCAATGGACGTGGACTACGAAATGGATCAGCAGTATCAGCGGTCAGCGGTTGGCAGCATCAACAGCGCAAGCGTACCGGACTATCCAAACGACAGCGAAACAACGCGCTACGATCTACAAATCCAGGCGGTATTCAAGCGAAGCAGCAGCACAAAAACCAGCGCCGCCTATGGAATGCCGAATACAATGCTGAAACGGGGTCCTATGACCTGGATCATACCGATTAAAAACTTAGAGTGTCGCTGTCCCAAGATCAAAGTTAACAGGTGAGCCAACACTTAAATACAAAAATAACCATTAACAATATCAATCCATAAAACATTATGGTAGATACCAAGTTATATTATTTGAAGGGCACAAAAAGTGTACATAATATCTGAGTGTTTGATTTAAGAAGTAAAACTTATTTGCTGCTGGGCTAGGAATACTATTAGAATAAGGAGTTTTAAATTTCCAAACATAAGATAAATAAATAATAAAACACAAGAAAAGCAAGACGAAAAAACAATAATATAGTATTTTATTTGTGTTTGTGTTTGCTAATAGTTATTTACAATTAAAAATACCAACTTATTTAAAATAATTAAAATGATCTTGAATACCATTTTTAAAACTTCAAAATATTTTGTACCTTTAACATCGTAAAAACCGATATAGCTTAGGTCTTTCTTGATAAATTTCGTCCTTATTACAATAATGTCATTTATTTTTTGTTTAACTTTTTGCAGGTCGTATTTGATCTTGGGTCGGGACTCGGAAGCGCCGCCCGGTTATCTGGGCATTGGTCCGCGCTCGATAGTTATCGAGTGGAAGGACGATTGGTATCGACGCATGAAGCGCTTTCAACGTCGAGCGCGCAACTGTGCGTAGATGTGCCGTCCTGCTTCCACACAGACACAGTGTCCACTTTTGTCACACCTCTTGCTGTCAATTCAATTAACTATCTACCTTCGTCTACTTTCTATATTCATATATACTTACATACATATACATATATATATTTTTTTTTAACTGACCATATGCGTAGACTGTATGTAGATCATAAGTAAAGTACGAGAAAATCAAATCAAAGCGTCACACAACTCACAATGAATTTTTTCATCGAATCGTAGCCAAGTTGTTTCTTTGCTTTGTTTCCAGCTCCTTTACACACACACACACATATATATATATATATATATTATAAACACATATATAAATATACAAAAACATATACAACATATACAAACAAACGAATATACGAAATAGTTTTTTTTGTCGTTCTTTTTGTTTTGTTAAAGTATCGCTATTTTTATTTGACTAACCGCTGCATTTAATTTGATTTATTTAGCATTGTAAGGCCTAAATAGCTGTATTTAATTTATTTAACTAACTTTAACTTTAATTGTTATTTGACTATCAGTGAACGAAAGTATCTAAATATAAATTTACATAACAATTTATGTATATGTATTAAAAAACAACTATATGATTTGTATTATTTTGTACGATAAGAGTCCAATATATTGCCCTTACTAAACAGCTACATAAGCAATTATCTATTAACGATCTTGGAGCCATAACTACAAAAGTCTCAAGTAAACAGCAATAAGAATTATTATGTACCATATAAGCTATGGAAAATGTAGGTACAAATCCATACAAAATATATTAAAATGTGTAGTGAGCGAATGTAACGATAATTATTAAAACACAATGCATAATAAATACGCAAATAAATAAATATTGTACAGTGCAACCCACAAATCAATTGGTTTTATTTTTTAGTGATTTTGCTCAAGCGATAACTTATTTAAACGACGCGCGATTTCTTTCAAACGCGACCGCCAGGGCTGCCACTCTTTTGTATCATTGCCATTCAAAGCGATAGCTATCGAACAAATTATGAGCGTTTAATCGAAGTGGCATTGTTGCTGACTGTTGTTTATTATTTTAATCAGAGGTGCCAAATAACAAAATTGACATGTTTGAATAGAAACCGTTCATTATTATTGATTGTATTCGAACTGATAGAGAAACACAATCTGCACGATGTTTTGCGACCAGTCGATGCGATAGAACAAACTACAAGCAACCATCACTAATTGCGCCATAAACACTATCAAACGCGCCACTAAGCGTACGTGTAAAAAAATTTGCCACAATTGAACTGATTTAACTATAAGAGATAAAACAACAAGAACACTGCAAAGATGAGCACAAGCCTTGACGAAACAATATGTGCATATTTTGTCAACAATATAAATGGCGAAACAGAAGCCGAACAGGCCATCGCTGAGCAATATAGCAACGCGTTGAAGCTAATGCGCGAGCAGCTAGCAGATACCCAAATCCGTGAGATTCGATCCAGCGAGGGCTTTCCACTAATCGCCAGCGGTGAACTGACCAAGCAGGATGTTTTTGTCCTGGCGTGCTTTAAGGGCGATCTCTTTAAGCAATTGCAAATGACAAAGGCTTTGGTATTGGGTCCACCTTGCATTGTGGATTGTTTGAGCAGTTGTGAGCCCGTACCGCTGGGCACCAGTCCCATATATGGGACAGCCATGCGTGATTTACAAATTTCGGCAACTGGCATTAGTAGCAAGGAAAAGGAACAATTAAAGCAGCTCATCCAATGGATGGGTGGACATTATTTTCAAAATTTTGGACGCAATATTACACACCTGATCTCAAACACGATCAAGTCGAACAAGTATGAGCATGCCGCACTCAACGATGTGCCCATCATGCACGCCGACTGGGTGCAGTGTGTATGGGAGTCCACACTGAACAGCAGCGGCAGCAGCTCTAAAGTTCTCGCCACTGATCCACAATTCGACAAATATCTTTTGCCCACATTCTTTGGCGCAAACATAACGTGCAGTGGCCTAGAGCCGACACGCAAGGATGCCGTCATGCGTCTGGTCAACGAGAATGGTGGCATCTATCATCGCGCCTTTCGCTCCCAGCTCGTCGATATTGTCATTACAGAGCAGTCGAAGACAGAGTCCGAGAAATACAAGGCAGCCTTGCGCTTCAAAAAAGACATCCTTCTGCCCGAATGGATATTCGATAGTCATATACGCGGCTATGCCCTGCCCACCAAACAGTATGAGGTGCGTCCTTGCAAACAGGTCTCCACGCCCACCAAGCAGCTAACAACTCATACGCATGCAGCGGATAACACTCAACTCTCCGATCTGTCAAGGATCAGCTTCGTTTCAGCACCGGGTCGCCGGATGTGCAGTGATAATACCACACTAAACGAAACTGGTTCAAGCAACTGCAGCACCAGCAGCAGCAGCAAAGCAAGCAACACCACAACAAAAACAACAACAACAACAACCAGCAATAAGCTGCTTAAACAGGCCACCTCAAGTAGTGTACAGTATCAGCAGACGCTGGCCGAGATAAGTCCGCGCAAGGCGAAGCGGGCGGGCAACTTTCTCGACGGCTGCTGCATCTATCTGAGCGGATTTCGTAGCGTTGAACGCGAGAAGTTGAATCGTGTCCTAAATACAGGTGGTGCAACACGCTATGACGATCCGCATGAGGGGCTGACGCACATCATCGTTGGCCAGCTGCTCGATGCCGACTATCGCCAGTGGAACGAACAGAATCTTCTGTCCAGCGTGCAGGTGGTGCAACTGGATTGGCTCTTGGAGAGCATACGTGCTGGTCACATTGTTAGCGAAGTCAATTATCGCATCTCGTTGCCACATGGCCAACCACCGGATTGTGCCTCGCCGGCCAGCAAACGAACTTTGCGTTCCATGAATCACAGTTTTAAGCAGCCAACGGTGCCAGTCAAAAAGAAGCTGTTCGAGCAGCCAGATGAACCGGATGCACATCCCGAACCCACACCCGAACTGCTTACACACTATTCACAGGAACAGGAGCCAGCAATGCCATTGCCTGCTGCAAGTTCCACACAGTTCTCTGCACCTTCATCAGCTACTGATCCTGCGCCTCCTGTCGGCTTGCCGGATCTGAGCGCTAGCACATTGTCCATTGACTTTGATAAGCTGGACTACTTAATGGGCGCCTCGGTATATGTCCACGAAGCGTGCTTCAGCAGCGATCTCTACGACCAAATGCTGAGCGAGTGTCGTGCTGCCCAGGGATGCCTCGTTCCGCCCAGCTATACAGATCTGGTGGACTATGCCATTGTTAGCTTCGAGCAGGCCTTTGATGAAACCCTGCTGCCGGTTCGGGCACGCCATGTGGTCACCGAACTCTATCTGGAGAGCTGCATGAAGCAGAACAAGCTGCTGCCTTTGGAATACTATCATCGACCGGTGCCGCCAACTGCACTGGCAGAGCCGCTATGTGGCATGACCATTGTGGTGTCCATCTATGCGGGTCTGGAGCGCGATTTCATCAATGCGCTGGCCGAGCTGCTCGGAGCACAGCTGAATAAGGCATTTGTGAAGAAGGAGCGACCGCTGCTGGTGTGCTCCAGTGCCGAGGGCTCCAAGTACGAGGGTGCACTCAAATGGGGCTATCCGGTAGTGAATGCCGACTGGCTGCTGCAGTGTGCCCAGCGTGGTGAGAAGCTGCCGTATGCTCGCTTCCTTGTGGGCAAAAGTACCAGCGAGTTTCCCATTTCTCCGGCTGGGCTCAAGGAATCCAACAACAACAATAAGAGCACAAACCGAACATTGACGCGGGTTGAGCACCCGCCGCCGCAGGAGCAAGACGATTTGGAGGATAAGGAACAGCAGCCCGAGTTGACACCGTTGCGCAATCCACGTATCTCGGAGCTGGTCACGGGCATGCCGAGTGCCAAACGCCGCAGCACTGGTGGCAACCCCCAAGCATCCGCAACAGCTACGGCTCTAGCTCCAGATTCACCACACACGCCTCTCAATCAAAAGGGTGGAAATAATGTGATGCCTGGTGCCTGCAACTTTGAGTTTCTCGAGCAGGTGGTGCAGCGCCTGGACACAAGCCAGGCACGCAACTGCGTCCGCCAGATTATACGTGAGATGCGCGAGAACCAAACGCCCGAGCTGGAGAGGATTAGACGGCAAGCATGCACGCCAGTTAATCGGCGTCAATGCAAGCAACCTGCTCCGGGTATACCCGACTTTTGTCTGACTCCCGAGTTCCAACAGCGCATGGCTGACGATTTTGAGCGACGCTGGCGTCTGCCTAAGCAGCCCATTAAACCGGATACCCCGATCGCGGTGATAAGGCAACGTGTCATGCGCATTACCTGCGAGACACTCGGCATTGACTATAATGCTTCACAAGAGGAGGAAGAGGAGCCTATGTCGATGTCGATGCCGATGCCTATGCCGATGCCGAAAAAGGATCAGCAGCCGGCAAAGGGACGTCTGCTCTTTAAGCCGGCATCAAGAGATTCTTCTCCAGCCGGGGGGTCACCATTTGTGCTCAGCACCCAAAGTCCTCGTGGAGCAAAAGCAGATGGTGTAGGAGCTGCTGCAGCTGCAGCTGTTGAGGATCTAGCCAGCAGCTGTACCATCAACTTTGACAAGATTAGCTTCGAGGAGACAACAACAACAACGGCCACCAGCACCTCAGCAGCGGCCGACAATTCATTGGAACTCAAGCAGATCACCGATTTTTTAAAGAGTCGCGAAACGCGACGAAGCAGTTTGAAGCGTGACCATGAGGGACTGGCCAAATCCGAGGCACAATTTGTTCAGCCCTTCGAATCGGAGGGGTTCGCTTTGGCCGGCAGCGAGGATATGGTTGGCTGGCGTGATCCAGCCGATTTCCAAGCGGCCGCCAAACGCAATTCGGATGCAGATCTGTCCCGGATGTGCTATCCGGGCACACCATGCTTCAGCATCTCGTGCGGTGATAATGAGGAGAAGCGCACGTTGCTCATGGAGCGCATTCGTATGCTAGGCGGCAAGATTTGTGAGAATCTGTCCAATTATGATCCAAGCTGTACGCATCTGCTTTGCGAGCGGCCCAATCGCGGCGAGAAACTGCTCGGCTGCATGGCAGCCGGCAAATGGGTGCTCCACATTAGCTACATTGAGCAGTGTCATGCCCGTGGTAAATTTCTCGACGAGACCCAATACGAGTGGGGCAACCCCAAGGCACTCAACTTGCCCACACTGCCGCCCGAGGAGCAACAGATTGCTGCTGCTGTACATCGCTGGCGCACCGAACTGCACACGGAGACGGCGAGTGGTGCATTCAGTGATCATCGTGTCATACTCAGTTTGCAGGAACGCAATCTTGCGGCCATTAAAAATGTCCTGCGTGCTGGTGGTGCTGAAATTCTGGAGCCCATCACACCATTTGTATCGGACGCGAGTGCTGCAAGTGCCACACACTGCTATGTAGACGCGAAAAAGGTGCCACTGGCTGCTCAAGACTTTGCCTATCTGCAAGAGCGTGGTGTTCTCATCATGTCCCAGATGTGCATCAATAGCTACCTTATGGGCGGACGTCAAACCAATTTGGAGAAATATGTGCTGCGGCAATAAGAAAACCATTCGCCGCCCATTTATCATTATTTTTCATTATCATTATTCATTATTATAACCAAATTGTTTTCTTTTTATTTTTTTTTTTCTTCTTTTTTGTTAAATTTGTTTTTCATAATCGGATCTGATGTTCAGATTTGAAACGATTTTGTTTATTGCTTTGTGTATTTTTTGAATCCTTTATTTAAAGCGCTTCAATTTAGTAACAACAAAATCAATTCAATAATAAAAAAGCAAAGTAAAACAAAATTAATGTTTTCAATTTACTAAAAACCGCTTCGACTATTAAGGGCAGTATTTTATTTTTTAGTAATTTAGTCCTATTTCGTTTACTTACCCAAATTATGGAATCTATAAATATATTTAAATTAATGAATGTCTATGTTTATGTCAGGCTTATAGAATTATAAACTATGGATCTGATCATGTGATGATCCTAAGCAAAGCTGTTGTTTATGAGCCATTAATGCATTCTGAGTTGGTTTGACTATTTTTCAAGTGGCATTTGTGCATTTCATTTTGATTTGAATTATTTCTAACAATGGCAGTAGGCTTTTCAAAAAATCTACTTGCTACGGAGTTTGAAGCTAGAATTTCTCACATTCAGTCTTGCCAGTTGATTGTGAGTGGAACTAAAATGAATTTCTAAAATTGTCGAAAGCCGATTTTTTCACCGTCATTATTAACATTTAAATCCGTGTGTGAAAAATCTATTCAACTGGACTGGAGACATTTTGAGCTTGCAGACTGACATCTTATAGCGTCGGCACTGTAAAATAATGCCTCCAAAGCGAAAAGCAGATTTGCCAGGCATGCCACCGAAGCATGGGAGAATTCAAAGAAGAAGGACTGTTGATACGTATTCTAATGATCGCGGCAGATATGTCATTCGAATTCAAACGTTAGCTGTTCCCGGTGTGAATCGCTTCCGCTATAAGACTATCACCACCAATCACAAGGACAATCGTTGCGAGTGTGTGGAGTAAATTTGAAGAATACATGCTCCTCAAATGGGCAGCTCCATGTGGCCTGTTCACGCAAAAGAAAACCTTCAGATTAATTCTTTTACGGCCCAGATGTTAAAACAAGAAATGAAACGCTGCAACGTCCGAATAGTTTTGGAAATGCCATAAAAAGAAATGAATATCATTGTTAATGTCTTACTTTTAAATTAATTTTAGTTGGCACACATTAAAACCGGACTAGCGCAATCGACAATTATTTATAAAAGAATTTTTGAAACCAAGTGTTTAATACATCATTAGTTTTCTCATTAAAGCTGCTTTTAAGGATTTTTAATTTTATGGAAGTATTCCGTTAAGGTTGACTTTCAGCATTTTTTCGAAGCCAATAAGCGTTAGAAATATTTGTATTGAGTCCTTCAGCTTTGTTATCTTTAATAAATATAAATAATTTAATGTCTAAATTTAGATATCAGCATTGTTTAATAGATGATATTGTAAATTCCTAAAATACATATACATATGTCAGTTTGTAATAAAAGACGATATTTAATAGATGTTCAAACACATATATGTATATATTTGTTTTGTTTAATTTTGTGTTACACAATAAGGAATATTAAGTTGATTTTCATGTTTCATGTGCATGTTTACATTTTGTAAGTATGTATGTAGCTAAATATGTTGTATGTATGTTTGTATTTATGTATGTTATTATAGCATGTATGTATGTACCTACTTAGTATGTACGGAGTATAAAAAAATAATGCGTTCTTCGAAAAATAGTTTAGATCGTTGAGCAGCTGCCATCATTATTATAAGCTGCTTATTTCTTTCTTGGATTTTCAATATTAATAACAATTTTATACATGCTACTACTATGTGTAAATATGGTACAATAATATATATATATATATATGTAGGTATCTATATGTTTACTAAATCATCTATAATTTAAGGTATTTATATAAGTAGAATTACGTTTAAATTAAATGATCGCCGACTGAACACCAAATTACAAAACAAATAAACACAAACACATACATAAACTACGACTCGAATTTAAACCAATAATAATTACAATTTAACAAATATCTGATCGTGAGTTATATATAATTTAACAAACTAAACATGCCATCGCAGCCTTAGTCTAAGTAGTCCATGGTCTTGATAAACTTGACAACGGAACCGAATAGCGTCCAGTAGAATTCATCCTCGCCAACCAACTTCTTGCTCAGAAAGCAATTAATATACTCCACGGTGGATAGCAAATACGGTGGATTGGCCTGTAATCGAAATAAAATATTAATGATACTGTACTTTGTATCTTATTTGTTTATCCAACTACAATTATGTACTTCTTAAAATTTATTGATTCACAAGGAGGAATTGCATCAACGAATGCGAAAATAACAGCGATTCATTAAACGTCACTAGAAAACCCCAATAAAATTAGAAACGGCAATCTAAAAAATATTTCACACATTCGCAAGAAAATCGATTAGCTAATAAACCGAAAACAAAGCATTTCAGCTTTATAAAATTTCAAAATAAAGCTGAGGTTATTGTATTAAATGGAAACTTGATATAAATAAAAGTTTTTAGGTAAAGGAGTTAGGAGCTACAATTACAAAATGTAACGGTGGAGGATTTCGTTAGGAAATAGCTATACTTTCGCCTCGAGATGACCCTGGTTAAATTCTCAGATCCCAGACTAAAGTTTCATATACGATCTGTTTAAATATTTCTAAACAGAAGAACGCTGATGAGAATGCATTCGATATATCGCTATCTGTCCAGCCGGACTTAACTGTTTATTGACCTTGCACAACCAGTTTTTAACATCTCCAATATAATATTCCACTTGCTCGTTATTCACAAATCACAATCAGTTTGAAAGAAGTTCCTTACCATAATGACCACATAGATAAGCACGGGTAGAACATCATCAGCGGCTGGCACACGACTGCTCGACATGCGCAAAAGGCTCATAATGCTAGAGATGCAGCTAGAAAAAAAACAAAAACACCATTTAAAGTGTTTTTTGGTTAATGTAATAAAGTTATTTAACTCACTTGATGATGCAGTGCAGCTTCTCGCGTGGCGTCTTGTAGGCGGCCATGTGGCACAGCTGTTGCTGGGCAAACGTCCAAGGCGCCTCGCCTAAATACTCCTGTGCAATGCAGAGCGCAGGGTGTGCTGGATGCACAAAGCGCTGCAGTTTGCCAATATGGGCAACAAGCACAGCATCCCTAGACAGATCCGCATCCTCGTTAGGAAACATCACCTTTTCGTACATCTGCTCCAGCAGCAAACGCTCAATGGCCACACGCGCTGCCTCACGCTGCCAGTCATCCTGCAGCCCACCTTCACGCAGCTCCTGCAACAGACTCTCCACAAACTCTTCGATCAGCTCCAAACGTTCATCACTAACGCTGAGCAGAGCGAATTCCGACAGAAATGTCTGCAGTTTCGTTTGCTGCCGTCCCAAATAGAGCCGCACCAAAGATTGCAGCAGGCAGCGCTGACAGCTGCGTGCTTCGCCACGCAAACGCTTCTCTAGCTGCTCGAGTTGCTCGGATCGCAGCAGCAGCTGCTGCCGATGAACGAGCAGGTACTGCAGATAGCTCTGGCGTCGCTGCAAATCATTTTGTAGTTCGTGCAGCAGCTGCGCGTGCTGCGGCCGCTCCAGTTGGGCCAGGCAGCGTAATGCTTCTGCCACATGCGATATCTGTGGCAAGCGCTGCAGGCTCGTACACTGCGCCAACTGAATCTGCAGGTAGGTTTGCAATGGTGTCGCATCCAATAATCGCAGTGTTGTCTGCCTAAAGTCACCGCTATGCAGATCAGTCTTTGATAGCACGGTGCGTAGCTTTTGTTTAACGCTGCTAAACACAACGCCAGGCAATTTACTGCAACAGTTAGAGAGAGAGAGAGAGAGAGGAGAGGGAGAAAATATGTTAGAGTGAGCAAGTAATTAATGTGCATGCACAGGAAGAAGGAAAATGAACCTACCCGCCGTTGATGGCCTGGCCATGCGCTGAGGGCAAACCGTGTCCGCCACGACCGTTGCCCATGGAATCGGAATTGGTTGCCTCACTGGAACTGCTCACTTTGCGTCGATACTTGGCCAAGATGTCCTCGCTACTATCACAGTAATGTGCGCCAAAATTGACACAGGCGTTACTCGGTTCGAAGCTAACGCTACGATTCTGATCATTAACAATAGGATTGTTGTTGTTGTTGTTGTTGTTGCTGCCTGTTGGCAATGGTTGGTTGGTCTGTGTGGCGGATTTGGTGTTGTTGCTGCGCCGATTCTTGAAGATGCCCTGCTTCAGTTTATTGAGAATGCCAGCGCTTTGATCTCGCTGCTCACGCTGCGAGTTGCGTTGCTTCTCCTTGTCGGCGCTGGCATCGAAACTGATGCTCTTTGGTATCGCACCGGTTGCTTTGTTCGGTTTGGTCGGTGTACTAGCTCTGGCTTCAGCTCCTGTTAAAACTTCCACTCCAGCAATCGAATCATCATCATTTAGCTGTAATTGCTGGGCACGGGCGCAGAGCAGCTGCAACTCCTGTTGTTTGTCATCATCCGTTTTTGGCTCGGTGGCATCTGGTGGCAGCAAGGACTGCAGCATGATCTCATGATTCTCATAGTTGAGACTTTGATGACGGCGCTCTGTGGCGCCGGCCAGTATGCCATTGCGTCGTCCATCCACGCTCGCCGTTCGCTGCTCCATGGAGATGCGACGATGCTGGACACCGCCACGCAAATGTTGTTCATCGCCAAATTTGTCAAGCAGCTGCTGTACGAGACCCGGTGGATCCTCCTTATCCTCGCTATAGTCACTAAAGTCGATTAGATCATGATGCAGCTGCTGCTTCTTTTTCTTATGATGATGATGATGCTGATGCTGGTGCTGATGATGATGATGGTGATGCTTGTTGCTGTTGCTGCTGGTTGTTGCCGTTGGCTCCTCCAAATTGAGGCTCTGATTGGAGATGCTGCTCTCGGCAGATGTCTGGCGACGCATGCAGGCAATGCCCATGAGCGGGGTGCTTTTTCTGCCCTCGGCTGCACTACATTTGTATTGTTGCTGGAAGCTGCTATCGCCACTGTCGCCGCCGCCCAGGCCATGGTAGCTTGTGCGCACTGAGCTGCGTGCTAGCGACGATGCTGCCTGATAATGATGGGCATCCTCGTACGAATTGACAGCATCAAAGAATGCCGAATCCTCTTGGCTTCGCTCGCTGGCACTACCATTCCCATTACCATTGCCATCGGCAGCTCCATTCACATTTACATTTCCATCAACATCTACATCTACATCTACATCGACATCGACATCTACATCGTTATCGGCATCGCCATCACCGCTGCTGCCGGGCGTCTGTTCGCCATCGTCAAGGACAACGGCCAAGATCAAAGGTGCTGCAATATCAGATTTGGTGGTGATGCTTACATTGTCATCGGTGTCCATTTCGGCCAGCTTTTCCGAATCGCTGGCGAGCACATCTGTGCTCCAATTGGATTCGGAACGCTGGTCGGAGGCATCCAGCGCGGGTACATTGCCGGCGGCACGTGCCAATGCCTCCACAACAAAGTTATTATTATCACCGGGCAATACAACAGCGGATGGTATCAGTGGTGTGGAAAAGTTGCGCTCCCGATCCCGATCCCGCTCTCGCTCCCGTTCTCTATGCTGCTCGCTGCTGGCATCCAGCGTATTCTCCGAGTCGCTAGCCAGCACATCCGTTGACCAGGTGTCCGAAATGATGCTCACATTCTCATCACCTTCGAACTTTTTTAGTTCAAACTTGCAGAATTTGTCCTCGATGTCGGAACGTGCCTTGGACAACAGCATTTTTTGCATTTGCGGTGTTGGACGAACCACATGGTGGCCCAACTCACCGCCAGCACCATCGCCATCGGTCACCTGCGATGAGGGCGTATCCCGTCCACTGATATTTGGCGTACCACGACCGGAAACATTGGCCGACACCATATCCGAAAGATTATCATCGTTCTCGGCATCGTGCACATCACGTTCCTGCTGCTCCTCCAGATCCAATGAACTGGCCACCGAATGATTTGCCGAATGTGCCGCCTCACTAATTGCCTCCAGGTTATCCGAGTTGCCAATGGAGGCATCATCATTGTGGGGTCGACGCATTGCATCCAGGCTGCTCACATCGTCAGCATTCGAGGATGCAGCTGCTGTTGCAACAGCAACTGGCACACTACAATCCTGACCAATGCTGTTCATCTTTAGCAGATCCTCTTCGGTCAGCGGTTTTAGTTTACTTTTCGCTGCCGCATTATAAATACTAAACATCAAGACCGGCTCATCGCCATCGGGTTCATCTGGTTCCACAGGAGCAGCAGCAGCTGTAGCTCCATTGCTGTTGATGCCACCACTGCCGCCGCCGCCGCAGGAGCTGAGGCTGGTATTGCTGCCACTGTGCGAGGATGAGCATGGCTCTAAATCACCATTCGATATGCTTGCTTGTCCATTTACTGAGCTGGTGCTGCCATTGCCAAGGAGATCCGGAGCAAGATTATTGCTACTATTATTATTATTGTTGTTACTGTTACTGTTATTGTTATGATGATGATTTTTGTTGTTATTGTTGTTGTTGTTGTTGGTGGTGTTGTTGCTGCTGCTGTTGGTTGTGGTGAAACTCATTCCTTTGGCAATTTTCTTTTTGGTGGCTTTGCCTAATCGCATGATACCCTTGTTGGAGCGTTTGCCATTCTTGTCGGGACTCGTGACTGCATCAGCAGCCGATGAAGCTGCCACAATAAGGGCAGTGTCCTGTTTGGGTATGCGCGAAAGAATGCGCCGCAATCGTTGTCGCTCCTCAGCGGACACATCGTACTCATCGCGGGCGGCAAGCAGGCGAAAGAAGTCGCCAAACTGTTGCAACTCTCGCTGATTAATAGCCAACTGGGCGCGTTCAAAGTCACTCTGCTGCGGCAGTATAGCAACAACATCCTCGCCCGTCTGACCCAACAGCAGGAGGTCCATCAGCTGGGTCAACTCACTGGAGCTATCGCCGAGCGCCAGACGCTGCAGCAGCTGCACAATCTGATTGAGATTGTGACGCATCTGTTGGCTGACATTGACATCGATGATGCCCAATAGATCGGCGCTGACAATGGCCGGGCAAATGAAGTGGGTAAAGACGAGATCGGAGAGCAGCTGGCGTATCTCATGATCGCTGTGCCGCTGCGTCTGTCTCAGCTGCTGACCGAGCGTCTGCAGCAGCCAACGCAACGAGCTGGGAAAGAGAGCCCAACTCCGTTCTAGACTGCGCACAAAAGCCTGAACATGGGCATGCAGCTTGCCAAGCATGTCGGCATGAAAGCGTGCCACATTGCGCTGATAGGCGGCACTTGTGTCATCCTCGCCAAAGCGACGTTGACGCTCGCGCAATGTGAAACTTTGCAGCAGTTTGTGCGGATCCATATCGAGCAGAGCCTCATGCTCGCTTAGCACTGACATCAGTGGCTCATGCAGCGCCGCTGTGAGAAAGATGCGTGCCGAGAACAGCGATTCAACCAGATGCTGGTAAAGGCGAGCGAAGGCGCTGCCATTGGTTCGGAGCAGACGACGCGGTTGATCGCTGTTCAGCAGCTGTAGCTCGATGAGTTCTCGCAGCAATTTTAGCAGCAATTCAACATCCTTGGTATTGATTGCATTGCCATACAATCCGGTTGCAATTGTGTTCACAATCTGTCCAAGATGCGCGGGGGCAAGCAGCGAGAGACGTTCCGCTGTTGCCAGCGACAAGGCCAACAAATATGGTGAATTGTACAAATAATTGAATAGATCCTCATAAGCCAAGGCGTGCTACAATAAAAAAAAGATATCAAACAAAATATGATTAGTTTAAAATATTTCAAATTTAAATTTGATATTAGTTTACATATAATACTTAAGAAATACAAATTTAGTGAATTCCAAAGACAACAAAAAAAACCTTCAAAACTTTACAACGTTTAAATCATAAAACAAACGAACTTTTCATGTTTCCAGTCATGTCTCATTAATTTTAGCTTGTTCACCAATCTTTCATTAAACATATATTTACATTATGACAAAAACTGCTGATTCTATAAATTAAATATTTTAAAAACTTTAGGATTAAGAAAACAATGTTACTTAGTTGTTGTTTTCAATAAATCCTTGAAAAATCCATTAATAATCATAAAAGTAGTTTTGATTACTTTTGACTTTTTCTCGGATCCTTAGGTAATTAATAAACATTTTTGATTTCATTAGAAAAAAATGGTAATTAATTGAGTCTTATAGTCCAATTTCTAATGATTATGATAAATATTCCTTACTCAACAGAACTAATATATTTTGCAGTTTTATACAAAATATTTATACTGATAGCAACCCACTAGCACTTTACGACGAAACGCAATAACAATTATAATGCTTCCTCTATTTGTACATCGGAAATCGTTCTTTGTTGTCTGGTTGTGCAAGTACAAAATGGATAAAGTTTCCTACATATGAATATACTATAATAATAATCTCTATAGCACATTTGAACTCATCTCGTACCTCGTACGGCAACACCTGTTTGGCATCCAAGAAGGGTGCATTATCATAGGCACTGGCACGTCGACAACAAACAAGAGGATCGTGATCCGTTCTGTCCAGCAGTAGATCATGTAGATTCTGTCTTTGTTGGGCGCAGATGTACGCCAGCTAAATGGAAAAAAACAGAAACTCATTATATAAATAAACATATGTGTATTTGCGACGTAATATCGTTAATATAATATGTAAGTATTTTTTTTTTTGCGTTAAAAAACCTTTGTTATTGTTGCCGCATTTGTCTCTAAAGCACCGGTTAGCTGTGCAAAGGCCGCAAGTTCGTGCTGTATGAAAAGCTGCTCCTGACGCAGGGTGCGAGCCAAGTCCATGATCTCCAGCAGATTTTCGCCTGCTGCTGTGGGCTCCATGGTAAGGCCCTTGTTGACTGTAAATTAATTGTACATAAAATCAATACTATACATATGTATGTTCCAATTTAGAATAGGAGTTAACTTTTATGAAAAGTGTAAATTATTTTGTCATGAAATGTGTTACACATCCAAGGAGCCGTATCCGACCTCATTAAGTACCTGTACTATGTATTCGTGTCCGTCTGTAGGATCTGCCTATATATCGAACACAAACATAGGAACTGTAAACTGCTACTTGTCTGGATTCGAGGTCACCTAAAACCCATAAATTCCACCCTATTCTTCAAGTGAACTACAACCAATCAGACATTAACAAATTTGTAAAACAAAACACCCAACAATTTTATAAACTTATCCTAAACAGCACATCCGAAAGCCACAAAATGATCTGCCACGGCAAAACAACAAAACCATCAATAATCAACATACCACGAACGGACCTAACCCATAGCTATATCCTTAGTTAATCCTCTTCACCAACATGTAACAACGGCAACGACACAACCCTCACCATCACACATATGTATATAGGTCGACGGCCGACTTTACAATAGAGAAAGAGCCTTATACCTTCAACAGTTTATAACTGAAATAACCTCATGCAAAAATATATGTGAAGAGTTCCTTAAAAATATAAATATCTATAACTTAATTTAACGTTAATATCCTGCATACTATGTAAATAACTTGTTAGTTATAATAAATTAATAAAGGTTGGCTTTGAAAGTGTATCCATTATTCGGCAATCTGAATATAGCTACCTGACATGTTAAATAACTTTGGGGTTTTTTTTTATGAGTTTACAGCTTAAAGCATTTCTGATTGTATTTAATACACAGAAAAATAAGTGCTTATAATGCTTAAAACTTTCTCCACTGTCCCATGCTAACGAAGCCCCAAACTGTTTGTACTGTAATTAACGCGCATTTGCCATGTCTTTCTGTATACGATAGGCAGATAGACGTCAGTTACATTCGTCCATATAATATATATATACATATGTATATAAACGAACAAAACAAACGTAGCTCGAGGCATAAGTGTCATTGAAATTAACTTAGGAAAAACAAAGCCAAACTACATGAAAAACTACTTCGATTCTAAAGCCGTTTATTCCGCAACAATCAGAATAAATACTATAAAACTTAACGAAAATTAAGAACAAATAAGAAAACTACAATACATATAAATAGGATTAATTTCAAGTTGTTGATACATAAACATTCGTATGTATGTATATATATATTTACTTGAAATTTTAATATAATATGGTATATGTATATATTTAAATAATATCGCTTTATGTCGAAGTGTTACAGCAGTGTTAATAACAAACAACAACAAAAAACTATTGCAGGGCTATATGTTCATATATGTATATAGTTGCGGTCGGTATGACATTATGATATTAACGGGAACAGCGTAAAACAAAAAACTGTCGCTCATTTCAAGACAGTTTGGAAAAAAAAAAACGTCTGTTAGTCGGCTGATTATAGAAAAGCTGAGTATTTTTTAAGCTAATGGATAAATAGTATTGTTTGTAATTGAAAAGAGAGGGTTCTACAAAGACTTCCGGCTTTTAAGCTATATTTTATACGATTTAGCAAACTTTTGTAGCATCGCTTTATTAGCTAGGACATTTTAAGCTTAACTACAGTAATGACAGGATAATACGACTTTCCGAAACACAAGAAAAATAATACTATTCCAATTATTGTATCAATGAAAATTTAAAAATGTAGAAAAAAGAATCCCATGACAATTAGACACATTAAGGCACAATAAGAGGAAATATTTCTGTCCCTATTGAAATGTCTGTACTGTACTGGATCAGATTATCAATCTGAAATCTGGGAAAAAGTATTTAAAGCACTCAATTGAATCATAAACGTAACAACTGATTGACTTAAAGATGCCCTGTTTTAAAGCAACACAAAACTTAAAATTCGTTTATTGAAAAGACAATGTCGAAAATATTCATAAAAAAAAAAAACAAAAAACACGGAAGAATAACTAGCCAAAATATCGTGTTTGTTGATAACAATTACAATTGTTTAACAAATACTTATCATTTTGTCATACAATATTATTGTGCAATCTTATCAATTGGTAACAGTAAATACGGGTGACTTCAAGTCTTAGCATGTTCCCACTCACAAATAACAGTAAAATTAAATAAACGATATGACCAATTGACAGGATGGTATGCGGTGACTAGGCCCTATTAAGTGGAACTGCTGCTGCTGTTGATTTGGTTTCCAATTTTACAATTGAGATATACATTTGTATGTACAAATGTTTGTGTTCACATGGCGGAAAATGGCAAAAACTGAGGAATGTGCAAGCAACAACAAAAACAAAACAACACTGATTTAAAGTGCTCATTACACATAGTATATATGTATGTACATAGTACTTACATATATACAAACACCCAGAAACGCAATCGCAAGCAGGGGGGCGTTTAAATGTGCCAACAGTTTGAGGGGGTGGTGATCTCTCTCGCTCTTTGTATGTGTTAGTGTGTGATTAAGTTTTTGTTATTTCACGTACCATGGCACTTAATACAACGAATACGAATGACAATCAAAGCGTACGCGCTAATCGCCAAAATGAATGGAAAATGCAATAGCAATATGATGCGGACGATGGCGAGTGAGAGCGAGCGCGCATTAGGCGAAGGCCAAATTTTTCTTTTATCCGTTGTGATTGTTGATATAGAAATGTATGTACAAAATGTGTACATATGTATGTATTTATGTTGTTTTCTGTCTGGTCGTAAATAAAACCACCGGGGACTTATGAATTAAAGCGAGGTGTTACAACAAAAACGACGTTCACAGCGATGTCAAAAATAATTTAAATACACAAACGTACATACATAGGCCTATGTACATAAATATGTACGCCATGCATTTGAAAACACCAAAATACATACTCACACGCACCTTCAGTGTTTGCTTTATTTATTTATTTTCTTTTTTCCTTTAAAAAGTTTGTAGCAATTAGTTGAGCGTGTAATTATTCAGTAATTATTGTCACTGAGACAAAACGGATTAGGCGCCTCTTTGCAGTCACTGCTTGCGTGAGATGCTGCGCTTAAGTTGTGTGGGTAAGTTTGCACCGTGGAGCACACTGTGGGCTGCGCTACTGCATATTCACATTCGCATGCACACACACACAAACACAGACAAATCAGACGCTGAGTTTGTCTCTTTTTGGTCTTTGCTTACTTTTTGGCTGTGGCAGCGTTTGAGACGCTTAATTGATGATGATCCACTTATTGTGTTTAACAATTGATAATTGATAAGCAACACGAATTGCTTGTTTTAAATATATATGTTTAAATAAATAGCACAATAGCAATAACACGCTTATGTCGGAACGAAAAATAACAAAAACAATCAACTCATTACTTTTACGATTACATATACACTGAAAATGGAAAATAAACCAATGCTGTTATCGATACTCGCACCATTCATCGATGCTATTGTTTGCTGCAACTCTGACAAACTGGGTGCTATGCGATAGCTCAAAACTTTCGTATCTTACAGCTTTTAACACTGTTGTTGTTCGTCCGCTGTTAGTGCATTTTTTTTATTTTTTCCAAGCGTTTTGTTTAATTTTTATTTTTAAAATCGCTTATATATTTTTTAATAACTTATTAATGCCAAAAGTTCGTCGAAGCCGCAAGCCGCCACCAGATGGTTGGGAGCTCATTGAACCTACACTGGAGGAGCTGGAACAAAAAATGCGCGAAGGTACATATTTAATAACTCCGAGTGTTTCTCGTCCGTCCACTAAACGTTTAAATTATATACTTTATTTGCAGCTGAAACGGAACCGCATGAAGGCAAGCGCATTACAGAATCATTATGGCCAATTTTCAAAATACATCACCAGAAGACGCGCTACATTTACGACTTATTCTATCGCCGCAAGGCCATTAGCCGAGAACTCTACGACTATTGTTTAAAAGAAAAGATTGCCGACAGCAGTTTAATAGCCAAGTGGAAAAAGGCCGGCTATGAAAATCTTTGCTGCTTGCGTTGCATACAAACGCGCGACACGAATTTCGGTACCAATTGTATTTGCCGTGTGCCAAAGTCCAAACTGGAAGAGGGTCGCATTGTTGAATGTGTTCACTGCGGCTGTCGCGGTTGCTCCGGCTAATATACGCAAGACATTCCAGACCTTGCTTGGATATAAATTTGTAGCCAATACACTTTTCTATTTGACAAATCATAAGGCGGAACATGTACAAATACCTTCCCACTTAATTGTATGATGATGGTACAATACCAATTATGTATATCTTAAATTTTTACACAATTGTACTTCTATGAACGTTAGTTTTTATAACTCGAGTCACATTACTAGTAATTGAACATTTTCTTAAAATTTATCTCAATTATGTATGCTTAAGTTTTTTGTATTTGTGCTTATAACTTTTTATTTGTTAGTTAATATAAGATAAAAGATAATGATAGCATTTTCTATCAAACAGGCAGGGGTAAAAATTTAGAAAACATATTTTCTTAAAAGTATTTTGTGTACAATTAGTAAGAAGTTTGTAACAGAAAATGGATTAAGCCAACTCATGCAAAAGCTAATCATAAAAATCATAGTCCTATAAGTGTTTCATAGAAGGTCAACATTAATTTGTTATTCACTATTAAAGATTAAAAGTCAATAATGTATCCGGCTTATGCTATTATTACTTTGTTAGGGAATGAATGGGTTTATTGTGCTCGCTTCTTGGCCAACCATCAGACCCAGGTCCTGTAATCCCTTATTTCGATGCGTTTGTGTTGTTTTCCTATAATAGTACTCTTTCTCCTTGTTAACTCTGCGCATTCTCCTTCCATGGCGCAAAACGTTCAGATGTTGCTACTTGTTATTCTTAGCTTAGCTTGGTGACTTGATCTACAACGTCATGTTGGAAGACCGGTGAGTATCCTTAGTCTTTTTTTTGCATGAATCGTTTGAAACTGTAGCAAACAACAATACACTTGGCATGCCTGAGTTCTAGTGTCCTTGCCCAGTTCGTGTTCCGCAAAAGTCTCTCTTTGTTCCTTAGTTTCTCCATACGCCACAGACCGGCGCGGGCCCTGTAAGGAGTGTCTCTTGCATGCTTTTTTGCCTCTGCGTTCCCCGCTAAATTAACATGACCCGGGACCCATCTAAGGGCTAGCCATATTGCTGCTTGGCTATCGGATAAGATGGCTGTGTCACTATTCCGAAAGTTGCGCGTTACGTTAGCTTGGATTATCTGGTGTGCTTCAGCTTTAATTTCGTCCCTTTGGGGAGTTCACCCCACAGCATATTTGCCTCTTTTTTTCTAAACCTGGCTATATTTAGTATTAAAGGAAGTCTCTTAGCTGTTGTTTCTTAAGTTAAGTTTATACAATAAAAAGGCAAAGGGGGCTGGGGATATTATGGGGGGCCTGGCATCCAAGTTTTTGCTGCAAATCTTTGTGGGATGTCAATTGCTATCCTCCTACCAAGTTTGGTGACTCTAGCACTAAGTTTGTAAAAGGTGGGGGAATTAAGACTGGGGGCGGTATGGGTGGGGTTGTTATACAAATTTTTTCTTCATCACCTATCTAGGCACCAAATTTAGTGGCTCTAGCTCAAAAGCTGTGGAAGAAATAGGCGTTTCTGATTTAAAAATGTGAAAAAACCACGTTTTGTTCGAGGGAATTGCACATACTTGTTATCATAGCATCAGAACGACTGATCCGAACGGAAATATGTATAGCGCGATGAAAAGGTTTTGACTGGAAATCAAAAATATCAGTTAAGGATTACTTCTTATGATGATATTAATAAAACCTTTACATTTTACACAATTAAAAATCCCAGAGCTCCGCTCTATCGTTCTATACTAGTCCCATCTCTGAAACATGAAAAATTCTGAATCTGTTGGTTGATGTTAGTGTCGCGCTTAGGATAGACCACAAGCTGATTCCTATACTGTTTATTATTATAGCTGTATGCCATTCAATACCCACACACTTTGTACTAACAATAATTCCGCACAAATAATTATGTTTTTTATTCTTTATTGTTGCGACACTGCCAATTTAGTACAACAGCCAGTCGGCTTTCACCCAAGTTGCACTCCTAACTCACCACATCAGCGATTTGAATTTTATTCAGTGCAGCAACCGTAGATCACAAGCGGTGTGGTAGGTGTCTGTACTCTGCATTTATCGGGGCTTAAGCCGTTGGGTTTGCTGCGATCAGTATCTGGCGTTGTTTTTAGTGAAAAATTAAGTCGCTTCCGCTACGCGCACAATAACATGCAAGCTCGATAACAAAAGTTATTTTTCCTGCTCACCACATCAGCGCTTTTAACATTATTTGTAGCCACAGTGTGAACATTTATTCGAGTGGTTGTAACATACTGCTAAAGAAAGAAAATAAATAATTGTTAGCAACAGAAATTTGGTAGTTAAACTAAAAAATAGAAACATACCTATCGACGTAGTATCACCATCCTACTGTAACCCAAATGCCACTAGCCTTCAAAACCAAATTTATCTGCAATATGTGGCCTAAAAACTAAGTCTAAAACAAAATTACATAAACACCAACAAAACTTATTGATTTGGTTTAGACTACCTATTTGATCCACTGCTAGTTTATATTGTTGCTCCATCAACAATGTTGAAGACGAAGAGGATGTAGATGAAGAAGTTGCAATAGAAAGAAAGAAATTCCTGCTCTTGATTTTCTAGTGCTGAAACGAAAACAGCAAAAAAAAAACACAAAATAAAGATAGAACTGTCACAAGAAAAAATCGATTTGCTTACCTTATGTCAAACTATTAATAAAAAAATACAATATAAAACAAAAATGCAATTTGCTAATGTCGTCGTCGGCCTGTAATAGATAAGATATTTTAATCAATGCATAATAATAAACGATTCATTACTGATCTATAAAACTTACGATGTCGCCTGGGCCGTCGCGGGGGCTCTTCTTCAGTGTCATCAACATCATTACTTTCCTCTTCATCAGCAACTTCATCGACAACCGGGTTATTAACATGGTGACCCGATATTGCGGCCGCCATTTCGCGCAATGCACGATTGGCCCTCACGTCTTCGTTTACTGTACCGAATGCGGACTGACGTCTGGCAACCATATCCTCATCTGGATTGCGGATGTCCGCAACGAGATTTCTTAATAAACGAACCCTATTGCGATGGCCTCGCGATACCCTGCGCCAAAACGCACGGATATATGTAAGCAGCTCATTGGAGTTTTGCACACTCACACGCCTCTGACCAATACGATCCATGTAAGCCAAGCAAAGTTCGTTCTGCAATGCTTGTATAGGTCTGGTCGTCCTTATGTTTGTAGGTGGTTCATTTGCGCGCTGCGTTCGAGCTTCTGAAGCGATTGAGTTTTGTGTAAGTCTCGCGTTGTTTCCATTCTTTCTGTATTTATCAAGCAGTCGCTTAAGCTGCCTTACCACGAACATTGAAAAAATACCCATGGTAGCGCAATGTTCAGCTATGTAGATTTTTTAAAAAAAATTGTTTTCGTAATGTTTTTTATAAAGATTTTTCACACAAAATTTTTTTTAAAAATATTTTCCGCAAAAAAAGTATTTATGTTTAAAATATTTCACTGTTTGTTTAGATTCGACGTCCGCACACGAATGATGTTAGATTTGATACTGAACTGGGGCATGTGTAGGTTTCTAGGTTGACTTCAAAAGGATGCTTTGACGAAACAAAAATGGGATGTAAAAAAAATAATCGATAATTTATTTTTTTTTCATTTATTTATTTATTTATTTATTGTCATCTATGAGCAGCTGACATGAAATTAAGATTAATATAAAATAGTTATGATATTAATTTAATTAAAAGTTAAATTTAAAATTATATTTTAATATTCTGAAATCAAATTAAGGTAAAAAGTTAAAAAGTTAACGTTAAAGCTTTGGGAAATTCAACAAGAAAATTAGTGGTCCAACATTGGGAAAAACCCAGAAAAACCCAATCAGGCCAGCGGTAGATTAGTGATTAGTGGTTACGATTAGATAAAGAAAAAAGGATCGATCGTTTTAGTTCTTGAGTTGAGGTATCCAAGGAGACACGAAAATAAAGCATGTTGTAGTCAGAACATATAACACGAAATGGTTCATGAATTAAATAGTTGCTTGAGCTTGAGTTTGTTTTTCACGTATATAATAAATAAAAATGTTTGTACATACATATGAATGAGCTACGCAAGCGAGTTAGTACTTTACGTACTTAATATTATGTATTACATTTTTGTCCGTCTGTCACATTCTTACCGCTATAAAATCTTAAATATATAGCTTATACAATTGAGAAACGAGAAAAAAAATACTGTGTACTGTTAAACATATATATGTAAGTCTGTTTAACAAATTTCATTGTTTCAGATGATCAAGATCTTTTGATAAAAAAATGAGATGAGCTGAATAAAATTCTTGGTGAGTACAAATAAATTATTCAAATTGTGTTTTAATAGTTTTCTAAGGTAACAAATAAAAATAATAAACCAAAATTTGAAAACTGCTTCAAAAATTTGATGCAAAAATAAAACAAATAAAAATGCACACGACTGCAAAATAAATGAATAAAGGGCAGAGGAATATATTGGCGGAGCAGTAACAAGAATAGCAAAAATGTTTAATGATTTTTAGGTTTGAAAATTTTGCCAGCTGCAAATCAAACAATAATAAAAGTAAAATAAATTTTGCACTTCAAATACATTTTTGAATTACTTCTAAATTTAAGTTGTTGTGTTTTGTTGGTAGCAGTATATTAGGGTGTTATTATAAAGTTATATATTTTTCCTACGTTTAATTTTCAGTCGTAGATCAGTTTGATGACTTGGCTGGCGATTATCAAGATGAAGCTGCATTTCTGATTTTTCACAAACAATATTTAAATTTGAGTCCGTGTGTGAAAAGTCGGTTTAATTGACTAAAGAAGATTTTTTTCACAAACAATATTTAATTAAGTCGGTTCATTAAGAAAACCATGCCGCGTACAAGACGATGAAATCTTTGCCCACGAACCCGTAATGCAACTAGGATTCGAAACATTGCGCGTGAACAGTGACTCCTTAGTATGGCTCGACATCGGGCTTCTCAATCACAACAGCAAAGAGAGGCAAAGGCAGCCCGTAAAACTGCTAGGCTGCCAATGCGAAATCGTCGAGCAAACCTCGAAGATCAACAAGTAGATAATTTACGACGCACAAGAAGAAATACATCAAGTACCGATAGCAACCGACAGCAATGATTGCGGCCTGCATACTAGCGTTCGCATCGATGTTTTCCGGGGAAACGTCAGGATTGTACGGCCTTAGTGCATTCATTGCTTCGTGGCGAAACACCCGAATCAAAACATTTTATTACACACTGCGGACTACCCATGTACGGCGCTGGCATAATAGTTATTTTTCCAATATTAGCTGCATTTCCTTCCATAATAAATGCATCAAGTAAATGGGTATACTGCTCAGAACGCAGTTTGGCTTGGTTCAACCGAATGAAAGTTAAGCGCTCCATTTCTAACGTGGAAGCACAATATCGCATGTTTCCAAGTTTTCACAAACAATCAGGATTGCAACCTCATCTATTGTTGGAGCGTTAAATGTGCATTCGTAAGGAATTTCTCATTCCAGGGATCCCAATGATCCAAACCAACATGTCGTTTAAATTTAAACGACTTGAGTTTCCGATCCGTCTTGCATTCGCCATGACCATCAACAAATCACAAGGCCAATCTTTAAATTTTTGCACTCTGAATCTAGAAAATTCATGTTTTTCTCATGGTCAATTACATCTGGTATGTTCACGGGTCGGAAGATCATCTGCGTTAATTGTTCATGCAGCTGGTAATAAAACGAAAAGTGTCGCGTTCACAAGGTACTTCACTTAAGAGTGGAACCCATGCTTTGAAATACATGGACAATAAAAATCACTAAAATACATTACATTTATGATAAAACTAAAAGTCTGCTCTAAAGCGGAACAATATTAGGAAATGCCGCATTATGGCTAATTTCGCAAAAAGCTGTGACGCTTCATGCCCTGAATAACTCAGAAGCACGAAGCTACTCAATTTACTCAATTGACTCAATTTTCTCAATTATGTATGCTTAAGTTTTTTGTATTTGTGCTTATAACTTTTTATTTGTTAGTTAATATAAGATAAAAGATAATGATAGCATTTTCTATCAAACAGGCAGGGGTAAAAATTTAGAAAACATATTTTCTTAAAAGTATTTTGTGTACAATTATTAAGAAGTTTGTAACAGAAAATGGATTAAGCCAACTCATGCAAAAGCTAATCATAAAAATCATAGTCCTATAAGTGTTTCATAGAAGGTCAACATTAATTTGTTATTCACTATTAAAGATTAAAAGTCAATAATGTATCCGGCTTATGCTATTATTACTTTGTTAGGGAATGAATGGGTTTATTGTGCTCGCTTCTTGGCCAACCATCAGACCCAGGTCCTGTAATCCCTTATTTCGATGCGTTTGTGTTGTTTTCCTATAATAGTACTCTTTCTCCTTGTTAACTCTGCGCATTCTCCTTCCATGGCGCAAAACGTTCAGATGTTGCTACTTGTTATTCTTAGCTTAGCTTGGTGACTTGATCTACAACGTCATGTTGGAAGACCGGTGAGTATCCTTAGTCTTTTTTTTGCATGAATCGTTTGAAACTGTAGCAAACAACAATACACTTGGCATGCCTGAGTTCTAGTGTCCTTGCCCAGTTCGTGTTCCGCAAAAGTCTCTCTTTGTTCCTTAGTTTCTCCATACGCCACAGACCGGCGCGGGCCCTATAAGGAGTGTCTCTTGCATGCTTTTTTGCCTCTGCGTTCCCCGCTAAATTAACATGACCCGGGACCCATCTAAGGGCTAGCCATATTGCTGCTTGGCTATCGGATAAGATGGCTGTGTCACTATTCCGAAAGTTGCGCGTTACGTTAGCTTGGATTATCTGGTGTGCTTCAGCTTTAATTTCGTCCCTTTGGGGAGTTCACCCCACAGCATATTTGCCTCTTTTTTTCTAAACCTGGCTATATTTAGTATTAAAGGAAGTCTCTTAGCTGTTGTTTCTTAAGTTAAGTTTATACAATAAAAAGGCAAAGGGGGCTGGGGATATTATGGGGGGCCTGGCATCCAAGTTTTTGCTGCAAATCTTTGTGGGATGTCAATTGCTATCCTCCTACCAAGTTTGGTGACTCTAGCACTAAGTTTGTAAAAGGTGGGGGAATTAAGACTGGGGGCGGTATGGGTGGGGTTGTTATACAAATTTTTTCTTCATCACCTATCTAGGCACCAAATTTAGTGGCTCTAGCTCAAAAGCTGTGGAAGAAATAGGCGTTTCTGATTTAAAAATGTGAAAAAACCACGTTTTGTTCGAGGGAATTGCACATACTTGTTATCATTGCATGAGAACGACTGATCCGAACGGAAATATGTATAGCGCGATGAAAAGGTTTTGACTGGAAATCAAAAATATCAGTTAAGGATTACTTCTTATGATGATATTAATAAAACCTTTAGATTTTACACAATTAAAAATCCCAGAGCTCCGCTCTATCGTTCTATACTAGTCCCATCTCTGAAACATGAAAAATTCTGAATCTGTTGGTTGATGGATTGGTAGACCACAAGCTGATTACTATACTGTTTATTATTATAGCTGTACGCCATTCAATACCCACACACTTTGTACTAACAATAATTCCGCACAAATAATTATGTTTTTCTTTCTTTATTGTTGCGGAACTGCAAATTTAGTACAACAGCCAGTCGGCTTTTACCCAAGTTGCACTCCTAACTCACCACATCAGCGATTTGAATTTTATTCAGTGCAGCAACCGTAGATCACAAGCGGTATGGTAGGTGTCTGTACTTTGCATTTATCGGGGCTTAAGCCGTTGGGTTTGCTGCGATCAGTATCTGGCGTTGTTTTTAGTGAAAAATTAAGTCGCTTCCGCTACGCGCACAATAACATGCAAGCTCGATAACAAAAGTTATTTTTCCTGCTCACCACATCAGCGCTTTTAACATTATTTGTAGCCACAGTGTGAACATTTATTCGAGTGGTTGTAAAATACTGCTAAAGAAAGAAAATAAATAATTATTAGGAACAGAAATTTGGTAGTTAAACTAAAAAATAGAAACATACCTATCGACGTAGTATCACCATCCTACTGTAACCCAAATGCCACTAGCCTTCAAAACCAAATTTATCTGCAAAATGTGGCCTAAAAACTAAGTCTAAAACAAAATTACATAAACACCAACAAAACTTATTGATTTGGTTTAGACTACCTATTTGATCCACTGCTAGTTTATATTGTTGCTCCATCAACAATGTTGAAGACGAAGAGGATGTAGATGAAGAAGTTGCAATAGAAAGAAAGAAATTCCTGCTCTTGATTTTCTAGTGCTGAAACGAAAACAGCAAAAAAAAACACAAAATAAAGATAGAACTGTCACAAGAAAAAATCGATTTGCTTACCTTATGTCAAACTATTAATAATAAAAAATACAATATAAAACAAAAATGCAATTTGCTAATGTCGTCGTCGGCCTGTAATAGATAAGATATTTTAATCAATGCATAATAATAAACGATTCATTACTGATCTATAAAACTTACGATGTCGCCTGGGCCGTCGCGGGGGCTCTTCTTCAGTGTCATCAACATCATTACTTTCCTCTTCATCAGCAACTTCATCGACAACCGGGTTATTAACATGGTGACCCGATATTGCGGCCGCCATTTCGCGCAATGCACGATTGGCCCTCACGTCTTCGTTTACTGTACCGAATGCGGACTGACGTCTGGCAATCATATCCTCATCTGGATTGCGGATGTCCGCAACGAGATTTCTTAATAAACGAACCCTATTGCGATGGCCTCGCGATACCCTGCGCCAAAACGCACGGATATATGTAAGCAGCTCATTGGAGTTTTGCACACTCACACGCCTCTGACCAATACGATCCATGTAAGCCAAGCAAAGTTCGTTCTGCAATGCTTGTATAGGTCTGGTCGTCCTTATGTTTGTAGGTGGTTCATTTGCGCGCTGCGTTCGAGCTTCTGAAGCGATTGAGTTTTGTGTAAGTCTCGCGTTGTTTCCATTCTTTCTGTATTTATCAAGCAGTCGCTTAAGCTGCCTTACCACGAACATTGAAAAAATACCCATGGTAGCGCAATGTTCAGCTATGTAGATTTTTTAAAAAAAATTGTTTTCGTAATGTTTTTTATAAAGGTTTTTCACACAAAATTTTTTTTAAAAATATTTTCCGCAAAAAAAGTATTTATGTTTAAAATATTTCACTGTTTGTTTAGATTCGACGTCCGCACACGAATGATGTTAGATTTGATACTGAACTGGGGCATGTGTAGGTTTCTAGGTTGACTTCAAAAGGATGCTTTGACGAAACAAAAATGGGATGTAAAAAAAATAATCGATAATTTATTTTTTTTTCATTTATTTATTTATTTATTTATTGTCATCTATGAGCAGCTGACATGAAATTAAGATTAATATAAAATAGTTATGATATTAATTTAATTAAAAGTTAAATTTAAAATTATATTTTAATATTCTGAAATCAAATTAAGGTAAAAAGTTAAAAAGTTAACGTTAAAGCTTTGGGAAATTCAACAAGAAAATTAGTGGTCCAACATTGGGAAAAACCCAGAAAAACCCAATCAGGCCAGCGGTAGATTAGTGGTTAGTGGTTACGATTAGATAAAGAAAAAAGGATCGATCGTTTTAGTTCTTGAGTTGAGGTTTCCAAGAAGACACGAAAATAAAGCATGTTATAGTCAGAACATATAACACGAAATGGTTCATGAATTAAATAGTTGCTTGAGCTTGAGTTTGTTTTTCACGTATATAATAAATAAAAATGTTTGTTCATACATATGAATGAGCTACGCAAGCGAGTTAGTACTTTACGTACTTAATATTATGTATTACATTTTTGTCCGTCTGTCACATTCTTACCGCTATAAAATCTTAAATATATAGCTTATACAATTGAGAAACGAGAAAAAAAATACTGTGTACTGTTAAACATATATATGTAAGTCTGTTTAACAAATTTCATTGTTTCAGATGATCAAGATCTTTTGATAAAAAAATGAGATGAGCTGAATAAAATTCTTGGTGAGTACAAATAAATTATTCAAATTGTGTTTTAATAGTTTTCTAAGGTAACAAATAAAAATAATAAACCAAAATTTTAAAACTGCTTCAAAAATTTGATGCAAAAATAAAACAAATAAAAATGCACACGACTGCAAAATAAATGAATAAAGGGCAGAGGAATATATTGGCGGAGCAGTAACAAGAATAGCAAAAATTTTTAATGATTTTTAGGTTTGAAAATTTTGCCAGCTGCAAATCAAACAATAATAAAAGTAAAATAAATTTTGCACTTCAAATACATTTTTGAATTACTTCTAAATTTAAGTTGTTGTGTTTTGTTGGTAGCAGTATATTAG